>OZ007598.1:128801361-130136004 GCA_963931845.1 Maratus michaelseni | reverse complement strand
TTATAATATCTATATGGTAACTTGGATTATTAGTATTCACACTTAAACATTTCTTTTGTAGATTTAATATGATAAACACTAACATGAGACTGACTAAACTTTTACCATTTTCATTTAAACTTAGTTTTAGGAAATTTATCTACATAGCTTTAAATTTTACTGTTTAGTAAGCCTATTATTTCAAAGTATTATTTTTAAGTTCTAATATTCAAAACATATTCATAGCGTTTTACATAGTAGGTATCAAATTAATTTAAAGTCATATTAAAAATATATATATACAAATACTATTCTTACTTAACACGCCAGCTAGCTAAGCACCCAATCGTCTCACACCAAGACTCTGAGGAAAGTGAATGCTTGTTCAGGGCCTTATCAGCTAATATAATCAGTGATAAGATTTAAACATGTTACGTCACTGTTTAAGTGATATCACGTGACCATGTGGTATCATTCAATATGTCACCAGTGACGTCAGAGATCACGTGACTAGGTCATAAAAGAACCAATTACTAATTGCAATTAACAATTTACCGCTAATTGATTTGTATAATATATATAGATAAATGAATACATGATTTTTCTATTATTTCGTAAAACATAGTACACGTGCTATGTATTACGAAATAATACATAGATAAATCATGTATTCATTTATGTATATATATTATACAAATCAATTAGAGGTAAATTGTTAATTGCAATTAGTAATTGGTTCTTTTATGAGCTAGTCACGTGATCTCTGACGTCACTGGTGACATATTGAATGATACCACATGGTCACGTGATATCACTTAAACAGTGACGTCACATGTTTAAATCTTATCACTGATTATATTAGCTGATAAGGCCCTGAACAAGCATTCACTTTTCTCAGAGTCTTGGTGTGAGACGATTGGGTGCTTAGCTAGCTGGCGTGTTAAGTAAGAATAGTATTTGTATATATATATTTTTAATATGACTTTAAATTAATTTGATACCTACTATGTAAAACGCTATGAATATGTTTTAAATATTAGAACTAAAAAATAATACTTTGAAATAATAGGCTTACTAAACAGTAAAATTTAAAGCTATGTAGATAAATTTCCTAAAACTAAGTTTAAATGAAAATGGTAAAAGTTTAGTCAGTCTCATGTTAGTGTTTATCATATTAAATCTACAAAAGAAATGTTTAAGTGTGAATACTAATAATCCAAGTTACCATATAGATATTATAAGTTAGTAGATTCATAAACTAATGAGAATGTATATAATTTTAATATACTATGCTGATTTCTACAGATATTTAATAAAATACAAGTGAGTTTTCGAGGGAAATGTATAGAGTTTACCAATTTACTTCCGAGCTTTATCTTACCATAGGCAATGGTCTAAATCAAGTTAGGACATATACCTTGGAAATCATATTCATGTGACTAAATAACCTGGGGCTCACTCAGTCCAGTAGTTAGCGTAATGGCTATAAAATACCTGGGGCTTAATCAGCCCAGTAGTTATCATGGTAGGTATAAAACAGCCTGGGGGTCACTCAGCCCAGTAGTTAGCGTGGTGACTATAAAATAAGCGGGGCCTCACTTAGCCCTGTGGTTAGCGTGGTGGCTATAAAATAAGTTGGGGCTCACTAAGCCCAATAGTTAGTGTGGTGTGTATAAATTGGTCTGGGGGCTCACTAAGCTCAATAGTTAGCATGGTGACTATAAAATAAGCGGGGGCTCACTTAGCCCTGTGGTTAGCGTGGTGGTTATAAAATAAGCGGGGGCTCACTAAGCCCAATAGTTAGCGTGGTGGGTATAAATTAGCCTGGGGGCTCACTAAGCCCAATAGTTAGCATGGTGATTATAAAATAAGCGGGGGCTCACTAAGCCCAATAGTTAGCGTGGTGGGTATAAATTAGCCTGGGGGCTCACTAAGCCCAATAGTTAGCATGGTGACTATAAAATAAGCGGGGGCTCACTTAGCCCTGTGGTTAGCGTGGTGGTTATAAAATAAGCGGGGGCTCACTAAGCCCAATAGTTAGCGTGGTGGGTATAAATTAGCCTGGGGGCTCACTAAGCCCAATAGTTAGCATGGTGATTATAAAATAAGCGGGGGCTCACTAAGCCCAATAGTTAGCGTGGTGGGTATAAATTAGCCTGGGAGCTCACTAAGCCCAATAGTTAGCATGGTGACTATAAAATAAGCGGGGGCTCACTAAGCCCAATAGTTAGCGTGGTGGGTATAAATTAGCCTGGGGGCTCACTAAGCCCAATAGTTAGCATGGTGACTATAAAATAAGCGGGGGCTCTCTAAGCCCAATAGTTAGCGTGGTGGGTATAAAATGACAAGTCTGATTATATGTTTGTGGGTTCGAAACTTGTGCGGTTTAGACGATGGGATTTCGAGTATTCAGAAAAGTCGAAAAAATCATGATGGTGCTCCATATCCTTATAAATATTATTGGTTTTAATATGATAAGTTAAGGAATCTATATCCGTAAAGAGTAAAACTGCACGATCTTTGTATGTTTTCTTTATAAAATTGTAATGAAAATCATACATAACTAATTTATATAATACTAAAATAGAAAATCCAACATAGATGGTCGGTTCATTAAACTGCTAGTTTTTAGTCGTTCTACAGCGGTTAAATATTCATCATATGTCTTGAATGATTTAAAAGTAGGCAAAGCTACTAATTTTTTTTTTTTTTAAATACATTTCCAGTATGAATTATTAAATCTAATTCACTTATTTCAAATTCTTAACGATAGTCCCATAGCATTGGAAAGTGTTTCATAAAGTATACCATGACTCATGATTTTTCCTTCATATTTATTTATTGTCACTTATTGTAGATCCTATTTTATAATTTACGTTAAAATTTTTCATTTTTTTCTACCCTTTTTCTGGGTACTCTGTATATATTTTTTAGGTGCGTATTGTTAGTCTAAATTTTATCGAAGGTATTTCTGTGATAATTTAGGCGAGGTAGCGCATTAATGCAGTATAATTAATGCGTATTTTAACTATAATCTCTGTTTTAACAAGACTTGTATCGAATTAGGTTTTAATTAAATAGGTTAATGAATCTATCTCTTATCCCAAAATTTTTTTTAAGTTTAAACATTAGCATATATCTTAATTAATATTTCATAGTTAGTATTTTTCATTGAATAATCATTGAAGCATTTTAAAACGGTGAAGTCCAGTAAATCGTGCTTGACATTTGTAGGTAATGATAAATTTATATATATATATATATATATATATATATATATATATATGTTTTTTATAACCAATATGTTTTAAATAATCTATTAATAGCTCATGTCTTGTCAATATATTTTTACAGGACTTGTTAATATATTTTATGCGATAACAAAAACGCCGACTTTGATAATATTTTGTCTTTACCAAAAAATGAAAAACTTGTATTGAATACATAGTGACTCAGTAAGAAAATCTGTCAATTTCATGCATTTACGAACAAAAATAAATTTTAAAATGTGTCAGAAAGGGGTCTGTATGTATTTGAGAAGAACTTTACACGAAATTCTACTTGTGAATAGGGGGTGATACACTTATTAGTCATGCGATAAGCATAAGTATATAAAATAAGAGGTAATGTGATTTCTTTTTTTATAATTCTGCAAATATGTATGTATCTTAATTAATTTTTTATAGTATGTATATATATATATATATATATATATATATTAAAATATATTCGTATAGAACTAGTCTCACTACGCTCAAAGGGGCCTTTAGCAAAATGAGCCCTTTAGGAAAAAAAATGGGACCTCTTTTAATTTATGGTCACGCTGTAGCCTAATAATATATGTTTTAGTAATAAATATGTTTTATTTTAAATTGTGTTTTTAATAATGTATGTTTTATTTTAAAATTGCTTATTTTATATCGGAGTAAAATGATATATTCATATGTAAATCTTTATGCCATATAATATAACTGTTAACCTATTACAGTTTAAAATATGCCCACATTATAGTGACATAGTTTGTACTTATTATTATTCATGAATTTATTTTCGTGCTGTGATAATCACATTGGTGTAAACTATTTATGTTATAAAATTTTTGCATATGTATTATAGGGTAAGTTAAATGCAAATTCTAATCTTAAAGTATTTATTTTAAATAAAATTATTTGCATATGTTTTATTTTCATAACATACGCAATCAATGCTATAAGTTTACATATTGAATGAAAAAGGCAAACCTCCAAATACATAATTTCTTCATAAGTAATTAATATTTTTTTAATTGTCACTGTTTCAGTTAGTATAAATTCTTGAGAAAATATCAGTGTAAAGTTTCAATAAACAGAAATATAGTTTACTTAAAAATCTTTTTCAAGCAGTATTATTAAAATTTCTGTATTCATAAGCATAAAATTAAATTTTGTTTTTACTAATTAATATGTAAGATAGTGTCGATCTAAAACTAAACCGTATAGATTTCTCTCAAAATTTTAAACAAATATTTCATACCTATCATATTATTTTGAATTCTAATTAAAAAAAGTGTTATTGATTCACTAGTAAAAAAAAAAAAAATCTGAGGCAAGCGATTATCTTTTAGAAGTTAGAATATGTTAGTAACGTTTATTCGAAAAGTTCCAAGATTTTATTTGCATGCTACGCTAAATAATGTATTCAGTGTAAAACATATGTGCTTTATTCATATCTTTTGAAGAATTAAAAAAAAAAAATCAAAAAAAATGTTTCGATTACATATAGTTTCTGAAAAAGGAAATTTGCCAATATCATGCATTTGCGATCATAAATGAAATTTAAAAATGTGTCAGAAAGTAGCCTGTTTTGGATTTGAGAAAGCCCTTAAACCAGGCTTCATAAAATCTGTTATCAGTGACTCAGTATTGGGGATTACCTCTGATGACAATAGCGATAAGAAAGCCTACCTGGACTTGTGTAGCATGGAAAGGTTAGAGAATTTAATTTTCACATATAAAACATTAGATAATTAATAATTAAAAATTAGATATTAATTCTGAATGATTTTAGTAAAAAATAATAACTATTATTTACTTTATAAGTTGCATTTATTTCGTCTAAGGGATAATTTTTCATGTGAGAATAATAGTTTTTCATATATGAGAAATTTAATTAAAAAAGAGTTTGCTGCAAAAATACTGGGGCGCTATAAGAAATATAGCGGGCGGTGGAGGGCCCAGTTTAAAAAATATTTTTTTTTCTTCATAAGTTGCATTTTTTTTCGCCTAAGTCCGAATTTTTCATATGAGCCTAACAGTTTTCATATACTCTTGAAAAAAAAAAAAAAAGAGTTTGCTGCAAAAATACTGGGGCGCTATATAAAATAGCGGGCAGAGGAGGGCCCAGTTAAAAAAAATATATTAATTATTTTCTTATATCATATGATTCCTCTAACACGCATTTCAATTTTTGTGAAGGGGTCTCCTACAATTTTTTGTGAAGTGTTTTTATTTGAATGGGGCACGTATCTCATTTATTTTATGAAGGGACCCTTTTGTCTGGTGTAAAAAAAAATCGCATCTGTAAACATAACATACGTAATAAGAAAAAAAATCATCTTCATTTCGCTCATAGCAGACGATATAATTTATTTCACTGAAATAATAACGATGATTTTATTACATTGTAAAACTACTTATAGCACGAAACAAACGCACCTTATTTGTCACGTTTAACGTGCAATTTCCAACTTTTTTAGATTAAGAAACATATAATTTTTACAATGTTGTAAAACACACACACACACACGCACAGTGCACAGTGACATTACTTACACATGCATTAATATGCGAAGTTTCCGCTAACTTCTTTTATAGAAAATGATAGTAGCCCTTCGTCACAACGTGTATGTCGAGAAACACAGAAATGTTTTTAAATAAAGGTTGGGGGGGGGGGGTTGTTAACACTGTTTTATAAGCATTCAATCTTTATCTTAAAATACACACCAACTTTCATGGCTCCAATTCATGTAGTTAAAAAATGGTTACAATAATTTAATTTGGCGCGTGTCACGATTATTGAAAATTAACCGCTTTGTTTAAAATTTCAGTGGTTCAGACATAAATTAAATTCTGATCATTGCCAACTTAGCCAAGTGGTTAGGGGTTGAATTCGGATCAATTAGGGGGAAACTAAATGCCTTTAGTTTGGTCTTTAATGAATGTATTAATATTTCCCTCTTTTACTATGTGAGCTTTAGCCCCTATATACAGATTTAAAGTCGGAAAACATGTTTTCTAAAATTACCATAACAATATCTCAAAACAATCAATTCTATCACACAAACAATAGGAAACCACGAATATAAATTTAATAAGATTACGGAGGGTTCAGGGGGGCAGACCCCCCCCCCGGGAAGAAATGTAATTTTTTACCTAAAAAATAAAATAAGAAGTTTATAAGAATGTCAGAATATTCTTGCATAAACCGTGTTTAATTTAATGTTTCTAATTTCTGAAACCTTCGAATTATTTTATTTGCGTATAAATATATATGTAATAATTTTAAAAAATTAATTTGCGTATTGTAAGATGTTAAATATTATGAGAAATGAGATTTAAAAACATTGACTTTCAGAGCTGACATTGAGGCTCCTGATCTGTAGATTTACTAGTAGTAGTGAAGATAATGAAATCTTTGCAGTATGCTTACAATTCATACAAAGTTGTGTCTGTTGCGATTTTTGTTAAAATATCTTCACTACCGTTAAAATATATGAACGAAAACGCGACTTCGGATTGAAGTGAGACGCCCTGTAATTTGGACAAAATAAATGGATTTCTGACCCTGGTTTCTTAAACAATAAATGATTTTTACAGTGTCCTGGACCAACCCCAAAATAGTATATAACCCGAACGAAAACATACAAGTACATCTTTCTATTTACACATGATTTTATAAAGAGTACTTTATGTTTAGAAACCTCAGAAGCCAATATATTTTCAAGATTTAAAGAAGATTTTTGTAAAAACAAAGTTTCTTTTGCTGCCACAGATTTTCGCAAAAGTTTTCGAGGAGGTCTTCTATTGTATTAATCAGTTTTCTCAATAAGGAATATAAATTTTTAGGGTGGTATCAATTCTGAATTAAGCATCTTCAGCTGCGTAACTGAATTTATACATGCAAGAGTAACAATATAAAATGAACCCGTCAGCACACGCGCTGGGATAAAATCTACCGAAGCTCATAACTATTACTTAAAAATGTGCGAAAATTGTTCGTGAGCATTCTGAGCTTCATAGTATCTTTCAAGCTGAAATATATCAAGATGTGGACAAAGGGAATTTCCCACCGGTTGTGGATTTTCTATTCTTTTGTTATAAAACTGTCACGTGGGAGGAAATTTACCCCACGCGTGTAATAACGTAATGCATAATGATAGGAAAATTTTACGTTTTAAACGTTTACAACTCTTTCACATACAGTTTTGATATATCAGTTTTATATTTTTTTGTATTTTCATGGCTGAATTCGGATTGTAAAAGCTTTGTATGTAATGCTATGCAGAAAAAAATCCTAGTGCTAGATTTTATTTATTTATTTTTTTTTTGCTTTAAATATAAAAGAACTTCTTATTTTAAATTAAATTATGCTCTTTATTGATTTACTGTTTATTTCAAAATATAAGTATTTATGTATAATCAAACCGGTGGGAAATTGACACAAGAAAACCCACTGGGGTAGATTTTATCCCGCGCGTGTAGTAACGTAATGGAAAGAGGCGCGTGTGCTGACGGGTTAATAAAGTGTTAATGTTAATTTTAACAATTTATTATGTTTCTCAGCAAAACATGTTTGTTGACCATGAAATTTTTACTTGAGGATTGGTAGCATTTGAAAAACCCAAACTCCTGGTTGAGAAAACCGATGAATACAGTATAAAAAGTACTTATAAACGTGCCCGAAAATCAGTCGCAGCAAACGAAACTCAAAAAATATTCTTTGCTGAAGTTTCTGAAGATAAAGAACGATTTTCAGAATCCCTGATAATTCGGAAGAAATTATTGTATATTTTCGTTCGTTATTATATTTTACTTGATTAACTAATATTTCTCTTTTTTTTTACAGTGTGTATAACAATATTTTGTATGTATTATAAAATATGACTTTTTTACTAAATGCTTTTTCATGCATAAAACAACCACGGATGCAACCGATTTTTTAAAATAAATACTTGGTTGCGTGTCACACTTTTCAGATTGGTCACTAGTTAAAGTATTTATTTTATTTTGTTTTAAATTGTAATAAAGCCTATAATTAACAGTATTTTTCCCTTGATTGAGTAATATTTGTCTTTTTCTTTTACACTATGTATAACAGTAGTTTGTATATTTTAGGAAATTTGACTTTTTTACTAAATTCTTTCTCATGCATAAAACAACCACGGATGTAACCGATTTTTAAAAAAAAGTATTGGTTGTATATCACACTTTTGGGATTGATCACTAGTTAAAGTATTTTATTTTATCTTGTTTTAGACTTGTGATGTGGTATCACATATATTTTTCTTAAATTAATCCTTTTCTTTAAATTTTCAGTTTA
The DNA here is from genome assembly GCA_963931845.1 of Maratus michaelseni. Lineage (NCBI taxonomy): Eukaryota > Metazoa > Arthropoda > Arachnida > Araneae > Salticidae > Maratus > Maratus michaelseni. The sequence continues at coordinate 130,127,448 of OZ007598.1, read as the reverse complement.
AACTAACTTTTAATTACTTAGTTATTTTATCCTAACTTTTATTTCAGCTCCCGCCGTAATTTTCCTCTATTAAAAGAAAATACATTTAACATATGTCCTTTATCAATAAAACTTTCTCACATAGATAGAATTCATTTAAACGATTAATCACCCTCACTAGATATCCAAGAAAAAAAAAGAAAAGAGATAAAGATTGACTTTGTATTCGGTCTGCATTTTATTTCTCATTCCGTCCAACGTTCATTAGAAATGCCTGTGTCTGCTTAATTTTTGAGTTTAGCCTTTTCGGTAAATCCTAAACATTTTCAGTTACATGAGAGTTGTTTTGTCTACTTCAGCTAGATTCCCAAAACTTTGCTCTCAACGTACATTTGGCATTCACATTCTTGTTGGCTCACTTTTTAGGACTGCTATTCTGGTACCCCTGTCCTGTAATTCAAAAATTCTCCTAATTGCCTAATGCGTAACTGATAATTTTTAGTTTATATGACATCATTCTTGTCATATGCTCTTTCGCCAATTTCATGTTGCCAATATGTGTATGGCATGAAAATCGACATGTGTCGGAGGGGACATTCTCTCTCTCGCACTCTCTTCTGATAAGAAGTGAATAATGTAAGCTCACGTTGCTTAAAAATGCTCTCGGGCACCATAGATCTTTCTGTTAGATTTGGTTAGGTTAGATCATAGGTTCCCAACGGGGGCGGTACCGCCCCCCAGTGGGCGCTGGAGCCTTCCAGGGGGGCGGTAGCGAGACCAGAGACAAATGGGGGGCGTTAAGACAGTCAAGGGGGGCGGTAGTGGGTCCAGAGACAAATGGGAAGCGTCAAGAAAGTCGGGGGGGGGGGTGCCCATGGCGTACCTACCTATTTAGGAAATTAATTTTAGAACTTGTTGAACCCCTCCCCTTCCCCCACCCCCGTCCAGTGATAAAAACCTTAAATACAACTTTAAATGAAAATCTATAACAATGAACTTAAAGCTGGCGGCCCCAAATCGAATTTCTTTTACGAATGTCAAAAATTCACCGTGGAACCCCAATAAACAATAACACTCGCGGAGGGAAAAAAAAAAAATATTATAGCTGGCATGAATCTAAAAAAATTGGTGCGGAACGCGAAAAATCGCATTAAAAATCATTAAAAATTCAAAAATCGTGGAGGGATAAATTTGCTATATTAGGCCGCTATTGAAAATTTGCTATTGAAACCGGATTCCTTATTTTTAACATGTATTTCAAAAAATGTCAGAGAGATGGCGCCACATACCCGAACAGAGATTTCCAAACGAAGCAGTGACTTGAATCTCCTCAAGAAATTTGTTTATTCTTAATGAAAGTGATAGAAGTCATTGTTGTATAGTCATTATTTTTATGTCTATCTATAAATATGTTGAAAATTTAATTTATTTAAACTAAATTCGTGGCAAATTTTGTACTCCAAAATGTCTGAATCTAAGAAGAAATGTCGGCAGTATAGTATTGAGTATTTGAAATATGGATTTACGCCCTCTGCTACAAACGAATCGTTACCGATGTGTTTAATATGCCAAAAAGTGTTTTCAAATGAAGCCATGAAGCCTTCTAGGCTACAAGAGCATTTGAATAAAATGCATGCTGATAAAAAGGACAAAGATTTATCCTATTTTCAAGGACTGGAAAAGAAATATTTAAAACAGCGAACTGTATCAGACCTTTTTGAGTCGTGTTCTAAACAAGAAAATGACGGACTACGAGCCTCATATAATATTTCATTGTTAATCGCAAAAACAGGAAAACCACACACAATTGGCGAGGAATTAATCTTGCCGGCAGTCGAAGAAGTAATAAAAACTGTTCTTCATCATAAGACACCATCAGATATCATCAGAAAAATTCCTCTGAGTAATAATTCGGTGCAAAGAAGAATAGATGAAATGGCTAAAGACGTTGAAATATCATTATGCTATTACTTAAAGACTTGCGAATTTTCCATTCAACTCGACGAATCAACTCTACCAAATAATGAAGCACTACTCTTATCATACGTTCGATTCATAAAAGTAGAAAAAATTTGTGAAGAGTTATTATTTGCTAAAAATTTGGAAACTGATACAAAGGGAGAATCGATATTTAATACCATGAACAAGTTTTTTCAAGAGAAAGAAATTCCTATTCATAATATTTTGTCAGCTGCTACTGATGGTGCTCCAGCAATGACGGGGCGTCATAAGGGTTTCATAGCGCACTTAAAACAAGCAGTACCGAATGTACTCGCTGTACATTGTGTTATTCATCGTCAGCATTTGGTTGCAAAAAATCTGAATGAACGCCTGCATACGTCACTTTATTTCGTTATTACAGCTATCAATAAGATTAGAAGTAATTCATTGCATGACAGATTATTTTGGACAACTTTGTAGTGAAAATGATGAAGATTACAATCGCTTGCTGCTGCACACAGAAGTTCGTTGGCTCTCAAAAGGTATTTGTCTTAATCGTTTTTTTAATCTGTTTGAGTCAGTACTGGAGTTCCTTGAAAACAGAGACAAAAAACTACGCGAAAACCTGATTACATACAAAAACGACATCGCTTATTTGACAGACCTGCTTAGAATATTTAATGAAGTCAATTTAAAGTTGCAAGGTGATGGGTTGAATTTAATTAAAACAAAAAACATCATAGCTGCTTTTGTGGGAAAACTTCTTCTTTTCAAACGAAATCTAGGTAGAGGTGAATACAGCCACTTTCCCACATTATTAGCAGTCTCTGCCAAACAGGAAGATTTACTTACTGCCAACACTTGGACTTCTTCATGCTGATTTTACGGAGCGATTCCAGGATATTTTAAACATGAATATACCGAGTTGGGTTTTAGACCCTTTCGCAAATGCAGATACAGCAGAATCATCAAATTTAGAAGAGGAACTCGCAGAACTCACAACTAACGAAGAACTAAAAGTAAAATTCAGAAACGGATACCAAGAATTCTGGCTACAAAAATCAATACCAACTCTCTACCCTGGATTGTGGGAAGCAGTACAGAAATTTTTAATTGCTTTTCCTTCATCATATTTAGCTGAGCGTGGGTTCAGTGCAGTAGCTAATTTACTGTCTAAGAAAAGGAACAGACTGCACATCACTGAACGTGGCAATTTGCGATTAATGTTAACGAAATTGGAACCTGACATTAACAAATTGTTGAAACTCCACCAGCCTCAACCATCTCATTAATTTATTTTTTATGGATTTTGTGTTTATTTTTAAAATGTTTAATAAACAATTTTGTACTACATTTGATAGTCGTTTTATTTAATTTCTACTGTGTTATTCTTAGTAATAGATAGATAGAATGATTGTGATAGATAATCAGATAAAATAGGTATAGATAATATGCAGCAATATTTTAATGCTTAGTATAATTAATTATTATGGAAGAGGGGGGGGGGGCGTTTGATTTTTTTTATCTTGTAAAGGGGGCGGTGGTCCAGAAAAGGTTGGGAACCTATGGGTTAGATTGACAAGTAGCAAGCAGCAAGCATTCTTTATTCAGATAATCGATGCTTTTTTATAAGCTTTAGCCCTTTAGAACAGGTTTCGCTTGTAAATACTGCAACGTCCCATTACACAAAGGTAACTGTTTCGAGCGCTATTATAGTTAAAAAAATATTAAACAACTTCTTTTTTCGACAAATATTGTTATATGGATTGTGGTATATTTTATGTAAATAATAAACTGAAAACGATTGTAATAGATAAAATAAATAGTGTTTAACACTAATATGATTAACCCCTTCACGACGAGCGACCTTTACAGAATTTTTAACCTTTTACCTCCGGTTTTCAAAACAGAAAATTTCACCTAATTGAATCCCAGAAATGCTAAGATTTAATGAGGCAAATCTTAGATTAAAAAATAACTGGTGGGAATAATCGAGGATTCTGAGCATCTTATGCGTCACGTATAATGTCGCTCGTCCCCAAGGGGTTAAAGTAAAATATTTTATTAAATTTCGTTCCCTAGAATAACACGAAGCGTACAATTTTACCAGAGTTTAAGAAAAGCGCATATATTACCGCGCGTCAGTCTAGGCCGAAACCAAGCCGGTGTCTCGGACAGTGGCGTAGCCAGGGTGGGGGTCCAGATACTCTGAATACCAATAACTTTGTAAAGTTTTATTTGCCTTATGTAATCGGAGAACTTTCTGCGATAATGAAGGCAAAGAAAACTTTACAACATTTCTGGTATCCAGAGAGTTTGGACCCCCTCCCTGGCTTCGCCACTGGTCTCCGACGTTCTGTGGCTAACCGGGCGGTGAAAGGGCATAGTATGTTCGAACCGCTACCGGTCGGTAAAGTGTTAAGAGTACATTGTTTGTGATTTGGTTTAAATTTCGAAATTCGTTTTTTTTATGCTTCAAAATTATATTTTTAAAAATAGTTAAATATATACACTGTTCAATCTTACTCGGACTACTTTCATCAAAATTTACGAAATAAAAAAAGTCGAAATTACTGATCTAGAATTTAAGATAGCAGCTGTGACATCAGTAGTGACTGAAGTCTCGCACGGTACATGCCGGGAAACCTCGACAAATTAAAATAACCAACCAAAGAATATTGTAATCTATATGTTTACAATTCACGTCGAAACAAATTACTGATGTTATATAACCTAAAATTTATCCACATATCCCTGTATTGCTTGTCTAACTGTTCGGATAGTATTAATCGTATAAAATCATAATTAAAAGCTGACACTATTTTATATACACCTTTCATTAGTGCAGATCTTCATTGACATATTACCTCACGTTTTCCTTTGCCATCACAAAAATCTTATATTCCATTTTAAGTGTTTGCAGATTACATTTAAACTCGGATATTGTATCTAAGAATCTGAGAACACAAACTCCACATTTTGTAAGTAATGTACGAGAGGTAAGGTAAATGCCTGAAATTCACTTATAAGCCTCGAGACTGATGGCATAAAATCTTTCATCCAATCCTTTATTAAACAAAATTATTCTTATAAATAATTAGGAAATGATACGTTAATAACTGTCGAAATGTACAGTATTTTGCTTGTATCTCAATTTTAAATTATATTGATTGGCTGACAATAATCTTTCCCAATGCATGTACCTACAAGGTGAGCCCCTCCCTTTTTTCCTTCAGTCTTTGTACACTGCTGGGTAAGACATATCGATGAACGATTTGGCTAAGGAACCCTATTTCCGAATTTTGGTTTTGGACTTAAATGACTCCTTTCACTGATGTATCAGCTTTTCTAACACTGTCAGATGGACAGCTGCATATCGAGATTAGTACCTTGTTAGCAGAAGGTCTAAACAAATCTAATTCAATTCTATTTGGTAAAATACTTTTTAGTATATTTTTTCTGGTTTTAATCATTCAAATATTTTTCAGTTTAAAAATATAAATACATTTGTTATATTTTCACTTATTGTTTAGTTTCCGACACAAGAATAATAATTTTAACATAGAATATAACATCACACACCTTCTTTGAGATTTTTCTTTAAGATTACATGTGATAGAAGTCGGACATGTTCGAAATACGAGCTGTCCGCATTTCTGTATCTTTGTTGCTTCGAGCATCATAACAATGAAATAAAGAATTACTTTCAGTATGTCAAAAATGTGATGCTCTATAGTCTGTTCAGGGAAAGGAAGTAACGAAAGTAAACAAACGGGTTGCAGAAAAATCGCCAAGGAGCCACGCATTTGGCACAAATCCCTAGGTTGGCGAATTTTATTTTTTATTTCGATTTGAAAAAGCAGAAGCTCAAACACTTCAGACAGTCTGTTTGGCGCTTCTGGCACAGCGCCAGGTTTAAGCATCGCCAATCCGTATGTGCATTTGTTTACTTCTGTTACCTTTTTTCAGCGAATGGAGTATAAATTAAAATTTTAGCAATTTGAATATTTGCAAGAATACCTTTGATCTTTTTCCCTTTACTTCTTTATTTTATGAATACCATTCAATACAAAAGATTTCCTTAAGCTAGTAGATTTATGAAATGAAATAAATTAACTGTAATTTAAAATAATTTTGCCAACAAAGAAGGAAATTCATACCATTTACAATATAGTAATAATTACTAACATATTAAAATATATAAAATCTGCTGTATTTATCTATACTAATAAAAGAAAGTTTCGCTCTGTGTGTGTGTGTGTGTCTGTGTGTGTGTGTATGTGTGTGTCTGTTGGCGATGGCTAGCAAAATCTAGCCCACTTAGAAGCCTGGAATTTTAGATTTAGGTAGTCCAAACCCTCTCCTGGTGTACCTGAGCCTCAGAATTTTAAAATTTAAAAATTAAAGTAGTTATTAATTAAAAACTGGTCAAAGATCGCAAATAAAAAATCCATTATTCTGAAGCTAGCTGGCGCATGCTCAGAAACCAATTTCCGTATCTTCCGGAACAGAAGAAAGAAAGCAGAGGACATTACGTTTTTTTTAAAGTATTTCTAAATTCGCCATGGGCAAACGGCTAAAAATACGAAAAACCGTCTACATATTCTAAAAGAACATACTTTTACGTCTCGAACGATCTGGTTGGTTTGAAAAAAATTTACACTTAACCCTTTCAAAAAGAATAATCAAAAAGCATCGAATTCATGTTTTTTATTTTCTCCCGTTTTCCGAGCCTTGCATCTAGCAGAATACAAAAGATACGGAAAAACGAAGGTCAGAAAATTAAAGAATTGTCTCTGCGCTTTCCAAAGCCACCTTTGGTTTTAAAAAATACAAAAATTAACCCTTCGAAAAAGTATATTTTATGAATGCAGTTTTGCGATTTTTGCGATTTTGGCAATTTTTAAAAATTCGCATCGGCGATTCAGAGACAGGTACGAAAAACTAAAAATACCAGACAATATCTACATTTATTCCTTTTTCGACATCTGTATTTGTTTTTGAAAAATACGAATATTAACCCTTCAAAATAAATTCGTGCGCAGGACTCTCTTTTGTGAATTCCGATTTTCTGCTATACATTAAATCTGGCATCTGCTTTCTAAAATAACCAAACAAAAAGCGGACACACCTAAAGACATCTAGGTTCTATCGGGTTTAGGCACAAACCTTTAGTTTAAAAAATAAATCACGTTAACCTTTTCGAAAACATTTTTAACCGTAAGTCAATTTCGCTTTTTTAACTATTTCTTCTATCTTTAAAAATCAGAATTGGTGTTTATAAACAAGATACGAAAAACTAAAAATACCGTGCCTAATCTATATCTCTTTGTTTTTTAAAATCTGGTATCCGTTTTGAAAAAAATTAATTTTAACCCTCCGAAAAAAAAAATCCTTTCCAAAACTCACTCACGCTATAACTCACTCAATATCTTCACTACTGTTAAAGTTATGAACGAAAACGCGACTTTGGATTGGCGTGAGACACCCTGTAATTTTGACTATAGAAATGGATATCCGACCCTGGTTTCCTATACAATAAACGTTTTTTACAGTGTCCTGTACCAACCTACTGTAACAATCATTTATTGTATAGGAAACCAGAGTCAAAAATTCATATATTTAGACAAATTTACAGGACGTCTCGTTTCAATCCAATGTCGCGTTTTCGTTCATAACTTTAATAGTAGTGAAGATATTTTAACAAATTTTGCAACAGACTCATCTTTGTATGAATTGTAAGCACATTGAAAGGCTTTCTTTAAGATATCTTCACTACTATTAAAATTATGAATGAAAATGCGACTGCGTATTGGAGTGGGACGCTTTGTATTCTTGACTATATTTTGACTATGGATTTCCGACCCTATTTTCCTATACAAAAATTGTTTGTAACAGTGTCCTGTTCCAACCCTTAAAGTTTGTATCATGAATTTGGGACCAACCTGTATGTAATGAGTTTTGTGTAAAAGTTATGTTTATGAGTTGTGTGTAAAAGTTGTGTTTATGAGTTGTGTGTAAGCTAAATAGTTCATGTACGTGTATACTTCATAAAAAATATCTTTTTAAAAATAATGAGATCATGACTTTAATAGTAGTGAAGATATTTTAACAAAATTTGCATCAGACTCATCTTTGTATGAATTGTACGCACATTGAAAGGCTTTCTTTAAGATATCTTCATTACTATTAAAATTTTGAATGAAAATGCGACTTCGGATTGGAGTGGGACGCTTTGTATTCTTGACTATATTTTGACTATGGATTTCCGACCCTATTTTCTTATACAAAAATTGTTTGTAACAGTGTCCTGTACCAACCCTTAAAGTTTGTAGCTTGAATTTGGGACCAACCTATATGTAATGAGTTTTGTGTAAAAGTTGTGTTTATGAGTTGTGTGTAAGCCATAGTTCATGTACGTGTATACTTCATAAAAAATATCTTTTTAAAAATAATAAGATCATGATTTTATAAAATTTCGGACGTTTTCTAAGAAATACTTTCGTTTTAACCGCGATACAAAGTTGTCAAACGATAAAACGTCTCTTAAAGGAACATATAGCACTGCCATAGTACGTTTTACAGAAGTGGACTATCATTGTTTTTTCCCCGATCCTTCATTTCATTTCATCATATTGATGTCCTGGATCAATCCTCTTCTCTGAAATAACTATGAATATCATATATTGTTTTCCCTGACAAAACCTTCTGTTCTTTCTTTCTAATCCGAAACTGAAATTATAATTTATTTTTATCTTTGAATTGGACAGTTTTTTTTTTTTTTAAATTAAAATTATTTATGCGGCAGGCTTAGTGAGATTGTCACACAACATGTATAGATAAAATAAATACATTTCGTAGAATTTAAACAAGTTACAGAAAACAGGCATTTGTAATAAATTAACAAAAAGAGTCAAAATAACCATTTGTTTACACAGCATTGAAATTATGTGGTCAGAAATGTCCATTTGTAATTACTAGTTTAAGGAGAAGGATTCTATAAAGATCAGTAGAGGACAAAAATAAAGTATATTTTTTATTGTTTGGATTTCACTTAAGCCACTTATAAACGAACTAGCAAAACCCGAGGCTTTGCTCGCGTAATTCTTGAAAAATGTCAAGTGGTATTCGTTGGCCTATTTTCATTAGAGGAAATTTTACTGCCACAGGTAACTCAGTACTTACTAATTAAGACACACTAATGTCGAAAAAAAATCGAAATTTTAGAATGTTTAGAAACATTTTAAATTTACGTTAGAATTTAAACGTTAGACGCATTTACATCTTATAAATAACTACCATGTCAAATTTCAAGTTTCTAGCTCATTTAATATAAAAAATCGAAATTTTAGATCGTTTTTCACTCTTTCATTCTCCCCCCCCCCCCTTGTAGTAGTGTCACCGATATAAAATATAGCCTATGTTACAGCCAGGACTGTTACCATCAATTTGCCACCCTCACTTTTGAAAATGGTTCTCTAATTCCAGCGATTCCATAGAAATTGTAATTTAGAATGTTTTTAGAACGCTTTTCGTTCATCTCACCCTTTTAAATTTCGAATTTTTTTAGAATTTGTTCTTAGAGAACATTTACATCCTTTAAATAACTACCATGCCAAATTTCAAGTTTCTAGCTCCTTCAGTATAAAAAAAATCGAAATTTTAGATAGTTTTTCACTTTTTCATCCCCCCGCCCTCCCCCCCTCCTGTGGTAGTGTCACCGATATAAAATATAGTCTATGTTACATCCGGGACTGTTACCATCAATTTGCCACCATCACTTTTGAAAATTATTCTGTAGTTCCAGAGATTCCATAGAAATTGTAATTTAGAAAGTTTTTAGAACGCTTTTCGCTCATCTTATTCTTTTAAATTTCGAATTTTTTTTAGAATTTGTTCTTAGAGAGCATTTACATCTTATAAGTAACTACCATTCCAAATTTCATGTTTCTAGCTCCTTCAGTATAAGAAAAATCGAAATTTTAGAACGTTTTTCGCTCCTACATCCCCCTGGGGGTAGTGGTACCGACATAAAATATAGCCTATGTTGGAGCAGGGATTGTCACCATCAATTTGCCACCATCACTTTTGAAATCGCTTCAGTAGTTCCAGAGATTACCCCCTACAAACAAACAAACAAACACACAAACAATCTTTACTTCTTTATAATATTAGTATAGATGAATTATGTTCAAAACAAAATATTTGTTTTGTTTTCAGTCGTATAAACAATTCTAAAAGCATGAGATGGGAATATGTAAGAAACTTAAACAACATATTAAAAAAACCCAGCTTTGTAACGTCTTGAAAATGTTGAGTGTTATTTTGATATCTTCTACAAATAATTAAATTGCTGAGTGATCAAAGAACTGGTTTACTAAATCTACTAAATCTACTAAAATTGCAAAGTAACCTATTTTTTCTTTTAATATTTCAAAAGTACAGTTTATTTCGTCTTTTGAAGATAAATTAGTACATTTAATACAAACAGACAGGGCAATATCTGAATACTGAATTCATTAGAACATATACTATTCTAAATAATGTGTTATTCTAATGTTTTTTAGGTAAAAGTATATCTACTGTATGACACATACTTTTCATTTCAAACATTTGATATATGCCTCAAGTACATTATTACACAATCAAACATTCCTTGCATTTGCCGCAAATTCATTATGTGATTCATGAAATCTGATAATCATAATACAGGGTTCGTACGGATCGGGGAATTTTCCAGGAGTGTTACCAGTATTTTTTTAATGAAAAATATATCTAGGTTAAACTCACGGAACTTCGCCTTCTTTTAAATAGAGATTTTCTGTAAGAAAATACTGGTACCGAGGAATTTCTTGGTTGCAAAATTCCAGGAGCCGTACGAACCCTGATAATAGTAAATCAAACCATTTCCTCATGTCAATACGTGTTAATATTTGTATGCATAGTATACAATATCTAGATTTCTCATGAGGCTTTTTCGAGGCTAACGAAAAAGAAAGGCTACATCGGTGCTTTACTCGTATCTTTTTTTACAGACCGCTGGAGTCACGTGATGCTCGATTGCACCAATGCAGGTGTAGGAAAAGAGCATCACGTCACTCTAGCGGTCTGTAAAAAAAGATAAGTGGAATGTACCGCGGAAGCCTGTCTCTTTCGTATAGCCTCGAGCTTTTTACAATGACGTATGTGTATTCATTCTGCAGTTTTGCCTGTTATGTAAAAATAATTATTTTATAAGTTTACAATTTCAGTTGTATTAATTGGTGTTAGTATGTTTAAAAGAGGCATATTATGATAATTCTAATTTTAAATTCATTAATTTTTATCGAGAATTTAATGTGCCTCTGCATATCTATCTATATTATAAAGCACAAACTTGTTCTCCAAACTGCCATAACGATAGGGGCCACAATGAGTTTACAGCTGTATGAGTGTCAAAAAATTGCAATTAAATATGATACACAAATATTTGCTTCTAAATATTCCATAATTTATTTTTACACACTCGAATAGAAGAAAACATTTACTATATAGTAAAATGTGTTTGAAAATTATAACTTAATTTATTGATTTTGATTTATAATTTTTCAACAATTTTCAAGCTAGAGTTTTTTAATTATACTGAAGAATAAATATTTGTTAGCCGCATTAATAAAAAGTAACATTTACAATAATATAAATAAATATGCAAAAGTATAGTAAAATGTGGCACGTTAACACAATTGGCAATTGATTGCACAATCATGGCGAGAGATGTTCCTTTTCATTTCTCATCTAACCAAAGGGAAATTTATTTTCTTTGGTAAATTTGAAAAATGGAACTAATATCTTTGAAATATTGTATATAAATAGACTATAAAAGAGACTATTGTTTTACACTGATATCCCTGATAATTTTCATTAGTATATATAAAACGAGATCATGAATCTGCAGAACCTTTTCATTGCACTAACTTGATTAACCTTTTCATCGCACCAAAATATTTTTTTTTGATTTATCGTAAGAGTTGCTTTTTAAGGTGTTTTAAATTTCCATTTTTTTTTTTTTTTTATTTCCTTTAGAATAATCTAAACGTTCAAATATTATAACAGTTTATAGTCTTTACATATATTTTCCTTGTTTCTAGCATTCTAAGAAATTAACATTATAATGCTAAAAATAATATACTACTATATAATATATTACTATAAAATAAGTAAAAGTTTTAACATTCATCTCTGAAATTCTTCGGGTGAAAATTATACGAAATTCTCTTTTAAACATATTCAGATATTTGTATTCGGCTAGTACAGCGCTACCCAACCTTTTTTCTTTCACGTACCCCTTTCTTAGGTTATGCATTTCGGAGTACCCCTTTTTATCAGAAACACGCCTCCACTCCCTCCCCTCACTCATATAACGCAAACATGCCTTTTTAAAATTAGCAATATACTTATTAGTAAATACTCGTTAAAAAGAAGGAAGATTTCCTATTAATATAAGTTAATGACATAACCCCGCCTATTCGAAAACAAAAATAAGGACCTGCTTTTCAACGTTTCATACATTTAAAAATAAAGCATTAAAAGTAGAAGCTCTGATGTAATTAAGGCGTTCTGCAATTATTATTACTAAAAACGGAACAATAGGATAAATGTGTTGATAAAGTAATAATTGAATGAAGATAAATGGCAGTTATCGCGAAGATGGGGTACATATATGTACTCATGAAATATGATTATTGGTGAGCGGAGCTAGTGACATTGAGTTATTAATTCTTATTTCTAGTGGGCCTTACCCCTCATTTTGAGCGTAACAAATTGGAACTAACATGTGACTAACTATGTAATCCAAAAGTGTCAACTTTGTTTATCTGTTTTCAGTTAAACTATTATTGTGATTTCCGCCATTACCGAAATTTTTTGTACGTACCTCAAGGGTTACGCGTACCCCAGGTTGGGAACCGCTGATCTAGATGATCCCTATTTCAAATACAGCATCTAAAAATCTGATATTAAAAAATTGCCTCTGAAAGAAGACAGTATTTTGAGATTGACGACACCTTTCGCGTGATTTTATCGCAAACGGTCTGCGAGTTGTAAGTGTATTTTTTTTTTATATACTACAACTTACATTTACATTCTTATAAATTCAAAACTTACACCGTAAAATTTAAAAAGTAAATGAAATATGTAAAAACAAAACAAATTTCATCTTCCTTCTGAACTCAAATTGCTCAGATTTAAACTATCGGTCTCGAGCGAGGCCGATTTTAACATGCAAACGGAGAATGGTTGGTTTGCCAACCGTAAGTTAAAGGTGGCTCGCACCGCCAAAGAACGTAGATACGGTTTAAAGTTTAATCAATCGATTTTTTTAATGTTTCATATTGGAAACCAGATACGGAGATTACTTTTAGAATTCCATTTCATCGTCCTTTTCCCCGTTCAGAGGGGCTGGAAGGGGCGGGGTTAAAACGTATCTCAAGATCGATGATGATTTTAGAAATGAATTTTTGAAAGGAGATAAATCACAGAACATAGAAAGCAGATATGAAGAATTTTCTTTGGAAATTAGGCGCCCTTGCCCTTTGCCTTATGTGTGCGTGTTTAGAAGAGGGGGGGGGGCGCAAAAACGCATCTTTGGATCTGTCGTGGATTTCGTGATATTTTTTTCCAAGATGCTCAATGTCCCAATATAAAAATACGATACGGATGATATTTTTCAAATTCAGTCCTTTTCCCACCCTCTAGCGAGGGCGGTCACAAAATCAAAACCTATCATGGTGTTAGAGATTAAATTTTGAAAGAGGATGCACAATCATGCATCATTGATTGCACAATCATGGCGGGAGCTGTTCCTTTTCCTTTCTCATCTAACCAAAGGGAAATTTATTTTCTTTGGTAAATTTGAAAAATGGAACTAATATCTTTGAAATATTGTATATAAATAGACTATAAAAGAGACTATTGTTTTACACGGATATCCCTGATAATTTTCATTAGTATATATAAAACGAGATCATGAATCTGTAGGATACGGATCTCAACATCTTTATTAACCTTTTCATCGCACCAAAATATTTTTTTTTGATTTATCGTAAGAGTTGCTTTTTAAGGTGTTTTAAATTTCCATTTTTTTTTTTTTTTTATTTCCTTTAGAATAATCTAAACGTTCAAATATTATAACAGTTTATAGTCTTTACATATATTTTCCTTGTTTCTAGCATTCTAAGAAATTAACATTATAATGCTAAAAATAATATACTACTATATAATATATTACTATAAAATAAGTAAAAGTTTTAACATTCATCTCTCAAATAAATCGGTTGAAAATTATACGAAATTCTCTTTTAAACATATTCAGTTATTTGTATTCGGCTAGTACAGCGCTACCCAACCTTTTTTCTTTCACGTACCCCTTTCTTAGGTTATTCATTTCGGAGTACCCCTTTTTATCAGAAACACGCCTCCACTCCCTCCCCTCACTCATATATCGCAAACGGTCTGCGAGTTGTAAGTGTATTTTTTTATATATACTACAACTTACATTTACATTCTTATAAATTCAAAACTTACACCGTAAAATTTAAACAGTAAATGAAATATGTAAAAACAAAACAAATTTCATCTTCCTTCTGAACTCAAACTACTCAGGTTTAAACTATTGGTCTCGAGCGAGGCCGATCTTAACATGTAAACGGAGAATGGTTGGTTTGCCAACCGTAAAGTTAAGGGTGGCTCGCACCGCCGAAGTACGTAGATACGGAGTAAATAATCTGGATCCGGAGCTAACGTAATAAACGGCCAATTTAGGACATTTTCTGAATCATGAACCGGCCGTGTGTTAGAGATGGATACCGAATAACATCGGATAGGCGATCAAGCAGTTCTTATCTGTGAATTTTTCTAAAAAAGAGGAAGCAGGATTGAATAGTGTAATATTTTCAAGTTATTTTGCTTTATGTAATATAGAAAAATTCAGAAGAAAGATAAATGAAATTTTACTTTAGTAACAGGCTATTATAAATATGCTTTGTTACAGGATTTATTTTATAATCGATGTATTTTACATGAAAATAGATTTGTTTATTGTTAAATTTTATTTGATATGCGTGTATATAGTTATTGTAATTCATTTTCATAAATATAATTGTTCGCAGATAACTTAAAAAAAGTTATAAAATTTATTTTTAAAGTTTAATCAATCGATTTTTTTAATATTTCATATTGGAAACCAGATACGGAGATTATTTTCAGAATTCAATTTCATCGTCCTTTTCCCCGTTCAGAGGGGCTGGAAGGGGCGTGGTTTAAGCGTATCTCAAGAACGATGATGATTTTAGAAATGAATTTTTGAAAGGAGATAAATCACAGAACATAGAAAGCAGATATGAAGAATTTTCTTTGGAAATTAGGCGCCCTTGCCCTTTGCCTTATGTGTGCGTGTTTAGAAGAGGGGGGGGGGGGCAAAAACGCATCTTTGGATCTGTCGTGGATTTCGTGATAAATTTTTCCAAGATGCTCAATGCCCCAATATATAAATACGATACGGATGATATTTTTCAAATTCAGTCCTTTTCCCTCCCTCTAGCGAGGGCGGTCACAAAATCAAAACCTATCATGGTGTTAGAGATTAAATTTTGAAAGAGGATGAATGACAGAATGCAAACATCTGATGCGAAGAATTTTTCTACCTTCAGCTCCCAACTCACCGATGTTGAGCGGGGGCAAAAATAATAAATATTGTTTTTCGTGATGAAATTTCGTGACATATTGTCGGAATATAAATGTAAAATTCGGATGATATTTTTTAACTCAGCCCCATTTTTTTTACCAAATTTTCCGCCAGGAGAAGAGGAAAAGGGGGGAGGGAGGGGGATAAAAACGTATCTCCGTGTCTATTATGGTTTTAGAGATTAAATTTGGGAAGCGGTTGATTTGCAAAATATAAACAGGAAATATAAAGAATTTTTCGAAAAAGGCAACCTTTTCTTTTAATCTTCACAGTTTTTTATCCTACATTTTAATACATTCACTAAATTATTTTCATTCATAAATGCAGATATTTTATTCAGCAGGTCAAACAGCGTTTTTAATTTTTCTATAAAAGCAATGCATCTTAAAATAAAGTAAATAAAAATAAAATTAAAAGACAGCATCCAATTGATGTTTAAACCTAATTTTCAGATCACGACAATCACAACAAAGTGAGTGCAAGAAAACAATCGACAAAAATGAAATATATATTAATTTATTAGAAAATAAAATGTATTATTAGAATTTGTATTGCTGAACAGAGAATATTTGAAATTTTATCGAATGTGACAAATAAATTCCTCTCGCAAACGTGTCAGAAAAATCCACAATGACGATCAGATTTTTTTTCTCTTTTTCTTTCTTTTAGAACACATTTTAGTTCAATTTATGGAATATCACAAGAGTAGTTCCTATCAAGCTTTATTTGTAAATCACCGTTTTAAAAGCACATGATCTATGAGTTGCAATTGTGTTAAAATTAATCAAGTTACACGATCTATATTGGATTTATTTATGTTAAATGTGAGAAAATCTGTTGCTGATTAAAAAGTATATAATTGCTAGTTTTTTTTATTAATAATTTGAATTTCTTTCCAACCAACCAACCGTACTTCATAAGGTGAGTTGAGAGTCGATTCACTATGTCAACTCTTCAAGCAAGGAATTCGAATCAGATTGAACTCCTCAAAATGAGTCGAAATGCCCATCCCTACCTAGAGAACCTATCCCTACCGTATATCTCGTTGGTCATGGTAGTACACTGACAATTTTTGCAGACTTTATGAGTTGTTTCTGACATCAAAGCTGGAGTTGCAGTGGTCGTGATGCGAACTAAATTAATCGGTAGTGGCGGAGCGCTTCAGGATTAGCTTTCGGTTCTGCTTTCACGGCCTGAAATGTAACCATTGAAATTTTCGTTTATTTCGTGGCAGTATGACATTAACGGCAATCAGAAATTTTCAAACCTGTTATTAAACAAACTCATAGAGCGATGAAATATTTAAATTTTTAATTAAACTAATCAGATTATGTATTTCTTTTAATTTTGAATCTTAGTTATTTTCTGCTTACTTTTTATAATTCATAATGAAGTGAACAATACGAATATTTTAAAAGAGATTCATTTCTGAAACAGCTGATATATATTTTTTTAAGATCGAATTTAATGTTGAATAAATGTTGAACGTTTTAATGAATTTAATTAGCATTTTTTTAAATTAAATATTTTTTCATATGAGATTAATATTTTCAATAAATAGTTTCTTCTTTTCTCCTTTCTAACTCGTGTTATTCAATTATAAGAAATGAACAGAAAATATACAAGATTAAACATTAAAAGAATTATCATAATCTGATTAGTTTTCGATAAAAATTAAAATATTTCATCACTCTACGAGTTTGTTTAACAACAGAATTAAAAATTTATGGTTGACGTTGCTGCCATAATGCCGCGAAATAAACAAAAGATTCATAAATTACTTAGTTAAAAATGTATTCTACACCTTGTTTATGAACCCATGAAATAATTGTTTGTGATTTTGTAATTTGTGTGTGTGTGTCTTAAAATGCTGAAAAATTATTTCAGTTGTTTAAGCTTTATTATACCATCAAAAACTCAAGAAAGTGAAATATTTCTGCATAATTTAATTTCGTAAAGATTAATCTCTTTTTAAGAACATGAATTACATGGTATACAGGATTATACCATGGTATAATTACTAATTACATGGTATACAGGACTTCCTGTGTTATTTCAGATTCATCATGTAAAATGCTATAGTTATAGCTCGGATGAATGAAATTAGCGCTGCTATTTCGCAGCTTTGTGCAACAAATAAGAGTGAAATATGCCAACCAGGATATCGTTAGGATAGCTCAGTAGGAAGAGAGTTTATACGGGAAGCCAAAGTATCCAGGTCCGAGTCCTGGTTCCGGACATTTCGCTCTGTTGGAAAATAAAACTCAACTATGACACTCCAATCATTGGATATAAACAGAACCATTACAAACACATGCATTAAAATGCGCAGTTTCCGCTAACTTATCTTATAGAAAGTTACGGCAGCCACCCTTCATATCGTGTATGCCGGAATTAAGAAATAAAGCCGGATATTTTTGAATGCACGATATAACCAATTACAGTAAATATTTTTTTTAATTATAACTTTCAAGTAAATTGTGTATATTTGTCTCCAATATGTTTTGTCATCTGCATTTTATTATGTTTTTACTAATAAATGTTAAGCAGACGTATTTGCAACTAAATTATGGGTTAAGTTACTTCAAATGTGCTTCAAAGGTTAAGATTTTCTCTTTTTCCCAGAGACAAGAAATAATATCGATATATCCAAATAGACGATGTAACGAGACAGTATATAACGAGGACAATTTCTAGAATTCCTCGCAAAATATGTATCAAATTTAGATATTTTTATTCCTTTAACCTTTAGCAAGGAGACATATTTGTAATTCGTTTATAGGTAAAGTTATTTCAAAAATACATTTAAGGTTAAGCTTTTAACCTTTTTTCAGGAGACACGAAAAGGTAGCGATATATTCGAATGAGAATTGTAACGAGACACGATATAAAGAGGAGTTACTGTATTTCTAAGGATACTTACAAAATGTATTCCATTTCTATACACAATTCAAATATCATATAAATGATTTTAATTACGTACCTTGCAACTGAGCAAACTGTCTAATAAACTTAATTCGTAAGCATTTCTCGAATAGCATACTTAAATTTTGAAAAGACTGAAGTGACACTTAAAATGCCAATTAACTACGGACAAGAATTTATCCAAATACTTTTGAAAAATGGTGTATACGAATAACTGATACAGAAAATATTTTCACCTCGAAAAGATCTTCGTCAATAACAAATTAGCATTTTATAACAATCCTAAATATCTTGTGAAAGTCATTCAGTAAAAAAATATCAGTAAATGATAATCAGACAAAAATGGTATTTTTATTAACGACAAATGAAACATCAGCGGTCATTGATCGTAAACTCTCCCCACAATTTAAATATTCATTTAAAACAAATCATAAATGTCACATGGAGATAATATATACATAATACAATCAAATAATATATTTTTTCGAAATTATATTGTTCGAAATAATTATTTAATAATATTAATCGCGACCTATGATTTTTTATACAAATATCGATTTCTATAAACTTTAAATATGCGAGTCCAAAATTACACTTCATTCCCCAGACAACTTTTAAATAATTCTTTAAAAAAACTGTATTGCGATTTGTTTTGCAACAACTAATAATGAATTTAATATTATGAATTCCAAATTTTAAATCTGAATAATTTGTAAACTACTCGTTTGGTGTCCGAAGTTAAAATTTATCGAAAAAGTTAAATATGATGTCAAAGTAATGCGTTCGTATCTAAAATTCAGAATACCATCAATTTGAGTATATGGACAATCGCCTAAGCAAAATTTAAGAGTATCTGTAATTAATAGACGTTGTTAATAATCAATTGTTAGTAGACACATATACGATAATTTACAACAGTGTTAGTAGTTGGGCATAATTTTTGTCACTATTAAAGACACTTTTTTCTTTTTTTCCAGTATTGCACATGTTTGCGTAGAATCCTTGACATCTGCTCTTCTATTCAGCCACTAACTATAACAACACTTAGGATGTGGGTAGATCTACACTTCCATTACAGGCATTTTACTAAAAATGTGAGAGAAAACCGCTGACTTTTTATATATAAACTACATAACGGTAAAGAACATAAAAATTTGTATTTTGATTTGCAGTGCTATTTTTAAAAAAAAATTTTGTCACCGGAAAATATATAAAGAAAATATTTAATTTAAAATGTTTCCCTTTTTGAAAATTTAATTACATCTTTGTTCAATCAAGCCTATGTTCAATCTAGTCTAACTGTGCCTTCCAGGTAGTTAGAGAAACGAGAATTTAAAATTTAAATGTTCATTTTTAGCATAGCATTCGCATTTTCCGAATCTCACCCTCTTAAGCACTGACCGCAACCGATGGTATATAAACTTCGGTGTTCTGATGGTCCAATCTTAAAAGGAAATATTTCACACGCTGGTGGTTCACGTTAAGAAAGAAATTAAGCATTACAGTTTCAAATTAATAGAAATATTATGTGTTATGGAATGTCTGTGCCATAGGCATGGTGGGTTTTGATTACCACTATTTTCGAATAGTGATCGTCACCTTATTTAATCGTGAAATTCTGTGATTAAATAAGGCGAAGGTTACTTTTCTGAAATCATAGTATTCAAAATCCGTATTCCTTGGCATCTGAGGCTTCTGCTAATGCATACATGAAAGAAATAATGTCATAATATTTTAAAACCTGTTAGAAACTAAAAATGTGCAACATTTTCCAAAAACCTGAATTATCCCGCATGTATGTCTGAACTAAATTCAAAAGTTCTTATAAAAAGCAAATATTTTTGAGAATGTTACCAACTCCTTGCTTTCCAATGAAAGTGGGAAAAGCGGTAGTGTTATTAACTGTTATTTAACTGCTTGGCATTCTAAATTGGCAATTCTTAACATTTTAAAAAAAGATTTATATATGAGTCATTGCCTTTTTTATGTATTCCCTTTCAATAAAAGCCTTTTTTCGTTTAATCCGTTCTTCTTCCTATATACCAAAGAAAAAAGTCTAACATACGATGCACATAACTATCCGCTTAGTTTAGCATAATTTGAACCGAACTCCATCCAAGGAGTGTATACTACTCGTTTGCATGTTTTATTAACTGTATGCTTGGCATTCTAAATTGGCAATTCTTAACCTTTTTTTTTAAATATTTATATATAAGTTATTGCCTTTTTTTATGCATTCCCTTTCAATAAAAGCCTTTTTTCGTTTAATCCCTGCTTCTTCCTATATACCAAAGAAAAAAGTCTAACATACGATGCACATAACTATCCGCTTAGTTTAGCATAATTTGAACCGAACTCCATCCAAGGAGTGTATACTACTCGTTTGCATGTTTTATTAACTGTATGCTTGGCATTCTAAATTGGCAATTCTTAACCTTTTTTAAAAAAATATTTATATATAAGTCATTGCCTTTTTTTATGCATTCCCTTTCAATAAAAGCCTTTTTTCGTTTAATCCCTTCTTCTTCCTATATACCAAAGAAAAAAGTCTAACTTACGATGCACATTACTATCCACTTAGTTTAGCATAGTTTGAACCGAACTCCATCCAAGGAGTGTATACTACTCGTTTGCATGTTTTAAGAAAAAATAATAAAACCGATTTCAAAGGATTATGTCTTAACCTTGATAGAGCGGCTTGGCAGAACATTGTATTTTCTTCAATCCTGTATTGTATCCACATTAACTTTAAATTGATTTGTTGAGAATATCGCTCACTTTGACGTACAGTACATGATAATACACAGAGGTGCCAACCTCTCATTAATATTCCGTAAAATGCGGGTTAATTTGACCCAGGTTTAACACGTTTCGAACCAGAAATTTTTTTAAGAAATGAAATGAAATAGATTCCACGTAGAAACCTGAAATGGAATAAATAAAGATTCATCCAATATTTTTTTATGGTTTGAGGCGTTGTTGAACTGGGTCAAATCAACCCAAATATTACGGAATATTAATGAGAGGATGGCACCTATGTGATACATTACAAACTTTATCTGTCACCATAAAAACAAACAAATAAAAAGAATACGACGAATTTTTTTAATACATAAAATAGTGAAAATAAAGTAAAATGATACAAAAATGATGATACAGAATGATACAGAAATGAGAAACAAATAACATCCTCCGTGAAGCATATATTACTACACTGTTACAAAAAAAGGAACAAATTTTTCTTAATCTTCCAAAATGTAATATAACCACTAACATCAATATACGATAATCCCTTCCGAGTTACCCATGATTCCGAAAAGCATTCTTTACCATTAGAAATCACAGAAAAAATATGTATTTAGAGATGTAAACAACCATTTATAATGTGATGGTTTTAATCAATGTGAGAGTGTTATTATTCATAAAAGACCGTTCTGATAACAAACACAGTTTAATATGTCTCATAAAATTACAACACTTGACAAGGACAGGAACATTACGAATTACACTAAATAACATAAAAAATTAATTTTGTTTTTCATCATTATAACCAGCAATATTCACGGTCATTCCCATGGCATATTCTATGTTCTTATAACAGACAAAATTCTTCGTTGACACCATTCCAAGTTATGTTTCGTTTTTTTATTAATTTTTCCAGAAGGAGGCGCTACTAGAGCAAGAAAAGGCATGCGCAAACATATAAAAACATAGTTTCTCTTTCTGCCATTGATTTTCGGAAACGTTTTAGAGTTTGTTGATCATTTTTCTCGAACCAAAAAATCGGTTTTAGGATGGTAATTATTCTCAATTAAACATTTTCAGCTATTTGCAGCTGCGTCATTAAATTTATATATGCAAGGCTAACAAAATAATAATAACAATTTTAATGTTATTGTTAATGTTGTTAATTTATCATTTTTGTCTGTAAATCATGTGTGTTGAGCATGAAAATGTTTGCTTGAGAACTGAAAATATATAGAAAACCTACGTTCCACACTGAAAAAACTGATCAATACACTGACACAAAATCTGCGACATCAAAAGAAACCGTTTTTTATAAATGCTTCTTTAATTCTGGAAAATGAATTGGTATTAATACTTTCTAAAGATAAAGAACGCTATTAATTCGAAATCGTTAGTAACTCGGAAGACGTTTTGTATATTTTAGTTCTTTAGTTATATTAAAATTTACTATATTAAGAAACATTTGTCTTTTTTACAGTGCAAATTCAACAGAACCATAATGAACAGAGGAAAGTATTTTCTACTTGGTACATTATATCCAATGGTTGGAGTATCATAGTTGAGTTTTTTTCAACAGAGTGAAAAATGCTCGAACCTGCGTAATTTGTCTTGCCGTGCCAACGCTCTTCCTACGGAGCTATCCCAACAATATCCTGGCATATCTGTTCATTATGAACTAATTACATGGTATACAGGAGTTTCCGTGTTATTTCAGATTCATCATGTAAATTGCTATAGATGTACCTCGGATGATACGAGATGTACCTCGGAAATTAGCGCTGCAGTTCGCAGATTTGTCCAACAAATAGGAATGAAATAGGCCAGCCACGATATCGTTGGGATAGCTCAGTAGAAAGAGTGCTGGCACGGCAAGCCAAAGTACCCAGTTTCGAGTCCTGGTCCCGACCTTTTCGCTCTATTGAAAAAAAAAACTCAACTATGATACTAAAATCATTGGATACAAACAGAACCATTCCAAACACATGCATTAAAATGCGCAGTTTCCGCTAACTTATCAAATGGAAAGTTACGGCTGCCACCCATCATATCACGTATGCCGGGATTAAGAAATAAAACCGGATATTTTTGAATGCACGATATAACCAATTACAGTAAATATTTTTAAAATTACAACTTTCAAGTAAACTGTGTATATTTGTCTCCAATATGTTTTGTCATCTGCATTTTATTATGTTTTTAATAAAAAATGTTAAGCAGACGTATTTGTAATTAAATTATGGGTTCAGTTACTTCAAATGTGCTTCAAAGGTTAAGATTTTCTCTTTTTTCCAGAGACAAGAAATAATAGCGATATATCCGAATAGACGATGTAACGAGACTATTTTTAAAATTCCTCACAAAATATATATCAAATTTAGATATTTTTATTCCTTTAACCTTCAGCAAGGAGACATATTTGTAATTCGTTTACAGGTAAAATTACTTCAAAAATACATTTAAGGTTAAGCATTTTACCTTTTTTTGAGGAGACACGAAAAGGTAGCGATATATTCGAATGAGAATTGTAACGAATCACGATATAAAGAGACGTTACTGTATTTCTAAGGATACTTACAAAATGTATTACATTTCTATACATAATTCAAATATCATATAAATGATTTTAATTACATACCTTGCAAATGGGCAAACTGTCTAATAAACTTAATTCGTAAGCATTTCTCGAATAGCATACTTAAATTTCGAAAAGAATGAAGTGACACTTAAAATGCCAATCAACTACAGACAAGAATTTATCCAAATACTTTTGAAAAGTGCTGTATACGAATAACTGATACAGAAAATATTTTCACCCCGGAACTCGAAAAGATCTTCGCCAATAACAAATTAGCATTTTATAACAATCCTGAATATCTTGTGAAAGTCATTCAGTCAGAAAAAATATCAGTAAAAGATAATCAGACAAAAATGGTATTTTTATTAACAACAAATGAAACATCAGCGGCCATTGATCGTAAACTCTCCCCAAAATTTAAATATTCATCTAAAACAAATCATAAATGTCACATGGAGATAATATATACATAATACAATCAAATAATCTATTTTTTCGAAATTATATTGTTCGAAAAAATTATTTAATAATATTAATCGCAACCTATGATTATGTACAAAAAAATCGATTTCTATAAACTTTAAATATGCGAGTTCAAAATTACACTTCATTCGACAAACAACTTTTAAATAATTCTTAAAAAAAAACTGTATTGCGATTTATTTTGCAACGACTAATAATGAATTTAATACAGGGTGATTTTTTTTAAGTTGCGAAAGTAAAACCCTATAACAAAAGAACCACTGATCCAAATGACCTGAAATTTCACCAGTATGCTCCCAAAGCAATGGAGATTTTTTAGGCAGGGTTAAAAAAAACTTAAAATCGCACCGACAGATGGCGCTGTACATGCAGTAAAGTCGAGAGACGAACTTGCGCCCGGCACACGCAAATTGGCGTTAAAAACGTTAAGTACGCACACTTCGTGTTCATTATTCAACGGAAATACTCGCAATGACTGCGCCATTGACGGACCGTGCGTTGAAACTGTATTATCAGAATAATGACAGCGCAGCAACTGCTCTTAGGAGATTTAGGACACTTAAGAATTTAAGAAAAGGTCCAATGACGACAGAGGGCCTACGGAAGATTGTTTCTCAAAGTACCGCCCGTTGTTTTCTTCCCACTGACGATATTCTTTGTTTCTGCTACCTTACAGCGCCATCTGTCGGTGCAATTTTAAGTTTTTTTTTAACCATGCCAAAAAAAAAAAGCCCATTGCTTTGGGAGCATACTGGTGAAATTTCAGGTCATTTGGATCAGTGGTTCTTTTGTTATAGTGTTTTACTTTCACAACTTTAAAAAAAATCCCCCTGTATTATGAGTTCCAAATTTTAAATCTGAATAATTCGTAAACTACTCGTTTGGTGTCGGAAGTTGAAATTTATCGAAAAAGTTAAACATGATGTCAAAATAATCCGTTCGTATTTAAAATTTAGAGTTTGGTACAATTTGAGTACGTGGATAATCGCTTACGCAAAATTTAAATATATCTGTAATTAATAGACGTTGCTAAAAATCAATTGTTAGTAGTCACACTTTTATACTATGATTGCAACAGTGTTAGTAGTTGGGAATACATTTTTCCACCATTGAGGACTGTTTTTTTCCTTTTTTTTTTCCAGTATTACACATGTTTGCGTAGAATCCTTGACATCAGCTCTTCTATTCACCCACTAACTGTAACAAAACTTAGGATGTGGGTAGATCTACACTTCCATGGCAGGCATTTTACTAAAAATGTGAGAGATAACCGCTGACTTTTTATATATAAACTACATAACGGTGAATAACACAAAAAATTTATATTTTGATATGCGTTGCTATTTAAAAAAAAATGTTTGTCACCGGAAAAAATATAAAGAAAATATTTAATTAAAAATGTAAAAATTCCCCGTTTTGTAAAACATCTTTTTTCAATCAAGCCGTCTAACTGTGCCTTCCAGGTAGTTAGAGAAGCCAGAATTTAAAATTAGAATGCTCATTTTGTAGCATAACATTTGCATTTTCCTAATCTCACCCTCTTAAGCACTGACCGCACCTGATGCTGCATAAACTTCGGTGTTCTGATGATCCAATCTTAAAAGGAAACATGCCACTCCCTGGTGGTACACGTTAAGAAAGAAATTAAGTATTACGTTTTTAAATTAATAACAATATTATGTGTTATGGAATGTCTCTGCCATAGATGTGACGTATGGTGGATTTTGATTACCACTCTTTACGAATAGTAATCGTCCCCTTATTTAATCGTAAAATTAAGTGATTAAATAAGGCAAAGGTTACTATTCTGAAATTATACTATTCAAAATCCGCAATCCTTGGCATCTTAGGATTCCGCTAATGTATACATGAAATAAATAAGGTCATAATATTTTAAAACCTGGTTAGAAACGAAAAGTATTATGCAACATTTTCCAAAAACCTGAATGTTTGCACATGTATGTCTAAACTCAATTCAAAAGTTATTATAAAAAGCAAATATTTTTGACAATGTTATCAACTTCTTGTTTTCCAATGAAATTGGGAAATGGCATTCTAAATTGGCGATTCTGAAACTTTTTAATAAATTTATATATAAGTCATTGCCTTTTTGATGTATTTCCTTTGAAGGAAATCTTTCTTTTCTTTAATAAATGCTTCTTTCTACAGACCAAAGAAAAAACATGTAACATACGATGCACATTACTATCCACTTAATTTAACATAGTTTTTAACCGTATTACATGCAATCAGTATATACTATTCGCTTCCATGTTTTAAGAAAAATGAATAAAATCTACTTCAAGGGATTATGTCTTAACATTATTGGATTGACTTTTAAATATTACACAACAGATGGCGTATATTTGATAGAGCAGCTTGGCAGAACATTGTATTTTCTGTAGTTCTGTATTGTATCCACATTCACTTTAAATTCATTTGTTGACAATATCGCTCACTTTGACGCGCAGTAAACGTTGATACATTACAAACTTTATCTGTCACCATAAAAACACAAAATAAATAAAAAGACTACGGCGACCTTTTTTAATACATAAAAGAGTAAAAGTATAGTAAAATAATATATACATAAAAAAATAATAAAGTATCGTAATATATGAGGGGGTTAGAATGACAGTGGAGTAAGTCAAAAATTTTAAAAATCTAGATAACCGTATTTATAGTGGACGTATATTCATTTCTGTTCAGAGTGACAGTCAAATAAGTCACAGTTCACTTAGGGAGTAGCTAGAGGGCAAGACAAGTTGGACAACTTAATGCAATGGCAATACAAGTTTCATAAAACCCTTCTTTTCTCAAATTACTAAATATTGATTTACTCCACTATCATTCAAATCCCCTCATATAGTCAAATATCGTAAAATTTAGTAAAACAGTAGTAAAGTACTATACTTTAATACACATTTAAATGTCATTATACATACGCAGTACATAAAAACAATAGTACCATAAAAACAAACAAATAAAAAGAATACGACGGCTTTTTTAAATACATAAAATAGTGAAAGTAAAGTAAAATGATACCAAAAAAAAAAAAAAAAAAAAAAAAAAAACTAGTAAAATATCGTAAAATATACTAAAATATCGTAAAATATAGTAAAACTGTAGTAAAATAATATACCTTAATACACATTTAAATGTCATTATACATACGCAAAACATAAAAACAATAGTACCATAAAAACAAACAAATAAAAAGAATACGACGGCTTTTTTAAATACATAAAATAGTAATAGTAAAGTAAAATGATATAAAAAAAAAAAAAGCTAGTAAAATATCGTAAAATATACTAAAATATCGTAAAATATAGTAAAACTGTAGTAAAATAATATACCTTAATACACATTTAAATGTCATTATACATACGCAGTACATAAAAACAATAGTACCATAAAAACAAACAAATAAAAATAATACGACGGCTTTTTTTAATACATAAAATAGTGATAGTAAAGTAAAATGATACAAAAAAAAGAAAAAAAAACTAGTAAAATATCGTAAAATATAGTAAAACTGTAGTAAAATAATATACTTTAATGCACATTTAAATGTCATTATCATTGGCTAATTTTTACAAAGTTAAGGCCTCTAAAGTCCATATAAAAGACTAAAAAATAGAATAAAAAACAAATCTATCATTTCTAGACTCTAATGAAATTGGTGCGCATCCACCACCGAAACAACCCTTTTCAAAAACAAGAATTAAAAGTCAGGCATGGGCATAGAATATGAAAGACTTTCCAACAGAATATTAGGAATTTTTTTTCTTATACAATGAAATGAAATATCTAAAAAGGCAATTTAAATAAAATGCACGATTTTCCCCCATAGACCATAGTGTAACGGAATTCTTTTCTGTGGCCCTGTATACTTCAATACAGTACTATCATTTCTAGACTCTAATGAAATTGGTGCGTATCCACCACCGAAACAACCCTTTTCAAAAACAATAATTAAAAGTCAGGCATGGGCATAGAATATGAAAGACTTTCCAACAGAATATTATTAGGAATTTTTTTTTCTTATACAGTGAAATGAAATATCTAAAAAGGCAATTTAAATAAAATGCACGATTTTTCCCCATAGACCGTAGTGTAACGGAATTCTTTTGTGTGGCCCTGTAAACTAACTATAAATGTTACGTATTTCATTCTTAATAATGAACATTCAATAGTGAAGCTCATTAACATATAAAATTCCATATCCATCATAGTATATTGACGCGAGTTAGAGTATGGAAATATTGACAAATGCCCATGGACAGGCATGCAGGCGGCCAAACAGAATGCGCTGCATTTAAACAATTTTGAACTGCGTTGGATAGTGTTAAAAGGAGTTAAAATTGAATTAGTTTAGAATAGATTAACAAGGATTTGAATTTCTTCAATTTTATACCCTACGATAAATTGTGAGCATTTAGATAAATTGCGTAAAAATTGCTAGCTAAGTGCAAAAAGGGAGAAGACTTATGAAGATCTGAGCTTTCATCAAAAGATATGCGGGAACATACATTCAATAAGTATTTTTCTTCTTATTTTCTTTTTTGATATTAATTGTCTGATATTAATTCTGATATTATATTATCTAATATTTCACTCTTTTCCCATTCTCGAAAAAATAAATCCTTCTAGTTTACAATAAAGTTTATGATATATTTAGCTTCACATAGTCCATTTTTACAAAAATATTTCTGTTTCCTTTATAAGTTAAACGGGTCATTTCTTCTTAGCATCTCTGTCACATACGAAAAGATTTGGAAAGAATCCAGTGACACAGGAAGCCATGGAATCGATTTCTAATGCGCTTACCAAAGATTAGTTTGAAATCAGATATATTAAAGAAAAGAAATGATCAAAAAGTGAAATCTTCTATAAAACAGATTACTACACTGTGTAAAAAGAACAAATGTTTCTTAATCTTCCAAAATATAATATCGTCGCTACCTTGTCAAACTATCGAATGTGAAAAAATGCCTTTTTCATTACTTTTAAAAATGGGGCAATTGATACCACTAAATTTTATCAGAATTCTTCGGCTGGAAAATTTTTTCTGAAGAACAGGGCTACCGACTTGGCTCTCTCGTTTGTTTAAAGATGCTGAATTCATACCGGAAATTTTTGAGAGAAAAATTTTTACTTTAAGTTTTTACGAAATATCTCTAATTAAATACAGCAAAAATTTCTATTTGAAATTTCAGATATGAATTCGGAATTTCTGAATGAAAAAGGAGACCAAAATGGCAACGCTGGGAAAGCATACCATCAAAATTTAGTAGTGACAATCGACGCATTTTTAAAAGTAATGAAAAATGAATTTTTTCACATTCGATTGTTTGACATAGTAGCGACGATCATATAACCACTAACAAAAGTATACAATCCTCCCTTCCGAGTTACCCATGATTCCGAAAAGCGTTATTGATCATTAGAAACTACAGAAAAATATATATTTCGAGATTTAAAGAAACACATTTTCTTTTTCTGCCATTGATTTTTGGAAATGATTCCGAATAGTTTTTACAACGTATTAATCACCTTTTTCAAAAAACAAACTTTATTGGTTGGAGAGAAAACAAAATCTCCAACCAATAAAGTTTTTTTTTCCAACCTTAAAGATCCAATTGATGAACATAATAACTGGGGCATTTACAGAATTTTTTGTGAATGCGGCCTCTCTTACATTGGGCAGACGAAGCGTGCTCTTAGAATTAGGCTGAAAGAACACAAAAATTATGTTAAAAAGCAGGAGTATGATACATCTACAATAGCTAAACATTGTTGGGATTCCAACCACAGGTTTAATTATTCAGAAGCTAAAATTATTCAAAAATGTAATTCAGTTATAGATTTTGACTTCTACGAAGCTTACCTTATTCACAAACATGGTTCATCCTTGGTGAATGATATGACCAGCACCCATTTTTTCTCGCACGTGTGGAGGGATCCTGCGCAGTGACTCCTTTTTTCATTTATTTCTGGTCAACTACGTCACTTCTTTGGTATATATAAAATCTTGCTTTAGCATTTTCATTCAAGCCAGTACTCGGGGCTATAACCGAGGGGTTCTTTAAACCCATTTTTGTCTTTTTTTTTCTCGCACTGAGGAAGGGGATCGATGCATCCTTGAAACGGCCGTATGCGTTGTTTTGTGCCATTTTTCATATTTGTGCGTTATAACGTTGTAATTGGTTTTGGTTTATGCATTAAAATTCGCACAAAGTATTCGATCTATGCTTAAATAAATGGATTTTTTACCCTGGTTTCCTGTACAATAAATGATTTTTGCAGTGTCCTGTACCAACAATAGTTGCCAACCTCCCGATTTTTTTCGTACCAGTATTTTTATGAAAAAATATTTGTTTCATGTAATCGTGCAATTTCTGCAATTTAATAGAGCGAAAATTTTTGTATTATTTTACTGGTATTCAAAAAATCGGGAGGTTGGCAACTATGCGGAACTCCAAAATATAATATAACCCCCGAACGAAAACATAAAAGTAGCTCTTCCAAGTTACACACTATTTCATAAAGAGTTTTTTATGTTAAGAAACGTCAGAAGCTCATATATTTCAGAGATTTAAAGAAGATTTTTGTAAAAACAAAGTTTCTTTTGCTGTCTCAGATTTTCGGAAACGTTTTCGAGGAGGTCTTCTATTGTATTAATCAGTTTTCTAAATTCGGAATATCAATTTTTTGGGTGGTATCAATTCCCAATTAAGCATTTTCAGCTGCGTAACTGAATTTATACATGCAAGAGTAACAAAATAAAATAATTATGAGTGTTAATGTTAATTTTAACAGTTTATTATGTTTCTCAGCAATACATGTTTTTTGCACATGAAATTTTTCTTGAGGATGGGTAGCATTTGAAAAACCCAAACTCCTGGTTGAGAAAACCGATGAATACAGTATAAAAAGTACTTGGAAACTTGTCCGAAATTCAGTGGCAGCAAAAGAAGCATTATTTTTATGAATACTTCTTCAAATCTCAAAAAGTATTGGTTGCTGAAGTTTGTAAAGATAAAGAACGATTTTCAGAATCGTAGATAATTCGAAAGAAATTATTGTATATTTTCGTTCATTATTATATTTTACTTGATTAACTAATATTTCTCTTTTTTTACAGTGTATATAACAATATTTTGTATATATTATAAAATATGACGTTTTTTTTAAATGTTTCTCATGCATAATACAACCACGGACGCAACCGATTTTTTTAAATAAGTACTTGGTTGCGTGTCACACTTTTCAGATTGGTCACTAGTTAAAGTATTTATTTTATTTTGTTTTAGATTGTAACAAAGCGAATAATTAACAGTATTTTTTTCCTTGATTAAGTAATATTTGTCTTTTTTTTACACTATGTATTTCAATAGTTTGTATATTTTAGGAAATATGACTTTTTTACTAAATGCTTTCTCATGCATAAAACAACCACGGATGTAACCGATTTTTAAAAAAAGTATTGGTTGCGTGTCACACTTTTGAGATTGGTCACTAGATAAAGTATTTTATTTTATTTTGTTTTAGACTATAATAAAGCGAATAATTAACAGTATTTGTTTTTCGTTGATTAAGTAATATTTGTCTTTTTTTTTCAGTGTGTATAACAACATTTTGTTTATTTTAGAAAATATGACTTTTTTACTAAATGCTTTCTCATGCATAAAACAATCATGGATGTAACCGATTTTTTTAAGGTATCTGACTATGTTTAAAAAGTGGTTTTCGACCAAAAGTGTCAAACCATTTTGTTACATTTTATTAAAGCCCAACTTTTTATCTTTCCGAAACTGCATTTATTTTTATTGTACGAAAAATAGAACAGGAATTATAGTGGTTTTTAAACTACTCAACAGCTGTCACTCAAACTGGCAGTACTGTTTGAAAAACCGGAAGTACTATTTAGAGGTACTAACTGGGAGGGGGGGGGGATATGCCTCTCTAGAAGTACAAAAAGGCTCAGTACTTGAAAAAAAGAGTATGGCTCATAAAAACTGTGAAGTTTAGATGCATATTACTGTGTAAATTATTGTAGTAAAACATAAATCTAACCTTTAAATGCCTTTTTTTGGAAAATGTACTTTTTGGTGAAAATTCCATACGCAAAACATGATTTCTCGAAAAGTTATTAGAATATCACTATGAAATTTAAATTACATGTTGTTTACCCTATTGTGAAGGCAATGAACTAAAGATTTAATTTTAGAATAAGAATTTTTTGTTTTTTGGATGTTTTCGTGGAATGCCATCGATGAATTTTATGAAAATCAGCATTTAAAAAGGTGCGATATGCTATAGATTTTGAAATATTTAAAATATCTCTTAGCTTTTACTTCATTGCCTTCACCAATGTCATAAGTAAGACGTGTAAAAAGGAAATTAAGATTAGATTTTTCTGTAATGCGTTTTGCGTATTGGTATAAATTTCACTAAATTATACCACAAAATCCCCCATTCACAAAATTTCACCAATGAATGAATATGTTTTGCTTTTTTTCACAGTTTCTAATCATAATCTTAATAAAAATAAGTTCAAAAGATAATTAAATAGCTTTTTTAGAAAAAATTGCTCCGTACGTAGTCAGGCACCTTAAGTACTTTGTTGCGTGTTTAGAGTTGCAAAAATCCGGTTTATTCCCGGGTTTATTTCCTATAGACGCAGTTTATTCCCATGTTTATTCCCAAAAGACCCAGTTTATTCCCAAAAGACCCAGTTTATTCCCAAGAAACCCGGTTTATTCCCAGGTTTAAACCGGGTTTTTTCTAGCCTTTGCAACTCTATGCGTGTTACACTTTTGAGACTATAGTCACTAGTTATTTTATTTTATTTCCTTTTAGACTGTAATAAATCGAATAATTAACAGTATTTTTTGAGTAATTGTTTGGAAGTGCAGTTAATCTAATAAGATTTATTTAATGACATTTTTTTTGTCTTCGAC
The DNA here is from genome assembly GCA_963931845.1 of Maratus michaelseni. Classification (NCBI taxonomy): domain Eukaryota; kingdom Metazoa; phylum Arthropoda; class Arachnida; order Araneae; family Salticidae; genus Maratus; species Maratus michaelseni. The sequence continues at coordinate 130,094,111 of OZ007598.1, read as the reverse complement.
TAAAAAACTCGATTTTCCATTTTCTTTCACAGAAAATTCTAAGAAAGATCATAGTTTCCAGCTTTAAACATGCCCCTCCAATGCGATTTCGCCAGAAAGCGAACTGAGAATGAGATACATATTTCGTCGAAATTTTTAAGAGTACATTGTTTGTAATTTGGTTTAAATTTCGAAATTCGTTTTTAACACTTTCCAACCTAGTTGAAAAGTGTTTATGACTTCTGTTTGTCTGGCCGTATGGCCGTCTGCCGTCTGTGCGTTCTCTAACTTCCGTAAATATGCTCGGATTGCCCTGCAATTTTTATATGTTATTGTCGTTATCTATAGAATGTTCCCTATTTCAACTGAAGTGTGTAGCACTTATAGTTTTTTTACAGGGACACTCAAAGAATTCCGTTATATTACGGTCTATGGGGGGAAAATCATTTGCGGTTTATTTTAATGATGTTACATAATTTCAAATACACTGTAATTGATATATATCACTAAGGTGCATTACAAGAAGCTTAATATGGAATAGGGTGTGCATAGCACTTATAGTTACTTTACAGGGACAGTCAAAAGAATTCCGTTACATTACGTCTATGGAGAAAAATCGTTTGCGGTTTAATTAAATAAAGTTTCACTATTTTAAACGCATTGAAATTCATATATATCACTAAGGTGCATTACAAGAGGCTTACTACAGAATAGTGTGTGTACAGAATCATCGTTCATTTACAGGGACACACAAAGGAATTCTCTACTGTCTGTTAACAATAATTCCTGGAAGTGCGTTTTAAGTTGCTGAACGCGATTTTAAATTTAACTCACTTTTTGTCTATTACTTGGTGTGTATAAATTCTGTAGATCCTATACAGGGCAGCACAAAAGTTGCGAACACATTTCCGTTTATTGACAGAAACTCCAGAAGGAGAATTTTAAACTGTGCTGCGCGTTTCCTAGCTAAACTAAAATTTAGCATCCTATGTAGTATATATACAAATCTATAGAGCTATACAGGGCTGAATAAAAGTATTCGGATATTTTTCCGAATATTGTATATGTTGGAAATTCCTGAAATTACGTTTTTAAATATGTTATGCTTTTTCTAAATTGTTTACTTTGATGTTGTCTTTCAGCTTATTAAACGGTAATGATTTGTAAAATTATTTTGGAAGCGTTGGAAAGTGTTACATAATCTATGCTTGACGCAGGATTTTTCGTTCTTATTTTATACTTCAAAATTATATTTTAAAAATAATTAAATATATACACTATTCAAACTTACTTGGACTACTTTCATCAAAATTTACGAAAGAAAAAAAAAGTCAAAATTACTGATCCAGAATTTAAGATAGCAGCTGTGACATCAGTAGTGACTGAATTCTCGCACGGCACATGCCGGGAAACCTCCACAAATTAAAATAACCAACCAAAGAATATTGTAATCTATATGTTTACAATTCACGTTGAAACAAATTACTGGTGTTATATAACCTAAATTTTATCCACATATCCCTGTATTGCTTGTCTAACTGTTCGGATATTATTAATCGTATAAAATCGTTATTAAAAGCTGACACTATTTTATATACACCTTCCATTAGTGCAGATCTTCATTGACATATTACTTCACGTTTCCCTTTGTCATCACAAAAATCTTATATTCCATTTTAAGTGTCTGCAGATTACATTTAAACGCGGATATTGTATCTAAGAATCTGAGAACATAAAAACTCCACATTTTGTAATGTACGTGAGGTGAGGTAAATGCCTAAACATCCACTTATGAGCCTTGAGACAGATGACATAAGATTTTTCATCCGATCCTTTATCAAACAAAATTATTCTGTGAAATAATGAGGAAATGATACAAGTTAATAACTGCCGAAATGTACAATATTTGACTTGTATCTTAATTTTAAACTATATTTATTGACTGAAAATGATGTTTCTCAATGCATATACCTGAAAGGTATTTTTTCCTGCAGTCTTTGTATACTGCAGGGTAAGACATACCGATGAACGATTTGGTTAGGAGCCCCTATTTCTGAATGTTGGTTCTGGACTTAAATGACTCCTTACATGATGTATCAGATTATCTAACAGTGTCAGATGGACAGCTGTGTATCTAGATTAGAAACATATAAATTTCAAAATAAATTAACAAAACTAATTTAATGCTATTTCATAAAATATTTTTTCACATCTTTTTTCTGGGTTCAATGATTTAAATATTTTTTCAGTGAAAAAATATAAATACATTTGTTATAGTGTCACGTATTGTTTAATTTCCGACACAAGAATCACAATTTTAACATGGAATATGACATCACACATCTTCTTTGAGATTTTCCCTAAAGATTACATGTGATAGAAGTCCGACATGTTCAATGTAAAGTGCATGTAACGCAATGGGTCTTGTTTAGGTAAACAGATTTAGAATTTTACTGATGTCGGAACGAGCTATCCTCATTTCTGTATCTCTTCTGCTTCTAGCACCATAACGATGAAATAAAGCATTACTTTCAGTATGTCACAAATTTGGTACTCTAAATTAAAATTTTAGCAATTTGAATATTTGCAAGAATACCTTTGATCTTTTGCCTTTTACTTCTTTATTTTATGAATACCGATATTCCATTCAATACAAAAGATTTCCTAAAGATAGTAGATTTATAAAATGAAATAAATTAATTGTAATTTTAAATAATTTTCCCAACAAAGAAGGAAATTCATACCATTTGCAATCTTCTAAAATAAAAGCGTAAGTCATGTGACTGTCATCAACAGTTCCGGGATGGCCGTTTCACTTTTTCATATGCCAGACGGCCATTTTTATTCAAAATTATTTTTTCGAATAAAACTGCATAAAAGTTACATTTTAAGAAAGATCGTTCAAAATAAATTAATATTTGAGAGATGACTTACGTTCAATTATGTATATATTCTGCAGTAACTTCAGTCGAAATTAGGTTCGCAGTTCAAATTCTCTATTCATGAAAGTAAACAAAAAAAAAGATTGATTCGTCGTGAACATTTAAAATATTAAATCATGGAGGTAATCATTCGCAAAGCAAGTTCTCCGCGAATGAAATTTTGGACCGCTGCATCGCGTAAAAAAAATAATTCGCACCAGTGAGACAATCAAAGTTTACCTTAATTATGTGCTATACAACTCAACCACCTTTCGGACCTTTTCTTGGCGTAAATTGAACTCATGTAATAATATTTAATGAATCAGATTTTTAGCATTTTTAAAATCGCTAATACAGCTTTTATTTATCGCGTGTACAAATTAGAAACGATACTTTGATTTTGAAATCAAATGTTTTGATTTATGATATTACTAGCTGTTACCCGTGACTTCGTTCACGTAACATTAAAAAAAGAATAAATGCATTAATTTAGCAAAACATTTCATTTGATAATTAAGAACATATATAATTAACCAAAGCTTTATCATATTTTATAGGAGACCATACGGTATTTCTTTGCTATAGGGGCCTTGGCATAACCCAGTCTTAAAAATGTGAAATTTCATGCCAAATAATATATAAAATCGCGAAAATGAAACTGCAACTAATGAAAAAAGGAGGACCAAGTAAAATCGTGAAAATCGAGGAATTCCTCTTCGTAAAACGAAAAACAACACTGGCAGAATTCTTCTATACAAAAGTGCATTTTAGGTGGTATTTGGTGTACAATTTGTATATGTGTGCATTGCTAAATGGGCATTATTATATTGTTTATTTGCATAGACATATGTTATATATTTCTTACTACATTATCTTGTTTATGTATATATTAAATTAAGTGCTTCACTCTAAGTGGTGCAAATAGTGAACAAACTGCTTGTGGATTTTACACATTGATAGATATTTCACAAAGATATAAGAATCTGATGCGATTCTAAAATATAAATAAAGGTTGAAAATACTTTAAATTCTGCCCATTTTAACCTCGATATTTTCTCTATTGCGTCAAGAACACTATAAGAAAATAAATACCGACGACACAAATCTGATGACCTAAATTTACATATTTTTGTTAGTATATATAGGATTATTTTAATTTATTTCATGCGCTTGAAATTTTTTACGCTTTCTCTAGGTTTAGGTGTCGAATAAATGTACTTTCTCGTTATTTTATTTTGCCATTTCTATTTATTCTATTTTCCATTCATTCCATTTATGGATAAAAATTTAATTTACATATTCGTGTCAAAGAATATTCTTTAAAGTTATTATCAGGATTAGGATAGGATACGATTAGGGTTAGGATTAGGAATAAAAATTGAACAACAATAGCATGACCGATTCAGGTTTAAAGTATGAACCAGGATGTCTATTTACATCATGAAGCAATAAGAAAATTAGAAAATTATCGGCTAATATTTTTTAATATGTTTTACAGTCATAGTTGGCATCAAAGGTGAGCGGGGAAATGATCATCTAAAATACCATTAAGTGTTTACCACGCAAAAAACAAATCTGGTTACAACAATGTATTTAATTTTGCGCCAAATTTCACTTAATTAAGAAAAAAAAAATAGCAAATTGACTATGGGCCTAATTACAGACCCATAACCTTCCTATTCCCGGAAATTTTCTAACTATATGTAAAAAAAAATTCTACTATATAGAACGCGCTTTCATGTTTATAATGTTATGAATTGGCACGATCGGCTTGTTCAAGTTTACACAATTCGGGTGGAAGAAAAGATTCATTACTTTTTGATTTCTTCTTTGCTTTTCCATTACGCGAATTTGTTGGTAAAATCGATTTTCTTTTCAATAATATTGTTGTTTTCTAAGTTTAAAAAATATTGTAATTTTACTTAAACATTGGTTTAAAATGTATGCAATTTTTCTTATCCTACAAGACTTTACAAAAATCTATTATGAAACAACTTTTTAAAAAGCTATATTTAAAAACGACAACAAAGGTTTTCCTATTTTAAAACTAAAAGAAACGTAAAATTAAATTCCGGTTCGAAACGACGATTTACAAATGTGTTTCGATTGTGGGAAAATGATAGAGGAAAAATGCGATTACTTCGACACAATCATATTAAATCATTAACTTTTATGAGAAAAGCAACTTTCTTTTAAAAAATATAGTTACTTTTATTAAGATTTTCTGATTTTCGATACGGATAATTTTGCGATGCATATCATTGACATTTGCCATCCAATATACATACATATATATAAATATATATATATATATATATTTTACTTTTTAAAATTTAAATAAAAAATATGGTATCTTTATGTTAGCCGTATGCAGACGATAAATCGCCAACCTATCCCATCACTCGTATTGAATTCATTAAAAATATAAATCTTTCACTCATTTAATTTAAAACACAGAACTTTAATTTGCAACACATACATTTAAAATACATATATTACGTACATTTAAAATAATTACTTTCATGTGAAAAAAAAAAGAAAAAGAAAAAGAAAAAAAAAGAGAAATTAATCAAAAATAATTTGATAACCCAAGATCATTTTATTTCAACATCAAAACAATTTTTTTTTTTTTTTATATGACATCATATTCGCTTGCTTTCCATACTTACTCGTATTTATGCACTTTGTATTATTATCAAATATTGGAAAACGCACGTTTTATTTCTAATATGACATCATTTCATATTCTGTTTAATTCTTAAATAATTCATTTCCTTTTCATTTTTCACTTGAAAATAAATTGTTGATTAAAAATTATTACTCAGGGGTTTTATTTTATATTGGCAACGATAAAGTATTAGCAACGGTAAAATGAATTTAACCATTTTAAAAAAAGCTGCAAAACCGGGCCCTTTGAAGCCAAACCAACCAACCATTTTAAAATATACGAAAAAATGTCCATTTATTCTCTATGAAAATAATGAAATTTTGAATTATTAAGAAAAATATTGAAATAAAATAAACAAAACCAAGCCTATGTTCATTTGAGGGTTATAATCAACTTATATGCAAATATACAGGATAATTAAATGCTTCATTTTGACGCTGGCTTCAGCCTAACATTTGCACACAATCAGATTTATAATATTATTAGGATTTCTTATTTATTTATTTATTTTCTATTTAAATGAAAAGCGTGAAGTATTTTAAATTTATATAATATAAGCATTTTAGATTAAAGTTAAGTATTTTAAATAAAATGAGTGACAGGTTTATAATTTAAAATTAAATTAATGTACTATGAATGATGGTGATGGGAACAATATTTGGCGATTTATCATCTGCTCCCGGCTAACAAAAATACTCATAATTAAAAAAGGAAATAAAAATAAATAAATGATAGTTTGATGTAAATAAATATTGATATACATATCAAAAACATTTTATAGAACTAAAAAAAAATAAAAGTAAATAAACAACAATTTCCATAACAAAGTTTTTGCCAAATTGGCGGGGTGGGGGGGGGGGGGAATCACGCCAACGTGCGTATGTGACACCTGTGCCCAAAAAATATGCGAAATGCTACCATGATCGCAAAAGTTCATGATTTGTCAATTAGAATCTTCCGATTTGGCGAAGGATTAAGAGAAAATTAAATTATGAATAAATGTAACGTGTTGCAATGTTTAACATACATTTAAGGGAGACCAAACTGGTCGCCAGTGGCGGCTAGTATATTAATAATTACTAACATATTGAAACTAGTCGTTGGGGGGCCACCGTAATACTTACCCATCATGGATATGCATAATATAAAATATGAAAGTAAAACATGCGTAAACTATTTATAAAATGCATTGCAATTCCAATAAAATCGTGGCTTGATGACTTTGAACTTTAAATGCTCTATTACTGAATTGCGTAAAAAAACATCCTTATAGCTCCAAAATGGATAATAATATTAACTAACGGTTTACTGCGTCGCATTAAGCGTCTCATTTCCAATTAAAATATATCTTTGAATTGAAATTTGAATGAAATACAGGGTCATGAAAAATCGAAGAGTGTGAAAAATTTGATCACAAATATTTCGGCAACTAATAATCCGATTGACTTCATTCTTTATGCAAAAGTTATGTTTTGTTTTATTGTTTTTTTATATTCACTCCTTAAATTATACAATTTCGAAAACTTTTATATACCTTTTATCAGAACGAATATTTCGAGAGTCCGAAAAAAATATTGCCGTATAATCGAGGTTACTGAAATTCAATAAGCGCCTTCCCATTATTACATACTAAGTGCATACCAAATTCCAAGTCTCTATCTTAATTTGTTCGGGAGATAGAGCGTTTACAGATACACAGACACACACAGACAGGCAGACGCCAAACTTTTTTTTCTAAATTTTTTTTTTCGGAATCTCCAGTGTCTGTAACGTGTAAATCCGTCATTTTTTTTCTCTATTTTCAAAACGATTACAAAGCTTACCCGATACTACGTATGATGGGTAAGTAATATATAACATTTGCTGCATTTATTTATTGGTATAATTTTACCATGTTATAGAATTAAACTCGAAGGTAGCTCGTTATGTGTATTTTAAATTCCCAAGAGCAGAAAATCATTCAAAAAGCTCTAGTTTAAATATTCTGTAGCTAAATGTTAGGGAATATTCATGAACATACAGTATAATTACGGAAAACAAAAATTAAGATACAAGTAATTGTTATTTTATCGGTTGTATAAATATGTAATAAGTTGTGTGTAAGCCAAATAGTTCATGTATTTGTTTGCTTCATTAAAAAATATCTTTCTAGAAATAATGAGACAATGATTTTATAAAACTTGGGACGTTTTCAAAGGATTACTTTCGTTTTAGCCGTGATACAAGGTTGTCAAACGATAAAATGTCTCTTAAAGGAACAGATAACATTGTCATCTTATGTTTTACAGAAATGGACTATCGTTGTCTTTCCCCCGATCTTTCATTTCAGTTCATCATATTGATGTCCTGAATCAATATTATTCTCTGAAAGAACTCTGGGTATCATATGTTGTTTTCCCTGACAAAACCTTATGTTCTCTCTTTGTAACCCAAAACTGAAATTATATATATTTTTTTCATCTTTGAATTGGATAGTACTTATTTTTAATTAAAATTATTTATGCAACAGGCTCAGTGATATTGTCATACTAGAATACTACATGCATAGATAAAATAAATAAATTTCGTAGAAATTTAAACAAGTTACTGAAAAGAGACATTTGAAATAAATTAACAAAATAAATCAAAATAATCATTTTTGTAACGCAGTAATAATATTAAATGGTCAGGAATGTTCATTTGAAAGTACTAGTTTAAGGAGATGGATTCTATAAGGCTCCAGTAGTGAACAAAGAATATGTTATATTGTTTGTATTTCACTTAAGCCATATAGACGAATCAATCATGTTCAAACCCAAAGATTTGCTATGTTTTCAGACGTATAAACAATTCTAAATAATGAGATGAGAATATGCAAGAAATTTAAACATCATATAAAAAAGACAGCTTTATAACATTTTGAAAATACTGAGAGTTATTTTGATATCTTTTATAAACTATTAAACTGCTGAGTGATGGAAGAACTGGTTTAAATATACTGTTATTGTAAAATAATGTATTTCTATACATTATCTTTTACACTAGAATGCCATAAATGATGGGAACTTTCAGTTTCAGACATTTTTTCAAATATTTTCAAATATACATATCAGATTATTTTGGAATTTTAGGATTAAAAACAACAGGTTTGACTTCATATTTTTCAGCGTCGATTTGATGAGGACAATTAGGGGACCAACCAAAAAATAAAGAAAAAAATGATACTTGGGATCACCCTGTAAAATAAAATGTACGAAATGATCTGTCGCTGCGGAATATACATAGGCAGACATTGTATAATATGTGCATTCATTTGTGTAAGAATAGCATGTATATTAATAGAGATATAGCGATTTTTTTTTAATTAAAAAAATTCTTGCATGTTTTTTGCTTATAACACACAGGGTTTTTGACCAAATTTAACGCCAATTTCAGAAAAAATGACAAATGTAGTAGCAATAATATAGTGCTATTGGAATATAAATATATTAAATATTTAAGGAAATATGGACAGTTTTATGAAATAATTTTATCTGCGCATGCGCGAACGATATCAAGGAACTTTTTGCATAATTTAGTAGTCAACTCTCTGGAGCAACTTAATAAAAAAAATCAGTCAAATACCGCAAAAATTCAGAGAGATATCGGCGTTAGAGTGAGCTGTTTTTTAGTTTCTGACTAAAACTCGTTGAATGATAAGGGATTGTCCACAAATTGTTATTTTTAAGTTATCGGAAAACGTTCGGAAAAAGCTTTTTGAAAAAGCTATTTAATTATAGTTTACGGTTATGTTTAGGAAGATTTTGACTCTAAACTACGATGAAAAGGAAAATATAGTCCATACATTGATTACATTTAGGTAAATTGAGGTATTTATAATAAAATTTTGTGAAATTTAGCCCAATACGCAAAATACTTTACAGTAAATTATATCGCATATATATGTATTTTCTGTATATACGTAATTTATATGCCAGTAGTGAAGATGATAAACTAAAATCTAAGATATATTATACATTTTTCATAAGTTATGAGTCAATAACTTGCATTTTGATTTTTACAGTTATATTTCAATAGCTTTTTGGGAAATTACGTAATAGATCGGAACCGTCTATGCCTAAAACGTGTTGTGAAATCAAACCGAAAGGCATCCTTTAGAGGCGATTTCAGGGGAGTTTTGATCGTCTACGACTAGTGCAAGTGATCGTACCGTCCGGCGGAAGATCGTGGCACTTGGTTTTCATGGCCGAGCTGCAGTTCACGCATCTGAGTAAGACCCGTCGATTAAAGTGGTTCAAAGAACGACGGCACTGGTCAGTAGAAAAATGGAAAAACATCCTATGGAGCGATGAATCACGCTAGCAGTTTTGGCAGTCCAATGGACGTGTTTGTGTGCGGCGAGTGCCTGGCGAACGATATTTACAGGACTGTTTCGTACCCAGAGTGAAATTTGGCGGAGGTGGGATCCTGTTGTTTTAATTTCTGGGAGTATGAATGCCGAAGCCTACAAAACAATTCTGGACAATTCAGCGCTACCGATATTATGGCAACACTTTGGCCTTGTTCCATACCTGTTTCAGCATGACAGTGCTCCATGTCATACAGCAGGTGTTGTTAAGACGTGGTTTGAAGAAATTGGTGTGGAAAACCTTCCCTGGCTAGCTCAAAGTCCAGACCTCAACACTTTGGAACACCTTTGGGATGAGTTAGAGCGCCGATTTAGAGCCCGTCAAACTCGGCCAAAACCACCACAGAACTGTTTGCTACTCTACAGGATGAATGGAGCAAGATTCCTCCAGAAACGTATCAAAAACTGGTAGAAAGTTTTACCTCAAAGAGTTGCAGCAGTTATTGCGGCGAAGGGTCTCCCTACACGATACTAAAGTTATGCTGAGTCCCCTTTAAATTCATAGTATGAGGGACAATAACATCGCAGTTTAAAAATTAAGAGGGGGAGGGGTGGCTAAATAAGTTTCTAACTCAGTTTTTTTTTTCAAAATAACTGCGAAACTAAGAAAATCAATTAATAATAGAGCTTCTCATTAATAAGCAAATATGTAGATTAATTAATAAATAATTTTATTGAAAATTCAAAATGTGTTTGCGCATTATTTTATTTTTATTTTCATTTAATTAAGAATTAAATTCAGTTTTAAGATGTTTTTAAATATTACATTAGGGTACAAAATATATATTTCATTAATAATACTGAAAAAATAAGAAGAAACTAATAACAAATGAAAATACACTTACAAATTTTGGCATCATAACATAAAGTAAGTGCGCTTCGCTAAAGTTGCGTTGAAAATGGATTCAGCATCTACTCCTTCCCTCCTCCCTCTTACCCTTGAGCAGCACAAATGTCTAACAAATACAATGCTATGGATTTTCGAAGAATATCCATCCCCCCCCCCCTGATTTCCTACGGTTCTAATGACAGGACTACCAATAGCGATTATTTTTATATTCTATTTTCACTATTCTTTTCAAAAAATAAATTTTGTATTATGTTTCTCTTACACATGTTGTTAAAGCGCATGTGAAAAATTTTTATTTTGAAAAAGTGGTACGAGAAAAAATTAAAAAGTAGTCGCCAGTGTCAGCTCTGTAATAAGGTGACTTGTGACAAATCGCCATGTACAGTCGTGGAAAAAAAAAACTGCACACCCCCCCCACTAACTCTGCAACAAATTGTAGTAGAAGGAAGTGACTGGTACCAAACGATTGGAAATAAAGTCTACTTTTAAATTATATATCTAAAATTTGCCTAAGGGGTCATCTACATATTAAAACAATCCTAAAATTTATTTTTTTCAATGGCAACACCCACTTTTGCATGATATTTTAAATCTTCGGTTCAAACTATGCCTAGATACAAAATTTTAAGTCATTTGGATGATAAGTTTTCGAGTTATAAACATTCAAATTTTAGAGCCTCTAATGTTAAATTACATTTTCATATTTTTATTAATATCTCCTGAGATTATAATTCTAATGTGTTAATTTTTTTTTTGGTTATAATACTAAAAAGCCCAAACATAAATATGTCGAAATTGTAATTTTTATAATTTTATAATGTGAATTATGAATTATGAAATTAATATTCGAAAAAATTATGAATTGCAACCTACAATTTTTTTGAGGGATTTATATTTATTATGTCCTGCTTTATGTGTATTCAAAATTTTTAATTTTTCTACCAAGTAGTTTTCAAATTACGCTTAAAAAACGGCAAGATGCTGCTTTAAGGGGCCGTCTATGATGTGCATTAAAGCATAGTTTGAACAGGGATGGGAGCGCTCCGACTCGAAATCCCGATTGACACCACTAAATTTTAATAGTATTTGTTACCTTATTCAAGAACAAAATTTCTGAAATTCTATACGTTGGAGAATACTATTAAAATGTAATGGTAAGAATCGATATTCGGGTCGGAGCGCGCTCATCCCTGTTTGAGAAAATATTATACTCATAGGCTGGGATTAAAACAAGATTTTCTCAAATCTTGTTAAAGTGTTTGCAATATTACACTAAATGGTTGTTAGATAAAGTATTAACGCGAAAGTATTTGTTACTTAAAAATGCTAATTTAAACTTTTATTAACTTTTGTATATCAATCAAAAATTGTAATCTTTACAAATATGTATGGATGTTCAGTTTTTATTTCATTAATAACGAACTTAAAATAATTAAACTTTTTCTTCTATAACTTTCGTATTTAGATCTATTCGATTAAACAGGCTAATTGAAAAAAAAAAAATACAAGTTATTTTTATGGTTTTCTGATAGGCAAGATTATTTCCCAATCGCTAGCAGTGTGCAAAAAAATCTAATAATAATAATAATAATAATAATAATAAATGGCAAACGGTAAGTTTTCTTGCCAAGAGGCATTAATGAGTTAATTGTAAAATTTCAAATGAACTACCAGAATAGGTTTAATCATAGAATTATTAACCCTATTCCGAAGGAGAATAACGAATGTAAAGTTATTCAGATGTCTTTATAACATAGATTTAGTTTTAGGTCTTTAAATAAATCGGAATATAAATTCTGCGACCGCCCCCCCCCTCGCTACTAAAAAAAAAAAAGCAATGTCTGGATTTATTTTCAGACTAAAAAACAATTTATCTGCGTTTTTTTTTTTTTTTTTTTTTTTTTTTTTTTTTTTTTTTTACTTTGATTCCTTACGCTGCTTTATACTATTTTTTTTAAATTCTACATTTTGTATTTGTCACTATTATTCACGTTTCTGACAATAAACTAAAAAAAAGGCGAGTTAAATAGATGCAAAGTCTGAGAAACAGCATTATAAAAGCACCTGTAAAATTCCAATAACATTTACATATTCTAAAACTATTTTAATTACAAATAATCTTATGGTTTTTTAACCCCTTCGTGAAGTGCGTCTATTACAGAATTTTTAATAATTTACCACCGGTTTTTTAAAACAGAAATTTTCGTCTGATTGAATCGTGGAAATGCTAAGATATAGTAAGGCAAAGCTTACAATAAAAAATAACTGGTGGGAAAAATCGAGGATTCTGAGCATCTTATGCGTCACGCATACGTGTCACTTGTCCCCAAGAGGTTAAAATCGGATAATTCAACAGTTGTAAACATTATTTTACCGCATATAACAATAACCGAAACTTATTAAGTGAGTAAAATGGTCATATCGGTAAAACATAATACATTAAAAGAAGTGACATTCTACAGCATTTCAACAATCGAGAACCGAACTTCAATTTGGATACAGTCCCTTAAATATGCTCATTATAAAGTAATTAATTTCTCAGAAACTAATCGTAGGAATTTAATGAAATTTGGTATCTAGGCATAGTTTGAACTGCAGATTTCAAATATGTTGTCAAATTTGAGTCTTGATATTGAAAAAAACAAAGTTTGGGTGTGTTTTTATATGTAGATGGCCCCCTAAGCAAATTTTATATACATCAATTAAAAGTAGACTTTATTTCCAATCGTTTGGTACCAGTCACTTCCTTCTACTATAATTTGTTGCAGAGTTAGTAGGGGGTGTTCAGTTTTTTTTTCCACGACTGTACATGCTGGTTTTCCAAGAAAAACTAAAGTGTCAATAAACAATGAAAAATAGCATACATATTAAGATATCTGACTACATTTAAAATGAGATTTTTGTCTAAAATTTTCGTTTTCTTTGTATTACATTTTATTAAAGCCCGCATTTTTACCTTTCCAAATCTGCGCTTACATTTACTGTACTATAAATAAAACCTAAGTTATCAGAATTTAAAAACTACTTGATAGTGAATGAAACCGGAAGTGCCAAACGTTTCAACGTTAATTTTTTTTCCTTCGTGCAAAAACTGCCAAAACTGTCGTTTAGATATAAACAGAAAAAAAAAGATCTTGATCGATAACTACAGTAAAATTCCAATTCACATAACTGTTAAGTAAATGCTAAATAAAGTTTAAAATAGTTAAGTAAATATTTCTGTTAAATAAATGTATTTTATGGAAAATGCACTTTTTGGTGAAAATTCCATACGCAAAACATAATTTCTCAAAAAGCTATTGAAATATCACTATAAAAATCAAATTGCAAGTTATTGACTCATAACTTATGAAAAATGTATAATATATCTGTATAATATAAATATATCTGTATAATATAAATATATCTGTATAATAAAATGTATAATATAAATGTATAAATATACGTTATACACAAAATACATACGTATATATGCGATAGAATTTACTGTAGATTGTTTTGCGTATTGGGCTAAATTTCACAAAATTTTATTATAAATACCTCAATTTACCTAAATGTAATCAATGTATGGACTATATTTTCCTTTTCATCGTAGTTTAGAATCAAAATCTTCCTAAACATAATCGTAAACTATAATTAAATAGCTTTTTCAAAAAACTTTTTCCGAATGCTTTCAGATAACTTAAAAATAACAATTTGTGGACAATCCCTTATCATTCATCGAGTTTTAGTCAGAAACTAAAAAACAGCTCACTCTAACGCCGATATCTCTCTGAATTTTTGCGATATTTGACTGATTTTTAGAGGCGTTCGTAACTGACCGTTCGTAATTATATAAATACGTAGCACCTATAGTTGTCGCTTGGTCCGTCCGTCTGTCTGTCCGTCCGTCCGCATATAACAACGCAAAAAACTACCCAACCGAATGATTTGAAATTTAAGATATATTATCTTTGCACAATTTTGTCGAGACATTTCAAATTTTATTAAAATCGAATCAAAACCTTAGGAGATATTAATAAAACTATTTATTAAGAAATTTGATTTTTTTTTTAAATCAGTGCTTTCTTGTTAGAGGAGCTTCCGAAGTTTAATCGTCAAGCGACCGAGATACTTATTCTATTACAGAAATTAATCTGCAGACGATATCACTCATTTCACAGAATTAAAAATCATCAAGATCTAAATATTTATATAGTACGAACGCACCTCATTTGTCACGTTTGACGTACAATTTCCAGCTAGTTTTTATTAAGTTGCTCCAGAGAGTTGACTACTAAATTATGCAAAAAGTTCCTTGAAATCGTTCGCGTATGCGCAGATAAAAATTATTTCATACAACTGCCCATATTTCCTTAAATATTTAATATATATATATTCCAATAGCACTATGTTATTGCTACTACATTTTGTCAATTTTTCTGAAATTGGCGTTAAATTTGGTTAAAAACCCTGTGTGTTATAAGCAAAAAACATGCAAGAATTTTTTTAATTTTTTAAAAAATCACTATATTTCTATTAATATACATGCTATTCTTACACAAATGAATGCACATATTATACAATGTATGCTTATGTATATTCTGCAGCGACAGATCATTTCGTGCATTTTATTTTACAGGGTGATCCCAAGTATTATTTTTTTTCTTTAATTTTTGATTGGTCCCCTAATTGTCCTCCTTATCAAATCGACGACGTTAAAAAATATGAAGTCAAACCTGTTCTTTTTAATCCTAAAATTCCAAAATAATCTGATATGTACATTTTTAAATATTTGAAAAAATGTCTAAAACTGAAAGTTTCCATCATTTATGGCATTCTAGTGTGATATTTCAAAAGTACACTTTGTTTCGCCTGTTAAAGATAAATTACACTTAATACAAACAGACAGAAGAATATCTGAATATTCCATTGGTTGGAACACACACATTTCCAAATAATTTGTCATTCTAATGTTTTTACTTTCTTTCTATCTTTACAAGAAGAAAGTATTGGATTCATGAAAATTTTCGACTTCCGGTTTTCGACGGATTTACACGTTATAGAAGGTCCTGAACACGATTGGACTGTTTTTAGAAAATGTCTTTCTGTGAGTCTGTCTGTCTGTCTGTCTGTATGCGACAAAAAAATTGTAGGCGCTCTAACTCAAGAACTAATGCACGAAATTTATTAAAATTTTATATTCAGTTGGTCCCTAATATAAATTGGCGCTGATTGGGTTTTGACGAAAATCGCCCGACAGGTGGCGCTGCTATGCTGCATTTTTTGAGATTTCCGCAATAGCTGTATCTTAAGAACTAATGCGGTTTTTTCATCAAACTTCAGATTCAGTTAGACCTTGACATAAATAGACGCTGATTATGTTTTGGTGTAGGTATCCCAACAGGTCGCGCTGATATACTACTTTTCTATTATTTTTACGATAGCTATATCTCAAGAACTAATTCACGGAATTTCATAAAACTTCAGATTCTATTAGACTTTGACATAAATAGATGCTGATTATGTTATTTTAAATAGACTAACAGGTGGCGCTGCTATGTTACTCTTTTCATTATTATCACGATAACAATATCTCAAGAACTAATGCATGGATTTTTATCAAACTTCAGATTAAGTTAGACATTGACATAAGTTGTTGTTGATTAGGTTTTGGTCTAAATCTTCTAACAGGTGGCGCTGCTATGCTGCATTATTCAGGATTTAAGCGATTTTAGTGATAGTAATATCTGAAAAACTAATGCACGAAATTTAATTAAACTTTAGATTCAGTTAGATCTTGATATAAGTTGGTTGCTGATTCTTTTTAGTGTATGCGAAACCTGTGTGAGTTTTGGGATTGGCACATACGACTAGTTTTATGTATGAAGTCTATCTACTGTATAACACATACTTTTCATTTCAAATGTTTGATATATGTCTCAATTACATTATTACACAATCAAATGTTCCTTACATCTGCCACAAATGTGATTCACACAGTCGGATAATCATAATAAATCAAACCATCTCAGCATGTCAGTACGTGTTATTTCTTGTATACTGAAGACACAATGTCTAGATTTCTCATGAGGCATTTTACAGTGATGTATGTGTATTTTTGCTGCTGTATTGCCTGTTACGTAAAAAATAGTTATTTTATGAGGTTACAATTTGAGCTGTATCAATTGATGTTATGATGTTTTAAAAATACATGTTATGATCATTCTAAATTTAAATTAATTCATTTTGATCGAAAATTACACGTGCCTCTGCATTTCTGTATTATAAAGCAAAACCTTTTCTCCAAAACTGCTTACGCCATAAAGATAGGATCCACAATGAGGCTAAAGCTTTATGAGAGTTAAAAAATTGGAGTTAAATATGATACACAACTATCTGATTCTAAATATTGCATAATTGAGTTTTGCATTTTCGCATCCAGCAAAACATTTACAATATCGAGGGGCACTCTGGGAACGTTCTTAAGTTGTGTATGATATTGCAGCTCGGTGGCAGCATGTTACAAAAGAAAAACATTAGTATTCCCCATTACCCGACTATTCTATAATACCCGAAGTTCCTCTAGTGTTCCATCAATTTTGCCACTGACAAAAATATTCCTCGCAAATCTTACTTTAATGGTTCTGTAATCTTTTGAAATCATAAGGCAAAACAGAACAACACTAGTCCTCGAGGGGCCTCGTAATACTTACCCATCATGGATATGCATAATATAAAGTATGAAAATAAAACATGTGTAAAATATTTGTAAAATGCATTGCCATTCGAATAAAATCCTGGCTTGATGACGTCATTAAACTTTAAATGCTGTATTACTGAATTGCGTAAAAGAATCATCCTTATAACTCCAAAATTGATAATCATATTAACTAATGGTTTACTGCGTCGGATTAAGCGTCCCATTTCCAATTAAAATATATCTTTAAATTGGAATTTGAATGAAATACAGGGTCATAAAAAATCAAAGACTGTGGAAAATAGGACTACAAATATCTTGGCAACTCATTATCCGATCGACTTCATTCTTTATGCAAAATTTATGTTTTTTATTGTCTTTTATATTCAGGTCTTAAAATAAACAATTTCGAAAATTTTTATATACTTTTTATCAGAACGAATATTTCGAGAGTCCGAAAAAAATAGTTCCGGATAATCGAGGTTAGTGAAATTCAATAAGCTTCTTCTCATTATTACATACTAAGTACATACCAAATTTCAAGTCTCTATCTCAATTTGTTGGGGAGATAGAGCGTTTACAGACACACACACACACACACACACACACTGAGACGGACACGAAAAAAGTTTTGTTCAACATGTTTTGTTGTAATAAAATTTGTAACCTATCGTAAATGTATGCTACATGTGTAATTCATTAAAAAAACGCCCTCTGGGGGCGGAATTTTGAACTAATTTTTTTCCGCTTAATCAAATTCCCATTCTTTCATTATGTGCTTCACAAAATTTCATAACTTACTGACCAATAGTATCGTCTGTAGACAAATTTAAAGTAGGGTCGTTTAATTATAGACACCCTGTATATTAATTTTGCTAAATAACAATATTTTAATAGATTTTCTTTTAATATCTCAAGTGACACTTCATTTCGCTTTTTAAAAAAATTACATTGAATTCAAACACACAGAAGATCTGAAAACTTAATTAATTAGATCATTTACTTTTCTAAACGCATTTTTATGTATGAAGTCTATTTACTGTGTGAGACATACATTTGATATATATCTCAAGTGCATTGTTACACAATCAAACATTCCTTACATGTGCTGCAAATGCTTTACGTGATTCACGCAATCTGATAATCATAATAAATCAAACCATCTCAGCATGTCATTGCGTGTTATTCCTTCTATGCATAATACACAATGCCTATATTTCTCATGATGCTTTTTAGAATGACGTATGGGAAATTTTACTGCATTATTTCCTGACGTATATAAAAAATAACTACTTTATAAGGAGAAAATCTGAGTTTTATCAGTTGGTGATACGATATTTTAAAAAGACTTATTATAATAATTCTGATTCTAAATTAATTAATTTTGACCGAGAATTACTTGTGCATCTGTATATCAATATTACAAAGCAAAAACGTGTTCTTCAGTACCGCTGACGGCATAACGATGGTGGCAGCAATGTGGTTACAGCTGTATAAGTGTTATAAATTCGATTTAAAAATAAAACCGTTTTTTAATTATCTTCTAATATATTTTTCATTGCTGCATAACAAAACATTTACTATAAATTAAAATTTGCTTGAAAGCTATAACTCAACACTGATTTCTTTACAGTTTTTATAAACATTTTCAAGCATAAATTTTAGAATTATCTCTTGACTAAAAAAATAAATATTTTTTTGCTGCATTAATGAAAACTAACATTTGCAGTACCATGAATAAATATTCTAAACTATGGTAAATGTGTACCTTTACCCCAATTGGCAATTCGTCGTCCAATCTTTGGCGAGAGCTGTTCCAACACCTTTCTCAATTAATCAAAGAAAAATTTGTTTACTTTAGGAAAATGGAAACAAGAACGAAAAATCATGCGTCAAGCATAGATTATGAAACACTTTCCATCACATTCAGAATACTGTAACAACAAAATTTCACAGTTTACTAAGTAAACAATTTAGAAAACGCATAACACATTTGAAAACACAATTTCAGCAACTGATACCAATAGTCAAACAAAATATCCGAATTCTTTTGTGCAGCCCTGTATATGATATATAGATTTGTATGTATACTACACAGTATGCTGAAATTTAACTTCAGTAATGAAATACATAGCCCAATTGAAAATACTCCTTCATAAACTTCCATCAATAAACTGAAATGTGCGTGAGATATTTTGAGCAGTCTTGTATATGATCTATACAATTTATATGCACCAATTAATATGCAAACGGTTAGTTACATTTACAAACGCGTACCACAACCGAAAACCAGCTACCAGCAATTAATGTTCATAGACAGTACTTTAATCAAATTATTTTGAGTCTCCATTTAAATGATCGATACATTCTATGCATACCACATTCTAGAGTAAGCGTTTTGTAGTGTACCTCAGTGATATGTGTCAATTTGAATGTCTTTAAAATAGTGTAACAATATAGTGTAATAACTTCATAATTAGTTAGTGTAACAATGTAAAACTTCATTAAAATACGCCGCAAACGATTTTCCCACATAGAGCATAATAAAACGGAAATATTTTGAGAGGCCCTGAAAATGAACAATAAACTCTACACATTTCATTTTCAATACCAAACACGCCATAGTAAATCTCAATAACATATATCAATTTCAAGGAATTCGAGAATATTTACGCGCGTTAGAGCACGGAGAGACGACACAAATGAACAAGATAGAAACGACAGATTTCAACTATGTTGTAAACGGTTAAAAACGGCTGATATGATTTCTTTGAAACTATGAATATAAATTGATTATAAAAGAGATTAGGAAACGGGCTGCTTAATTAATAAAAATATGAGTTTTTAATAAATTTTAAAAAGTTATCATTGGAACATTATTGATATATTTCATATTATAGCTGCTTTTTGATGTTTTATCTAAAAATATAATTAAAATATAAAAGAAAATCAATTAAGAGTTTCAGTTAAAAAAGGTTTTCAAAAATGTTGTAATTTTCTTGGCAGTATGATTTTTTACCCGGGCAGCCTGGTTGAATCACCTGGTATAAATAAAAATAGATCTTCAATATACTGTATACTGATCTCAACACCGTTACTAAACATTTCATCGCACCAGAACTACTTTCTGTTTTTTCGCAAGAGTAGCTCTTTAACCCCTTGGGGACGAGCGACACGTATACGTGACGCATAAGATGCTCAGAATCCTCGATTATTCCCACCAGTTATTTTTTATTGTAAGATTTGCCTTATTAAATCTTAGCATTTCTGCGATTCAATTAGGCAAAAATTTCTGTTTTGAAAAAAACGGTGGTAAAAGATTAAAAATTAATTAAAAGTCGCTCGTCGCGAAGGGGTTAAGATGTTTAAATTTCCAATTCCAAAATTTATTTGAAAATAATCTAAACTTTAATCTAACATATCAATCCACTTTTTTTGCTCATCGAAACTCCTGTTTGCAGCATCCTAAAAAATTAGCATTTTAATGCTATTAAACTAGTAAGATTTTAAAATTTGATCGCTCAAAATTTTCTGTTACAAATTTGGTACTTCTCTGTTATAACGGTCCCAAGAATAAATCACCGAGCGACCAAGATATATCGCCAAATTATAAAACATATATTACAATATAATCATAGATCATGTATATGGCATTTCGTGATGTACAGGGTGATTTTTTTTTTAAAGTTGTGAAAGTAAAACCATATAATAAATGAACCACTGATCCAAATGACCTGAAATTTCACCAGTATGCTCCCGAAGCAATGGGAATTTTTTAGGTGTGGTTTAAAAAAAACTTAAAATTGCACCGACAGATGGCGCTGTATATGCAATAAAGTCGGGAGACGAATTTTCGCATGACACACGCACATTGGTGATAAAAAAGTGAAGTACGCACAGCTCGTGTTCATTATTCTACAGATATCCTCGCAATGACTGTGCCATTGACAGACTATGCGTTGTTAGCGAAACTGTATTATCAGAATAATGACAGCGCAGCAACTGCTCTTAGGAGATTTAGGACTTCTTAAGAATTTAAGAAAATGTCCAATGACGACAGAAGGCCTACGGAAGATGGTTTCTGAAAGTACAGTCCATTGTTTTCCTCCCACTGACGAAAGTCTTTGTTTCTGTTAACTGACAGTGTCATCTGTCGGTGCGATTTTAAGTTGATTTAACCACGCCTAAAAAATTCCCATTGCTTTGGGAGCATACTGGTGAAATTTCAGGACATTTGGATCAGTGGTTCTTTGATTATAGGGTTTTACTTTCACAACTTAAAAAAAAATCACCCTGTATATGACCGAGTTATAGTCATACGCATATATGACATATATATATGACATGCGTATAAAAGGTATATAAGGCATATAAGAAACAAATATTACGTATATATTGAAATATGTGAAGCATATGGCATTTGGAGTATATATATGCGTATATATGATGCATATATAAGCCTGGCGATGATCTTAGCGAAATCGTAACTGCAGCTTTAGCATAATCGTAAATGTTTGGTGCTTCTATAACAAATAAGTACCAAATATTTGAGGAGGCTGTCACTTAAAAATCTACAGTTATTTATATTCGGTCAGTACTTAAGTTTTTAGAATTTAACACTAGAGAAATAAAAACTTTCAGCATAGGCGATTATTTAAAATTTGAATTTTCAAATAAGCCTACGTTGTTAAATAACGAGAAATTCGTTTTATGGCGCTGTTTCCCAGTTAATGAGATTTAGCAAAAACTTGGGTTTAAGTTGGAAGAATTTTCCAAGTATGGCACAGTATGATTTTCAGCAAGACTTAACACAAAACAATGTATCATTTCAATATATATTCAAATTTCGGTGATAAAGCTCCATCTAAATCAACAATTTACGGCTGGTTTAACAAATTTTATCGTAGATGTAGGAGTCTTTGTGATGCATTTCGTGAAGGTAGACCAAAACATGCTGTGATTGCATAAAACATCGAAGCTTTGAAACAAATTGTTACTTTAGATCGTCATGCAACATATGACGAAACTGAAGCATTCTTTAACATTTGAAGTACCCAAGCGCAGTATGAGTATTTCAAATTGTTAAAAGCATACGCACGTGGGATTCCGTGAACTTTAACTAAATGTCAAAAATATGTTTGTATCAAGTGATTCAAGAACTATCTAAAAAAATAACTCAGCTGCTTGAAAACATGCTTCTGCTATCGTAACGGATGAAGAAACGCTGGGATATTCCTATAAACGGGAACAAGAGGATTCGACTCTGGACACTTAAAAATAAATAAAATTCGATAAAAGTTTATATACAAAGTGCTTAAAAGAAAATGATTGCTTCATTTTTTAATTAATTTCTACAACGCAGGTACTAAAGTTTTGAAAAATAGCAGAACAGGGACTGTTATTTTGTATACGGCAGGTTGTTTGCCAGAAATAATTTCTAAACTGTAAAAACAAATCATGCAACGTCAGAGAACTCATTTTGATTCAATGTATTTCAAACAACTGTGAGATATTTGAAGCAGAGAAAAATTGATTTGGTGAAACGCTGTCCTTTTTCATTTGATTTAGCACCTCATGTTTTTTACTTGTTCTCATTCATCAAAAATAAAATGCGTGGTCACGTATTTAGATTGCCATAAAATGCAAATAAAGTCCACAATTTACACATTTCTGCGACAGACATTTCTGCTTCACATGCCTGTTTTGAAAGTTGGTTTACTTGTTTGAAAAAATATATAGATGATAAAAGTGATTATTTGTAAAAGCTGCGAAACACTGTACTGGAATAATGAGAATTGGAATAAAATGTACTGGAATAATCCCCTTTTGTGCATTTCTTACTGAAAAATAAATTACCGGGAACTGTATCGATTGATTTTAAAACGTTAGTTATATAATTTAAATGCTTTTTACAAATATTTTTTAACCGGAGATAATTCCGAAATTGGTTTGATTATATTCATCAATCAAAATAAATATACATGTAAATCGGAGGATCTTTTGGAATTAAAGTTTGTCACGTGAATTTAACATTAGTACCCCCAAACTTTAACCATTTCTAACACAATAAAAAATTAAGAAGATAACATAAATTATATACTTTTCTGGAATACGTTGATTCAAGGAATCAAATAAAGTATCAAAGGGCGATGCTACCTATTTAAAAATGATAGTTATTAAAGTTCTTAATACGTATGAAAAAACACGCGCAATTAAAAAGAAATTTATATGAATTATTTGGAAACATTTATTTTTGCGTTAACTCGTAATAAAGATATAGGCATCGCTCAGAATTTGCTGAGACGAAATATTCTTAAATTAATAAATATTTCAACTTTTTCTTTGTTTTGCTAACTAAGTTTTTATAATGTACTAGCTGTTACCAGTGACTTCGTTCACGCAACATTAAATAATAATAAATACATTAATTAAGCAAAATATTTTACTCCCGATAATTAAAAACGCTAATAATTAACTACCTCTTTATCACATTTCATAGGAGTTACTTGCGGTATTTTTTACGGTATTTTTTGTTATAGGGACCTGGACATAACTCAGTCTTAAAAAAGTGAAATTTTGTGCCAAATAATCGCGAAAATGAAATTGCAACCAATGCAAAAAGGAGGGCCAAATAAAATCGTGGAAATAGACGAATTGGATAAAAACAACTGTGAATTTTAGCTGATAAACAATTTTAGCTTTAACGCCTTTGTGAAACGTTTTAACAGCCATCCTTAAAAAAAAACATTAATTGGAATTAGTATATGCTTTTCTTTAAATTCAATTCTGCCTCCGTGGTTTAATGTAGCTGAAACAAATCTTGTTTTCTAAATGACAGTATGTTGACAGGAAATTTTGTTCTCCCGAATAAATTGATTCATGGAGTTTGAATATGTGAAAATATGTTTTTATTTTTCGGATAATTTGCTGAAATCAAGATTTTGTTTTCACCATCTATGTATTCAAAGTGAAAATAAATTCTGTTGTTCAATTTTAATGAGAAAATGGTGTAAAAAATATACTGATCTGTTTTATTTCTCCTTTTTCATACACAAATATGGAGTATGTTACTTTCCGTTTTTAGAAAAACTTCATTAAAATTTACAAAAAAAAAAAAAAAAAAAAAAAAAATCTTGGTATCTAATTTATTTTTTTTAATTCTGAGAGTTAAGTCTTCGGATCAATGATAACCGGTATTAAGTAAATCGCGTTGCGTTCGACAGTCTAGGAGTAGTGTTTCGAAATACAAACACACGGTCAGATTTTATTATAATAGATTCGTGTTCATTTTCATTTTCTTAAAATTATGATGTGATTTTTAGCAGAAAACTCTCATCTGTATATAATGGATACTCATGCTTAATAACCAGTATAGATAAAAAAAAAAACATTTAAATTTTTCGTTATAAATATGGCGTGAAACTCATCTACTTTATATGCTTACTGATCCTTGTATTATTAATGTAAGGAATCGATTCACATTCATTTTAAAACATATCGGAAAATTTCCGTTTTATTTCAAATATATATTTCAACAGAGAAATCCTTTTTAAATGACATAATACTTGTTAATTTTCTTTTCCAGGCAATTAATTTCAATACTGGCACAGGGGAAATTATGTTATTTTAACGAAATAATATTAAATCTTTAGGTTTTATCAACAAAAATGGAACTATTCGTCATTTTTTTTAGGTAATCGAGGTATTTCTTTTAGTTTTGAGAATGAAAATATTTTTTTCCCGCTATCCATGACATCATTTTCGACATGGATAATATTGTGGAGCATATTATTGACATTTGCTAACCATTTTCTTTTGAAATTTCTTTTTACTTTTTTTAAAATTTAAATAAAAAATACGGTATAGTTATATTAGCTGTGCGCAGACGGTAAAACACCACGTATTGTTACAATACAAAAGAAAAAAAAAGAAAAAAAAGAAAAAAAAAAAACCTAAGATAATTTTATTTCACCAATCAAAGCATATCCGCTTTATTTTCCATGTATGACGTCATAGTAGCCTGTTTCCTATGGTTACGCATATTGAAACCTTGTATTATTATCAAAAACTAAAAAAAGTACGTTTTATTTCTAATAATATTATTTAATCTTTTTAATTCTTTAATTTTTTTATTTCATTTTCATTTTTCACGTGAAAATTTTTCAATTGAATCTAAATTGTAGAGCAAAAATTATTATTCTGGGTTTTTAATTAGTTTTGGCAACGATAAAGTATTAGCAACGGTAAAGTAAATTTAACCATTTTAAAATATTATACGAAAAAATGTCCATTTATTCTCTATGAAAATAACGAAATTTGGAATTATTAAGAAAAATATTTGAATAAAATTAACAAAAACCAGGCTATGTTCATAAGAGGGTTATAATCCACCTATATGCAAAAATACAGGATCATTAAATGCTCCATTTTGACGCTGGCTTCAACCTAACATTTGCACACAATCAGATTTATAATATTATTATGATTATGATTATGATTATAACTAGATCAAAAAAGAGATAACAAATTTCGGTAAATAGAATATCAAATGCTGTTTTATACAAAATGTCTCGGTATTGTGAAACATATACATTTTATATCAGACAACTATGCATTAATCTCTAATGCATTATTGCACAATCAAACATGTATTACATCAGCTTCAATTCTTTACCTTATTCACGCAATCTGATAATCACAATAAATCAAGCCATCTCAACATGTCATCATACGCTATTTCTTATATGCATAACACATTATGTCTAGACTTCTCACGAAATATTTATTTTTTATTATGATATATGAGCAATTCTTGCTGCATTATTGCATTGTATATTAAAAATGATGATTTTTATAATGTTGCATTTTGAGTTGTATCAATTGGTCACTTGAAAGTTTGTTAATTTGGGATAGAGAATAAAAAATTGATGTGGATGGCTTTACTGTTATCCGTAAAGGATGCATGTCTACAGAAATGTATTTAAAACGAAAGTCGTCCACATTACTCTGATAAATTTTCGTGCTTTGTTGAACGAAATTCAAGTGTTTTAGTAGCTGCAATCATGAAATAGGGAAATATTTGACCATAATTTAGTATTTTACATTAACCCTGAAATGGTACAATTTTAAACCATAATATTAACTTGAACTTGAAATTGAAACATGAACTTGTGTACGTTCAATCAACGAATTGGATAAATATTAAAGCAGAATACACTTTTGTACAAAAAGTCTATGTATGATCGTGAGAAAATATAAATTGTAACATACGGGTTTCTTTTAACAGAAATCGATATCTAGAAACTTCAAACATTCCAATACAAATATTACACCCCATTCAGCCAAGTATTTTTTGATTTAGCTTAAAAAACAACCAGCATCGCGATTTGTTTTGAAAATATATAAAATATTGTAATTTTACGAGTTGCAAACTTTGAAAATTCATAAGTCTGAAACTATTGCACCGAATTACTTACCGGTTGGTATCCGAAAATAAATTTCCGAAATAGTCAAGTACGAGTTCAAAATTAGGTGTTCGCATTGAAAATTTCAAAGTTTGATGCAGGTTCAGTTTGAAGAAAAACACCCTAAGCAAAATTTATGTATACAATTAATTACTAGTTGTTATAACTAATCGATTGGTACCAGTCCCATTTCCATACAATGATTTGCAACAAAGTTAGTACGGCTACAGTTAGAATGGGCTAAACCTATGACAAATAGACGTTTACTTAATGACACATTTGAAAGTAATATTGACCCCAACCTATGTATATCTGAGAACTCACATATTTGTATTGAAATATACTGTGAGGGTAAGCCTATTTTAATCTGCAATCTCACAATAGTTTGCTTCTTCATTGAATCGTCCCCTCTCCTAAACATTAAACAAGCGATCTTTCATCACTACTACCATAGACTACCTGTTTCTTAAATCTCAATCATTGCAATAACAGAAATATCGATCTATCCCCGTTATCACGATTCACGATCAAATCTGGCAATTGATCGCTAAGTTTTAGAATTAGTGTTTTTAGCTTAACCGTGTGAATATCGATTCTAGATCATTCGATACTAGAATCTGAGAATCGGATCTTATTGTTATCGTGTTGTTTCATACTATGTCGATGTTTATCGATACTCGATTTTTCTAGAATCGCCTATCACTAGTGTGTACCTTAACTGATAGGAGTATTTTTAAATTTCGAAAAGCATTACATCATTTGCATATGCTACTTGTTTTTGTTAAAAAGTTTAGCTTTATGAATATGTGATTAAATTTTTTTAGTACTTTTTTTTTGTGTGTTCCACACATTGTTTATTTTATGAAATTCAATGAAAAACAGCTGGAATTATGAGGGTAATTATTCTTACAACACTATAAACGTTAAGATGTTATAAGTATGATCTTATTTTATCTTAAGATTACCTATTAGTGTCTCATAAATTTAATGGCGGTAAATAAGGAGATCCATCATCTAAAATTGTTCATTATGGCATTATGACATTTTTGCTATCATTACATCATCTTTATTGTCGAAAACAAATGCAGACATACAGTGCAATTAACGAACAGCTAAGTTAGTAATGAATAAAGGAGAAATTATGAAACATTGATTTAACAAAAGGCATTTTGCATTTTCATGTATGTGTTAATTTTTTTTATCTAGTTCACCAATTAAAAAATTATCTATGAAGCGAAGAAGATGTTTCCAAACTTTCAGGCTATATTATAATCATTATTATCATCATCCTTAGGAATTTCCAATAAAAGTATCCCTATTAGTTATTTCCCGCTTCTTTTTGTCCATGGTAATAATATCACTTAACATTTATAAGTCTTCAATGGCTCTTCAATACTTTTACGGTCAATGTATTAATAACAAAAACAACAACACTGAATCCTAAGTGTTATATAAATTGCTGCTATTATTTTTATTCTTATTTTCTATGCAGTTATTTTTATGAGTGACTTATATTTTTATATATATTCAATCTGGCAAAGTTGCTAAATTATAAATAAATAGGTTTAACAGTATTGGATTTATTTAAATTCGTTTTATTACTAAAATAATCTATTCAGACTGCTGTAAAGAACAGAGAAAAAACAATTATATTTGTAGAGTAATAAATTGGTTGGATATACAATTATTTTATAATATCAAGGCGAATTTTATTTTATAGTAGCAATAATAAGGAAAAAAAAAGTACTTATGAACGCTATACATAAACAGACGGAACGCTGCTATCGATGAAAATGACATAGGTAAAAGTATATCGGCAATTTCTTCCTTAAAAATGAGATATATAACATCCAATGTTTAAAGCTGATGTACTTTTCCCTTTTTAGTCCAGTAAATTTAGACCTAAAAAGGCTTCTGCCTGGAAAGTTTTGGAGAAGTTTTTTTTTCTTTCTTCCTTTATGTTTTTGGGGGTGCTGAACACGAATTTCAACTTTGCCACCTCGTATCTGGTCTGCTTACAAAATTATAAGCGAAAAACCATGAAAAAATCGGAGTTTTTTCTGTTTTTCCCTTGAATTCCGGAAAGGATTAAAAAATTATTGCACCAAATTAAACTAGAGAAAACGTCCTACATTTTTCCTACACAGTTTTTTTCTATGGTTAATAGTTTTGACATACGAGTAAAATGAATTTTAACGATATAATTGAAATTCCATCATCACAGGGCTAAAACGCTGAGTGTAATGTTTTTGTGAATGCAAAACGCGTGGGAGGGTGTCCTTGAAACACCGCATGACACCACGCACATGACATCACTCGAGCAGCAAGGCCTTACAGCAAAAATGTGGATCCAATACTTTGATATGGTGACTATTGTTACACAATTCATCGAATCTGAAAGAAAGGGTGATTGGGATTTGCATCTTCAAACTATATACAGAATGTTGCCATACTTCCACGCCAGTGGTCACTATTTGTATACCAAGTGCTCTTACCTATATCTTCAAGACATGCATCATTTCAAGGAAAAAATGACTGCTGATGACTGAAAAATTCACAACTGATGGGGGATTCGCCATTCGCCGTACGGACAAATTCTGGTCAGGAACATGGACTGACATGACTGACAATCTTTAACCCCTTCGCGACGAGCGTCTTTTACAGAATTTTTAATCTGTTACCACCGGTTTTTCAAATGAGAAATTTTTAGCTAAATGAATTGCAAAAATGCTTTGGAAATAATTGGATTGATAAGGAAAACTTTACAAAAAAAAAAAAACTGGTGGGAATAATCGAGGATTCTGAGCATCTTATGCGTCACGTATTCGTGTCGCTCGTCCCCAAGGGGTTAATGAAGACCATGAAAACAGCAAGTGGACTCACTCATGGGCGTGGTGTCAGTGAAGGAGTTTTGGAAAGATTGACCATGGGTATGACGTCACTTCAACGAATATGCGAAGAAATTGAAGAGGTCAGCAAGACAGATTTTAGAACTTCTGAACAACATGTAGAGATGAGAAACTCCAGAGTTACCCGGGACAACGCTGATATGAATAAATTCACGGTAAATTCCCATTGTAAATGGGTTCACCAACACATTCCTTTCCGAGAAACAAATGATCTCATTTCAATCTCTACCGGGATTGTTGGAGATGAGAGAATAAACTGTCATAAGGCACAGGAAGTTGGCACTGCTGGCATATCAGGAATCATTAACAGCGGTTTTCATTCCGTTAGATTCAAGAGTAATGAAAGAGTGCAGCCATTAGAAAAAAATCATATCAACCCGACAGCACTCTTCCAAAGAATGAGTGTAACAAAGCAATCTGACAAAGAAATTGAGGAATATTTGACTTACGAGCTCTCTGCCTACGCATTGTCTCTTTTTGACGAATCCGGAATGCGAAAAACTGCCAATTCCTCTTTGTACAAGGAATTCACACCACTCCCACCCGACATCACTTTTGAGAGCAGATGTATATATGTCATACATGGCGGGTATATACTGCACAGAGATTTCTGGCAGGGTGGTCAATCATTTGAATCAATTTGTGACAGCTATGTGGACTTTGTTAAGTCAAAATACGCAGTGAACGCTCTAGTAATCTTCGATGGATACCCAGAAAACATTACTGAAATGAGCACTAAATTTGTTGAGCGTGATAGACGATCTCACAAAACGGTATCTAATGAGGTTGTTTTTAATGAGACTATGATGCCAACGGTTTCTTAGGGGAAATTTCTTGCAAACGACAAGAACAAAAACCGTTTAATTGCCCTGCTGATGTGTAGTTTGGGCTCTGAAAATATGGTTTGCAGGCATGCAAAAGAAGATTCCGACACACTCATTATCAACACTGCTCTCAAGTTGGCACCTAACCATGAGAACGTGATAGTCATTGGTGAAGATGTATACCTTCTGGTTAACTTAATTGGATTTTGCAATTTCCCAATGTTTATTTCTTGAAACCAGGAAAAGGGAAAAGTCCCCAGAAGATCTATTCACCTTTGAGTGCAGTCGATAAATTAATTGTCAAACACATCCTATTTCTACATGCAATAAGTGGATGCGATATCACTTCGCAAGGAAAACAAAATACCTTCAAATTTTGAAGAAATTTGCCGACTTACAACATGTGGTCGATATATTTAAAAACCCTAGTGCTGTAGCCGATGATGTTATTAAAGCTGGACTGTTATTTCTGGTACACCTGTACGGATTCAGAGGGAAAGCAACACCTTCCCTAAACAGCCTGAGATGCAGGTAATACATAAAATCTGCTTTTAAGACCGCTGCAAATATTGCATCACTCCCTCCAACAGAAGATGCAGCTCGATATAACTGTCTGTGACTTTACCACCAAGTACAGCTATGGCTAGGTAATTGTAGAAATGCTGAGGAAGGGGGCTGGAATAAAACCAAGAGAGGTATCATACCCATAACAACTAGTACACCTCCCTCACCAGAAAATTTTCTGCGAAAAATATCCTACAAATGCAAAACAAACTGTAGTGGAATGTGTGGCTGTAGGAAAGAAGGTTTATTTTGTTCTCTCCTCTGCCTGAACTGCGGTGGCCATTGTGACAATGTCAGCTCCTTCATCGCCGAAGATGACTTGGAGGCAGAAGTTGACGACCCAGTACAGGATATTTTAAGTCAAGCGGAGACACAACCTGAGTCATCAAGTGATGATGATGAAGAGGAAGCCACTGATGAACCTCCTGTTGAAGAACATCAACCAGGCCCTTCAAAGCGACCAAAACGGCATTAATTGGAGAACAACACTGCATTCCTCTTTTTTCCTGTTTATAATTTTCCACGTATGTTATTATTATATTTAACTTACAATACTTATAATTGTACTGAAATCAGATTACTAGAAAAATAAAAATTGGTTATCTCATCTATGCAGAGTGATTGTGTTTTTATATCTTTACTAATCACCTGATTTCAATTTATTTTCTTTGTGCTATAAAAAGTTTAAAACTTGGTAAGAAAATGTAAACATATTTGAAATACAACCAGAAATAACTAAACATCTTCAAATTGGTGTTGGATGCATAATGATTGGGTCGCATTTTCGCCCTCCGATGATGGAATTTCAATTACATCGCTAAAATTCCTTTTACTCGTATGCCAAAACTATTCATCTTAGAAAAAAAATTGTATATGAAAAATGTAGAAAATATTCTCTAGTTTAATTTGGTGCAATAATTGTTTCAAAAATATTTAACCCTTTCCGGAATACAAGGGAAAAACCGAAAAAACTCTGATTTTTTCATGGTTTTTCGCTTATAATTTTTTAAGCAGACTAGATACGAGGTGGCAAAGTTGAAATTCGTGTTCAGCACACCCAAAAACATAAAGGAAGAAACAGAAAAAAACTTCTCCAAAACTTTCCAGGCAGAAGCCTAGATTGACTGGACTATTTGCGTAGACTAAAGTTTAGCATCACAATGGTGCATTTCTTTTTATTTTTTAAAATTATATATTTTTAATTATTCGTTAAAAAATTTGTACGTTGCAGTTTTGAGATAAATATATCTGAAAGAACACTTTTTGTTCAGTTCTGTACAGTAAAGACTGAAATTTAGAAGCAAATGTGAAAAAGGTGAAGAGAAATAATGCAAAAATTCATTAAAAAATCCCTTAAATCTAAATAAAAAAAATTCTAAATGAAATTATGAAAAAATCTCTTCGACTGGCCATCAGGTTCATCCTGGAGTACCTCCATGCACAATATGGTGACGCTGGCCTTATCGCTGGCCACCGTGAAAGCACCGTGAAGTAGACAGACAGATAGATTCACAAACTCTATTTTATTAATACAGATATACTGAAATTTGTCTGACATATTTATTACTAATCCTTTCAAAATATTATATTTAAAATTCAACTCAAAAAATTAGTTGATGTATAATCTATACTAATATTATAAAGGAGTAAAGATTGTTTGTTTGTTTGTTTGTTTGTAGGGGGTAATCTCTGGAACTACCGAACCGATTTCAAAAGTGATGGTGACAAATTGATGGTCACAACCCCTGATCCAACATAGGCTGTATTTTATGTCGGTGACACTGACCCCAGGGGTGTGCAAGATCTAAAAAGCTTCGAAAATTGCGATTTTTTGTATACCGAAGGAGCTAGAAATTTGAAATTTGACATTGTAGTTACTTATAAGATGTAAATGCTCTCTAGGAACAAATTAAAAAGAATTCGAAATATAAAAGGGTGAAATAAGCGAAAAGCGTTCGAAAAACATTCTAAATTACAATTTCTATGGAATCTCTGGAACTACAGAACCAATATCAAAAGTAATGGTGGCAAATTGATGGTGACAACCCCTGCTCCAACATAGGCTATATTTTATGTCGGTGCCACTAATCCCAGGGGGGTGCAGGAGCGAAAAACGTTCCAAAATTGCAATTTTTTTTATACTGAAAGAGCTAGAATTTTGAATTTTGGCATTGTAGTTACTTATAAGATGTAAATGCTCTCTAAGAACAAATTAAAAAAAATCGAAATTTAAAAGGGTGAAATACGCGAAAAGCGTTCTAAAAACATTCTAAATTACAATTTCTATGGAATCTCTGGAACTACAGAACCAATATCAAAAGTAATGGTGGCAAATTGGTGGTGACAATCCCAGCTCCAACATAGGCTATATTTTATGTAGGTGCCACTAATCCCAGGGGGTTGCAGGAGCGAAAAACGTTCCAAAATTGCAATTTTTTTTATACTGAAAGAGCTAGAATTTTGAATTTTGGCATTGTAGTTACTTATAAGATGCAAATGCTCTCTAAGAACAAATTAAAAAAAATCGAAATTTAAAAGGGTGAAATAAGCGAAAAGCGTTCTAAAAACATTCTAGAATATAATTTCTATGGTATCTCTGGAACTACAGAACCGATTTCAAAAGTAATGGTGGCAAATTGATGGTGACAATCCCTACTCCAACATAGGCTATATTTTATGTCGGTGCCACTAACCCCAATGGGGTGCAGGAGCGAAAAATTTGCGAAAACTGCGTCTTTTTTATACTGAAGGAGCTAGAAATTTGAAATTTGGCATTGTAGTTACTTATAAGATGTAAATGCTCTCTAGCAATAATAATTTAAGAAAATCGAAATTTAAAAATATGAAATGAGCAAAAAGCGTTCTGAAGTCATTCTAAATTACAATTTTTATGGAATCTCTGGAACTACAGAACCGATTTCAAAAGTGATAGTGGCAAATTGATGATGACAATCCCTGCTCCAACAGCCTCTTTAATAAAAAGCTATGCGTTGCTGAGGATTGGATTTTCCGCTAATTGTTGCCACAGATTAATCTCGGAAAATGAAACATTTGAAGTTACTGAAAAAAATAATAGCTCGAAAAGTATTTGTCAGAAAATTGTAGACAAACTGCGTTTGAAAGGTAAAAAATTGTATTTTTCATGATATAAATTTCAAATCTAATGATTATGCCGTTTTTTCAAATATTGAATTTCAAAAATTACCAAATTTCACAATGGAGTACCATAGCAAAACCTTCATGCGTAAAAAAATGATAATGAAAGGGCGATGTGTCCTGACATGTATATTGGCTATATCACGAGTCACAAATTATAGTAGCCTTATTATTCTGTTAAAATATAAAAGTTATTTATGAAATGTCAATATTTTGTTTGATTAAAAGTTCGTTAAGAGAAATTGACCAGCGTAGCGGACGTAGCTTGCTAGTAATTAATAATATTCATTTAAACTCAGCATGTAATGAAGCGTTAAAATGCGCCTTTTCATCAATTTTGAGCCAGATTTTAGTAAATATAAACTATTGCATAAAACGTTGAACTAAATTTCTAGCAGGAAATATCATATAAAAAATTTACAATATATCAATACTAATACAATAAAAATTTAAGCAGGCATCATTTTTTCAAATTACTATATTCTTTAACTTTTAGAAGTAATAAAAGCGGTTTTATTACAACATTGTATAAGTCCTAAAATTTGTTGTTTCTTTTTTCTTTCGAAATAATTTTGCTTGAATGTTACTTTTCTGGCTATAATAAGTTAAAAAGTATGGATTACACTAATCAGTATAAATAATCATACTGGAAATGGATATTGCCATTTCACGGAGTATGACAACATTTTCGACGATGCTTTTGCAACAATGACTACAGGTTTATGATACAGTTATAATTATTATTTTACCTTTAATGACAAAAACAAGGAATATGTGTACAGGGAGAAGCACATACATACACACCCTCAAGAGAAAATACAAAAGAATGTCACGAGGTTATTAAAGAATTTTTAAAAACGGAGATAAATGAGGACGTTTTAAATACTTTACGTTTCTAGGATTTACAACTGAGATATGGAAAAAAGGATCGTAGAAAAATCATTTATTTGCTTTTTTCTTTAAAAATACTTTCTTTAGCAATTACGATGATAGAACGTCGTTGTTAGAAGATCAAATTTACTGATACTTTCAGAGAAACTCGAGAAAGACTGAAATTAATAGCAAAGAATGAAGTTAATAGAAAATATTTTGAAAATGTTTAAATTGGCATCGTCTTCACAGACAAATGCACAGATACTGGACTGTACATTGTCTATAACATTCTACAAATTAACTTTTTCAGCAAATCAGAGACCATCAAGGTGGTGAAAAACTACGAGTTCAACAGTTGGCACCACTGCATTCGAAATACGTGACAGCGTGGTGTGCAATCGATACAAAACGTTAATCGGGTTCCAATTCACAGGCGAATTGTTCTGATGGACAGTTTGGACACCAGGCAAAGCACAACATCATCTGATGATCAGTACTTTAAGAACCTAACGTCCCAAGGACCATTGAATATATGAACCGGATAGTTCCTCATTGTTATTGCTGAACTAGCTATATTTAGTTATTTTAAACTAGATATGAACACAATTCGTGATTTCAGTTCTTAATGCTCTAATTGGCAGTGTACCCCATACTACAATTTAGGATTCCCATATAATGAGAATACATATGAAGATATATATTCACAGCTCGTTTAAAACGAGCACGATTACAACGAGCAATTTGCACATTACGAATGGTTCATCATTTAAATTATATTTTCACGGTTTTTATAAACTACAAAAGTAGGATTACGTTTAATACGAGCAAAACATCTATTTATTTCAATACGATGTTTGACAAAAAGGAGGGCAGGGAGGGCAGAAAGGAGGGGGGGGGGGGTTAGAAAAGCATTTCCCTTTTAATCGAAAACTTTTCTCTCTCAGCAATAATATTTCTATATTACAACTCTCTGTCAAAATTTAGCAATTTAATCAGTTTTACAAGACAGAATTTCAACTAGATTAATTTTAAAACAATCATTCTAATTGGTAAATAAATCATATGCGTTGTAATTTTCCAACTGGACTAAAAATGTCCGGGCCAGGATTCGAACCAGTGACTTCTTGGCTGCAGCTTCCGATGCTCTGCTAAGTGAGCTATCTCGGACGAATCTGGAGAACCTAATTCACGTAGCTAATCTTATTGATCATAGCATCTGGTCTGATATCGGAACCATCTCAATAGAATATATCTCAGGTAATGGAACTCCAGTAAGCGCTGTATACATAATTACACTAGAGTAATTTCAATCTTCAAGGATACTTCTACACACACATACACATATTCCAGAAAATACAAAAAAATGTCCTCAGGTTATGAAATAATTTTAAAAAATGGAGAGCGATAAGAACGTTTTAAATACCTCACGTTTTTAAAATTTACAACCGGGATATGAAAAAAAGAAGCGTAGAAGAAAAACTTTATTTGTTTCTTTCTTTAAATCCGGACTCCGGGCTATATTTACCAACCATTCCATGTCTCTCAGAAAGCTGTTAAAATTGAAAGGATATGTGAAATCAATAGCTCAAACATTTCAGTGACTATTCCAATGTTAGTCGAGTTTTTTTGGAAAACGTTATGATATTATATTAATTTTAGCATTGAGATAATTAGAGCAGTTAATAGTTTTAATTAGTTCATTTATGTGTGTTTATTTAAGATTTGTATTATCTTCACGGGTATTAGGAGTAACGGTTTATACGATTACTTTTATAGATTCCTTGCTTCTCATATTTGTTGAGTTCGACTGTATTGTTAAAACCCTTAATTACAAAAATTCCAATTAAAGCAAATTTCTTAAACATACAGCTTTGTGCTGTAGAGGTGATTACTTTTCACAGAAATAAATGTGTAGCTTCCGTCGTCAGGCAAAACATCCGTTAAGATTCTAAAGGATAGAATACAGCTTGCAATAATGGATTTGTGTGATGATTGGAACATAAAAATTCACCACTTCTCACGAAAACTATGACGTTTTAAAACTAATCATAATGTATTGATTCTGTAATAGTTTTTGATTCCTTTTCACAACAATAAATACTCGTATATAGGTTCCTTCGTCAAGCAAAACATCCGTTAGGATTCGAAAGGGTAGAACGCAACTCATCATAATGTCTTTCATGATTGGAGCTTTAAAGCTATTACCACTACTCATGAAAACTCTGACTTTTTAAAATTAATCCAGATTTATTAATTCTGTAATAGTTGTTGATTACTTTCTACAGCAATAAATACGTAGCTTCCTTCGTCAGGAAAAACATCCGTTAGGATTCGGAAGGATAGACTACAGCTCCCCATAATGTCTTTGTCTGATGATTGGAACTTTAAAATTTACCACTACTCACGAAAACTCTGACGTTTAAAATTAATCCGGATGTATTAATTCTATATTTTTTGTTGATTACTTTTCACAGCAATAAATATGTAGCTTCTTTGATTAGCAAAACATGCGTTAGGATTCGAAAGGGTAGAACACAGCGCGCAATAATGGCTTTGTTTGTTGAGTGTAACTTTAAAATTATTACCTCTACCCACGAAAACTCTGACGTTTTAAAATTAATCCGGATGTATTAATTATGTAATAGTTGGTGATTACTTTTTATAGCAATAAATACATAGCTTCCGTCGTCAGGCAAAACACCTGTTAGGATTCGAAAGGGTAGAACGAAACCTGCCGTAATGGCTTTGTCTGATGGTTGGAACTTGAAAACTATTACCATTCTTCAGGAAAACTCTGACGTTTAAAAGTTAATCCGAATTTAGTAATTCTGTAATAGTTGTTGATTACTTTGCACAGCAATAAATATGTAGTTTCCTTGATTAGCAAAACATCCGATAGGATTCGAAAGGGTAGAACACAGCTCGCAATTGGCTTTGTTTGTTGAGTGTAACTTTAAAATTATTACCTCTACCCACGAAAACTGTGACGTTTTAAAATTACTCCGGATGTATTAATTCTGTAATAGCTATTGATTACGTTTTATAGCAATAAATATGTAATTTCCTTCGTCAGGCAAAACATCCGTTAGGATTCGAAAGGGTAGAACGAAACTTGCCATAATGGCTGTGTCTGATGGTTGGAACTTGAAAACTATTACCATTCTTCGTGAAAACTCTGACGTTTTAAAGTTAATCCGAATTTAGTAATTCTGTAATAGTTGTTGATTACTTTTTACATCAATAAATACGTAGCTTTCTTCGTCAGGCAAAACATCCGTTACGATTCGAAAGTGTAGAACACAGTTCGACATAAACTTACATTTGCAGTGACACTGAACACAACGTAAAACTGATTTGAAACAATTTAAAAAGCACACACCTTTTCGTAAAAAAAATGTATAACATTATTTAAAAAGAAACATTTTAAAAATAACCGTATGCATTTCTTAATTTTAAACATATAATTATTATAGTTTATTTTATTTGCTTGGAGTAGTCAGTAATTTCGAAAATTTTAACAGTAACTATAAAATATTTGCTATTTCAGTTCGAATAAATTGCTTTCTCTAAGATGATCTCATTACGACATAAATATAGATTTATACGATTAAGCTTAATGTTCTTTGATATTTCTGTTTCATACTAAAGAAGACGCATGGAGCAGTTCACCCGCAGTTAAGGTAAATAAAGTAATAAAGTAAAATACAGTCGCACTTATATATATTAAAGTACTTTAAAATAAATTAAGTAAGGAATCGCGAAGGACTGTTTTTTTTATCATTCTTTTTAGTTATTTCCTGTATAATTTTACAATCAGAGTAAAAGTCAAAGCAAGTCTTTTTCATGAAAGTGTTCGAAAAATAAAAATACATTGAGAGTTATTTAAGAAAATTTTCAAAGAAAGAAAATTGTTACATAAATGTTTCATACTTTATTTGTATATAGAATAGCATATTAAGTTTGTTTCAGATTCATTTATCGTAATCCTGTTACGGCGATCTAACATTGACCATATTTTGTTTTTGCGGCAATATTGAATTTACGCTGAAATATATGCAGTGAAATGCCACTATCGAAAGAATATGTACTTTACTTTTCAAAAATATTGGGTTGTTCGGAAAGTTCGTGCCGATTGGGAAAATCAATTCGTACCGGAAAATTCAGCTCGTTAAGTATTAGACATTAGATATCGCAATCAATGTTTAATAATTAAATGATAGAATTTTTCGGTACGAATTCATTTTCCCGACCGGCACAAACTTTTAGGAAAACCCAATATTTACAACGAAATGCCAAGATTGTAGAAACAATGGCAATAAAACATATCTTGCCAGTTTTGGACAATTTTGGCAAACTGTAAACACCCTAATGTTTGTGCAAAATTTCATGTCACTATCTGCCAAGATATAGTTAAAACAAGCTACATTGAACGTTATTATTTTGAATCTAAGGATGTTAAGACATTTTTGAAGCAATCTTGAAACATATATCTTCTTTAATTAAATAATTCTGTAAAACAATATAAACACCTTTCTTAAAAAAAATTCTTTTTATATTTAATATTTTCAAACTACCCTGATACTTTTCATTATTATGTATGTAAATGGATCTGTGATCTTTACAAAACTCATGTTCCCTTAGAATGAAATGTTTGCGATTTATTTCATTACCAATGAATTTACTTTTTACCTAGCATTATAACACATTTAAATTCACTCTATTATATCTTATTATATCTTGTTATATCTATTATATCTTAGTGTTGTTTGACATTTTTATCAAATGCTAAAAAGTTTATACGGATAAATTTAGGTAAATATTAAGCAAAGTACTTGCTAACATTGATTTAAAATTGATTTAAAATAAATCAAGTAATGAAATAAATTAAAAACTAATTGTGTTTAATATTTAACGTTTGTTTGGCAACTGACATTAATTAAAAAAAATACGTGCACTTTAAGCATGAAATGGTTGAGGCAATTTCAGTATGAATCAATTACCTTTTCTCTAAAATGATAGTGGCATCACCTCACAAATATAGATTTATACGATTAAGCTTAATGTTATTTCATATTTTTGTCTTATACTAAGCAAGACATATGAAACAGTTTAGCCGCAGTTAAAGTACATTTAGGAAAACTAAGAAAAGTAGAAATACTTACTAAAGTAATTTAAAATAAATCAAGTAGTGAAAAATTTAGGATATTTATTTATCATTTGTAAATTCTGTGGTTTTAACATACAACTTGCTATATACTACAGGTGAACGAAATTGTTTAAATGATGTTTTGTTTGGGATTTTGTTTCTAAGATTTAATTTTTTACACAGTAAAAAATAAAATTCCAAGAAAATGTCCCTATCGAAATGATATTTGCTTTACATTTCCAATATTTGCAACGAAATGCAAACGGGGAAATATAACCTGGATAAAATCAATATTTTAGAAATATTGGCAGTGAAACGATAAAAATATGTCTTTCTAGTATTCGTGCAATTTTGCCAAGATGCAAACACTCCAATATTATGGCCAATATGTCATATTATCGTACAATATGTCATATCAATATTAACCAAAATATAGCCAATACAACCAATATTTGCTCAATATTATGTTGCAAATAGGTGATGTTGCCATTAGGGAATAGATTGCGCTCAATCAATATGGTAACGTACACAGTCTTTCGTCAAAATATTGTGTAAAACTATATAAACATATATGTATCTTAAAACGATATTTACATAAAGGGCATTTATATAAAATAAAACACATCTAAAAATTCATGATATTTTTCATTATTCTGCTTACTATTATGAGAATGAATGGCTCTTCTGATTTTTCAGAATTTAGAATATCTAAGTATAAAATGTTTGCCAGGTTTTCTAGTACGAATGAGTTAACTTTTTCTCTTGATGACACTAGCATCAGGGTTCAAATATAAATTTATACCAATTGCGCTTAATGTTCATTGATATTTTATCTACTACTAACAAAGATATACGGAACAGTTTTAGCCGCAGTTAGGGTAAATATTAAATAAAGTAGAAGTACTTAACGTTATAAGTCATTTAAAATAACTCAAGATGAAAAATAAACAAAGAAAAACTATTCTCACTTTATTACTCACTCATCATACGTAGTATAGGGTAGGTCTTGTAATCGTTTTGAAAACCGATTTTTTTTTTTTTTTTGACAAATTTACACGTTTTAGACACTGGAGATTCCGAAAAACATATTTAAAAAAAATGCTGTCCGTCTGTCTGTGTGTCTGTAAACGCTCTATCGCCCGAAGAAATTGAGATAGAGACTTGAAATTTGGTATGTACTTAGTATGTAATAATGGGAAGAAGCTTATTGAATTTCAGTAACCTTGATTATCCAGAACTATTTTTTTTTGGATTCTCGAAATATTCGTTCTGATAAAAAGTATATAAAAAATTTTCGAGGAATGAATATAAAAGACAATAAAAAAAAAAAAAAAAAAAAAAAAAAAACATAAATTTTGCATAAAGAATGAAGTCGATCGGATAATGAGTTGCCGAGATATTTGTAATCCCATTTTCCACACTCTTCAATTTTTCATGACCCTGTATTTCATTCAAATTTCAAATCAAAGATATATTTTAATTGGAAATGAGACGCTTAATCCGACGCAGTAAACCGTTAGTTAATAGGATTATCAATTTTAGAGTTATAAGGATGTTTCTTTTACGCAATTCAGTAATAGAGCATTTAAAGTGTATGACGTCATCAAGCCACGATTTTATTCAAATTGCAATGTATTTTATAAATAGATTACGCATGTTTTATTGTCATATT
This sequence comes from Maratus michaelseni, assembly GCA_963931845.1. Taxonomy (NCBI): domain Eukaryota; kingdom Metazoa; phylum Arthropoda; class Arachnida; order Araneae; family Salticidae; genus Maratus; species Maratus michaelseni. The sequence goes on along the minus strand of OZ007598.1, from coordinate 130,052,019 downwards.
TTATATTATGTATATCCATGATGGGTAAGTATAACGGTGGCCCACAACGACTAGTTTTTCTTTTAACACTTTTTCTATACATTATCATTTACTGCCAGAACACATTTATTTCAGAAAGAACTTCAAATAGTGAAGAATGTTAAAAGTTATCAAGCAAAAGAGTCTTATTTTCCCTTATGTGCCTCTATCATTTTAGGTGCGTTCGCAATTATATAAATATGTAGCACCTATAGTCGTCGTCTGGTCTGTCCGTCCGTCCGCATATAACAGCGCAAAAACTACCCAACCGAATGGTTTGAAGTTTAATATATATAACCGTTGCAGAATTTTGTCGAGTCATTTCAAATTTCATGAAAATCGAAAAAAGATATTAATAGAATCTTTATTAAGCAATTTAATTTTTTTTTTTAAATCGGTACTTCCTTGTTATAGCAGCTTCCGAGAATTTATCGTCAAGCGACCGAGATATATCGTCAAGTTATCTGAAAAGTATGACATTGTAGTCATATATGACGTATATGACATTTTATAATCTATATGACCAAATTGTAGTCACATATTTCATTCTATTAAATCCTATCATGCGTAATTAATTCAATGATATCCCATGATAGGTAATGGTTCTAAGTTCCCACAGTGATTACGTCATATTTAAGATAGAGTCATAATACTTCCGTATTACTGAAATTAAAAACCGAATTTGTAAACTATTTTTTTTAATTATAGCAATCATATAATCTACGGACAGTTTTTTGGATAGAAGTTTCCAGAAAAACAGATATTAAATGGAAAAATAGTTTAAATATGGATCTCAAGTTCTGGAATTTTCAAAGCTAGGCATTAGTTTCCCAATGGCATTTTCAGTAAATATCAACAAAAGGTCAAATGTATCCAAATTAAAATGTACTTATTTTAGTACGGAAATTAATCATATTATAATAACAGACGGTATAATTCATTTCACTGAAATAATAACAATACAAACCCACTTCATTTGTCACGTTTGACACACAATTTCCAACTTCTCTATTTTAATTACTTCATTTTAAAGAATTCAATCATTTTTGAGGAAGTTACTACTGTAGGGGGCCTTTCCCGAGTTCTTCAAATCTATACTTACTTATTTTTAGAAAAAACTTTGCTCAAAAAATTTCTCCCGTATTCAGTAAAGCACAATGTATCCATTTGAATTTGTGTGTTTATGTTTCTTTGAAAGCGAAATTTTTAGTCATATGTGTTTTAAAATTTGGGCTTGTATTCTGTACCAGAAGTAGCTTTGAGATTGCATAGGTCTTTGTACATATAGTAGAAAATGAGGAGGGAGAGGCCAAATATACAAGCAAGGGTCTCTCGCTTTTCTTAATATGCCTGAAGAATATTCAAGTCTAATTAAATGGCTAGTTGACAGAAAAAAAAAACTTTACAAATAAAGAAATCCTGATAGTTTAAAACGTAAAATAGTTCTTCACAATTTAAATACCTGTATAAAAGCATGATGGAAGTTACAGTGGCCACGTCATGACAAATTTACCACCATTCTGTGACGTCACGTTGTGACTAAAATGTACACTTCTCCAAAAACGTAAAAAAAAAGAAAAACGAGAGCACTTGAAAACATTTTATTCATTGTAAAAATTATCTTTCTGACAAATTTGTAAGTTTTTGTAATAGCATTGCAAATCACACGTATTACGTCAGGACTGTAACAAAAGACAGTGACCAAAATGTAAATTTTAAAAATGTGAAAAAATGTGAAAAAATGTGAGAAAACATTTTAAACAAGGCCGTTTTAAGGCATTTGACGACCTAGACCCTATGGATTTTTATGACCCCCCCCCTCCTTAAAGTTTAACCTATATTCACTTACTCATTTATAGAAAAACGGGAAAATGAACTTTAAATACATAAATTTTAGTTAAAATGTAATTGGAAATTATGACAAAAACATAATTCTGCATGTACTCCACGTAAAAATCAATAAATAAATAAATAAATTAAATTAAGAGTGTTTTTCATTTGCATTTTATTTTTTATGAAAATTAATTACTTGCGTTAAAATAATAATTTTGTTAATAATAAATTACTCCTACCAGCTGAGCCAGCAGAAAAAAATATATGGATTGTTCAATAGCTTTAAATAATTCAGGATTATTTTTCAAAATCATCAAAGAAATAACAAAATTAAAATGTCAAAATCCAGGGGGTATGTCCCCCGACAATTTCTAAAGTAAACAAACTATCTTGAACACACTTATAGCAGACTAATTGACCCATATTATCAGAATGACAAGATTATCAGTCATTGTCATTTGGACGAATTTTTTTTAATTCGGATTGCTTGTTTGCTACCACATTTTTGAATAAGTAGCATTCTGCTTATTTAATGCCAGCTTAACTAAGGCGAATATTACTTTTAAAAAATGGTAGCACTCAAACAATTTTAATAAAAATGAACAAAAAATAATTCTCGGAACAATTGGGTTAATATAGAATATTTTACAGAAATATAAATGTATTTTATACACACATGTATTCATAATATAATTAAAAGAACTCTACTATGTAACTCATTAAAATTGATTCAAACATTTGCGGGATCAATTGTAATATGTACATAAATTTTGAAATGCAATTCAATTCTTCCAAAAGTTCAGTTTTGAAAATTTCATTAGAATATCCAATCGTTATGCACTATTTATAATCACAATTAAACTCATAAACAATACAATGAAAAAACACCTGATATCGTCAAACCGCCGCCATGATTGTTTTGCAGATTTCTCTTCGAAAATTGTTTTCTGTTGCCATCTGAAATATTTAGAAATTGCATTTTAATTTAATGTTAGTTCAAATGGGGACGGGATAGGTTTGGCAAGGTGGATTTGCTAATCCTCCAATGTTATCCAGTTACTTTTTAGCCTTAGTTTTCAATCAAGTGTTCTTCCTGGGATTTTATTCTAACTGACATTTATATTTCTGGAAGTTTTGTGTGTATGAAAATAATTGGGTATACCATAAAAGATGTATGTAAATATTTTAATATAATGAAAATATTTTATATCATCAATTGTTCTAAAAATCTCTCTGACAATTCAGTTATATATTCTTTGAGTAATACAATACTCATGTTTTAAACTTCTGCAATTTAAAATAGAAAACGTACATATTGTTTAAATTTATTCTTATTATTATTATTATTACAAATTTAAATAAAATTTGGAGTTTATGTTACTAGCCGCTTTTTGTGTATGAATAAATACTTTTTTTAGTTCAGTTTTCTTTCTTTACTTATATTTTTTTTTATTTTCAGATATAATTATTTAAGAAAATATTCAATCTGGTATGAAAATATGATCATAAAAATATAAGATTTCTATTAATGTAACGTTTTTAAAGTTTAATAATGTTTGAATCTGAGCATTTTATTGTATGCTAATTGAATATTAAATACAAAAAGTTATGAGCAACTATATCTATTATTGGAACAATTAAAAAAAACTTAACCCTTAGTTTCGTTTGGAAAGATATTTGTTTAAAAGTATAAAATCACACAAAGTTGCGGGTGTTTGCAAATACAGGCAAGGACGTACATAGCATGCCGGGATGTACGTTGTCTAAGTCCCCAACTCTAGGTTTGTTTTGATAGATTTTCGTTTAAAAATATAATATCATACAAATTCGAAGGTACACGCTGCCGAAGGCACTGGGGCTCGCAACATGAAATCCATCTCATAGAATGAATTCAATGCTTATTTAGTTGTATTTAAGGATATTATCCCGGGCCGGGCAACGCCGGGTGGATCAGCTAGTAATTAATAAATCAGAATAAGAAACTGTCAGTTCAATACTATTAATCACTATCTTATAAAATGCAAGAACAAATTAATGAAAAGTTTGTTTTAATTTTTTTTATTATAACACTTAACTTGTTAAAATCAGTTTTATATGTCATGGGAAATAAAATATTTGTTGCTACATTTTCATTATTTTATCTTAAATAATATTCGCAACAAATGAGAATTATAAAACATATTTATTTCTTTAGTTAAAACAAATTTTTAATTTAATCTTCTTTATTATTTCAGTGTAAACAGATGTACACTATATCTAAAGGTACCTACCATACATTAATAAACATTGCACACAAGATTTTACCTTTTAGTTAAAAGAGCCGCTGAACAAAATCATCATAACGAATATCTTTATGAACAAAAACAAGCTTAACATACCTAAAAAAGAAAGAAAGAATAATTATTATCTGTTTTGTTTATATAGTACACACACAAAGTATAATAAAAATAATTATAAAACAAATGCGAAATTATCTTAGAAAAATAATGCAATTATTGTTTTTTTTTTTTCAAATAAATAACAAACATCTTATATGCTCTCAAACAGCTAAAATTAAAGCACGATTTGATTTAACACGGCTGAAAAAATCCTGAAAATCTTCCATTTACACGCTACATAAATTTCTGTTTACTGCGATGAGAAAAATACAAACATTACATTACATTTAATTTTAACATTACAGTTACTAAATGGGCCATTAACAGAACAGACGCTTCCCAAAAACACTTTAGTATGAGAATTCGAACAAAAAAACATATATGATAAAAAAGAATTTAAAGAAGATATCCATGATATGAGTGAGTAATATTTACAATTAAAAAAAAATGGATATATTGCCGATTTCTTACATTGTATGTAATGTTAAAAGGCAATCAGTTATGCACGAAATACATTTCAGATTCCATATAAATATTAACTTCAGAAACTTGTTACGTATATCTTGTTTGAATATTTTTTATACATATATATTTTTAGCCAGTACCGGAATTACAATTAAATTACACACCATGTGACTGTAGAGAAAAACTTTAATGTCCATATAAGATAAGAATTAATAGTTGAGGAATTATTGAGATTTAAATATTAAGATTTACTTTCTGATATTGTACTTGCGTTAAAAAAAACATATGGAAAATTAACAGGACCACGTGCTCAAACCAGCCCTTCAAGCTCTACCAACAGTACTAGACAAATACTTCTTAATCTAAAAAAATATAATATGACCAAGAACAAAAACATACAGTAACCTCTTCCGAATTCGCAGGATTCCGAAAAGCGTTCTTTATCTTCAGAAAACTCAGAAACCAATACATTTTCGAGATTTAAAGAAGTATTTATCTACGCAAGTTCGTTTGGATGTCACTGACTTTCCGAAACGTTTCCGAGTAGCTTTTATTCTGTGTTAATTAGTTTTCTCAAACCAAAATATCAGTATTTAGGATGCTATGAATTCTCAATTAAGCATTTTCAGCTGTGTAACTGAATTTATACACGCAAGAATAAATTGTTCAAAAGTTTCAGAGTTCAAATTATAAAAGAAATCTTCCATATAAAATTCCACAGTTAGAAACAAGTTTTTTGTTGTATTAATTTTATATTTTATATTCTAGGAAACACTGTATATTTCGATAATAACTATTGTTTATTGTTTTCCTTGTATATATATTTTTTGTGTGTATTTGATAATTTTAGATTTTAGTCAACTGGTTGCATATCTAGCAAAATTGGTAGATGATGACTATGAGGACACAGCACAGTCAGGACGGTTGAAACTGTCGTCGCAAAAATTCTTCATCTGAACTTCGGACTGCAAAGCACAGCAAATAGTTAACTGAGGCTTGTGAATTGGGATTAAGTTCGATGATTCCCGCACAATAGAAATTTGATGAGATATGCATTTTCATCGTGAGAAGAGAGTAGATGTCCGAGAGCTTCAGACGGATCGAGAGACTGCCTCGCTTTGTAATTTTATGCCGGTCGGTGGGCCGTGAGATTACTTATTTTTAAACCCGACAGACGGTCGGACAAACTGAAAATGTTATACCAATTTAAATTATTAGTGTAAATATTTTATATATAGTTGTATTCTAACCAAGATATTAACATTCAACGCAACTAACTTTGGAAACTGTCTGGACTATTCATTGTTGAACCTACACTTCAACCAATTTATTTGAAGTTAATATATTGATATACTTTCGCATTCATACCAAGGAAAGACGACAAAATTTCCCACATTATCAGTACTTCTTTATATTTAGTGCATTTTGAAATATTAGTTGGAATCCACCAGAGCTTATAAATACTAAGCACCGAAGTGCACTGGAACAGCTCTTTGTGTTGTGTTTTGCTTGTTGATGCAAAAGAAATCTTTGACGAGTAGGTTTTACTGAAAATTCTCCACTCCTAATTTTAATATTTTTGCTCTGTTCATTTACTAGATTTTATTATATACAAATGCATATAGATATAGTCAAAATATATTGAAAGTTTTCTTTTGCTGAAAATGAAATTCTTTTAAAGTTTGGAAGTAATATATGAAATATAAACATTCAAGTAGAGGGAACGACGGAATACAATACGATTGTTATTACTGAACTCCGGTACTTTTTTTTTGTTAAAAATTAAGCATTATTGTAGATTAATAAAACGATTATGAAATTCTACATTTATGTTGTGCATGTAGATCGTTATACTGTGAACCTCCAATTTGTTGATGGTATCAAAATATTTTAATCCGTAGCATGTTTAATTATGAAAATTTTAATAATTTCAAAATTGTATGAATTTTCATTTTTTTTAAATATTGAAACATTAGTTAAATTTAAAACTTGAGATCTGCAGTATAAACGAAATATTTAGCTTTAATTTTTTATATAAATATAACTTCTATTGTAATTTTTTGAACAGTTATTTTGCGGCTAACAGGATGCGGGTTTCTTAATTTCTTTAATTCTTAAAATTTGTATATACAGGTGGACTTTTAATTAACCTACAACTTTTAACTGAAATAACACTTGAGTCGTTGCAGATAGCACTACAAACCTTTTTTTTATTGAAAAGAACTTGGAAAAGGAATTTAATGGATAAGGTTTTTAAAGTGAGAATCTTCAGAGGTGATACAATTGCACAATTTAGTCACAAAGTTGTCAGTAACACAATCGACCGTTTCTTTATTTATTCTTGAAAATGAATCAGCTACGGAACTTTTTAGGCTAATAAGGTGAGTTGGCTTCTATTTGTAAACCAAATCTTTCATATGAACCCAATGATAAAAATCGTATGGATTCATATCTAGTGAATAACGTAGCCAATTGTCTTATCAGATCTCTTACCAATGCTCTAGAAGGCTTAGGTCGGTTTCTGAAAGTTGAAGACCACTTCCGTAGAAATAGTGTTGCATTTTCCCCATGTAAATACCAATTTTTAAAAATAAAAATACGATCTTCAGTTGAATATGACGCTTTGGAAGACATTTTCAAAATTACATTAAACCAACACTAAACAAATTCCTTTTAAGCCCTCTCTCACTGCACGCATTCGTGCCGCCATCTAGTGAGGCTCTAGCGAGAAGTTATTTGAGTTTAAAGTTGTAAGTTAATTAAAAATCACCCTGTATATATATTTTATTTTATTTACAAAATTAGATTTAACGGAAAAAGTGGATTTAAATTTTCAGACTTTGTACGGTTCGAACTTTGAACATGCTGCAAGCATTATAGATTTTAATATGAGCAAAAGTTATTTTTTATGATGTATCAAAAGAATGTGTCGAAATATAAAAGTTATAGTTTCGACAGATACTATGTCCCTTTAAGGTGGTTCTCAAATCCAAACCGAATACTTTCTGGAAAAAATAACTCATTTTTGTTCGCAAACTTAGGAAATTCACATGTGCTCTCAGGGCTTCCAAATTGTCCGTCAACTTGTCCGCCAATTGTCCAACAATCATTCATTTTTAACAGAAAATTTCATGGTAAGTTTCTACAACATTTCCGCAAAAAAATTTCCGAAGGTGGTTTCTACAAAATTTGCAAGAAAAATCTAAAAATAAAATTTTTCTGAGAAAATACCGGTATCCAAACAAGTTGACCATATGGGAGTCCCGTCTTATTCAAAAACTATGTAATCGAACAGTTTATTCTATTTTCTAGTAAAGACAAAAAATCTTTCAGAAAATGTTGCCATAGCAACGTCTCTGAAACTCCAGTACTGATTATTTTTTAAGCATAACTCAAAAAAAAAAAATAAAAATTATCGGATTGAACTGTAATTTTTAATGCACATATTAAAAACTTACAAAAATCACTTTCTGCTAAAATAAATCATACGTTATGATTCAGAATTTTTTAGAATATTATTTTGTTAATTCGTATTTAACATATAAAAATTGTCAAAATGTATAAAAATCACATAATTGTTATTGTTTTGAATTGTTATTCCTAACACCATTAAGAAAGTGAAAAAGAAATCAGCGTAAAAACAGGTATTACTACAGGATAAATGATTGACACTAATAAAAAATGAGTTCTACAATAGATGATTATTTTGTAATATTTTTACAAATCCTTCAATTTTTCAGTGAAATTTTACCCATTTAGTACCAAAATCAAAATTTACTTTGGAGTAAAAATATGAAGTCACATTTGGGTGTAGCAATAGCATTAAAAAAAAAAAAAAATGTTTTTAAGTGTTCCGATATGGAGATGACGGCAACGTTTTATTTGTAAGGAAGATATAATTCCCAAATCAAAAGTCTTTTCTTTTTCTACGATAAATTGGTGGTAAAAAGTGTATTAGTTCAGTTTTTCTCTTACCCATTGTATATTTTTTTATAATTTTGCATTGTCTTCAAAATTATAAGATTATGTGAAAAACTTATATATTGTTTAAGAGACTACATCAGTCACGCGATGTAACGCAGAAGCTAATGTTAAGTCTATCGAAGGTTCTTGCGCGATTTCTCTTTCGCATTTTAATATTTTTAAATGATTTTTTGCATAGGATAGCTGAGGTCAATCTCCAACGTTGTTAGTTTTAATTATTTCGATTTTTGTTGCAGTTTTTTTATAAGCGGGCATGTTCACTTTTGGAACCTGTTGGAACCGGTTCATAAAATGAAAGTTCCCTTATATAAAATAACTGGAACTAAAATCGAAAATGTAAAACCTAACAACGTTGAAGTTGATCTCAGCTATCCTATGCAAAAAAAAGCATTTAAAAATATTAAAATGCGAGCGAGAAATCGCGGAAGAACCTTCCCATAGACATAACATTAGCTTCAACGTTTTTTCGCGTGACTGATGTAGGCTCTTAATGCACTAGTTTTGTTGATTTGTTTTATTGAAATCAATCTTATATTCATTATATGTATTTCTCCAATGCATCTTTACATGCTTTTATTTAAGTCCGTTCGGCTCAAATCTTACAATCCAATTTTAACACAATTCCTGTTCTATAATTGGTAGTTGACGTATATTTTTGGTAGTTGACGTATATTTTTGGTAGTATGACGTATTTATGGTGAAAATGCAATATCCTGTAAAACAATATTTGAAATTTACTTCCGCGACACCTTAGGAGGCGAAACCATTTGTCCAATAAGGGTACATAAATGTCACGACGTATGTAATCACGTAAATGTCATTGATTACTTCAGAAATAATCTAATGGTCTTCGTTTGAATTGTAACATGCTTGGTAAATCCGTAACCTTTCAGTTCCGCGCAGAGAATGACTGGATGTGGGTTCGACCCTCAAGAAAAATATTGACTATTTTTTGTATACCCATTTTATTATTTTCAAAAAGCAAATTGATGAAGACAATCACATTCAATTTAATTTATTTCTTTAAAAAAAGGTATTTACTTCAATCAATTGTCCTTCAACCTTCTTTTTTTCCCTTTTCAGTGCATAATATAATAAAAGCTTGTATTATTTTTTTTAATTTTTCTTTTTACTTCTATTTTTTCTTCAAATGTTTTTCAGGAACATTGTATCTGTCATGTGAAAACAAAATATATTCTATATAATATTAAGATAAGCTTAAATGTTGAGTTATTTTAAACACGAAATACTCTCAGATAAGTTCCCTATAAATTATGATTTTTCTCTTATTCCATGCACTTAAAATAAATACTCTCTTACTACGAAAAAAATTTTCACGTTTAGTTAACTTTACTGTTCAGTTGAGTTTCAAACTCTCAGTACAATATGCTACTTCTTAAGAGTCTAAACCCGTAATAGAGTCACGTTTCAGAACAAATTTATTTTAGTAATGCCTTAAACATGTATTGAATACTGGAATTGTAGATGGAGATTTAGAAAAAATAATCAGACAATAACATAAAAGCAATTGATATCTTTAAACAACAGCTGAAAAATACATAAGGCTACTTTTCAACAATTTACGATATTTATATTTTCTCTCGGAGAGTAAACATTTTTTCAGTGATATTTGAAAATATTGAAGATAAATGTTTCACACATGAGATAAATTACAAGCACGCTAGTTTTAAAGGATATACTAATGCAGACAATCAATTGGGCCACTTTTAGATCAATATATATATATTTCACTAATATTGAAGTTTTTACATTTTAGAAATAAACTTATTAATTACAGAGCCAAATTATTAATTAACATGATCTATTTAAAGCAATTTAAATTTCCATGGCATGGCGTATAACGTTTTTACTAAAGAAAATAGGCTCGTACTCATTTATTACGAGCACGAGAGCATTTATTACGAAAATACGGTTAAAACAAGCAATTTTCGCATTAAGAATGGTTAATCATTTAAATTATATTAAGATTTTCATGATTTTTAAGAGCAACAAAAGGCGGCTAATACGAGAAAATCATCTGCTCATTTTTATGTGATTTTTTACAAAAAAATCGGGTAAATTTTGGAAATAGATCCCTTTCTTATCGCGAACACTGATATCTCTCAGCAATAATATTTCTAACTGTCTGTAAAAATGTGGTAATTTATCCGTTTTATCAGACAGAATTTTGACCTTCGTGCAAGAAAATGCAAAACAATGTCTTGAGGTCTTGAAAGAGTGAAAGAAAGACAGTACAGCTAAAAATATTTCGAATATAGACCCTTTGTAAGAATTACAACTGAGCCATGGAAAGGAAAAGCACAAAAGAAAACTTTTATTTATTTATTCATTTAAATCCAAGTTCTGAGGAAAGTAAGTATAGAACAATATAACATGTTAAAATTAAAATGTAAGCGATATTTTTTCTACATAATTTTAGAACTGTTTTTCAAAATGTAGTAATTTATCAATTTTACGAGGCAGAATTTCAACCTTCAAGAAAACTCTCCCCCTCCCTTCACCCAATAAAATGCAAACTAATAGGAAGAGGTCATCAAAAAAAATAAAAAGGAGAAAGAGATACGAGCGTTTTAAATAACGCCCCTTTGCAACATTTACAAATGTGTCATATATCATAAATTTTGCATTTTGTTTGAGATAACTTTCCAAATAATTATATGTATTTTAAAATAAATTACTTTAAAAAATTCTTAATTTTATTAATTTTGATGTTTTTAATGTTTTTTTAAGAGCTAAAACAACTATCATGTTTTATTCAATCATGTAATTAATGTTTTAGTTAAATTACAATTTAAGACATCTTACAACGTCTGAAAATCCAATATCCGAAAGTGTTAGAAATATTTTTATTGCTTTATTTGAAACACTTAACAATTAGCTGTCCAAAACACTCCGATTTAATTTTATGATCGTTGAAAATGCAGTTATGACTGTTTTTATTTCAGCTCTCAGGGTGGAAGTGTAATTTTAAGTAACCAGAAATTGTTGTTTAAGTGTCACAAGAAAAAATAATACCTCGATTATTTATATTAAGGTAGGTACAACATGCGAATTTGTATATTTTAACATAAATTACTTTAAAAAAAAGTGCTTATTTATTTATTATTATTATTATTATTATTTTGTATTTTGACGTAACATTTTTAATGTTTTCTTTAAGAGCTAAAACAACTATCATGTTTTATTCAATCATGTAATTAATAATTTAGTTAAATTACAATTTAAGACATCGCACGACGTCTGAAAGTCCAATTTCCGGCAAATGTCACAAATTGCTTTACTTGAAACACATAACAAATAGCTATCCAAAACACTTTAATTTTATGATCGTTGAAAATGCAGTTATGACTGTTTTTATTTCAGCTCTCATAGTGGAAGTATATTTTTAAGTAACCAGAAATTGTTGTTTAAGTGTCGCAAGAAAGAAAAATACTTCGATTATGCATATTAAGGTAGGTACAACAGAAGAATTTTTGTATTTTAAGATAAATTACTTTAAAAAAAAGTTCTTAATTTTAAGTATTTTGATGTTTTTAATATTCGTTTTAAAAGCTAAAACAACTATCATGTTTTATTCAATCATGTAATTAATGATTTAGTTAAATTACAATTAAAGACATCGCACAACGTCTGAAAGTCCAATTTCCGGCAAATGTCACAAATTGCTTTACTTGAAACACATAACAAATAGCTATCCAAAACACTTTAATTTTATGATCGTTGAAAATGCAGTTATGACTGTTTTTATTTCAGCTCTCATAGTGGAAGTATATTTTTAAGTTACCAGAAATTGTTGTTTAAGTGTCGCAAGAAAGAAAAATACTTCGATTATGCATATTAAGGTAGGTACAACAGAAGAATTTTTGTATTTTAAGATAAATTACTTTAAAAAAAAGTTCCTAATTTTAAGTATTTTGATGTTTTTAATATTCGTTTTAAGAGCTAAAACAACTATCATGTTTTATTCAATCATGTAATTAATGATTTAGTTAAATTACAATTAAAGACATCGCACAACGTCTGAAAGTCCAATTTCCGGCAAATGTCACAAATTGCTTTACTTGAAACACATAACAAATAGCTATCCAAAACACTTTAATTTTATGATCGTTGAAAATGCAGTTATGACTGTTTTTATTTCAGCTCTCATAGTGGAAGTATATTTTTAAGTAACCAGAAATTGTTGTTTAAGTGTCGCAAGAAAGAAAAATATTTGATTATTCATATTAATGTAGGCGCAACAAAACTTTTAAAGAATTCTAAAAATTTGAGGTGAAAAATTTCTAAACGATTTTAAGAAATACATTTAAAAAAAATCATAAACAAACAGTTTAAAAATAAAACAGTTCTGTGTCCAAAAATCATGATTATACTCAGTGGTGGCTCGTGATTGGCTTTATTTGGGGCTCTAAATGCATAGCTGCTAAATTTATTCTTCTCTTACCACTATTATTAAAAAGGAATACTTTATTTTATTTACAGTTAGAAAATTCAGCCATTAAACAATCAAAACATTTCGTGTAAAAAATAACGTTATGAAAAAAATATGTATTTCAGACATGCATTTAGTGCCCCGTGAAAAGACATTCGCGAGCCGCAACTGGTTATACTTACATAAAACTGATCACCTACAATTTACGTGATGTTATGAGCTTAAATATCTGAGAATTTCCTGAAGTTTTACAGCTATTTTTTATAAATCATACAGAAAATAAATGAAAAATCATCAAAATTGCAATTAGAATGGGTATATCTGTATAAGTTTTTATTTTAGGGTTTAAATTGCTATTAATTACATTCTAGTGTCTCAAATAGTGAAATTAGATGAATTCACTGAAAACAACAACAACAAAAAAAGTAACATGTCATTATTTTGGACGTGAGGTCATTTTTAAATGATGAATTATTTTCCTGTTAAATTGAAATAATAATAATAATAAATTGCACTGAAACAATTTTTTAAAGAAAATGAATTGTGTTTTTATATCTTAAATTATTTTAAACAATCAGTAACATGCACAATTTGCTTTATTTTAAATATGGGTGTCAAACGTAGCGCGATACCTTAACTGTTATAGAAAGTATGAATTTTCAATTTATTGCAATTCGTTTTCTCGAAAAAATACGATGTATTATATGTTTTTATTAAATGAAACTCTGGAAATAAATACATATTTTCCTGCTCTTCTATCTTGCGATTATTTTAGACTAGGAATTTAATTTTAACTTTTTATTAAAACTTATATTAAAATTTTCACATTTGATTAAAGTTTTTATATTTATTCTGGGATATAAAATAATGTATTGAAATAAGAATTAGAAATTTTTCCGAGAAAAAAAAAAGACGACAGATGTTTGCAGCACATTTCCAAAGGTACGCATCCTTTATATATAGCAATTCAATATTCGTAAGTTCAAAAAATAATACGATTTGTTAGAATGGATTTAAATATAAATTGAGGGGCTTAGAATGACAGTGGAGTAAGTCAATATTTAGTAATTTAAGAAATGAAAGGTTTTGTGAAACTTGTCGTATTGCCGTTTCATTAAGTGGTCCAACTTGTTTGCCCTCTAGCCACTCCCTAACTTATTTGACTGTCGCACTGAACAGAAATTAATATACGTTCAGTGAAAATGTGGTTGTCTAGATTTATCAAAATTTTGACTTTCTCCACATTGTTATTATAACCAACTCAATTATTTCTAAACTTTTAAACGTTCAATGATTTGAAAGAAAATGCATAAGTTGGAAATTCCGTTCAGAAATGAAAAAAACTACTGGCCGTCGATCCTGCACGATTTCTTTGATACCTTAGATTTGATAATTTTATTTCACTTTTAGCTTATATTTTAGAAATAAAAGAATTGAGGAAAATGAACAAATAACAACGCTCTTATAAAACTCTTATTAAAGGAAAACGTAGTGACAACTGACTGTTTTACAGTGTAAAATAAATCGAAATGATGTTAGAAAGATCTTTTATCTTAAAGAAGGTAGACAATAAGATATTGTGTATTATATCAAAGAAGAATTTTTTTTTTAAATGGTTTTTCAAGCTTCTAAAGAAGGATATCTAAAAGGATATTTATGACGACTAATGATGTGTTTCATTTATACAATTAATTATACATTTATACAATTATTATATCATTAGTTAAATTAGTTTATACAACAGAAAATAATTGGATCATTGTCTTACAGGCAGGGAAATAATTCTGGTAAACAACAAAAATTAAAATATGATCAGAAAAACAATTGAGATTTAAATAAAAGTATCTTGTTGCAATTGTTTACACAATTGTCTTTCCTTCATTACAGATCATTGAAGTACAGGGTCTGTTCTGAAATTAGTAGGAGTGACTTTTCCTGAGCGAACGAGAAGACGAGAGGCAGTCTGCGCGCGCACGATTGGTAGAGGGGGATGTTGGGAATGTTGGGAAAAACCGACAGTCGGCTCTCGGCCGTTGAAGAGAGCAGGTCGCTTGTACTGTGAAACCCTGTCGAAACACCTCGTCAAGGAGAATCATGGAGCGTTTTCTGGAGCAGCGATACCCTATGAAATTTTATGTAAAGCTTGGTAAAACGGGCAAAGAGACTCCCGACATAATTAAAAAGGCTTGCGGTGATGCTACCATGGGTAGATCGGGTGTTTTTGAGTGGCACATGCTGTTCCAAGAAGGTAGGGAAAGAGTGGAAGACGACGACCGCTCCGGACGCCCTTCGACCAGCAAGGTGAAATAAAATGTGTCGCAAGTGAAAAGTTTACTGAACAGTGATCGCAGGAGGAGCGTCAGAATGATTGCTGATGAACTGAGCATTCCTCAAACCCAAGTTTTTGAGTTCGGCTGCACCATGACAACGCGCCGAGCCACACAGCGTTTCGCGTAGTGGAGTATCTTGCCCAGAACAATGTGGCAACGCTGCCTCATCCCCCCTACAGCCCCGACTTGGCCCCACCAGACTTTTTTCTATTCCCGAGAATAAAATCGATGCTCAATGGGAAGCATCACGCCTCGGTACAGGCGGTTCAACAGGCTGTGACGAGGGAGTTAAACAGCATTCGGTCCTGGAGGCATTCGAAAACTGGAAAACTCGTTGGCAGCAGTGTGTAGATGCAGAAGGGACCTACTTTGAAAAATTCTAATCGTTTGCGCTATTTTCATGAATATATATATATATATATATATATATAATGAGTCCTACTACTTTCAGAACAGACCCTGTAAACACATAATCACATATATTTAAACAGAATTTCTGCGATACTGGTAAAAAGATCCGAAACACACATTCACGACTATTTCTGAAAAGTAACCTTATTTATAACATAATTTCTCACATTAAAAGGTAATTATCATACTGGATTGACGCTGGAAAATATGTTAGAAGAAGAGGGAATAAAGAAGGAAAAGAGTGTTAGTAAAGGGAATTCTTCAATCCCCAGTCACATAAATAGCAAAAAGATGGATGCTTGAAAATTAAAACTGATGATGGTCCGGCTGGAGTGAAAACGTTTTTGTGATAATAATTGAAGTTTTATGCGAAAATTTAAAAGAAAATTAGGGATGAAGGTCTTTTTTTATGGAACTTTTACCATGTTTTTAAGTAATGCCTGGGTATAAAAATTGGTAATGTGATGAATAAATATAATTTCTCATTTTTAAATAAAGCGACGTCTACCATTCCAAATTACTGGTACTCTTCAGATGAGGCTTGTGCCTCGTTTTCCAATGGCTTAATACGGTGAATAATCGCACAAGATTAACATGAAATGCTCTTTATGAAATTGGTAGAATAAATTATTTTATTTCTAATATACAGAAGGAAAGTGGGTTTTTTTTAATAGACACGTTCTAATGTCTTGACACCATACAAAAATGTTTCAATATTGAAAAATAAAATTTTATAAAAAAGTTGTTTAATATTTCAATTTTGTCAGAGCATCTAAGAGCCATACAAGTTTTAAACTGTAAACGAAACTTTTTATTAGGTTTAAGCAGACAAAAACGGGTTTATTCTAATAAATTATTCCTGACTTAAAAAAAGACAGTGCACTATAATCGGTTATTTGATGATTATCATAGACAGTGAACTATAAGCAGACATTACGATAATTATAATTAACACCATTACTTACAAATGTATATTGCAAAATAAGCAGACACCAGAAAATTTATAAAGAATTATTAAAATAAAGTAATTCTAGAACTAATGTTTTAACTATATTTCAGAGTATAAAATCAGAATTTAAGTGACAAGGCGATAAAGTCTTGTGCAAAGAATGAAGTCAAACCATGGAAAATTTTGTATTGTTATTATTCACATGATTAAGAAATTAACCTTTACAAATTATATAATTGGCATATTCTCTTCTGCTTTTTCTTTAAAAACACTTCAAAAAAAGACGTTAAAAGGATCAGACTGCATTACAATTTTCGGATTAGTTACGGCAGTTTACTTAAATGTTTCAGAAATCGCTATCATCATCTGTGATATATCGCTTAGCTTTTTAAAATTCCCTTTATAAGTTCAAATGTGTGAAATAAATAATTTATAAGTACATATTAACTATTTCGTCTTAAACAATAATAGTGAAAATATGATTTGTAAAACTTTTTTACTCATAATTTTAAATGAATTTATAAATCTAAATTATAATTCTTATTATAGTATAAGTATATGTACTAATTATAATGGTAAATATTACAAATCATGAATCATTTAAGACATTTGTTTTCTATTTTTGACAATCTCTGAGCATAATCCTAAAACAAAAATTTTCATAAGCAAAATCAATTAAAAAAAAGACAAATAAATATCGACATCTATTTTGCATACAGCTTACACACAAAGTATCATAAAAATGGATAAATATAAAAAGTAAATAACTTTACAAGACTATTCCATCCCTTCTTCTGGAAATAAGTAGTTAATATGCTATATACATTTACACGGCATTTTAATTACACGATTTGATTTAACTCTATAGAAGAAATCAAATAAATCTGATAAAATCAATAAATAATTAATTTGCTGTATAATATTTACACGGCATTATAATTGCACGATTTGATTTAACACTATTGGATATGTCAAATCAATTAGATATCTCTTTTGCTTATAACTTAAAAACAACGTATAAAAAAAATGGATATAACATAAAAAAGTAAATTATTTTATAAGAATAATTTATTCCCTTTTTTGGAAATAAATAATTAATGTGCTATATTCATTTACACGGCATTCTAATTGCAACGTTTGATTAAAAAAGATTAAGGAAATGATGAAACACTCTCAATTACACACAATGTTGCCAAGTTGAGGAAGTTTACTCAAAAACCTACCATTTTTTCAGAAATGTAATCTTCAGTTTATTTAATTACAGACATTTCGTGATTAATTAAAACAAAGTTTTTTAGTCGGAACACATGATAGATGAATAAAATACTTCTCCAAACTGGTAACACCGTCTACACGCAACATGAATGCCAGTTTACAGCAGTAAGATAATCGCAATAATTACTTTGCAATTTTTTTAATACAACAGATACAAAATGAGCATTCAAAGAACAGAAGCTTCAATTTTTTTTCAGTTTAACCCTTGAACAGGCGGTGTCCACAAAAAAGGACACCTAATTTTAATTCCAAAACTGACAATCGGCACCAAAAATATTTAATTGAAATTTTCCTTTTCTAAGGTACCGGAAAATAAGAAAGTTTTTATTTCTAATAAATTCGTTTGTAATTTCTGATGTCAGTCCATTATTTCATCATTTTACAAACAGACTTATTCCGCGCCGGAAAGGGTTAAAGAAACGAAAAATATGTACAAAGAAAGATAATTTAATGCTATTTCTGAGAAATCCTTACAAGAGAATAACAACGATGTTGCTGATTTCTGGTATGAAATTTCGTACTAAATGTCGACCAGTTATGCAGGAAATCTAAAAAATACAAGTTACATCCTAACACACATTTCTGAATATCTCTATATAATCTACAGGGTTGCTACGGGTCAGGAAAATTTTCATGGAAGTACCAATATTTTCTTACAGAAAAATTCGTGTAATTTAATCGCGCGAAACTTCCTCCCCCTTTATTTTTTAAGACGAGTTTTCCTATAAGAAATACTGGTACATTTTCTGGAAAATTCCCTGACTCGCAGCAATCCTGTAGGAGTATACCGGACATCCTTTCTTATCGTTGACGAATAGCTAACTCCCAAACCATTATTTTTCGAGGTACAGTTTCAATTGCAAAAATGCTTGCTGAAATTTGTTATATGTACCGAATGTCCCTTCTTATTGTTAACCAATAGCTAATTACCAAACAGTTATTTTTAGAGGTAGAGTTCCAGATGCAAAAATGCTTTCTGAAATTTGTTACGTATACCGGATTACCTTTCTTGTCGATGAACAATAGCTAATTCCCATACCGTTATTTTTAGAGGTGCAGTTCGAATTGCAAAAATACTCTCTAAAAGTTCTTGTATACACTGGGTGTCCTTTCTTATAGTTGATCAATAGGTGATTCCCAAACAGTTATTTTTACAGGTATAGTTTCAATTGCAAACGCTTCCTGTTTGATATATATACCGGGTGTCCTTTCTTGTCGATTCCCAACAGCTAATTCCTATACCGTTATTTCTAGAGGTATAGTTCCAGTTACAAATATTCTCTCTAAAATTTGTTATATATATTAAGTGTCCTTTCTTTTTTTTTATAGTTGACTAATAGGTAATTCCCAAACAGTTATTTTTAGAGGTATAGTTCCAATTGTAAAAATGCTTTCCGAAATTTGCAATCTATACTGGACGTCCTTTCTTATCGTTTGCCAATAGCTAATTCTTATACCGTTATTTTTAGAGGTGGGCACTTCTACAAAAGTGGCCGATTTCACGTATAGGTATTTACAAAAGTGACTAAATATGGCGACTAAACCACATCTAGAGGCCCTAATGCTATTTCAGTCACGTTAATTTAACTTGAACAGATCGGTTTGAATTATTTGTCTTAAACTAAGAGGTGTGACCATCTGCACGAAAACTATTTCAATAGTTATGAGTCTTACTTAAGGGGGAAAAAATAAAAGCCATTTTTGTTTTAAAAACGAGGATTATGTACGTCCTTTTCAACGAACATCTGTCACGAAATACTGTGAAATTGCAGAGATAAAATGTGAAATTGCCTTGTAAAGTTTGCCAGATGTGAAATTGCCTTGTAAAGTAGCACAATACGTCGAGTATGCATGAAGGTCGTTAACTTTTCATGCGATTTTAGTAAATTGTCATCAAAAACCATTTAAAAAAACTTATATATACTGCAAACAAAAATAGCAACTACATAGAATATTTGGTGCAGCTGCAGCAGACGCGCCGGTGTATCATTTTGGTGCAAAAATGGCGGTTTTATGCCCTGCCAAAAACTTGTAGGTTTCTTTATTCCCAATGCCTGTAGAGGCCAGTACGTGAAATCGGCCCCCTTTTGTAGAATTACCGAGGTATACTTCCAATCCCAATAATGCTTAAAATGTTGTTCTACATCATATAAAAATCCATTTATGTCCAAAAAATCATTTGTTAAAAATTTACGAAATTTAAATTTTTCTGCCGCTATAAGTTACATTTATAAAAGAATATTCATGCTCTTGGTAAAAGTTGGAAATTGTACGTCAAACGTGACAAATGAGATGTGTTTGTACTGTAACTAGTTTTATAAATATTCAGATCTTGGTGCAATAGCTGTTGCATTCTTATGCAAAAATGCATATGTGCAGATTTTCATATTATAGATACTAATTTTATTCTATGAAATTAAGTTTCAATACACTTTTACAAGCAATTAATTACAATTCTGTTACATTGAAATTATACTATGCGCAAATATCCAATACAAGGGAATGTAAAAAGAATCCTAGTTATTATTTCACTGAAATGAATTATATCGTCTGTTATTATGATATGATTAATTTCCGCAATAAAATAAGTACATTTTAAGTTGGCAACATTTTGTCTTTTGTTGACATTTACTGAAAATTCGCATGGGAAACTTAAGCCTAGCTTTGAAAATTTCAGAATTTGAAATAATTATTTAAACTCTTTTTCCATTTAATATCTATTGCCCCAAAATGATACACCGGTGCGTCTGCTGCAGCTGCAGCAAATATTCAATGTAGTAGCTATTTTTGTTTGCAGTATATATGTTTAAGTGTTTTTAAATGGTTTTTTATGAAAATTTACTAAAATCTTACTAAACATCTATCGAAAAAACTGTCGGTAGATTATATAATTGCTATAATTAAACAATTTTAAACAATTTTAGTATGCAAATTCAATTTTTAAATTCTGTAATGCGGAAATAATGTGACTTCATCTTAAATATGACGTAATCACCATGGCAACCTACAATCATTACCTATCACGGGATATCATTGGATTAATTATGTATGATAGGATTTAACAGAATGAAGAAAACTTTTATTAATGTCTTTTTAAGTGAAATACAAAAGATGTGAATTATTACTTTACTTAACAGCGAACAACCAACAGAGTGAAAAAATGTCCAGACCGGGGTTCGACCCCGGATCCCATGGTATAGCGCACCAAGTGCTTTACCAATTAAGCTATCCGGACGACATCCTGTTTAGAATTCTCTCACTCTAATATGGCTAGGCTACATCCTTGCAAAACAAGATGGAACACTAAGAACTAAAATAACTTCTTAAAACACCATCAAAAACTTTAAAAATGCGCTAGGCCTTTCGAAAGAACTGGGTCTTTCTTCGTCAGGCGCAAAAAGACGTGCGTCTACTATGAAAGCAGCAGCAAGACTGAAATGAGAGATGAGGGAGAGGAAACAAGCTGAAGCAACAGCCAATAGGAAAGTAGAAATCAACAGCCAATAGGAAAACAGAAGACAACAGCCAATCACAGAAGAGTAAAATCAAAACAATAGAGAATACAAAATAGAAAGGGAATAAGGAAGTGGGAAAAAATAAAAAATAAATAAATAAAATAAAATAAAAATAAATGAATAAATAAATAAAGCACACAAATATATTAAAAAATGGAAACAGATGAAAATTAAGAATTAAATAAGTAACCAAAATACATAAATATATATAAAAACAGACTAAAATTAATTAATACAAAAATAAATTATATGGAAGTACTGAAGAGGTTTTTCCAAGCAGCAGAGAGCATTGTGGAATCAGATTTATCATTAACAATAACTTCACGATTAAGATAAATAGCTAAATTTTCAAGAAAGTCCAATTCAGATATACTATTAGCATTAAAGATAATTTTAGCATTTTTAAAATTAAAACAATGGCCGGAATCCCAAGAGTGCTTAGCAATAGAAGATTTAGAAATTTCGTGATTAGTTACATAACGAGAGTGTTACATAACAAGATGGAACACGTCAATCATGAGACAACACCTATTGTCATACATGAGACAAATCAAACCCAGTATCGGTGAATATTTATATACTGATTAATTTTTCAGCGGAGCTGAAATTATGCTGTAAGTTACTGAAATACAAAGGATATGAATTATCACTTTACTAAACAGGGAACAACCAACAAGTTATTTTTGATTAAAGTAAGTTTTGATTCAATTTTCATTAAATTTGAAATGACTCGAGAAAATTATGCAATGATTATGTCTATTAAATTGCTAATCATTTGGTTGTGTAGTTTTTGTGCTGTTATATGCGGATAGACGATTAGACGGGTAGACCAGACGACGACTATAAGGTGCTATTTATTTATATAATTACGAATGCACCTAACAATACAATTTACATTATTCTATGACCAAAACTCTCCAATTTTTGATGCTTTGAGTTTTATGAAATTTGATAACTTTCTGGCGGTAACGGATAGACGCCGTTTTACTACAATAAGGTATACACAATACTCATAAGTGTGATGTTTACTTTGTGAGAGTTATAACTGTGTTTTTCTTTGATTTCAATTTTTGAAGTATACATAAAATCTATATCAGACTATATTGTTATTTTTTTAATGTAAGCCGAGATTACAAAAACAAATATTGTATTTTTTACAGATTTAAAATTTCATATAAACATGAAAAGTATTTATATTTTCTCTCATTGGAGTGACCTATGTATTTAATTAATTATTTCTTCAATTATAATAATTTTCGTTTAAGAATTATGTATATTTTATTTAAGAGTCCATTCGAACTTATCTGCCTAAGAATTATAACATTATCACAATTCTTTTGAAAAATTACTGAGTATTTGCAAAGAACACGATGCTTAATTCAATAAATAAATCAAGTTCAGTTTGGGAGAGAGATTAAATTTAATAAGTATTGAACAGCACATTCACATAAGCTTATTAAGAAATATAAATTTTAGATACATAATACAGACTCCACAATATTTTTAATCAAGGACCATTTTCCGTAATCTCATATACAGCCAATATTGTTCCAAAATGCAGGGCCCGACATATGCAACGGCATGCGGGGCAGCTGCCCCGTCCCATTTTTGAGGGGCCCCCTCTGGGTTTAATCAGGATTTTTGTTAAAAGGGTGCACAATGGTTAAAATTGGCCAAAAGTGACAAAATTCTTACATTTTCAAATATTTAGAAATGAGTGTAGCCCTCACTTCCACCGTTTGCTTCCTATGCCCCATGTCCCTTCCTCCCAAAAAAGGAACAATCTACATCATCAGAAAACTAATGTTATAAAATTTTATACAAAATCACTTTAGAGCATGAGGAATAAAGTAACAACATAACAAGTGATTAAATATGTTGCTATTAGTATAAGTGCATGCCCGCACTTGTCTTGTCATATTATGGAATCGCCCACATGCATGCTGATGCAATAAAGATTAAATTTTATAAAGTGGTAGAAAATTTTATGTTGTAACAAATAACCAAGAGTGACTGAAAAACCTGTATTTACACTTCAAAAGCTCACATGAGTCATTATATTCCTATACAAAAAAAATAGTTTTCTGTCATCTTACCTGTGATATCCTGTATACAGATGTAAATAACACTTGGTTCAAAATTTATGTATTCATACAATAGGTATGAAGTTTAATACTAATCACTTCAATATAATTTCCAAACAATTTCCATTGATAGATAGAGGGGGTGGGGTGCAGAATGATGCTTGTCCCCGGGCCTCAGATAGTCTATGTCGGGTCCTGCCAAAATGAACATTTATTTGAAAAGTCATGACGTTTACGTTAATTTAACAAGATATTCATACTTTTAACTAAAATACTTTCATCATAAAAATCAAACTCATGATATACTCCTAACGTCGTAAGAGTTCAAAAATAATACTTTCGAAAGTAACATTTTAATATCCAAGTATGCTACGCCATGTTCATTTAATGGAAAAGCTTAAACTAATATGTAAACAAAAACTCAAGCCGCCAAGACGACATATCGTGTCAGAAAAGTCAAGGCGATTATGCAAAAACAGTGTTACTCACATGACTATTACCGTTTAAAAGCATTATTAATTAAAATCAGCATGTGTCATTTGCTTTACATTTAAGAAAGGAACTCATAGATAATCACTTTCTTATTACGTGTTTTAAACTACAGTAAATCAAAAAACTTTGTTTACACTAACATCAAAGTGTATAGCCAGGTTTCCTATTAAAATATGCCCTTGAGTCAACCAGATCGAGTCCTTCATGAATCGATAGCCCTTCAATAGAGATGTGTTTTTTTGCCAAGTTTGAAGCATATATCTCAAACCCATGGGCAGTTATGACTCTATGTGCGTTTTGGAAAAAGATGCATTGTGAAGAAAGTAGTGATCGAATTTCCCCGAAAAAAATCAAGGATGTGTAATATTAAAATACAAATAGTGGATATTATTATCAGATTATTTTCTGCAAAATAGCCAGTTTTATAAAATATTTCTTGTTTTTAATTTAACTTTTTAATTAAGAATATATCGAAATTTTTCATTGACCACCTTCATGTTTTTACCAAAAATACTACGAGTTATGATGTATATTTGGTGTGAGTTTCAACTCTCTACGCTGGGTGCATCATAGAAAAAGAATTAAAAATGTGTTCCAAGGATGGGGGAGTTGCAAGTTGCATGTGTTATTACAAGTTCATACACGTTCTATATACAGTTTACGTATGTAGTTATGTTGTTGGTGGCAATCATTTGACGGATACAATTGTGTTTTGTTAGTTGACAGTTGACGGATTTTTTTAATAGTTTTCGGCTCAGTTTGACTTAACACTGTTGTTGATTAATCGAAAACAGTGTTAACACACTGAGGAAATACTGGAAAACTTCCACCAGTAAATTTTAGTAGACATTTTTTCCCTTTTTAAACGCTCTAGTCACAAAAAAAAAAAAAAAAAAAAAAAAAAAAATCGCTGTCTTGAATAAGAACGAAATTTCTCTTCATTTTTACTGGTGGAAGATTATTCCTTTGGTAATCAGACTCGGAACTGGAGACATGAATTCACATATTTTGGAGATCTGTAATTCAGCCAATGGGCGGTGCTTTTGTATTTCATATATTACATTATTTCTCAAAGAAAATACACAAAATTCGCATTTTTACAATTAGAGTACTATGCATATTAATAGTTCGATTAGAAACAATACCACTATTACATACATCTTTTTATAATAGGAACACATGGTGATAATATTTTTTGTTAAATAATGGAAAAAGCAAATGTAACGCTCATAGGCGGGGCTTCATGTTTAAAAGACGAAAAACAATGTGTTAAGTAAAACTGCGCAGAAAACTAAAAACAAAATCAGTCAGCTGTCAACTAACAAAACAAAATGCTTTCCTTCAGATGACTGCCACCAGCAGCATAGCTACATGCGTAAATTGTACATAGAACTGCGCATGAACTTGTAATAACACATGCAACTTGAAACTCCCCCCACACTGGTAAACATTTTTAATTTTTTTTTCTATGATGCACCCAGCGTAGAGAGTTGAAACTCACACCAAATATACATCATACCTCGTAGTGTTTTTGATAAATACATGAAGGTGGTCACTGAAAAATTTTGATATATTCTTAATTAAAAAGTTAAATTAAAAACAAGAAATTTTTTATAAAACTGACTATTTTACAGAAAATAATCTGTAAATAATATCCACTATTTGTATTTTAATGTTACACATCCCTGATTTTTTTTCGCGGAAATTCGATCTATACTTTCTTCACAATGAACTTTTTTCCAAAACGCACATAAAGAGTCATAACTGCGCATGGGTTTGAGATATATGCTTCAAACTTGGCAAAAACGCATCTCTATTGAAGCGCTATCGATTCATGTAGGACTCGATCTTGTTGACTCAAGGGCATATTTTAATAGGAAACCTGTCTATACCCTTTATGTTATATATTTTTCAATCTTAAAGTGGCATTCATTTGAAAATAATCGTTCTATGTTTGATAATATTAGCAATGTCTCATTCAATAATCAACTTTTTTCAGAATTTTGTTTTTATTTAAAAAATGGGAGTAATGTATTCTCACACAGATAAGTTGTTTTAATCTCAAAGAGAAGATTTGCAGATTTCGCAGAAATTTGGCACTATTCCGTCCGCTTCATCAAAGAAACCTCCGTTAGTTCACCCTTTTTGTAAATGTTTTGATTAATTCTATCAGAAGATAGAGAATAAATTATTTTCTCTCTCTCGTCAGTGACATTACCAATGCATCTTCAATGAAAAGTGAGTTCCTTCTAAAAAAAAGCATATGTTGTTAAATTTTCTGGAAAAACTCGTAAAAATCTAGGATATAGCATTCATTCTAAGCATTTACGTGACTTATCAATTTCAATTGTATTTTTAGTATTGTTCTAATATCACCAATAAAATTATACAGATGTAGAGGTAATGATATTATCCCGTTATTTAATATTTTGTAAATTTAAGTGAAAAAAATTTTGTGAAAGATTTCATTTTCACATAGAACAGCGGTTCCCAATCTGGGGTACATGAAAATAATATCGGTAATGGCGGAAATCACGAAAATGGTTTAACTTAAAACATATAAACACAGTTCATAGTTTTGGATTACAAAGTTAGTTTTATGTATAACTCCAATATGTTACTCCCAAAATAAAAATAAAGTCTCACTAGACCTCAGTGTTGCCAGTGGGATACTTTTTTAAAATTCAGTTTTCTTGATTGCCACCTTTTTTTTTGCGAAAGTAAAATTTGCCTTACTTCGTGGCAGATTAAATAAAGCGAAAATAAAGCGAATTACACCATTTTAGAAAAGTGGTGTCAATCAAGCAATCTGAATTAAGAAATAAGTAGCCCACAGGCAACTCTGCTAGACCTAGTAATTCATCGAGTGCTCAATGTTACTAACTCCTTGCATCCATAAACATATTGCACAACTATTTATATGTTTTTACCCATCT
The DNA here is from genome assembly GCA_963931845.1 of Maratus michaelseni. Taxonomy (NCBI): domain Eukaryota; kingdom Metazoa; phylum Arthropoda; class Arachnida; order Araneae; family Salticidae; genus Maratus; species Maratus michaelseni. Next base: position 130,024,896 of record OZ007598.1, on the reverse strand, counting down.
TCTACAAAACGGTTATTAATTAGAATACATTATTCCTTTCCTACCGCCTGTTTCTTATTTTACCGTTTCGACTTGTAATTCTGGAATTAAAACATCCAGAATGCCCAAATTATCTCAGAGCTATATGTATACAGCATAATTATCACACTATGCTGTGGTTTCCTGGTAAGATCTGAACTTTATTCAAGTGAATAACTTCAAATGCTTAAAGGGCTCCCAAATGGTCCGCACACAGAATACCAAGATTTTTTAACAGAAAAGTTCATGATAGGTTTCTACAACATTTCCGGAAAAATTTACCTCCGCAGACGGTTTCTGCAAAATTTGCAAGAAAATTCTAAAATTAAAAATTTTCTAAGAAAATACTGGTATTCATAAAGTGGACCATTTGGGAGCCCTGTGCTTACATATTTATCTGATATTTTTTCAGCAATAAACAAAGTTAATTTAGGATTACAGAACAATTCCATCACCATTTCTAAGGTGCCTGACAAAATCGAATCTGTCATTCAAAATTAGATTTTTAGAAATCTTGTATCAAAAACACCAACCAGAAGTTTTTGAGACACTTTACATTTTCTTATCTAAAACTGAGCTAAATTTATCAAAATATGTAAAATTAAGTATAATGGCTCATTTAAAAAGACTTAAAATAACTTAAAAATTCCGTTAGTGTTATGTAGTATTTCTTTAATGAATAATTATTTAACTTGCATAATGTAATTCTTTTAAGGTTCTGCTAAAGTTATAGGATGTAAAATTAATTTTAATGTGCAAGATAAAAATAAAAAGTTAGACATGTCAATGTAATTTGTGTCACTTTATCATTTAGCTATGCTAAGAAGATTACTACTTAAAAAAAAAAAAACAAGCATGTTTGTGTTATGTAGATGAAGGGGGGTATAAGAACTGGGGTACAACTAAATGAAAAGCCTAAGGAAAGGGTACGTGAAAGAAAAAATGTTGGGAACCGCTGATATAAAATGTCAAAAGAGCGTGGAAAGATTACTGCATACAGAATGGAAGGTTTGCGTACTAGTATAGGATGGGTCGCGGTATGTGTACTACAGTTCGAAAAACCGTGCTTTAGATATTTAATGATTATTTTATTGTAATGTTTATAATATATGTTTGTAATAATGTAGATAATGGATGTTTATTAAAGTAATATATCATTATTATTTCTTACATAAATTTATAATATATATTTTGCATATAATTTACATAATACAGTCGAACCTCGTTAACACGAAATTGAAGGGACTGGGAATTTTTTCGTGTTATCCGAAATTTCGTGTTAACCGTCATAATAGTGGCGCCATCTATGTTAGATATAAAAACAAAATAAATTAACCTACAAATATATTCCTGCTCAAAAAATCATAAATTAATAAGAAATAGTAAATTTCATTCACAAATTAACTATCGTTTTTTAGGCAATAATAATTTTATTTACTTGCTAATCATATTTTTAAATAGTCCGTTATTGACTTTGGCTTCAATTTTTGTAGAGTACTTTTTTTAGGAACGTATGGACCTAATCTAATTTGTCCAAAGCTCGGGAAGTATCCTCTTGATCCATAAGGAAACGTTGTACAGTTTTCAATGCTGCGGTAGATTCATTTATTGACACTAAACTTTTCCGTTCTGTGTAAATTTCTTCTTCCTCGTCTGACATTTCAATGTTGTCATCTTTATTTTTCAGCAATTATTTCCTTATCTGCCGTCACATCCGAAGTCAGCACATCTTCATCTATGGAAATGTACTTGGAAAAAGCAATGTCTAATAAAGAATTTACTGATTTTGGCTGCATATCTTTCTGCAGATAAGTCTATGACGCTATTTAAAAAATCTTGTCAGCCATCCGTTAGAAAATATGAAATCGCTCTCACCGAGAGCATCAGCAAAAGCCTCTGCTTCATCTTGCAAAACTGCAAAAGTTAAAACAATGTTCTGGCTTATTGCCTCTTTTATCCATTGCAAGGGAGCAATTTCAATTTATTCATTCTTTCTTCTACACATTCGTTTTCTTACTGGTTTGAATTAACTCACAGCATAAGCCGCTTCAATCTTTTCGCGATTCTTTAAAATTATAGAAGAATTGTAGGTATCGCATACTTCGCCGCATTTTGTGATTTTTTGCCGCACTTTATCGCTAACTTCGTTCAATTTTTTTGCTTGGTTTCTTAAGATTCTATTTTCGAACTCATCTTTCACAGAATTCTACAGAGCAACTGTGAACAGCGTTTCCATTATGTTAGTTAGGTAGTGAAGCAGAGATAGTCACTTCTTTCACTCACAGATAGGAGAATTCAGACGCCTGGTTTATAGTTTATGTTACTGTTAATACAGTCAACCGAGTAATGGAACAATCACTTTCAAAAAAAGTAATTCCTTCCCCAAACTTTCATTGTGACTAATTTATTGCTCATATGGTTAATGTGGGTACACTTGCACATATCAGAGATCAAAGAAAAGCAGGGATTATTCAGGAATTCAGTATTTCAGAATTTTCTGAAACCCTTTTTCAATTTAAATCGTTTTCAAACCATGAGAAAATTCCACTTTTAATAAGAGTATGTGACATTTAAGTTTGAAATATCGAAAACATTACATAAGGAATCATGTTTTGACTATGGAGCAAAAAAAAATTTCGCCTAAAACGGGATTTTCCGAAATTCTATTTCGTGTTAAACGAATTAATTAACATTGATTTTCAGACTCATCTGACGAGAACTGAAAATTATTTTGTAATAAGCGAAATTTCGCGTTAAGCGATTTCGTGTTAACGAAGTTCGACTGTATACATGCATAATCTTCAAACGATAAATGTGCCGCACGTAAAAATGATTACAACGATAGTATATTATTATTTTTGTAGATTTTTTACTCTTGGAATCGATTTTCTATATCTTCATATGTACGATGCTTTTTCACAGGAATTTTTAATGAACGCATCATGTAAAAAGAGAATTTGGTGTATATGATAATAATAAGAAAAATTATTTAAACGGCACAATATTTGCCGATAAAATACGGTAACGTGCCGATAAAATACGATATTTTTTTTTATTTCATGCACTTAAAAAAAAACTCATATCATACTATAAAATGCCTTTTCACATTAAGTTAACTTTACTGTTCAGTTGCATTTAAAATACTTAACACAATATGCTTTTTCTCAAGAGTCTGAACTAGTGATAGAGTCACGTTTCAATACAAATTTATTTTTATAATGTCTTAAACATGTATTGAATGCCTGAAGCAAAAGCATGTTCAAAACATATCTTCAAAAGCATCTTTAAAACAACTGAAAATTCCATAAGGCTACTTTTTTTTCGGGTGAATGAAGTGTTTTATCTGATATTTGAAATATATTTTAAAAATACTTTGAAAGATACGTTTCACATATAAATAATATTTTATATAGTTTGAACTACATATTAATCCCTTCGGCACCAATGCTTCGTACAAGGAAATTTATTCGGTTGCCACCACTTTGCATAAGTAGTAGTTTTTAATTACTTATTTTTTCATCAAAACGTCCTAAACTACGAACTCGTTCCAAGATCGAATTGTATATGGCAAATATTGCTTTTCTGTTTTACTGGTACAAAGCCATTAAATAATAAGCCCAGTCAGATAGTGTTAAATTTGTTAGCGACACACTAGCGGCAAACCTCTGCTGCGGAAGGAGGACAGACACAGAAGTGGGTCGCAGAGAAACGATACGATTTATTTATATCGATACTTTATACGATTTTTATCGATGTTTTGTTTTTGCACTTCCTTTAAAAGCTTGCTAATTATTGGGATATTTTACATTAAAGCTAAACCTATAATGAAAAAAAAAATGGTGGAAATTTACTGGATTAATATTTCTATATAAATATAGTGGTGGCGAAGAAGTTGATTTATTTATTAAAAGTTAAATAAAAAGTGATGGAAATTTACATCACTATGCAATTAACCCTTTCCGGCACAGACAAATTATGTTCGTAAAATGTGAAATTACTGACTGACACCGGAATTTACAAACGACTTTCTTAGAAAATATGAACTCCTTATTTTAAGCTTTAATTTTAGAAGCAAAATTTTATTAAAATATTTTTGGTACCGAATGCAGCACTCCCAACCGCTAGATGGCACTATTTTCAACTTGCGAAAAGTTTCCCAGTTATCTGACTGGGCTTATTATTTAATGGCTTTGTACTGGTACATACAGCGGTTCCCAACCCTTTTCTTTCACGTACCCTTCTCTAAGACGTTTCATTTATGCGTACCCCTTCTCGCATAAAACCGTTCCAATCTTTTTAGTTTTTGTTCATATTATTAATGCTCTTATGCTAGTTATCAATGTTAGATGAAGTTCTCTTCAAAATTCTAATTTTCAACCACTTATCCATTCTGAACCAAACACACAATATTAAGATAAAGTCACTCTCAAAACACGAAATATTAAAGATTTCAAATTAAGCACTTACAAAGCAGAAATGAAGTTACATTTTTTAATACACATTAATGAGTTTTTACTAATGTTGACCAGTCGAACAGTAAAATGATTACTTTTTCAAATGTGCTTTAAATGAAATTGTCGAAGCCAGAAGACCTGATACAATTCATGTTTTTTTTACATATTTCTGGAATAACTAGAAAGAAAAGAACAATAAAAGAAAAGGAGGGGCACATGCGAAATCGCAAGATGCTATCAGGAATGGTTGGAGATAAAGCCAACAAATAATCAATCAATTGCTAAGTTTAGGCATTTTCGTTCAATTTATGAGAATAGCCTAATTTACTTTTACACAAGTCTCTATTTTGTAAACGAAATTTTTCGTTTTGTTTTTCTATTTTCAATTTAAGATTTATTTTTGCGTTATCCGCCATTACTAATGTAATTTTCACGTACCCCCAAATATTCTACCACATACCCCCAGGGGTACGCGTACCCCACGTTGGGAACCGCTGGGTACAAGAAGCAATTACTGCATGCACCTTTTGAAGAATGCACAAGGCAAAATATCGAGCAACTACGGGAAAAAATAACAGTTTTTTTTTAGTTTTAGACGTACGGTAAATGTATTTATTGCATTTAGAGATAAATATTAAAATAATAATTGGATATAATTTAACGTGTTTTCACATACAATGTCATTAGTTAGAAATAAATACTGATTTTATAACAAAGAAAAAAAAATGGATATACTTTTCTCTAGTCAAAATAATTACGGAAGCCAGAAGACCTGATACAATTCATGTTTTTTTTTTACATATTTCTGGAATAACTAGAAAGAAAAGAACAATAAAAGAAAAGGAGGGGCACATGCGAAATCGCAAGATGTTATCAGGAATGGGTGGAGATAAAGCCAACAAATAATCAATATATTGCTAAGTTTAGGCATTTTCGTTCAATTTTGAGAATAGCCTAATTTACTTTTACACAAGTCTCTATTTGTAAACGAAATTTTTCGTTTTGTTTTTCTATTTTCAATTTAATATTTATTTTTGCGTTATCCGCCATTACTAATGTAATTTTCACGTACTCCCAAATATTCTACCACGTACCCCCAGGGGTACGCGTACCCCAGGTTGGGAACCGCTGAGTACAACAATTTACTGCATGCACCTTTTGAAGAATGCGCAAGGCGAGCAACTACGGGAAAAAATAACAGTTTTTTTTTAGTTTTAGACGTACGGTAAATGTATTTATTGCATTTAGAGATAAATATTAAAATAATTGGATATAATTTAACGTGTTTTCACATACAATGTCATTAGTTAGAAATAAATACTGATTTTATAAAAAAAAAAAAAAAATGGATAATTACGGATTCGTGTTATAGCTCTGATTTATGTATTTGTATTAATATTCCAAATTTGTATTGATTAGAGGGTGTCCAAAAATGATTGTCCCGGTTTCTTTACATAATAACATTTGATTTCAGAATATGACGAAAAATACTATTACCTAACCGTAAATTACAACTCAAAAAGTTTTCCTTAATAACACAAACAAAGTTACATATGGGTAAAGTTGCAATTCAAAACGCTCATAATCAAATAACGATTATAATCAAATAATAATTAACATTAAAATTTTATCAAATTTACCGAAAAGCTGTTAATGAATTCTGAGTACACAGTTAGTTAGATAGATATTACATAATTCATTAATAATATTTTGATAAATTTGACAACATTTTAATATTGATTTATTATTTGTTTATAATCGATATTTGATTAATAGAGTTTTGAGTTACAATTTTACCCATAGGTAACTTTGTTTGTGTTATTAAAAAAACTGTTTGAGTTGTAATTTACGAATATGTAATAATATTTTTCATCATATTCTTAACCCCCTAACCACCGAGTGTTTTCTCTGTATTTTTTTTTTACAATGCTAAAAAACGATGAATTTTCAAACTTAATATAAAAAACTTAATTATTATATGAGTACAATCGGTAAACTAAACTCGCTAAAATATGCCCATGACTGTGAAACTACAAACAATGAAATATTTTTTAAACTACGAAGTATGAAATAAAATATTAATAAAAAATAAAGAGTGTAAAATATGATTTTAAATACGCTTTTTCTACAATGAATTCATGCTCAGACTAAGTTTCGTAAACTGGAAAAAACAATATTACTGAGTAAAAACAATATTCCTGAAAAAAAAGGAACGTAACACATCTTTTTCAATGAAATATAATGGAAATCCATCAAATGATACCAGAATTCAAAAGATGAAATATCGTACGAAAATCGTAAAAGATTTATTGCTTCACTTAACGCATCATTTCCCAATAACTTTTTATAACTTTAAAATTACTAGACTTGCAACTTACATATTTTATGGACATATGTATTAACAATGTTTCTAGAATTTAAACCATTAAAATATTTCAAGATATTTTTGATATTTTAACCGTTTAACTGCCAGCGTTCCACAAATGGAACATCAGATTTGTGATACTGTAACTGTTTAAATATTTGTTTAATTTGCTTAAAATTTTAAATGTATCGTTTTGAAGACATGTTCTAAAATATTGTAATGTTGTGTTTAATAAGTATTTGTGGTTCCAAACTTTTTGCTTGTTGAAACAAGGACATAGTAATATATACAGACGGTTCAAAATTGGAATCAGGCGCTACGGGTTCGGAATTCGTAGCTTTCAAAAATAAACAAAAAATAAAAACATGGTCAGCTCCATTAAGGAAGTACAACAGTGTTTTCCAAGCCGAACTACTGGCTATACTAAAAGCAGCAGAATGGGGAAATAGCACAGGGAAGGAATACAGCATTCGCTCGGACTGCATGTCAGCCATCCAATCACTCAGTAAACCCTTCAATGTAGTAAAATTAATCGATACAATACAAAAAACAGTAAAAGACTCAAACAATAAATTCAAAATTAGCTGGGTCAAAGCACATGTGGGTATCCAAGGAAACGAGGATGCCGACGAATTAGCAAAAAAGGCTGCAGAAAACCAAACTAAAGAAATTCCATACCATCTAGAAAGACCGATATCAAACTTAAAAAGAAAACTAAAAGAACTCACTATCAAACAATGGCAGTACGAGTGGGATTATGGGGAAACGGGCAGGAAGCCATATGAATACTTCCCAAAAGTAGATTTTCGCAGAATCATCAGCTGCAAACTACTAAGTCAAATTTACACGGGTCGCGGAGCATTCCCGGACTACCTACACAGGTTTAAGCGTAAAGACGCACCAAACTGCTCATGCGGGGAGTTAGGAACCCCCAAACACTATCTAACAGACTGCCCACTAACCCAAACACTACATCTGATCCACATCACACCGAACAACGAAAAAATATGGCACAACCAGTTAGCGAACAACAAACAAGTACAAACAAAAGGAAGAGTAGTGATGAGATGGTTAGTAGAAAACATCGATCTCATATCACAATAAATACATCTTCCCAGCAGCGAGATTCCTCAATAGCATTTCCCACCCTCAAAAGCCATCACTTTGGTAAGTATATTTTCTAAAATATCTTAAAAAAAAAAAAAAAAAAAAAAGTAGCAAAGGAACTTCTTTGCTACGCCAAAAAAATCGTTTTTTTTCAGCACTAGTGAGAAGTGGAAGTCATCTGTGACGGACTGAATTTCACCAACTGACGAAGGCAAGTAGCCAACAAAAGTGAACAAAACGCAACAAAATAATTAAATGGTGAATGCACAAAGCACACCCGCCAAAGAAAGCCATAGGGAAAAAAAACAGTGTCACATTAAGTGAATACAGCCTCATAGATACATGACGGACTAACGGCCATGGAACAAGCCCCACTCCATTAGTGCGACAAGTTTCTCAAACAACAAATCAACAAGTTGCACAAAATTCAAAAGCAGTGATAACAGCCATTAGGATTCAATGGACTGATCGCAAAAAGCGTATTCACGAAGGAAAAAAAAAATCAAAACCCCCAATGCTTGGGTGAGATAAAGTGACAAAGACGACAAAAATGAGTGAGCAACATCCAGAAAAGTGACAACCACCAGTAACAAAAGTTACAATGTGACAACCACCAGTAACAAAAGTTACAATGTGACAACCACCAGTAACAAAAGTTACAATATTACAACCACCAGTAACAAAAGTTACAATGTGTCAACCACCAGTAACAAAAGTTACAACGTGACAAAACCCACGATAGTGACATAATAACCGGTGAACTCTCGAAAGAAGACCAAGATTCAAAATGTGAAAACCAGCTCTAGCACAAGCTAGAGGTAAAAATATATCAAGAAAGATACAAAACACCAATGAATGATAGACAAAAAACAACCCACAACAGGGGTGAGCCTATAAAAACGCTAATAAGCCTTGACAGAGACAAATACAACAAGAAGTGAAATCAGCCCATAAAAGAGGCGATAAACACTACAGTGACAACCCACCATGAACGTGACAAGCCAACAGACATGGTAAATATGTAATTCTATGTACGCTAAAGGCACCTGGTGCATGTAAAATCCGTCGTGGGTGCAAAGCCCTCCAAGTTACCTGTGAATAATACCTCTGGGGGTGCCTAGTCAGGTGAGGGTCTCGTCACCTGATCAAGGTTCTAAATTACGAGACCTATTAAATCTGTCAATTCAACAAAGTTAAACAGAAACCTTGAACCGGCAAACAAAGATAACGGTAGCAAATCACAAGAGATCAAGCACAGCAGCGATGTGAACAAACCTATAATCAGGTGGATCACAGCCATGCTTGGATCAGGCGATTTCCGCCCCGCACCCAGGTACTAACCCGTTAAGCTAGGCATTCATGCTGGCAGTGGCGTAGCGTCAGGGGGGGGCACGATAATTTTACTACCAGTATAATTATATACTACATTTAGTCTTATTTAATCTTTGGACGGTATGAATTAAATAAGGCCAAATATAGTATATAAAAATACTGGTAGTAAAGTGGTCCGTGCCCCCCTTGATGCTACGCCTCTGCATGCTGGGCAGGTAGGGGCCTGGTTTGCGGTATAAAAAAAAACACAAATTGCACATGTAGCAGGCTGTGTCTTTTACTCTATCTATGCTTTTAGAATTCAAATGTGTGTGTTGTGACGATTACTATTATTGTATTGCGTACTGTTTTTATACATTTTCATGGATAAATGAATTATTTATCTTATGTTTTATTTTGTTTTATGCTCTTTTGAATGCCAGTGTTCCACTTGTGGAGCGTTAACAAATTTTAAAACATATAAAAAAATTTAAGGTCAGTAACTTTTTTTTTCAGGTTTTCAAGCATTTTTTAATTTTGTCATGTAATGGCTTTCTCAGCTTTTACTTCTGTTATCCGCTGCACTTCTCATGTGCCCACTCTTTTTGCAGACTGAACATTATATTCATCCTTCACCACCTGTTGAGTGAAGAAACAATTTTCTGCAGAAGCTAATGCAAAACCATGAGTGACCGGTTTTGCCCCAAAAGACGACCAAAAATCAACAGGGTCGTTCTCCTGGATAGCTCGACCTACACACTTCTACTTGGCATAAAAGTATCGTGTGAAAGCTATAGAAAATAGTGGTTTCCTTACCTAATTAGATCCATCAGGCAGGATTTATTTAAAGAGCAGAAAATACGGCGAAAAATAAAAACGTTTGGAGTGACTTTCTTTCCTATAGCATTGCTTGTGGACACAGAGATTAAATCACTTCAAAAACCGTTGGCACACTGTTAGGGGACGCTAAGGGATGTAGTTGAAATTGGTTCTGTATACGGGGCAACACCCATCAGCGAGGAAACAAAGTAACCGGTTTGACCCTACTCTTCGCTATATGTATTGAATAAAGTGAGAATAGTGATTATATTAATTTAAATTAAAAGGTTAATAAGAAATATAAAATTGAAACTGTTGAAGACAATATATCTCCATAGCCTAAATAAGCAAGGAATAAGATAAGGATGTTAAAGAAAATCTACCCCCCATCCTTGAAAAAAAAATAAAGGTTCAATTCCATTCCCGTACATTTTGCTTCCCATGTAAATTATCCAAAAATAAAATAATCCTGCAAAGTTATAAAAATGAATTTTTGTTAAAAAATTCTGGTGTAAATCTTAAGTGTTATATAAATTAAGTGTTACAAAACTTTAAGGGGTTAAGTTTTACGACATACTATTTTTTTATTTAGAAACAAATTTATCTATCAACAATCATAGATAATTTAGAAGTACTCATCCCCATAAAAATAACTTCGATTTAAACGATAATGTTGCAATTTATCAAAAATGTGGATTTTTTATTTATGCAATTCTTCTCGAATATTATCTCAGTATATTAATTAATAATTTTAACATTATCAAAGGCTTACTTAAATCACCTTTCTATATTTCACTTAGAAAGATAATGTGGAAATACTGAATTTTACAATGAATTCATACACAGATCACGTTTAATAACAAATTTATTTCAGAGAGACTGGCAACATTTCCACGAGGGAAAAAATGGTGTATTCTTTAAAATTGGATAAAAGCAACTCATTTTTTGAAATGAAATATAACAGAAATCTTGCATTTGATATCTGGTCTTCAAAAAGTATCAAATGCAAAATATACATACGTGTATTAAATGTATCTCTTAACGCTTTTTATATTGGTTAGACCGCAAATCCCTCTCTTTAATGAAACTATAGCTTGGAATACATCTGCATTTTTCAAATTTCTTCTAAGAAAATTAAAATATTTGACTTCTTTTTTTCTGTATGCTCTTATTGAAGGATGTTTGATTCTTTTTTATTTGACAAAATATTTCTAAAATACATCGTGTTATTATTTCAAGTGTTAAAAACTTAATTAAGTAAACCTTTTAGAAATATTTTGTCCAATAGAAAACCAACAACCTTCAAAAAGAGCATACAGAAAAAAAGGTAAATATTATAATTATCCGAAAATAAATTTGAAAAACACGGATGCATTCCAAGCCCATAGGTTTAACATTATAGCTTGGTATTTGCAGCCTGACTAATAATGAGGAGCCTTAAATTCAAACATCGTAGTCCAGTAAAGGATTAATCACTTTCTAATTACTGGATATGAAACTTAGAAAAATTATCTGCATATATAATAAAGGAGATGAATTATCAATTACTACTCAATGTATAACAAACAGCGTTAGTAAATGTCCAGACCATAAATCGAACCCGGAACCTTTGGTATTACGCACCAATGCCCTACCACTTTGGAGCTATCCTTAATACATCCAGTCTAGCATTTTCTCACTCTTATGTACTGGCACGGTTGCGGCTTTGCAGCACAGGATGAAAAGTCAACCATGAGCACGCATCTTCAGTGCCATGCATGAGACGAATTAAACTCCACATCAGTGAATATATATGTGCTAATTAAATTTTCCAGAAGAGGTTTAAAAAAGGTTCCGGGTTCGATTCCCGGTCTGGACATTTTTGCACTCTGTTGGTTATACGCTGAGTAGTAATTGATAATTCCTATCCTGTATAATATAAGTAATCACCACCGTAATTTCAGCTATTCTGGAAAATTTTATTAGCATATTTATCTGCATATATATTAAAAATGCATCTGCAATTTAAGTGAAAAAAAAAATTCAAGATATTGTTTATGTATTTGAAAATTTGAGAGAAGGACACTATCTCTCTTAATAATAAATTAGTACCAGAGGTGCCAAGCTCTCACTAATCGTCCGCAATATGTGGATTAATTTGACCCAGTCTAACAATGTTTCGAACCAGAAAAAATATTTGACCAATCTTTATTTGGTTAATTTCATATTTCGACATGGAATATATATTTAATTTGATTTCATAAAAAAAAAAAAAAAAAAAAAAAAAATCTGGTGCGAAACGTATAAAACCTAAATCAAATTAACCCACGTATTACGGAAGGTTAGTGAGAGCTTGGCACCGCTATTAATACTTTTAGCAAAATGAATGCGTTACTTAAAGAATCTTTATGCGTCTCACTTACAAAGATGAATGTGAAAGCAGTGAATTCCTTATCAATGAATTCATACTCAGACCACGTTTCACAGAAAATGTATTCCTCAAAGCCTCAGAACACTTCTCCGGGGAAGGAAACAGATGTAAAGGAAAGATTCGTGAAAGTATGATGAAACTAACTTATCCTTTTAAGTGATATATAATACAAATTTTTGAAATGCTGTCTGAGCTTTAGGAATCTATCAAACCTTTAATTAAATTAACAGATATGCAACTTATGTTGTTTCACTTTGTTTATTCTTTTAATAAAGAAAATAAATCAAATATTTTCTTAGCAGCTTTACTTTTTTATTAATCTGTATGACTTTTCATTTTTATTTATCTCAACTTTTTTATAAAAACTTATAAATTTAAAGAAAGTAGCTTCAATTGAAAACTATCACAGAGTTTTTTAATTTTCGATTAAATGAAGAAAGAAATTCATATTTGCTCAATAAAAGTTCCATGTTTAACACACGATTTCTGTTCATTTCTTCATCTGATCGTGAAGAACGTTGATTCTAAAATTAGGGTTAAAGGAATCATAAAGGAAGATTTAGCTCTAAGACTTTGAAACAATGGCAAAAATGATATCTCCAAAATAATGCTAATCTTTTTTTAAATTTCTGCATAAAAGAAAAAGACATTTAGAATATAATTACAAATTTCTTACTGCCGTTCAGCAATGTAACTTTTTTTTAAATATAATAATTGCTTCGAGCCATCAACCTATGTGGTAAATTCTCACTATTCTGACAAAATTGCGTTATGTTCAATACCACTTTATATGTTTAATAGCGGAATGTGTAACTGAAATCAGTGAACTTTGTTAAGTTGTCAGAACTTAGAAACCGATTACCGTGAAATTTTGCGTATTTATTGTAATTAAAATGATTATATTCATTTTTTTAATGGGCGTGATTTTGAAATGTATTTGGTGCTTTAAGATTAGTTTACTAGATAATAAAGGTATTTTTCTTTTGCAAATTAAATTTAATGAAAAAAGAAACATTAAAATTTATATAGAAATCATCAATATAAAGCTATTGTTCTGCAATTAGTATACAGTTAAACATTGTACAGAGCTTATATTATCAATTGTGACAGCTACAGATCATTTTGAGCTTTTTTTATGATGTAGTTTTAACTAAATAACAGTAGAAAATTACTACCATTTTTCAGGACTATATGGAAGCGTGTGGACAGTATTTCCGAAGCTAACATTTTTACTATTATACAAATAATTATACTGTAATGTAATTGTGGTGGGAAATTATTAATGAAAATATTACAGGTTATTTTGAATGATTTAAATGTAGGGTGGTCAAAATATCCGTATTTTTTAAAATCTGTAATTAATTTGTAAAGTATGCATTCAGAGCACATACTGCAAGGACGATTTTACATTACAAAAGAAAAGAACGTTACCGCAAGATAATGCTGACGTAATGAGAATGAATAAATCCGCATTGTGCTGTATGCCTCTGGTCTACAGAACACTGTATTGCACGCCAGTCACGTTGCCAGTAACTGCATAGAATGACATCCGGATTTATCGATGTGTCTTCTCCCTCATTGCATACATTTTTTAAATGATCAGACTTCTATTATAATTACATATTTCTAGATCACAATATGTATTAAAAATGATAAATCTTCATTATTGGAAGAATCTGATTTCAAATATTAGTCATAAGACTATAAATTTGTTTACATTATTTAAATTACAGTTTTTAAATTCTCGAGACTAGTTTTCTGTTTGAAGATATTACACCGGATTTTACTCAGCACAACTTTGTGATATCTTTGTAAATTCACGATGACATCATAATGTGACTTTGTAAACTCTTCGATGCAGTTCAATGTGGATGCCTTATTGGAACGTCGTATACGCAATACCGATTTGTCCGGATCTTACCTTTGACATCATAAAAAATGAGTAGTTCTTCAATTTGATATCTGATATTCTTAAAGACAATAGTTCTCAATACGTGACACTTTTACGACATAAACTCTTCTAAAATATATGTAGGTGAATTGAGGGGGTCGGGGCAAGAAGGTGCCAATCCACATGTTTGGTGAAATAAACCTAACACTGTAATCTGTTGCTTAATATTTTGAATTATAATATCCTACATATAATTTGTTTCTAATGTCACTTGGTGGCAGCATATGTCACAGGTTTCGTTTTAGTACCAGATGTTTATGCCCCAATGAAGATAGCTAGTTTACAAAAAACGTAATAGTAATATCATTAAAGTAATGCCATATTGTTACTCAGAGTATCTCAAATATCACTAAGACATTGGCGAGAAAATTTTATGTTATATATCTTGATTTGAGTATTTGATAAAATTTTCAAATTGAAATATCTCAGAAGTTCAAAAACGTGGCTTATCACTCTTTTGCCCCGACCCCCTCAATTAGACCTCATTTTTTGCGAATAGAATATAAAAAATAATCGTTAGTGGTAGACCTGCAAATGCAAAGTCACAGCCGTAGGCATACTTCGGGCAAAAATTACATTGTGTGATTTCTTTGCAAATCTGACATTCTCGACGAACTGTCGTCCCAAAAAAAACACCTACTAACATGCTTGTCGTATAAGTTTATTGGTTTCCTTCTTTCGTTTTATTTTGTGTTTCTTATTATAGTTTTTGTTCAATTATGGTCCGAAAAAAGTATTTCCGAACAAGTGTCCAAATGTGTCTTCTTTTTTTTATGTTTCAAAAATACAGTAGAACCTTGCTAGACGAATGCCGCATTTATCGAATACTTTAGTTACAGAGCCTAGAATACATAGCGTAGAAAAGGAAAACAATATAATACTAAAAAATTGAATCCGATAAATGTAGAACGATGCTGAAAAGATAGCGGGTCGATCGCAGCGACATCTTCTCGCAGTGACGCAGACAGGGTGGAAGTCCAGATTGTTTGGATACCACTGATTTTATAAAAATATATTTGCCTTATCTAAACGGAGAATTTTCTTAGATATTGAAGTCGAAGAAAACTTTTTAATATTACTGGTTTCTAGAGCATTTGGACCCCCTCTCTGGCTACGCCACTGTTTGTTAGCTCTTTCCAACGCAAACATTGTATAAGAATCGAACTGAGAAAACGTTTCAGCTGGTGGTAAATATTTTAAATAATTAAATTATACCCTATTTCCTTTGACTTGGATAGCGATTTTCATAAGCTTTGAAAATATGAATGATATTGATTATGGCCAAAAAAACGTGATACGTATTCTTTTGTGCCTGGTTGCAGTACTCGATACAAGACTGCAAACTATACACTATCCCTATTTAGCATACCAAAGGATGAATCTCTGCTAGTAGAGTGGAAAAGATTAATTCCCTGATATGATAAAAAAAACTAACTTCAAAATCAGTTATATCTGAACTATACATTTACAAGAAGATTTTATTGACAGAAATCATGTTCATGCTGTCAATAGTGAAACGGTTACTTTTGCTAAAGGTAAGTCTATTTTTAAAGTAGATGTCGCTTTGATCGCTTTATATTTTTGTACCGCATCGTTGCACGTTTATCGGCTACAATTTTTTAGCACTTTTTAAAGCATTACCAGTTTGGCTTATTTTAAATTCCGAAATTTCGCATTCAAAACAGAAATTCCCTATAATGTTATTTTAGTTACTTAATGGCAGATAATTCGTGACTTCTTAAAGTAAAAATTATTTTTTCAGAATTTCCGGTTTGAATTCGAAAATTTTTTAATTAAAACACTGTAAAACCGTTTTACCACACTATGCATTCTAGTCGCTGTACTTTAGTTTTCGAACAAGCAGTTTGAGCGTTGTTTCGTTGGAATCTTGAACAGAACTTCGGTTCGAACAAAGTGTGTCACGTCCAAAAAATTGACCAAATGCAAGAAACAGAGGAAAACCGATCGAATTGATGTCTGTTTGTTTTTTTTTTCCTTCCCTTTTTGGTTCCCTTTTTGGTTCACATACTTCAGATATAATGGTCGCAACGTTAATGGGATGCATTAATTTTCAGATGCATGTATATCAATATTACTGAATTCACTGATCATTCTTTAATCTTTGGTTTTCATGGACGCGAAGAACACATATATGATATATTGTGACCCCAGTGATAACGGATTTCATGCTGCATAAAACGCGTGTTACACTAGTGGTCTTAGTGGTCTGAAAACAAAAATGGAAACCCTTCTTCTATTCAGGACCTTAAGGCATGGACGCATGGAGCACAGGCCCAGGTTACCCATAATTACGAGCCCTCAAATGTGTAGGCGATATTTTAAAAAAGAATTTCATTTCTATATAATTTTATATTGTACTATAGAAGGATGTGAATACTGCATCACTAAATGTGTTTCTTCAGAATTATGATCTATTTTGCAAAGCGTTACGCTCATTCAGATTAAACAGTACAGCTGAATATTATCATTTTAAAAAGTTTATGATATATGGTACTAAAGTTACATTTAAATCGGGTTGAATGTTTTTATTAACATTCTTACCCTGAATGAGTTGAATCGACCCACTTCTATAATTTATTTAATTCGATTGGAACCAGATTTTTTTTTTAAAGTAAGTTAAATAAATGCCACAGAGAACTACGTTAAATAAATGTGTTAAATATGTTTTAAAAACAAATTCTGGTGTGAAATGTTTTTATCAGCGTTGAGTAAAATTTCAGCAGGGTACGAAGGTTAACTATCTGATACAAGTCCAAATGAAAAACTAATTCCAACAAATTGTGCATATGTTATTCTTATTCTTGCATCTACTAGTATTAATTTCATATACAGTTCAATAATTCTTGTGAAATACAGCAAGAGCAGTTCATTTAAATTTCAAAAATGCATTTCGAAAATCCGCATTGAGAAATATATCTCTGTTTTGCATGAGAAAAGATTTTTTTTTTCAAAGAATTTCTGCTTTTTAATTTTATGCGTTCTGCCCAATGCTTAAAAAATCAAAAAAACTATTTAATAATTAATAATAGTTTTTATCGTGCTTGTAAACGCGTTATATTAGATTCGTTTCGCAATTTTCTACGCTGTAAAAAAAATGTTTCTTAATCTACGACCATATAATACTTAGGAAAATAAACAATTATATTTCTCCAGTTTATTCAAATTTGCATGCATAGAAACTCATAAATTCTACAAATGTTATTCACGTGAGTGGCGCACCGAAGTTCATATATATTTTATTAAACAGCTTTTGTATATACCTGTATATACTTTGGATGGCGCATATTTTTAGTGTATATAGCTCTTGTATGTTGAGTTACGCTGTAGTAGTGAGTGATTTCTGTAACAAAATATACATAAAGATGGCATATGATTTGTAATTAGCCCATCGATCACTTTCAGATTTCCTCATTAGGTAAATTTCTGAAGTAGTGTAAATATTTTCTTGCATTAGGCAAACTTTCCCCTCCAAAAAATAACAATTCAATGTAAAAAAAATTAAATGTGAATTAAAGCCCCATTTTACAGTCAGTTTGGGACCAATCGTAAATTTTAGATGGAAAGCTCAAATTACAAAAATTTAGAGGGAAAGCACAATCCCAAGTGTCTATTGCAGGGGTGCAAAAATCTAGGCGCCAATGGCCTGATTCCCACAACTAAATTTTATTAGTATTCGTCAAATTTTATTAGTATACTCCGCGTAAAAATTATCAGAATTTTTATTAGGCGAAGAATACTAAAAATTTAGTGGTGGGAATCGACCCATTGGCGCCTAGATTTTTGCACCCCTGGTCTATTGGGTAATCAAGCCCTGCATAGATAAATGGAATCGTTGGGATCTTACTTGTTACAGCAAGAACAAATGTTTCTAAATATAGCCTATAAGTTCCAGAGGTCATATAAAATTTAAATTTTGTAACTTTTTAAATAAAATTGATTTTGATGTAAATGGAATTTCATATAATGAAGAACAACATTTCAAATATATTTAAAACCCCCAAAATTAACGATTCGGATGCCGGTTTTTAACAACGATTAGAAAAGACACCTTGTATAAATATGTATTATAAGAATTTTTAAATTTAACTATAGTACATTATAATTATTATTATAGTTTGAAAGTAATCGCATTTATATCAGGTATATGGTATGCCTTATATATGTATTATCATCGAATTAAATGTTATTTCACGAAGTTTTGTCGTTTAAAAATATAAATATTCGCTTCGCTTTGCTGCGCATACAAAAGAAACTACCACAGAGTTGGGATTGAGCCATAGATAGTACAGAGAGGCGATTCATTTCTGCATAGTATTCATCTGAATAAAAGATTTTATCAAAGTATAAACATAAAATGAACAAAAACAAACTATGAACTTTCTATAAACGTAATACAAAAATATTAAATATAATATCCAGACATTTAATTCTTCAGACAATCAACTTTCTTCATCTTCTTAATTGGTAATTGCTTTGAATTTTTTGAAAAGTGAATTAATTTATCTGGAATCCATGACATCAGTCATCATTGAGCTGCTTTTATGTTTTAATGACAGTTTATTAACGTCATTATGCTAGAGAACTATATCTTTTAAAAATTATCAACAATTGCGAGAAAAAAATCAATTTATATTTAACAAAATATTTTTGGAATTCCGGTGGCAAATTAATAAAGTAAACAGTAATTGATTCGTCCCGTAATAACATGTTTCCACAAAAATAAACAAGTTGGAAATTGTACCTCAAACGTGACAAATGAGGTGTGTTTATACTATAAATATCCATATTAGTTTTTTAAATATTCAGATCATGGTGCAATAGCTGTTGCATTCTCATGCCAAAATGTATGAATACAAAATTTATTTTATGCGCAGATTTTCATT
Organism: Maratus michaelseni; assembly: GCA_963931845.1. Taxonomy (NCBI): domain Eukaryota; kingdom Metazoa; phylum Arthropoda; class Arachnida; order Araneae; family Salticidae; genus Maratus; species Maratus michaelseni. Next base: position 130,005,557 of record OZ007598.1, on the reverse strand, counting down.
TTATAGATATTAATTTTATTTTATAAAATTAAGTTTCAATGCACATTTACAAACAATTAATTACAATTCTATTAGTACATTAAAATTATACTATGCGCAAACATCCAATACAAGACAATGTAAAAAAAAATCATCATAAATATTTCAGTGAAATTAATTATATTGTCTGTATTATGGTATGATTAATTTCCGTAATAAAATAAGTACATTTTAAGTTGACAGCATTTTATCTTTTGTCGGTATTTAATTAAATTTCGAATGAGAAACTTGAGTCTAGCTGTGAAAATTTCAGAATTTGAAATCCATTTTTCGATTCTTTTTCCATTTAATATCTATTTCTCCGAAAACACCAATCCAAAAAACTGTCGGTAGATTATATAATTGCGATAATTAAACAAATTTAGTATACAAATTCGGTTTTTAAATTCAGTAAAACGGAAATAATATTACTCAATCTTAAATAGGACGTAATCACCATGGCAACCTCGAATCATTACCTATCAATCGTGGGATATCATTGAATTAAATACGTATGATAGGATTTAATAGAATGAAGAAAACTTTTATTAACATGTTTTTAAGTTTTGATTCCATTTTCATAAAATTTTAAATGACTCGACAAATCCTTCAGATTGACCAAAATGATTAAAATGTATTTTTTACGTGTAACAGGGTTTTTTTTTTTTGTGCAACAAATGTATTTACAAATGTATCAACATCTGTATTTTGTTTTAAAATATAGCAGTGAAATATAGATTAAAGAAATTATTTTCAGTGTAAAACATTTTCTTTCACATAGGTTAGCTGCCTAGGTTAGCTGCTATTGGGGCAAAATAACTTCAGAGATGGATTTTTGTTTAAAAAAAAATTAGAAAAAAGAAACATTCGAAGGGGTACCAAAACAACCTTCAAAGGGTGTCATGGCGCCCGCGGATGGCACGTTGGAGAACTCTAATCTAAAGTATTCCTTTCTAGAAAGGAAAGATAAACTCTTAATAGAAGTCATATTCATACGAGAAAACACATTTATGGAGTGGCGTGAAATCGTTTAAAGACTATGCAAGCAATTATGTAATGAAAAGCAAAAACAACGGTGAAGAAATGTACACATGGAAAGACTGTATTTTCAACAGCACACGTGGTAATATGGTTATCATCAGCATGACATTTTTCGAAAAGAAATTCGGATTTGGGGCAATGGAACAGTGTTTACTTCTTTGTTTGCTTTTATATTAAAGCATCCATATTCATAATATGCAGGAAATACTCAATAATTTTCTGAATTAAGTTGCAGTGTTACAAATATAAAATAAAGTTTCAGTGAAATATGTCTCATTATTTTCAAGCTTTGCGTTGAAACAGCTACTGCACTTCAATGCAACGAATTATTTCTTTCAGCTCCAAACTATACGTAGTAGTGGAATAAGATATATTCTTTACATTAAAATAGTCCTTTCGTGAAAGATAAATCTTAATGGAAGTCACGTTCGAAGCAAAAAGCACAAATTGAATTCTTTTAAAGAGTATGCAAGGAAAATAAAAGAGAACAGCTCTAAAGAAAGGTACAGCCCAAAAAATGGTTTAAAAAAGGACACGCGATAATCACCTGGAACACATTTTTTTAAACAAATTAATTAGAATTGATGACAATGGAATACTTCTTTATTTATTGCCATTTGATTTTTTTTAAGAATTACTCTTGTAACGTGCAGAAAATATAAAATTAATCTCTAAATTAAGCTAAAGTACTACAAATTTTAATTACAAAATATTTAGTGAAATGTAGTTCGTTCCTTGTCGCGCATTGCATACAAAAACCTGCACCAAATTAGTCTTTTCTTTTGCATCAAAATATTTTTAGTAGAGAAATAAGACATTAAAATATATTGATTTCACAAAAAAGAAATCTTAATCGAAGTCACATTTTTAAGAAAAAATAGCTGTCACAGACGCACCAGGGTATTTTTTATTGACAAAATAACGATTTCATGCCTGGGAAACCCGGCGATTTTGGCGAGATTTTGCTTCGTATGGCAACCCAGTAGAGCACTTTCCGTGTGTTTTATATTAAATTAAATATTTTCTGTTTTATAATAAATTAAAAATTGTGTATTTGTAATAAATTAATCATCGTGTGCGTTTTATAATAAAAAATTGTGCGTGTTTTATAATAAAACTAGCCGGTCTCTTAGTGTGGGGCCCAGATGCCTTCTGCAGCGTATATCTCCGACATCGCTTGGGATCCAGAAAGAGCATTTTACATGCAAACAGCAAAATACAAATAAAATATTTTAAACTATACCAAAATATCTAATAAAAATTCAAAAAAGCATATAAATGATGATTTTACAGCATATTTTTTCTTATCATGAGCTCCCTGACAAAGACCACTCGGTGCTGAACTTGATTACCAAGAGGATATGGGGTGATTACAGTTAGAATAAACAAAAATGAGATAGCCTAAGTCAGAGGTGCAAAAATCTAGGCACCAATGAGCTGATTCCCATCACTAAATTGTTAGTATTATTTGCCTAATAAGAATACTGATAAAATTTAGGCGAAGTATACTAATAAAATTGCACGAAGAATACTAATAAAATTTAGTGGTGGGAATGAGCCCATTGGCGCCTAGAGTTTTACAACCCTGGCCTAAGTATATGGCGATCATTGTAAGTGGACACTGTGGTTTCACGTACATAAATTATTAATATGGTGATCAAAATAATTGGACCCTGTGTTCTTCTCAACCATATATCATTAATACAGCAATCCCTATAACAGGGCTCTGTGAATTTTGCGTGCAAAAATCGTTCAAGCGACAGTCATTTTAACCCTGTGGGTTTCACACCTATAAACTGATTATACGGCAATCATTATAATGAAACCTTGCACATACCCGAGCCCATAAGTATGGCGATCAGTACTTAAATCGAAAATCTTTACTTCCAAAAAATGTATTTTGTGAACAGGAGGAAATGTACTATATTTTGTATAAAAATTGAACTCCGATTACTAAAAGACAAAAAGTGCAAAAACAGTTTATAAAATATGAATTCTTTGGAAAAATGTCACGCAAAATATCTAATAAAAGATCAGCGATTGTTGTCGTATTCGTTTAATCTATACTATTATATAAAGAGGAAACGGTGACTGACTGACTGACTGGGTGACTCATCAACGCCCAGCCGAAACTATTAAAGTCAGGGTCACTCAATTTGGACTGTAGATTGCTGTTATGGCCTAGGCAAGCAATAAGAAGGGATTTTTGAAAATCCCCCCCCGAAGGGTGTTAAAGGGGGGGGGGGGGTTCGAATGTTTTAGGTCATTTTGCCATATCTCAGCAGCAGTTATAGGTAGGAGCTTGAAATTCCAGAAAACAAATCTACTAAAAAAATGATTAAACACCTATTTCAGCGATTTTAGAAATTCCCCCCAGAAGGGAGTTAAATGAGGGTGGTCGAATGTTTTAGGTCATTTCGCCATATCTCAGCAGCAGTTATAGGTAGAAGCTTGAAATTCCAGAAAACAAATCTACTAAAAAAATGATTAAACACCTATTTCAGAAATTTTAGAAATTATCCCCAGAAGGGGGTTAAAGGGGGTGGTCGAATGTTTTAGGTCATTTTGCCATATTTCAGCAGCAGTTATAGGTAGGAGCTTGAAATTCCAGAAAACAAATCTATTAAAAAAATGATTAAACACCTATTTCAGCGATTTTAGAAATTCCCCCCAGAACGGGGTTACAGGGGGGTGGTCGAATGTTTTAGTTCATTTCGCCATATCTCAGCTGCAGTTATAGGTAGGAGCGCGAAAATCAGGAAAATAAATCTACTAAAAAAATGATTAAACATGTATTTCAGCGATTTTAGAAATCCCCCCCCCGCAGGGATTAAAGGGGGGGTCGAATGTTTTAGTCATTTTGCCGTATCTCAGCAGCAATTTTAGTTAAGAGCAAAAAAATCCGGAAAACAAATCTACTAAAAACATGATTAAACATGTATTTCAGCGATTTTAGAAATCCCCCCCCCCCCGCAGGGATTAAAGGGGGTGTCGAATGTTTTAGTCATTTTGCCGTATCGCAGCAGCAATTTTAGTTAAGAGCACAAAAATCCGAAAAACAAATCTACTAAAAACATGATTAAACATGTATTTCGGGGATTTTAGAATTTCCCCTCCCGGATTGGGTTAAAGGGTTGTGGTCGAATGTTTTACGCCATTTCGCCATATCTCAGCAGCAGTGGTAGGAGCACGAAAATCAGGAAATTAAATCTACTAAAAAATGATTAAACAAGTATTTCAACGATTTTAGAAATTCCCTTCTGAAGGTGGTTAAAGGGGGTGGTCAAATGTTTTAGGTCATTTCGCCATATCTCAGCAGCAGTTTTATGCAGGAGCACGAAATTAAGGAAAACAAATCTACTAAAAAATTGGTTAAACACGTATTTCAGCAAATTTAGGAATTTCCTCAAAAAGGGGGTTACAAGGGGGGTCGAATGTTTCAGATCATTTTGTCATATCGCTGCAGCAGTTTTAGATAGGAGTGCGAAAATCAGGAAAAAAATCTACTAAAAAATGAATAAAACGCATATTTCAGCAATTTTGGAAATTCCCCCCAGAAGGTGGTTAAATGGGGGGGGGGGTCGAATTTTTTAGGTCATTTCGCCATATCTCAGCATTTATGTAGGAGGGCGAAATTAATTAAAACAAATCTACTAAAAAATTGGTTAAACACGTATTTCGGCGATTTTGGAAACTCCCCCCAGAAGGTGGCTAAAGGGGTATTCAAAAGTTTCGGGTCATTTCGCCATATCTCAGCAGCGGATCAGTAGGAGCGTGAAATTCAGGAAAACACATGTACTAAAAAATGGATAAACACGCATTTCAGTGATTTTAGAAATTCCCCACGAAGGGTTTTAAAGGGGGTGGTTTCGAAAATTTTAGGACATTTCGCCATATCTCAGCAGCTGTTTTATGTAGGTGCGCGAAATTCAGGAAAACAAATCTACTAAACAAATGATTAAACACGTATTTCAGTGAATTTAGAAATCCCCCCTCCCCTCGAAGGTGATTAAAGGGGGATTCGAAAGTTTTAGGTCATTTCGCCATATCTCAGCAACAGTTTTAGGTTGGAGCGCGAAATTCAGGAAAACGAATGTAATAAAAAATGACATTGTCTACCCGTGCAAAGCCGGGACGGGTCGCTAGTATTCCATAATCCGGTTCATAGCCGATGTCGGCGACATAATCACTAGCTCTAAAATCGCTGAAATACGTGTTTAACTAATTTTAGTAGATTTGTTATACTGGTAATGAGATATCGTGAAATGACCAAAAACTTTCGACCACCCATTTAACTGTCCACCCATCTCTGTTTGTGGTTGAATTTCTAAAATCGCTAAAATGCATGTTTAACATTTTTTTTTTTTTTTTTTTTTTTTTTTTTTTTGGTATACTTGTCATCCTAAATTTCACGGTCATGCCTAAAATTGCTGCTGCGATATGGTGAAAAGGCGAAATAACATTTTCGACCCCCATTTAACCCCCTTAGTGTTTGAATTTCTAAAATCGCTCATATACATGTTTAACTATATTTTAGTAGATTTGTTATTTTAAATTTCACGCTCCTAGCTAAAACTGCTGCTGAGATATCGCGAAAAACGAAATCGCCTAAAACACACCCCATTTAACCCCTTTAGTGGTTGAATTTCTAAAATCGCTGAAACACGTGTTTAACAATATTTTTAGTAGGTTTCTTATCCTGAATTTCGCGCTTCTACCTAAAACTGCTGCTGAGATTAGCCGAAATAACCCAAAACTTTTGAGCCCTTATTTAATCCCCTTAGAGGATGAATTTTAAACAATCATTTCTTAGTGGGTGCCTACATTGTAAAAGGAACATGTCTTCCAAATTTCACTGCCCTAGGAACAACAGTTGAGGCTCGGTGCTAAATATTAGTCAGTCAGGACATGTTCTTTTGTAAGTGTAGATATACTGCTTGAGAATAAAATAAAACTAACACGCTGTTTTAGCAAGCTAGGCCTAACGGTACCCGAAAACACGATTCTCTCGGCAAAATGGCGCAAAAGAAAACTTGCTCTAACCCCGGTGCGTCTGCGACAACTGTTCCAAAGGAAGAAATATTTTAATAACTATATAAGAAAAGAACAGCAATAAGAAAAAATTGCATGCGAAAACAGGTTTAAAAAATTATTTACGATAACAGCTTTTACTTCGGGAACAAGAAAGGAAAATCATGTGCCGAGCATAGATTTTTAAACACTTTCAAAAGCATTCAGACTACTTTAACAAAACTTCACCGTTTAATATTATGAAAGATAATGTCTACGTCAACAATTTGGAAAACGCATAACACATTAGAAAATCCAATTTACGTAATTACCATGTATGGTCGGGAAAATATCCGAATTATTTTTCGCAGCTCTGAATATGGGCTAAAGATTTATGTATATGTATTACATAGTATGCAAAAATTTAGTTCATTTAAGAAACACATAATACAGTTGAAAATGCCCCTTTGGAAATTTCCATCAATAAACGTAAATGTTCCCGAATTATTTCGTGCAACTGTGTAAATGATCTATAGAATTTAGACTCACCAAGTAATGTGCAAAAAATAGTTAAATTTAAAAACTCGTACCATAGTTGAAACCGCACTTCCAACGATTATGCCTCATTGACAATGCAGTAATCGAATTCTTTTGTGCGCCCATGTAAATGAACGAGAAATGCTATGCATACCATATTCTATAGTAAGCATCTTGTAGTGATTTGTTCCAATTGCACAAATGTTTGAAATGTTTTTATTCAACATATAAAAATCTATTTACTTCAAAATAGTTATTTTTTTTAAAGTTACGAAATTTACATTTTAACCCATTATGATCGCAATTATTTTTCTCTTGGAAAAATGGAGAAAAAATGCGTATCACACCACTTTTTTTCGAATAGAAAATTAGTGTTGTATTTTATCGAGGAGTTTTGTTATCAAAGAAATAAAGTATTCAGAATTACTGGTGTGCAAACAAAAGTGATGTTAGCTATGGTGTTGCTTTAATGCAACACTATAGTCTGTTCAGGGAAAGGAGATGACGAAAGTAATCAAATGGGTTGCAGAAAAATCGCCAAGGAGCCACACATTTGGCACAAATCCCTAGGTTGGCGAATTTTATTTTTTATTTCGATTTGAAAAAGGCAGAAGCCCAAACACTTCAGACAGTCTGTTTGGCGCTTCTGTCACAGCGCCAGGTTTAAGCATCTCCAATCCGCATGTGCATTTGTTTACTTCTGTTATCTTCTTTCAGCGAATGGAGTATAGGCTAATATGGGTTAATCATGTCGCTGAGTCTTATAAGTTATATTTAACAAAAAATCTCCATGCCCCGTACACCCATTATTATACTACTCCTAACGAATCAAAGAATCAAACTTCCATCCTTCTAAAATCAAACCTTACCAAATTATAATACTTGAATTTTATGAATTTGTTAGTTGCTGCAAATTCATTAAACTCAAAGTGTCTTAACTCGGTAAGTTTTGGTCGTAGAAGAATTTTACTGTTTTACTTGTTAAAGTATGAGAAAACTTTACTATATACATAATGAACACAAAAACTGTATAAAAATTTACAGTTAGCAACTTTTTAGAAATAACCTTAAGCTGCACCGTATATTCAGCCGTAAACTGCTTTTGGTATGATGAAGAAAAATATTTAAAACCTGTTTGCATTTGGAACTATGCATCTAAAACCAACATTTTAGAAATTATTTATTTGTAAAAGATGTTCGGTATTGAAAATGAAGTATGTAGCGTTTAATAGTTCATTTACAGAAACACTCAAAAGAATTCCGTTACATTACGGACTTTGGGGGAAAATCGTTTGCGGTGCGGTGAATTTTAATGATATTGCATTATTTAAATTTACGTATATCATGGAGATGTACCACAAGAGGCTTACTATAAAATATGGTGTGGATAACATTCATCGTTCATTTACAGTGACACGCAAAAAAATTTGGTTAGAGTACTGTCTAAGAACAATAATTGCTGGAAGTGCGTTTTAAGTTGCGGAACGCGTTTTAAAATTTCACGATTTTTTTGCCTATTACTTGGTGTGTATAAATTTCATAAATCATATTCAGAACATCTCTAGTACATTTCAGTTTATGGACAGAAATTCCAGAAGTGTAATTTTGATTTCTGCTATGCATTTCTTAACTAAACAAAAATTTGTCATTCTATGTAGTATATATACAAATCTATCAAGCAGGGCGGTCGCTCTGCCAAGCCAAGCTAAAAAACAGCGCCAAACAAACAACGCCAAGAACTGGACTTTAGACCGCTACTGCTTACTTACAGCAATCAACTTCGCAATGTTAAATCAACCAAACATGCCAGATTAAAATATCAGATACCAAATGAACCAAGCGTCATAGAAAAAAAAACGAAAACTAAAAGAATCTTATGAAGAAATTCTTCTATTTCAGACCAAACTCATCTTCATAAGTGATTTATAAACAGAGATATAGATTTTTTTTAAAACGTCGAGTTACTGAAAATGATCACTATTTTCATCGTCAAACTTTTTATTTCAAACAACCTACAGATTTAAATATAGGACAGAAATGAAAAAGGATTGCATTTTTGGACAAGTAATAACCTAATCTACGTGCTTTTATAAAATACAGTAAAAAAATAAATAAATTTCTATCCTTAATTAGCAAAAATCTGTTAATTAACTTTGGCAACTAAAAAATTATGCCAAAACAGAGATAAAACCCCGCCAACGACCGTGTACCATCTCTATTATAATAGCAGAAATCAGTTACGGGTTAATCATATCAAATTTCATCTGCAAGTCAGCCATTTCTTCTGAAGATATTTTTTTAATAAAACTTCCTAATTATAAGAACACACATTTTATCAGACAATTAAATGTGACTGCAAATTGTGACCGATGACTGTTTCCAACAGGAATAAGAATAAGAAATTGCCGAGTTAGAATAGCGATCTGGGTGGCTTAGTGGTAATACGTTAGCACGGTACGCTGAAGGTCCCAGGTTCGCGTCCTGGCGCAGGTCAATTTTTCACTCATGTTGGTTTAGTGCATTTAATTGTCTGATAAAATGTGTGTTCTTATAATATTGTAAAATAAAGTAATCAGACGTAGTGTTCATGCTTTTAATATATATATAATTTACATTTTTAGAAAAATCTTTTTAAAAAAATTAATTTTGAGGGAAGAGGTACCTTCTGAAATGTATACATTAAGAGTTATCGGCATTTAAAATTTCTTTCCAAACGTAAACAAACTTTTCGAAATGGAATTGAATATGATTAATTTATTTCTATAAAACCACGGTAAAGGACAAGCATTTCGTTCGCAGGCTGAGATCCTTTGACGTCATTTTTCTTTAAATTAATGGAATCCAGTTGTTAAATTGTTTTTGGTTTAGAAGTTAAGTTTCCATTTAAATTTATTGTAAGAGTATAGTTTTTAATTGAATAAAATAATGTAAATCTAAGAAATTGCTAAGATATTTTGCTACTTTTCACCATTAAATACAGATTCGCCAATCAATGGGATTTAATGCTAATAATAAAAGAGCATGATATCACGTTTGATTTCAAAAGCAGCGCTGACGCGCTATGTACATATTCCATTTTTACTCATCTCATGGATTAGTCAGTGATATTTTTTAACGAAGGATAACAAGTATTATAACAAGCCATATTTAGTATGTTGTTTTTAAGGGTGTAATTAGTTTAGTTGAAAAATCTACTGGTATTTCTAGTTAACCCTTTAAACAATAACTGAAAGTAAAATGTAATTTTACATAGCATTCTCATGTTAATTTCATAGAGTAGATTATTTATATTATGTATAATCAATTTAAAAAAAAAGAAATGATATATACAAAAAATAACTTTTCAAAAGTAAAAAAACAGCCAAGCTTAAAAAAAAACGAAAGTTGTGGCTAAAAAATGGTGTGATATCAAATTTCCAAGCTTTTATTATAGTACTTATTTAACTTTTTTCCATTAAATAAATTATCAGATATATAAGTCGAGTGCTACGTATATGTTAATAGAAATCGTTTTCTGAAAATTCAATTTTTTCAAATTATGCATGATGGGCTTGGCGACCATCTTTCCATATTTCTAAGCACCCAAATTTCTAAACTAAAAGCGTAATATGTTTGCAATGTAATATGTTTATAACAATGTCGAACTTCAGATTTTAACTACGGACAGATAAATTGGGAAAGACTGATATTTTGATAAATTGATTTTTACTACTTTGAAATGATTAATTACTCTAAAAAATAAATCATAAGATGAATCCTTAAGATAAGTCATCATTATTTTAAGACACAATTTTCCGAACATACAAGTCCATAAACGAAACGCTTAAAATATTTGCTTAAGTTACAATTTTGAACTTCGGATTTTAACTACGGATAGGGGTGCTTAGAATTTTGTGTATAATATGGAAAGATGGCCGCCAAGCCCATCATGCATAATTTGAAAAAAATTGAATTTTCAGAAACACGTTAGGATGTATTTAGTACAGGAGAAAACGATTTCTATTAACATATACGTAGCACTCGACTTATATATATATATATATATATATATATATATATATATATATATATGATAACTTATTTAATGGAAAAAAGTTAAATAAGTACTATAATAAAAGTTTGTAAATTTGATATTACACGATTTTTAAGCCACAACTTTCGTTTTTTTTTTTTTTTAAACTTGGCTGTTTTTTTTTACTTTTGAAAAGTTATTTTTTGTAGATAGATCATATACAGGGCTATAGAAAATAATTCGATATTTTCCCGAATATTGTTGGTAATTCGTGAAATTGAGTTGTTAAATGTGATAAAAAAACGATGTGTGTGCGTTTTCCAAATTGTTTACTTAGGCGTCATATTTCGTCTTATTAAACAGTAAAGATTTGTAAAGTATTTTGGAAGTGGAAAGGGTTACATAATCTGCGCTTAATGCATGATTTTTCGTTGTTGTTAAAAACGTCATCTCAATATATATTAGCCTTTTCTTGAGGTGTCAGAATATATTTAGTAAGAGTAAAAGATAATTTATTCACGTTAATAAATGCCCTTAGCGAAATATAATATTTTTAATAGATAACACTGAGCAAATACACAAAAATGTATTTTCAAATTAAGCTAAAACGTTTTTGAATTAAGCTTGCCTATTACTTGGTATGTCTAAATCCTATAGATTGTATAACGGACAGCACAAAAGATCTCGAGTATATTTCGGTTTAATAACGGAAATTGCTGTTGCTAACTGAACTAAATTTTATCATACTGTGTAGTATATATATCAATCTGTAACAGATCAAATACAGGATTTCACAAAATAATCCAGCTATTCTTCTGACTATTGAGAATAATTCATGAAAATGAGTTTTCAAATGTGTTATGCGTTTTCAAAATTGTTTACTTAGACATCACCTTTCACCTTATTAAACGGTGAAGTTTTGTTAAAATATTCTGGACGTGTTGGAAAGTGTTTCATAATCTAATGCATCACGCATGACTTTTCATTCTTGTTTTTATATTACAATCTGTCCTAATGACCAGATTGTCTTCTGGAATTGGTAAAAATATGATTTTAAATGTTAAAGATTTACAAAATTTAAATATAGTAAATTATTTTGTAGTATTTTTTTTCCGGTAAAAGTTAAAATTCTAAAAATGGTGTAATTTTAAAAGTGGCGTTTTGAAACATATTTGAAAAATGTTTATCAATTCGATTTGTCTGTCTGTGTATTACATCAGCTAAGTAAATATACTCGAACTGCCATGTAATTTTTATATATCATAGAGATTTACTATAGAATGTTCGCCATTTAAAATGAAGTATGTAGCATTTAATTATCGTTTACAAGGACGCTCAAAAGAATTCTTTTACATTATGATCTGTGGCGAAAATATATTTGTGGTCTATTTTAATGTTACCATACTTCAAACATAATCAAATTTAAGGATCTCTGAGGTGTACTGCAACATGTTTTCTATGGATTTTGGAGTGTATAACGTTTATTGTTTTACAGAGACACATAAAACAATTTGGTTAGAGGACTGACTATGATTGATAATCGATGGAAATGCGAGTTCCGCTGCCATATGCATTTTTTAAAATTATCTAATTTTTAGTGTATTACAAGGTGGGCATAAATTCAATACATCATATACAGGGGTCCACTACGAGAGGGAACGTGACTACCTCTGCAGGTTTTCACACCCCTCGAGTTGTGGTAAAGCAAGTATGGGTTGGAACATCCCGCCTTAAGGCCTAGGGCCTGGTTCCCTTCTGGGTTTCCAACTCCGAAGCTGTTGGGGGACGCCGGCCCGTCTCCAAGTGTCTCGCGGTGACTCCCCGTGGTTTCACCGCGTGTCGCAATGGCCTACGTCGTCAACACATGGGTTCAAGGTTAGAGGGTCCGTATTGGTTCGGCTCTCTGACCGACCGAAGCGCCGCACAGTGTAAGATTTTGCGAATCTAGCGGGTCAAAATTCAATTTATGAAAATTACTGATATTAATTAAAAGAAATTCCATTTACTATAGATAAAATGGTTCTATATTATGGAAAAATATATATTTACTTGTTACATTGTACATTTTACGTCATCATTATCACATTATCATAATCATAATAGAAAGAGTTTTCGTCATTTTCATTTATTGACTTTTACGCAGTGTTATTTTATTCAGTGCAGATTTTTAAAATATACAATACCTAACTTTTACAACAAGAAGAGTTTTTTTTAGTATATAGTAATTAGGTTATTAGGTACTGACATCGCTGCCAGTGTCTCCGGCACTGCCTTTTTTTTTTACATCCAATCTATAACCAATATGTCAAATCATTCCATAAATCTTATCAGTGCATGTAGTGTCGATAAGCCTCAAGAAAATGTTGCATTACTCGCATGAGCATTACTCGTATATGTTCAGATACATTTCAAATTGTTCATAACCTTGGAAGTTGCGTTAAAGATATGGCATTTTTGGGTTGCTTTATTTAAAGATAGAATAATGCACACTTTGCCATCTAAAATTGTTTCTTCAAATCTGTGCTCTATTTCATTATGTTTGATCATCTAATTCTACTAATTTTGGCACAAGAGCAGTAATTTGATTTCTGACATTTTCAAATTCTGCCGTTATTGACAGATCAGTTTCCTTGGTGAACTTAAATTGTATGGGTCTACAGTAAGAAGCAGATGAAGGGTGTGCATTTTGCCATAATATAAAGTTTTGATTTTCTTTATTACAGCCATATAGTTTTAAAGGAACCACAGATGGGATTAGAATATTTGCATCTTCAAAATTGTTTTCATTTGATTTTTGCTTGTATCTACTTTGTCCACCACTTCCATCGACCCCCCCCCCAACCACCCCCATTTAAAAATCATTGTTATACTTTTTAACACAGACCCTTTTTCTTTAGTAAGAATATTTAATATCTGTTTTTGTAAAATACAAAGTATTTTTATCGTTAAATCTACAATAGATTGTAATTTAACTTCTGCAATTTTATTAAGAAAATATGCTTCGGATGGATAGCACATTCTTTTGCATCTTTTACCTGCTCATAAGATGGATAAATGTTCAAAACTTTTTGAAACGCTGAGTTTCTTATAATCCCGTATTTTCGGCAGCTTAATTTCATAGTCGGCATTAAAACCAACGCTTCTTCAAGAGAATATTTAAATATCGGGTATCCGGCTTTTTGAACGATTTTTTAAAATTTAGTTGCTTTTTTAGGGTTTACAGATATTTATTTGCTTTAACATACCCGCGGCACCCTTTCGTCCAAATTGTCTTAATTTTAAACACGTGGCATGTGTGAGTTCATTTTGAGTGTTCTGAGAAGAATGGATAAACCTTTTTATTTCCGATTTCGGTCCACTTAAACAAAATTTTCTTTGGACGTATAACTTTTTTCGCGCGTAGTCATTATTAATTCTGTCTGGTATATAGAGATTACTTATTGTTATATTCGAATCTAGCCATCTCTTATTTTTCTTTAAAAAACGTTCTTTAGGCGATGGTAATTTCTCAATCTTCGATTAATGTCAATCATAAACGAATGGATCAGCCGCTTAATCTGGTCTAACATAACATATGAGCAATGTTGAAGTTTATATTTGTGTAATACGTTGTCTATCTAGATATTTGTAGAATTCACTGGCAATGATTTATGTCCAGTAACATAATTTATAAATATGTCATAGAATTCTCTTTTCGAAATTAACACTTCAATACCTGTAAAAAATTACTTATATTCAAAAGTTGCAAATAGTTGCATCTGAAATTGATTTATTTTATATGTATATGCATATATAATTACAAAAAAAATTACCTTACAATGTACCAAAGTGTACAAAATTTTTGGCAGTTTTTTTAATTTATCATATGTTATTAAATTTTCAAATAATTTACATATTAACTTACAAGTTTATTTTTAAGAAGTAGCACTTTTAAATAACTATCGTAATTGTAAAATACAAAGTAAATACTTTGTTGTAACGATTGCATACAATCATAAAACAATATTTACAAAATAAGTATATTTTTAGCCTTAAATATCATTTGCAATTACATCTACAACAATCGCCGCTCTTAAAAGGTTTACAGAAAACTTGGTTTTGACCAGACTTTTGATGGTGTTGTTGTGGAGTAAAACTGCTTTCACTTTATCTCTTTCGTCTTCAATGTGTTAGATGTAATATATAATGTCTAAAACTGAAATTATTTAAAATCGATTTTCTGAATTTTTTCCCGCTAGATTTGCGAAATCTTACACTGTGCGCCGTAGCGAGCCAAAGCTACTGGCGCGATATAAGTCCCTCAGGACTTGGGTTCGGTTGTCGTCTACGCGCGGTGCGCCCCGTCATGGGCGATTGCGGGGCAGATTACTTTTATATTTTATATCATATACAGGGCTGCACAAAAGAATTCGCCCACATTACATGGACAGCAATTGCCGAAAATGAATTTTTACTGAGTTATGTGTTTTTACTTACACATCATACGTAGTATAGAGTCTTATGATCGTTTTAAAAATCGAAAAAAAAATTTGACGGATTTATCCGTTTCAGACGCTGGAGATTCCGAAAAACATATTTTTAGAAGAAAAAAAAATGCCGTCCGTCTTAATAATTCTTAAAAATATTCTATTAGTGCTGGAAAGTGTTTCATAATCTCTGCCTGAAACATGAATTTTTGTTACTGTTTCAGCCATTTCTGGTTTATATCTGTCTTGGTCATGTTCTAGATTAAATAGGAACGAAAAACCCTGCGTCACGCATAGATTGTATAACACTTTCCAGCACTTTCAAAATACTTCTAGAAATCTTTACCTCTTAATGAGGTGAAAGATGACGTCTAAATAAACAATTTGGAAAACGCATAACACATTTAGAAAACCTGTTTTCAGGAATACCAACAATATTTGGAAAAATATCCAAATTATTTTTGCAGCCCTGTATATGATTTATAGATTTGTATGCATACTACATAGAAATCAACAATTTAGTACAGTTAGGAAACGCACAGTTAAAAAATTCTCTTCAGCAATTTCCGTCAATAAACGGAAATGTATTCTCGATATTTTCTGCTGCCCTGTATATTAAATATATAGAAAAATTCTAATCGACAATTTAGTACAGTTAGGAAACGCACAGTTAAAAATTTCTCTTCAGCAATTTCCGTCAATAAACGGAAATGTACTCTCGATATTTTCTGCTGCCCTGTATATTAAATATATAGACAAATTCTAATATTGGAACATAAATTCCCCTTATTATACCAATTAAAGCATGAAAACATTTAAAATGAATAACAATTTATTTATTACTAAAATAAGTGTAAAATGAAATAAAGATTCTAAAACACTAAAACTATTCTAAGATAACAATATAATAAATTATAACACCTTGTACTAATATATTTATTTTAAATGCTCAAAGGTGTAAATTAACAACATAATACAAATTTAAATAACTTTTATTAGATATAAATATAATAATAAAGTATAATAGAAAAACAACATCCCTGGCAAGATTATATCTAGAAGAAACCATCCAAATAAATTTCAATGAAAGTAAAATAATATTTCCCTCTAGTCTATACTATCCATCCATAATACGAGAAACCATAGAGATACTAACGCGCAAAAATACAATATGTAACGATGCGGCATATTTTAATTTACCGAAACTGTGGCTCGAGTTACTCCATGGTCACAAATATGAAAACAAACAACCAAATAAAAATAGAAGATAACGTGCGTAATTTTTAGAAAAGTACATGAAAATAATAACTTCAAAGCCCGTGCAATTCTAGAATATTCTCATTTGCTTTTGAAAATCACTCGGAATGAGTTGAAACATGTAAAACAACCTAATAAATGTTTATTTTAATTTGTATTATGTTGTTAATTTACACCTTCTAGCATTTAAAATAAATATACTATTCTAAGATGTTAAAACTTTCGTCGGAGTCCCGAGTGCTTTCGACCAGAACCTGGCCCTCATCAAAGGGCGAAAATAAGAAAATTTTTTGTAACATCCCGTAATGTACGCTGCTTAAATATCAGAAGGCGAAATCAAACACAAAGAAGGAAGGGGGGAGGGGAATAAATGAGTCTATTGAGCGAGGTGGGTTATTCCAACCCAATTGTACCATTGACACCAAGTACATTAAACCAGATTTTTAATATATTGCATGATCATTACAGGATTTCTTACCACTTGTCAGTATTTCCGCAGACTCCCTCAGTATAATGTTTTCATGTTTTCAGTTTAAATGTTTTCATGTTTTTAATTGCGATGTATATTATCTATAAGATTTATACACACCAAATAGCAGGCGAAAATTTGTGTAAATTTAACAAGTTGGAAATTGTACGTCAAACGTTACAAACGAGGTGCGTTCGTACGCACGTTTTAGAATTAAATTCATGATATCCCGTGCGTAGAACGGGTTAAACAGCTAGTTAAGTATATATTTTATGACACTGTTCATACAAATATCTTAACTAGTTATATAAATATTCAGATATATATATGTATCAGCTAGTTATATAAATATTCAGATCTTGATGATTTTTAATTCTGTGAAATGAATTATATCGTCTGCAGATTAATTTCTGTCATAAAATAAGTATCTCGGTCGCTTGACGATTTAACCTCCATCGGAAGCTCCTATAACAAAAAAGCACCGATTTAAAAAAAAAAAATTCAAATTTCTTAATAAATATTTTTATTAATATCTCCTAAAGTTTTGATTCGATTTTAATAAAATTTGAAATGTCTCGACAAAATTCTGCAAAGATAATATATTTTAAATTGCAAACCATTTGGTTGGGTAGTTTTTGCGTTGTTATATGCGGACAGACAGACGGACGGACAGACAGACAGACAGACGGACGGACAGACGGACGGACCAAACGACGACTATAGGTGCTACGTATTTATATAATTACGAACGCACCTAAAAATGCAGGCCGCAACTGAAAACGCACTTACAGCAATTGTTATTAACAGACAGTGCTATAACCGAATTCTTTTGTGTATCCCTGTAAATGAACGATGACTGCTTTACACACAATATTCTATAGTAAGCATCTTGTAATGCACCTCAGTGATACATGTCAATTTTAATATGTTTGAAATAGTGAAACATTCTTAAAATAAACCGCAAACGATTTTTCCCTATAGACAGTAATTTACCGTAATTATTTTGAGTGTCCCTGTAATGGAACTATAATTGCTTTGCAAATAATATTTAATGTAGTGCCCCTCAGTGATATATATATCAATTTCAATATGTTTGAAATAATGTAACATAATTAAAATAAACCGGAAATGAACACTTCCCATAGACCGTAATGTAACAGAATCCCTGTAAAGGTCCCTGTAAAGGAGTTATAAGTGCTACACACTTCATTTTGAATACCGAACATCCCCATAGTAAACCTTAATAACATATATCAACTGCATGACAACCCGAGTATATTTATGAGAGTTATAGTACGGACAGACAGACGGCAGACACATAATCAGACAAACCGAATTCATAAACACTTTTCAACTATGTTGGACAGCGTTAAAACAAGAACGAAAAATCATGTGTCAAGCATAGATTATGTAACACTTTCCAATTTTTCCAAAATAATTTTGCAAATCTTTACTGTAAGGTGTAAGATGATAGTTAACTAAACAATTTTGAAAACGCATTACATATTTAAAAATCCAATTTTAGGAATTACCAATAATATTAAAAAAATATCCGCGCTCTTTTGAGCAGCCCTCTTTATGATCTATAGATTTGTATATATACTAAATAGAATGCTAACTTTTAGTTCAGTTAGGAAACGCGTTGCACAGTTTAAAATTTCCTTTCTGGAATTTCAGAAAATAAACGGAAATGTACTCGAGAACTTTTGTGTTGCCCTGTATACAATCTATACAATTTATACATACCAATTATTAGACAAAAAATGAGTTAAATTTAAAAACGCGTTCATCAACTAAAAAAGCATTCCCATCAATTATTATTAATAAGCAGTACTTTAACCGAATTATTTTGTGTGTCCCTGTAAATAAACTATGAAATCTATATACACAATATTTTATAGTAAACCTCTTGTAATCCACGTTAGTGATATATATTAATTTCAATATGTTTGAAATAGTGTAACATTATTAAAATAAACTGCAAACGATTTTTCTTCATAGACTGTAATGTAATGGAATTCTTTTGAGTATTCCTGTAAAGGAACTATAAGTGCTATGCACACCACATTCTATAATTAGTCTCTTGTAGTGCATCTCAGTGATATATATCGATTTCAATATGTTTGAAATAGTGTAACATCATTAAAATAAATGAATTTTTCCCAAAGACCGTAATGTAGCAGAGTTATTTTGAGTGTCTCTGTAAAGGAACTATACGTGTTACACACTTCATTTTGAATACCGAACAACCCCATAGTAAACCTTAATAACATATATCAATTGCATGATAATCCGAGTATATTTATGCGAGTTAAAGCACGGACAGACAGACGGCAGACAAACGGAATTCATAAACACTTTCCAACTAGTATGTTCGACAGTGTTAAAAAACATTCCAATCTTTATTTATTTTTCATAAATAAAAGAACCCTATTTATTTAACCAAGAGTTCCAAATTAAGTCTCAGTTATTTAAATTTTAAATTTAATAAACTTTTTTTAATAAAATAAAAAATTGTGGTCAGGGCTAGCACAGAAAGACTGTACTTTAATGTAAATAAGCATCATCTTTTTTTTAAGAAATAAAACTATACTTAGTAGCGGAATAAGACATCATCTTGACGTAAAAATGATCATTTAGCGATTTTTAACGGAAGTCACGTTCCAAAGCAAAAACATAAAAATGAAGAAGCTATAAGTCTCTTAATTATTTTATGCAAGTAAAAAAACAGTTGTAAAGAAACTTGCTCTCGGAAAAATAAATATTATTAAAAAAAATTAAATGTTATTGCCGTCAAAACACTTTTTTTTCTTAGGAAATGAAATATGACAAGGTCTGAAATAAATAGGAAAATAATGATAATAATTAGGACAAAAATTACATAGCAGTTGATGTGTGTTAGCGATTTTTTTGCATTTCTTGGAACTGCTTTACTAATTTATTGTTAACAACATACTTTATTATATAATTATATAAAAAAAAATCACTTATTATACTTATAATGAAACCTCGCTTGCTAAAAGTGATAAAAGTACACTTAACACTTTCCGGTACAGACAAACTCTGTTCGTAAAATGAGAAATTACTGACTGACACAGGAATTTACTAACGACTTTTTTAGAAAATAAGAACTCCTCATTTTAAGCTTTCATTATAGAAACAAAATTTTATTAAAGTATTCTTGGTGCCGTATGCAAGTTTGGAATTAAAATTAGGTATGCCCGGAGTGGGACCACTGTGCCGGAAAGGGTTTAAAGGTTTGTATATACCTTTTAGTAAAGAGATAAACAAGTTTCGTACACAGAATTGGCGACATTCTCAAGATCAATACTGATAAAATAAACTATTTTCGCAAAATGAACTTGAAAAGCAAAAACCACTGTATCACAGGTATAAAGAAAGCAGGTGCTTTATTAAAAAAATCCCTGACGGTTCGGCCTACAGGCACAGGTAGATTTCGGAGACGCAGACCGTCCGACGCCTGTTTGTTGGGAATTGCGGAACAAATGACAGTTTTGCCATGATGCGACAGTTGGAACTGCCCACTTCGAAACCTAACTTGTTTGTAGGTGGAGCCGGCAGGGATTTTTTTTTTAATTTTATTTTTTTGCTATAAGGGTTGGTCCTATAAAAAAATTTGTCAATATAAAAGTTTTAGATAATATTAAGAGGATTTATAATAAATTTAAGCAGATTTGATATCCTGTGAATTGACGAAGTTATGAATTTTTGCCTTCTAACTCCCCTTTTTTTCACCCCCTTGGGGTCATTTTTAATTATATGAAAAATCTGTCGTAAATAAATTTTCGGTCCTTTTCCTAGAAGTAATAATAACTTTAAACGGATTCGATACGCATCATAGTAAAGAAATTATGGGTTTTTTTCTGTTTTCACAAAAAGCCTCCCCTACCCCACCCCCTTGGTTCGATTTTGCCCATTAACGGACTTGATCGAGATTTTATGCCCCTTGATTTTATGTATCAGATTGGAAGAGATTTGTGTAGAATTATTGACGTTATCGTGTCCATAAAAAAGCGACATAGATAGATAGATAGATAAAGTTTTGAACTGGGGCTAGTTTTGAGTTCTGGGAGTCATGATCGGCGTAGATCTGCAAAAATTTTTCAAAAATTCCAACATAGGGGAGAATGTAATAGGTAGTATTTCTTACGAAATCTACCTAAAATGATCAGCTGTGAACGTGAATTATTTTATCCTATTGTTTTTTAATTTATAAAGCATCTTCAGCCAAATTATATGTGACTCAAAAGAAGCTGATTCATTGCATATTTTCTCGCTGCGCATATAGATTTCAATTGATCCGCCGGTAATGGTTCGGGAATAAAATTTTGAAGGATAAATTATTTTACTATTTTGTAAATTAATAAGTAAAAGTTCTATGTTATGTAGTTTGGCAAAAGATGTAGTTCTCTTGCTGTGTTTGATATTTTCTACATGTTCTTTCATCTTCGTTTTAAACATTCTATTTATCATTCATGTATAATATTGCAATGTTCCATCTGTTTTGTGGAACGTATTTCATAATCACCTGATAGTTGATCTCTATTGGATTCAGTTTCTTACAGACTATGTTTTTTAATTTCATCAAAGGTTTTGCAATAAGGCAGATGTTGAATTTGTTAAGTTTACATTTCGATCGTTCAAAGACCCCAAGAAAATACTGTAAAGTACATAACTTTGAATTTCGTTCATTGAATTTTCTTTTGAACATACATTGCTATTAACTGAAATAAATATAGTATATTAGTTATAGCTGAATATGCATTAAATATTCAAATATACTAAGTTAATCAAATATCTGTTACTATGGTTTTCGCTGTCTGTACTTAATTTTTTTCAGAAACGAATGAAGTTTTTTGGGGGTTATTAGAAGACAATCTGTTATTTCTGCGGTTATTATCCACTACTACTGTTAAATCTGTTATTTTAACGAAAAATACTTTTACAATACGAAGATTTGTGAATAACTTAAATATACATTTCACTTTAATATAAATTTCAGTTCTATATGTTTTAAGTTTAAGAAAATACATTAATAAAATGTTGCTTTCTTTTCCGCATCGCATAAATAAACTGAATCTGAATATAAAATCGTCATTTCTTAATGCATTAAACAATTCTTACTTTTACATTGATGTATATTTTTACACGTTAATATATTCCTTTGGCAAAAGATTAAAAAAAATCGCGATTTTAAAAATCTACACAAAAATGGAGTGTTCAAAAGTTTTCAAATTCATATAAAAGAAAAAAAAAACAGATGTAAATGTAGAATGTATCCTAAATTTAATTTCCTAATTTGTTTCCAAAATTCCATTTTATAAAAATGAAGCAATTATACAGTTTCAAAACGAGGATGTGTATAAATTTATATAACACAATTCTTTATAAGTAACTATCTTTAAAAACTACAGATGAAGATAAGTTAACCCTTTTTGAGGCATCAAAGTAGTGGATTAAGATATTTTCTCCGTGTTAATGGTTTTCTAGAGAAAATGGTTCATAGAAGGGACGAGAAGGTTTCAAATGACAGCGAGGAAAAAAATGAAGAGATAAGGAAAGATATATCTGAAAATATGGTTTTGAAAATACCTTTTAAAATAGTTTAGGGGAAACTGTCCTAAAATGACATACCTTAAGGGAAAACTGCTTCTATTCATAAAATTTTTTCTCATGACCTTTATTTTTTACACATTAACTTTCCGAAATATACAAAAATCAATGGTGACTTTTAAAAAGTAAAAAATAAAGTCATAACGTCATAATAAGGATTTATATAAAATGCTGGACTATGTCATTTTATCTATGTGCTGTCGTAACACGACACACCTATAAGTTGCTATTAATGTTATTTGCATACATCACAAATAAAAATTTTTGCACACCAAGAAATATTCTGAATATTAACTATGTGCCCACTTAACCCTCTAGCCGCGGGCGATGTTTCCATTTTCTTATATAAAACCGCGGCCTATTTTTATTCGTCACTTATAATAGTTATAAGGATTGAATACCACCGGAATTTACAAACAGTTTTACTTGGAAATATATAAAAGCAGTTTTTTCATGTACATTATAAAAACAAAGTTTTATTTCAAAATTCCGGTGGGAATGTGGCATTTATGGATTCAAAATATTTCAAAAACCGCAGAACTTTCAGAATGACCTAATAAATGAAATAATATATCATAGAAACTCGACAGAGTTTCTCGCCAAGCATAAGAAATAGCAATGCATTAAACCGTAAGTGAAAGGAATTTCCGCCAATGGATGCCAAACGATTTTACAAAAAATTTTTAGCACTCTGTCTAGTTTATATTTTGCGGACGGTGAAAAACGGGTTTTTGACACATCTATATCTCGCGTTCTATTTATGATAGAAACAAAATTCTTGATTCTATGGAATGGGGCGTGCCAAGTGACTAAGAAATCAAAAGTAAAGCAAAATCCGACGAATTGGTTTTCAGTAAATGCGATTTTAAAAGTGCTGTTTTTTGCACTTTTTAAATCTTGTTCAGACCAAAAACTGTTGACAGGGCTACAGCAATGTGTAATTATCGGATTTTTACGCGTTTTACGTCATTTGAATTGTTTTTATGAGTAGTTCAAATCTTTGTAAGTTTCATGTAAAAATATTGATTAGTTTTTGATTTATATCAGTTTAAAGTTATTGATTCCTATACTTAACATAGAGCAAAAAACTATTGACAGGGCTACAGCAATACGTAAACATCAGATTTTTACGCGGTTTGCGTCATTTGAATTGTATTTATGAGTAGTTTAAACCTTTGTAAGTTTCATGTAAAAATATTGATTAGTTTTTGATTTATATCAGTTTAAACTTATTGATTCCTATACTTAACATAGAGCAAAAAAATAATAAATGACCCAACTCTTTTAGGAATGGTCGTATACACATGATATTAAGATATGTTATTACAGTCGACCCAAATAAGCTCCTATAATAAAAAAAATAGTAACATTTAAGGTTAATTTACAGGGTAAACACAACATATTTTCTTATATAGGGCTAAAGAGTTGTGTAATTATCCAATTTTTACGCGGTTTGCAGCATTTGAATTGTTTTTTATGAGTAGTTCAAATGTTTAATATTTTGTGTAAAAATATTAATTAGTTTTTTATCTATACCACTTTAAAGTGATTTATTCCTATACTTAAGATGAAGCAAAGAAATATTAAATGGTCTAACTCTTTTCAAAAAGAACGTATGCGCATGATGTTAAAATATGTTACTACGAACAACCTAAGTTAGCTTCCTAATGTAAAACAGAATTGTAGAATTTACTGTTCGTTTACAGAATAACTCAAAAGATTTTTTATAAGACTAAATAGTTATGTAATTAGCGAATTTTTATGTTGAAGTACTTGATTCCTGTACTTAACACAGAGGAAAAACAATAGTAAATAGTATAACTTTTGTCAAAGTGGCTATATACACAAGAATTTCAAATATGTTACTACATCCGATTCATTTAAACTCTCTATTGTAAAGTGGCATTGAACCATATACGTTTCGTTTACAGAGTCTCTTAGAAGATCTTGATTGCATTACAACCGATGTATATTTACTGAGTGAGATGTATTTTAATGATTTTATACTCTTTCAATCTCTGTAAGATTTTATTATCTTGCTTTAAAATTTAATACGAGTTCATTTTATCCGCCTGAAAGCAAGGTAACCTGAAGTTATGGTAATCTGAACTCTAAGCCTATTAAAATATAGTATTTTAATCGATTAAAATAACTGTTTATTTATAAATAAATTCTAGTGTATCAGGAATTGATTGAAATAGCGATTACAAAATTCCAACTTTACATTCATGCGCCGAGTAGTAGAATGTAAAAACGTTGCTACCCCAAGATTAGAAGTTTTGCGTTTAAATAAATGCCGTTCATCGAATCTCCGGCTATGCCGAACTTAAAATGCTCTAAAAACGGACCTAGAGAACAATGAAAAGGAAATAACTTCTTAAATTCTCCATAAAAATTTCAAATGTTAAATTTCGTAAACAATAGCTGATCGGTAACGAACTGTTCGGTTTACGGTTCAATTTTAATAAAATTTTACATCTTTTTAAACGGTTCATTATGTAAACGCTTTAGTCTTTGCGGTGTATTTACAAAATCACACAAAATTTTGGAATACATGTCATCCTCTACGAACAGTTTTTATTTTGAAATCACTTTAATAGTTTTTATACTTTTACAAACGTTGCGAATCTTATATTTTTCCGATTCTCGAAACGTTGAGTTAAAAAACTTAACAAATAAAAATCTTTTAAGGTGCTCAGTAATTTTCAAAAATAATATTTAATATATTAGTATAAAAATCCTCGGAATTACAATGGTTCGTAGATAAAAAATTTTTTGATTATTCTCGGTAAAGTATGCTCCATAAATTTATATTGACCGAAAAAAAGTGCTTCTTATTTTTCCCCATTTTTTTTTTAAACTGCAGTATCTGTAAAATTTTCTATTTTTTGTTTTTTGAATGTACATAAACGGAAGAGTGATATAAACAAAAGAAAAAGGAAAATAAACATGTCATAAATAATCTGATGAATACCATGGAAGGAAATTAATATAAAAGTTTCCACGTTGCTATGGTAGCGACATGTACATTGGAATAAGTCACTGAATAAATTGTATAATTCTGATGTATAATTCTGTACATCACTATTATTTTTTTTTGCCCCTTTCATCTTTCTTTTATCTTTTCCTTTCTGAATAAAAATGGAATCTGTATAATTGAAATTAAGTATCTTACAAAAAGGAGTGATATCTCATCAAAAACAATTCGTTGTAAATGATCCCGCCAAGCCACAAACCTAAAACGTCAGTCACAAAAAGAAGTGATATCACATAAAAAGAAGCGATATAGAGGTGCATACTCCGAGTCCCGTGTAAAAATCTATCACCACTCATAATGTTTCCAAAGGACTCGGAGTGAGGTACAGTATGTGAAAACTGCTTGGCGACCTGCAGGCTTTTATAACATATGCAGTATATCAATTTTGAAAATCGAAAAAATAATTTTTTAATTTTTGCTATATCACATTTATAAAAATTTTTGTATGCGAAAGAACTGTCAGAACGGATTTTTCACCAGATCTATGCGATTCCGCTTACGCTAGAAATACTGCAATATATCCCAATTTAGTTAACGTTTATCATAAGGTGCATTGTTATTAATATGCGTATGATCAATATATATATATATATATATATATATATATATATTACAAACTCAAAATCTTTACATGTTTACTTAAATAATCCTCTTCTTAAGAGTGGTGTTTCTAGTTTAAATAATGGTAAATAGAATCAACAAATTGATTTTTCAAGCTCATAAATAAGAAAGAATATGCAAACACAGAAGCTTCAACTTTTTAAAATTTTATGGGAGCAAAATAAATAAATAAATAAAGTAAAATAAAATAAAATAATAATAATATAGTCATATGTAATTGCAGGAAACGCAAACATTATAAAAGCCTGCAAGTCGCCAAGCAGTTTTCACATACTGTACCTCACTCAGAGTCCTTTGGAAACATTATGAGTGGTGATAGATTTTTACACGGGACTCGAAGTATGGACTTCTATATCGCTTCTTTTTATGTGATATCACTTCTTTTTATGACTGACGTTTTAGATTTGTGGCTTGGTGGGATCATTTACAACGAGTTGTTTTTTAAGAGATACTATAATTTGTAAACGAATCTCTCTATTTCTAAATAAAAGAAGATAGATTCAACGAAGAAATATAATCTCCCGATGCTTAAGTACTATAAAAATTACCGGAAACGTCAAAATAGCGTTCCCCGTGGAATTGTATAGAATAAGTGAAACGCGATAGGAGCGTTACCCGCGGATGGAGGGTTAACAAATTTTATCCACTTATCCTTTGGTTTTCAGTGACTGAATAAATCATTACAATAAAGACAGGCTTTATCATCATTTCGTAAGAGAGATCTATATTTTTGTCGTCATCATTGGTTGAAACGGAGGGAATTTTCTTCTTAGCCTGTAGAACTGCACGTCTTGAGTTTGAATTATGTTTCTCCAAATAATAATATTTGGCTTATTGAATGGCAGATTACTGTTGTTGTTGTTTTTTCTGATCCTAAATGATCTAGCCAATAGGCTAGACCAAGTCCATAAGCCCAAAAATTTGGAGGAAGTCCAAAACGATGAAAGGACACCCCAAAAGGTCACTTCTTAGTCAAGTTCAAACAGGATAGGAGATGGTCAGCGGTGGGTGGCGCAGTCTTGCACTTTCCACAAAAGGGAAAAATCTTGGTACCGTTGTCAAATTTCCGGCATCTCAAGTGTCCACTCAAAACTCTTGAAATAGCAGACTGCTGGCCACGGCTACCCCAAAAGCAATAGCTCCTCCAGGCTTTTTGCCACAGTACCAGTCCAGTTATGAATTGGAGGGGAACGCCAAGATGTGTCGAGAGAATATTTGGCTTGTCAAAGAGTTAACTCTTTAGCCAATGTATCTGCCATTTCATTTCCGCCAATGCCAACATGAGAAGGAATCCATTGAAAGAATATGTCATGGTAGCTTGAAAGTCCTCTCAGTAAAGATAGCCAGATTACTTAAGGCAAGTATTACTAATCGAAAATTGTAGTAACGACTTGAATAAAAAAAAATCTCGCTAAATTAGCATTACTGGGACTCTTTTTTTGATATCACGTCCTAATATTCTTATTTGTTGCTCGATTTACGTATGTTTTTACTGAAGTAGAGAAAGATGAATTTCTGTCGCTTTTTGTTATTTATTCTTTTTTCTTTGCACGGTACATGAGAGTTCGTATGTTTTTACCACTATTTTTTTAATAGAATTTTCCGTCTTACCTAAAGTATTCCAAACCTGCAATTAAAAGAGATGTCTACAATTTCTGCTATTTAAATATTACATAGAAATATTCTAATCAGAAAAATTGGTGCTAGACTACTTGGAAAAACCAAGGAGTGTACGCACCTTGATAAAGTGAAAAATTGTATTCAAAAATTGTGGTAAAAGCGTACGAACCCTATGCTTGTTGTTAAATTTTATGTTTCTTGTGGTACACTGTAGCAAATAAAGCCTCCCTACTACTGTGTGCTTTTAAACGTGTTTGAAGAGAATAGAAAAAGTTTTTTTGTTTTCAGTTTCATTTTTTCGCAACTTTCTTCTGATTTCTATCCTCTCTTTATCCTCTCTTCTTATCTAGTTAGATACTTGCACCACGAGTTTCAGGGAGTCAGGTCGTCTCTGACTGTGTGTGTCGAGTTTTAGCAACTTGTCTGTTAATATGGAGAATTGTCATAAAATCAAAAGAAAAGCTTTACAAATTATCACAAGCAATAAATATGATTTTAATAACTGGGCTGTTTTTCAAAGATTTAATGTTTTTAATTGTGTTAAAAAAAATAATTAAATGTAAAAAACCTTTTTTAAACATACCTTCATTAAAATTCGCAAAGTCAACTTATATTATAAAACACAAATGTGTGCGTCGCTCAATGCTGACATCA
Organism: Maratus michaelseni; assembly: GCA_963931845.1. Lineage (NCBI taxonomy): Eukaryota > Metazoa > Arthropoda > Arachnida > Araneae > Salticidae > Maratus > Maratus michaelseni. The sequence continues at coordinate 129,977,181 of OZ007598.1, read as the reverse complement.
TAATGATGGGAGCAACAATGTTGTGAAAATAGGTGAATTAAGCAACTATGAAACTATTTTTTCAATTAAACAATCCTAACGTTATTTCTATCTGGGAAAATGTAAGTTTTGGGCCGACGTTGACCCCCACTTAGGGATTGAAGTAAAAAAAAATAATGTTCGCATGTATTGTCCTCAGGAACACATATATATTCTAAATTTCAAAGCTCTACGTTAACAGGAAGTGGGGGAAAAATGAGTATAAAGATTTTACTGCCACATACATACAGAAATATAAGTTAAAAGAAAGTATGTAAAAATAGGCTAGCATGTGGTATTTATTTTCGTTGTTTTACATTTGGTTGTGCCATACATATTAACGCCATATTTGAATCCACATTTGGTCAGTTATTTTTTTTAGTTTGTCCTAGAAAAACACAATGAATCAAACTTTAATACCGTTAAATTTAAATCTAAATATGCGTAAAAGACACTATTTTCGACCGTAAACATATAGGCGAAAACTCTAAAGTTCATTTAGACGGTTAGATGTGTAAGTAAGCTCAGTTCCTAATCTCCATACAAATAACCTATAATGCGCGATCCCACTTGATACGCGACTTTTATCCAGTCCGTTGAAACACTTCTTAACCAAGTTCGACTGTACTTGAAAAACTTATTTAACAATTTATTATTTCAAAGACTCGTTTGTACAAAAAATGAAGTTTTTTTTTTTTTTTTTCAAAAGGAGGGTACATATGAACATAAACATTTTTGAAAACTACACCTGTATGTAAATTAGTCTTTTCTGGGGAATCAAACTATACTTAGCATTGGAATAAGATGTTTTCTTTCCGTTAATACAATCTTTTATCGAGAGATAAATTCGTAATTGAAGTCACGTTCGAAGCAAATACACAAAAATGGAGTTCCCAGAAATTTTCAAATGGCTATGAGAGAAAAAAAAAGAAGATATATAACAGAAAGATATAACCGAAAAAAGTTTTTTTTGAAAATTCCAATTAAGATTAAATTGGTAGAGTTATCGTGTTCCTTCTTTCGTTTATTATTACTTTTATTTTATATTCATTTTTATTTGAAAGGCATTAATTATTTTGAGGTCAATGGAAAAATATTATATATAATTTCAGCACATGTTGAATATATTTTATTATCACGAGGACTCGCCAATAATTTTATAAATTCATAAAAATATATATATATATAACAAATACTTCTAAAAAGAGGATCATAAAAATTTCTGCATCGTAATTCTTTAATAACATCTAACATTTTAATTTATAATCATAGAAGTAAATAGTGTATAAACCGATTTAGCGATTTCCTCAATTTAACAATACATTTTGATGGTCCGGATTCTCCTGTTATTTTATCCCTTTATATCCTGAATTAATTTTCCAGCTACTTTTTAGATGCTCAGAATCCTCGATTATTCCCACCAGTTTTTTTTTTTTTTTTTTTTTTTTTTTTTTTTTTTGTAAAGTTTTCCTTATCTAATCATAGCATTTTTGCGATTCAATTAGCTGAAAATTTCTCATTTGAAAAACCGGTGGTAACAGATTAAAAATTCTGTAAAAGACGCTCGTCGCGAAGGGGTTAAAGTGGTACTTATAAGTACCATCAGGATAAAAAGGGTTATTTTAAGTCGAATGATCCTTATTATAGGGATAGTTTCCCTCAGTTTAATGAGAATTTTAATGATAGCTTTCCTCAATTTAACGATAATTTTAATGATAGATTTCCTCAATTTCACGATAAATTAAATTTAGCTTTCCTCAATTTAATGATAATTTTAATATAGCTTTCCTCAATTTACCGATAATTTTGATGATAGATTTTCTCAATTTCGGGATAATTATAACGATAGCTTCCTTCAATTTAATGATAATTTTAATGAATTTCAAATACTTTAAAAGTTTTTTTAGTTACAAAAACTGGCAGCTTTTTATATCTGTTGTTCATTTATCTACTGATGTGAGATAACGAGAAGAAAGATTTAAAATAATATGAAACACCAGATTAGTATGACATTTCTAGCAAGCTTTTTTTCATTTATGTAGATTATGCGAACTATGACTCTCATGTTCCCGTTCGTGAACTACAACATACTTATGCATTTTGTGACAAAAACAAATAAATACCGTCTGATTCAGATACTGAATGAATCTGACCCAGAATCCTGATGTATCTTAAGTCATGAAAGTTAACTAAAGCAAATCCTGGATTAAATACAAATTAAAAAATTTATGAGTTTTTAATACGAATGGACATTTATTTATACAATGCTTTGGAATAAATAAAAATTCATATCACCAGCTATATTTTAAGAGAAAATAAAGGTAATATGGTTTTTCATTTTTTAAAGTGAATATTTAATCATATAAAAAATATATTTAAATTTTAGTGGTTGGAATATACTTTTATGCAGTTTTAATTTATCTAACATGTCCCTGTTTTTAACGACAACCTCGATTTCACGATTATAAACAATTTTCGAGGGACTATTTTCAATTGTTAAATCGGGGTTTGGCTATATTTTTAACACTTTCCAAGATAGTTGAAAAGTGTTTATGAATTCCGTTTGTCTGTTTGTCTGTGGGGCCGTGTTCTGACTCGCATAAATATTCTCAGATTATCATGCAATATATATATATATATATATATATATATATATATATATATATATATATATATATATATATATATATATATATATATGTATATATATATATATATATTACTATGGCATGTTCGGTTTTGAAAATGAAGTGTGTATCACTTATAGTTCATGTCATAGGGGCACGCAAAGGAATTTCGTTATATTACGGTCTAAGGATAAAAAAAAAATTACGGTTTATTTTAATGATGTTACATTATTTAAAAAATATTGAAAATGATGTATATCACTGAGGTGTACTACAACAGGCTTATTATAGAATATGGTGTGCATAGCACTTATAGTTCCTTTACAGGGGTTCACAAAAAATTTATAGTACTGTCTGTTAACAATAATTGCTTGAAGTGCGTTTTCAGTTGCAGAACGCATTTTAAAATATAAGTTATATTTTTGCCCATTACTTTGTGTGTATAAATTCTATAGATTGTATACAGGACAACGCAAAAGATCTCTAGTACATTTCAGTTTATTGATGGAAATTCCAGAAGCGTAGTTTTGAACTGTGGTATATGCTTCCTAATTGAATTAAAATTTGGTATTCTATAATTTTATATAGTATACTACTGTGGGCAAAAAATAGTAAGACTTTGTTCATAATTTTAAAATTCTTAATTTATTCTTCCAAATCTATTTCGTCCCCCTCAAAGTAATCCCCCCTGGCCCCAATACATTTGTGCCAACGTTTCTTCCAATCCTCCAAACAGTTGTTAAACTCAATTTCCGGAATAGCCTTCAATGCGCGTAGCGATTCACGTTTAATGTCTTCAATTGAGTCAAAACGGTTTCCCCGGAGCGTTCGTTTGAGTTTTCTGAATAGCCAGAAGTCACACGAAGCTAAATCAGGCGAATACGGTGGTTGCGGTACGATATTGGTTGGAAATTTGGTGAAAAACTCACGAAGAATTAATGCAGTATGCGACGGTGCATTATCGGTGCATCTTTCAAAATGGTTTTCACTGATCCTTCCAATATTGCAACGATGCCAGTAAGGTCTCTGACTGTTAATCGTCGATTCTCAAGCACCAATTCCTTGATTTTATTGACGTGTCGATCATCAGTTGATGTTGATGGCCGTCCTGGACGTGATTCGTCGACAACGCGTTCTCGACCCTCTTTGAATAACTTGTACCAATCAAAAACACTTGCTCGCGACAAACAGTTATCACCGAAGGCTTTTTGCAAAAATCTGAACGTTTCGGCACCAGAAATATGATTCCGCACACAAAATTTAATGGAACTTCTTTGTTGAAATCGCCGAATGCACTTTTTGTACTTCAGAAGGACAAGCGTATACTAAACACTAATGATTATTTTGATGTGACATTTGGCACAGATGTCACTGACAGTCATACCAACCTAGAAAAAAAATATTTCGACGAATGGGTTTTCGCGCGAAATTTAAATTAAAAAGTCTTACTATTTTTTGCCCACAGTAGTATATACAAATCTATCAAGCCTCGGAGCGGTCTCTATTAAAAGAGACTAAATCAAAGTTTTTTCCACCACTATTTCCTTACGAAAATTTAATGTTTAGATTTCTATTGCATATGTCGTAGAAACCCACACTTTTTTCTCGCAACTGCTGTAGAAATCTACCGCCAAACTAATTTTTAAAAATTACCGATGGACCGCTCCGATGCCTGATCTATAGATTATATACAAGGCTGTAGAAAAAAAATCGATATTTTTCCGAATGTTGTTGGTAATTCCAGAAATTGACTTTTTAAATGTGATAAAAAACGATGTGTGTGTGTTTTCCAAACTGTTTACTTAGCCGTCATATTTCATCTGATTAAACAGTAAAGATATATAAAGTATTTTGGAAGTGGAAAGTGTTACATTATCTGTGCTTGACGCATGATTTTTCGTTCTTGTTAAAAACTGCATCTGAATGTAAATTAGCCTTTTCTTGAGGCGTCAAACTATATTTAGTAATAGAAAAAGATAATTTATTCACGTTAAAAGCGAAAAATAGATTTTTTATTGATAACAGTGAGCAAATACATCAAAATGTATTTTCAAGAAGGATTGAAACGTTTACGGGGGCAAAAAGAAGAACAGATGTAAAGGAAAGATGCAGCCTAAAAAAGGATTTTCAAATGTACTGTAAATACGTTTACGTGAAAAGATTATCGTCTGCACTCAAATTATTTTGTAAAGGAATAAATATTTTTGAACTTACTAAGAAAAATATATGTTATTTTAGCGATTGTGCACAGTTCTTTTAACTTTCACGGCGGTTCATCAATAATTTAAAAATTCATTTACTTTAACTTAAATTTTAGTTCTCTCAATTAAAAAAAAATATGTCAATAAAATGCCACTATCTTCTCTGGCACTGTAAAAAAAAACAAAAAAAAACTGCATCATTATGTAAAGTCGTCTGTTCTTGATGCTTCAAACAATGCGTACTTTTGGAATGAGATCTTTTATTTACGTTAATATATTCTTTTGTAGAGAGGGAAATTTTTAAAAGAATTCACATTCCGAAGTAATAACATAAAAATCGAGTTCTGAAATTAATTAACTACCAGGTAAAAAAAAAGGGCAGATGTAAGGGAAAGTTGTATTCGAAAAGTATGGTTTTTAAAAAGACCTGTTACTACAGACATTTAAGCGATCGTTGAAGTTACTTTTTCTGTTATGAATGTTTATGAATAACTTAGAAATCCATTCACTTTAACTTACATTTCAGTTCTGTCAATAAAAATTTACAGAAATGCGTTAGTAAAATGTTACTTTATTTTCTCGCATTGGATAATAAAAAAAAAAAACTGTATCTTAATGCAAAGTCTTTTTTTAATGCATCAAGCAATCCTAATTTTTGGATGAGCTATTTCTTTTCGCGTTAATGCATTCCTGTATGAAAAATAAATTCGTAATGGAAGTCATTTTCCGAAGTATAGACATAGCAAGAAATAAAAATTATGTATGAGGCATAGATTGGGAAACATTTTTCAATATTATTAGAATATGGTTAAGAAATTTCATCATTACATGTAATGAAATGAAATATATAAATAACAATTTAAGACATACATAATGTAGTAAAAATGCATTTTCAGCAATTTCTGTCCCAGGGTCGTAGCTAGGGGGTGCCAAGGGGGGGGGGGGGGCTCAGTCCCCCCCCCCCCATGAAAAATTTTGAGCCCTGCCTGGGAAAGTTGCCAAGGCCAGCAAATGAAATTCTGTTTCAAAAATCCAAATGAAACTATGTTCAAAAATTGAACTTAGTTTTGGGGGCCTTTTTAAAGTTTTGCATAAATACTAAATTGTAGTATTTGTTTAAAAACTGCAAATAAGTGCTTCAATAGGCGTGCATCCTATCTGCACATACTCAGAATTAGCAACCTTTTGCTGATGCAAACATTGACTTTTGCATTAGTTATATACTGAAAATTTTCATTTTGCAGCGTTTTCCATTATTAACATAAAACAAAGTTATTGTAATGAGTTATAGCCAATTTAAATACAAGTGGTTTTAGATTTTGACTAGACACAAAAATAATTTTACAATGCAAAATACACCCTTGCTTTTTCTAATGTTTTTTTATCATATAAAAACATAGCTTTAGAATCCTTAAGGGCATGGAATATTCAGAAAAAAATTAAAGGTTTTAACTCTTTTGAAACAGGTGAATTGTCAACTTTTTCGTTACTTATTGACATCATCACTTATTATTTCACTATCACTAGTATAATTATACACTGAAAATGTTCATTCTGTAGCCAGTGATGTAGTAGTAAAAAAACAGGGGGCATACGCTTTAGACAGAGGGTATACCTTAAAAAGTATGTGCTATAGTTTTTTTGAGAAGAGGGTATACGGTATTCCTTAAAATAATCCAGAAGGTATACGGCATATCCACCGTATATCCTCCATTACATCCCTGTCTGCAGCCTTTTCTTTTCTTAGCATCAAATAAAGTTATTCTAAACAATTTAATAAGAAACATAGTGCCTACAATATGAATATGCACTAATTTATCTCTCTATATAATACTTTGATCATATGTATCTGTGTTTGTGCGTGCATGTGTCAAAGAGAGAAATAGTATGAGCCCCCCTATATTTTCTTGAGCACCCCATATTGTTTACTTCTAGCTACAGCCCTGTGCTGTCCACAACTGCTAATGCAGTTGAATTTTTTCGTGTAACCTTGCATATGACTTATAGGATTTCTATACACCATCTAATGCAGAGGTGTCAAACTGTGGCCCTTCGGATACCACTAAAATGTAATAGTAATCTTTTCTTTATCTAATCATGAAATCTCGGCGATTCAACGAGTCGACTATTTCTTTTAAAAATTAGTGGTATCGGGCGGGCCACAGTTTGACACCCCTGATCTAATGCATTAAAATTAGTTAGGTTTAAAATTTTATACCATAGCTCAAAATATATTTCCAGTAATTATCGCTTATAATCAGTCTTGTAACCGATATGTTTAAGTATCTGTATTTTTGTGTATCTGTAAATAGATGATAAATACTGCGCAAACCTTAATGTATAGAAAACATGTTTTGTATCTCAGTGCGTTTGCGTGTGTTGTTGCATGTTCATATGTCATATTTTCCTTTATTAAACGATGAAGTTTTCTTATACCATTCTGAATATTTTGAAAAATGTTTCATAATCTATACTTGAGGCATGATTTTTCTTTCCTGTTTATTTATATTGTCCATGTTTAAGCATTTCTGGAACTGTACTTTTATATCCCTATCCTTCTGTCATTCACTAAGGCTTTGATAATGTGGTCGGAAAAGTTTCTGTGACCATCGCTTTTCAAGTAAAATTTGAAAGATATCCATTTGTGTTTTATCCGGAGAACATGTTGTTTCCCCATAGCGAAAACAGTGAATGATAATGAAAGTAATGCGCATATTTTATTAATAATTTTTTAATAAAAACTGAAAATTTTTTTAATTTACACCGGAAAAAATATCAACAAAATATATTAAATATTTACAAAAATTTGAAAAATGCTGTGCAGAGTCGTCTTTCATAGAAACAATCAAGTTATCTAACCGTGGCTTTATCGCAGTTAGAAACTCTGAAAATGTAAAATAGCATAGAATAATATATTCTTCAAGTTCGGCAGCATGTCAAGATTAAAATATCATTGGGAATACGAACGAAGCCCATCCAGCTTATCCTATAATAAGTCATGTAAATGAACTAGTATTCCCTGAAGAAAATCGTAGGAAAAAAAAAACTTTGCCTTTTGGTAGTTACAGTCAAGATTAAAATATCATCGGGAATACGAACGAAGCCCATCCAGCTAATCCTATAATTAGTCCTGTAAATAAACTAGTATTCCCTGAAGAAAATCGTATGAAAAGAAAAACTTTGCCTTTTGGTAGTTACAGTCAAGATTAAAATATCATCGGGAATACGAACGAAGCCCATCCAGCTAATCCTATAATTAGTCCTGTAAATAAACTAGTATTCCCTGAAGTAAATCGTATGGAAAAAAACTTTGTCTTTTGGTAGTTACAGGTAAGAGATGTATTTCCACAAACATCACCACAATGGAACTTATCCTCTTCATAATTAGAATAGTCAAAATTTTAGAAAATTGCTGTTAATCATTATTTGTGTGCGGACGCGCATATTTTACGACAAACGTGATACTTCTTAAATTCTTTTCAAACACAGCACCCAAAACTGTATGATTCTTTCCCTTAATTTCTTTTCTATTTAGAATAAAATTCCACGATTTCCAAAACAGTATTTGACGTCTTTTTGAGTGCGGGTGCTACTGCAATTAAATAAATTATTTATTTATTTATCTCAAGTTTTAAATATATATTTCAGTAATTAGGTAATTGAAATGAGTTACCATGTGCTATTATTTTGTTTGAACCACGTATAATCACACGAAAATTTTTTAGTAAAATTTCGACGTTAATAACTCCAAACTGGAAAAAAGGGAAGATATTGAATATATATATATAACAACAACTAAGAGGAGTCAGTTGAAAATAGTAATTTATATACTGGTAAAGATAAAACTTAGAAATGATGTAAAATAGAATATGCCAAGGAGTCAAAATGGAAACGTTGTACATTGTAAATGTTCTTTCTGGCATAAAGAATTTGATAATGATATAGAATATGAAGATTGATAAATTTTTCAAAATATTAAATATATTTTTTAATTATAATAGATTTTTTTGTACCTTTGCTGTCATGCATCATACCCTGCTTGATATGTCTGTAATGAAATAATCATTGTTTCATCGTTATTAATTGGTCTTACCGTCTTTAAAAGTATGCTTCCGGATATTGGTTTCTGCGTGTAAATGTTATTAACATTTAATTTTATCTTTTATATGTATAATTGCTTATGTAATTTATCTATTTTGTTACTATTGTGAAATACATTGCATTTGAACAACCTAATAACAACCAGAAATACATTTGCCGTAAAAGGTAACGACACGCACTTGTGAAAATTGTTCACGGAAAGCTTTATAGCTCATTCACTGAAATGTTAAATAAGTATCCAAGAGCTTAACGACTTTTTTCTGTTTCTAAACTAATTCTAAAACATTCCTGGAACTTTTTAGTTACATCTTTTCAAAACTAAATGTTGCCTGAAAAAAAATGCAGTTCTCAAAAATTGTGATTTTTTTCCAACGGTAAAAATACTGATTTTTTTACTCTTCCTTTCAAAATATCAAAAATATAGGAAGATATTTTAAGTTTTAACATAGTTTTATGAATAAGGAAAAAGCTATAGCCACTATATACTTGGCGTATGCGGGTATATCAGTGAATGTAATAAATCCCTTTTCAAAATTAAAATTATTATCATATCAACACAGCTATGAAACTTCCGGTTTTTCAAAATCGGTTATTCATTTTTCGAACAAGATTTTTTTTTATATAAAATTTAACCATTCTTCTATGTAAGTAGTTATATCTTTTCATTCATTATATAAAATTTCTTGTTGAAGTCTGTTAAAGTCTGTATAAAAGGCTTGAAGGTACACATTTATGCAAGAACAACATTTGAGTAAGTACTGCCTAAAGGGTTGTTTTATTTACCTAAATGTTATTATGTTAATAATAAAATTAACTTTTTCTTCATTTTCTGCATCCGCCTCTTTTTTATTTTATTTTGTACCAAACGAGAGAGATAATTTTGAGTACCGTTTGTTACAGACGAAAAAGAAAAGTGCCAATAGATGGCAGCAGCGTAAATTTATGATATTATTATTTTTTTCGTACGGCTAACAGTTCTACATATTAAAATTCCTTTTCTTAAATTTCCTGAACTTTAAACTTTCAACAGTTATCCTAAAATGTGAACCCCCCCCCCCCTCCTCACACACACATTTACACACACCAATATGACACAATAAAAAGAAAAATCGACACCTTTCAGTTAAGCTAAATATAAATTTCCACCGTGTTTCTACGATTAATTTCAGATTTCTTTTGTTTTAATAGCCGATTCCAGATATTCTCTCCAAATTGAACCGAGTATTAAAATATCACATATCTATCATTTCATACATTATCATCTAATTATGTATCATAATGTTATATTATTATTATTATTATTATTATTATTATTTAGAGATAACTTAATAATTGCAGACGAAAAGGTTAAAATTTTGGTTATGCATATAAGAAAGCATTTATCCATCGGACGCAATAATTATTTTAAAACTATTCCTTAACTATTAATACTTTTTGTTTAAATATTCTTTTAGGGACAGACAGATTTGTTGGAAAGGTCGTGTTCCGATTAAGAAAACACATAAAAAGAAGTGGTGATAATTGTATGAATGTCTGTTTACATAAATAAAAAGAAGATTGTAAAGAAAGTATACCTGCATTTTTTAAAGAATCACATGTATTGATATTCCTGCGCGATTTATTTTGTAAAACTATTTATTTTTTCACGTAAAAGAAAGATTTTTTTGGATTAGTGTTTGTTTAATAAAATGAATCAATTGAAATTAATTATTTAACTTTTTGAATGATTCCTTTTTACAAAATAAAGAACACTGTATTCTAATAAACAGAGGGAAGTATTTTCAACTAGGTAAATTATATACAATGGTTGGAGTATCATAGTTAATTTATTCCAACAGAGCAAAAAATGCCGGACCTGGACACGAGCCCGGGTACTTTGGCTTGCCATGCCAACGCACTTCCTACTGAACTATTCAAACGATATCCGGGCTGGCATATGTCACTCTTATTTGTTGGACAACGCTGCAAACTGCACACTAATTTCATTCATCCGAGCTATGACTATAGCATTTTACATGATGGATCTGAAACTTCACGGAAACTCTTGCAGACTTGCCAAGTCTCGGCTTTTTGAACACCAGTATTATCTTACAGAAAATGTCGTTCTTTAATGTTCCGATTACATAAAACAACATTTTCTGTACTAAAATACTGGTGTCCAAAAAGCCGGAGACTTGACAACTCTGCTCTTGTATACCATGTAATTAGGTCATAATAAATAGAGGAAAGTTCCTCTCCTTTCCTCTTTCCCCAGTTTATTATGACCTAATTACATGGTATACAAGAGCAGAGTTGCCAAGTCTCCGGCTTTTTGAACACCAGTATTATCTTACAGAAAATGTCGTTCTTTTAAATCGCAGAATGTTCCGATTACATAAAACAACATTTTCTGTACTAAAATACTGGTGTCCAAAAAGCCGGAGACTTGACAACTCTGCTCTTGTATACCATGTAATTAGTTCATAATAAATAGAGGAAAGTTCCTCTCCTTTCCTCTTTCCCCAGTTTATTATGACCTAATTACATGGTATACGGGAGTTTCTGTGATATTTCAGATCCATTATGTAAAATGCTATAGTTATAGCTCGGATGAATAAAATTAGCGCTGCAGTTCGCAGCCTTGTCCAACAAATAAGAGTGAGATATGCCAGGCAGGATATCGTTGGGATAGCTGTATAGGAAGAGCGTTGACACGGCAAAACAGGTTCGAGTCCAGGTCCCGGCATTTTTCGATCTGTTGGAATAAATCAACTATGATACTTCAACCATTGTATATAAAATACTGTGTTGTTCGAAATATTTTATAAAATCTATCGAAAGTATATGTTTTTAACAATATTGGGCTCATTTTATTCTGATTTTTTCTTTAGCGTTTGGTAGTTGTTGACTAGCTTACAATTATTTTTTCTTGGAATCGAAACAAAAAATGCAATCTAAAGCTATTTTTCAGAAAATATCGGAGTATTTAATACATTGCTGTAAATGAAATTTCTGATTTAAAAAAAAAAATAAAAATTTCCAAGATGTAATTCCAATATAAAATTTCAAAATATAAAATCTATTTTTTCTTGTCATACTTTGCATAGGAAAACTGTCTTTCTATATAAAGTATTGTTTTCCTAAGTTATCAGCCTGTACTTTGTACCTAAACAAGATGTGTTCTTTATGTTTGAACATTCCTTTAGCAAAAGATAAATTCTTAGTAAAAGTCACGTTCGCAGCAAACAAACAAAAATAGAGTGGCAAAAAGTGCTTGAATGCCTTTTTATAAAGAAAAAAAGTGAAAATTTGTTTTAAAATAATACATCATATGATCTGGCCTCTACATTTTTTTTCTGGAAGGAAAGTACAGGGTGATCAGAAAATGAGTACACATTTGAAAAATTAATAATTCACGGAATAATGTAGGTAGAGAGGTAAAAATTGACAGACATGCTCGGAATGACATGGGGTTTTATTGTATCCACAAAAAGTTCATAAAATGGCCGACAGATGGCGCTTCGTGTGATAAGAAAAGCAATAATTAGCATAACAAATTATGACAAAGCAAAGACGATGTTCTTCAGAACGAATGCTCAACATGTCCACCATCATCCCGCAACAATAGCTGTAGCCGACGGACAATGTTGTGCACAGCACTGTGCAGCATATCTGTAGTTATGGTGAGAAATTGGCGTTGGATGTTGTCTTTCAGCATGCCTATTGATGTCGATCGATCGCGGCAGATTCCCCATTTTGATAGTAGAGCTTCACTAACATTGCCTTTTCTGGTAACATCAACATGCTGCGATTGCTGGTGCATCTGATTCTCTCTCTCATTACAGCTCCTTTTATACACGATTCTCAGGCAGAGTCACTGACGTTTTGCTGTTCAGTGCCATCTGTCGGCCTTTTTCTTTTTTAATCTTTTTCTTGTTTGGATATAATAAAACCCCATGTCATTCCAAGCATGTGTGTCAATTTTTACCTCTGTACCTACATTATTCCGTGAATTATTAATTTTTCAAATGTATACTCATTTTCTAATCACCCTGTATTATTTTAAAAACAAACGAAAAGTTCTTTGTTGGATGGAAAGTATTATTTTAAAAACAATCAAAAAGTTCTTTGTTGGGAGGAAAGTATTATTTTAAAAACAACGAAAATTCTTCGTTAGAAAGAAAGTATTATTTTAAAAATAAACGGAAAGTTCTTTGTTGGAAGGAATGTATTATTTAAAAAAGAAACGAAAAGTTCTTTGTTGGAAGGAAAGTATTATTTAAAAAAAACAAACGATTTTAGAGGAATTGATATGCCTAATTTTTTAAACCGCAGTAACAACGTAGACATGTATTTGTTTTCTATCCAAATTGGTAACATATTTGAACAAATATTTGTTTTCTATAATATTTCACACCACTTCAAAAAAAATATATATATATTAAATTTGAAAAACTTTCAGTTTTCATAACACGGGATACTAATGTTGGTAATTAAAAAATTATCTAATATGATATAATATGAAAAATATATAATATGAAAAAAAATTTCAAGACATAATCAATTTCTGAATTGTAATGACCCATATATATCTAACCTAGGTTAAACAAGTGATTTTTATTTATATTGATACTCCGTCGATAACCTCAACTCTCACGAAATAGCGTTGCACCCAAGGAGATAATCAAGTTGATCTCCGCTATGGGGAGATTAGGCGAATTTCGCCGCGCGGCCAGGTATACAAACTGGTTAACCTGGGCATAATGCTCGGCAGGTTTAATAATAATAATAATGACTTGACTGCAAGAATTAAGAACATTTATCACCATTTTACTACTTCTACAGCTTTACAAAATATTTTTTAAAGAACTGTTTTATTTTTTTCTGGTGAAAATAACTTTGAAAATAATTTTAAGAACATACAATTTTCTGTTGAAATGCCTGTTTCCGTTTTTAATCTGGAACAATTTGGTGATTAAAATTGTATGGGACGTTTGTATTTTTTTTTTCTTTGGCCGACTTTATCTGTTTAAAGCTAAACTAGTCAGACATAATTTCCCGCTTAAAATCGATAGAGTTTGCCTGATAATCAACCTGAATATAAAAATAAGGATTAAAAAATATATATATATATTGTGTTTGAATTTGATTTAATAAGGATAAGGTGTACTGCTAGATGTAGGCAGTTTAAGGTTACTGCTATTAGCGATAAGTTCAGCATATCATCTATCCCTCCATGCACAAATGGTGCTAAATAATAATAATAATAATAACAAAAGCCAATATCGATTCATGGAATTCTGTTCCATTAAACAGTCATGAGCCACGTGCTTTAAGCACAATCTTCATGGACGAAGTAAATCCAATTTAGGAGACACTATAAACATAAAATAAATGCCCAATAGCTGATATTTTTGGTTGCTTTAATATTAACAGATTTCCAAATATTACATTAAAAATACAATATCAAGATTTTTAACATAAAAGAAACAATCATAACATTAAAAATATAAAATTTATATTATAAAGTGAAAAATATATCCTTTAGTAACGCAGACGTCATAATATCGACAGTGTTTAAGCAATCCATTTCCCTTTTTTGCAAACTTATTTACATCTAAAAATCGCATAATTTTAGTTTTTAAATCGTCAAATAGGGAGAAAATGTGCTTTCATATGAAATTTGTTTCAAAATTATATTTCAACATACTGATATTTTATGTTTTTTTAAATAATTTTCAAACATGACATAAAAAAAAAAAAATCTATCTATTTCGCGTGCAGTTATATTATGGCAGATTAACCCGTTTGCACTTAAAATAATACAAATAGTTCAGCGTTTGTTTCCAGCTAATTTTCCATAGATAAATTAACACTTCATCAATAAATAAATAAATAAATAAATGATATAATATAAATAAAACAAAAAATTAACATATATATAATCGAGCTATTTGCTTAAACACTGAAATAATAAGAATGAAACAGGGGAAGGTGGTCTAAAATTACCCCCTTAAGGGAAAAACTTGTGTAAAATAACATAGCTCTTTCAATTAAAATTTTGGCCCTTTGCTAGTATAGTTTACACTATATTTTGCATTATAAACATATTTTAATAATATATTAAACCCAAATTGAGTAATGAAAAAAAAAAACAGATTTTTTAAAAAAGTGTCCAAAGGATCATTTTACCCTCACCAAAAGGCAAAATGATCCTTCATTAAAAATAATTGTAAATTGTTTTTTATCGGCAAAATAAAGGATATAAAAGTAATTTTGACAAGACATAAGTGACAATTCACATCTAAAAACCTACTCCATTAACCCCTTCGCGACGAGCGTCCTTTACAGAATTTTTAATCTTTTACCACCTGTTTTTCAAAAAGGAAATTTTTGTCTAATTGAATCGCAGAAATGCTAGGATTACATAAGGCAAAGTTTACAATAAAAAATAACTGGTGGGAATAATCGAGGACTCTGAGCATCTTATGCGTCACGTATACGTGTCGCTCGTCCCCAAGGGGTTAAGTAAACCAAGTCATATTTCTGTACACGAAAGACTATATCTAAATAAATATGAAGTTAGTGCTTACCTTATAACATATGTTATGAAACCCAATTTTTCAAAGAATTCTATTCAAACGCGTAATACTGCAATTGCTTGAATACCACCATTGTTTCTTCTTCACTTATCACAACTACTTTATGTGTTACTCTGTAGATAGCGCGACCTGTCTGGAAGAAAACATATGTGGATCGTTTTGCCCGTTAGGATCATTTTAGGCCACCTTTCCTTATCTACTGTAAATATCATAATCTTTGGCTATGCATTCGGTTATTGACCTCAGCAATGCGACCAATACGAAAGTATCGTTTTTAATGAATTTGAAAACTTTATTTGAATGCATAATTGATATTTTAAATAAAAGAATCGTGTTTGGTGTTTTAATTGATGAATAACAAAAAATAAATAAAAATAAAATAAAATAAAATAAAAATAAATAAATGCAAGAAATTTATTAGGGTTTACATTAACAAAAAATGTTTTTTACCTACGTTCTTTACACCAGGACACCTGCTCTTTAACTTGGAAACCCGTGTTGGATCCTCTATGGTATATATTAAAAGGGAAATTATCTGCTACAATTTATGAAAGGTAACACATGTCATTGCACCAATTCAAAATCCAACAAAAGAAAATACTTTTACAGAAAATAAATGAACATAGTTTATATTCTGAATACTTGAACATATAGGAGAAATTTCTGACTGAAGCTTTATTCTACTCATTGAACGAAACCAGAAAGAAAAAAAAAATCAAACAACAGAAGTTTTGATTTGTTTCTAAAGTTTCTGAAATTTATTCTCAAACTTTCACAGAAAATTTCAATCTGCTTCCGCTTTTATTTATTTCATTTTATATACACAAACGTATGAATGTTAAAATTTGAGAAAATCGTTTTTAGCAAGAGAGTTCCATTTTTTTTATTACGGATTTTTTCTGTCGTCGTCAGAAATGTGTAATCCAGTTTTGTGTGCCAACCAAAAACCGGAAAATGTTCGGTTCCGTTCTACGCACTTATTCTGATTTGCGTACTTAATCTCAACATTTCTTTTATGAAATGATGCCGGTAATTTAAGAAGTGAATGTAATTACAATACACATACCTTTCGGCACACGGTCGGACCGCAGCCGGCAGTGTCGGTTAGGCGTCGGCATCGGGAAAGTGGTATCGGTCAAGTGCCGGTTGTATGTCGGCAACTGATGCTAAAGAACCGTGCTTTTTCAAATGCCAGTTACTGTAATCGGTCCCCTTATGGTTCGATATCGGCAAGCGACTTAAATCGGCAAATGACGCTGGACCGATATCTGGTATCCGTTAATGGTCCGATTACATTTGCCAGCATCGGTCCGAATTTGGAATGTTTAGTCTTAGCCGTCAATTTTTTTTTTCAATTGTGATTAACCGGCATTTTTAAATTAGATTTCTTAAGAAATACTACCTGTTACATTCTCCCCTTAGTTGGAATTTTTGACATTTTTTTTGCAGAACTACGCCGATTATGACTCCCAGAACCCAAAACCACCCCCAATTCAAAAGTTTATTAATCTGTTTATCTATCTATCTATGTCACTTTTTTATGGACACGATAACTGCAATAATTCTGCACAAATATCTTCCAAACTGATACATAAAATCAAGGGGCATAAAATCATTGTCAAGTTCGTTAATGGGCAAAATCGAACCAAGGGGGGGGGGAATGGGGGGCTTTTTGTGAAAACAGAAAACAGACTTATTTTAAGAGACATAATCACAAGAAAATCACAAACATTCATTTAAAGCGTTCATAAAATAAAATAATAACAAACGGTACAGAATTTTTTAAACTAAGTTATTTAAACTGATTTTTATTTTCTGTGTAAAATTAAAGTTCAATTTTTTTAATTTATTAATAAATAGTAAATTAACGGAACGGAAGTATATTTGACTTTAAAATAATAATAATAATAATAATTAGATGTATTGTTTTATACTTTCCTAGAAAATATATATTTTTTTAAAATCAAGTTTTACAGCGACACTTAAAAAGAAAAATATATGGAAAATGTATTTTTTTTTAATGGCAGGGGCTATTAATGGTAAAACGGTATTCGTGAGGGGGGGGGGGGGGTTGTTTACTTCAGAAAAATAAATTTCACCATTTTTACAAAAATAATCAAAGTTAAAAAAAAATTAAGTGGAGTGCCCCCCCTCCCCCCCCCTTCAGCCGCTAGTTCCCAATAAAAGGGGTGCTTTCGGCAGTTTATTGCTTGCCGATATCGGACCATATTCGACAATACTACGGATTTGTTATCAGTATACGGTCGGCACAGCATCTCGCCGTTGTTAGCGTTGCCGGTACCGGATCAGATTCGGTAGGTGTGCGGATAACTGTTGGTATACAATCGGAACAGCAGAGTGCCGTCGATTCTACCAGCGTTGCCGATATCGGACCGACTATGCGCCTATCTGTCGGGCGTCAGTCGTGCGGCGTGTCGAAAAAGTTACGGAACCGGTACGGCAGGTGGTATTGTGCCGATACCGTCGGTAACGGCAAAGCGGCAATCGGCCGATTGATTACCGATAGATCTGTGTTTGCTGGGATAGCTTCAAAAAGCATTTTTGCACTAAATGACATAAGCTGAAATGCGCCATTTTGATATGAACCCAATTACGGAAGATTAAGCAAAAGATACAGCACTTTTGGTAGAAGTTGCTTTTTTTTCTCAGGACACTTTCGATTTTGGGGAAAAAAAAAACTTTAATCGAAATAGTAATAAAAAAATATCCAGTTAGACACTGACCTCAGATATTTTATTAAAAAAAAATCATTTAAAAATACTGAAATGCACACGAGAAATTTAAAAAGAACCGAGGCTAACGAAAAACACAGGCTACCGCGGTGCATTCCACTTATCTTTTTTTACAGACCGCTAGAGTGACGTGATGCTCTTTTCGTACACCTGCATTGGTGGATTCGAGCATCACGTGGCTCCCGCAGTCTGTAAAAAAAGATACGCGGTGTAAAGCACCGCGGTAGCCTTTCTTCTTCGTTAGTCTCGAAAGAACACTGCAAAAGGTTTAACATTAGGTTGCGAGAGTCGTCGCTTGACTAGAGCAAGCTATTAAGTGCTTAAATTTACTAAACGTTTGGCTATACAAAATATAGAGGGCTCTGGCTTCCTCTTTGCTCAACCCCTTTGACCTATCCCTTATGGACGCCTTTAAATGGATTTTGATTAGTTTTATTATGTGTTTTCTTCTTTTTCTTTATCGACATGGAATGATTACTTATCACTAGATAAGGATATCTTACGCTTATTTGTGGGTTAGTTTCGCTTATAGCGATGTTGAAAATTGTTATTATTATACCATATCAGTATTTAATATAATATCAATATTTAATATAATATTTAATATAATTTACTCATTACTAAAATAGGTGTAAAACAATATAAAAGGTGTTAAAAAAAATACCATTTATTAAAAAGTTTGCTGGAGTTCCCGAGCTCTTTCAATCCGTACCAAGCCATCATCTAGGGCCTGAATGAGAAATATTTCCGGAAGGAATGAGGAAATGCTTTTCTCATTCATCCCCTTTATGGTGCCCAGGTTCTGGTT
This sequence comes from Maratus michaelseni, assembly GCA_963931845.1. Lineage (NCBI taxonomy): Eukaryota > Metazoa > Arthropoda > Arachnida > Araneae > Salticidae > Maratus > Maratus michaelseni. The sequence goes on along the minus strand of OZ007598.1, from coordinate 129,958,092 downwards.
GAAAGCTCTCGGAAACTCCGACTAACATTTTAATATCTAGGAATAGGAATTAATTTTTTAAAATATTTTATATTGTTTCACACCACTTTTAGTTATGAATAAATTATGAATGATTTAAAATGTTTTCCATTTCTTGATTAATCTTTTTATCCCATTTTTTTTTTGTTTGAACGCGTGCAACAGAGTTAGAAAAGTGAAATAGTGTCACCCTAGATTTTTTTTTTCAAACTTCAGTAGCGTTTTTATTGGGAAACCAGTAAAATAAAATTACCTTTCATTTCTTATTTCAATAGAATCTGAAGATCTCATGCAATGAAAATTCAAGTCATCGATTTACCACTCATGTTTTATATCTTAAAATTTGAAAAATCAATAAGTATTCCTCGTATACAGAAATACTAAATCTTTAAAAGCAGAAATGGAATATTGCCACGGGGAAAGAAAAACATTTGTAGAAAACATTATATGAATAGAGAGGTTTAGAAAACGGATTTAATGGATATAAGATGCTATTTCATAATTTTAAGAAATACTTCCGGGTAATACTGAAAACATATTTTGTTATTTTTACCTGTATTGAACTGTGCGTATAATAAAATATCTCAGCGGACAGCAAAAGTTTTAATATGCCTTTGTTTTGAAAGAAATATAAAATTTCATCAAATAAATGTTTTTATTTAATCTCAAAATTAAGAAAGTATCGAAATTGAACTTTTTACTTTCGCTGTTGTTATTTACATCTTCAGTAAAAAGGATTTTGAAAAAAAAAAGTCTGTATTTCAAATTGTAGAACCTATACTGGGTTATGTTACGGAGACTGAACTTGTGGTATATTTTTTATGTTTAGGTTGGCATTGTTCTATTTAAACTTACTTTTATCGGAGATTGGAAGTTTCTGCAGAGACAAAGACATTGGTCAAAGTATAGTATTGTTATATTGAAAAACTAGTCGGATATGCCAATCACAAAACTTTTTTCTATCTCATAGTTAATACTTCAAAATTCGCTATCACAATGCAAATAAAAATCAATATATTTCGTCATTCTGTTGTATATCCGCTGCTTTAAATTCGCCGGGTTACCTTCGTTGTACGAGCAGCCGGTGTACAACACAACTACGAAAAATCGAGAAAGTAGCACAAAAATTATTCTGTTTCGAAAAAAATTTCTGTTTTGAAAAACCTGTGGTAAAAGATTAAAAATTCTGTAAATGACGCTCGTCGCGAAGGGGTTAAATTCGCCGGGTTACCTTCATTGTACGAGCAGCCGGTGTACAACACAACTACGAAAAATCGAGAAAATAGCACAAAAATTATTATCACAGTGCCCCCTTCATACACAATAGCCCCAAATTCAACTGGGACCTGCAGGCAATAATCAAAAACATATATATAAAATTTGGTTCAATTATTTGCATTATTACATAAATTTTTCGATGATACAAAGAAGACGCAAACACACACGGACACACACATCGACATACAGACATTTTGCAAAAAACATTTTTTCGGGACTGCTGACCCCTAAAACGTGTAAATTTGTCAAAAACCGGAAATTGAAAAAAATTCAATTATAATACTTTCTTCTATCGCACATAAAAGAAAGTAAAATTCAATGTAAAATGAGAACTTGAACATAATTTTTATTTAAAAGTAAATTTGTAGCATAAACGACAGCATCCCATGTTGAAATATAATTCGACATACGTTTCTAAAAACATTTTTGTCTCAAGAATATAACACTCAAAAATAAAACATCATGTGCTCAAATTTGAGTATGTCCATGTCTCAAAAATGAGTATGAACTGACTTCTATGTGTTCATTTTTGAGTATTTCCATGTTTCAAATATGAGTTTGAACTGATTCTAATCATTCTTTAGTATGACAATATAACAAAAATGAGTATGAACTGACCTATTTGTGCCCAGTTTTGAGTGTGTGCGTGTTTCAATGTTCTGAGTATTTCTGGTATTTCAGAATTGAAAGAATTGGGTCGTCATATTTGAAACAAAAAGTTTCATAACAAAATGTAAACATCGATTTACTCAGATTTGAAAGTGTCTTTTTTCTCAGTGCATATTTCATGATTCGACCGAAATATAAAAGTTCAACAATAATAGTCAACAAATAATAGTCAATAGTCAAAAATTTCAGGGAATATCGAAAGTCTGATAACAGAAATTGTTATCATGTTTACTATTATTATATAAGTGAAAATAACATGTAAAAAAAAAGTTCATTTTTCTTATATCTTCTAATTTAAGTGTAACTTTGTAATGCATTCAAACCATGTAATTTTTCTATGTAAATATAATCTTGAAATTTGAAAAATAAATGATTTCTTTGGTAAACAAGAATAGTAAAATCTCTGAAAACAGGAAAAAATTATATTCTAAGGCGAAAGGAAACTAGTAAATAACACTATTCGAGTAGACAGAATACACATTGTTCGATATGGAGTATTATTTCAAAGTTTAAAAAATGTTTTTCTGCAAAACTCAGAAACATGTTTTATTACTTTTATGCATGTGTATATACGGGATATTTTGGGGGGATTGCAAAGTTTGAGTTTTATTCAACATTGCACGTAATATATAACATTTCAGCAAACAAAAGTTTTTATTTAATCTAGAATTTCAGGGTATATCAATATTCGGAGAATTGAAATTTTTATCATGTTTACTATTATTATTATATCAGTGAAAACAACTTGCAAAAAGAAAGAGTGCATTTTTCTTAGCTCTCCTAATATAAGTTTAGTAAATATCTTTAAAATGGAAAAAAAAACAGTGGTTACTTTGGTAAACATGGATAGTAAAACCTCTAAAAGCAGGAACAGAATGATTTTCTAAGAGGAAAGGAAAATATTTCTATATAACATTATACGAGTTTTGGGAGAATAACGTTATTCTGCATGGTGTACTATTTCAAAGTTTAAAAAATGTTTTTAGGCAAAACTCAGAAACATGTTTTATTTCTTTTATGTTTGAGTTATACGGATGTCTTGTGAGATGACAAAAATGTTATATACTTTCGACATTGCACGAAATATAACATTTCAAACAAATAAAAGTTTTTATTTAATCTAGAATGTTAGGGTATATCGAAATTCGGAGAATTGAAATTTTTTCCATGTTTACTATTATTGTTGCATCACTGTAAACAACTTGCAAAAAGAAAGAGTGCAATTTTTCTTAATTTTCCCAAGATAAGTCTACAACGTGTACTACATTCAAACTGTGTAATTTGTCTATGTAAATATAATCTTTAAATTTGAAAAAATCAGTGATTTCTTTGGTAAACAGGGTGGTAAAATTTCTGAAAAGAGGAGCATAATTATATTCTAAGGGAAACGGAAAATATTTGTAAATAACAGTATACGAGTATGGAGATTATACATTATTCGGTATTGGATAGAATTTCAAAGTAAAAATTTTTTTTTTTAGTTAAAACTCAGAAACGTGTTTTATTATTTTTATGCATGTACACATACGGTATATTTGAGAGATGGCAAACGTTTCACATTGATTCTAAATTGAACGAAATATAACATTTCAACAAACAAAAGCTAATATTTATTTAGAATTTCAGGGTATATCGAAATTCGGCGATTTGAAATTCGTATTACGTTTATTATTATTATTACATCAGTGAAAACAACTTACAAAAAGAAAGAGTGCATTTTTCATAGTTCTTTCAATATAGGTCTAAATTTGTATCATATTCCAACAATGTAATTTTTCTGTGTCAGTATAATCTTTAAATTTCAAAAAACAGTGTTTTCTTTTGTAAACAAGGATAGTAAAATCTCTAAAAGCAGGAACCGAATGATATTCTAAAGGGGAAAGAGAAATATTTGTAAATAGAACTATACAAGTAGAAATAATACACATTATTCAGTATGGGATACTATTTCAAAGTTTAACAAGAACGACAAATTATGCGTCAAGCATAGATTATCTAACACTTTCCAACACTTCCAAAATAATTTTGCAAATCTTTACCGGAAGGTGTAAGATGATATCTAACTAAACATTTTTGAAAACACATAACATATTTAAAAATCCAATTTCAGGAATTACCAACAATACTCGGAAAAATATCCGAGCTCTTTTGTGGAACCCTGTATATGATCTATAGTTTTGTATATATACTAAATAGAAAACACACACAGTTAGAATAGAACACAATAGAAACGTAGCACAGTTTAAAATTTCCCTTCTGAAATTTCCGACAATAAACGTAAATGTACTCGAGAACTTTTTTGCTGCCCTGTATACAAACTATACAATTTATACACACCAAGTAACAGACGAAAAATGAGTTAAATTTAAAAACGCGTTCAGCAACTGAGAAAGCATTCCCAGCAATTATTATTAATAAGCAGTACTTTAACCAAATTCGTTTGTGTGTACCTGTAAATGAACGATGAAAGTATACACACAATATTCTATAGTAAGCCTCTTGTAATCCACGTTAGTGATTATATATCAATTTCAATATGTTTGAAATAGTTAAACATAATTCAAATAAACTGCAAACGATTTTCTTCATAGACCGTAATGTAACAGAATTCTTTTGAGTATCCCTGTAAAGGAACTATAAGTGCTATGCACACCACACTCTATAATTAGTCTCTTGTATCTTTACGGATATATATTAATTTCAATATGTTTTATATTGTGTAACATCGTTAAAATAAACCTCAAATGATTTTTCCCCATAGACCGCAATATAACGGAATTCTTTTGAGTGACCCTGTAAAAAAACTATAAGTGATACACACTTCATTTTCAATACCGAACATGCCACAGTAAGACTCAATAACATATATCAATTGTATGACGATCCTAGTATATTTACGTAAGTTAGAGCGACAGACAAACTGAATTCATAAACACTTTTAAACTGTGTTGGAAAGTGTTAAAAAATGCTTTTAGGCAAAACTCAGACATGTGTTTATTATTTTTATGCATGGGTATATTCGGATATCGTGAGAGATGGCAAAGTTTGAGTTTTATTCGCCATTGTCCGAAATATATCAACAAACAAAGGTTTTTAATTAATCCAGAATTTTAGAGTATATTGAAAGTCTCAGAATTCAAATTTTTATCATGTTTACTATCATTATTGCATTAGTGAAAGAAACGTGTAAAAATAAAGAATGCATTTTTCATAGTTCTCGGATGTTTGTAGTATGCACAAACGGAGTATGCTCTAGTAAACAAGGCAATGCGTATCTTTGAAAGTAGTAACTGAATGACATGACGGAGAATTGTAATAAAGTATTGAAACTTAAAATGTAATATTTTTTCAATCAATTAATTGTCTTAATTAAATATCTTTACTTAAAATATTTTATTCATGGATCAATTTATGAACTTTTGTTTAAACTTAAGACATCTACACTAAGTATCGTATTATAATTTGTTCAGATTCCTGCAATGTACTTTCCTCTGTAAATATATTTTAAATATGAAAAAAAAGTGTAATTTCGGTGGGAAACAAGTATAGCCTTATCTTTAAATGAGAGATGCAATCATGTTCTACGGGAAATTGAAATAAGGTCTTTAAGACTAAATATACCAACAACTAACCATTTGACAGGTAACAAGAAATCGATTCCAACCAGAAATTTCTTTGTAAAATAAATAAAATAGATATCACACAGAAATATATTAAATTAGACTCAAATATTACATACAGGATTATTCTAAATGATGGACCCATTTTCAAAAAATTGTATTTATTAAAGTACAAATCCAAAATGAACAATCTTTATACCAATGAAAAGAGGAAGTTTCAAAGTGTTTTTAAGACATTATAAATGTTCAATGTTTCCACCGTTTGCTGCACGGCAAACATCTACGCGATAGCCAAACTAGTCCCACACACGACAAAGCGTATCTTCTGTTACTGAGTGCACGGTTTGTATGTCCTGTGTAAATCCCGCCGCTACCAACAACTCTGAACGATCTGCGGAACCGTATCATTGCTGCCGTGCACTCAGTAACAGCAGATACGCTTTCACATGTGTGGGACGCGTTTGGCTATTGAGTAGATGTTTGCCCTGCAGCAAACGGTGGACACATTGAACATTTATAATGTGCTAAAAAAAACTTTGAAACTTCCTGTTTTCAGTTGTATAAAGATTGTTCATTTTTGATTTGTACTTTAATAAATACAAATTTTTGAAAATGGGTCCATCATTTAGAATAACCCTGTATATTACATATAAAGAAAAAGTCTTAATTTATGTCTATTAAATGTAACACGATAATATGTGTATATAAAAAAAAAGCTTCAAAATATATACTAAAGAACTTTAATTGCTTAAAAGACGTCAAATATCAATAAAAAATATTAAAATATTGACACGTATCGATTGATTCACTCAATCATCATCAGAAGACATAAGAAACACAAATACAATTTTCACAAAAATTGGAATATAATTGAAGATACAATGACATCCATAATTTTAACAACGCACGTTGCTCCATCTGTAGGCCGCTTCCCAATGTTGTTCAACCATTCTACCCAAATATTTGAAATATGTAATGACAACGTATTATTACACACTTTTGTCATTTCATATTCCAAATATTTGGGTAGAATGGTTGAACAACATTGAGAAACGAACTACAGATGGAGCAACGAGCGGTGTTAAAATTATGGAGGACATTGTATCTTCAATTATATTCTAATTTTTGTGAAAATTGTATTTGTGTTTCTTATGTGTTCTGATGATGATTTAGTGACTCAATCGAAACCTGTCAATATTTTAATGTTTTTATTTGTATTTGACATCTTATAAGCAATTAAAGTATTTTTGTATATATTTTGAAAAATATATATATATACTTTATGGTGTTGAATTAGACAGTTAAATACTAGTTTTAAATAAAATTTCTGATGTAAATTTTTTTATATAAAACTTGAATAAAATTCCAGGTATTTTTAGTGTTTAACATAAAAAATCATTTACTCCACTTATTTTTTTTTTTTTTTTTTTTTTTTTTTACAATTTAAATTAAATCCTTTACTTCAAATATATTCTCCCTTTATATTTCCTTATTTGTATTTAAACATTAAACATTTAAACAGAAAACGTGTTACGAAGAGTTGAATTTTATGTAATTTAATTTTCTGTATAAATGTAAAATTTAAATTAAAAAAATAAATTATTTCTTTGTTAAACAAGGATCATTGTATCTCTAAAAACAAGAATAGAGTGATATTCTAAAGTAAAAGAAAATATTTCCATTTAACATTACACATGTACAGAGAGAGATATTGGGATACTATTTCAATTTAAAAAACAAAATGCTTTTAGACAAAACTCAAACACATATTTTAATACTTTTAATATGCAAATAGAATATATGTCTAGAGATTCCAAAATTTTGATACCGATTGATTCGACGGTGCATGAAACATGAAAATTTCATTTAAAAAAAATTTAATATAAAAGTACAAGAAATGTCGAAACATTAAAAAATGAAAATTTTATCATATGTACTATTTACATTTCATTACTAAAAAATATTTATAAAAAGAATAAGTGCAATGTTTCTTAGTTGTCGTAAAATAAGTCTATGTTTGTAGTATATGAGAAAGACATAGTAAGGTAAGTATTGCCAGTTTGTTACGGACAACAGACAGATCTATTCAATACAGGAACGCAAAAATGATAAAATTCAAATTATGTACCTAATTTAAGATGTCACATTAATAAAGTTAATGTATGTATTGAATGAAAAGTTAAGAGATAGGAGAATACATTAACAAAATGAATAATTAATAAAATTGTGCAAAAAATAATAAAAGAAAATTAAAACAATGAATGAAGATGAATGAAATCTCCTGAATCCTCTTTAATAAAAAGCTATGCGTTGCTGACGACTGGGATTTTCGCTAATCAATGCCACTGATTAATCTCGGAAAATGAAACATTTGAAGTTACTGAAAAAATTAATTGCTCGAAAAGTATTTGTCAGAAAATTGTTAGACAAACTGCGTTAGAAAGGTAAAAAATTGTATTTTTCTTGATATAAATTTCAAATCCACTGATTATGCCATTTTTCAAATATTGAATTTCAAAAATTACCAACTTTTACAATGGAGTACTATAGCAAAAACTTCACGCGTAAAAAAATAGTGATAACAGCAATGTGTCAGCACGAGTCATAAATTATATTAGCCTTATGCTACTATAATTTCATAAAATTCATAAGATTTCATAAGATTATACTGTTAAAATATAAAAATGAATTATGATGTCACGAGTGCATGATTTTTGCTTAATTCTCGACAAATACTAGATGCGCCATTTCTTTTTAGTTGTGAGTAATATAGGTTAATTCATGTTATTAAAAAATGTAGCTATAAAACCTATAAATCAATAAAAAACGGTAAGTAATAAATTGTAAACGTAATAGTAAATCGTATTAAACAAACATAACTTAGTGAAATAAGTATCCGTTTTTATGTTATTTTAGGATATTCCAGGTAAAGGTACAGATTAATTTAAAATACAAGGTTGAATTCACGGATATATTTCGTTTGATTCAAGGTTCTTTTGGAGAAACTGGCCAGTGCAGCGGGCGTAGTCTCCTAGTGCAGAATAATATTAGACATATATTTCAAAATATATAAATAAATAGATAGATAAAAAAAATAATTATATATATATATATATATGTATTTATGCAGAGTATCGTGTTACGAAGAGTTGAATCTTCTGTGATTTATTTTCCTGTGAAAATATAGTTTTTAAATATGAAAATTCAGTGACTTCTTTGGTAAACAGGGAAAGTAGGATTTCTGAAAATTAGAAATACACTGATATTCTAAGAGGAAAGGAAAATATATCTAGATAACACTACACAAATAAAGAGATTCAGAAAATACATGTATTTCGGTATCGGATACTATTTCAAAGTTTAAAAAAAAAATTTCTTGCAAAACTCAAAAACATTTTTTATTTCTTTTATGCATGTACAAATACCGAATGTTTTGAAATATTTTATCACATATATGCTATTTGTATTTCGTTATTGAAAAGAACTTAAAAAAAGAAAGAGTGCGTTTTTATTAGTTCTTTGAAAAGAAATCTAACTTCGTAGTATATTCAAACAGAGTGAACTCTATAACAAAAAAAGAAATCAGAAAATTTCAAAGTATACACAGAATGATAAATTTACTGGATATAAAAAATAATGGTATTAAACTTAAAAAATCTTTTTTCTCAATTAATTTTTTAGTTAATATTCTTTACTTAAAATAATGTTTAAATGGATGAATTTACTTAATTTTATTTAAATTATAGTTTTTTAAACAGAGTATCATATTACAGTTTGTTCTCCTGAAATCTATTTTTCTATTTAAATAAAATATATTAAAAGTAAAAAGAAAAAAAAAAGGAAAAAATCTTGGTAGTGCGTTGGGAAACCGGAACTTTAAAATAAGCAATGCACTAATATTTTCCAAAAAAATGAAATACGATAGTTCAATATGAAAAATATTCATTTCAAATTTTAAGTTTAATTAAATCATCAATCATTTAAAATTTTAAGTTTAATTAAATCATCAATCATTTAAAATTTTAAGTTTAAATTAAATACTTTATTTCAATTATTTATTTTACCTACATATTTACTTATTTGTATTTAAATATTAATTAACAAATTCAAACACCCAGAGATATTATACTTCGTTAATCGCTAAAAGATGTTAAATGAAACAATAAATAAAACAATTAAAAAGTTTAAAATTCGTTAATAAATCATAAGAATATCATAAAAAAAGAAGCCATTCAGAAAATTCTCAAAGGCAGCAAACTAATGTTTCCCTCCAATCTATATACTATCCATCCATTATAAGATAAACCATTGAAATTATAACTCGTGAAAGTTCCATACACTGTACAAATGGTCATTGTTTCTTATTTTATGAAAACATACTATAAGCACGAACTAAAATATAATATAATCTTCTGAGTTATCCGAAATTCCGAATAGCGTGTTCCATTGTCTTTTGAATCCCCAGAAACCAATACATTTAAAAATTTTAAAGAATTATTTATAAAAACAAAGTATTTTTCGCTGCCCGTATTTGTCAGAAACATTTCCGAAGGGTTTTTATAGTGTATTAATTAGTGTCCTCAGTCTGAAATACCTGTTTCTCGAATGCTATCCGTTCTCAAGTAAACATTTTCATGCTCCAAAAATATGTTTAACAGACAAACATGTAAAATTGACTGCGTTAACAATAACATTAAAATTAAGATTATTTCTTTACTCTTTCATGTATAATTTAACTTATGCGTCTGAAAACCTTTACTTGAGAATTGATGACATTCGAAAACCAGGTATTCCAGGCTGAACACAATAATTAATACTCAATAAAAACCCTTCAGAAACGTTTCTGAAAAATGCAGGCAGCGAAAAATACTTTGTTTTTATAAATAATTCTTTAAATTTGGGAAATGTACTGGTTTCTGGGGATTCAAAAGACAATGGAACACGCTATTCGCAATTTCGAATACACTCAGAAGATTATATTTTATTTTAGTTCGTGGTTATAGTATATTTTCATAAAATAATAAACATTGGTCATTTTTACTTATCCATCATATGTAGTATAGGATAAGTCTTGTAATCGTTTTGAAATTCGAAAAAAAATTTTTGACGGATTTACACGTTTCAGACACTGGAGATTCCGAAAAACATATTTTTAGAAAAAAAAAATTGCCGTCCGTCTGTGTGTCTGTGTGTCTGTAAACGCTCTATCTCCCGAAAAAATTGAGATAGAGACTTGCAATTTGGTATGTACTTAGTATGTAATAATAGGAAGAAGCCTATTTCATTTCAATAATCTAGATTAACCGGAACTATTTTTTTCGGACTCTCGAAATATTCGTTCTGATAAAAGGTATATAAAAATTCTCGAAATTGGTTATTTTAAGAAATGAATATAAAAGACAATAAAAAAACAAATTTTGCATAAAGCATGAAGTCGATCGGATAATGAGTTGCCGAGATATTTGTAATCCTATTTGCCACACTCTTCGATTTTTCATGACCCTGTATTTCATCCAAATTTCACTTCAAAGATATATTTTAATTGGAAATTTGACGCTTAATCAGATGCAATAAACCGCTAGTTAATAGGATTATTATTTTTGGAGTTATAAGGATGTTTCTTTCAAGCAATTCAGTAATCGAGCCTTTAAAGTTTGTGACGTCATCAAGCCTCGATTTTATTTGAATTGCAATGCATTTTATAAGTAGTTTACATATTTTTTATTTTAATATTTTACATTATGCATATCCATGATGGGTAAGTATTACGATGGCCCGGAACGACTAGTTTACAGTGTATGTAATGACACAGCAACTTATCAAAATTATGGGTTGAATTACTCCCTGGTTATGAGTATGGAGATAAACATCAAAGTAAAAATAAAATAAAATAACGTGAGTGTGAGAATTCGAAAAACGTGAGTGATGGCATTTTGGATTATTGCGTTGTAGTAATCTGTACAATATTTTCTTTTGTCTTGAAACTGGCTACGGTGAAACCTAACGTGTAGACAGTTTGTATATACATCTTTTTTGTCGTTTTATGTAACACCTTTCAGCAATTAATCCTCTGACTGCTCAATTTTATTTTCAAAATACTTTCGACCAATATCTAATCGACCAATATCTCCTATACTATTACATATTTCAAATCATCTTGTTTATGAAATATGTAGTAAATTTATCATTTCATTTTCAACCTTTGACTGTGAAATTTTTAATACAAAATTGCTTCAAAAATTGTAAATTATATAAATTTTTCTACAAATTTCTTGCTCATGGAAATCGCGGGATAAGCAGTCAGAGGGTTAATAAACTATATACAGTTTTTAAAAATCTATGACAATTAAAAAAATACTTTTATCCTTTTTTCTATCAATTAGAATAAAACTCATAGCCATCGATCTATCAATTTTTTTTCGCACATAATTTTCGTTTTCGTTTTTCCCATTTGAAGAATTTCGTCTCAGAATTCCTCAGAATATGATATATTTTTCAATGCAATTTATTTTATTCGTTTGATTTTATTCAAAATCCCACCAAGAGTTATCGATTCAATGAGACTGTGACGGCTCATCTATGAGTACATGAATACGTTGACCTCAGAAGAAAGAAAAACAAATAAAACTAGTCGTTGGGGGCCACCGTAATACTTAACCTTGATGAATATGCATAATGTAAAATATTAAAATAAAAAATGTGTAAACTACTTATAAAATGCATTGCAATTCAAATGAAATCGTGGCTTGATGACGTCATAAACTTTAAAGGCTCGATTACTGAATTGCTTAAAAGAAACATTTTTATAACTCCAAAAACAATAATCCTATTAACTAGCGGTTTATTGCATCTGATTAAGCGTCTCATTTCCAATTAAAATATATCTTTGAATTGAAACTTGGATGAAATACACGGTCATGAAAAATCGAAGAGTGTGGCAAATAGGATTACAAATATCTCGGCAACTCATTATCCGATCGACTTCATTCGTTATGCAAAATGTATGTTTTTTTTTTATTGTCTTTTATATTCACTCCTTAAAATAAACAATTTCGAAAATTTGTATATAACTTTTATGAGAACAGATATTTAGAGAGTCCGAAAAAAATAGTTCCGGATAATCCAGGTTACTGAAATTCAAGAAGCTTCTTCCCATTATTACATACTAAGTACATACCGAATTTCAAGTCTCTCTCAATTTGTTCGGGAGATAGAGCGTTTACAGACACACACACAGACAGACGGACGACATTTTTTTTTTCTAAAAATATGTTTTTCGGAATCTCCAGTGTCTGAAACGTGTAAATCCGTCAAAATTCTTTTTTCGATTTTCAAAAAGATTACAAGACTTTATACTACGTATGATGGGTAAGTAATAAAATAATATTAATCTTATTTCGAAATTTTTGTCAATTTCCAGGATGAGTTTAAATGCCACCCCCCACATCCTCAACTCTTCTAAATACGTTATTGCAAAACGTTATTGTAATAATGTAAATTTCGAAAGTTATCAACATTAAATACAGGGTGAGTACAAATGATGTACCCGATTTTAAAAAAAATCATATTTTCGAAACTTCTGCACATATTACAATACGTGATACATGAATTTAAATAGAAATATACCTCGTTTTTTCCACTATTGATCAAATGATGGCAGCACATTCATTGATCTCTGGTTATGGTGATTTACCCTTAATCACATGGCCACCAAGATCCCCAAACCTAACACCATGTGATTTCTTTTTGTGGGGTTACGTGAAAGACATTGTTTAGGTACCACCAATGCCGAAAATACTGCCAGAACTTAAAGAACGCATTTGTGCAGCAACCACAACCATTGACAGAGTGATGCTCTAAAATGTTTGGAAATAATTGGATTACAGATTGGACGTATGCCGTGTAACAAGAGGATCACACATCGAACATTTGTAACTGAAAATAACTTGGTATATTTCTCTTTAAATTCATGTATCACTTATTGTAATATGTGCAGTAGTATCGAAAATATGATTTTTTTTTTTAATCGGGTTCATCATTTGTATTCACTGTATATTAATACTTTTTAGCAGTTAATGAAGCATAGACATAAACCGTTTAGAACTGAGTATCGTCTTACCAAGAGTTTAATCTTTTATTTTCATTTATACATATATTGTTTCATTAGCATATCTTTTAAAAATTTCAACGGCCGCTTAGATAGGGAAACTGTTTTAATACCCCCGAATTATCTCGGGGTTGCCGTTGAAGGGGTTTAAAAAGGAAAATCAATAATTTATTTGTCAAACATGGATAAAATAATCTTTGAAAAGAGAAACAGAATGATATTCTACAGGAAATGGAAAATATTTGTAATAAACAATATATGAGTAGAAAGATTTAGAAAAAAACATAGTACTACTTGGTACGAGATACAATTTTAAAGTTTCAGAAAAGTTTCTTCACAAAACTTTTATTACATTTATGCGTGCATGAATACGAGATATCTCAAGGGATAGTAAAAACTTGATATTCATTCGGAACTGCACGAAATCTAAAACTTCAAGAAATAAAAAAATTTATTTAATCTAAATTGACAAATTTAAATTTTATCGTGCCAATCATTATTATTCTATCGTTGAAAAGGATATAAAAAGCAATTTTGTATTTTTTCTTAGTTCCCGCAAAATATGTGTAATTTTAAAATTCATCCTGGGAGTTCACTGTAAAGCGTGAAATTGTAGCTTATTTTAAGAGACAGTGTTGTTTATTGTTTGTTCTCAGTCTCACGAATAATGTGATGTATCTTAGGATATTAGCACCCATAATATGTTAAAAGAAACATTGTTTCAGCTATTGTTTTAGGATGAAATAGGATTAGAGATTACTCTCCATTATTCGCTATTACTTTCGTTGTTTAGTAAAGAGATGTTTATACATATTTTACATATTGATATTTGTTATATGTAAGCATGTACATTGTAAAAAAATACAAATGTTTCTTAATCTAGGAAAATATGATATAATAACCACGAAGAAAAAATGGGCAAAATAACCTTTGCCGAGTCACCCACGATCCCGAAAAGCGTTCTTTATCTTTAGAAATTTCAGAAATCACTATATTTTTGAGATTTAAAGACGCATTTATGAGAACCAAGTTGTTTTTGCTATGCCGCTGGTTTTTGTAATCGTTTCCGAGTATTTTTGTAGAGCATTAATCTGTTTTCTCATACCAGAATTTCCGTTTATCGGATGCTATCAATTCTTAAGAAAACATTTTCATGTTCACCGACATGTTTTACAGACAAACGTGATAAATTAACGACAGTATCAACATTTTAAAATTAATATTACATTGTTATTCTTAGATATAAATATTCAATTACGCAGCTGAAAATTTTTATTGAGAATTGATAACATCCGATAAACCGATATTCCGGTTTGAGAAAACTGATTAATATACTATACAAACTACTTGGAAGCATGTTCCAAAAATTATTCGCAACAAAAAAAAAACTTTGTTTTTATAAATTATTCTTTAAATCTCCAAAATATATTGGTTTCTGAGGCTTTTCTAAAAATGAAGAATGATTTTAGGAATCATGAGTAACTTAGAAGAGGTTAACCCATCCGGGACCATGGGTGCACATATGTACCCTCAAAAAGGGCATACAGAATTTGTTTTAGACACCAGTAAAAAATAAAAGTAATATTTGCTTTCTCTAATTAGAACATTTTTGTGATAGTTTAAGTAAAGGTAGCTTTTTAAAAAAAAGTGGTGCCAACCGAATAAAATTTGTGTTCTAGCCGCCGGTCCCGAAGGTGTTAATGTATATATTTTTTAGCGGTTTATATCACAGTTTCGTAAATAAAGAAACATTTGTCTTTTTTTTTCAGTGCAATAGAAATAGATGCTCTATAGTTTACTCTATAGTTTACACTATAATTAAAGTTCTGTATGCAATCGTAAAGTGGCTAACTTTGATATATGTTGTTAAACTAATATTTTTGGATAATTAAATATGTTTATTGTACTGGATTACAGATTCCCATAGTAAAAAGTAACTTCAGAAGTATTTTTCCAAATCACTCATAAATCACATTCCCCTATAACATAAGATTATTTTTTTATTTTTTAAAAAAGAATTCGATCCATTTTTGTTTTATTGTGATTCAATCTTGTTATTTCAGGAAAATCACGTAACATCATGTAAACCCTCATTGCAGAAGCGGAACAAATCTATCAAAATCTGTATAAAATTTTTATCTGTTTGGATGAAAATCAATTTATTTCCAATTTGAAATGATATGTGTTTATTAATACATAGTCATCATCATCATCATCACCATCCCAAAACATGGTTTAAGGCTATAAACCTGTTTCGGCCTCAATCCATCTCTTTCGTGGCCTTCCTCTATCTAGTTTTCCCCTTGATTTATAAATCAAGGCTGCTTTTGGCATGAGATAAGAATCCATCCTTTCCATGTGGTCCTTCCATTTCCTTCTGTAATTTTCTATTTTATTCAATATTGGCAAAACCTCAAGATCTCTTCTGATGTAGTCATTCCTTATTTTGTCCATTATCGAACATCATTTCATACTCCTTAAAAATTTCATCTCTGAGGATTGTATTTTTGTTATTCATCATTTTTTGTCAGTGTCCATGTTTCACTTCCGTATAGTAAAGTTGGTATTGCCATTGTTTAAAAAAAATTTACTCTTGCGTCTTTTCTTGTATTTCGAAGAGTTCTTCTTGTAGTACCACAGATGTATTGAAACTTATAAAGCTTATTTTGTATATAGTTGTCATAGTCATAAGATATATCACATCCTAAGTAATTAAAATGTGAAATCTGCTCTATTGGTTTATTTTCTAAAATAATTTTTGTTCTTATAGTATCTTTGCCTACCTTTGACTTTTTCCAATTTCGTTTAAAGTAAAAATTGTACGTGGTAAATTGTCTTCATTATCCTGAAATAAACAATGAACGCCACTGGTAGGGTCTCCCAAGCCGGACAGGTCGAAGGGTAGGTGCCAGACGAAAAGGAACACCCTAGTCCTCCAGGTTGGAGGTTGTGCGCAAGGCTGGCTCCCTAGCCACTTAAAACACACCATTACTCATAAGCCTCAAAAAGAAAAACATTGGGATTACACAGAGAACCCTCCCTATCTCATCAAATGTATTAAGAGCCTATATAAAGAAACTTTCATTGTTTTGGATCTAGGTTTTAAAGTTTCAGAGGAAATAATCGTTAATCAAGAAGTACGACAAGGATGTAGCTTATCACCACATCTATTTAATATATATTTTGATTATGTTATGAGAATTCGGAAAAATAAAATCAAAACTAGAATAGATCTCGGAAACATCATGTTTAATAACATATTATTAATACATGGTGGCATGTGGATATTATATAACAGGCAGTCATTTTCTGAAGTCCTATGGAAGTTCTATGGAAGTCCTATCTCGTAGCGTATATCTTTGTTAGTTGATCAATTTTTATATAATAATTAAAATATTCTTTTTACATTCTGGACCTCATTGAGATAAAAGAAATAACTAAATTGCTGTTCAGAATCAATATAAAATCGATTTTAGGAAGAATATATGACATTTGTTTATTTTTTTTTTAAACTTTAAAATAAATGTACCATTTTCACATGATTTATAGGCAAAATATATTGTTATTTTAGAAATATCTCAATACATGGTAAAAATATGGCATAGATATATGTAAATACATGTATCTAAAACGAAAAATGTCTGTCGCGAGCATCGTGACAAATTGAATTCAAACGTGTTTAAAAATTCCTCCATACTTTTGGATAAAAATAAATTTATTTCCCTGTTGGAAATAGTATATATGTATTATTGATATATTGTTGAATGTAAGTAAATATGAAAGACCGGAATTTTTCATGTGTTACAAAATAACCTGCGTTGCGTCTATTTATACTTATCTGCGAATGAAACATGTATATGAATCTTTCGTATTGACTTTTTAGATTTAAAAATCTATTAAATTAATTTATCGTTTTTACATAATTTGTATGCAAATATCGTGTTATTGTAAAAATATTGCATACAATCGTGTAAATCCATATTAGAAACTTCTAAAGTCTATGGAAATTCAATATGTTCCGCCAGTCACGCGAAGAAACGCTCAAGCTTATGTTAAATCTATGGGAAGGTTCTTGGCAGATTTCTCGCTCGCATTTTAATATTTTTAAATGATTTTTTTTTGCATAGGATAGCTGAGGCCGATCTCTAACGTTGTTAGTTTTTACTTTTTTGATTTTGGTTACAGTTTCTTTTATAAGCAGATATTTTCAATTTTGGAACCGGTTGGAACCGGTTTTGAAAGGGAAAGTACCTTATATAAAAAAACTGGAACCAAAATTGAAAAAGTAAAAACTAACAAAGTTAGAGATCGACCTCAGCTATCCTATGCAAAAAACATCTTTTAAAAATATTAAAATGCGAGTGAGAAATCTGCCAAGAACCTTCCCATGGACTTAACATTAGCGTGCGCGTTTTTTCGCATGACTGATGTCGCTCTTAAGTCAGTAGGAAAGTTCTTGGCAGATTTCTCTCTCGCATTTTAATATTTTTAAATGATTTTTTGCGTAGGATAGCTTAGGTCGATCTATAACGTTGTTAGTTTTTACATTTTTGATTTTGGTTACAGTTTTTTTTATAAGCGGACATTTTCAATTTTGGAACCGGTTGGAACCGATTCTGAAAGTGAAAGTTCTTAACATTAGCTTGCCCGTTTTTTCGCATGATTGAAGTAGGCTCTTAAGAACCTACGCTAGTCATCCGAAGAAACTCGAACACTAATGTTAAGTCTATGGGAAGGTTCTTGAAAGATTTCTCGCTCGTATTTTAATATTTTTAAATGATTTTTTTTTTGCATAGGATAGCTGAGGTTGATCTCTAACGTTGTTAGTTTTTACTTTTTTGATTTTGGTTCCAGTTTTTTTTATATAAGGGTACTTTTACTTTCAGAACTGGTTCCAACTGGTTCTGAAATTGAAAATGTCCTGCTGAAACATAACAAAAAAGCACGTCTTCTCCCCTAGAAACTTTCACTTCAACTGAGGTTAGGAGCCGCGTGATATGACTCATGCTCCTGAAATAGACATAGATCGACACACCAGTTAGTCAGCTATTATAAATTATACCTTTTAGAATTGTCTATCAAATTTTAATTTCTGCCTTTTTGGCCAGGATTTTGTAACAAATACTCCACTGTGCCGCGTAAAATAATCCCTTGCGATGAATAAATCGAATTGAGTTTTCAAAAGAAATTAAATAAGTTACCAACTTTATGCTAAAAAAACCTTTTATTAAATTTAGTAATTTTAGTGAAAAAACATGTCAATGACAATTTGTTGATACAAAAGAATAAATTGCTGGAGACAAAGGAATGGCTGTACTTTCGCAATTTTTCTCTAATTAATGTATTCTCTCGCGTTTCTTTGTGACAGTTGTTGAAAGTTGTTGAACCAATCATCTGTTTACCATCTTCCAGTTATGCGACACACTCAAAAATTTTGTCTGTTGCACCACATTTTCATTGTACGCATGGAAACGGGGATGTCTTGCTGAGTATCTAGCATACCAGTACCATTTAAGTACGAGGAGTTTTCGAAAAGTAAAGATACACCTCAGACACAGGTAATAACAAGTCTTAATGAGCTCGTTGGCAACGCATATTATAACCTTGAACATTTGACCTTTCCTTCGTAGTCATTCGTTATTTGTACGATGAGTCTATTTCGTGTAGCACGTGTTTATAATGGCTGCGTCAATTCAGAGTACCGCCAAATATAAAGTGTGTAAAAATGATCGAAAGCATTTTTTTCCCGTTCTGCCATAATAACCGATTGTATACCAAATACATTGGATATAGATTAATCAATATGTAGGCAGAGACGGCGATCCTATAGTACGCATGCCATTTTCGACACGCGAAAGAGTAATTTTGGCACGGATTCTAAATTACGATACGGTGAGATTTGAAAAAATATATACTTATTTCGATGATCTGATCTTGTCTAAATTCGATTGATTAGAAATGGCAGCATTTTAATCCCAACTTATTAAATTCCATTCTATTTCAATTTGGGCTAAAAAATTATCAAACAGTGACGGTATTTGGAAACTATTGAAAAGGAAAAATTATTATACAGTATAATTCAAAATACCGATCATAAATTTATAGCAACGTGGAATTTAAATGCAGAGCTATTTGAATTAGCTGGCATTTGTATTTTTACAATTTTTTCGTCTATGTATATATGCCTGCCATTATTTTCACAAATGAATAAATCACAAACGGATTAAAAAAAGCAAATAGGAAGTAGGTAACTCGATTTCAGTTTACACTCTATTAATGTTAACATAGTCTGAACATAATATTAATAATTTTTCAGGCATCAGATGAAACAACAGAAATCACGTTTAATCATTAAATCTTTTATTAATTTTTAACTATATTTTTTCCATATTTATTACAGCGTATACCTACATGCATGTCAGTTATATTTTTTAAATCCTTATAGGTAATTTTCAAGTAAGTTTAATTTATTATTTTTCGATCCACTAAATGTGTTTTAATTGGTACGTCATGGCGTTAAGACTTCTGATTTGGTGACTCAATTCACAATTTGGCACACGAATATAAAAATATTCGCCGACCCTAATTCACATATTCAAAATTATTATTATTATTATTATTTTTTGCAGAGGTAGAGATTGCTATACAAGAAATATTTTTTTTAAAGAGTTGTTCAAAACCAGTCGTAAATCACCGTTAATAATATCGTATGACGCATCTGTTTATTTTTAAAATCATATTAATTAGTTTACACTTTTATATTATTTACATGCAAAATATCCTGTTATTGAGTAGATATTGGATATCATCATATAAATCCATGCATCAGAAATGGCAAAAATCTATCAAAATCTGATCATTCTGACATATAGAATTCAAACGTGTACAGAAATCCTTCTCTACTTTTGGGATAAAAATCAATTTATTTCCCAAGTAGAGATGGGATATGTGTATTATTGATATTTTGTACTACGTAGGCATATATGAATGACTGCAATTTTTCAAGTGTAGTGAAAATAGCCTATTCAATAGCGTATACTTTTGATGTAACTTAACGAATATTTTCCGATATTTAAAGTATCTTTATTTTTCACATTTCTTCAGAAGAAATTATTTTAAAGCTCTATGAATATTTAATGAATATCGTCCTATGAAAGTGCATTTCGATATGTAAGAATTGTTATAATTAAAATATATTTTATTAAAGTTCACCCCTTGATTTGCATATACTAGCTCATTTAAGCTTTAATATAATAAATTTTTATCTACGTTTGAAATGTACTTATTATTTCATATGTTTTCAGCTGATTGATATACACGAACAAATTTTCATTAGAATACAAACTGGCAAACTCACGATAATGAGAGATATGTATCTTAAACTGCTGTTTTTTGAAAGTTGTTTTTTGTGAGTTCGCCCCTATAAGTGTAAAGGTAGACATAACATTATGGCTGACAGCCATTATAAATCTATGAATCTCTTTCATATTGTTACGACAGTTTATCACTGTCATTTTTGACGAAATGTTTATGTTCAAAATAGAAACAGTCGGTACCGAAACGGAAAAAGTTGATTGTTTCAATGTGATTCCCATTTGTAAACAATTCCACTCCCTGCTAAGAGTAGTTGTATATCACATCTTAGAGGAGCCATGACGGGAAAAAAATGTATAGATGTAGCATATTAGCACTAGAAAATGAAAGAAGAGTAAAAGATTCTTCATCAGCCAATCCGAAATAAGTAAGCCATCCAATCAAATTTAACTTGCTTAAAGCAGACAATCAAATTTAACTTGCAGTATAAGAGTGTCAGGAAGAGAAATAGGTAGAAAAATGAGTAGAAAAGCGTTAAAATATAATAATAATTACGTAGACAAATAATTAAAGTGATGAAGAGAATGATGTTTAACTGTTTCTAAAAGAGAATCGTTCGCAAAAAAGGCAAGAAATAAGCAGAAAAGAGCGTAAATCTACTCCTACAAAAGAAAAGGCAGTTTACATTGCTTTACATAAAAATATAGTTTAAATTACAGTTAGTATAAAAATAAGTATAGGAAATACGCAGAATGGTTTTTTTTTTTAAATTTTAAATACTATAGACAAAAACAAAAAGTATTAGTCCATGCTATATATAACTTCTTTGAGAAAAAAAGAAATATTGTAGTTGACTTTAAGAACGTACAAAAATTTCATTACCATCAGCATTCTAGAAATCCTGCATTTAACATATATTGGTTTCATATTTTCTTATTCTTTTGTGCGGCCCTGTAAAATAGCTATAAATGTTACATGCAACTTCTTAGAGAAAAATATACTGTAAGTGACCGCAACAACATACTAACATTTCATTAACTATATGATTCTTCAAATCCCGTATTTAATATAGATCCCTTTCATATATTTATATTCTTCTGTGCTGTCATGTAAAATGACTATAAACACCATATACACATTCTTCGAGAAAAAGCATATTGTAGGCGACTGTAAAAACATACTAAAATTTCACTCCCGCCAGCATTCTACAAATCCCGCATTTAACATACATTCGTATTCTTTTGTACAGCCACGTAAAATAACTATAAATGCTATATACACCTTCTTCGAAAAAAATATACTGTAAGTGACAATAAGAACATAGTAATATTACATTACCGTCCCCATTCTACAAGTCCCTCATTTTACATAAATTCGTATTATTTTGTGCGGAACTGTAAAATAACTATTAGCGTTATATACACCTTCTTTGCAAAAAATCATATTGTTGTTGACTGTAACAACATACTAAAATGTCATCACCGTCAGCATTTAACATGTAATATTTTCATATATTCGTATTATTTTGTGCTGCCCTGTAAAATAACTATATATTCTATCTACACCTTCTTCGAGAAAAAAATACTGTAGATGACTGTAACACAGAGGTGCCAAGCTCCCACTAATCTTCCGTAATATGTGGATTAATTTGACCCAGTTTAACAACGTTTCGAAAAAGAAAATTTATTTGATGAATTTTTATTTATTTTATTTCAGGTTCTTACGGGAAATTTAATTTAATTCCTTTAAAAAAATTGTAGTGCGAAACGTTTTAAACCTGAGTCAAATTAACCCACATGTTACGGAAGATTAGCGGGAACTTGCCACCCTCTGCTGTAACAACATACTAAAATTACATTACCGCCCACATTCTACAATTCCCGTATTTTTCATACATTCGTATTTATTTGTGCGGTCCTGTAGAATAACTATGAATGCTATATACACCTTCTTCGAGAAAAAAAAAATTGTGTAGTTGACAGTAAAAACATATACTAAAATTTCATTACCGTCAGGATTCTAGAAATCCCGCATTTAAAATGTATTAGTTTCATATATTTGTGTCCTTTTGTGCGGCAATGTAAAATAGCTATAACTGCTATATACAACTTCTTCGAGAGCAAACATGCTGTAGGTGACTGCCACAACATATAAAAATTTCGTTACCGCCAGCATGCTAGAAATACCGCATTTACCATATATTCGTGTCGTGTAGTCGTATTTTTTGTGCGGCCCTATAAAATAACTACAAATGCTATACACACGCTCTTCGAGGAAATACATTGCCTAAGTGACTGTAACACCATACTAAAATTACATTACTTATCAGCGTTCTACAAATCCCGCAATTAACATATATTCCAATAATTCGTTTAATAATTCGCTTTAGTCGTTTAATCAGTCGTTTAATAAAGTCGTTTCATTATGATTTTATATACAGTATGCCCACTAAAGTCCCTTGTCACCCTCTTAACTTCGGAACGGCTGCTGTTATATTCATAAAAGTGGTGTTTAGGTATAGTAAAGTAGCCATGCGCTACTGAATGACACCGCCTACGGCGCCACCTGGTGGAGAACTGCGGAGTTAGCATTCCTATCTCAAAAACGTAAAGAGATAGGGAAAACAAGTGGTTTACAAAGTTGTAGAGCATCATCGATTTAGTACAAAAAACACCTTGTGGACATTAATGCAAAGAATAGAACGGTTAAAACGCGCATTTGTTTTTTCGTGATTTCCTACACTGTGACCTGACAAAACGATCTTAGAAAGAAAGAAACAACCAGTTATGAAACAGCAGGTGTATGCGACCCCTCCACAAACATTGCACGAGCTTAAACAACGCATTACGGACGCTTGTACCAACGTGTCACCATCTATGCTCCAACGTGTGCAACGTGAAATTCAAACAAGGATCCAAATATGCATTGCAGCTGACGGGGAGAAGTTTGAACATCTAAAATAAAGGTATATTATTATAACTAGTTATTTTTGTCTTTCTAAGATCGTTTTGTCACGTCACAGTGTAGGAAACCACGAAAAAACAAATGCGCTTTTTAACCGTTCTATTCTTCGGATTAATCTCCACAAGGTATCTTTTCGTACTAAATCGATGATGCTCTACAACTTTGAAAATCACCTTTTTTCTCTATCTCTTTCCGTTTTCGAGATAGGAATGCTAACTCCGCAGCATTCCACCAGGTGGCGCTGTAGGCAGTTTCATTGAGTAGTGCATGGCTACTTTACTATACCTAGACACTATTTTTATGAATATAGCAGCTGCCGTTCCGTAGTTAAGAGGGTGGCAAGGGACTTTAGTGGGCATACTGTATATAGGATAGATTTATTTATTCATAAAGTGCTTATTTCGTTATGGTATATTAGCTGGAAACAAATGCAGAACTATGTATATTGTTTTAATAAGTGTAATCAGGTTAATCTTTGAATCAAGCTGTACTTGATAGAGATAGATTTTTAATAAAAGAATGCTTGAAAATAATTTTTAAAACCATAAAAAATCAGTAAATAGAGATACGGCGTTAAAAGAAATAACATTTTCCTATTACATATTTTTCTATATTCGACGGTGTAAACATTGAAATTGTGCGACGTTTAAAATTTAAAAAAATTGAAGTAAAAGAGAAATTTATTGCTTAAATTTGTCCGTCATTATGACGTTAGCGTTAAGCATGGGCATGTTTTGGATTTATAATATAGATTTGCATCATAAATATTATAAAATAAGTTAGTTTCTTCTTAAAAAAGACATTTCGTGCTATTATTTGATAAAAATTGTTTATGTAAATTGATATGTCTAACTGGCATACATAAATATTCGAATGATTCAAGTTTATTTTTACAACGGAAGGAGCAAACAGCACTTAAACTGATAGAACATTGTAAAAGATTTCAATTAAAACTGGATTTGTTTTTTTAGATTAATTTTTTTTACATTCTTTTATTATTCTTATCTATATCAAATAAATAACGTATCAAACCAACTAGTGGTTTCACATAATTAATGGTAACTATACATAATTTTTAAATAGCTATTTTACAACAGCGTAAATGTATTCATAAGAACAATATAATGATACCATTGAAGAACATAAATTCGAATATAATGTAATTTTATTCGTATACACAATTTAACACAATTGTCTTAGCACGATAAGTGCTTTTTAGCATATGTTCTGCACAACACTAGCAAAAAATTGTTTAAATTGGCGTATACAAAGAATATTCCCATTTTGTAAAAATTAATGAATCAAATAGGTTATGGACTTTTTTTTTAACAAACTCTAAACCAAAAAGAACTTTACATTTGTGTTAAAATAACATTATTCGTTTTAAAATAAATCGTGCTGGCTAAATGCATGTCACGTTTTCCTTTTAAAAATATTTTTGGTAGGTATTGTATATCTTTCGGTTCATCTTACTTTTTTACTAAACAATAAAAACCTTTTCAACATTGTATTTTGCGGCAAAATACTTCTGTACTACAAAGTAGACCTTTATTTGTATATCTTTATTTATTTATTTATTTATTATTTTTTATTTCTTTTTCACCTCCTTTTTTTCCCTTTTTAGTTTAAATAGAATTTCAAACAATTCTCGCCACTGCAGTTTTGTGCGTTTGATTTGGAACGTGACTTTTATTAAGAATTTATTTCGTTAAAGGAAAATTAAACGTGAAAAACACAATTTATTTCGTTTCAAAGTATAGTTCGATGCCTTAGAAAATTGTACTTTAAATTGAATTGTGAGTTTTTCTGGAAAATGCGTAAAAGAAATAGTATACTTTATTACAAAATTTTCTAGTTCATTTATAAAAATTTAAGATTTATTTAACTATTTCAGAATTTTTTATTTATTTATTATTATTATTATTATTATTATTATTATTATCATTACAATATATATATATATATATATATATATATATATATATATATTACGAAATTCTCTAGTTTATTTATAAAAATTTAAGATTTATTTAAATATTTCAGGAATTTTTATTTATTTATTTATTTATTTATTATTATTATTGTTGTTGTTATTATTGTTATTATTATTATTTGCTAAAATGTCGAAATGACTGAATCCCACAAGAAATTAAGAACAAATTGATTTGAAAATAAACTATTTTCTTCACGTACATTATACAAGCAAAATTGTATTTTTTGATTCCTTTTGTCATTTGTTAATAAAAGCTAATTGGTATCAGTACTATACCAGCGTCATTCAAATGGTTAAGGGGAATGTTTTATGCCTGAAATACTCATTATACACAGTAAAATCATATTTGATTCGTTATAGCGATATTGAAAGTTAAAGTGCAATTTTGGAGCAATAGAAGTAGAGCGCGCCACGCCTAGTAAACAGTAACGGAAACATTAAGACCGTGTTGTTTTCTTCAAAACATCATTTTGAAAATTGGTGACACACTATCTCCATCACTTTAAAAAAATAAATAAACTTGATGTTTTGAAAATTAATAATTGCATATTTTTCTAGTAAAATGCATAGGTTTTTATCAAAATATTTATATCTCGTTTATCTGTGTATCTTTAAATAACGATTTTTTAGTTGTTGAAAATTAATATTTTATTTTAAATTGACAGCTTTTCTGTAAAAATGCATATTTTTAAAAATGGCTACGTAAATCAGTAGATTATGGACCAAAAAAGAAATATGTGTAGTAAAAAAACTTTCTTATACTTTTCATAAATAAAAATCTATTTTTGACTATTAGAAAGAAGATATAATGATAAAGAATTATTTAGAGAATATGTTTACAAGAGATAATATAAAGTTAAGCTTTTTTTTTTTTTTTTTTTTGTAAATATGAATCATTCAAATAGCTAATTATTGAACTGTTTCGAAAAAAAAAAAAAAAAAAAAAACACACAAAATAAACAAAGCGAACTTTCCATTTTTCTTAATATTAATTACTTCCTTTCTAAAAAATTGCACATGCAATATTGACACCATGTATTGTTTAAAAAAGCATTTTGTGTTTGTATACCTTTCTTTTTCATCTTTTTTCTCTCTCTTTTTGAAATACGTTACACACTTCTCGCCACTTCATTTTTGCGTATCTGCTTTGGAACGTGACTTTTACTAAGAATTTATCTTTCGCTGAATTAATATTTAAACGTGAAGAACATAATTTATTTTGCTTCAACGTATAGTTTCATACCTTAATAATTTAACATGTTATATTGAAGCGCAGTTTTTCTGAACTGTTCTGAACAAACACTAAATGCACAAACAACTTTCCATTTTTCTTAATAATAATTCTTTCCTTTCAAAAGAATGACACATTCAATATTGACATCGTGCATTGTTTAAAAAAGCATTTTGTGTTTGTATACCTTACATTTTCATTTTTTTTCTTCTCTTTCTTTTTGAAATATATTACATACTTCTCGCCTCTTCAATTTTGGGTGTTTGCTTTGGAACGTGACTTTTACTCAGAATTTATCTTTCGCTAAATGAATATTTAAACACGAAGAACATAATTTATTTCCCTTCAATGTATCGTCTAATACACCTTAATAATTCAACATTTTAAAATATTTTGAACAAACACTAAATGAACAAAGAACTTTCCATTTTTAATAATTCTTTCCTTTCTAAAAAAACGCACATGCAATATTCACACCGTGTATTGTTTAAAACAGCAATATGTGTTTGTATACCTTTCATTTCGATCTTTTTTTTTTTTTTAATATGTTACTTATTTTTCGCCTCTTCAATTTTGGGTGCTTGCTTTGGAACGTGACTTTTACGCAGAATTTATCTTTCGCTAAATGTGTATTTAAACGTGAAGAACATAATTTATTTCGCTTCAACGTATCATTTAATAAACCTTAATAATTCAAAATTTTATATTGAAATGCAGTTTTTCTGAACTGATTTAAACAAACACTAAACAAACAAAGAACTTTCCATATTTTCAATAATAATTCTATCCTTTCTAAAAATATCATACATGCAATATTCACATCGGTATTATTTTAAAAAGCGTTTTGTGATTGTATACCTTTCCTTTTCATCTTTTTCTTCTTTTTTTGAAATACATTACACACTTCTTGCCACTTCATTTTTGCGTGTTTGCTTTGAAACGTGACTTTTACTAAAAATTTATCTTTTGCTGAATGAATATTTAAACGTGATGAACATAATTTATTTCGCTTCAACGTATAGTTTAATACCTTAATAATTCAACATTTTATGTTGAAACGCAGTTTTTCTGAACTGTTCTGAACAAACACTAAATGCACAAAGAACTTTCCATATTTCTTAATAATAATTCTTTCCTTTCTAAAAAATGGCACATGCAATATTCACATCGCGTATTGTTTATAAAAGAATTTTGTGTTTGTATACATTTCCTCTTCATCAATTTTTTCCTTTTGGAAATACGTTACACATTTCTCGCCTCTTCAATATTGGGTGTTTGCTTTGCAACATGACTTTTACTCATAATTTATCTTTCGCTAAATGAATATTTAAACATGAAGAACATAATTTATTTCGCTTCAACGTATAGTTGAATAACCTTAATAATTCAACATTTTATATTGAAATGCAGTTTTTCTGAACTGTTTTGAACAAACACTAAATGAATAAAGAACGTTCCTTTTTTTTTTTTTTTAATAATGCTTTCCTTTCTAAAAAAAAGTCGCACATGCAATATTCACACACCATGTATTGTTTTAAAAAAGCATCTTGTGTATGTATACCTTTCCTTTTCATCTTTTTTTCTTCTCTTTTTGAAATACGTTACACACTTCTCGCCACTTCATTTTTGCTTTTGCTTTGAAACGTGACTTTTACTAAGAATTTATCTTTCGCTGAATGAATATTTAAACGTGAAGAAAATAATTTATTTCGCTTCAACGTATAGTTTAATTCCATAATAATTTAACATTTTATATTGAAACGCAGTTTTTCTTAACTGTTTTGAACAAACACTAAATGAACAAAGAACTTTCCATTTTTTTAATAATAATGCTTTCATTTCTAAAAAAGTCGCACATGCAATATTCACAACGTATATTGTTTTAAAAAAGCATCTCGTGTATGTATACCTTTCCTCTTCATCTTTTTTTCCTCTTTTGAAAATACGTTACACACTTCATTTTTGCGAGTCTGCTTTAAAACGCGACTTTAACTAAGAATTTATCTTTCGCTAAATGAATATTTAAACATGAAGAACATTATTTCGCTTCAACGTTTAGTTTAATACCTTAATAATTAAACATTTTATATTGAAACCCAGTTTTTCTGAACTGTTGTAAAACTAACACTAAATAAACAAAGAACTTTCCATTTTTAATAATAATTCTTTCCTTTTTAAAATTATCGCACACGAAATATTCACAACGTGTATTATTTAAAAAGGCATTTTGTGTTAGTGTACCTTTCCTCTTCATCTTTTGTTTTTCTTTGTCTTTTTGAAATACGTTATACACTTCTCGCCTCTTCATTTTTGCGTGTTGCTTTGAAACGTGACTTTTGGTAAGAATGTATCTTTCGCTGAATGAATATTTAAACGTGAGGAACATAATTTAATTTGCTTCAACGTACAGTTTAATACCTTAATAATTCAACATTTTATATTGAAATGCAGTTTTTCTGTCCAGACAAAATTTTTACTTTATGCATTAAATTTTTTTCTTAATTTTAAAATTTATAAAACAGAAACTGAATTTAAAACTATGTATTAAATATTCTATTTTTGTTTGGAAACTTTGGATTATTATATCTTTTTTTTTAATTTGACGTAAAAAACTTTAAAAATTGTGAACAAGAAAAAACATTTAAAAGTACTCAGGAGCAAATTAACTGATACTGTTTAATGAATATATTTGAGATAGATCTTTTTTGAACAAAGGCTACAGTAAGAAATAATCTTTTGTTTGTCTTAAAAATAATCTTTTCTCACCGTAAAAATAGTGCAAATTATGTTTATAAAAAATTCTTTCAAAAACATTTTTTTTACATTTTTTAGATCTTTTTTTTTTTAACTTAGCCTGGTTTTTTTATGTAAAGCTGGAATTTTGTAAATGATTTTTAACCCACTTCCTAATATTATAGAATTATAAAAATTATGTACAAAGGCATGTTTCAGATGAAATCATTTTAATATTTTTAGAACTTAATGGTGCGTTAATACCTTAATTTTAAGTCATTTTTAGGGTTCCGTACTCAAAAAGTTAAAACGAAACCATTAAATGATTACACCTGTGTCTGTCTGTCCATCTGTCAGAGCCCTTTTTCTCGTAAACTATGGGGTGTGGAAATTTCAAACTTGGAAAAATTACAAAAAACCTTTTTATCCACAAATTTTCACATTTTCACACATTCACAAATACGTATAGGAAAAATTTAGGTGGGCTAATCAAGTTACTTGAAAATAAAGTTTCTTTTTAGCACTTTCCAACCTAGTTGAAAAGTGCTTATGACTTCGGTTTGTCTGGCCGTATGGCCGTCTGCCGTCTGCCGTCTGCCGTCTGTCCGTGCTCTAACTCCCGTAAATATGCTCGGATTGCTCTGCAATTTTTATATGTTATTGTCGCCATCTATAGCATGTTCCCTATTTCAACGGAAGTGTGTAGCACTTATAGTTATTTTACAGGGACACTTAAAAGAATTCCGTTATATTGCGTTCTATGGGGGAAAAATCATTTGCGGTTTATTTAAATAATGTTTCACTAATTTAAACGCATTGAAATTTATATATATCACTAAGGTGCATTAGAAGAAGCTTAATATGGAATAGGGTGTGCATAGCACTTTTAGTTACTTTACAGGGACAGTCAAAAGAATTCCGTTACATGACGTCTATGGAGAAAAATCGTCTGCGGTTTATTTAAGTAATGTTTCACTGTTTTAAACGCACTGAAATTTATATATATCACTAATGTGCATTACAAGAGGCTTACTACAGAATATTGTGTACATAGCTGTCATCGTTCATTTACAGGGACACACAAAAGAATTCTCTACTGCCTGTTAACAATAATTCCTGGAAGTGCATTTTAAGTTACTGAACGCGATTTTAAATTTAACTCACTTTTTAGCACTTTCCAACCTAGTTGAAAAGTGCTTATGACTTCGGTTTGTCTGGCCGTCTGGCCGTCTGGCCGGATGGCCGTCTGTCCGTGCTCTAACTCCCGTAAATATGCTCGGATTGCTCTGCAATTTTTATATGTTATTGTCGTTATCTATGGCACGTTCCCTATTTCAACTGAAGTGTGTAGCACTTATAGTTTTCTTACAGGGACACTCAAAAGAATTCCGTTACATTGCGGTCTATGGGGAAAAATCATTTGCGGTTTATTTTAGAAATGTTTCACTATTGTAAACGCATTGAAATTTATATAGATCACTAAGATGCATTAGAAGAAGCTTAATATGGAATAGTAGGTGTATAGCACTTAGAGTTACTTTACAGGGACAGTCAAAATAATTCCGTTACATTACGTCTATGGAGAAAAATCGTCTGCAGCTTATTTAAATAATGTTCCACTATTTTAAACGCATTGAAGTTTATATATATTACTAAGGTGCATTACAAGAGGCTTACTACAGAATAGTGTGTGTATAGCAGTCATCGTTCATTTACAGGGACACACAAAAGAATTCTCTACTGTCTGTTAACAATAATTCCTGGAAGTGCGTTTTAAGTTACTGAACGTGATTTTAATCTTAACTAGCTTTTTGTCTATTACGTGGTGTGTATAAATTCTGTAGATCCTATACAGGGCAGCACAAAAGTTCGCGAACACATTTACGTTTATTGACAGAAACTCCAGAAGGAGAATTTAAACGGTGCTACGCGTTTCCTAACTAAACTAAAATTTAGCATCCTATGTATATATACAAATCTATAGATCATATACAGGGCTACATAAAAGTATTCGGATATTTTTCCGAATATTGTATATATTGAAAATTCCTGAAATTACGTTTTTAAATATGTTATGCGTTTTCCAAATTGTTTACTTAGATTTCATCTTTCAGCTTATTAAACGGTAATGATTTGTAAAATTATTTTAGAAGCGTTGGAAAGTGCTACATAATCTATGCTTGACGCATGATTTTTCGTTCTTGTTGTATATCATGTGGGTGAAAGATTTTGTAATATCGAACACAAAAATATATTAGTTTTAATTTTAGGTATTATATTTTCAGAGATATCATCGAAAATACACTAGAAAAATCTGTCCTCTATTTCCGAATCTACTAAAACTAAAATTATGAAAAAATAAGAGGTAGATAGATTTTATTTAATCCGAGCAGGAAAACTATAGAAATTTTCCTAGGTATTATAGCTTTTGAGAAAAACGCATTTTTCTGTTACACATAAACTTTTTGAGCGGTCAGCGGGAGAGTTGACGGGCGCTCGATGTATCTGTATCTACCGACGCAGAATCATCCAAGGATATTTGATAATGACTTCAAAAAAAATGTCGCTAGTTAGCCGAGATATTAATTAAGTTAACAAAAATTCTTTTTATCTATCGTGTAGGGTATCGTTAGAAAGATCTCGTAACATCGAACTCAAAAATATATTCGTTTTAATTTAAGGTATTATATTTTCAGAGATATCGTCGAAAGTAAACTGTAAAAAAATGACCAATGTTTCTTATTTTATAAAAATATACTATAGCCACGAACGAAAATATAATGTAAGCTTCTGAGTTATCCGAAATCCCGAAAAGCGTGTTCCATTGTCTTTGGAATTACCAGGAACCAATACATTTCCAAAATTTAAAGAATTATTTATAAAAGTAAAGTATTTTTTGCTGTCCGTATTTTTCAGAAATGTTTCCGAATAGTTTTTATAGTGTATTAATCAGTTTCCTTAGCCTGGAATACCTGTTTTTCAAATGTCATCCATTCTCGAGTAAACATTTTCAGCTGCATAACTTAATTTATACATGAAAGAGTAAAGAAATAAACTTAATTTTAACGTTAATGTTAATGTTGTTAATTTTGCAACGTTGTCTGTTAAACATATTTGTTGAACACGAAAATGTTTACTTGAGAATTGATAGCATAGGAAAAACTATATTCCGGGCTTAGAAAACTGATTAATACACTTTAAAAGCTACTCGTAAACGTTTCGAAAATTACGGGCAGTAACAGAATTTTTTTTTATAAATGATTCTTTAAATATCGAAATGCCATTGATGTCTGAGGTTTCTAAAGATAAAAAAACATTTTTCAGAATCGTGGTTAACAAGGATGAGTTTATATTATAAATTTATTCATGATTATATTATATTTTCGTAGATTAAGAAACATTTTTCATTTTTTACAGTGTCCCAGGTCGAAATTCATGCTAGTACCAGCAACAAAAAATATGCTAGTTACTGCTATGCATTGCTTCGTATGCTAGATTTTCCTGCTATTATATGCTTTATAATGCTTGTCAGCATCAAGTGGGTCAATACACACCATGACTTGCTGCGTAATTCTGGTGGAACCAGCAAATGTTTATGCTAATACCAGCAACAAAAATAGGCTAGTTATTGCTATTATATGCTTTATAATGCTAGCCAGCATCAAGTGGGTCAGTACATACCATCACTTGCTGGTAATTCTGGTAGAATCAGCAAATGTTTATGGTACTTTATGCTATTTTATTGCTGGGATACAGCATTTAATGCTAGTCTAGCAAACAAATACCAGCACGAATTTTGACTTGAGTGTACTGGAAAAAATATATCCCCCCTCCCCAACCTATTTCCGAATCTACTGAAACTGAAATTATGAAAAAATTAGGGGTAGGAGGAGTTTATTAATTAATACATTTTATGTACGGAAGCCTTTGAGCGCGAGTTACACACGTACTCGACCGATTTATGTTATTCTTTTATCATGCCACGATTCCATCACCAAATATTCTCCATAACTTGTACAATTGTAAAACGGGTTGAAACAACAATAAAATTAACACACGCTATCCAGCACACGCTATCCCATGTATGCCAAAAAGCTGTGAAACTGCAACGATGCAACATTTTAAACGCTGAAAAGTAAAAAAAAAATTATAATTAAAAAATAAAGAGTGTGATATTAAAAAATTACACTTTCATCAATCATATATATTATTTCTTCTGTCAACATCCCTTTTTCTAAGAAAATATGAAACGCAGAACAACGAATGAGATACCATATGAAAGGTTTTTGAACCGGCTTCTGACATAGCCCACTTAACAATTCGTTAAAACATGTTTTTGATTGAAATTTGCTGAAAATTAAAAATTAAATCGGCATTGTTTTCATAAAAGAAATGAAAGGTTTTCCTGAAATTGATGTTGCCAAAAAAATAAAATACCACATTATATGATGCTCAGCAATTATTATAAAAAACACCGCACGAGTTTATTTTATTCTTATGATTAAAAAGCGAAATTGAAATTGAAACGTTTAGATTTATATTTCTAAGTCCCATGTTTTTCCCGAAGCGGATGACGTCATCCTCTACTGCAGTCAAAATACGATTGCTAATTTTTTTTCTCGCGCGTGCCTTTAGCAATCTTGGATCAGTTTTTAGTCTAACTTTGATGGAATAAATTAGATGATATTCTGGCTTGACTAACAACTAAATGTTGTTTGCAGATATTTTTATCCTTGCTTTTTTTTTTAGAAGTTTAAACCTGCATCTAATAACTATTACATATTGATAAAAAATTATACTTCTCTATTATCCCGTCGACCACTTTTCATAACAAAAAACTATCGCCAAATAAACGGGAGAACGTTGCCATTGGAATATCAATAAATAAATAAAATATAAGAATTTAAGGACACAATTGTTATTTTAATTAATAAAATAACTACTAAATCAGTAAAACATAATGAAAAATACACGCAAATGTCGAATGTAAAACCACTAGATGACGTAACAAACACGCTTAATGATTCTGACATCAAGTAAATGGGACTGCATTTTTGGCGTTTAATCTTACAGTTTGGCGGTAGTTTTTTGTTATGAAAAATGGTCGACGGGATAATAGAGAAATACCTAAAAAATATTAGATTTCAGTGCGAAATCTTCGCACGGGCCCTCTGGTTAATAATATAATATTAATTAATTTTCGATTATACGTTGAAAAATCAATTTTGAAACCCTAAAAAAGATAGTTTAAATAGTACTTAATTTTTTTTTCTGTTCCCATATCTTGATAATGAAAAAAAAAGTAAAAATTATATATTTTTGAATAAATTCACTCGCTTACACTTTCAACTAAGCATAATTATTATTATTATTTTTTTAAATTATGCAGTGAGTTTTTCATATTCAAGTTACGTGCTCATGCCAAAAGTAGTCTGATTCGTATTGCAACGGAAATTTCTCGGAAAAGCATGAATTGCAGTCAAAAAACTTTGGGAGATTTTCCAGATGAGCATTGAATGCTTATAAAAAGGTTTTTTTTAATATACTTCATTAGGGTACTTCTCCATTATCCCGTCAACCACTTTCCAGTTTAAAAAAAAAGAGTCACTGTAGCCTCCCTCTTAACCGGCTTCCTCTTAACCAGAACTCCGCTTTAACCGGCCGACGTTTTTTCCCGAATCAGGCAAAATTCAGATCGAAAGGAAAATTTCGGTTATAAATGGATGCGCGTTGACGTTCACAGCAAAGGAAACTGGAATGACAGGATTGTCGTATTTGACGGCAGAATATAACTGGCATTGTTTCACTTTTTCTTTCTGCCTCATCTTGAAAAGTAATTTTTTCTCACTCCTGGTGTTTTCAGTTTTTGTTTAGATGAATAGTTGCGGGTAAAAAAGGAAACGTGTTGTTGTGTCGATGGAGAAGCTATTAGATGCTTTACATAGTATGGATAAAGATGAAAGTATAAAATCAATTGCGTTGGAATTCGGTGTCGGCGATTGGAAAAAGAAAAGAAAAGAGATTGAGACATTTTCTTTGAGTCTTACGAAAGCTGCGCTGAAATCCCGATCCACTTGGAAAAAGCCCAAACAAGAGAACTTAGATGAGGCATGACAGATATGGTTTATTCAAGAAAGATTGAACGGAAAGCCAATCAGTGGACCGATACTGAAGGAGAAATCGTTGATTCTGCATCAGGAAATGGGAGGAAGTTATGAATTTATAGCAAATGAGGGTTGTCTAAATAGGTAGAAGAAGCGACACGGGATTAACCAACTAACGATTTCTGGTGAAAAGTTATCTGCAGATGTAGTAGGGGCAACAATCTTTCAAGAAACGCTCGAAAACCTAATACAGAAAAACGGTTTAAAAAAAGAACAGATTTACAATGTAGATGAAACCGGTCTGTGCTACAAAATATTACCATCTAAAACTCTAGCCTCGAAGAATGAAGCTGCTGCACCAGGCTTAAAAAAAGCAAACACAGAGTAACTTTATCGTTATGCAGCAATGCTACTGAGACCCATAAGCTACCACTCATACTAATCGGTAAATCATCAAAACCCAGGGCATTTAAAAATGTAAATATGAAATCTTTTCCTGTCTACTATCGCTCTTCGAGGACTGCATGGATGAACCAAGAGCTATTCAAAGAGTTGTTTCATTCTCAGTTTGTCCTATCTGTCAAAAAATGTGCCGGTAAAAGCACTTCTTCCGCTAGACAATGCACCATCTCATCCAAGTGAAGATGAACATAAAAGAGGAAAAATTTAAGCAATCTTTCTAACACCAAATGTAACGTCACTCATACAGCCAACGGATCAAGGCATTATAGAAACTTTCAAAAGAAGATACAGAAGAAAGCTATTGACTATTTTAAGCTTGGAAGATGATACCAATAATTTCCTTGTCGATTCTCTGAAAGATATCTCTATAAAAGATGTTGTCTACATGGCAGCTGCAGCGTGGACAGAGATCTCTAAATCAACACTCATAAAGTCTTGGAGAAAACTTTTTACTCAAGAGTAATCTGAAATTGAAGGAACTCTGATAGATCCTGAGCAAACTGAAGTAATTTCCTATGATACTGATATATCTGCAAACTGTTTTGTAAAAACATTAAAAAAACTTGAGGGATGCGAACAGATCACCGTAGAAGATGTAGAAAAGTGGTTTAAATCTGACAAAGATACCAAGCATGAAACATTATTTGGCGAGGATATAATTGAGACTGTAACTGATGTTGTTCAACACGAAGACGATCCTGATGATGATCCATATGAAGTTGACACTGCTAAAATTCCTCATACGGAAGGGGTAAAAGCATTAGAGTTGGCACTACGCTATGTTGATCAGCAGCCATCAGCTTCCTCTGTTGAACTTACAATGGTAAAGAGATGGAGAGATTATGATGCAAAATGCCGGGCATTTTGCATTCAACAGAAGGTCACTGATTTCTTTATGGTTGATTAACTCAAATTTACATAATGTAGAATAATTTCAACTTCTTATAAAAGGTATGTGACACGATTTTCAGCAATTTAATTTGTAGTAAATATTTTTCAGTATTTGTTATTAGTGATAGTTTTTCTTTCAATTCAGTTAATTACAACTTGTATTCATTTTAAAAAATATATAGAAAGTATATACTTTTTTAAACTACACAAATTGAAAACTAAATACATCCTACACATTTAATTAAATAAATATGCAGCTACTTATGTAATGTGTTTTTAGTTCTCCGGTTTAACCGGTTTTTCTCTTAACCGGCTAACCCTCGGTCCCGTTTAGGCAGGTTAAGCGGGTGGCTACTGTATTGCCAAACTGTAACTTTAATAAACAAATGGAAGATTGTTGACAATTAGAAACTTAAAAAATAAATAAATAAATAAATATGAAGACATTCGCAAAAGACACACTGACTGAAGTGTCAACTATCAGTGACTTTAAGAAATAAAACTTACAATATATTAATGCAAACAGAAAAAAATATATTTATTGGATATTTATTTATTTACATTATTTTTCTTAATTATAGTCTCGGCTGGTGGGTAAATGTTTGTGTCGTTAGTTGAAACTGATCAATTGAACATAATTATGTATCGCAATGACGTCGCCGTTTAATGAGATAATAGTCATTTCAATTAACGAAATAACTAATAAATCAGAAAAGGACATTAATAATGCATATAAATATCGAATTAAAAATCAGTTCATCACATAACTAACACGAATAACGCATCAGACGTCAAGTGAATGTGACGCCACGATCGTTCATTTATGGCGCTAAATTTT
Organism: Maratus michaelseni; assembly: GCA_963931845.1. NCBI lineage: Eukaryota > Metazoa > Arthropoda > Arachnida > Araneae > Salticidae > Maratus > Maratus michaelseni. The sequence goes on along the minus strand of OZ007598.1, from coordinate 129,919,870 downwards.
ATATTTTGGCGATAGTTTTTTCATGGAAAGTGGTCGGCGGGATAATGTAGAAGTACCTTATTTACTTATCTATTAATCCTTTGGCTACGAGTCGGGAAATATACGTTCCAGTGAATTATTATTTTAACTTTCTTCTATCTGTACAAGGAGAAAGTATTGGATTCATGAAAATTTTCGACTTCCTGTTTTCGACGGGTTTATACGTTTTAGAGGGTCCTGAACACGATTTGACTATTTTTAGAAAATGTCTGCCTGTGACTCTGTCTGTCTGTATGTGACAAAAATTTTGTGAGCACTCTATCTCAAGAACTAATGCACGAAATTTAATAAAACTTTACATTCAGCTAGTCCCTTATATAAATTGTTGCTGATTAGTTTTTGGTGAAAATCGCCTGACAGGTGGCGCTGCTATGCAACATTTTTTGCGATTTCCGCAAAAGCGCTATCTCAAGAATGAATGCAATTATTTTCATCAATCTTCAGATTCTGTTAGATCTTGACATAAATAGACGCTGATTATATTTTGATGTAGATATCCCAACAGGTGGCGCTGCTATACAACTTTTTTTATTATTTTTACGATAACTATATCTCAAGAACTAATGCACGGAATTTCATCAAACTTCAGATTCTGTTATACCTTGACATAAATAGATGATGATTACGTTTTGGTATAAATAGCCCAAAAGGTGGCACTACTATACTATTTTTTTCATTATTATCACGATAACTATATCTCAAGAACTAATGTAAGGATTTTCATCAAACTTCAAATTCAGTTAGACGTTGTCATAAGTTATTGTTGATTAGGTTTTGGTCTAAATCTCAAAACAGGTGACGCTGCTATGCTGCATTTTGCAGGATTCACACGATTTTAGCAAATATCTCAAGAACTAGTGCACGGAATTTAATAAAATTTTAGATTCAGTTAGACCTTGATATAAATTGGTTGCTGATTCGTTTTTAGTGTATGCGAAACCTGTGTGAGATAGAAGAAAGTTTTGGGATTGGCACAACCGACTAGTTTATACTCGTACCACTTTTTGAAACATAATCTCTACCATAACTTCGTATTAGGATATATGTAAAAAAAACAAAAAAAAGTAATAATAAATACAAATTGTGTTACTATTGAGTATAAAAATAGTTGCCAGTCCTGGTCCGTAATTATAGTGTTAATAATCGTTGAAAATAAATCTTACCAGTTCATTTTCGTGTGCTTGCTTTGTAACGTGACTTTTAGTAACAATTTATCTTTCGCTATAAGAACATTTAAACATTAAGAATATATCTTTATTCGCTACAATTTATAGTTTGATGCCTTAGGAAATAGATGATTTACACTGATATACGAGTTTTTCTGGGAAATACGTGACATGAATTTATATTTTAGTGCAAATTTTATTAAGTTTGAAATTTATAAAGGTACAACTTAAAGTAGAGATGTATTTGCATAAAGTGTGATAACAGTACACATAAAGTCTTATAATATCTTTTATAAAATAGATCAACAAGTTTCGTACGCTGAACCCGCGACATTTTCAAGAAAAATAGTGAAAAATAAACTATTTTCGCAAAACATTTTGAAAACGAACTTGATAAATAAAAACCACGAAATTGCATTTATAATGAAAGCAGGTGCTTAAAAATGGTCAACTGTAAACCTGCAAATTATTTTACCTTATTGCTTTTCCTAATCTGTAAAGCATCTCGTGCAAAATTTTAGGTAACTCAAAGGATACTGATTCATTGCATATGTTCTCGCTGTGCATATATCGATTTAAGGATAAGGAATGAAAAATAAAATTATGCAAATTAATTTTAAGAATAGTGATGTAATTTATCCATCAAGATATCCAGCAATTGCAGATTTCTGCGTTTAAGTTACACAAGGATAATTTTTTTAAATTTTTGGTAACAAAAAAATCCATTAAAGTTGGTAGCTACGAAAATACGAAGATGTTCGTCAGATATCAGCAATGTGTTAGATATTGCGGTTGTGTCCTGAAAATTGAATTTTGTGATTTCTTTCTTTTGTTTTTAAGAAACGGCCCGTAAGCCAGTAAAGAAAACCATGTAACTGATTAAAGAAATCTGTTAAGCTGAAAGCAGTACAAAAATTTTATATCTGCATATTAAATTTTATATATGCATAACTGCACATATTGAAATATTGCAAGAACTGACATTTCTTATTCATTCAAAATTTTGAATATTCAAAATAAGATTGTAACAGAATACCTAGCTGTTATTTTATAAAGGTACTCTAGTGGTCGAGTGAATTTTGATATTTTGCGTGTGATCGTCCTCAATTCTGACGTATGCGCGTGAATGAGAGCTATTCTGTTATTTCTCAAAGTTCCGCAAAGTGCATAGTTTCATCCGGAAATCAGATTGTCAGGGTTAATTTTGTAATGATACGTTAATTAGATAACTTTGGTTGTGTAGTAGCTATATATGATGCGGTAGGAGATAAGGGTCAGTGAATTTTGAGCGCTTCTTGACCTCGGTTCTGCGAGCTCTGTACTGAAATTTGACCCACCTTTTGAGTCCAATCAGAGTTTCCAACGAGTAGTTTTGACAGAGACATCTGCTGTGAGTTTTGCTAGTTTGGTAAGCAGTTGAGCTTTCTATTAAGAATAAAATAATCATTTGGAATCCACGGGTTTCCATTTTATAGTGAAATTATCTGTTAAACTGATTTTCTTTGGGAACTTTCTATATCAACCAATTCCTACAGAACGAACGGTGAGGCCATCTTGAGCCGAGTTATTTAAGTTGAATTTAATAATTTTTAGGAAAGGATTTCTCAGTCGTTAATAAAAATGAGCTTTATTTTTGATGAACTGTTGTAAAGTTATCCACTGCACTGCCAATTTCCCTATTACTGCTGAAAATAAATTGTTGTGTTTTTGAAAGATGTGTGCCATGGACTTCTTTCAAGTGAATAGTCCTTATGTGTACGAAGATATGTAATTATATGTATGAAGTATACTACTTTTGGAAGTTAATGTACAGTATTTTTACCAAGTATATTCTTTATTTTCGTAAATAAAGTTGTTGACTAATGAAAAAACGCTAAATAAAAAAAAGAACTTTCCATTTGTCTTTTCCAATAATATCGTGCGGGCAATATGCATATCACGTATTCCTTTAAAAACCACTTTTTCAAGTATTCCTTTTCTTTCGTTTTTTTCATTTTCCTTTTTATTATTCTTTCAAAATGCTCTCGTCATTTCATTTTTGTGTGTTTGTTTCAGTATATGATTTTTACCAAGAATTCACCTTTTTCTAAAGAAACATATTTAATGATATTCATTTTATTTAGCTATAAAGTATTGTTTGATGCCTAGAACTACAATAATTTATTTTGCAATGAAGTTTCCTAAGCAATGTGTGACAAGAAAAACACATTTTATGCTTTGAAATTTTACTGAATTTAAAGACAAATTAAACATAAACTGAATTTAGAGCTGTGTATTAAATACTTAAGTTTTAAGTACCTCCAGATTGTTTTTATTTTTGAACTTCAAGAAAAGGTCTATATTCCAGATATTAACAAGAAATCCAACCTAAAAAAATCAGAAGAAAATTAGCCTGATATTGTTTAAAAATTATGTTTGCGATTGTAATTTGAAAATATTTTGAATAAAATTTTCCCCGTTTTTAAACATTAATCGTTCAAATGATAATTTTTTAACTTTTCAGAACAAAAGGATAAACCGACAAAGAATCTTCCATTTGTAATAAAAGTAATTTATTAATTTTAGAAAAAATCGTACAGAGCATATTACATATTGTTTCAAAAAACGATTTTTGAAAGTATACCTTTCAAATTTGTTTTTATATTTTTCCTTATTTATTATATAGTAATTCAAAATACCTCTGGACACTTCATTTTTATATGCTTGCTTCGGAACATGACTTTTATTAAGAATAGTATCTTTATCTAAAGAAATTTATAAACATGAAGAATATATCTTGTTTTGCTACAGTTTGGTGCCTTAGTAATTTAATATTTTATAGCAAATGCAGTTTTCTGAGAAGTGTGTTACAAAAAAAAATATATTTTATGTATCGGAATTTTTCTTATATTAAAATTTAGATTTATGAATTAAATTCTGCAAATTTGTGTGGAAACATTTTTGGATTGCATTTGTTTTCTATTAAAAAAATGACTTTAAATTGGATATGCACTAGAAAAAAAAACGAAAAAAAAAAAACGCAATAGTGTTTAAGTAATATACTTGCATTTTGAAGTATTTTATACAAAACTTTCTTTAATAAAATGAAATGAATCATTCAAATAATAATTAAAGACCTTTTTTAAGCAAACACTAAACTAAAAACCTACCTTCCATCTGAATTTAAAATATTTCATAAATTTTCCGAATAGATTCGTAAGGACACAAAATACATACAAGGGTAGTTTGATAAGTTATCGGCCTGACACAGAGATAGAACAAGTATGACCAAATGGCAATAATGTTTGTAAAGAATGGTCTTTTAGATGACATGCTGCCGAGTATCCGACGCGTGAGTTTATTGGTATATTGGATTGGCAATAAAGTAAAGTAAGAAAAGTTTTGACATTTTCTAAAAATGGAAAATATTGAAGTTCGAGCTGTCATAAAATACTTTGTTAAAAAAGTTTTAAACCACACGGACATACAAAAAGAGTCACATTCCATCTTAAAGGATTCTCGATCTTCGTATTGGACGATAAAAAAGCGGCCTGCTGAATTTAACCAAGGTAGGAAATCTATTCACGATGGTGAACTCTCAGGACGTCCAAAAACCACTACAACCGAAGAAATCGTCTCAAAATTTTACAATGCCGTATCCAATGATCGCCGATTGAAGATACGGGAACGAGCTGATATTGCAAAGATCTCGATAGACCGTGTCTATTACATTTTGTTTGATGTTTTGGGTATAAAAAAGCTTTCCTTTCGATGCGTGCCACGTTTGTTGAATGTCGATCAGAAATGCCGAAGAATGAACATTTCTCAAGAGTCTTCTGAAATGCATTGTGTTGCAAGTTGAAAAATAAAATTAAATACTGTCAAAAATCTTGTATTTTCTTTGTCAGGCGGAGAACTTTTCGAACCAACCTCGTACAGGTCTGCACTAAAGGATTCGCACACAAGAGTGTATCTGAAATGTTTTGAGTTGCAAGGGGATATACATTAAAAAATAATATGAAATTATGTCAAAAATCTTGTGCTTTTACTGTCAAGCCGAGAACTTATCAAACCACCCTTGTATTCCGTATTCTTTTAAAAACAATTTTTGCATGTAACTTATCCTTTTCACTGTCTATATCCTTTTTCTTATTTTTAATAGTCTTATTTTTAAGCACTTCTTCCCAGTTCACTTTTGTACGGTTGCTTTGGAATTTGATTTTTACTACAAATGTATTGTTTTGGTATAAACGTAAGGACCTTATTTTGCTACGAAGTATAGTTTGATACATTAACCCATTTTAGGTCAAGGTCAGAGAAATTAAAAAACTCAACATCGTGGAGATGCTACACGACAAAAATAAGGCGAAAACTGCAAATCGGGATAAGAATATGTCCATTGGTCAGTATCTACTTTATTATACTAATTCAATGCATATAGGAGGGGAGTTGGGTTGGGTTGGGTTGATGTTTGACGGCCGATTATCTACACATGGGATATAGGCCCGGGGGGAGTGCCCTTCGTGGGGGGTCTTTCTAAGGGAACCTAACCCGTATTTACGCATGGATAAATCCACGGCTCGAAGAAAACCACGAAAACTCCGAATGATTAGGCCGACGGGCGCGATTGGGATCGAACCCAGCACCTCCCGTCTACCAGCTTCGAGAGCACAACCTCTCAGCCACTGGTGGGGCGGAGGGGAGTTGGGAGAGGTCATATAAATTGAAGGTGGAGACTGTAATTCAAAATGGCGTCATATTCTGGAACTGTTTGCAATTTTCATTCTCTTCATCATATAAAAGTGCGTTTGATGTCAACTTCGATGTTTTCCAACATAGTCAAAAATAGACCCGCCACTGCCCTATCTAGATTATTCCAAATAAGTGATTTGAGATATTTTTGCTAATATATTATGTATAATATTAAATACATATAATATATTTAATATATATAATATTATATTTGCTAATATTAGCAAAAATAGACCCGCATCTGCCCTATCTAGATTATTCCAAATAAGTGATATTGAGATATTTTTCCAGAAAGCAACAATTATTATGCGAGCTGCCGATTTTAAAACTTGTGTAATATTGGAGTCCGTAGAAATTTTATCGCAAGCAAGTAACTGTTGCAATGATGTACTATTATACCAAATACCAAGCATTTGGTACGAACTGCTCCGAGTTACGGGAAAGTATGGACTCCTGAAAGTGTAGTGATTTGTGTTTCCCCCTCACCACCAATGGGTACATCCGCCGGCGCATGTCCATATTGTGTTCTCCTGTAACTTTGAGTTCTAATCTTGAACAACATCTATGCTTTGGTCTTCGCTGATCGAAGGTCCTTAATAATGGCTTAGTTTAGAGCCGAAAGAGCTAGGACAGTTATGTACTACTAAGATATTGTGTTTTAAAGTTTTTGAGACATTTGTGCATTTGTTTTTTTATCTTACGCCTATTTTAGTAACTATTTGTAAATTAGTTAGTCTATTCGTAAATTAAAGTCATTTTTCATGAAAAAAATGTTTTTCTTATGGTGAATAAACAAAGGCGAATCTTCCGTTTCGAATTTTCTTTTATTATTAAAGTTATTTTGGAAAAAGGCTTACTTATCTGAAAGCAAGATAAATAAAAATTAAATATTTAATTTGTTACTTAAATTTCTACTGTTAAATATTTCAGTAATTAATATGTCTGTTTTTATCTTTAAAATAGGCTGGTTTAGGATTATCCAAAAGAATATGCTGCCATAACTTCGAATTTCTTAAAGACTAATACGTTAGATACTTTAATATTTTAAACACAATCATAGCGATTGGTAAAAGAATCATGCAATTCGTAATTTCCCCAACTGGGTGAAAATGTGCCCAAGCCGGTATTTGAAAGCAGGACCGTGGAATAAGCTACTAACACTCTACCAACTGGACGAATCCAACATACACAATTCACTGAGAAAACCATTTGGTATAGTTATATGCTCGGTTATTTGAAACAGCTCGACAGAATGGACTGGAGGTAAAGGAACTCCAATATACGTTGGATACGTAATTACACTTTATTATTTTAACACAATCATAGCGATTGGTAAAAAAAGTCATGCGATTTGTGATTTCCCCAACTGGGTGAAAATGTGCCCAAGCCAGGATTTGAAACCAGGACCGTGGAATAAGCTACTAACACTCTACCAACTGGACGAATCCAACATACACAATTCACTGAGAAAACCATTTGGTATAGTTATATGTTCTGTTATTTGAAACAGCTCGACAGAATGAACTGGAGGTAAAGGAACTCCAATATACGTTGGATACGTAATTACATTATATTATTTTAACACAATCATAGTGATTCGTGGAAAAAATAATACAAGCAACTTAAGCCAAGTTCCTGAGTACAAATCCCGGCCTCGCTACTCTTACATTGTGTTGGAAAAATTCGTATACGATAGATAATTTAAAGTATTTTGAACAAGTATTTTCTTCATTTTTGTGAAAATGTATCATTCCAGTTATTCATTAATGGTGTATTTTTAACAAGATAGAAATCCTTTAAAATAATACATTTTTTTTTCAGAAATAAATTATGGAGGCAAAGATCATATCATGTATTCTTTTAAAAGCCGTTTTCTTTTTCTCTTTTTAAATGTAGTTAATTTCAACACTTCTGGCCACTTTTATTTTTCTCCTTTTTTAATTGTTTTTTAAACACTTCTTATCACTTTTGCATATTTATTTTTGAACGTGACTTTTAATAAGGAGTCAATATCATTAGTTTAAAGATTTTTTAAACGTGAAAAATGCATATTATTTCGCTACAAAATGTAGTTTGATGCCTTAGAAAAATGAGACTTTAAAATCAGATGCATATTTTTTATGGAACACGTGACAAGCAAATTATACTTCAAAGCAAATTTTGCTAGGTTTAAAATTTATAAAACTGCAACTTAATTTAAAATAATGTATTATAAAATATTGCAGTTTTATTTCGAATATGTAAATTTTTAGCCCATTTTTTTTTTTTAAAGAAAGGGGCTGTATGCCGCAGATACGAACCAGAAAAATATAAATAAGAAAGAAACTAGTGGTTGGGGGCCTCCGTAATATTTACCCATCATGGATATGTATAATATAAATATGAAAATAAAACATGTGTAAACTATTTATAAAATGCATTGCAATTCGAATAAAATCCTGGCTTGATGACGTCATAAACTTTAAATGCTCAATTATTGAATTGCGTAAAAGAAAAATCCTTATAACTCCAAAAATGATAATCATATTAACTAAGAAGTAATATACTGCGTCGGATTAAGCGTCTCATTTTCAATTAAAATATATCTTTGAACAGAAATTTGAATGAAATACAGGGTCATGAAAAATCGAAGAGTGTGGTAAATAGGATTACAAATATCTCGGCTACTAATTACCCGATCGACTTCATTCTTTTTGCAAAATTTATATATTTTTTATTGTCTTTTGTATTCACGCCTTAAAATAAACAATTAAGAAAATTTTTATATACCTTTTATCAGAACGAATATTTCGAGAGTCCCCCCAAAATAGTTCCGGATAATCGAGGTTACTGAAATTCAATAGGCTACTTCTCCCTATTACATACTAAGTGCATACCAAATTTCAAGTATCTATCTTAATTTGTTCGGGAGATAGAGCGTTTACAGGCACACAGACAGACGGACGACATTTTTTTTTCTAAAAAATGTTTTTCGGAATCTCCAGTGTCTGAAACGTGTAAATCCTTCATTTTTTTATTAACAATCACAATATTTATATTATACTATGTATGATGAGTAAGTAAAATCATGCGTGAAGCATGGATTATGTAACACTTTTCCTCCACTCGGAATACTGTAACAAAACTTCAACTTTTAACCTTCTTACCCTGAATGGGTCGAATCGACCCACTCCTATAATTTAATTAATTCGAATGGAACTAGATGTTTAACCCTTTCAGGGGCGAGCACTTGTGCTCCTGTAACGTGTAATTCCCACCGGAATTTAGGAAAGAATTTAGTTCAAAATAAGAATAAGCAATTTTTCAACTTTTTCTCGTCAAAGTTAAAAAAAAGTAAAATTTAATTAAAAGTTTCTGGTTTGAATAGGATTAAAATTAGGTGGTATATAATATATACCACCACCCCTCAAAGGGTTAAAGTAAGTTAAATAAATGCTACAGAGAACAACGTTAAATAAATATGTTAAATCATTTTCAAAAACAAATTCTGGTGTGAAATGTTTTTATCAACGTTGAGTAAAATTTCAACAGGATATGAAGGTTAATAAGATGAAAGATGATGTCATAAAAAACAATTCAGAAAACGCAGGACACGTTTGAAAATCCAATTTCGGCAATTACCATCTACAAGATAAAAAACAACAAACAGCTTTCCGTTTGTCTTTAAAATAATATAATTTTTCTTCCCGAAATAAATTATGAGGCAAAGATCATATCATGAATTCTTTTAAAACCATTTTTTCTTTTTCTTTTTTTAAATACTTATTTCAATACTTCTTACCACTTCAGTTTTGTGTCTTTGTTTTGGAACGTGACTTACTCAAAGAATTTATCGTTCGTTAAAGAATTTTTAAATGTGAAGAATTTATCTCACTTCGCTACAAAGTATAGTTTGAAATTTTACGAAAAGGATACTTTATACTGAAATGCAATGCGTGCCAAGAAAATTATATTTCACCTCACATTTTCTTGCGTTTAAATTTTTTAAAACTGAAACTTAATTTGGAGAAATAAAGTAAATATTGCAGTTATGTTCAGATAAATACATTTCGTGTACAATCTTCCATTTTATTTTATTTCATTTAAGTAAAATACTTTAAACCATATATGAGCCAGAGAAAGTTAAAAAAAAGTAACAATTTTTTGTAAAAATAAGTTTAATGTTTTATGTTTTATATTAAATGTTTAACTTACATTTAATTTAAACTTGTTATTAATTTTCATTTTAGAAAAAAATATTGTAATTTATTATTCACATTAATATTCATACTCTTACTTCTCACAAAAAATATGAATGGTTTTCACAAAAAATAGCCTTGAATTCTTGTTCTTAGTCTTTTCTTTTCTAAACCTCGATTGTTTTAAACAATTGAACATTTTAACTTTATTCACTTTTTTATATATTTACAATATTTGTTGTTTAAATTTAATCATATTTCTCATTTTTATATTATATATTTATATTTGTATATAATTTTTATATTTATATATTTATATATACATTTTTATATTTATATAATATTCATACTGTTACTTCTCACAAAAAATATGAATGGTTTTCACAAAAAATAGCCCTGAATTCTTCTTCTTAGTCTTTTCTTTCCTAAATCTCGATTGTTTTAATTAATTGAACAATTTAACTTTATTCACTTTTTTACATAATTACAATATTTGTTGTTTAAATTTAATCATATTTCTCATTTTTATATTATATATTTATATTTTTATATAATTTTTATATTTATATATTTATATATACATTTTTATATTTATATAATATTCATACTGTTACTTCTCACAAAAAATATGAATGGTTTTTACAAAAAATAGCCCTGAATTCTTGTTCTTAGTCTTTTCTTTCCTAAATTTTGATTATTTGAAACAATTGAACATTTTAACTTTATTCACTTTTTTATATAATTACAATATTTGTTGCTTAAATTTAATCATATTTCTCAATTTTAATCCTATCCTAAACATTTTTCTGTATTTATTTAAATTTATATTTATGATCGCTCCTTAGCGACAAACGTCACATATACGTGACGTATAAAGTGCTCAGAACCCTTCATTATTCCTATCAATAGTTGAAAATTTTACCTTATCTAATCAAAACATTCCTGCGATTAAATTAGGGAAAACATTTCTATTTTATAAAACAGATTAAAAAAAGTCCTCCCGGCTTGTACCGGGAGGAAAAGTTAGCTTCCATAGTCCATGTTTTTAAAAATTCAACTCATTTTAATCATACACCCAAAGGTAAAATGCTTAGAACCCGATTATAAAAGATTCAATCCCGGTTTTCGTTAATACTGAGTTTGAATGCGAATTTTTGCATGAGAGTTACAGCATAACAAAAATCAGATTGTTTCAAAATGTCAGCCCCCCTAGAATTTCAAACTGCCACACCTCAGCCAATTTTTAAGATATAGCCAAAACAAAATATGTTACGGAATCCTTGTATCACGTTCTAACACATAATAGAAACATTTTTATCAATTTGTATTTTTTTCTTGTATATATTTTTATATTTAATTTTTTTTTTTAATTTAACTGGCCGCCATTTTGAAACAAGATGGCGGATGAAGCTGCCAACGAACTCGGTCGAGACCTTGGTATGTCTTATACACATGCTCAGTCACATCCGAATCGGTTCATAAATAAGAGAGATACAGCATGACATACGTCAGATATATATATATATATATATATATATATATATATATATATATATAATTCAACATTTTAACGGAGGTTGGTTTGGGGGTCTGGAGGTCATGATCGGTTAAATTATACCAACAGTTTTTGGAATTGCTTTCATCCAAACGGCTGCAATATGTAGCTTTTTGTAATGAAAGCTATCTAAGAATTAAAAATTCTATAAAGAACGCTCGTTGGGATAGGATTATCTAGTTTAGACTACAATTAGACTTCTTCGCTCTTATAGATCCCTGTGTTTTAGATATACAGCTACTACTAGACACGGTGTACAGTTGGCGTCAAGTAGTTAAAGCTCAAGAAATGCTTCAACTAAGCTGAAAACAAAAGAAATACAAATTAATATGTTTATTAATTTGCAGAACTAATTCATTTGTGTTTGAAAATTTTAATAATGTTTTGATATAATTTTTTTAAATGTCTATAAAGTGGAACGGTTTATGATTATTCAAAATAAGACGGCACAATAACTTCTTTTCTAATTTTTTTACGGCTATATTTTTACGACAGATAATTAAGAGGGGAACAGATGCTTTACACTCACCCAGAGATGTTTGGCGACTGTTTGGTTGGCGCGATTTTCAAGCCCGTGCCAAACCAAGAACTTAATACAATGGCTAGGTTATCATTAAAGGAAAAAAATCCCGTAAATTTGGCGTCTTTTTTCCTTTTTATAACCGATTAAAAAAAAAAAAAAAAAAAACTGTGCATGAGTGTATGACATCATAGCCTTAAGAGCGAGGCTAACGAAAAAAACAGACTACCGCGGTACATTCCACTTATCTTTTTTTACAGACCGCTAGAGTGACGTAATGCTCTTTTCGTACTCCTGCATTGGTGCATTCGAGCATCACGTGACTCCCACGGTCTGTAAAAAAAGATACGCGTAAAGCACCGCGGTAGCCTTTCTTTTTCGTTAGCCTCGCTTAAGAGGCTATTTCACTCAGACGAAAACACCGGCTCGCTAATGTTAATCCTATGGAGGAAATATTTTAAGATATCTCGTTCACATTTTAATATTTTTAAATGATTTTTTATTGCATTGTATAGCTGAGGTCAATTTCTATGCATGCTCCTTCGTACTTTTTTGATTTTGATTACAAGTTTTTTTTTATTAAGATACATTCATTTTCGGAACCGGTTTTGAAAGTGAAAGTATCCTCAATAAAAAAGAAACTGCAACAAAAATCAAAAAGGTAGAAAAGAGCGTGTATAGAGATTGACCTCAGCTATCTAATGCAAAAAAAATCATTTAAATATATTGAAATGCGAACTGGATATCTTAAAATATTTCCTCCATAGGATTAACATTAGCGAGCGGGTGTTTTCATCTGAGTGAAGTAGCCTCTTAAAAGTATTTTCCTGATTCTGGAAAAAGGGATCATTCATATTGTTAATTAATGATGTTTTTTCAACAAGCGCCAAAATAACAAAGAGTATTAAAAAAAAAAAAATCATCACAAAACAAATTTATGGAGGCAAAGATCATACCACGAATTCTTTTAAAACTGTTTTTATTTTTGTCTTTGTTGAATGGTTATTTAAACACTTCTTATCACTTTTGCATATTACTTTGGAACGTGACTTTTAATAAGAAACTGGTATATTTCGTTTAAGGATATTTAAACGTGAAGAATGCCTCGTATTTCGCTAAAAACTACAGTTTGATGTCTTAGAAAAAGGAGACTTTACACATAGATGTATATTTTTTTTATGGAACACGTGGGAAGAAAATTATACTTCAGTGCAAATTTTGTTACGTTTAAAATTTATAAAACTGTAACTTAATTTAGAATAATGTATTATTAAATATTGCAGTTTCGTTTCGAATATGTAAATTCACAGTCCATTTTTTAGAAGAAAAGGGCTGTAAGTTAGATATGAATCAGAAATATATAAACAAGAAAGAAAAATCATGCGTCAAGCATAGATTATGTAACACTTTCCAACACATTTGGAATACTATAACAAAATTTCACCGTTTAGTAAGGTGAAAGATGATATCTAAGTAAATAATTTGGAATACACATAAAACAGTTGAAAACTCAATTTCGGCAACTAGCATCTATAGACGGAAAATAATCTCTGTATATGATCTATCGATTTGTACATCTATATATATATACAGTAGAGTCTCGCTATTCCGAACTAATTGGGACCGAACACTGTTCGGTTTAGCGGGAATTCGGAATAGGCGGATTTTATTAATAATAATAAACGTATTGACTTGTTAAGACGTAAATGAAGTGCAGGGACATTTGTTAGTGTCAGCTCTATACAGCGTTGATCGACTCGTAGTGAACAGGTTCAGTGAAATTGGGAAGGGAAGAGCGGTGATCGACGACTAATCCTACCACCTTACGTATCCCTCTCTTTCCCACATTCCAAGAATTACTCTCAGGGTTACTGAATTTCCGCTGCCACAGAGTATTGGCGTATAGATTCCGTATTTTCGCCAACGCTGACAAGTGATTTTGAAAATCGCCACCCGGTCGGTGTTTACTCTATGGAATTTGATGAACTGTGTACGCTTATTGCAAATTTATTGTAAAAAATTGTGGTTCCGTGAGTTTTGAGTTACTATTTTAACGAGTCACTGTGCCTTTTAGGTAGATTTCGTAAGAAATACTACCTATTACATTCTCACCTAAGTTGGAAATTTTGAAAAAAATTTTGCAGATTTACGCCGATCATGACTCCCAGAACCCAAAACCACCCCCAGTTCAAAACTTTATCTATCTATCTATCTATCTATCTATCTGTCTATGTCACTTTTTTATGGACACGATAACTGGAAAAATTCTGCATAAATCTCTTCCAAACTGATACATAAAATCAAGGGGCATAAAATCTCGGTCAAGTTCGTTAATGGGCAAAATCGAACCAAGGGGGGGGGAAATGGGGGCTTTTTGTGAAAACAGAAAACCCCCCATAATTTCTTAATTATTGTACGTATCGAATCCGTTTAAAGTTATTATTACTTCTAGGAAAAGGGCCGAAAATTTATGTATGACAGATTTTTGATATAATTGAAAATGGCCCCAAGGGGGGGGGGGAAGGGGGGTTTTAGAAGAAAAAAAATCATATCTTCGTCAATTCACAAGATATCAAATCCGCTTAAATTTATTATTAATCCTCTTAATATTATCTAAAACTTTTATATTGACAAGTTTTCTATAGGACCAACCGTTATAGCAAAAAAAAAAAAAAAAAAAAAAAAAAAAAAATCCCTGCCGGCTCCGCCTGCAAACAAGTTATTTTTCGAAGTAGGCGGTTCCAACTCCCGCATCTTTTCGAAACTGATACATAAAATCTCGGTCAAGTTCGTTAATGGGCAAAATCGAACCAGGGGGGGGGGGGGGGTGCTTTTTGTGAAAACAGAAAAAAACCCTTAATTTCTTAATTATGATACGTATCGAATCCGTTTGAAGTTATTATTAGTTCTAGGAGAAGGGCCGAAATTTTATGTATGACAGATTTTTGATATAATTAAAAATTGCCTTAAGGGGGGGAAGAGGTGTTTTAGAAGAAAAAAATTCATAACTTCGTCAATTCCCAAGATTTCAAATCCGCTTAAATTTATTATAAATCCTCTTAATATTATCCAAAAATTTTATATTGACAAGTTTTTTATAGGACCAACCGTTATAGCAAAAAAAAAAAATTAAAAACAAAAAAATCCCTGCCGGCTCCGCCTGCAAACAAGTTATTTTTCAAAGTAGGCGGTTCCAACTCCCGCATCTTTTCGAAACTGATACATAAAATCAAGGGGCATAAAATCTCGGTCAAGTTCGTTAATGGGCAAAATCGAACCAAGGTGGGATGGGGGGGGGGGGGGGCTTTTTGCGAAAACAGAAAAATCCCATAATTTCTTAATTATGATACGTATCGAATCCGTTTGAAGTTATTATTACTTCTAGGAAAAGGGCCGAAAATTGATGTATGACAGATTTTTGATATCATTAAAACTGGCCCCAAGAGGGGGTGGGGAAGGAGGGTTTTAGAAGAAAAAAATTCATAACTTCGTCAATTCAGAAGATATCAAATCCGTTTAAATTTATTATAAATCATCTTAATATTATCTAAAACTTTTATATTGACAAGTTTTTTATAGGACTAACCCTTATAGCAAAAAAAAAAAAAAAAAAAAAAAAAAAAACCACCTGCAAACAAGTTAGGTTTCGAAGTAGGCGGCTCCAACTGCCGCATCATTGCAAAAAGGTAATTTCTTCCACAATTCCGCCCAACGGTCTGCGTCTTCGAAATCTACCTGTGCCTGTAGGCCGAGCCGTCAGGGATTTTTTTTATTTATGTTCGTAGTCTTTGACGTCAACTGTTAAACATTAAACATGTCAAGTAAACGAAGTCGTTCTTCGAGCACTTAAAAAAAAAACTTGAAGTGTTAAAAAGACTGGACAAGGGAGAAAGGTTTACTAAATTATCACTTGAATATGGTGTCGGATAAGCAACGATTAGTGACTGGAAAAAAAATTGCCTTAAAATTGAGCAGTTTTGTTCTGCTTCAAAAGAAAAAACTCTTGAAAAACGGCAAAAAACGACTGTGTCTTTATATGAAAAACTTTACAAGGCCTTATTCTTGTGGTTTACTCAAGAAAGACAGAAAGGAATCCCCATTTGTGGTCCTTTGGTAAAAGAAAAGGCGCTCCAACTGAACAAGATTATGGATGGTGACCCATCATTTTCAGCTGTAGTTTTTTTGGATCGTTGAAAGAAAAAACACGGAATTAGACAGTTTACGATTTTTGGGGGAGAAGCTGTCAGCTGACATCGAAGCAACTGCGAATTACATTAAAGAATTTAAAGACCTTGTTTCTTTCCAAAACTACTCACGCAGCAAGTTTACAACGTGTATGAAACTGGACTGAATTTTAAGATTTTGCCTACCAAAAGTCTTGTTTTGCAAGAAGAGAAATCTGCCCCGGGTTTTAAAATGGACAAACAACGTCTAACTGTCTTAGCTTGCAGCAACGCCTCGGTAACAAACAAACTTCCGCTGATGGTAATAGGCAAATAGGCGAAAAAACGAGAGTTCAAAAACATTAACATCAACTCACTTCCTGTGTATTATAAGAATTTAAAAAAAAGCTTGGATGGAACGCGACTTCTTAAAGGGTTCGAGCACCAATTTGTCCCTAAAGTGACCGCGTTCAAAAGAGAAAATGGCTCATTATAGACAATGCTCTGTCCCACCAAAAATAAACGGAACTTTTTTGTGGAGACATCAAAGCAGTTTTTCTGCCCGCGAATGTTATTTCAATTCTTCAGCCTATGGACAAGGATGTGTTGCAAGCCATTAAACAAATATACTGAAAACTACTGCTTCGCACCTTACTTGAAGAGGATGAAAATGAACTCACAATCCTGCAAAAACTTTGGTAAATTACAATAAAATATGTGATTTATTGGGTGGCTGAAACATGGGATAACACCACTATAGGCGCAATACAAAAATCATGGAAAAATCTCTGACCTACATTGGAATTTCTTGAAACAACTTTTGCATCAGTGAAAGTCTGTCACTTTCTTCCACTAGTCAAGAAAATCCCTGGCTGTGAAAACGCAGAAGAAAGCTATGTTGAGGAGTGGACAGCTGTTGACGACAATGGCCAACAAGAATGCGGAAGCGAAGACATCGTAGCAATCGTGCAGGACTCATCAGCTGAGATCGACTCGGAGGAAAACGAGAAGGAGGTAAACGCTCAAACTAAACTCATATCACACACAGACGCGGCAAATGCTCTTGACCTTGCCTTACGTTACGTCGAACAACACGCTTCATGAACAACAAATGATGTTATGTTTATGAGGCGATGGCGGAACATTGCATCCTCAAGCCGATTCAATGCTCTTCGTCTGAAACAAATCAATGACTTTACTTCTTAAGTGTGTGTAAATTAGTTTTTTTTTTTTTTTTGTGTTTAGCAGTGATTAAAAATGATTTTACAGAATTGTATAAATGGAGCCGACATGTACTGTAAGTAACCAGCTTTCATTCCATTTTGGTTTCAGGTGTTTTCACCAAACTTAGGCTCTATGTATGTCCCTATTTAACTTCAATGTATAACAATAAATGTACGTTTTTCTCGAACGTCTTTTTAATTTTTCTTGTTTTTAAGTTTAAAAAGCGGCATTTTTTCTGGACTCCGTTCGGCATAGGCGGATTTTCGGAATAGCGGAACTCTGCTGTATATATATACTATATATTATGCTAAAATTTTAAGCATTTAGAAAACCGTTTAACACAGCTGAAAATTCTATTTCAGCAATTTCCATAAAAAAACCCGAAAATGTTTACTAATTTTTTGTATAGCTTTCCTGTATATAATCTATATAATTTACACACACCAAGCAATGTGCAAAAATATTGGTATATTTAAAAACGCATACCACAACTGGAAACAGACTGCCAGCAATTATTGCTCATATATAGGCAGTACTGTTCCCGAACACTTTTGTATGTCATTGTATATGAATGGTGAATGATATGCACACCATATTCAACAGTAAGCATCTTGTTGTGCACCTCACAGATGTATATCAATTTCAATATCTTTAAAATAGTGTAACATTATTAAAATACATTATAACCGATTTTCCCTTTGTAGATTACTATGTAACGGAATATTTTCAGTGTTCCCTAAATAAACTATAAATGCTGCAAGTTTCATTTTCAGTAGCGAACATGTCACAGTAAATCTCAATAACATATATATATATATATCAATTACATAACAATCCAACTATATTTACCCAAGTTAGAGCACGGACACACAGAGGGACAGAGAAACCGAATTCCTAAACGCTCGTCAACTATATTCGAAAGTGTTAAAAATAATAATACACTTCTGAAGAAGAGATTAAAAAGCGGAAAGCAAGAAATATACAATTAAATATTTCATTTTTTAATGCAAATCGTACCATGAATTGTTTCACTAATTGATATTTATTTTAATGTCTATAAAGTAGACCAGTTTGTGATTATTCAAAAGAAGGTGCTGCGATAACTTTGAATTTCTTAAAGACTATATTTTACGACAAAAATTTTAAGTATTTTGGATAAATAATTTCTTGATTTTGAAAAAAAAAGAATCATTCAAATTGTTAATTAATAATGTTTTTTTGTGCAAGGGTGGCAATAAACAAATTTTCGTTTATTTTTAAAATAATACTTTCTTTCCAACAAAGAATTTTTGTTTGTTTTTAAAATAATACTTTCTTTCGAACAAAGAACTTTTCGTTTGTTTTTAAAATAATACTTTCCTTCCAACAAAGAACTTATTCATTACAATAATATGAATTATTGCCCGAATATTTCATTCACGTAGTTAAAATCTTTTAAGAAATGCACCATACTGTAATTTGAAATAATATATGAGTTGCCATTTAATGGTAAAATTACTCTAGTAACAGAGTAGACAAATACAAACTTTCCATTTTTTTTAAAATTATTCAAGACATTATTTAGGTTTAATTAGCCTTGTATTATTACATACACACATAAACTAATTATATTTACCAATCTTAACAGTTGTTTATATTATCTATGGCAAGGTAAAATGGTGGACAGACAAAAATATACTTACCTAATTTGTTTTACAAAAATCCGTAAAATAATATACTCCCACTTTATGAAAGCAAATTCCATGTGAATTAAATCTTTACATATGTACACAGTGTTGAGACATGTGCTGTTATCTACTGTGTAATAGGATCATTAGAAAATCATCGTAACAGAGTGGACATAGGAAAAAGTGCATTCTTTGGGGACATTTTATTTCAAACTATATTATATTTTTATAATTAAAATCTTTTATCAGTTTATATTTTAATTGAAAGATAAGGTATCTAATTTTGAAATGATGTAGAATTTAAATACATTTCCATTCTGTATCTTGTATTTTCAAGGCTTGCTTTTTGAAATTTCTCACTAGGGACAGTCATTTTTTTCAAAAATTGAGCATTATAAACGGAAAATACTTAATTGTTTTAAGAAAGTGTTATTCAACAGATATTGTATTATCTTCAAAAAGATTCATGCATTTGTATAAGATAAAAATAATATCTCTTTTTTAACTGGAAATTTAATTATATTGTTGGACACTGTTTTGAAACATTTTCTAAGAATGAACCATATGTGTAATTTTAAGAATATATTAAAAACAGGTGTTCACTTGTTAATGTCTGTACATTTATTATTTTGTACATTTTACCAATTCTTTCAGACATTATTTAAAAAAGCTTGGTTAAAAATCCTTACTAAAAACATCCCCCATTTAAAAAATGTAAAAAAAGTATTCAATAAAAATCCCTACCAGATCACAAAAGCGCTTTCACCCCCCACAACTGATGATGCCCTAGCGGGGGGTAAAAGCGCTTTTGTGAACTGGTAGAGATTTTTATTGAAGACTGTTTTTACATTTTTTAAATGGGGGACGTTTTTAGTAAGAATTTTTAACCAAGCTTTTTTAGATAATGTCTGAAAGAATTGTTAAAATGTACAAAATAATTTAAGAATATATTTGTTCTTTAAACACTGTTATCTATGATATCCGTGCACAAAATAGCAGGAAACATAAAATGCCCGCGCAGCGCCCTGGCAATCATTCTATGTTGATTTAAAAACGTAAAAAATCATTTTCTAAAATATTTAGTTTTATATACGTTTTTTTTTTCAATAATAATAATAAAACTTTGGACGCAGATTGAAAATTTCCGTGAAAGTTTGGGGATAAAATTGAGAAACTTTAGAATCAAATAAAAACTTTTATAGCTGGAATTTTTCTCTTTCTGCTAACTTTAAATTAACGTAGAAACTTCAGCTCTGGTTTTGTTCAGTTGAAGTTTATCGAGTTCAAGAAAACAAAAAATAAACCATGCTGATTTGTTTTAGATAAAAGTATTATTTTTTTCGTTGGATTTTGAATTAGTTCATTGGGGTATTTCCTTTATATAAACTGCAATACATATTTTTCTTTTTCTTTTTTAATGTTATGATTAATTTTATATTAACCATAACATTATTTATTATTTTGTCTTTTATATTTCAAATCATTACCTTTAATTTTCAGTTTGAAACTATGAACCGAGGCTAACGAAAAAGGCAGGCTACCGCGGTGCATTCCACTTATATTTTTTTACAGACCGCTAGAGTGACGTCATGCTCTTTTCGTACACCTGCATTGGTGCACTCGAACATCACGCGAATCCGGCAGTCTGTAAAAAAATATACGCATAAAGCATCGCGGTAGCCTTTTTTTTCGTTAGTCTCGTTATGAACACAGGGTTCATAATCTTTTACCACAATCTTTTTACAGAAGTTTTCTATTTAATATTTAAATAGCAGAAATTGTAGACTCTTCGTTTAATTGAAGGATTTTTAATATTTTTCTGCATTTAAATAAGGCGAAAAATTCTATTAAAAAATTGTGGTAAAAGCATACGAACACTGGAACACTCGTTGATTTTAAACAACCAAAAATATCTGGTTAGCTTAGTTGATAAACAAAGACGTATCTAATGACATATCAGTTTACAATTTTAAGAAAAAGTATTAAAAGTTACCCAATTGAATGTGACAATGAATATTTTGCCTCTAAACGACATAAAACAATGTCCTGGAGAGACCAATGATCATCTGTTATCAGAGGTGCCAAGCTCTCACTAATCTTCCGTAGTATGTGGATTAATTTGACTCAGGTTTAATACGTTTCACACAAGAAATATTTTTAAGAAATGAAATTAAATATATTCCCCGTAGGAATCGGAAATTAAATAAATAAAGATTCATCTATTGAATTTTCTGGTTCGAAACGTTGTTAAACTGGGTCAAATTAATCCATATATTACGGAAGATTAGTGGAAGCTAGGCATCTCTGCCTGTTATACATAAAATGCTGCTGAGAAGCCTGCATATCAAGGGGGGACATAAAGGTTTGAAATGAGGAAAATTGACTTAAGTTTGATCGTGTATTGGGAAGCCTGTAATAATTAGACTATTACTTCTGTTTTGAATTTATTTATTTATGTCTTATAGAAATAAAAATATTTGTTAAATTGTTAAAAACAATAACAAACGATTTAATTTTGTATGACAAAATTAATCTTGCAAAACTTGTTTTGACGCGATCTTGAAGTTCAGGTTAGTCGTCATTTTTTCTTTACTCTGCTTAGTGCATTGTTTCTCAATTATACCTGAACTAAATAGAATTTGCCATAAATAAAAAAAAAATATATATATAATAAATACTCAAATTACACAAAAAATTATCATATTGTGTGTTATAACATGAAAAAAAAATTGTTTGTTGTTTAGGTATGGTTTGTGAGAGAACTTGATTTCTTTTATTTAAATAAAAAGAAACATTTAAATCCGTTAATTATTCAAAACGAATCCGTTAACTTATCCGCTAACTTAAGTTTTGCCTTCGCAGATAACGAACATTTGTGCGATTCAATGTTTACGGCTCGTACCACCGTAATTTTAGAAAAAGAGAATATATACAGGGTGGTTATAATATAAGTATCTCTATTTGGAGCTGTCTGTAGCTTGAAGGAATAACCCGATTGAAACCAAAATCGCACTTAATTACTGTTTGAGAAGGGAGAAGAAGAATAGAACAATAAAAATAGTTGCAATAATCGCCAACAGATGGCGCTAGGGGCCTGTCGAAAAAAAACTGTTGCTTACCGTGGAGGTAATGCAAATTTCAATGACTTAAAAGATCGCATATCACAACAAGTGTGAAACATTACTCCTGATGCGTTACATTCCGCTGTTGAGCATGTCGTGCACCTCCTGGATTGTGTCCTTATGCACAATGGCCATGTGGAACCCGAACTTGATCAGTATCACCATGCGAAAGCGTAACCACATTCACTGTTACACTTTCCAACAAATTAGGCTTGTTATCTGGTTTTAAGCATTAATTTTTTGTTCTTGTATTACACATTACATTTCACACTCAAAAGCGCCACCTGTCTGCGATTTGCAATTATTTTTTTATTGTTACATTCTTCTTCCCCTTTCGCGAATAGTAAGTATACTGATTTTGGTTTCATTCGGGTTATTTCTTCAAGTTACAGACAGCTCCAAATACAGATACTTATATTATAACCACCCGGTATATCGGATCAACTGTACGCTAATCTTAACACAATTCGCATCGGGAAACGATAATTCTCGTTTTTATTCAAAAAACATAATTGACTAAGGGCGTGGCAGAAAATGCATTTATAGCATGTTACCGATATTTTTCTAGATCGTAAGACATTTTATAGTAAATTCGTATATTGTGAATGATATTTACTGGCACATAAACTTGAAAGAATTCTCTGGGAAACAATTTAACAAAAACTTTCAGAACAGGGAGGAGCTTCTATTGTTTCAAAACCAAGATTTCACAACAAAACCGATGCGAATGTGTTAACGTTTCAATCATTATAAAAACTAGGGCATCGAACCCGGGCTTCCCGGGATAGATAATATATGTAAAAACATTTTTTTTTTTCTTTTTTTGAAAATTTGAATTAGATTTTTTTACGTGTAATAATAATTTTTTTAGATTGCCCGCCAACAACACCAAAAAGCATTTTTATATGAATTATGTCAATTATATATTCAAATAAAATTTTGAAATTTAATAAAACTGGTAATTTCGTATTGGCCTCTAGCCATAAGTTAATAGCCGAAGAAATTGCTAAAAATTTCGTTATCTACAGCAGTTTTGAGCGCTTATTTCAATATTACATGTCTGTTAAATCTGTTTTATTTATACTATTTTAACTATTCCTTAATGAAGTTTTAATTTCTTTATGCAATATTAACTGGAAACAAATGTTGAACTTTTTATATTGTTTAACCCATTAGGCGCCGCTATATATATTAAGCAATTTTTTAATGAAACAGTTGTTTTTTTATTTATGAATAGAAAGTCTTTAAGGTATTTCTGAAGAAAAAAAATTAAAAAAATTCGAATATTTAGAAAAAATAGCATGTTCCCAAAATGGGAGCAATGGCGTCTAATGGGGGTAAATTTTTTCACAAATTTTACTTATGCCTCCGTGCATTTATGTTTGTTATTTCTCAGTTTTTTCGCTATAAAAGGGATAATATCATTCTGAAACTGATATTTTACGATTAATTCATATAAATTAGTCCATTTATAATAAAAATAAAAAATAAAATTTCCGATTCCATAAGCATTTTCACTATCCACCTCTTTATTTTTCTTCAATACATAATTTTTGTCCTACTATTTTACATGAAAATGATTGAACATTTTTTATGCAGCATTATATTAATTTTTTTTCGTTTTCTGAAATTATTTTTTTAACAATATTTTTTTTTTGTTTTTGCATTTTGTTTAGTTTTTTCCATATTCCAATTTGAAGTTCGCCTGAACTTTCATCTAAAATATCAAGCCTGTGTTTAATACTTTGTCTTTTTTAAACACTAAATTAGATATTTCTTGATTGTCTCTTGATTTAGAATTTACAGAAAGTTCTACTCCACCAAATATAACATGGGATAAATCATCACATAAATTATTTTCTATTACATATGTAATAGAAAATAATTTATGCGACATACATATGAGGAAGATATCTTCCTCATATGTTACAATACTGCAATCGGGTGGCAAACAAACGATTTCCGGAACATCCGAAAAATCATCCAAATCTAAAAAATTGTTCAATCATCTTCCATGTAAAATAATCAGAAAAAATTATGAAATGATGAAAAATAGAGAGATGGATAGTGAAAATGCTTATGGAACTGGTAATTTCATTTTGTTTTTTATTATAAATGTAAAAGTTGGACTAATTTATATGAAATCTTCTAAAAATATTAGTTTCAGAATGATATTATACCTTCTATAGCTAATAAGTTGAAAAATAAATACCACAAATGCACGGAGGCATATGTACAAGTTTTCAAAAACCTTACCCCCATTAGGCGCCATTGCTCCCATTTTGGGAACATCTTATTCTTTCGGTAATTGTGATTGATCTATTATACATATTAATTCCGGATTGACGTTGTTTAACATAATACACTGTTATGAACATATTTTAACTAAAAAATATAATTTTTATTATACAGTTTTTTTTTTATTTTTTTTTTTCGAATACTGCCAAAAAGCTATTTTTCGCCTTTTTTAACACGTTTTTAAAAATAGAAATTTCTAATAAAACTTAACAAAAAAATTTCATATGTCATCTAATATATTCAAAATGCAAATAACATGAACCTTTTAACAATTTATAAAATACGCACTTCAGAAAAAAATCTTAAAGCAATGTTCCCAAAATGGGAGCAATGGCGCCTAATGGGTTAAATTGCAAACGGATTAATATTTTGTAATCGTCTGCAAGCGATAGAGATAGATTTAAAAAAATCGTGCCTGAAATTTAATTTAATAAATCAGTCAATTAAGGTACAGTTTTCAAACGAATTGCATCTGAAAGTAGATTATTTTTCCCATATACCGGTGTAAAAATAAAAAATGTGCGATGTTTAGAAAAAAAAATGCAGTAGAAACATCGCAAAACCGAAATTTCATCTTCAACTGTTGCCATTCGCAATAAGACGTCAGCGTTACGCAAGGACACGTTTGTCCTTTATAATATAGATAATAATGATGCATTTTTCATAAATTCAAACCTTTCCGATCTGCTTAACCTTCCTACCCTGAATGGGTCGAATCGACCCACTTCTATAATTTGTTTAATTCGATTGGAACCAGATTTTCTTTTATAAAATAAGTTAAATAAATGCCACAGAGAACTACGTTAAATAAATATGCTAAATCATTTTCAAAAACAAATTATGGTGTGAAATGTTTTTAATCAACGTGGAGTAAAATTTCAACAGGGTACGAAGGTTAAAGAGCGTAACAACAATTTTTTTCTGTTAAATGGTAATACCGAGTTACTTGAATCAATCTCCAATAAAATATAAAATGTCCCTGTCTAGTGCTGGGTAATCATTTTGAGTAGATATTAGTTTTTCTTTCTGTCGATAAAAAAAGATAAACAAACTTTAGAGACAGATTAAAAATTTCCATTAATGTTTGGGAGTAAAATTGGGACATTTTAGAATCAAATGAAAACTTTTATGATTCGAAATTTTCTATTTCTAGTTTCGTTTAATTAGAAGTAGCTCCAGGACTAGCCTGGAATTTATTGTATTTCTTCAAGTATTTAGAAAATAAACTATGTTGATATGTTTCATATAAAGTGCGTACACGCTTTAGAATATCCGTGTGACACCGGTGTTTCAGAGTAGAAATATATGTCAAATGTTTTTTTTTCTATATTAAAATTTTTTCTTCGATTAATCACAGGTTTCGTAATATATTTATGTGATTAAATAAGGTGAAAAATTCAAATTCAAAATTGTGGTAAATTTGTACGCACCCTAGTTTTATATAAAATTATTTTCTTTTGTTAGAATTTGAATTAACGTAATAATGTATTAGCCTTATATAAACTGTAAAATATAATTTTATTTTTCATTTTTTATTTATAATGTCAGGAACATTTTTTTAAAATTTCAAGTCATTACCAGTAATTTTCATTATTCAACTAGCAAGCGAACCTTACCACTCCAATCTGACAATGAAATAAACACGATTTCTCTATAAGGACTCGATCAATTTCAATGTAATTTAACGCAAACATAGATCATAGTAAGACTGAAGTAATAACGTGGACTAAAATTTGATTTGTGGTCAGATTAATTACAGGTAAAAAAATATAATGTAAACCTTATCAAAGATGACCTTGATTACAAATCGATTAGATTTACTTTTAAATGTGCAATAAGCGATGTATGACTTTTTTAAAAATACAATATCACAAATTTAAATCGCGTACATAATCCGTCGAAAATTTGGGGTCATTTTATTTTCGTATATTTTGTAATGCAGAATTTTCTTCTGATTTCGGTTTTATATTCAGAGCTATATACTTTCAGCTGTGATACGATAAGATTTCTGAATATCATATATACAAGATAACCTGCAATGATTCATTTACAAATTGTTAATTCAGACTTATTTTACTCTAGATTGGAGACACGGAGAAAGAACGACATATTCGAATGAGCTAAATAACGAGACGCGGTATAAAAAGGATCTACTGTATTTTTTATGTAATTTCAAGTCGTCGATTAACGACTTTATTACATGAAACACACAACAATTACTACTTATCTTACAAATGTTTACAAAGTTTTTAATATTATATTTAGTTTTATCTTCATTATATTTCTGGTGATTTGTTTTTAAATAATTTTAACACTTAACTCGAGATGTAGAAATGTGTGTCCTATTTCTAGTCAATCATGTTCTAAAACCAGCTGGTTAAAGTTGTTTTCACTTATGTACGATTTTCTATATTGCTATTATAATTAAATTTCATGAAAAAGTACGGTATATTCATGTTTATATGATATTTGAAAATGTATAATCGGAGCTATATGGTTATTTTGTTTATTTTATTTTACAATTGGCATTTGCTCTAAATTTCATTGGCGTATCTTAAAAAATGCGTTAAATACAGGGTGTTTAAAAAAATATACTCTATTTATTTGCTAATAACTGGCATGCTTTTCTCTTCCTTCCAGCTTTATCTAATTTGAAATAATGGGTGGAACCAGACTAAGTTTTGAGAGAACAGAAAAGGTTTTCTAAAGCAGGAATGGCGAACTTTTTCACATCCATGTACCAAATATTTTCGAAAAGTAATTTATAAGGTGTGCCAGCTACAAAAAAATTCAGTCGATCAGATACGAATCAATCAAAATTACTTAAACATCTCTTTGTTTAGATTTAAAAAGTGAGGGTAATGTTTAGTGTTACATTTTAGAAAGTAATTTATTTCTGTTATTGCATCTTACCAGGAAACCACGCGATAGTGTAATAATAATAATAATAATAAATCTAAGTAAGCAGCAAACGAAAGAGCATAGTGAAATGTGCCTTTTAACACATAAATCATTTGCCCTCGTCTAATCGATATCGAGATATAAAGTCAAGTTTGCTAATTTATTTGTTTAATTTACGGGAAAAGGCGTGGTTAATATAAAATACAAATCATATTTCGATATAGTAATATAAAAATGAAAGAGGCCCGGAAAGAAATGCTATTGACAAATATAGTATTGAACCAAAAAATGATTGAATCATAGAAAATAGTGGCACCAAGAACATTTCTTGAACTTAATTCTATTGAAATAATTACAATGGTCCACGTCCTTCGAAAAACAAAATTTCAAGGGGGTTTCAAATGGATTTGGCCCAGTTTTCACTTATCCAGACGTGTACCAAGCATACCGAATCATATCGGATTATTGCGGCATTTTTAGCACTAAACTGGAAATGGACAAGTGACTGGAGTTTGATAATGTTGGTACGTTGAAAACGTAATGACGCCTCCTTCCATACTTTTCAATCAATAAATTAGCAATTTTTAAGACTTTTTATCTTGATAACTGGGAGAGACGAGGGCAAATGAGTTATGCGACAAAAAACACGTTTCAGTATGCTCTTTCGATTGCTGCTTATTCAGATTTTTTTTTCATTATTACACTAACGGCGTGGTTTCCTGGTTAGATGTCAAATTAATTGATATTACCTTCATACTGGGAAGAATAAAAGCTGGATTGGAATCATCTAACAAGTGGTTTTTACTTCAGTTTTTTATATTATCCATTTCGAAAAATAATGATACTCAGTATATATAAAAAAAAAAAGGCAAGCAAGAGCTTCTGATCCTGTTTGTAATAAAATTCCAAATTATCTGATTCTACAATAGGTATTTTTTTTTTCAAATGCCTTATGATCTTTCAATGCGATAATCTCGCAATCTTCTCTTAATCTGAAAATACTTTGAGCCAATATTGAATTAGATTGGGATTCATCAAGTTGCATTTCAGTTTCGTCAATCTCTATAACAATGACAACCAATTGAACCAATCGAACTCGGTCAAACTCAGCCAGTCTACAGTCATACATTTTGCGTAATTTTTCTTTATTTTGATTTATGATTTTAATATAAGTCGTTCAAAAAATATTCTACCACGTGCCAGCTATGGCACACGTGCTATATTTTCGCCCTGCTCTAAAGTGTTAAAGGAAATTCGAAAACGTAGCTGAAGTGCAGTTTAGGATGGAATTTTAAAGAGATTCCTCTAAGCGACCTACAAACACTAATATTAGGGATAAGTTTGAGACAGATATAACTGTTCAAAATCTTCAAAAGGGACGATCGTGCTCATCAACAAACCCTGCAAATGAAAAGAGGCTGTTTAGAAATTCATGTCTAAAATTCCAATTCCAAGTATTCATGAATCAAAAAGATGATCGATCATGCAATAATTTTATAAAACATTCATTTTTGTAGTTCCATTTTACAATTCAGAAGAAAGTTTGTGCAAATGAAAAATTAAGTTACAATCATTTAAACTGAGTGTGCTTTTTTTGAAACACTCTATGTGTCTTAAAATGTGTTCGGTGAATGTGACAACATTGAGAAACGCATTTTGAAGATAGAATAATTTCGAATTAAAATTCTAATAAAAAATCATGTCATAACCTATCACATGAAACTCGATGTTTAAATCCATCGCGACGGCCGTCTTTTGCATTTTGCTTTCATTTTGGCACGAGCGTTTCCGTATAGAATTTCCCATCTCATTTAATCGCTTAAAATCGGCAATTAAAATAGGCAAAAATGTCTTAAAAGTAGGTTCAAATTCAAGGATTTCTTAAACATTATACGACATTGGTCGTGAAGGGCTTCATTTTCATTGTTAATTTTAAGGAGTAAAAAATGACAACAGCATTAAATTATTATGTAAACATTTTTATGCCGATGTAGAACGTTGTCTGTTATAAAAAATTTTAATTAAAAAAAAGTGTAGAAGCGAAACTGTGTTCCGTTTAAAATACAGGACGCCCGAAAATTCCTTGACATATTTTAAAATTCAATACAAGATCAAACAATTGACGTACGAGAGTGCGGTTTGGACAGAAATGCTTGCTATGATCTGAAATTTTGTTTAAGCAAATAAAAATAAATTAGTTAAAAAAAATCTCATAGATGGCCTTTTGGAAATTTATCGAATACGTAGAATATCTTTATACATAACAATAAGGAAAGACGCACAATGCGTATGTACAGTTTTTGTCCAAACTACAGCAAGCCACTATCCAGAACTTAACAATACTCGCCTTCTTGAGTTCGATAAGACGAGTGAGACAAGTCAACAAACATTAGTTTGGTGATAATAGAAAGCGGGCCAAGATTAGTAGGGTGCCTTTGTAAGATAATAGTGACATAAGGACTAAAAATATTTGATTGGTTGATACGATTTTGGAAAAAAACATGTCGCCAGGCATCTTGGCGAGTTTTTTATTATCGCCAAATTAATGTTTGTTGACTTAATCTGACTCGTCTAAACAACTAGTCAGTAATTAACTCATGAAGGCGAGTATTGTTAAGTTCTGGAATGTGGATTGCTCTAGTTTGGACAAAAACTATTCATACGCATCGTGCGTCTTTCGCTATTCTTATATATAAAGGCATTCTACGTATTCGATATTTTTCCATAAGCAGCGCCATCTGTGAGAAGTTTCTGGAACTATTTTTTTATTTGCTTAAACAAAATTTCAGATCATAAGAAGCATTTTCGTCCAAATCGCACTCTCGTGTACGCCAATTTCTTGATCTTTTATTGAATTTTAAAATGTGTCAAGGAATTTTAGGACAAACTGTATTATTAACATTGCTCTTTATAGGGAATAATGTTCTTTTCTATAAACAAAGCATGTAAATTATGTATATAGTAGTCAGGATATAAAGTTGTTATGTTTTTAAACTGCAACTTTCTTGAATAATAGGTCATCCGTATTTTGTTCTGTTACATGTCAGTCCCCATAAAGCGATGTTAAAATATCAGAATTATTTACTAACTATAGTAATTAAGCACATCTGCAAATCCCAAAATATAACACTAACTTGCTAGTAATTAGCATACAGAAAATTCCAAGGAGTCTTTCAACAATAATCTCATTCACTTATTTTAAAATCGTATATTTTATATATTTTCTCCTAACTAGATTGTCAACGCAAATTGGCAAAATTTTCAAATATGCTAGAAAGTTTCTTAAATAAAAGTTTCATTCCATCCCTCCTAAACTTTGCATAACTGAAGATTAATAGCTATAGAATATGCTTAGCTTATTTATAACATTGGGAAAATGTATAACAGTTTAACCTAAGTCATACTTTAGTGAAGTTGAAAATTTAGAATATTAACTATATTCACTGTTTTAAAATCATACAGAAAAATTTATATTTTTAAATTCTTTATATAATATTAAAACAATTGTGTCAAAATTAATCTTGTGTATCACGTATCCACCGTTTACTGTAGTTTCCTTACCTGCGATTTATTCTGTTGAGCTGATTCAGATATCAGTCTAGATGCTATAATCAATAAGATTAACTGGGCGAATTAGATCCGCCAGATTTGTTCAGGATTGCTCAGATGGTAGAACATTGGCTACTTCAGCCAAGAAATCCTTGGTTCGAATCCTGGACCGGGCTTTTTTGCCCAGTTGGGTAAATTACAACTTATACTTTTCAACGATGTTGGAAAGTGTTAAAAATGTATTAGGTAGCTTTCATTACACAAATCTACCTATTGCAGCCGTTCGGAGGAAAGCAATTCCAAAAAATTTTAGTATATTTTCACCGATCATGACCCCCAGACCCCCAAACCACGCTCCTTTCAAAAGTTGATTTATATATATAGATATCTGACACATGTCATGTTGTAATTCTCTTATTTATGAACCAATTGGAATGTGACTGAGGATGTGTCTAGGACATATCAAGGTCTCGACCGAGTTCGTTGGCCAGCTTCTGCCGCTATCTTGTTTCAAAATGGCGGCCAGTTGAAAATTTAAAAAATTAAAAAATATGTACAAAAAAATTATAAATTAAAAAAATTGTTTCTGTTAAGTGTTAGAACGTAATACAAGGATTCTGGAACATGTTTTCTTTTGTTATATCTTAAAAAATGGCTAAGATACGGCAGTTTGAAATTCTAGGGTGGCTGGCATTTTGAAACAATCTGATTTTTGTTATGCTGTAACTCCATGCTGAAACCCACATTCAAATTCATTATTAACAAAAACCGGGTTTAAATCTTCTATAATCGGGTTTCAAGCAATTTAGCTTCGGGTGTTCGAATAAAATGAGTTGAATTTTTAAAAACATGGACTATGAAAGCTACCTTTGCCTCGCGGTACAGACCGGAAGGAGTTTTTTATTTATTTTTTCTATCTATTAAAACTAAAATCATAGCCATCGATCGATCATTTTTTTCCACACTGTCCGTTTTTTTTCCTTTCGCATTTTGAAAAACTCTACGATAGAATACTTCAGAACATGATGTATTTTTCAATGCATTTAATTTTATTCGTTTAATTCCATTCAAAATCCAATTACAAGTTATCGACTCCATCAGGTAAAATCTAACGTAATCTTTCCCAATCAATTTTATGAATACAAATTAATTCTTGAATGATAAAGCTTCGAGGACATTTTATTATTCGATATAAAATGGAAATACTCGGATAGAATTTTTCAATAATATACTGTCTTTTTAAATGTATCGAAGAATCTGCAAACATTCCCAACGAACACAGAACTTTCGGGCCACTGATGGCTACGTTAGCTTTGGCCCCAACTGTCAGATGGAGGGCCGCTATCATTGGCCGTAATGGCAACTTAAAAAAACTGTCACGCTGGCCATAATGAGGCCGCAACAGAATTGGCCAGAAGTACAATAAGATCCCCATAATTAGGCCACTAACGGTTAATCATAAATGATAGATTGCCTAAAACTGGCCACAATTATACTTTAAATGGCAATTATTAATGGAAACTAGCCATAGCTAGGCCATTAAAAATCATAATGAATAAAAGATAGCCAGAAACTTGCCGTAGCAACGCCATTTGTGGTTTTCAAGAATTAAATCCAGCCCAAAACTGCCCACAAAAATGCCTTTTTTGGGTATTATAAATGTAAGCTAGCCAAAACCCAGCCATTGTCGCCCAATAAAGATTATTTAGGCATAAATCAAAATTTATTCTATAAAAGAAAATATTTTTTAGGAGTTTATTTAAATGATAAAGTGTTTTTGCGTGCAATAAAGTACTAATAATCATTTATGTACACTTTTCAAGAAAATTATAAATTCAATTACCTTGATTTTTTTTGTCAAAAATTTGAGAAACACAATGTTTGACATAGTGAATTAATTTTATTTTTTCAATTATATATATTTAAAATTTTTATCCAATGCCATTTTTAAATAATCATATTTCATATAAATTTTAAAAGTACATGATTAAAAAAAACTAATTCATTCACTATGTCAAGTATTTTGTTTTGAAAAAAAAAAAAAAAAAAGAAAAAAAAAACAAGGTAATTTGAACTTATAGTTTTCTTGAAAAGTGAACCTAAATGATTATTAATTAGCACTTATTTTCACACAAAAACACTTTATAATTTAAATAAATTTATAAAAAGCATTTTTTTAACAGAATAAAATTTGAATTGGTGCTTAAATAATCTTTTATGTGTATGTATGTCTAATGTTAGTTTTTTTCTCTTTTTTTTTTCACAATGGTTTTAAAATAAATTATTGTTAAGTATGTTACCAGTATAAGATGTCTATTCATTAAATCATTATTGATAATAAAAAAAAAAACATTTTTGCATCATTTTAATTTTATGAATATTAATTTTCACCTAAGTAATAAAATAAATAAATAAAAGAAAATTGCAGTACATTTTTATTTTATATAGTCAATGAATGACCAGTTTTTTATGATTATTTATCTTTTAAAGTTTAATAGCCAAATATTAAAATAATAATAATAATATTCTAATCTTTTCACATGAAAATTCAGTAATTTGAAATTGTGATGAAATTTTTAATGTTTTTTTCTTATTCTAGTTTTCTAAATTGTATTAAAATTTACAATTTTTTTTTTAGAACAGTTATTTTCCACTCTCAGAAAAAGAGAGGAAAAAAACTTCTTTAAAAATTATTATATAATGCTATAATAATTATTTTAAATAAATTACAGTTTATTATATATTGTAGTTTATTATTATAGTTTATTTTTATAGATTATTTTGATAGTTTATTATTATAGATTATTTTTAAATCATATGCATTATCGGAAAATATTATTTAATAGATTTAAAAGGCGTTAAAGAAAAAAAAAATTGACAGAAAATTAAATCTCAATATTTTCTATTTTAAGGTGGTTCTCAAATTGCCTGCTCGACAACACGGAACTTTCTGACACATCTTAAAACGTACAGGAATAAAATTGGTATGCCTGACTGTTGAAGTGATTTGAAATCGAAATGAGTTTTCCATTTTCTGATAAATAAAATGCTTATCGAATTATAAGGATTTTTGACGACAATTTTATTCCCTTTCTCAAGCAGCCGCTTTGGGAATTCGGTTCAAAATGCCGACTTTGACAGTATTTTACGAAATATCTTCTGCCTTTAACAAAAAATGAAAAACGTCTTTCAATTACATAGTTTCTGAATGACAACACCTGCACGTTTTATGTGTTTCTAAACAAAAATTAATTGAGAAATGGGTCAGGGTTTGAGAACGTCCTTAAGCAATAAAGTACAGTATCAGTGAATCTCATGAAATAAGCAATTGTAAATTAAATATCATTCTACATTTTGAAAAGAAAAGCACGTTTAAAATTTCGTGCGGTTTTATAAAAAATAATTCTATCGTGAATCAAATGATGCAAAAAAGATTATCACAACATATATATTTAATGAATAGACAAACTGATAAAACCTTACCAATGTTTAAGAAATTACTGGTTCGCTTCTCTCATACAAGATATAAACAGGCAACATCTCTTAAGCGCTCTCTCTAACTAAATGAGAATGACTAGTCAAAAAAAGCCAGATTTGAGCCTCGGGCGTGTGTCTTCCGAGAATTTTCAGTCTCCCCTATCTTGACCTTGATCCCCCACGTCCTTCCAATGCGTCCTTCAACCGAAACTTTAATTTACTAAACATGGAAGCCTTTTTGAAGAGGAGGGGAGGGGGGAGGGCGGGAGGGACAAAATATTTTAATGTATTTTATAAAGCGGCATATGCCTTATAAAATAAATCACTTTGTCTTTTTGTCTTGCTTTCAATTATATACATAATTTTTCTTTAAAATATTATTTAATTTTGATCATCTGGAAAAAAAAATACTTTTTTAAACAAATTTCATACGATATTAAAAATTAGTTGCAACACCGAATTGTAAAAAGTGAATTATATATTAGTAGTATATTGTTTAGGTCTGAATTTGTTTAAAATTTTAAGGATATTCATTTTTATTCCAGTGTATTCATAAGAAAATTCAATGTATTAAGGCTGTTCTCAAATCGAAATCAGCTAGTTTCTGACACATTTCTGAATTCAGTTTTGTTCGAAAATGCCTGAAATTGGCAGGTGTTCTTATTCAGAAGCTATGTAATAGAACAGAGTTTTCGATTTTTTAGTAATGACGAAAGATCTTTCAGAAAATATTGTCAAATGTGACGTTTTGAACCAAATTTCCGGCGCGACAGTGTGGGAAAAGAGAAAAATCTGTGGTCACGTTACAAAAATCGCTTAGAACGCAATAAATTATTTATCAAAAATGAAAACCGCCATTTGATTCCAAATCACTTCAACAGTGACCCCTGTCAATTTTATGACTTCACGTTTCAAAATGAATCAGAAGAGTGTCAGGAAGTTTCGCGTTTGTTGAGTAGGGAATTTGAGAACCGCCTGAGAAATACTTTGCAAACAAGTTAATTTTATTTGTAATTTACAAAAATGGGTAAAAGCAAAGAGAAAGAAAAAATTTCAAATATATATTTTAGTGCATAAAATCGAAATTATTATTATTATTATTATTATTATTATTATTATTATTATTATTTTAATACGTTCATCTAATTAAACAATGTTCTTTAAACAGTGAAAATTATTTTGAAAAAATATTTTGTTTTATCTCCTATAATCAAAATATCAACTACTTAGCACTGGCCTTCTATTTTCTAGATTATGAAGGACTTTTATACGCTGGCTGGAAACTTAACTTACTCGCATTTTACTTAATATGCTTTCATAGAAAAACAAATTTTAAATAACGAAAATTATGCTGAAAAAGTGAGGAAAAAAGATTTCTCTCTGTCTTATTATCAACATTATATCAAGTAGACGACACTGGCCTTCTGTTTTCTAGGTGATGACAGGCTTTTACATGCTGGCCTAAAGTTTAACTTTAGTGGCTACTGAGCGCGGAAAATGCAGTAGTTTTCTCTGCGCTCGCCCGTTATCCGTTAGTCGACTGCTACCGGATGTAGCGGCGCATCAGTTAATATACAATGGTGGCTGGATACAAATTGCCGCAAAAATATTTGGCCATAATGTTCACAGCAAGCGGCCAGATATGACGTGTTTGTTGGGTTGTGTGTCTAATTTTAACAGAAAATTAATAGGAATTTGTAACAATGCAAAATATATCCAATATTGGTTTATCACGTTGGCTTGTCTTAATACATCTCTATCTGTTTCAAATCAATATTGTAATCATGCGCCAGAGCGTATTTGCAAGTAACCGTGTTTTAAGCTTATTATGGGAATATTAGAAGAATGTTTTAAAATAAGTCACAAGAAAAGTTTTCCCCTTCATTTTTATTAACACTTTCCAAACATAATTGAAAAGGGTTTGAGAATTCAGTTTGTCTGTCTGTCTGTCTGTCTGTCGTCTGTCGTCTTGATATACGTTATTTTAGATTTACTATGGCATATTCGTTATTGAATATGAAGTATGTTAGCACTTGAAGTTTTTTTACAGGGACACTCAAAAGTATCCCTTTACATTACGGTCTGTGGGGAAAAATCATTTATGGGTTATTTTAATGGTGTTACACAATTTCAAACATATTGAAATTGATATTTATCACCGAGGTGCACTACAAGAGGCTTGCTATAGAATAGGGTGTGTATAGCACTTAAGATTCTTTTGCAGAGTTACTCAGAATAATTCTGTTACATTACGGTCTATGGAAAAAAATCTTGCGGTTTATTTTAATAGTGTTTCACTATTTCACACATATTGAAATTTATATACACCACTAAGGTGCATTACAAAAGGCTTACTATAGAATATTGTGTGTATAACATTCATCGTTTATTTACAGGGACACACAAAGAAATTCAGTATTGTCTGTTTCTGTATTGCTGGAAGTGCCTTATTAGTTGCTGAACGAGTTTCTAAATTTAATTCATTTTTTGTCTATTACTTAATGTGTATAAATTCTATAAATCATATACACGGAAGCACAAAATTACTCGAGTGCATTTCCGTTTATTGACGAAAATTCCAGAAAAGGAATTTTAAACTGTGCTACACGTTTCCTAACTGAATTAAAATTAAGCATTCTATGTAATTTGTATACAAATCTATACATCATATACAGGGCTTCACAAAATTACTTGGATATATTTCTGAATATTGTTGGTAATTCATGAAATTTTGTTTTTAAATAGGTGAAATACCTTATTAAACGCGAAAGATTTGTAAAATTATTTTGGAAGAGTTGGAAATTGTTACATAATCTATGCTTGACGCATCATTTTTAGTTCTTGTTTAAAAAGTAACTAGTAAATATTGTAAGATTGAATATACGGTACAGACAATAATACACTATAGACAGCTTTGACTATTAGATGTCACTGTTCACGTGATCCAACGGAAAATGTTACAGAAAATGGTCGTCTCAACTACGGGATAATCATTCTGCGTAGACTTTAATTATATACAGGGTGTCCCCAAAACAGTGATCTCATCTTTTATTCCCTAAGAACATGATCTTGTGATGATTAATAGTGATCATATATTATGATAAATATTGATCAAAGACATATATTCTAAATTACAAAGTTACATAACAAAAGATACATAATTTTATGAAATGGATTAAAATTTTCAGGGGATTAAATTTGAAGAAATACAAAATTTAAATTTTTATACAGCCCCTGTACAAAATTTAACAATGAGTAAAATGTAACCCATACACTAATGAGGTCATGCACAAAATTTCAGCATTTTATCATAAAAAGTCGCAGAGATATGAAAATATATAAATGCTGACTTAAACCACTTTTCGATGCCTGGATATATGAGTTCGCAAAGGGGAAAAATCATGTCGGATGATCGCGTTTCAGGGGTCGTACACAAAAACATCGAAAGAAAACAATGATTGCATAAATAAATAATAATTGTGCTATTTATTGGTACAAAAGTATCTAAAGTAAGTAGAAATAATAACTTTACGCAAAGATCACAAAGCTTGCGATTACATGACGCACCGATCAGAGGCAGATATTTGCACATGCAAACATTTGTAACCTGTTTAATGTTCATTGACTGTGCCATTTCCTAATTGTATTCGGTAATTCATCATGTAAGATTTTAAGGTATTTTTCAAGAAGCATAGTTTTGTAAATTTGTAAATAAAACTAAAGGTAAGAGCCATATTTTATTTACTTTTGATTCATTGCTCCATCACTTCATCTGCACTCTAGCAGTAAACATTTACATTTAAATTTTCAGTCTGTTGGAAAAAATATTAACTATGATACTCCAACCATTAGATATAATTTACTTAGTTGAATATACTTTCCTCTGTTCATTATGACCTCATTACATGGTATACAGGAGTTTCCGTGCTATTTCAAGATTCATCATGTAAATGCTATAGTTATAGATCGGACGAATGAAATTAGCGCTGCAGTTAACAGCCTTGTCCAACAAATAAGAGTGAAATATGCCAGCCCAGGATATCGTCGGGATAGCTCAGTAGGGAGAGCGTTGGTACAGCAAACCAAAGTACCTAGGTTCGAGTCCTGGTCCCGGCATATTTTCGCTCTGTCGGAAAAAATCTCAACTATGGTACTCCAACCATTAGATATATTAATACCTCACCAATTTTGTTTAAACATATCTGCGACATTTTATGATAAAATGCCGATATTTTGTACATGGCCTTATTAGTGTATGGGGCACATTTTACTCATTGGGGAGATTTTTTTGTACTGGGGCCGTATAATATTTTAAATTTTGTATTTCTTCAAATTTAATCCCCTGAAATATTTAATCGATTTCATAAAATCCTCTACATTTATTTACGTAATTTTGTAATTTATAATATATGCCTATGATCAATATTTAAGGAAGAAAATCCTAGGTCAACGTTTTTGGGATACTGTGTATAAAATGAGTAATTTGAAGAACAACATTGCTGCTAAAATTATAAAATAACGATATTACTATTAATACTACAAATATATTTCAAAAATTCTTTAAAATATATCCTAAAACACTTTTATTTTGCTTAAAAGACGTCAAAATATCAATAAAAACGTTAAAGATGTTAAAATTTAATATGTAATATCATTACAAAAAATCTAAATAACCATACTTTCACTGAACGTATATTAATATCTGCTCAGTACGACAGTCAAATACGTCTGAGTTCATTTAGGGAGTCGCCAGAAGGCAGAACAAGTTGGACCACTTAATGCAACGGCGATACGACAAGTTTCACAAAACCCTTCATTTTTCAAATATGGACTTAATTCACTGTAATTCCACTAACCTCCACATTTATTAACTAACAGATCTGAAAAATCCGTATATATCCTTGATTTACAATTATTTAGCACATATTAAGTACTGCAGGAACACTGCAGCATTAACACTGCAGCATTAACACTGCAGCTATATTAACAATGCAGGAAAACATAATATTCAAATTTTAATTGCTTAATAGGCGTATAGCCAACATAGTGAAAAAGTACCCAAGCCGGTACTCGAACCCGGGTCATCAGATTAGCGAATAGACGTTCTACCAACTGAACCACTTCGGAACGATACTCAGCCTGGAACTCTTTCACCATAACAAATTGGCA
Source organism: Maratus michaelseni (assembly GCA_963931845.1). Lineage (NCBI taxonomy): Eukaryota > Metazoa > Arthropoda > Arachnida > Araneae > Salticidae > Maratus > Maratus michaelseni. The sequence goes on along the minus strand of OZ007598.1, from coordinate 129,880,111 downwards.
ATGCTACAAACGCAGCACAATGTATGGCGGCTATACGCCTATTAAGCAATTAAAATTTGAATATAATGAATGCAAGGCGTGAGAAATTTTCTCTGGAAAAAAAATTTCCAAGTATTAAACAGGAAAACATTTTTTAACTTTAATCTAAATAACGATCTATTAAAGAAGCCAAGTTTACTTATTTGTTCATGGTCGATAGACAGCCAACGAACAAAAGTAAAGAGTTTTTTATCATGTGGTTTAAAATGATGCTCTAAAGAATTTTTTTTTCCAAATTTATGGTTATGGGCAGAGTTTTACAAATTTGATAAAATCTGGTAGCCACCAAAAACTTCTAGTCGCCAGAAAAAATATCCGAGGCGCTGTAATAGCGATTTTTGTGTCATTTTCATTGGTGCTGTGATAGCGAATTTTGGGATAGAAGAAAGTTTTGAGATTGGCACATCCGACTAGTTTCTGGTAGCATCAATTAGATTATTCAGCTATCGTAATTGTTTCAGCGCTAAACCTTTTATAAGTTCTTTCAATGTTTCAATAGTTCTGTCTTAGAACATCATTTATTATTCAAACTATTCATTATGTAAGATTTCATTCAAAACTCCATTACCGATAATCGATTCTTATCCATATGATAAAATCTAACATAATCTTTTACAATCTATTTTATGAATACAAATACCTCTTGAATGATAGTGTTTAAAGAACATTTCATTATTATATATAGAATGGGAATTTTAGAAGTGAAATTTCCAATAAATATTATTATTAATTTATCGAAAAGTATACATATGTATTAAAATGAGAATTTCTTAACTTTGGGCCGATACACTTCATCATTTTTAACTCAATCAGACTGATTGGTAAAAGATATCACAGGAATTCAAAATTTTCAATCTGAGTGAAAAAGATAAGAATTGTGTGGGTCAGTTGTCGGTCTAGGTAGATCAAATAGTCCGAGAAGTATGCTGATTGTCATTTTAAGCTAAAGGTCTTGTGTTCGTTTCCCTGCCTGGACAAATTTTCACTCAGTTGGACAATTGTGTACGCTGAAACATTGTAAATAATGTTAGTAAATCTTTCTTTAAACAGGTCCGCAGCGAATTGTAATTGTGAATTGTTTAGTTTTTTTTTCTAAATATTTCTAATCGTTCGAATGCTTCGAAATTTTTATACGTGATGTAAATCGAGTGTACAAAGAACATGCAAAAAGATGTGTTAAAATACCGATATTTAGTTAACTTTTAGCGTACAAAATAGTGTGTCTCCGGTAACACTCCTTTTCATATTTCAGCATCAGATTATTGTATCTCAAGTGGGAAAATTTTCAAAAAGTGTGCATTTAAATTTTTTTTATAATTTTCTAGCAGTTGTTTACCACAAAATAAAACACCACACACTTCAATATTATGCATGAAGTACGGATATTATGTCTGGTAGAGGTGTTACCATGAAATCGTGACGAACGCAGAATACATGTGATGCTGAAGGGGTTGAAATGAATCTGTTTCTATGCTTCCAAAGCTTCTTCCTCAGTGCAATGATTAAAATTACAAAAAATACGTTCGTGGTCAAGAGTGAAAACCTTGAAACTTCCTCTAGCATATTCATTTTTAGATTCCGCCTTCCCTCCCCAATAAAAAAATAATTAAAATAATAAATGAAAATCGATAAAAAAGTATAAAATTAGGTAGAATTTTTTGGGAAACAGAAGTTATGTGAAAAAGCACTGTATGCATTTTATGTGATAATCAAAATGCCTGCTGGATGAAATTTAGATCATAAATTCTTCTAAAGTAACTGGGAATTTTTCCCTTAAGAAAAAAAAATATGTAAAATACATTATCTGATTCATTTTATTTGCATTAAAGAAAATTTTTAATATTGATATAACTTGATAAAAAAAAAAAGAAGAGTAAATTTTATTCTTTAATATGTACTACTTAATTTATATTCTGGTTAATTTTACATTCTAAGATTTCGAAAGATTTTCCAAAATAACAAATTATCGACATTATGTTTATATCCACTTCCTTAAGCAAATATGTTCATGTAATATATTCTAAAAGCTATCGATTTCAAGTTTTAAATAAAGCAATTCTTTGTGACACTACATTAGTGAGCATTATTTCTAATATATTGCATCAATATATTGTTTTACATAATCTAAAAGAGCTTACTGATGTACTTTCTAATACATTTTACATTTAAGTTAAAATATTCTACATTGTAATAATAATAAAAAAAAATGTGAAATAAGAGGAAATTTTAAAAATGTTTTATCTTTATAAGTTTATATGTGCAAGATGCAATATGCCATTTCGTAATTAGTCAAAATTTGCCTTTTGATAAGTCGTGGGTCATTCATGCAATTTACAATTTTAAATATAATACACAAATGTATTCAAAATAGCTGGATTTAACTTTGTGTCGTTATATTAAAAATAAATAAACAACGTAACCTGAAACCGAACCTGAATAGAGAGCACAAATAAAATATATAAAATGGAAAACAACTGTTTCAGAGCCCCTAAAGTTCCGAAACAGCTGTTTTCCAAATGAAAGCTGCCAAATGAAATTTGGCATTGATGATGGAGCTTTAGGGACTCCGAAACAGCTGTTTGCCATTTTATATTTTTTTTATTTGTGCTATTATATGTTGTTCATTTATTTTTAACAAATGTATTCGTTTTATGTTGAAGTCAAAATTGAAAAAGATTTCTCCAATAGAGTGAAAAGTATCTAGGCCAAGATATGAACCTGGGACTTTGGATATGCGCGCCAAAGATCTTAACCATTGACCTACCCAGGCGATATCTAGTCTGACACAATTTATTCACATGTTGGTACCATCGAATCTGCAATTTCGGCAGCTGTTTACCTATAAAAATACGTACACATGGAATTCTATAATACTAGGGATAATAATTATATTATACGTCCATGTGAAATATAATTATTCATGTGTACATCACATACAGATCCCAAAGTACAAACATGTGAGTGAATTGTGTCAGGCGGGATATGGTCTGGGTAGTTCAGTGGTTAGAGCATTGGCGCGTATAGTCACGACTTTCAGGTTCGAGTGCTGACCTAATAACTTTTCACTCTGTTGGATAAAATCATTTCAACTTTGACTTTCATCTACTCCGAATATAGTACTTCACGTTGAAATTTCATAATATAAATATACAGATATATATCCGGGTGCGCCATAAGTTCGTTAAAACTTTAAAAATTAATAAAAAAAACAAATGATGCTAAAAAATTGCAGTTTACAGGAATGAGATTAGAAGGAGACCGGATTTTTTTTAGTAACACAAAAATTGTGTTTAAAACAATTACCCATAGATGACGCTGATATGCATAATATGAAGCAGATTAATGCGAATCAAGCTGTCATTAAAACACCTCAATGTACACACATTCTTCATTCGATGCCAGCAGTATGCTATCGTTACCAGATCAAGCGTTGTTGGTTAAGCACTTTTGAAAGAACGAAGTAACGATGCAACCGGCGCATTGCTAAAATAACGCACTGCAAAAGGACACAAGCCGAGTAAAGGACCTGTTTCATCTGTCGGGATACTAAAACTTGTCAGACTTTTCGAAGAAACGGATCGTTTGGAGGATCGAAATGGTCCCTCTTGACATCATATTGTTCATATTATGCATGCCAGCGCCATCTACAGGTAATTTTTTGAACCAAAACTTTTTCTTTTATTGAAAGATTCCATTCTCCCTCCAATCCCGTTCCTGAAAAACGCTGTTTTTTAGCATCATTTGTTCCCTTTTAATGAACTTTTAAAGTTTTAACGAACGTGTGGCACACCGGTACATATGTCCATCACAATGCTGAAATGCATACATAAATAGCCGACTATTTGAATTCTGTATTGCATATCAGATAATAGATGATAATAGGAATTATATCATTCAACTATAACACCCGCCGGTGATATCCGTGCTATTCGTAGAAGGGGGAGTCTTCCGATTAAAATAAACAAACACGAAATTGCTTACAAAGTACGGAGATCACAGCATTTGTGCTCTGTATGCTTCTGGCCAATAACTAGTTAGTACAGAAATCATAACACCAGGGCTCTGTGCACCAAAACGGAAGCCCTCGCTTAAACAGGGGCCTGAAACTTTCCGTTAAACAGTTAATACAGTATTCACTATAACGGAGCCCAATACGCTTCGCGGCCTTAAATCGTTAACATATCCATTAGTATTGAAATCATAAATTTCTAAATCCAAATATTTTTTAAAGGAGAAAATGTACTATATTTAACATAACGCTTGAAATTGATACCTCGCTAAAACGAGAAATCGTAAAAGTAATTTATAGAGCATGAAATAAATAAAAAAAAGTATTCTAATCAAAATTTCATCTAAAAAAATGTCTGGCGCAAAAAAAAATCAAAGCAAAAAATCATTTTTTAACCAATAAAAAAGCATCTTTATATAACTAATTTTAAAACCCACGGAAGACGAGACCAGTTGCTTGTCCTTCCATGCATGTCAACGTTCGGTCGCCGTGAGAAAGCAAGAGCCGTCGGGATGTCTAGGGACCGACTCCCCTTCTGGGGTTTCGGCTACGAAGTCGCTGGGCAGTTTCGACGGTTCATCGAGTGTCTGTGTGGAAGTCTCCTCTAAGATTTGGAGCTTCCGCGAGATCGCAACGAGCTTCGTCGTCTCGAGCTGGGGTAAGAGGTTGGGAGGTTCTATTGGACTGACGGTCCTCCGGACCGGCCGGTAGCGCGCTCGGTGATCGCCGATGCGCGCGTGATAAGTCCCTCAGGATTTGGGTCCGGTGGTCGAATGTCGCGACGGGTGCTCCTGAGGTCGCTAGCAGCGCATCTTAATTTTATAACTAATTTTAAAATGTTTAAATGAAACTGTAATTCTATGCTGAATGTTATCCTTTCTTCCAGAAAAAAAAAATATATTAAATGTTATTTAATGGTCAATATTTACATGGCATCACAGTGAACATATATATGAACTTTTATTGGCTTATAAAAACAAAATACACGTATGTAAATATATTTTCTTTATTTACATGCAAATTAAATACGTTAATAAATCAACGTGTCTGAATATTTTCCGTACATTGTTATCTACAATTATTTGTTACATACATTGTTATCTACGTTATTTCCGTACAATCTTCTCACAATTATTTGTTACATAATTTATTATTACGTATAACCAGGGCTTTACAAATTTTATAAAACCTGGTAGCCATAGAAAAATTCTAGTCGCCAGTAAAAAATATCCCCCCCCCCCCCACACCACCTTTCCTGTTATTGATTTTCAAAAAGTACAAAAGTTTATTACGATCTGAGAAAAAACAATAAGCATAGTTTAGAATTATTAGTTACGTAATTTAGAATAGTACATAATTTAGAAAGATAATATAAACTAAGTTTTCTAATAAAACTGAAGAGCCTTAGTTTTAATTAAGTGTTATAGATTTACTTCACATGAATTACTTATAATCACTTTTATGTTATTAATTTTGAAATGAATGGGATGTTTAATCAATTTTAATTATGAACATAAGAATCTCATTTGAAATGTACAGAAAAACTTGAACATTCGTTTAGCATTGTACCCATTTTTAGATGACACAGATACTGGATTGACACTATTTCTTAATTCTATTGAAACCTCCCCCCCCCCCCCACATTCTTATCACTTGAAATTCTAGCTGGCTAGAGCGAAGAAGAATGTTGTTTTCTCCGTTTGGGATGGAAAATGCCTTTTAAACTTGGTTCTTCAATTTAAAGTACGAGAGAAGGAGCAGATCACTGTTTGCCGCGCACGAGTATGGGTGGGGGAGATAAAAAAATGCCGTTTGTGATCATTTCTTATGTGCTAACAAAAAAATATCCCGCTGGATTAAATAGCTTGGTCGCCAGTAAAAAAAAAAACTTGTTCGCCAGTGGCAACCTGGCGACCGTTTTTGTCAAGCACTGCGTATAACTTAAGACGCAAGGAACGTAATTTTCCTTCTTTAAGTGTAACTTTTTGAAAAATAATTGCAACTTAATTTTAATACCTATCTTATTTTTAAAACTTTATCATGTTATATTATCTAGGTATCTCCAACAGATAAACAATTAAAGTGTGCTTCAATCTTTTTGGACCACTCTGTATATATAAATATCTGATGAAAGTACATGGTTGCTATTACATCATCTATTTAATGATAGATGAAGTTAATAAAAAATAAATGTGTATATAATTAGAATTCTCTGCTCCATTTATAAAAAAAATATATTTATAAAATGAAATTTCATTTTACACAGAATGCATTTTAGAAAATCTAATGCATTCCTGACTATTAAGTTCAGGGCATCAATTTTCTCAGAATCTGCTGTAAAAGGTTTGATAATTTTTAACTGTGAATCTATAGCTTGACGACGTATTTTAAAAGAAATTGTAAGTAACTATGTTTTGTAGAAGAATATTAAGATAATATCGTCTTTTCAAGAAATGATGATACGTGCAAAAAATTTAAATAGCAGAAATATTTTTTCACGTTTAAGCTCCCATTCACTTTCTATATGCGACAATTTTATTTCAATATAAAATGAATAGCACAGTTACTCATATTATACAATTATAATCCGAATACAATGTAAACGTTTAATCTGAAACCTTTGTTCCATTTAGAATGAAAAATGGATAAAATGAAAGTTCAGATTCCAGATAATGTATTGAAGAATATTTAATGTAATCCATAAAATTTTAGTTCTAAACGCTATTTATCTGAGAATCTTTTGCGGAAGGTTTGATAAAATTCCAAGTGTATATCTATAGCTAGAGGAAAGATTTTAAATAAAATTGAAATTGATATTTCAATTTGAAAATTTGATAAATATATTTTATTGAATAATATTAAGTATATGCCGTGTTTTCAAGAGACGATGATTTGATCACTATTTTTTTCAGAAAAAATATTTTCTTAATCTGTAACCTTCTTTCCATTTTTAAGTGTGATAATTGTATTCAATATAGAATGAATGCAATACATAGTATACTACTCATGTTATAATATTATAGTTGTAAGGACTAGAAAAAAACCCGGTTTAAACCTGGGAATAAACCATGTTTTCTGGGAATAAACCAGGTCTTTTGGGAATAAACCAAATTTACTGCAAATAAACTTGGGAATAAACCGGTTCTTTGCAACTCTATATAATATTAAATTATAAGGGTGAATCAAATGAAAACGGAACAATGGTTATAATTTAGTTTATTTTTGTATGAGTGTAGTGAAACTTTGTGTATAGAGGAAAAACCGGGAAGTAAGAAAGATAATCTCTACAGCTGAAATTAACTTCAACTAGATAGTCACGCAGAAGTCACGTGATATGCGCTAGCGGTCGGCCAACAGTACCGTCCGGCCCGCAATCGGTTGTTGTTGTTATACATCAGCATCTCTGGAATGTTTGCGAGTTGAAAAGAGCAACGCAGTGACATTCTTATTCAGTGGCAGAACAAGTTGGATTTTACGAAGTTTATCGCCGAATAAAGGCAATGTATGGAGAACATGCACTTGTCACTGACTCGTGTGCAGGACAGACACAAACACTTCCTCGGTGGAATCTGTGGATATTGTTGGAATACACACCGTATAGCCTAGATCTTACGCCTGTATGGAGAACTTGCACTTGTCATGGACTCGTGTGCTAGACAGACACAAACACTTCCTCCGTGGAATCTGTGGATAGTGTGGAATACCAACCGTATAGCCTAGATCTTACTCCATATGACTACCGCTTCTTTGGTACACTGAAAAATACATTGAAGGGTTGCTGTTTTTACTCGGATAGGGAAGTCATGGACAATGTTTGAAACTGGTTCCTATTTCAGCCAAATGATTTCTACGAGCAAGGTATTCATTATTTGGTGAAACAGTGGGACAAGTAGTTTTGGAGATTTTGTGTAAAATAGACTATACGTAATTTCATTCTGTGGCTCATGTTCCGTTTCCATTTATCGACCCTAATACGAGTGAAATTAAGAACATTTAGTCTGAAGCACTCGCTCCATTAATGAAAAAAGCTCAATATGATGAAAGGTCAATTGAGGGGTCGGAGTAAGAGAGTGCCAAGCCACATTTGTGAACTTCTGAGATATTTCAATTTGAAAATTTGATCAAATACTCAAATCAAGATGAATAACCTAACGTTTTTTCGCCAATGTCTTAGTAACATTTCAGATATACTGAGTAACAATATGACATTAATGATATTACTATTACGTTTTTTTGCATATTAGATACCTTCATTGTGGGCTTAAAAATCTGGGCAAAAATGAAACCTGTCACATATGCTGACACCAAGTGACGTTAGAAACAAATTCTATGTTGGATATTATAATTTACAATATTAAGCAACATATTACATTGCTAGATTTATTTCACCAAAAATGTGGCTTTGCACTTTCTTGCCCCGACCACCTCAATTTCCAGATAATACATTAGAGAAAATTTCATGCATTCATTAAGATTTCAGTTCAAGATACGAATTTTCTGATAATCTTCTGTGACAGATTTGCATGATGCGTACATTTTTATAACAAATTTTTAACAAAATATTTCGTCTAATTTTATCGAAGAAAAATATAATAAAGTCTGGAATGAAACAAGGCGACTGTAGTCTAATATTTTTTAGCAATATTTTATATTTTTATATGGGGATTTAAACTTCTAAAGAAACATTAAGGATAAAAAATATCTGTAAACAACATTGGTCAAGCCGGAATATCATCTCATTTATTCCATCAAACTTACAAAAAGGCACGCGCGAGAAAAAAAAATAACAATAGTATTTTAACTGCATTAGATGATGACATCACCCACTTCGTAAAAAAAACATGGGACAATCGATGGTATATTTTTCTCCTAAACATTGCAATTTCAATTTTGCTGTTTAATCATAAATATAAACACGTGCACTTTATCTTCTTTTGTACTAATTATTTTTTTTTTATAATTATTGTTGAGCATGATATAATCCGGTATTTTATTCTTGTGGCAAAACTAATTTGAGGCATATCTTTCAATCCATTTATGAAAACAATGCCGATTTAATTTTTAATTATCTGCAATTTTTAATTAAAAGCAAGTTTTAACGAAGTGTGAGAGTACTATGTCGGAAGCCGCTTCAAAAACCTTTAGAATGATACCTCATTCATTGTTGTGCGTTTCGTAAATTCATAGAAGAAGGGATGTTGACAACATAAATAATATATACTAGGGGGCTGAGCCCCCTACTCGCTTACGCTCGCCAACCCCCCGTGAATTGCAAAGCAATTCACATTGAGACCGCTACGCGGTCCCAGCTCGCTTCGCTCGCTCGTCCCTTTTTATTTTTCTAGTAATTCTAGCCGGGATAAGTACTACAATAAATCATTTGAACATATGAAATTGACAATTTTTTTAATGTAAAAAAGTAATTAAAAACTCCGTTGAAAACACAACTAAAATTCATTTAGTTGATGCTACTAATGGGCATATAAATCAGTTAAATACTATGAAAAAAGGATCTTGGAAACATAATTAGTTTAAAACTTATTGCACCTATAATATTGTACAGCACAGCTTAAATTCATAAAAAAAAAAAAAAAAAAAAAAAAAAAAAAAAAAAAAAAAACACTACGTGGTAGGAAGATAGTTTATCTTCAATGATTGTTTAAATTTCGTTCGACATTTTACTATTCTAATTTTCTGATTGATTTCTGCAAAAGAAATTATTTTTACTTCAATAAAACAGCAACAGATGGCAGCAGGGGCACTCAAGAAAGTTTATATTTTATTATCTCCGATTTTTTGTGTGAGTGAAATTCGTAAATAAATTCTAAATAAGAGTTGAGAATTCATTTGAAATTAACAATATTACTCATAATTAAAATGAGGAATCATCTCAGACGCTTTGGATTACGTTCATATTATTTTATTTTTAATAATTGCTAGCTTGAGTTTCACTTCTCTGACACTGACGCCATATTGGAGGCGGAGCTAACACAATCTTGTCTGTTCATTGGTCTGAGCTCTGGAAACTACGGTTGTTGCCAACGATAAGGTAGAAATTCAGCCCTATTTCCGCGCCACGTAAGACAAATATATATATAGATGATAGAAATTTTCTAATTCGGAATAGTGGTTTCAGATTCCTGGGGTATTCCAAAGACTGTATGACTCTTTTGTTTGATAAAATTTCAAGTTTAAATCTATAGTTAGACGGCGTATTTTAAACGAATTTGAAAGTAAATATTTTCTTTTTAAAAGATATTACAATAAATCGTGTTTTCAAAAAATTATAAGTTGTTCACTGAATTATTCAGAAAAAATATTTTGTGTCTGGCACAATTTTATCATGAATAATGCTTTTGACAGAATTACGGAATCGTTTTCATACTAACTTTGGAAAATTTTCAGGTATTCAAGTTCAGTTTATAGAGAATTCGAACAATATTCTTCACCCCCCCCCCCCCCCTTAGAAATGTTAATATTAACTAGAATTTATTCAGGAGAAATATTTTCTTACAATTCTCTCAAATATTACATAGAATTTATTCAGGAACAATATTTTTTTGCATATGCTGTCAAATATTTCCATTTATAACTTATAAAAATATATTTATGTATAATATTTGTGACACTTTGGTAAATTCATTCTTATTCTTTAATATGTGTACAATGAATTAACATTTAATCTGGAATTCGTGCTCAATTTTTGAAAAAAATTATAAGACTGGAGTTCAGTTTCAAAATAACGCATTTTAGAAATCTTAATGTACACTGTAAAAAATGGATCGATCTACAAAAAATTTTTCAGTTTTTCTCATTGGTCCTAAAAAAAAATTTTGTATTCTTACTTAGTTACAAGAAAATCTGTAAGAATTACCAGAAAACAGCTAGCAACGATTCAGATTTATAATACCGGATACTAAAGAATTCTGTGGAATACAAATTTAATAAAAATATTTTATTAACCTCAGGAATTTTTTTTACAGTGTATTCCTTTGGTATTTTAATTCAAGGCACCTATTTTCTGAGACTCTGTTGTGAAAGTGTTGATACAATTTTAACTGTGAATCTATATCTACACACTGAATTTTGAACAAAATTTCAAATAATTATCCTTTTTTAAACACATTAAGAAAATACTATGCTGATTCGTTCACTGAATTTTTTAGAAGAAATATTTTTTTATGCTTTTGTTTCGTTGCCTTTTCTGTGTCTGAAAATTCTATTATGAATAACGTTTTTTCAAAATTAAAAAATCATCACTATCGCAACATTTAGGAAAATGTCAGGAACGCATGTTCAGCTTAAAGCGAATTACGACGATATCCTTTTCAAGATAGTTAATATTCAGTAGGGCTTATTCCGGAGCGATATAATATGCACAATAATAACAAAATTCAATATTTTTCTATATAATATATATATATATATATATATATATATATATATTAGATGTTTCTCTGTTTTATGCTAAATTACCACCACACACTCAGTTTCACTAATTCCTTTTTTCTTAATAATATCTATCGTTAATTCTATTAAATTCCCCTTAAATTCATTGTTATTTTGACCGATTTATTTAAATATAAAGCTTTTAGTTATTCCTAAATTATATCATGATTTCTTATCATTTCTGTGAATTCGAAAGTTTTTTCGAAAGGCATTTTTTTCCTCTTTCCGAGATTTTTCGCGCCTTGGGTTCGTTTTACTATGAAATGCGTCCACTTAGAATGTGTCATAACTCTTTGCTTTATCATTCCCATTGGTCATGACGTAGACTGCATGTGTATTCTGTATTCTCGCATTGGCTAGAGCGCGCGTTACGTCATGATATATATATATATATATATTGTAACATAATGACAATTAAAAAATATATATTCGATTTTAAACTACAACATACATTATGATTGCTACTCTTTTAATTATTACGTACAACTTAGGTACATTATTCTTTTTCATTAAATATAGGTACAATGATGTACTTAAAATGATTTTTTTTCTTAAATTTGGAAAGGAAAATGGATAAGTTGATAATTCAGTTTCCAGATAATGATTTTTAGAAAAATTACTGCGTTACTTTAATTCAATGCAATAATTATCTGAGAATCTCGTGTGAAAATTTTTATAAACATTTACATAAGAATCTATAGCTAGGCAGCGAATTTTATACAAACCTGTAAGTAAGAACCTCACGTTGAAACATATTAACAAAATATTATAATGTTTCCAGAAAAGCTGATTCTTTCACTTTTTAAAAAATATATATTTTCCTGGACTTTAAAAATTACTCAGAACGAAATATTTCTTTAAATTTCGATCTATGTTCCTTGGGCGACAATATTATCATTTATAATTTTTTTTTTTTCAATACTATTAAATGATTTCTATACCAACGTTTAGGAAACTTTTAGATACGCATGTTCAGTTTAAAGCAAATGACTACGATATCCTTTTCTAAATAGTTAATATTTAGTGGAATTTATTCAGGAGTTGTATAATACAGTGGAACTTCCATTTAACGAAGTCTCATCGTTACGCTTAAAAACTTCGTTATGAAGAAAATTCGTTAAATAGAAATCAACTTAAATTCACGAAATTTTTCCTTCAGATATGACGAACGGGTATTGGATTCAGAAGTATTTGATTCAGTTTTAATTATGATGCCGTCTTTTACAAAACTGTTGTGTACAGTCGATGAAATCACGTCACATTCCCAAGCTTTCATCAGCTTTGATACACAGATTCTCAAATTAATGTTTCACTACATCGTCGTTTTTTCAATCTTTTTCGATAATGTATACTTCAAGATTTTTATTATTCCTTAGATTAATGGCTGAAGTTTAGAAGCTGTATTGGCAGGAACAAAAATGCAGGAATACAAAGTTTGTTGTGCTTCGATTTGTATTTTGGAGCACTTTCTTGTGGATGTACAAAGCAATTTTCTATCAAAAATGGAAGATCAGAATGGTAACTGTCTGACTCTAATTGATTTTTTTTTGTTTCAATGCATATGACGCCATTGTATCAATATATGTTTTATATCATTGAATGTAAAAAGGGGATTTTGACTTCCCCCAACTGTCGGCGCTGTATTCTCGGTCTGGGAGAACAGTTTGGAACAAGTGTTTTTCTTAGTGTGAAAAAAATTGTTTTATAGCACCAAGCAGAATGGAAATTATTTAAATGTGTGCATTTTCACCCAATCGAATCCGATGAAATAAATTCGCATATCCACCGCAACAGCAATAGCGTAGTTTGAATTCTGTACACGTACAAAAGTGGAATAAACTTCGTTATATAGAATATATTTTTCGTAATATGGAGATTAATTTACATGCTAATGGTGTTCAAAGTCAAAGTTCTGCAGAAAATTTCGTTAAGTAGAAAACTTCGTTAAATAGGGACTTCGTTAAAGGGAAGTTCCACTGTATTCACATTAATAATAAAAATTAATATTTATACATGCACATTCTTTTATTGTAATAACCTTTGAAAACCTATTCAATTTTAAAATACATTATACAATGCTTTACAATATGATTATCTATAACTAAGTTTAATCATACATAAAATTTATTTATCTTATTCTTTTTTCTTTAATATGTGTTTAATGATAAACGTTGCATATGAAATTTTTGCTCAAGTGAGGAGGAAAAATGCTGACGATGAAAGTTCACTTTCTAGATAATGTATTTTATAAAATTCAATTCACTCCTGAAGGTTTTAGATGAAGAAACATAATTTTAAAGATATTGTTTTAAAAGGCTTGGTAAAAGTTCTGCTACAAATTTTGAGTTAGGCAACAGATTTTAAACGATAATGAAAGCAAATATCTTTTATTGAAAGACTAGCGGCCCTCCCTCGCTTTGCTTCAGGTTAACCTTGAAAACCTTCATCTCTTTGTGTTTTCTGTAGACCTTTTTAATGTGTACAATAATTAGTACATTATTTTGATAAATCTTGTAGGGTTCAGCCTGCGTTTGCAATGTATAAGCGGAAAAAATGAAATTATTTACGACATCACATTAAAAACCTCAAAAATAACAGTATTTCTCCACTATTTAATGGATATACATATAAACCTTCCTCTTGAATCACTCTATCTATTAAAAAAAAAACCGCATCAAAATCCGTTGCGTAGTTTTAAAGATTTAAGCGTACATAGGGATATAGGGACAGAAAAAGCGACTTTGTTTTATACTATGTAGTGATTTATCTGAAATTACAAAGCAAAACATATGGTTATTATACATATAAACCTTCCTCTTGAATCACTCTATCTATTAAAAAAAACCGCATCAAAATCCGTTGCGTAGTTTTAAAGATTTAAGCGTACATAGGGATATAGGGACAGAAAAAGCGACTTTGTTTTATACTATGTAGTGATTTATCTGAAATTACAAAGCAAAACATATGGTTATTATACATATAAACCTTCCTCTTGAATCACTCTATCTATTAAAAAAAACCGCATCAAAATCCGTTGCGTAGTTTTAAAGATTTAAGCGTACATAGGGATATAGGGACAGAAAAAGCGACTTTGTTTTATACTATGTAGTGATTTATCTGAAATTACAAAGCAAAACATATGGTTATTATACATATAAACCTTCCTCTTGAATCACTCTATCTATTAAAAAAAACCGCATCAAAATCCGTTGCGTAGTTTTAAAGATTTAAGCGTACATAGGGATATAGGGACAGAAAAAGCGACTTTGTTTTATACTATGTAGTGATTTATCTGAAATTACAAAGCAAAACATATGGTTATTATACATATAAACCTTCCTCTTGAATCACTCTATCTATTAAAAAAAACCGCATCAAAATCCGTTGCGTAGTTTTAAAGATTTAAGCGTACATAGGGATATAGGGACAGAAAAAGCGACTTTGTTTTATACTATGTAGTGATTTATCTGAAATTACAAAGCAAAACATATGGTTATTATACATATAAACCTTCCTCTTGAATCACTCTATCTATTAAAAAAAACCGCATCAAAATCCGTTGCGTAGTTTTAAAGATTTAAGCGTACATAGGGATATAGGGACAGAAAAAGCGACTTTGTTTTATACTATGTAGTGATATTAAATTAATATCGTGTTACCAAGGAATAATGACTCGTTTAAAGAAATATTTTCACGAGTTTTATGCTCTCTTCCATTTTTTGTGTGTGTCAATTACACTCTCAGAAATAACTGTAAATTTATGAGCTTTTGCCCTTCAATTTTCAGGGGCAACAGCCTTATTTGATTAAAAACGGTCTGATCCACTAAATAAGCGACCTTATCCCTTACATACTTAGAAAATTAAGAGCAATCCACATATTCGTACAGTTCTAGCCCATATGTTAGCAAAAATACGGTACGACCCATACATTGTCCTCCGCTAAGGTGTAACCCTTCATTTTACTCGTGTTTCGAAAATTTTAACCCGCAAAAAACAGCAATTCTGTGATATTATCTAACGTGCTACGTGCTACGAAACAGTAAGTAAAGTGTTATTGTGTTTTAAAGTGCATTATAATGCTGTATTATTTTGCCCCGTAAAATTACGGACTGCACAAAATGATGGGCATATTATTATTTTATTTATTTATTTATTTATTTATTTTTTTTTTTACGGGGTATGACTGGAATCTCTGCCCGTAATTTTACTGTAATTTTTTTAACAGTGTACGTTCAGGTATTTGTGATCGGCTTGCAGTAAATCAGGATGATATCTTTTTCTGAAATTTTTAATGTTAACTAGAATATATTCAAGAGTAATATTTTCGTAAGATGCTCTCCAAAATTTCTGTTTTTGTATTTATAAACCCAGTTATGGATAGAATTTACGACGCTATTGCGAATTCATTTTTATCGTATAATATGAGTACTATCTAAACACGTAGTTGGAGACTTTTGCTCCGTTTATGAAGAAAAATAGATACGATGAATGTTCTGTTCTCAGATAAGGCATTTTAGAAAATTTAATGCATTCCTGAAGATTTTAGTTAAAGGCACCATTTTTGTAATAATCTGTTTTGAAAAGTAATACTTTAGCTACATAACGTATTTTAAACGAAACTGAAAATAAATGTTTTTTATTGAAAGATATGAAGGTGATATTGTGTTTTTAGAACATTTGTTCACTGTATGATAGCTCCCAACCTTCCTTTTTTTCTTTTTATTTATTTATTTAAACAGACAAACTCTGAAACCAGATTTTTTTTTTTCAAAAAATTGTTCTTATTTTATGTAGTAATTAATTTATTTTATTTAATGCTAGCTGACCTGCTCGTCGTTGCCGGAGCTCGTCATAATAACCTTAAATATACCTAAAATCATTTTTTAACGAATTTATATATTTAAACGAAAATCCTTCTAAACGATTCTAATGAAGCTGGCTCCACTGCTTTCAGTAGCGCACACCCTTGATTTTGTGTGATTTTTTCCCCCTCAAATCAAAATCTATCCAAACAAACTTGTAGTTCGGGAATCCACTGTCTTCAGCAGCGTATACCTTGAGTGCTACACACGCTCCGGTCTGATTTGATTTTAGATTTTTAAACAAAATACTGGGTCTTAAATGTATATATATTCAGTGTTGAATGAATTTATATATTTAAACGAAAATCCTTCTAAACGATAATAATGTTGCTGGCTCCACTGCTTTCAGTAGCGCACACCCTTGATTTTGTGTGATTTTTCCCCCTCAAATCGAAATCTATCCAAACAAACTTGGAGTTCGGGAATCCACTGTCTTCAGCAGCGTATACCTTGAGTGCTACACAGGCTCCGGTTTGTTTTGATTTTAGATTCTTAAACAAAATACTGGTGTACAGTACACTTAAATGTACATATATTCAGTGTTGAATGAATTTATATATTTAAACGACAATCTTTTCAAAGGAAACTATTAATAAAGGCCCTCTACTATCTTCGGCAGCTAAAAAGTGGTTTTTTACTCACTTTTATATATATATTTTTTTTTCACACCGCTAAATTTAATAGTTACAAAAAAATAGTTTTTACGGTTCAAACGCGTTGAATTTTTTATGAGTTTATAAATATAACATTACCGAAACCTGTGAAATTTGTCAATTCTAAAATATTAATATTTAGTTGTAAACAGCAGTGTTTTTCGTTTAACTCTTTTTTTTTCTACACATGGAAATCCTACGGGATTTTTCTTTTTAAATTTTCAAACTGATTATTTCTTTCCCTAACTGTTATTATATCTAGACCAAAATTTTACTGGAACAACAGCTGAAAGATCAGTTTAAGGTATTAAAATTTTAGAACAATAGCTCATAAAAGGGTGTATGTTATTAGTGTAAGTAACAGTGCGCAATGTTAATATTATGGGAAATTGTTTTATTTTCAAACTTATTATCACCCCCCCCCCCCCTAACACCCACTTGAATCGCAAAATTTCTGAACCAAATTTATACTCAATCTTTTACTAAAAAGTATCAAAGTTTCAGAGTGATTCTATAAATTTAAGTGTATTTTTTTAATCAAAATGTATGTGTGTAAATTTGTTAATCCTATGGGCAAATGCGCGAAAAAAAAACGAAATTCACCAAAAGTGACTTTTGGAAATGAATTTCTTTCAAAGGGCTAATATTCGTATTTTTTTAAACCAAAGATGTTCTTTTAATGCTAAATGCACTCTCGTTAAGCTTGTGCAATTTGTGTTTTTGTATTTCGATTAAACGTTATAGGGGCAGAACGTTAAACATTAAATATTTAAAAAAAAAAAAAAAAAAAAGGAAAAGCAACAGTGACTTTCGGAAACGAAAGTTTTTGACAGGACTAATATTAATATTTTTTAAAAATCAAAGGCAGCGTTTTAAAGAAAAATGAACGTAAGTATGGTTTGGTATTTTTCGTTTCTTTGTATTTTGATTCCTGAATCGGATTTTTAAACATGACGAAAAAAACGAAATTCGCGTAAATGACTTTCAAAAACGAATCGTTTTGAAAAGGTAATTATCCATATTTTTTGAAACGAATTGCAGATTACGAAATAAAAATGAACGTAGATATGACTTGCGATTTTTATATTTTTTGTTGCATGATCAGAAGTTTTGATACAGATGTTTAAAGATAACATAAATCGCGAAAATCGCAAAAGTGACATACGGGATCGACCTTTTTTAAGAGTTAATATTAATATTTTTTTCAAATCGAAGGCTTTGTCGTAAACGAAAATGAACGTAAATATGGTTAGATGTCTTTATTTTGTTTGTATTTTCATTGACGAAGCCTATGAACAATGTTAAAAATCGCAGAAAAAAGAAATTCGAAAAAGTAAGTTTTGCAACCGAATTTTTTTTAAAAGGTTTAATCATCTTACTTTTTTAAACAGGTCACATGTTTTGAAATATGATAAATGTCTGATATTTTTAGTTTTTTCGTATCTTGATCCGAAGCACTGATGTAGATTTTTAAAGTTTGTGGAAATCGCGAAACGGCGTACCTAAAAAATATTTTTCAAGGTTAATATTAATATATTTTAAAATAAAAGCGGCATTTTGAATACATTAAATATGGTCTTTAATTTGGTGTAATTGGTTGTCCGTATTTTGGATAGTTCGGCCGATACGAGATTCGTAAACCGGGAAAAAAGAACATGGATTCGAGGTTTCGTAATTAATATTTTGAAAAGGTTAATATTAATATTTTTTCAAACGTATAGCGTCGTTTAAAATGTAAAATAAGAAATTTATGAATATATCATCCGTTTTTCCGTATTTTCTACAGTTTTGCCATAGCGTTAAAAAAATTGCAAATTAAAAAAGCCAATCCCACACTTTGCTTATTCTCTGCGTGGCCTCTGCCGTAAGCTCGGAGCAAAGCATGCGCGGGTACGTTTGCCGATTTGCGAAGAAACGAATGCTTCTTCGATGAGTTTGTAATTAATACCTCGGCTAATTATCAAACAATGGGAAATCTGAGCCTCTGGTGCATCAGCACTCTTCCTTGAACTATCATCACCCGAATTTTCAGACTTTTACGTGTGGTAGATTTTACTAGCCATTGCAGATAGACAGACAGACACACAGACAGAAAAAGTTAAACTTTCTTTTTTTTATTATAGATATTTTTTGTTTTTTAAATTATTTTATTTCTATTTTTGTTTTTTCTATTTGAAAAGAAAAGGAATTTCGTTAGATATGCAGTATTTATTTGGATAAATTATTTTCTTTAGCTCTAATCTCCGTTCCATTTTTTGTGCGGACAATTCTATTGCAAAACAAAATAAATATAATGTGTAATATGTGGTACTTATATTATAACATTATAAAGCGAGTACAGTGATAAAGGTTTAATCTGAAACTTCTGCTCCATTTATGAAGAAAAATGGATAAGATGAATGTTCAGTTAGGCATATAATGCATTGTAGAAAATTTAATGCATTCCTGAAGATTTTAGTTCAAGTTAGCATTTTTCTAAGTATCTGTTGTGAAAAGTTTGATAAAATATTAACTGTAAATCTCTTTCTAAAGAGCGGATTTTAAACGAAATTGAAAGTAAATATCCTTTGTTGAAAAGATGATATCGTGTTTACAAGATATTTATTCAGAAGAAATATTTTCTTGAGCTTTAAGGTTCGTTTCAAAGTTCATGTGTTACAGTTCTCTTATGAATAATGTTTGACAGTATTACACTGTCAGTATTATTTTGACAGTATTACAAAACCATTTTCATTATAGCGTCTGGAAATTTTCAGATATTGGTGTTCAACTTAAAGAGATTTTGACTGATAGTCTTTTCTATAAATTCTATAATTCATTCAATGTAAAAGCAAGCATATTTTTTGAGGATATATATATTTTTAATGTTCTGAAATATTTTCAGTTTTGTGGTTTATGAACACAGTTAGGAATTTTGTCATCATTCATATGTGAATCATTGTGAATCATTCTGACACTATTACGAAGTAAATTTTAACTTTACGTATTTTATTTATGTTTTATGCTTTTATACTCAGATTATTAACAATTTTCATAACTAAGAGCAATCTCTTAATCCAAATTGAGAATATTTTTTAGAAAATAACGTCGAAAACACGTTCAAAATTTATTTTACTGCACCAAGCATTTAATGATTCAACCATAAAGAAAGGTGAAATTTGATTTCTTTATTTACATTTTCAAAACAAATACGTAAGTTTTCTGTCATAATGATTAAATTTCAGCATTATAAAACGTAAATCTGAAACTAGATAATCATTTGTTAATGCAAAAACATTAATAAAAAACTATCTACTCTCGATGTCGTTTCCACGGAAATTATCAAATAAAAGAAAAAGGATTTTTAGCGTGTGATTGTTGGTCCTCGATTAATTAAGAAAAATGTCTAAAATCACCATTACCTATTGGAAATTATACCTTGGAGGAAAAATATACTAATGTCTTCGAACATCCTCACACGCAAACATGCAGGAGTCTTATCATAAAGAATATTAAAATTTTATTTAATCTGTACTATTTTGAAATATACACATGAGTTCTACGCCAGAAATATTTCATCAGTATCATTAATAGGGAATTTAAACATATAATATTATCTGCTTAAATGATTGTAATCGTTTAATACTTCAAGAAAATTAATCTAAATTACATACCCTCAAGAATATTCAATCATGATTTATCAAATGGAAAAGTATTTAACAGGTAATGCCATACATTTATTTAATAATGGTATATCTAAATCCAAGCTAACCCTGTTTATTTAAATCCCGTCATGAAATTATAATTACACCAACATTTTAAAAAAGATCCCGCTGCTCCATACTTCGAAAGAATGTATCATAAAAATACTAAAAAAAAAAATATTTTATCTCCATTTTCAAAATATGCACGCGAGTTTTTCATCAGAAAGATTTATTTTCGACATGATAAGAAATAAAATTTAGACAGGCATAATCATTTAATATCGCAAGAAAATTAATCAAAACTGCATATATACATTTGCTCAAACTTCTCAGTTCACATAACAAATACATTTGATTTATGGCATAGTATGATACTTTGTACTTAAATATAGTATTTCACTATGAATGAAGTTTTGTGAAAATTAAACAGTTAAATTTCAAATGTTTAAATGTAAAAATCAATATTTTATTTGAGAAAGGAAATGCATTTATGGAACGTTTTGAAATTATTTCAATTTTAAGAAAAAATAAATTCTATACTGCCAATTTTTTTTTTTTGGCCAATGCATATGTGCTATATTACTTTTAAATGCTTAAAGGTGTAAATTAACAACTTTTATTAGGTTGTTTGACATGTTTCGGCTCACCCCGAGCCATTTTCAAAAACAAATGCGAATATTCCGTAATTGCACGGTCTTTGAAGTTATTATTTAAAATGATATCGTTTAATTTTCTTTTACATTCTTAAAAATTACCCATGTTATCTTTTATTTTTACTTTGTTGTTTATTTTCATATATGTAACCATGGAGTAACTCGAGACATAATTTCGGTAAGTTAAACGGTGCTGCATCGTTACATATTGTATTTTTGCGTGTTAGTATCTCTATGGTTTCTCTTTATGGATGATTAATTTACACCTTTCAGCATTTAAAAGAAATATTTATTACAAGGTGTTATAATTTATTATATTGTTGCATATGCGCTTTTTATGAACATTTATTAGAAGAAGAGTTTAAGTAAAACTAATAAAAATACTATTGAATAAGAAATACATAAAAATACTTGGCACAGATGTCATATACGCACCACGTTGGCGCGATTGCAATAAAATGGCAATTTTATGCCTCACATGGTAACCCGGTTATTTTGTTTATATTGTTGTTTATTTGCTTTTATTTATTTATTTATTTATTTATTTGAATTCTATAAATTAGTCTCATTATGTTTATCAATATTTATTTACATCAAACTATCATTTATTTAGTGTTATTTATTTTTTCGAAATAATAGAAGTTATTTCATTTATTACGTTATTTTATTTTTATATTGAAATAAAAAATCACGTGCTATTCTTGCATGCTATTTGTAACTAATATTCAAAAACAAAGTTGTCACCAAATTGAGGGGGGGGGGAAATCGCGCCAACCTGTTGCGTATATGACATCTGTGCCAAACACTTATATCACCGCTTGATTACATAGTCTCGAAATTTTTAACAAATATATTCTGTCACATTTCCTTCGTGTTTTTCCTATAGAATCGGTCACAAAATGATGTAATTAAAAAATAATTAAGTACCTAATCCGTTGCCCAATTTGTACGAAAATCTATACGGTTCTTGCGACAGTGGGGTTAGAGATCGACGTCAGCTATTCTATGCAAAAAATCATTTAAAAATATTAAAATGCGAGCGAGAAATCTGCCATAAACCTTCGCATAGACTTAACATTAGCTTGAGCGTTTCTTCGCGTAACTAGTGTAGGCGGTTCTTGTGCGATTTCTCGCTCGCATTTTAATATTTTTAAATGATTTTTTTTTTTTATCGATAGCTGAGGTCGATCTTTAAAGTTGTTAGTTTTTACTTTTTTGATTTAAATTACAATTTTTTTATAAGCGGACATTTCAATTTTCGAACCGGTTGGAACCAGTTCTGGAAGTGAAAGTACCCTTATATAAAAAAACTGTAACCAAAATCGAAAAAGTAAAAAATAACAACGTTAGAGATTGACCTCAGCTATCCCATGCAAAAAAAAAAAAAAGTATTTAAAAATTTTAAAATGCGAGCGAGAAATCGCGCTAGAACCTTCCCATAGACTTAACATTAGCTTGAGCGTTTCTTTCCGTGACTAGTGTAGGCTCTTAATGAGTTACTGGATTCTAACTTTTGGGTGTTATTTTTGCGACGGCATGTGACTAGTAACGTAAATTAAAGTTTAACCATGTGATTATAAAGAGTTATTAACTTAAGGCTATTCTCAAATTCAAAGGGGCTACTTTCAGACACATCTTTTAATTCTATTTATACATTTTACCAATTTTTTCAGACATTATTTATAAAGTAGCAGGGTTAAAAATTTCCATTAAAAACGTCCTTCATTTAAAAAAATTAAAAACAGTCTCCAATAAAAACTTCCACCACCTAACAAAAGCGCTTTCACCCCCCGCCAGATCATCATCAGTTGTGATCTCTAACAAACTTCCTCTCCATTATATACATGACTGGTGGCTGAAGAGCTCCCCCTATCGGCTTTCAATATTTTCTCTCTCTCTCCCCCTTCTCCAACATTTTTCTCCAGCGGCAATCAAGTAATGAGTGTACCATGTCATTGCACGCGCCTTTGGATGCATTTACTTCTATTGATTCTCGTAATAACGCGTTATGTAAGTTTTCGTAGTTAGCTATTTTCTTTATTTTTACGGTATCAAGTTTTATTGGGGTTTTAGCGTTTAATCTTGCAAGAGCTGTTGACTGTTTATTTAGTTTTATATCTCGGATATGTTATTTCTTTCTTTCTTCTATTTTCCTCTTCGTCATTCCTATGTAAGTAACTCTTAGGTAGCTTTCAATACAAAAAAGTATAAAGCTACATATTGCAGCCGTTCGGAGGAAAGCAGTTCCGGAAAATTTCGATATATTTTCACCGATCATGAACCCCAGACCCCAAAACCTCCCTCCGTTCAAATGTTGATTTATATATATATAGATATATCCATATATATATATATATATATATATATATATATATATATATATATATATATCTGGCCTATGTCATACGATAACGCTCGTATTTATAAATCAATTTTGATGAAACTAATTGTGTGTATTAAGCTAACCAATGTCTCGACCGAGTTCGTTGGGCAGCTTGGTCCACCATTTTGTTTCAAGATGGCGGCCATTTAAAAAATCAAAACTAAAATAAATATACAAAAAAGTTAAAAATTCAAATTTTTTAATTACGTGCTAGGCCTTGATACAAGGATTCCAGAGCATTTTTTGGTTTACCTCTATCTTAAAAAATGGCTGAGATAGAGCAGTTTGAAATTCTAGGGTGGCTGACATTTTGAAACAAAAGAGCACATTAACGCGATTACTCGCAAATTATTTTCTTTCATTGTTGTAATAATTTTCCCAATCATACGCATAAAACTATATATTCATATCCGTTAGCGCCAAAATTGGCGACATTAGCGACAAAATTGGCAAAATTGGCGACATTTGGCGAAATATCGGCAAATTTAGCCAAATAGTATATGTACAGACATTAACAAGTGACATACAGATTAGCAGCCATGAATACATATATAAATAGAGCTCTACATGTTTGTTCAACAGAAAAATCACTAAAGGAAGAGTTAAAAATCATTGAAAACATACGTTTAAAGGCAGGACATCCGAGGAAAACTATACTTAAACTAATTGAAAGAGTAAGAGAAAGAATTGACCATATATAACCAGCACAGACGAATCTAACATACACTCCCCCTATTCCATATATAAAAGGTGTATCTTTGAAAATAAAACGAGAATTAGAAAAAGTAGGAAAAATAGTCCCACTAACCCCCAATCCATCCCTCTTCAAATCAATAAGAAATGAAATACAAAAATATGAAGAAATACAAACAGCAGGAATATACAAAATAAATTGTCTAAACAGCAGAAATGAAAAAGTTACTTACATAGGAATGACGAAGAGGAAAATAGAAGAAAGAAAGAAAGAACATATCCGAGATATAAAACTAAATAAACAGTCAACAGCTCTTGCAAGATTAAACGCTAAAACCCCAATAAAACTTGATACCGTAGAAATAAAGAAAATAGCTAACTACGAAAACTTGCATAACGCGTTATTACGAGAATCAATAGAAATAAATTCATCCAAAGTCGCGTGCAATGACATGGTACACTCATTACTTGATTGCCGCTGGAGAAAAATATTGGAGGAGGGGGAGAGAGAGAGAGAGAAAATATTGAAAGCCGATAGGGGGAGCTCTTCAGCCACCAGTCATGTATGTAATGGAGAGGAAGTTGGTTAGAGATCACAACTGATGATGCCCTGGCACGGGGGGTGAAAGCGCTTTTGTTAGATGGTGGAAGTTTTTATTGGAGACTGTTTTTAATTTTTTTAAATGAAGGACGTTTTTAATGAAAATTTTTAACCCTGCTACTTTATAAATAATGTCTGAAAAAAATTGGTAAAATGTGTAAATAGTATATGTACAGACATTAACAAGTGAACACCTAATTTTAATTTTAATCTTTTAATTCGTTTCTGTTAAGAAAGAATGAGCAGGAGTTGTTATTGAAAATCTATGTAATCGAAACACGTTTTCCATTTTTTCGTAAAGACAGAGGATTTTTCAGAAAATACTGTCAAAGTCGCACCAAGAGAGCATGATCAAAATATAGTGTTTAGATAGTCAGCCAATATACTTCAGCTCATATTTCAGATTTGCACAATAAATATAAGGATCATGTCTTCGTACCACCATAATCATGGAGTATTAACAGATATTGGTATTCCATGGAACAATAGAACAATGTAGTTACGAGCATGGAATACCTAGTTGCGTACCAACTGAACTTCCAAGTTAAAGGTAGTTGACTTGCGAGGCAAAAGGGAGCCGTGAGAAATTTAAAAAGTTAAATAAAAATATTTACAAATATAATAATGAAATAGAAGTACAATAAGAATAGTAAAAAAAAAGTAAATGAAAAAAAATTCCATTAGATAAAAAAAAAAAATGACAGAGGAAACCTATCGAGGGTCGAATCCATCTCAAAAAAGAAAAAAAGACTCACTTTAGACACCATGCATTTAGTTTAAAGTTACAAAATAATAACATTAAAAGCTAGTAAACAAACGAAAGATTTTTTTTTTGTTTTTTTGTTTTTTGTTTTTTGTAACCCGATACTGCCAATTTAGGAAAAAATTATATTTCTTGATTTGAATCGCGAGCTAAAAAACGAGTATTACATCATACACTGTTAGTATTTCGATGATACATTATGCTTAATTTCAGTGTAAAAATATTACTTCTAATAATGAATAAAAAATATTGGAAAATTATCTCCTGAAACTTTTCCAAGTCGAAAAACAAATATTTATTCACACAACACGACCTGACGCCGATCGACGAACTGCGCATAATGGGAGGCATTCTGGAAACATTCTTAAGTAGTTTCTGATATTGCAGCTTGGTGGCAGCACTTGACCAAACAGAAACTTTGGTATTCCATATTACCCGACTGTTCCATAATACCCGAAGTTCCTCTATATGTAAGGTTCGCCCAAATGAAAGTGACATTGCTGTAATAACTCCGCCATTTGAAGAGAAAGATGACTGCGCATGCTCCTATAGAGCATGCAGAGTGCTGGGAATGCATGCGATACCGTTAGATCCCGCCAGAAGCGTGTGCATGGGAGCACGTTAAAAGGCATCGTTCGCATAATGGATGCCTCCAAATTGTGTCAACGCGCGGTCGTGCAATTCTTAACAGGGAAAAATGTGAGTGCTAGTGAAATCTATCGTCGAATGCAAAAGCTGTATAGCACGGAGTGCATGTCACGCAGATCGGTATTCCGATGGTGTAGGGATTTTCGTTGTGGAAGAAGCAGTACTGACGACAGGTCACGACCTGGTCAAGCGCATGTGGTTATCACCAAGGAAGCAGTTGCAGACGTGGTGACAAGGTGACTTTGTCTAGCCTATCTGTTACGTCTATATTACTTCTTTCTTTTGTATACTAATTTATATTAATACCATTAAAGCATTTCTCAAACCGACTGTTGTACCACTTTCATTCGAGCGACCCATATATAATATACCACCGCACTTCAAGGTGTTAAGTATAATAGTTACAATAAGTTCAATTTTTCCCATCGCATTCAATATATTAATTATGCGACAATAGTTAAGTTAAAATGTTTTATACCTTCTTGGAATTTCCTTTACATTATGTAATTTCCTAAATAAGCACAACACTAATATTTTCACTAACAGCAAAATCTTTTATAAAGGCTGCATTACCATAAAATTAATTTACCAAATTAAGTTTACTGAACATTAATAATAATTTATCTTTCAATTAAATTAATGAATTGAGTTAGTACTGAGAGACACAGTTTCGTGATTACATTTACAAATTTTAATAGACTTAAGAAAATGTTATCGCTGTTTCTCGTCGATTTGAAAACTTATCGTAATGTTGTTTGTATAAGATTAATCAAATTTTGAAATGCTAATTTAACAACGCTTTATACATGAAGATAAATATTTATAATACATATTATTATAATTTTGATTTCTAAAGAACTAAACTTTTAAAGAGATATAATAAATGTATAGAATATATGTAGATTTTAAAATTAAACAAAAAAGAAACGTACTTTTAAAAGACGTAATCAAATTTATTTTTACTATGAAATGTTAATTAAATGTATGTAAGAAGAAAATATTTATAAAACCGATCTTTGTAAATTAAAAATTACTTTTGCTGAGATGCCATATATTTTTCGTGTTTAATACTAAATTACAATGAAGTAAAAAGTAAATAAAAGTAAGTAAATTAACACAGGCACACATACATATATATACATATATGTGTGTGCGTGTGTGTATGATGTAATTAAATATGTGTAGATACAAAAATACACATGCACATAAGTGTAAAATAGATTTTGTGTAGTACATTATATATATACATAATTATATGTGAATAGTCACATTCTAGTCCAATTTGAAAATTCGTCTTTATTAAATTAAATATATATATATATATATTAAGGGCTGATTCAGATTATTTTTATCACAAATATAATGAACACCTTCCTCTTAATATATAATCTATTAATTCATACACACTATATATATCATTAATAACTGAAATTATCAGAAAGTCATTTTAAGTTTTATTCGAATAATTTCAACGAAACAGCAGAATGAACAAAATTTAAAAGCATTACTACTCCAATATCTAATTGAAACTACTCCAATTGATATTACTCCAATCAAATTGAAAACTTGTGATCTTGAGAAAAAATTATTACAGTGGAGTTTAAGAGCTTTTTAATTAAAAATTATTTTTTTCCAACACGTATTAGGAATGACAATATAATATCGAAGTTAATGTACATTAAAAAGAGATGAACGTTTGAAATGAAAGACTAATGTGACATTTAAATGAAAAATAAAAACGAGCTTGTGAAAATTAAATATTAATAACTTTCCAAGATGATAGATGATTTTAATCAGTATTAATTTTGATCTTTGAGCTTTGTACTTAATCTTCGAACCAAATATAATTTTTCTGTGATATCAAGTATATTTTATGAAAATTTCATTTTTAGCTCACAGATTATCAAAGCCTGAGAGCTAATGTGCCCGCCCGTTCTGTATGTATGTATGTATGTATGTACGTATGTACGTAACGCGATAACTCTTGATAGAAACATGCGATTTGATTCAAATTTTGTTTATAGATTCATTGTTATAAGGCACTTCCCTGATTAGTTTTGGGGGTTCATTGGTTAAGTATAAAGGGGGGACGGGGGGCTAACCCCCTTAATTTAGATAAATATGTTTTTCATGCAGAATTATCCCATTTTCTTCAAATTTTGTATATAGGTTCATTTTGATAATGCGCTTCTGTGAATAGTTTTGGGTGTTCATTGGTTAAGTATAAAGAAGCAAAGGGGGTATTATCCCCCCTCAATTTAGATAAATGAGTTTTTCATGTAGAATTATCCCATTTTCTTCAAATTTTGTATATAGGTTCATTTTGATAATGCGCTTCTGTGAATAGTTTTGTGGGTTCATTGGTTAAGTATAAAGAAGCAAAGGAGGGATTATCCCCCCTTAATTTAGATAAATGAGTTTTTCATGTAGAATTATCCGATTTTCTTCAAATTTTGTATATAGGTTCATTGTGATAATGCGCTTCTCTGAATAGTTTTGGGGGTTCATTGGTTAAGTATAAAGGGGGAAAGGGAGGGGGCTAATCCCCCCTTAATTTAGATAGATGGGTTTTTCATGCAGAATGATCAGATTTTCTTCAAATGTTGTATATATATTCATTGTAATTAGAGGCTTCCCTGATTAGATTAAGGGGTTCATTAGTTAACTATGAGGGGGGTAACGGTGGGATGACCCCCTTTACATATTGTCAATTTCTTTATTTTTCGAGGGGCTTATTTCAAATTCTTTGAAATAAGAGTATAATATACAATTAGTGTGAATAGCTTGTGAGCTCAATGCCCTCAGTTTAACTGGGCAGTTTTCTTTTTTTTTATTTGGAAAATTAAAGACTACCAAAAATATAATTTTAATTAAATTAAAAAATAAAACATATTAACAATGTTGCGTTAGGTAATAAATTCTAAATATTAAAATGGCGTTCTTTTAACACAGATTTCACCAAGTTGTGACATGGTTTTGACCAAATTATGAAATTCGTATTAAGCAGTGGCTGCTCGTGATTGACTTTATTTGGGGCACTAAATGCATGGCTGCTAAATTTATTCTTTTGTTACTAGTATTATTTAAAAGGAATACTTTACTTTAGTTAAATTAACATTAAACTGTCATTAAACAAGGAAAATATTTCTTGTAAAAAATAATGGTATGAAAATAATATGTGTTTCGGGTATGCATTTAGTGCCCCAAAAAAAAAGACTGCCACGAGCCGCCACTGGTATTAAGGTATTAATCCAAATAAACCAAATAAAGTCATGCTCTTAATAAGGCCATTTGCCAATATCGTGTAAGGAACAGTCTCAAACGCAACCTACAGTTTCAAACGCAATCGATACCGGTTTCGTCGTCATTGCGACCCCCCTGAATCTTTAGCCATGTCGCTGTTAAAAATAGTAAGTAAATTTTGATATCAAATCACCGTAAAATATTGATTACATTTTACATGCTTTGCATAATATTCCAGATAATTAAACGATCTTTTAGAATGTATATTGAAGTCACTAGATTATTTTTTTAACACAATTTTTCAAATTGCTAAACTAATCATACAAGTTGTAAATTTCCAACTGGATGAAAAATGTCCGGGCCAGGATTCGAACCTGGGATTGCTTGACTGAAGCCGCCACGCTCTACCACTGAGCTGTCCCGGTCGAATCTGGAGGGCATAATTCATCCAGTTAACCTTATTGATCAAAGCATCTGGTCTGATATTTTAATCAGTTCAACAGAAAAGATCGCAGGTAATGGAACTCCAGTAAACGCTGGAAACGTGAATACACTAGATTATACTAGATTATAAATCCCAGGTTCGAATCCTGGCCCGGGCATTTTTCGTCCAGTTGGAATTCAGTCAAGCGATCCCGTGTTCGAATCCTGGCCCGGACTTTTTTCGTCCAGTTGGAAATTTACAACTTGTATGATTACTTTACCAATTTGAAAAATTGTGTTAAAAAATAATCTAGTGTATTCACGTTTCCAGCGTTTACTGGAGTTCCATTACCTGCGATCTTTTCTGTTGAACTGATTAAAATATCAGACCAGATGATTTGATCAATAATGTTAACTGGATGAATTATACCCTCCTGATTCGACCGGGATAGCTCAGTGGTAGAGCGCGGCGGCTTCAGTCAAGCGATCCCAGGTTCGAATCCTGGCCCGGACATTTTTCGTCCAGTTGGAAATTTACAACTTGTATATTGAAGTATTCTGTATTTTTAACACTGTTTGTGTTCGAAAGCAAAATATGTAGAAAACAGAAATTCCCTAATAAGGCCAGACAGTATAAGGTTTGGTCTTATTAAGGGACGGTTCCTTTTTCATCATATGTTATCATTACCAAAGTTAATTAAACGTTTTCTCTGTCAATATATGTAGAAAACTATGAAATCTATCAAAGCGGTGGTACATAGAACTGAATAGAGTGAAGGGGAAATAAAATCAGCAGTTTTGGCTATTTGAATTTGAAACAACAAGACCATAAACAGAGTAGCCACAGAAAATTGTATTAAAAGGAGAATTCTTCATTTTTTTCGGTTTTGGTATAATACCGGCAAAATAGCGTTTAAAATTAAGTGATGTATTTAGAAAATTATGACCTTGTTTAAAACACATACTCCCAATAAAACCACTTTAAAGTGTTTTTTGTTTTGAACTCTCCTGCCTACAATTAAACAGCAACAAGGGGATGCATGATTTACCAGTTAAAATATGTATAAACATGACATCCAAACAACATTTAAAATGTTAATTCTGATATAACACAGTTTATTGTGATCTGAAACATTAACATGGTTTTATTTTGTACAGGTACCTTAGTTACTAATGAAATTTCATAAAATAAATTTGTGCAGAACAACACAGCGTAAATAGTCATTTAAAGTTCACTATAGTAGCATAAAAAATCGTAACACCCTTATTATCTTGAACATTGCTTGTAGAAGAAAAAGAGGGATGCCAATTGATGTGTAATAAATTTTTAATTTATTTAATACTATTTGACTCGCCCGGCCCCGTGATAATAACCTTAAACAAAAGTCAAGTTTATTCAATTTTTTATCTTCGGAAAATCTTTCAAATTAACCTAGTCTAGAGTGCCTTCGGCAGCATAGTGTGTTTCAATTTCAAATGAACCTAGTTTCTGGGGCCCCAATGCTTTCGGCAGCATCTTCAAGCCCCTGAATGATTGCCTGAAACGTTTGCTGTACTGTTTCAATATTTTATATAATTGTGTTTTTATAGTCTTGTAATCTCTGATTAAATGTGATAATTTAAAACAAACATTTTGTCCAACATATGTCCAACAAATATTATTTACAGACAAATATGATTACAGTATTAACATTAACATTAAAATTGTTTTTTTACTCTTCCATGTAAAAATTTAATTACGCAGCTGAAAATATTTAACTGAGAATTGATAACATCTAAAAACCGATATTCTGGTTCAGGAAAACATATTAATTAAATATAAAAACTACTCGGAAACGAAGAAAAAGAAAGATGCCAATCTATGTGTAATAAAGTTTAATTTTGTTTAATACTAGCTGACTTGCCTGGCCCCATGATAATATCCTTAAATAAAACTCAAGATTGTCTGATTTTTTATCCTTGAAAATTCTTTCAAATGAACCTAGTCTCGAGGGCTGCGATGCATTCGGCAGCACAGTGTGTATCAAATGAACCTAGTATCCGGGGCCCCGATGCCTTCGGCAGCATCTTCTAGCCCCTCAATAAGGGGCTCGATAATAGCCTGAAACGTGTTCTTTATTGTTTCAATGTTTTAGATAATTGTGTGTTTTTAGTCTTGTAATGTCTGATTAAATGTGATAACCTTTAATAAACATTTTCATGTCCAACAAATATGTTTTACATACAAACATGATTACAAACATTAACTCTAAAATTAATACTGTTTTGTAACTTTTCCATGTAAAAATTTAAATACGCAGCTGAAAATGTTTGAGAATTGATAACATCTAAAAATCGATATTCTCGTTTAAGAGCCTACACTAGTCACGGGAAGA
This sequence comes from Maratus michaelseni, assembly GCA_963931845.1. NCBI lineage: Eukaryota > Metazoa > Arthropoda > Arachnida > Araneae > Salticidae > Maratus > Maratus michaelseni. The sequence continues at coordinate 129,847,633 of OZ007598.1, read as the reverse complement.
AACTCTCAAGCTAATGTCAAGTCTATGGGAAGGTTCTAGCGCGATTTCGCGCTCGCATTTTATTATTTTTAAATGATTTTTTTTTGCATAGGATAGCTGAGGTCAATCTCCAACGTTGTTAGTTTTTACTTTTTCGATTTTTGTTGTAGTTGTTTTATAAGCGGGCATTTTCAATTTTGGAACCAGTTAGATCCGGTTCTGAAAGTGAAAGTACCCTTATATAAAATAACTGGATCCAAAATCGAAAAATTAAAAACTAACAACGTTAGAGACTGACCTCAGCTATCCTATGCAGAAAAAAATCATTTAAAAATATTAAAATGCGAGCGAGAAATCGGGCAAGAACCTTCCCATAGACTTAACATTAGCTTGAGCGTTTTTTCGCGTGACTGATGTAGGCTCTCGAGAAAACCTATTAATGAAATATAAAAACTACTCGGAAACGTTTCCGAAAGTCAGTGACAGCAAAAAAAAAAATTCTATGAATCTACAAAATATATGAGTTTCTGAAAATAAAGAACGCTTTTCGAAATCATGTGAAATTCGGAAGTGGTTATTGAATATTTTTGTCTGTGGTTATATAGTATTTTCGTAGATTAAGAAATATTTGTCTTTTTTTACAGTCAGAGCTTGACAAATGCGGTTACCAGGTCGCCACTGGCCACCAGGTTTTTTTTTTTACCTGGCAACCAAATTATTTAATCTGGCGGACTTTTTTTTGTGCAATAATTGACCAAAGAAATGAGCACATATGGCTTTTTTTCACTCCCCCCCCCCTTATTCGTGCGCGACAAGTAGTGATCTTCCTCTTCTCTCATCTTTTTAATGTAAGAAACAAGTTTAAAAGGCATTTTCCATTTCATGCACAGAAAATGTCATCCTTCCCTGCTCTAACCAGCTAGCATGTCATGTGATTAAAATGTGGGTGGAGGGGTGATTCAATAAAACTGTAAGAAATAATGTCAATACAGCCTCTGCGTCATCTAAAATTGGATACAATGTAAAAAAATTCTCAAGTACTTCTGAGAGTTTCAAATCAGATATTTGTGTTCAGAATTTAGTCTATCACATTCATATTACAGAATAATAACATATAAGTAATTATAAGTAATTCATTTGAAGTAAATCTATAAAACTTAATTAAAATCCTGACTCTTCAGTTTCATTAGAAAAATTAGCTTATATTATCTTTCTAAACTATGTAACTAATAATTCTAAACTGTGCTTATTATTTTTTTCTCATTTAATTCATAAAAAAACTTTTGTGCTTTTTGAAAATTAATGAAAGGAAAAGAAAGGTGAGGGGTCGGGAGGTAAATATTTTTTATTGGCGACTCGAAGTTTTTGCTGGTTACCATATTTTATCGAATTTGTAAAGCCTTGTTTACAGTGTAGTGTAGATTTCTTGAATATGTTAACAAAATTTATACTAATCTCCTTTCATTAAAAGACATTAATAATCATTAATGATTCTAATTCCAATTAATATATTTGAGACATCATTTAATTGAACTGCTTAAACGCAAGCAACTGCGGGTAATTTCCGCTGTTCGAAAATGAAATTGCAGAACAAGCACATTTGTCCTTTATTAATGCTCGTAGAAGTTATGTACAATTGAATGAATCAATTACTCTCTGCTGTAAATGATTTAAACATTTGAAAGGCTGTATTTAAGTCCATAGCTGAACAGAAATGCCATGCGTAATAAATATTAATAGGCTAAGTGAATCAATCAAATACGAAAATTCAGTATTAATACATTGTATGTCTAGAGAAGTATTTCGTTTCCCATCTCTATTAAATTCTTAAGACCTCTGTCAAATATTTTCAGATGGTTGTAATATTTTTTAATCGATATAAACTTAATATTTTTTGACTAAATGTCTTTACTAAAATTAAATAATTTGACACAATTATTTTAGTTATTGGTTAGCTTTTATAGTATTGGGTTGACCGGAAAGTTAGTGCCGGTTGGGAAAATCAATTTGTACCGGAAAATTCCGCCCGTTAATTACTAGACATTAGATATCGGAATCAATGTCTAATAATTAAATGATACAATTTTCCGGTACAAATTGATTTTCCCAACCGGCACGAAATTTCCGGACAAGCCAATAGTATTGTTAATAATAATAATAATACCAAACAATACATATTTCGTGTCCCATTTCTAGAAAATTCTTAAAACCCCTGAAAAATATGTCAAATATTTTCAGATGATTGTAATATTTTTAATCAATATAAATTTAATATTTTTTGAGTGAATGTCTTATTAAAAATTAAATAATTTGATAAAAATATTTTAATTATTAACTATTAGGCATAGTAGTGTTGTTTAAAATAACAACAACAACAACAAATAATAATACAGAGCAATACATATTAACTACATTATTAATAATATTAATGATACCATCGAAAATGTATAAAAGAATAATAATAAAGATTTATTCTTAATCTATGAAATTTGTGTTTCTTAATATAATGTGAATAAATATCAGTACTAAAATTAAATAATTACTTTACTCATTAATACTTAGTAGTATTGTTTAAAATAAGAATAATACAGTAAAACTCCAATTATCCGAATCAATTGAGACCGGACCCCATTCGGGTAACTGGATTTTTTCCGAAAAAAAGATTTGTGTTAATTAATTACTGTATGTATGTTGAAAATGGGAGAAAAAAACTATTTTTAAAGAAAAAGAGCTTTTAATTAATTAAATGAAAAGGCAACACTTTTACATGTTAAGCGTACTTACAAGTGCTGTACATTAGTACAGTATGTACGCACCGTACTGTAAATGAAAGTCATTGCTTGCTGAACATCTCGGTCAAAGTAAGCTGTTTGACAGTCTTCATCCGTTTTGGGGCAGCCAAGTCGCGCATCCGCTTGACAGTGAGAAGTTACATGTGGTCACACTCGTACTGACGCTCCATCCACTTCAACGCAGTTTCAAGGCCGGCAAATGCTTTACTAGCTGACGGTCCCGTGTCTGCTTCAACTTCGACATTAAGGTTATCATCTTCTTTCTCGACACTTTCTTCTCTCACACTTTCAATAAGTTCATCATCATTTAGAATTTGAATCCCAGGGTCTGACGAATCACACAACATCCACTCTCTATCTTCAGCACTAACTTCTGAACATCCAGGAATTTTCAAAAGAATGTTTCTGAATTCCTCAAGTGGACGTCATCCTCATCCTCTCCTGTCTCTTCCCTTTCCTTTTCTTGATCTTTTTTTTTTCTCCTTTTCCCGCGCTCCTCTTTCCTTCGCTAACGATAGCACAACACGTTTTCTTTTAGAAGCCATGGTGAACTGCAAAACGCACTCAAAAACACAAAGCAACGCACCGACGCGAAAGAGTATACCGTCACAGTAGCAGGTCAAGTAATCAACCAGCAGGGCACGTCACACTGACTGACTAATCTAAACGAACAGTGACAGGCCACCTGGCGACGGACGACAGCCAATAGTCGAACTGCACTATGAGACAGTGAATCATCATCCCAATAACGTTCGTGCTGCGTCTACTCTAGCTTCGTGGAGGGAAGAACAATAGCGCGCGTATACAGAATCATTATTTTGCGAATCGCAGTGCGTTTCTGTCTTAACTTTTTATGAAATTCTGAAGGATATTTGGATAATCAGCGATTCGGATAGTCGAAGTTCGGATAATTGGAGTTCTACTGTAATAAGAATAGAAAACTATACATATTAATAACATCATTGATAATATTAACAACATCAACAACAACAATAATAATTATTATTATTATTAAATAATTCAAATAAAAAAAAACCTAATTTATCGAATAATTTACCTTTTATTGTCACTAATATACACTTAAGTTCCGTGGAAATGTATGAAACAATAATAATAAAAAATTATTCTTAATTTATTACTTTTTTTTAATATAGCTAATCTACACCTAATCAGTCGTACATTTTTGCATTTCTGATATTTGTGTATAGGGTAACGCAAGTATTAGTAATGGATAATGGTGTTGTTCATGATCCTAGGCATGTAAGTTAGTAATTTTAAAAATGGTACTATGAGATTTGTACTATGGTGATTCATGAATAACCGTGTTATGTGAGAGTATTGCGAAAAACTGTAACTATTATATCAGATAATGCGTAATCATTTTGCAGAAAGAAAAATTTAGTTTAAAAATCATGTTCTTTGCAGTCGCGATCCGTCCTTAAGCGATACTGCGGTATAACACTCTACTTTTGTAAGATTATCACGGTTTGAGGTATTAAATATATTTCTCCATTTTGTGTTCTAAATTTGTACACATATTTTCCGGTGCGTACGTACGTTTTCGTATTTACCTTGTAACAAAGACCAAACTAGCGCTAAACTTACCGGGTGTGTTAAAATGGACGGACTGATTTTAAAGTTCAATAACTTGCAAACGGTGACATATATTTTTAAAAAATCTAGCAGGAAAGCAATGTATGATGTCAAAAGTTTTTTTAACTGCAATTCTTGATTTTAGTTCGAATTATCAGCAATAGATGGCTATGCGAACAACAGACGTCCAATCGAGGCAGAAGCAGACCGACATTGATACGAAGGTTAGATGTTAAATATATGGAGTGGGTCCGACTGAGTTCAGAATCGAGACTTAAGAACAACATTGTAGTGACGAATGAAAATCACTCTATATATTTAATCGATCGCCCCATCTATCGTCGCAATTTGAAGCTAAAACTGGGAATCGCAGGAAAAAAACTCCTGACATCATATATAACCCTCCTGGGAGAAATTTTTTAATATCTGTTACCGTTTGAAAGCTATTGAATTCAAAAAATCAATCAGTGCATTTAAGGACACCTGGTGCATACGCAGTTAAGCTGCTCCGCTCTCTGATGATAGATACTAAAAAAAAATTTAGCGAATGCCTCTAATCCGTATGACAATACGGCATATTGTCCCAACTGCTAATATTTTTGGCCACCACTAATTTTTAACAGACAACTTTTGCCTTATTTAATCGCAGATATCTTTAATTAAATAACGCGAAAATGTTTATAAAACATAGTGGTACCAAAAAATCTCAGCAGTTGGCAGTTGTGACGTACAATCATGCACTCTGCAATTCTTACGAGTATGACTGACTTTTTCTTCATAAAGCAAGTCAATGCGTTATCTCTCAAGTAGCGCCGACCATGACATATTTTGTTTTAATTCATTAACGGCGTTTTTTTTCTTATTATTTTTTTAACACTTTCCAACATAGTTGAAAATTGTTTATGAATTCGGTTGGTCTGTCTGTCTGCCTGTCTGTCCGTGCTTTAACTCACGTAAATATATTCGGAGTGTCATGCAATTCATATATGTTATTGAGGTTTACTATGGCATATTCGGTGTTTGAGCGTGAAGCACTTATATTTCCTTTACAGGGACACCCAAACCATTCCGTTACGTCACGCTCTATCGGGAAAAATCATTTACAGTTTACTTTAATGGTGTTACACTATTTTAAACATATTCAAAATGATATATTATATCCCTGATGTGCACTAAAAGAGGCCTATTGTAGAATATGGTGTACATAGCACTTATAGTTCTTTTACAGGGATACACAAAATAATTCCCTCACATTACGGTCTATGATGAAAAATTGTTTGCGGTGTATTTTAATAATATTATGCTATTCCAAACATAATAAGATTGATATGCATCACTGATATGGACTACAAAGTTCTTTCGTAGGTGTATAGAAATAGTAGCATTTATAGCTTGCTTACAGGGGCGCACAAAAGAATTCCATTGCACTATGATATATGGGGAAAAATAGTTTAATGATGTTCGTTTTAATACTTTTTACTATTTCAAACCTATTGAAATTGACAATGATACATTAGACAGATTTTACTAAATTTAAAATATGTAAATTTAAATAAATACATAAAAACATTAAAAAAATTAAATAAAGTAGACGTTTCGCCATGACATCGTATGCCCTCATCTGTACTAATATTAGCTTACAAAACAACATCGATGCAACATCAAAAACAACACAAAACATCGATGTTAATACTGATGAGGCCATGCGATGTCATGGTGTATTTGTTTGGATTTTGGATTTGTTTGGATTTCGTCTACTTTATTTATTTTTTTAAAATGTTTTTATGTATTTATATTAATTTGGATATTTTAAATGTAGTAAAGTCTGGCTAATGTATCATTGTTAATTTTATATATAGATGTAATTCAGATGTTAAAATGTATGTACATCTTAAGAATATTGAAATTGATGTATATCACTGAAGTGCATTACAAGAGGCTTGCTATGGACTATTATGTGTGTAGCATTCATTCTTCATTTACAGAGACACGCAAAATAATTCGATTGCAGTGCTGTCTATGAACAATAGTTGCTAGAAGTGCGTTTTCGGTACGGAACGCGTTTTTAAATTAACTAAATTTTTGCCTATTATTTGTTGTGTATAAATTCCACAGACCATATACAGGATATCACAAAAGATATCGTGTACATTTCCGTTTATTGACGGAAATTCCAGAAGGGAAATTTTAAGTTATGTAGCGCTTCCTAAATGAACTAAAATTTGGCATTCGTTGTAATATGGTATGGGTAGAAATCTACAGACCATATACAGAATATTTCGGAATACTTCACAAAATATTTCGGATATTTTCCGAATAGTGCTGGTAATTCCTGAAATTGGGTTTTTAAATATGTTATGCGTTTTCTAAATCGTTTACTTAGATCACTTACTTTCATCATTCGGCTTATGAAACGGTAAAGGTTTGTAAAAGTATTTTAGAAGTGTTGGAAAGTGTTACATAATCTATGCTTAACGCATAATTTTCCGTTCTACTTCTTTTTTTTTTTTTTTTGGCAATTCTTTTAATTTACAGCTGTCAGCTCTGTATTCTTTTCTTCCTGATACCATTTCGCTTCGAAATACAAATTAATTCCGTTGACAATATATTACAGAATAACTTCATAGGATAACTTAACATTGTTCATAGATATATTTTACTTGGTATCATTCTTATTATGTTTGCCACCAGCCGCTACTATGTAGTTCTATTTGACTAACATTGGAAACGATAGTAAATACGATTTTAGACTTGAATTAAAGTGAATATTAATTATATGAAACATAGATATTTAATTTGTTTTATTTTTGTATGATACTTTACATTTTACTTTCTTCTATCTATAGCAGAAGAACGTATTGTAATCTATTTTTTTTCTACTTACGATTTCCGAAGGATTTACACGTTTTAGGGGTCAGGGATACAGAAAACTTGTTTTTACAAAACGTCTGTCTGTCCGTGCGTCCGTGCTCTTTGTATCATCGAAAAGTGTATGAAGTTAAGCATATAATTGAACCAAATTTCATTTATAGATTTTTGGCTATGGCCAGCAGGTCCCACTTGAATGTGGGGACATTCCGCCGGAACGGGGCGCTGTGGTAGCGATTTTTGCTCCATTTTAGTTATTGTATTATCGAAAAGTGTATAGAGTTATGCATAGAATTAAACCAATTTGTATATTTATGTTTTGGATATGACCTTCAGGTCCCAGTTTAATTTAGAAATATTTCGCCGGTGATAGCCACTTAAAGATTTCAAATTAAAAAATGATATACAAAAAAATAAGAAGTTTTTTCCGTTAAATACTCGGCCCTGATCGAAGGATTCCGGAGTAATTTTTGTTTTGAATCTATCTTCAAAAATGGCTTAGATATAGCAGTTTGAAATTTTATGGGGCTGATAGTTTGAAACACGGCAGCAGGATTCCACAATAAATGGGTTTAATTTCTGAGTTTTAGTGAACATGGTTTCTTGCAAATTTTCTTTCACTGTTGTAACGATTGTTCCCACTTTTACGTGCTTAACACTATATTTTCATTTTCGCTAGCGTCAAATTCTCGCCAAGCTTGGAGAAACTTGGCGAAATATCCCCAAATTCGGCGATAAAAATAGGTTGCCATAAATGAAGCCAACTTGGCTATACCCAGGTATTTTGGCGAAATTATCATTCAAATTCTATATTGACGAGAACTGGGAATGAAATTTCTGTAATCAGGTTCCACGTATTTTAGCTTTGTGTTTTCCAGTAAATTTAGCAAAAATCATAAAATCAAGAAATAGGGAAGCTATCCTTTCTTGCCAGTACAGGCCAGAAGGACTTATTGTAGAGATGTGTTCTACATCGGCTGCTCGTGCAACGAAGGTTGCTTCGCATCCAGGTAACCCGACGATTCGCAAGCAGTTGGCGTACAATAGAATGACGAAAAATATTCCTTTTATTGACGTTTCGATAGCGAATTTTGAAGCATTAACATGTATGAGATTGAAGAAAGTTTTGGGATTGGCATATCCGTCTAGTTTCATAAAATGTAAAGGAAAACATCTTTTATTTAATTCATTTTGAAATATTTTTTGAATCACCATACTTGATGATACAATCATAAAACATTAAAGAAAACAATGTTCATGACCTAGAGTTATGAACACAAAACTTTTTTATAGAAATATATTGTACTGTTAACGTAAAATTGTAAATTCACGATTAGGATGTCGAAAAGCCTTTCTAAAATTTTTGCTTCGAAAGTATTTTTATTGATTTTTAAGCAATAGATAAAAATCCTCACTCGAAAATGTCAAAACTAAAAACTTTCTTTCCCTTTAAAGGTTTTGAGAGTAAATCCCCGGATAATATTACCATAACTTTAAACTCTATTTCAAAAGATTTTATGTTTTGTAAAGTAAATAGTAAACTTCGATATCCCTGAAAAAATAAACAGTGTTCTGGTGTCAGAAATTTCATTTTACACTTTTTTTTTTATTTGGGTTATTTTAGTAATAGGAAATATATATTTTCATTTCATTGTAAAATATTCTTTCAGTGATTTAAATTTTTCAGAGACTTTAAAATAAAAATCTTTTGTTTGTGGCCCTAACTACACTGCAAAAAAAAAAAAAAAAAAATGTTGATTGATACTGGCAGCTGGGATGCTAGTATTATACCGTAAAATCAATTTTTTTTTTGTGCAGTGTATGCATATATTACGGTTACTTTGATTAATTGGTAATTGTTAATAATAACCGGTTATTATTAATACTTAGCAAATAATATCAAAATAAACCGGTTAATATGATTAATTTATGATAATTTATCAAGTTAACCAGTTATTATTAATAATTGCCAATCAAGTTCAGACAATGTAATTTATTCCAACTCATTTAGCTTGATATTTTACATTTTTCTTACTATTATTTGATGTGTGCATTTAAAACAGTATTATTTATTATTTCATTATTTCTGTGTTTAAAATTTTCACCTAATTGATTCAGTAATTACAAAAATAATTATCTTTAGCCCCTTTGGCCTTGGCGTCCTATTAATAGGACACGTCTTTTGATTGAGTATCATTGTATCTTAACAATTATTTATGTTTTTAGCTTCAGTAATGATAGTACATGTTCCAGTAAAGGACATATTTTTACTATGCTTAATTAACCACATTGACCGAACTTCCTTGGAAATTAGCTATAATAACCGGAAATATGATTAATATGCAATATTTATCAAATTTACCAAAAGACGTGGTTAATGATAATAACTGAATTTATCATAATTGAGCGCAACATATATATGTTTAATAATTGAAGTTATGTAATGCGCCCGAGAAATAGTAAATCCCAATTTTAATTATGTGAATTTTATTGACATAGCTTACAAAGCGTAAAACCAAAAGAGTGAAAAGAAATTCAGGCCATGATTCGAACCTGGGTCATTGGTTCAACGACCAACGCCTTGCCTACTGAGCTACCCGGACGCAAGGCTGAAAAAAGCAGCACTAGTGGAAAATAACCGGCTTGTTCGACTAATTTAAATAGTAAGTTTGCAGTATCATAACAGGTTAGTTGATGGTTTCTCTTTAAATTATTGCAAAATAATTTTATTAAAAATTTTAATTTATAGGGCGGTTAAAACAATGTTAACTCTGTAAGGAAAACAGAAAAAATATTATTGAACGCAAATGCTTTTTTTTTTTTTTTTTAAGGACATATTATTAAACAGAATGGTATGAAAATATCCTTACATGTTTTCTTCATGTTTACGATTATACTTCACACTTATCACAAATACAAACTCGTAAAATAACATTTCAAATATATAATTCGGCAAAAATAATATTTGTAAGTAAATTTTGTATTTGGCGTATAATTTTAGTATTTTTAATATTAATATTTTTTTTTTATCATATATATTTTTTCTGAATCATCCTCTGTAGGATAAACACAAATTTATCGAAGATCATATAAAATTAGAAAAAAAAACTACAATGCATTTTATTTATTTATTTATTTTGTGATGCCATCACAGCTACTCTGGATCATTCTCTTTCTTATTCTCTTTTGTAGGTAGTAGAGGCATAATGTCTGGAGAATTCCTAAGAAGTGTTTGGTGCAACATTTTTCTGTCATAGTCTCTAAACGTTTACCTTTCCCTCATACATTCATTATTCACTTATTCCTGCTATATTCTTTTACTCGACATTAGCTCATAGTCAGAGAAGCCATTTTTAACATTTTATGAAAATGGTATAATTTTGTTCTATTTAGTGACGATTACTTTGATTTTGAGGCTTGTCCGACTAATTTAAATAGTGAGTTTGCATTATCATAACAAATTAGTCGATGGTTTTTCTTTAAATTATTGCAAAATAATTTTATTCATAATTTTAATTTATAGGGCGGTGAAAACAATGTTAGCTCTGTATGGAAAACAGAAAAATATTATTGGAAGCTTATGTTAATTTTTTAGGATATATTTTTAGGCATTTAAAAAAACAAAGATAATATAAAATAAAATACATATACTAAATGTGATTACAGTAAACATTTCAGCATATAAAACCCTCTTCCCTAAACAAATCGACTGGTTTCTTGCACATAATAATGGTGACGTTATTAAGATCATTTATGCGAAAATAATTTACTTATCATTAAATTTGAGATACGTACTTGATAAACAAACATTGCAAGATATCAGAGAAAGCGCCTGCTTTCGCGAAACCTGATATCTTGTGATGTTTGTTTATGAAATTTATGTTTCAAATTTTATACGAAAGTGATTTACTTATCATTATGGATCTTGATAATGTTACCATTATTGTGTGTATGAAACGAGTCGGTTTGTGTATTAAAAGTTATTATAGGTGTTTATAACATTAAAGACGTGAATATAAAACATCACAAATTTACTGAATGGTGTATACAAATGTCAAATTTAAAATTTTATACTTACATTAAAACTAAAAATATCGACATTTAGACCACCTTCTATGGTCATCCTTAGAAAATAAGAAAAATATAGAATAATATATTTTACATAGATATATAGCTTCAATAATATAGAAATATTAATATTCGTATTAATATAGAAATATAGCATCATATATGTATTATACATACCATTTCAAAAGGGAATATGCTTCAATCTGGACATTCCAATCTGATTCTTCTATATTTTTCTTTATTCTGATTTCTATATTAATTTCCTGAGTATGACCATAGAAGGTGGTCGAAACGTCGATATTTTTCATTTTAATGTATGTATAAAATTTTAAATTTGACATTTGTATACACCATTTAGTAAATTTGTGATGTTTTATACTCACGTCTTTAATTTTGTAATGTTTCATGGTGTAATCGTCCAGCATTTATATTAATAGGTGTTTATGTTTACTGTAATCACTTTTAGCGTATGCATTTTATTTTAATGATAATAAGTAGTGTTTTCTAAGATAATTCTATAAGGATAACATATTCGTACAATTTTTAGTGGCTAATTTAAGAAATATAAGTGATACATGAATTACAAAATATACTAGGAGTTTGCACTACTGATAAAGAAACTTAAAAAACAGAAAACACGATAATATGAGTGAATACATTTATTTGGCTTCATATATGTATAATACATACCATTTCAAAAGGGAATATGCTTCAATCGGGACATCCCAATCTGATTCTTCTATATTTCTCTTTATTTGATGCCTTACTTGAAAATTTTAGTTTTTTTTGTATACCTGTTTTAAATGAATTACCTCCTGCAGAGGACATATATAAGTTCAGACATATGTAAACATTGATTATGTTAGTGTTGTACATCGTAAATAAAATCTAGTTCAATCGATTACCTACAATAAGTCATAAAGTATCCATTATGTAAGTGTTTTTTGTGCCTCTGTAAAATTACTATAACGTTAAAGGCTTTATTGCAGTCAGAGAATATCAAGAAAGGAACATTGAGAAAAATGACACTTTCAAATCTGTGTAAATCGATGTTTTCATTTCGTTATGAAATTTTTTGTTTCAAATATGATGACCCAATGCTTTCAATTCTGAAATACCAGAAATACTCAGAATATTGAAACATGGTTATACTCAAAACTGAGCACATAGAGGTCAGTTCATACTCATTTTTGAAACATGGACCTACTCAAAAATGATTAGAATCAGTTCAAACTCATTTTTGAAACGTGTAAATACTCAAACATGAGCACATAAAAGTCAGTTCATACTCATTTTTGAAACATTGACATACTCAAATATGAGCACATGATGTTTTATACTTGAGTGTGTGGATGTTTTCAGAAATAAGTATATACATGTTTCAAACTTGAGTAATTTTGATTCGGAGCCCTTTTGACTATGCGACATACTTATATTTGAGTACTTTTTGCTCAGTTTTGAAAATGTCTTGTGTATCAATTCTATTCTTGTCTATTCTTGTGTATCAATTCTATTCTAAGCATTTTTAAAATGCCTTTCAAACAATTACCGAAAAAATACTTTTTTATGCTCTGTAATAGTTCAAGAGCATGCTATATAAAAACTTTGAAACATATATTTATATTTCTTTTTGCATATTTCTTATATTAACGTCATTAAAATGCGCATCAAAAATTTCTCTTCCTTACACCATATTGTATATAAATTCTTTTGTGTGGAAAAGGAAAAATGAATTTCATACACAATAACTTCAGTAGGAAACATACTTCAATGACAATTAATAACGTGAATTTCGTAACAATCTAATAATATTTACCAAAGATACAGCCCATAAACTTAAATCATGGCATTAAAATACATACCGAGAATATTTTTTTATTTATATCCAAACAGGCTATACTATCAAACCTGTCAGTGAAATGATTCTTATATCCTATCCGAAGCCATCCGGATATCCTATTATGATCCAATTTTTAATTGCCCTATATCGACCTTTTCCTTTTACCAAATGTATTGCTTCCGTTTTCTAGCAAAAACCAATCTGCAGTTAAGGAGAAGAAGATAAAATCTTTTGCAAATGATTTTATGAAAACCGGTATCTCTTGAATGACAATAGTCAGTATGATAACAGTTACAGTAGTTCTCATTTAGCAGCATAAGATTATTTAGAGAAAAAAAAAGTGTTACAAATTATTTAAGATATTTTTTCAACGGAACGAAATTTTTAAAGATTAATTAATGCTTTTTAGGTGCTTTCGTATTTATATAAATACGTAGCACCTATAGTCGTCGTCTGGTCGGTCCGTCTGTCCTTCTTTCCGCATATAACAGCGCAAAAACTACCCAACCGAATCGTTTGAAATTTAATATATATATAATTGTTGCAGAATTTTGTCGCGTCATTTCAAATTTTATGAAAATTGAGTCAAAACTTAAAAAGATATTAATAAATGTTTTCTTCATTCTATTAAATCGTATCATACGTTATTAGTTCAATGATATCCCATGATAGGTAATGATTGCCATGATGAATACGTCCTATTTAAGATGGAGTCACATTGTTTCCGTATTACTGAATTTAAAAACCGAATTTTTATTCTAAAATTGTTTAATTATAACAATCCTATAATCTACAGACAGTTTTTTGGATAGATGTTTCCGGAGAAATATATATTAAATGGAAAAAGAGTCTAAATATGGATTCAAGTTCTGAAATTTTGGAAGTTGGGCTTAAGTTACTCACTGCAACTTTCAATAAATGTCAGAAAAAGATAAAATGTTGCCAACTTAAAATGTACTTATTTTATTACGGAAATTAATCACATCATAATAACAAACCATATAATTCATTTTTTCAGTGAAATAATAACGATGATTTTTTTACATTGTCTTGTATTGTATATTTGCGATAATATAATTTTAACGTAACAAAATTGTAATTAATTGTTTGTAAAAGTGTATTGAAACTTAATTTCATAAAATAAAATTACTATCTATGATATGAAAATCTGTACATAAAATAAATTTTATATTCATTCATTTTTGCAAAAGAGTATGCAACAGGTATTCCACGAAGATCTGAATATTTATAAAACTAGTTATAGTACAAACGCACCTCATTTGCCATGTTTGACGCACAATTTCCAACTTGTTAAATATTATTAAGGGATATGAATTTACATATGGATATAATATTTAGTTTTGATAGATATCGAATATAATAATCAGTGCTTCCTAATGATTTTGCATCACTGTAAAGTATTGTGTAAAATATGTCTATGATACGCAAACTTGCAGAGTTAAAAGAACTTTGTGGCAATTTTGAAAGTGTGTCCTTAAGTTTTAGATAATACGAAAGTTGAAAACAAACAATGACTTTCAAGAAAAAATTTGGATTTCTGTATTATGATAATCTTTGTTTCAAAAACATTATGATTGAGTTTTTCATACACATGAAAATTCTCTCGCATGTATTATAAATACCATACATATTGCTATTAATAAAACGACATCCGACAGAAAGTATTAATAATTCGTGTGTCGTTTGAAAACAAGCATATTTACGTAAATTAAAAATCATGCCCATAAAACATTCTATTATATATATTCCTAACACAGAGACTATTGCATCACATTATATCACACGAGCAAGAAACCGTTACAGGAATTATTTCTTTATCGTATCTGAAATTATCTTTTTATCCTATTATGAACCTATATTTCTTTTAAATGCTAAAAGGTGTAAATTAACAACATAATATACAGTAAAATAACTTTTATTAGGTTGTTGACATGTTTCGGCTCATTCCAAGCCATTTTCGAAAACAAATGAGAATATTCTATTTTCGAGCACTTTCTTTAAAGTTATTATTTGAAATGTTATCATTTAATTTCCATGTACTTTTTTAAAAATTATGCACGTAATCTTTTATTTTTACCTTGTTGATTATTTTCATATTTGTAACCATGGAGTAAGTCGAGCCACAATTTCGGTAAGTTAAACGATGCTGCCTCGTAACAAATTGTATTTTTGCGCGTTACTATCTCTATGGTTTCTCTTATTATGTATGAATAGTATAGAATGGATGCAGCATCTTTTAACTTACCGAAATTGTGGCTCGACTTACTTCATAGTTACAAATATGAAAATAAACAACCAAGTAAAAATAAAAAATAAAGTACGTAATTTAAAAAAAGTACATCAAAATAAAATGATAGCAATTATAATAATAAGCTCAAAGACTGCAATTATAGAATATTCTCATTTGTTTTTGAAATTGGCTCGGAGTGAGGCGAAACATATCAACATTCTAATAAAAGTTAGTTTAATTTGTATTATGTTGTTAATTTACACCTTTTAGAATTTAAAATAAACGAGCAGGGAAGACTGAGCTACACTCAGTCAAAATTAGATCTGAGTTCAAATATCATGACGCACGACCAAAATGATCCACAAATCATATTTTCTCGAACATTTGTCCAAGCCGAATTGCCTCCTCTTGCCCCGAAACCTGTAGGATATAAAATTTAGTCAAAATCGTCTGAGCCGTTTTTTTACATAAATTAAGCTTGACTCACAGTAACCAAAAAATGACCCACTAATCGGATTTTCTCGAGCGTGTGACCTAGCCCAATTATTTTCTGGTGCCCCAAAACGGTAGGATACAAAGTTTAGTCAAAATCGTTTGAACCATTTTTTAGATAGAATTAGCTTGACACTGACCCAAGATGACCCAAAATGTCCCACTAATCGAATTTTCTCGAACACGTGACCTAGCCCAATGGTTTTCTGGTGCCCTAAAACGGTAGGACACAAAATTTCGTCAAAATCGTTAGAGCCGTTTTTAAGATAAAATTTGCACACACACACATATATATATATATATATATATATATATATATATATATATATATATATATATATATATATATTTAATTTAATATTTATGTTTTTTATTTTTTTTTTCATGGTAGATATTATTTAAATAGCTAGATTTAAATTATAATAAGTGCATTGCCATATTGAATAATCTATGTTATTTCTAAGTATAATACTAATTTATAAAATGAAAACATCATATGGATTCTACATTAATGTTTGGGTTAAATTAAGATATATTTTAAATGGGTTAGTTAAAATAGAAATTATATTATACTAGTAACTCTTATTCTCTATATATATCATTAATATTAACTAGTAAAATTAATATATTTACACTACATTACAGCTGCATATAAGTAATTATACATACAATATTAAAGTTTTAGTAGAATATCTGTACACCAGATGTCAGCAGCAAAAGTAAATTATATAATGAATTTGATAGTATGCTAAAATAGTCTAATATTTTTACAATAGATGGCAGTAGTATAGCTTATTTAAAATATTAAAACTTGGAAATTTAGTATGGAGGTAATAATATCTATGAAATACTTTCAAATTATCAAGTAATATTATATATTTTAATTTATTAAATTAAAATTAAAATAAATTAATTAATGGTTTTTATTTATATGTATATCATAAAAAAAAATTTCTACATTTTTTAAAATGTTGTAATCTATGTAGTTAAATAAAAATAACTGTAACTGTAGGATAGAATTTATGATCTGAATGATTCTCTATTTAACTGTGAATTTAACCTCTTCTTTTGGATACAATTTTGTACATGTGCTCACAATATACTAAATATCTTGGGATATTATTAATATAAGTAATATATATATTTTTTTATTTTTTTTTTCTTCTTTTTCACACTCCTTTTCAAATTGTATGTATAATTTATAATATTCCATTGTAAAGGTCTTGTTATTCAATATTGTTTCAGCGATTGTTCGGGCGAGATATGGCACTATATTTAGCAAAAGCTGGTGTCATATACAGAAAACAATCGTTCTTTGCTTATAAATGTGATTTTCTTGCCCTTGAAAAAGTAAATTACTTTATAAGCTTTTATTTGTGTATATACTCGTGTGGTTTATATTTCATTCCTTAGTTTCTATTTATTTAATTTTTTTTCTTCTTAATTTGAACTAATAGTGTTACATTTATTAGGACTACATTTTTAATTTGTAGATTGACAGGGCTCTTTGGTATCGGGATTTCAGTGTATGTGGTCAGTTTCTTATGTTTCAATGGTTAAATTTTACTTAAAGTTTTATATATATATATATATATATATATATATAACCACGCACACACAAGATTTGTTCGTATTAGAATATGTGATATATTATTACAAGGTGTTATAATTTATTATATTGCTATTATGAACCCATTTTAAATGCCTTGCAACGTATTTTTCCGTTCAGCAAATATATTCCCTCCATTTTTTTTATAAGATCTCATCACCCATTATCGATAAGGAGATGGAATCTAACATAATATATATATATATATATTTTTTATTTTATGAATGGAAATATCTCTTGAATGACAATGTTTGAGCTCGTCATTCAATATTGTCCGATTATTTAGTAGAATTAAAGTTTCCAAATTATCTATGTTTTTTTATGTGGACAAAACGCATAACTACTTCAATATAAATTTTTGACAGGAATGTGCATTTATGTATATTTTGAATAGAATATTTAATTTTGTTTCCAAATTAGTATAATAATTAAATTTTTTCAAAAGCAAGAAGTGCTTTATATCAGTGCATCCAACAGCTTTTGTATTAATGACTCATATAGGGTGTATAGAGAACATATAGGGAAACATATAGAGATATAGAAACATATAGAGACTTATAAACATATAGAGAAACATATATATAATATTTTCGATTTCTGTGATACACAAATTTATTAAATTAAAAAAGCTTTGTGTCCAACTTTAAATTATAAAAGTAAATTTTTTATCACAAGAAAATAAATAAAAAAATCTTATAAAAGATGTAAATTGACATTCTAGGACAGTGTTGAATTCAGGGAGTGGCCCGGGGGGGACATATAGAGATCCCCCCCGGAAGATTTGAGATTTTATGCTTTCAATGGGCAAAAAAGCGAATTTCCCTCCCGGAGCTACAGAAATCCCTCCCGGAGAAAAGTGTCTGAATTCAACACTGTTCTAGGATATTATATATTTCAAAAACACTATCATTGTTTTGAGACATTCAAACACATATATATATTCTTTGTGTATAATAAAAATGCTACGCTCACTATTTTTAATATAGAACATGCTGTAAAGATCCTTAATAATTTACATTTCTCAACAATGTAAACATACGTACGAGAGTTAGAGACCATACCCTTAAATCATTGGATTAAAATATATTCGTAACCGAAAGGATATTTCTATGGCTTTATATTCTAACACGCTAACATCAACACGTCAGTGAAATTATTCCTTTATCCTATCCTAAAATATCATTTTAATCTAATATGATCTTATTTTAAATTATCCTGCACCATTTTTCTCCATTCAAGGAATATATTGCTCCCATTTTCTTTCAAGATACTTAACAAGAAGATATAATCTTACTAAATCTTCTTCAAATGATTTTATGACTACAAATATATCTTGAATGACAGTGATAGAGTAGTTTCCTTTCAGTGGTGTTCAATCACTTAAAGAAAATATTTTTTTCCGATCTGTTTCAAAAAATTTTAACCTAACCGAGAGGATATTTCCATGGCTTTATATTCTAACAAGCCACCAACCTTTCAGTGAAATTATTCCTTTATCTCCGTAAACTATCATTTTAATCTAATATGATCTAATATATCTCTGTTTCAAAAACATTTAACCGAAACATACTAATAAATGCAGCTATTTATCCATGAACAGTGTAATAAAAGACAAATGTTTCTTAATTTACGAAAATTAATATAACCAAATAACGAAAATGTAAATTAAGCTCTTCCGAGTTATCTCTGATTCCGGAAAGCGTTCTTTATCATTACAAACCTTAGATATCAATATATTTTAGAAATTTAAAGAATCATTTCTGACAAAACAAACAAAGTTTCTTCGGCCGCCATTGATTTGTGGAACTATTTCCGAGTAGTTTTTATAGTCTATTCATCAGTTTTCTGAAATCGCACTATCGGTTTTTCGGAAGCTATCAATTAACAAGTAAACATTTTCATGTTGAACAAACGTGTTTTACATACAAACATTGTAAATTCAACTCATTAACATAAAAATTAAAATTAATATTATTTTGTTTCTCTTGCTTGTATATATTCACTTTCGCAGTTGAAAATCTTTTATTAGGAATTGATAGCATTGTAAAAACCAAAAATATTCCCGTTTGAGAAAATATATTAATGCACTATAAAGACTACTCGGAAACGTTTCCGAAAATTAGTGAAAGCTAAAGAAACCATGTATGCTTATTTAAATCTCGACAATATAATTTATTTCTAAGTTACTAAACATAATGAAGTAAATTCGGATACAGTTATTTTATATTTTAGCTCGCGGTTATATTATATGTTCTTGGATTCAGAAACATCTGTTTTTTTTTTTTCATTTCACAGCGTACGATAGATTTGCACAAAACGAGGCTTTTTAATGTTAGTTCTAATTAGATGCTTATAATGACAACAATCATGTCAACTCGACGGCATTGCTACTCGAATTATTGTATTTTGTTTCATAATAACTTAATTGGAATCAAGAGTTTTAGGCATGATTTTTTTGGCTATTCCACTTCATAAAAAATCAAACGTATAAGTTTAAATAAATACATTTGATTACCGTAATTTCCGGCGTATAAGCCGCAGCTCAAAGAGTCGTTTTTCGACCCAGAAATATTATTTTATAAAATGTAACTTTAAAGATTGCTGTAAATATTTAACTACAATTATTGAATAAAATTTCTGGGTCGAAAAACGACTCTTTGAGCTGCGGCTTATACGCCGGAAATTACGGTAGTATAAGATTTTTATTAATTTGAGAGGGCTTTGTGTAATTTCCTTAACACGGCTTTTAAAAAATAAACAACCTTTTGTTTCGCAAATGGAAAATTTTAAAATTTCAGCTTAAAATCTTAATGATTATTTTATTCCTTTTTAAAGACCAAACAAAGAATATAAAGAAATATTTTATAACGATAGAAAAAATGTTGTAGTTAAAGGTTAAAGGATTCATTTTTGTTTTTGGAGTGCAAATTCTGCGATATCAAACTAATAATATTTGGTATAGCAAATATGTTAATAACATTTATTATGATTTAACAACATTTATTACAAGTTAATAATAAATGCGATACCATAATTTGCACAAACTAATCTTCAAATAAGGCTATATCACAGTATGATGTTAGAAATCGCAAAAAATTAACTATGTCAGAAGCACGGATAGTAATTACGAACGAATTATACGCATTATTACTATTTTTCGTATATTTGAAAATATTTAAAAAATTTGTCCCAGAAAAAAATTATAAAATATTTTTATTTATAAAATTAAATCTTGAAACTTATTGTGTATTTATATTGATCCATCTGTGATCATGATACACAACTGTCCATCTGAGACAGGTAGAAAATCAAAAATAAGTACAGTTATTACTACAAAAATTGAACAGATATTATCTTATACTAAACCGTTTAAACCCTTGGGGACGAGCGACACTTATACGTGACGCATAAGATGCTCAGAATCCTCAATTATTTCCACCAGTTATTTTTTTTTTTGTAAGTTTTGCTTTATTAAATAGTAGCATTTCTGCGATTCAATTACACGAAAATTTCTGTTTTGAAAAACCGGTGGTAAAAGATTAAAGATTCTGTACAGGACGCTCGTCGCGAAGGCGTTAAGCCAAGTAGATTTTATGTTATACGTAAAAAACTGCCCACATTTCAATATGTTTCGGAACGATTAAAAAGGAATTTAACTTAAGGATTTCCAAACTTTTAACTGTCATATATCCTAAACTAATTGACAGAATTACTTCCCGTTTGGTATCCGAAAGTGCCATATAAGATGTCAAAATTATGTGTTCGTATTGAAATTTTTAGAGTTTGGTATAATTTCAGTATGAAGACGACATCTTAATCTTATTTTTGGCATACATTAAAAAAAAAAAAAACATAATTTCCAGTTGAATAATTATTTCAGTTTTTCTTGTGACAACTTGGAAAATAAAATATATAGGGTATTTTCTTATTTTTTTTTGTCCCTTGGCCGATTGTATGTACGCATAGAATAATAATTTTAAATAAAAAATATAAAATAAATCTAGAACAATATATATGTTAAAATAATTTCTGTTGAAAACTGCACTAAAACTTTCGATTACCTTACAACAAATGTTTAGTTTTCGAGCTGAATTAAAATTTACGTTACTAACTATCGATTTTCACTTCAAATCATACAAAAGCTTTTACAATTCATTGCGAATACAAAGCACATCTTAAATGGAAATCTTCAAAAACTCATTAAACTGAATAAAATGTGTATATCTCTGGAAATTAAACTTTCATCTTTTATATATTTCTTTATGCGTTGAACGAATGATTTATGCATTAAACATTCATCATTATCTAATATAAATGGAAAGAGATTGAAAAGATGAAATATACACAGGGTGTCCAAAATGATTGAAACGCGCTTTAATTTAGTACGTATTGGCTTTGAAAATAAAATGTATGGGGTATTTTCTTTTTTTTTTCTTGGCCGCTTGTACGTACGTATAGACTAATAATTTTAAATCTAGAACAAAATATATGTTAAAATAATTTCTGTTGAAAACTGCACTAAAACTTTCGATTACCTTATAACAAATGTTTAGTTTTCGATTTGAATTAAAATTTACGTTACTAACCTTCAATTTTCACTTCAAATCATACAAAAGCTTTTACAATTCATTTCGAATACAAAGCACATCTTAATTGGAAATCTTCAAAAACTCATTAAACTGAATAAAATGTGTATATCTCTGGAAATTAAACTTTCATCGTTTATATTTTTCTTTATGCGTTGAACGAATGATTTATGCACTACACATTCACCATTATCTAATATAAATGGAAAGAGATTGAAAAGATGAAATGTACACAGGTTGTCCAAAATGATTGAAACGCGCTTTAATTTAGTACGTGTTGGCTTTGAAAATAAAATGTATGGGGTATTTTCTTTTTTTTCCCTTGGCCGCTTGTACGTACGTATAGACTAATAATTTTAAATCTAGAACAAAATATATGTTAAAATAATTTCTGTTGAAAACTGCACTAAAACTTTCGATTACCTTATAACAAATGTTTAGTTTTCGATTTGAATTAAAATTTACGTTACTAACTATCGATTTTCACTTCAAATCATACAAAAGCTTTTACAATTCATTTCGAATACAAAGCACATCTTAAATGGAAATCTTCAAAAACTCATTAAACTGAATAAAATGTGTATATCTCTGGAAATTAAACTTTCATCGTTTATACTTTTCTTTATGCGTTGAACGAATGATTTATGCATTATACATTCACCATAATCTAATATAAATGGAAAGAGATTGAAAATATGGAATGTACACAGGGTGTCCAAAATGATTGAAACGCGCTATAATTATTACGTGTTGGATAAGTGTACCATGTAATGTAAATTGTAAAACTTTTCAAAATAAGGTAGGAATTCAGATTATGTTGATGATACATTTCGGACATATTTATAATTTTCGAAAAGTTACAATTTATTAACTTTTATATGGTTCATTGGATATGTTATCTCTCTATTCTAAAAAAGGTAACTAACACTGCCACCGCTGTAAATGAATTTTTTGTAAGTGGAAGTCCATCTTTGCTAATATTAAGTAAACTATTGCATA
The DNA here is from genome assembly GCA_963931845.1 of Maratus michaelseni. Lineage (NCBI taxonomy): Eukaryota > Metazoa > Arthropoda > Arachnida > Araneae > Salticidae > Maratus > Maratus michaelseni. The sequence goes on along the minus strand of OZ007598.1, from coordinate 129,824,556 downwards.
TAAAAATATGAAAATTAGTAGTAATATTGAAAAATGTTCGATAAACACGCTGAAGGAAAGAGTTTGAAATCTATGAATTATTTTAATAGCTAGTTAATGATGATGTCGATTAAAACAGTTCCGTTAAAAAAGTTTTATAGGAAGAAAGACTATGCATAGTAATTTATCCATAATTTGCAGGTACATACTTAACAACCCTGGGGTGTGCGTGCAGCATGCAACAATTTCTTTAATTTGACTAATTTTTGAAGATGTTTTTTTTAAATTTTTAACAATTTAATAGAGATTTATTTCATATTTAGATAAGGTAATTATTTTAAATTGTTGCCAAATTGTAAAGCAGTGTAAATAATAAATTCAATTAAAAAATGTATTTACACGTGACTATTAAAAACAGAAAAAAAAAACTTTTAAATAATAATTAAATGATCGCGTGTTAAAAGCAGGAAATGGGAAAGATTTCGTCATAAAAAAAGTATTTACAAGTGAATATATTTTTTTAAGATAATAATTGCATTATTATACGTTTAAAGCAGTAAATAAGATAGTTACGTCATAGTTAAAATATGCCCAAATAATTACATTGACAAACAGTTTCAATTTAAAAATATATTTACATTATAGATTTATTGCATATTTCGAGATGGTATTTTCAATTATTGTTGCTTATTTTAAAACATCGCAAATAATACTACTTCCTTTTTTAAAAAAAAGGTGTATTTTCACATGAATATTAAAAGAAAAACAAAATGTGGTGAAAGGTACGTCATATTTAAAACAATACATTTAAAATGTCTTATTTAAAACAATTTTCTTATAGCTACTGTAATAAAAACACGGGGGGGGGGGCAGCGACAGTGTTTACTGAGCCATTTACAAGTTTATTTTCAAATGTTTAATTGAACTTATTTATTCAATCACGAAAACAGCCGTTAGCTGTCTCGACAGCAGTTGATTCGGCCTTAAAATTCGTCATTCCTACAGAAATGAATGGAAACCCGATTACAGGATACCGATACTGGTCGTTTAATTATAATCCAATCTTCCGTAATATTTTTAAAACAGATCAAGTTAGCGTGTTCTTATAGTCTGCGGTGTCTGAATGGGGGTTGGCGAACTTAGCTCGTATGGGGCAGAGTCCCCTAGTGTTTAGAAGAAAAAAAATACGTGATCGCAGAATCACAGCAATAAAAATTCCATTTTTTTTTACCAAAACCTACTTAATTATGATGTTTTATATATTATGTAATTTCAGAGCTCCCTTTCTTTGAAAACAAACAACTTTGAAAACGATTTTGAAACGACTTTGAGACAACTTTGAAAACGATTTCGAAACGACTTTGAAAACGATTTATAACCGCCAGAAAAATTCGATATAGCATAAACTTTAAAGTATCATAACTCCATGAGTTTCGATCTTAGAAGAATGGAAATTTTACTGTTGTACTCATCAGAGCATGGAGTAAAATTTTCTAGATATAATTTATAGGATCCATAGAACGTATAAAATTAATATATAAAAACGACTATTTCATCAATATTCCTTACCTTATTTAAGGTATCCTTACCTTATTTTAAACATTTTTGCAATTTGAACTGTATTTTATTTTTATTTCTTACATTTTTTATATTTTTATTTATTTATTTATTATTATTATTATTATTATTTTACACTTTTGCAGTTAAACCCTTTTACAATCGGATTGCGCAATAAAATAATTATAAAAATATGCACGAAAATTTCTGAATTAATGAAATCTTCAGGTGAGGCAAATTTTTAGGGTGTTTTTTATCATTACGTAGATAAGATTTGTTGCTGAATGAAATTAGTCACAGCAAGTAGTATTTACAAAAACTACCGTATAGGCAGGTATGATTTCTTCTCCTGCGTACCTGAGTAGTGATTACTTTTACTTACTTTTAAGTCTGCAATGCACTTAAAATAAAAATAAGCTCGTAACGTTCCTGAGTGCATGAATTACTCGTTTAGCAATGCATTATTTCTGGGTAAAAATGGAGAATAAAATAACACTCTGTCTTTACTGTAGATTATTTTATATATCTTTATGGGAGAAGGGCACATTTTGAAAATGAAAAAAAGTGTTTATTAGCCGTAATATCAACGTGGTGCATTAATCAAATCTGCCAATAAAGCAATTTTTTTTGTAATCATTTTCTTTCAGCAACCCATCTTCTCAACGTAATGCTGGAAAAATATTAAAAATCTGCCTCATTTTCTTATATATTTTTTTTAATTATTTTCGTTAAGCAACCTATCTTCTCTACGTAACGCTAGGAAAACATTAAAAATCTGCGTTATCTGCATATTTCTTTATTGCAGAAATTTGCATATGTAGGTATCCAGTTGCGATACCTATATTTGCCTTTGTATTTCAACATTTTGATAGATTACCAGAAGATTTGACAACTGTCTTTCAAAATTTAGCTATTTTCCTGTTATCTTAATATTTTTATTTCTTATATTGATGTCTATCATCCTTATAGAGATACATTCTTGGTAAAACACATTGTTAATTATTTATAGTGTAAATATCTTGTGCAGTGTTTCTATTAGAAATAAGGTAGCATTATATTATTAGGAAAGCTAATTTTATTAAGCTGTAACATTTCCTTTCAGAAATTCTTTTCTGCACTATTTATCTAGAAAAATTCATTGCTGTTGATTGCCTTTTGATAGTATTGCCTGTGAAGTTCTATAAAAATAATTACAAGCATCAGTTTGAAACTACTTTTAATAGAAATACCTGTTATTTTATTTTATTTTTTTTTCATTTAGATGTGACTATTTGGTTATATATATATATATATATATATATATATATATATATATATATATATTCACTACATATTCAGATCATAGATGGCAGCACCATGGTTTGTTTGCTTTAAAATATTCCACATATCCATGTAATTCATTTTCTAAATCATAGATGGTGGAACCATGGTTTGTGATGCTTTAAAATTATTCCATATATCCAAGTAATTCATTTTCTAAATTGTTTTGGCAACAGGGTTTGTAATCTTCTAAAAATGTTTTTGGCAACATTTAAATTTTTTTTTTTTTTTGCAATTCATTGCCTTTATTGTTGTCTTAATGTATCTGGTCAGTGTTGTTAGCAGGAATCCATCTTTATCGCGTAGTTTTTGGTATTTGGGGATATATTATCAAGTTTTTCTGTTATAAATATGGGTAAGGTGTCTCTCCTTTTTGATATTGTATTAGTATTGTATTTGTTTTACGATCTTTAAGTCTTTTTTTTTTCACTAGTTGGTTATAGGTATAAGAGTGGTCATTTGTGGAATTTATGCATTTGGAACTTGATAATTCTGTATAAATTCCACAAATTTCATTCATTCTATTTATTTAATTCAATTTTTAATTTAATTTCTACTTCTTTTAAATAAGTATTTAATATTTATATTCATTGTGCTGGGGTTACAATTTCGTTGTCAATAAATTATTACTTCCTAAATCATAATTTCGCGTTTCAGTTGGTGTTTCGGTAATGTTTCATTAATGGTTATATATATATATATATATATATATATATATAATTTCCATGTAGCAACCGATCCGCAATACTGGGAAAACACAAAAATCTTCATCATCTGAAGATTTCATAATTGCAGAAATTTTCATATATTTTTTATGATAATTTTCATTCGGTAATCCATCTTCTCTACGTAATGCTGGGTAAACATAAAAAATCTGCACCATTTCCAGATGTTGCTGATATTTCTTCATGTGTGTTTAAAAAATATATATCTTTAAAATAACAATGAAGTATTCACTAATTTTAGATACTCAGTCGCGTTAAAGAAATCTGTCAATAAGACAGTTTTTTTATACATTTTTATAAGCATTTTAAGTTACTGCGCTTTTTATACTAAAAATATGCAAATCATTTACTATCTTGGGCTTCTTGCAACAAACATGAATGAAACTCGGCTGTTTATATAAACAAGTGGTCATTTTCTATAAGGGTCGCCCAAATGAAAGTGGCATTGCTGTATTAACTCCGCCATTTGAAGAGAAAGATGACTGGACATGCTCCTATACAGGGCACAGAGTGCTGGGAATGCATGCGATATCGTCAGATCCCACCAGATGCGTGTGTGATAGCATGGGAGGACGTTAAAAGGCATCGTTCGCATCATGGATGCCTCCAAACGGTGTCAACAAGCGGTCGTGCAATTTTTAACAGCGGAAAATGTAAGTGCTAGTGAAATCTATCGTTGGATGCAATATGTGTATGGCACGGAGTGTATGTCACGCAGATCGGTATTCCGATGGTGTAGGGATTTTCGTAGTGGAAGAAGCAGTACTGACGACAGGTCACGACTTGGTCAAGCGCATGTGGTTATCGCGAAGGACCTACAAGGTGACTTTGTCTAGTCTATGTGTTACATCTGTTTTACTTCTTTCATTTGTATACTAATTTATATTAATACCATTACACCATTTCTTAAACCGACAGTAGTACTTTCATTTGGACGACACATATAATTAGCCTAAAAGAAGTAGGTCTCAGAAATAGATAGATCTCAATGTGAAAATATGATAATCAGTAATGACAGAAAAATATGTCACAAAGAAGTCTTCGCAGATGTCGGGATATATGTATATATATTTATATATATATATATATATTAGAACACTTATTTTGTCACCTTTTTTAGAACACTTTATGCATACTTTTTGGAATAGTTTTTAAAATATTTCTGAGAACACCTCTTTTGTTCAGCATACTTTCTAGCGCAATTTTTTAAAGCGATGATTTCACAAGTGTGACCATATTTGCTCTCAATCCGTTCTCAAATGTGTTCCCAAATTTAGATTTAACACATATCCTGAGCAGAGAACTTTCGGTACACTTTCAGAATACTTTCTTTATAGCAAAGCATATTCGGAACACATTAGGAGAACACATTCTGTACAAATTAACGTAACTGGAACACTTTTTTTGAATCAAAGTGTTCCAAATGTGTCCCCAATGTGTTCTGGGAATTTGCAGTGTAATGCTTTATCTCAAATATACGCACTTCATATGGCCAGACTTATAGTTTGATATCATATCGCCATTTTAAATAATCTTACTCTAATAAAAACGGATTTCTATGAAACCAGAAGGAGACTTTCATCAATCTCAGCGTTTTCTTGAGACACAGTGGAGATTGTATACAAATACAGTTACATTTAACTAATGGAACTTATAAGTTATAAAAATATAAATTAGTTGCATAGAAATTATTTCCAAAATTTCCATTATTTCAATGAAAATAGTAAATAACTTGAGTATACAATATTCTAAATTAATATTTATATATCCGCACACGTTATTTATTTTAAGAACATCTAATAAATGACATACTTCTATTTTTAATCACTGAATCCACTCTACTTTCTCTATAAATCCTCATAATAACATGATAACACTACTCTCCTAAAGCTTATTCTGAAGTCTTAACACTGCGTGAAGAAACGGTTCACCCTTCCTCCTCCTCTCAATTGTACGTCTTACATGTAAATCCCATACTCCATTTAAAGCATGACATTATCATGAGAAGAATGTTTTGGTGGTGCTGCATACAAACTTCCGCGTCCTACCTAACAACTAATTTGTTAGAACTCCTACAATCAATCAGTAGTGGGCAATTATTTCTTTTTAATACTTTCCAACCTAGTTGAAAAGTGTTTATGACTTCGGTTTGTCTGACCGGATGGCCGTCTGCCGTCTGCCGTCTGTCCGTGCTCTAACTCCCGTAAATATGTTCGGATTGCTCTGCAATTTTTTTATGTTATAGTCGTTATCTATAGCATGTTCCCTATTTCAACGGAAGTGTGTAGCACTTATAGTTTTTTCACAGGGGCACTCAAAAGAATTCCATTACATTGCGGTCTATGGGGGAAAATCATTTGCGGTTTATTTAAATAATGTTTCACTCTTTTAAACGCATTGAAATTTATATATATCACTAAGGTGTATTAGAAGAAGCTTAACATGGAATAGGGTGTGCATAGCACTTATACTTACTGTACAGGGACAGTCAAAAGAATTCCGTTACATTACGTCTATGGAGAAAAATCGTCTGCGGTTTATTTATATAATGTTTCCCTATTTAAAACGCATTGAAATTTATATGAGGTGCATTACAAGAGGCTTACTACAGAATATCGTGTGTATAGCAGTTATCGTTCATTTACAGGGACACACAAAAGAATTCTTTACTGTCTGTTAACAATAATTCCTCGAAGTGCGTTTTAAGTTACTGAAACCGATTTTAATTTTAACTCTCTTTTTGTCTATTACGTGGTGTGTATAAATTCTGTAGATCCTATACAGGGAAGCACGAAAGTTCGCGAACACATTTCCATATTATTTAACTCCAGACGGTGAATTTTGAACTGTGCTACGCGTTTCCTAAACTGAACTAAAATTTATTATCCTATGTAGTATATATACAAATCTATAGATCCTATACAGGGCTGAATAAAAGTATTCGGATTACTTAGATGTTATCTTTTAGCTTATTAAACGGTATGATTTGTAAAATTATTTTGGAAGCGTTGGAAAGTGTTACATAATCTATGCTTGAAGCATGATTTTTCGTTCTTGTTTTAATGATCAATTAGGCTGTTGTAGGCAACAGCTTAATTTCTTGAATAGCAATGACAAAATTTGAACCTTTCTAACATCCAAAAATGTAATATTTTATTAATAATAATTTATTTAATTTATTTTCCGGTGTGAAATATTTTTAAATTTTATAAGAAATTTTCTCGTTTTTAACACTTTCCAACCTAGTTGAAAAGAGTTTATGACTTAGGTTTGTTTGCCGTCTGGCCGTCTGTCCGTGCTCTAGTTCCCGTAAATAGGCTCGGATTGCTCTGAAATTTTTATATGTTAATGTCCTTAACTATAGCATGATCCCAATTTCAACTGTAGTGTATAGCACTTATAGTTTTTTTACAGGGACACTCAAAAGTTTTCCGTTACATTACGGTCAATGGGGAATAATCGTTTCAAGTTCATTTTGATGACGCTACGTCATTTAAAACACAATGAAATTGATGTATAATTATGAAGCGCATTAAAACATGCTTTTTTAAGAATATGGGGTGCAGAGCATTTATTATTCATTTACAGGATCAAACAAAAGAACTGTGTTACACGTCGTCCTATGGGGAAAAATCGTCTGCAGTGTAATTTAGTGATATTTCACTATTTCAAACGTAATGAAAATTATATTCATTACTGAGGTGTACTATAAATTACTCTCTTGTGTGCATTGCGTTTATTTACAGGGACACACAAAATATATTGGTTACAGTACAGGTGCGATATTTACAGTCTATATGTGATAAGTGCGTTTTCAACTTTGCTTTGCGTTTATAAGTTTAACTAAGTTTTTTCATAGTACGCGTGTGATTATAAACTCGGTTCATCATATACAGTGCTACCCAAGGGAATTCATAAGTATTACAGACTATGGCAGTGAATCGATGAAGGGGTAGTTTTTAATTGTGTTTACGCATTTTCAAGCTGAACTATATTTAGTAGACTAATAGAAGTTGGTGGAATATAAATAAATTTATATACAGGGCTACGCAAAAAAGATACATCGTCGTTTACGTTTGCTAATTGCTGCAAGTGAGTTTTTAGTTGCCTTTTAGCTTAATAGGTGGTGTGTACAAAAGTCTTCAGATAATATACAGGGCTGTACAAAAGATTTCGAGTGCATTTCCGATTGGTGAAAATTGTTAAATGTGAATATTCTAACTGAAATAAATTTTATCATACTATATATCTACATCTATTGATCATATACAAAGCTGCACAAAATAATTCGACTACTTTTTTGACACTGGAAGGTAATTTCGAAAACTGTAATTTTCAATGTGTTATATGTTTTCTTACCTATATTCTTTCACCTTATGTAACGTTGAAGTTTCGTTACAGTTTTCTGGCTGTGTTGAAAAGTGTTTCAGAATCTATGCTTGATTCATAATTTTTCGTTCATGTTTACTTTTGTATTGAATTATCTATTGAATTCTTAAATGTATTTTTAAATATTATAAGAAATTTTCTCGTTTTTTACTTTTGTATTGAAATATCTATTGACTTCTTAAGTGTAATGTGAAATAGATAACATTATTTTTATTTCAAAAATAAATAGAAAACAAGCTATAGTTCAAATTTCAGAAAAGCTCGGATGTTCGGAATGTTTCTTTCAAGGTAATCTAAATAACATTTTCATAATAAATCATAAATTGAGGAATTCAAAACTGAAATATACTGTTTTCTTATGCGAATTTGTTCATTCATAAATTTTAAAATTAGGACTTTATTTACAAATTTTATATTTTTTCCATATAAATCTAATAATTACACGTTTTTAATTCTGCAAAACTGTTAATACATTTATAAAATACTGCTATAACAAACATTTCTAGTAACAACAACAACAACAAAAAGGGTTTACAGTACCAAAATCGCATTTGAAAATTTTCGAAAATTTCCAGGGTGATAAATTCAAGCCATTCTTCATTTCATAATATAATATGAGGTGTTTCATTTCACGTATCAGTATAAGATTTTAGCGTGCCAGTAGTGAGAAATTCGCGCACCAGTGCTGGTACAGGTACCATAGCTTGGGAACCCCTGCCCTAAAGGAAACACATAAAAACGTTTAAAATTTTAATAAATGCGATTTTACTGAACAAGATAGATTTGAGTAGACAGTATTTACTCGAATCTAAGACTCCCTTTAATTCTGAACAGCGAAAGTATAGATTATTCTTTAAAAATTGTAAATAACAAATAAGAAATTTTGAAAGAAAGTAAAAAAAAAAAATAATAAGAAACTTACAAAATATAGTAAATACTTAATTTGTTAATTCTCCATAATATTCTAAATTAGTTTTCATTCAGCATAGGCATATCACCATCTACATCATCAGATATTTCACTGTATGAATCTTCCCTGTTGCTTTAGGTTTTAGGATGTGCCTTCAATTTTGGATTGTCCGAAGATAACGTCATTACCCGTTTCATCCATCGCATTCCAACCATTGACATCTCATACAAATGGACGCCGGATCGGTAACCCTTTCTTGAAGAAAACATCTTTCTCCCACCAGCACGTGTTGGTGGGAGAATATTATGCCGAACAGGTTTTTTTTCCGCCAAACTGTCACTGGAATTCCACCGCATCCCACTGCTACTGAGACTTTTATTACAAGAACGGAAACAGAAAGTTTCCTAGAAAGGTATTACCGCCAGAAAGCGGCACCCTTTTGCCTTTTTTTTTGGCGATGAAAGGTAAAAGAAGTTTTTTTTTTTTCAACTCTCTCGGGAGAGAAAAAAGGAATCCGGTGTCCATTTATGTTAGATGTCAATGATTCCAACCATCAATTAAGTCCGTACGAAGAGAACGCGATTAAGAGATACATAAACTTTCCAGTACAATACAGACATCTGATCTTAAAGTATTTTAAAAGTTGTACTCGATTGTAAAATACATCCAAATAAATGTATTCGATTTTAGAGAAAAATAATACTTCTTAGAATTTTGTGGGACTGGGTTAATATTCGAAACTGAATGAGACGTATAATAAAATTAATGTACTAATAAACAGTGTAATTAAAAAAAAATAATAACACATGGACTGATAAGTTCCCGGTCTAATAAAGAAAACACAACCTTTTAACATAATTTTATAATTTTATAACTTTAAAACTTTAATAAATAACATAACTTTAATAATAAATAATAATTTAATAATAATAATAATAATAATAATAATAATAATTTAATAATAATAATTTAATAATAATAATTTAATAAATAAATAATAATAATAATTTAATAAATAAATAATAATAATAATTTTATAAATAAATAATAATAATAATTTTATAATAAATAACATAATTTTATAACGAAAAAACTCCAAACAGTGCTCAGAATCATCGATTTGTTGTTGTTTTTAGTCAAAAGTCAACACGCGCGGCACCCACTTTGACAACAGCTTTTTCATAGGCAAATGTTCATTCAAAATAAAACCTACACGTTCCTTGGATATCTTCAGAGTCTGAGATATCTCCTCCAACTTCACTTTACGGTTCCCCAAAACAATTTTGTGGACTTTTTTTATGTTTTCCAGAGTAACCACCTCTTTTGCGTGGTGCATCACTGGTGTCCATACGACCACGTTTAAATTCAGCAAACCAGTCAATAATGGTTGATTTACCTGGTGCAGTGTCCGTATAACGCTTGTCAAGCCAACCTTTTGCTTGAACGGTGTTTTTTCCATTGACTAGAAATATAAATGGACAGCGGACTAGCAACCCTCTCTTGAAGAAAACATGTCCTTTCCTCCAGCAGGTGTGGAGGAAGAATATTCTGCCAAACAGGTTTTTTTTTTTCGCGCCAAACTGTCACGGAAATTCCACAGCTCCCGAGAAGAGAAAGAGATTTTTCACTTGCGTTTGAGTTTGTCGTGATATTTTAAAGTTGTATAGTTTCAATCTAACCAACAACCTATCCACTCCTGAATTCAACACTGTATGAAATGATTTTGTCAATTTTTTGTTTTTCAAACAGAAATCTTAAACCATTTTGGACTATGTTACTAATATTTTTTTTAAAGTAATTTGCATTAGATGGGGGGGGGGGGGGGGGAGAGATGTATATAATGCATCCGATCCCAGGGTCTGCTTACCGACGGCGACAGGGCACTATTCCACCAGTAAAATTTAATAGAATTTTTCGTCTTATCAAAATACCCTATTCGTGCAAAATACATTTACGTTACAATTATACGAAACATCTAAATGCATTTTAAAGAAAAAAACAGGAAAATTCTTTGAGCACAACTAGATCAAGGTAAAATATGTAAGATAAAATAAAAGTAAGAAATGATAGAAGATAAAATGAAAGACTGAAGATAAAATAAAAGTGATGAATGAAGTAAAAAAAAAAAAAAAAAAAGTAATAATGTAATGAAAATAAAAGTAATAATGTAATGAAAATAAAAGTAATAATGTAAGATAAAATAAGTAAAAAAATAAAATTAAAAAAAACTTTTTTTTACTGGTGGAAGTGTGCCCCGTTAGTAGTCAGGTCCGATCCCAGGTCCTTTTTTTATCATTTGAAAAAAAAAAAAAAAAAGATCAGCAAAAATATTGCCGCCCAATAGGTAAAACTATCTTTTTTTTTACTTTTTTTTTTTTTTTTTTTTTTTTTACAAAATAAATTAGGGCTTGCCCATTGGATAATTTTGAAATAACAAATCATAAAGTAAAATAAAAAATGTATTTAATATAAATTAAATTATTATACAAGTTAAATTGGTTATTCCAATTTTATCTTTCGATTGGGTGTTGATTTGACTCAAAAACACTCGTAGACTAGTTGAAATAAAATACTAAAACTGTTTTTTTTTCCTTGTGAATGCGACAACTTGCTTTTCTAGTTAAGTTTCAGTTTCGTTTTTAGACCTGTTTTTTTTATTATGAGAACGGAAACAGAAAGTTGCCAAGAAAGGGATTACCGCCAGAAAGCGGCACCCTTTCGCCTATTTTTGGCGATGAAAGGGGAAAGATATATTCTTCAAGTCTGTCGGAAGAAAAGAAAGGAGTCCGCTGTCCATTTATATTTCTAGTCAATGGTTTTTTCCCATCAAATAACAATTCTTGAAATTCTTGTTTATCTATTTTTTTTGTTTACCAACAATGTCGTTCAACTAAAACCACTCTAACGTTTTATCCACACGCCGAATCGTCATGACATTTTTTCTGCTACCTTTTAAAGGTTAGTATTTACTAAAAATAGCATCGGTTCGGGGATTGCAATGCCATCTGTGTGCCAGACCGGGAACTTATCAGTGATGTGTTATTAAGTATAACAGAAGTATTAATTTGAAATGTATGGAATATGCCACGTTGTTTTTATGCTCACAAATTCACTCGTACACAAAGCAACAGTACTGCGAGAAGAATACATTGAACCTACCATTTTCCTAACTCTCATCAGGAAAACTTAGTTAATTAATTTAATATGTACTAAATACAAATGTATTAATAATCTGTACAATCAAAGGCAAAAATGATTTCGCGCAGTAGGAGAAAATTGTGTAAATTTCTTCATATATTTAGGAATATACCGCACGAAAACATATATATATATATATATATATATATATATATATATATATATATATATATATATATATATATATATATTACTTTATATCAAATCTCCACTGCATATGGTCAGAGTTATTGTTTGATATTGTTTGATTCTTTTACCATTAACTTCATACAAATAAATACAGTAATTATGTTCTTTCACAATGTTTTCCCGATTTTGTAAAGAAGATGTAATAATAGGCGTATAGGAATAGGAAGATATAATAATAGATTATATAAATGCAGCTTATAATTTTTCTCTCTCAAAAGTGGTTTTTTGAAAATCATATTTTTGACTAATAATTTATCTCAAAATCATTAGTACAAAGGTATGAGAATGCACGACAAGACAAACAAATGCTGTATCGAAATGTATGATCGCAGTCCATTCATATAGTCAAAATACATGTGTCTGACTCCAAACTTTTTAATTTATTTTCTTTCTACATATCCTGTAGGTTTCTAAATGCGAATATAAGTTCTACATTTTACCACCAGAAACACTGCAAGTAGTTTCATTGTGCACGGCATGTCCACTTATCTATGTATAGACACCACTTTTATAAATATAGCTATATCCGTTCACTAATAAAATGGCTGTGTAATTTATACCCTTTGCACCCTGTATAAAATAATTGAAAGAGATTTTTCAAATAATAATAATAAATAAATAATAAATAATAAATAATAAATAATAAATAATAAATAAATAATAAATAATAATAAATAATAAATAATAAATAATAATAACAAAATAATATAAATAAATAATAAATAATAAATAATAAAGGAATAATAAATAATAAATAATAAATAATAAATAATAAAGGAATAATAAATAATAAATAATAAATAATAAATAATAAATAATAAATAATAATAAATAGATAATAAAAAATAATAAATAAATAATAATAAATAATAAATAAATAATAAATATTAAATAATAAATATCTTTTTACAATCATATTTATATAAAAATGTTTTCATAAACTTCTTCCACTAGTATATTGTTTTGTATAAATATTTTAAGCTTATTATTATAGATAATACATATTTTTCGAAAAAATATCATTTTATCACAGTAACTATCAGATTTTTACGTATACGCAGTAAAAAGCTTTGCTAGTCAAATTAAACGATGTATTACTTAATATATTTAACATTATATAATAAACCTTTGGGGAGTAATATTTAATCAAAATATCTAATAATCGAACACTTAAATGTCTAACTGTTGTTGTTAAATATTCCATTCCAGATAAATAATTTAATAATAACCTAATACAAACACAGCGAAATGTAATTTTCGACTGATACGAAGATTATTCTATAAATTAATTCGGTCTTAAATATTAAGTATCTTTGGAAATGGCCGTTACATATTTGACAAAATTGTATTTAAGCAAATAGGATGATATAAATTTTCAAATGAATTTCAAATTAAGTATTAAATTTCTAAAACAAATTATTTGCACTAGTTTAAATATGAATGCAGACTGTGAGGTAAATTTGATACACACAAATAAACAACAACAACATCAAAAAATCTAAAGGAAAATATAATGAAATTATTTATATTCCAACGTACTATATTTCAATAAGCTTATCTGCAGTAGTTGTACAAAAGGTACAAGTTGTATAAAATAATGAAAGACATTTTTCAAAAATTAATAATAAATAAATAATAAATAATATATAAATAATATATAAATAATATATAAATAATATATAAATAATAAATAATAAATGATAAATGATAAATGATAAATATATTTTTACAATCATATTTCCATGAAAATGTTTTCATAATCTTCACCCACTAGTACCTGTTCAGTCGAGACTCGGTTAAAATATCTAGTAATCGTGCAGTGATTTGTTTAAATATTATTGTACAATATTTAATTTCATATATAACAAAGGATATGAATTATCAGTTACTACTCAGCGTAAAATCAACAGAGTTTAAAATATCCAAACTGGAGATCGAACCCGAAACCTTTGGTATTACTCACCAATGCTCTACCATTTGGAACCATCCGGACAACATCTAGTCTAGCATTTTCTCACTCTTATGTATTGGCACGGCTGCTACTTTGCAGAACAAGATGTAAAGTAAATCATGAGCATATATTTTTTGTGGCATACTTTTGAAGAATTAAACCCCTCATCGGTGAATATATATATTTAAATTTTCCAGCTGAGCTGAAATTACGCTGGTGATTACTTATATAAGAAAGGATATGAATTATCACTTACTACTCAGCGTATAACCAACAGAGTGAAAAAAAATTCCAGACCGGGGATCGAACACGGAACTTTTGATATTGCGCACCAATGCTCTACCTATAGTTATCTATAGAGATTCTATAGTTATCCGGAGTTATCCGGACGATAGCTAGTCTTAGCATTTTCTCACTCTTATGTGTTGGCACAGCTGCAACTTTGCAGCATCGGTGAATCAGCACCGATACTGGGACTAATTCGTCTCATGTATGCCACAGAAGATATCTGCTCATGATTGACATTATATCTTGTATTCCATTACTGAGTAATAAGTGATAATCCATATGTTTTGTTATATAAGCGTAATTTCAGCTCTGCTGGAAAATTTAATTAGCATATAAGTTCGTTTTATTGTTTTAAAAATAGCAAAAAAGAATAATATGAATCTTACTCCATGAATTTATTAAACCGTAACACTACATGGCTTCATGGAAAATCGTATACAAACTTCAGGAAGTGATATAGCACACTGCAACAAATATTTTTTGTATGGGAAACCAGTGTGGCAGCCCACTTATTAAATCATAATTACAGGATGTTTTACTCTAAGTCGAACACGAATTATGTGTTTATAATTTTAAACCTTTGAAAATAATTTCTCGAAATATTTAACATTATACTTTTATTTTGTGAGAAATATGATATCATGGGACGTGCACTGTAATTATGGGCTAAATGGACGTGCACTTGTGTCGGCGACACCATATTTATTGTGAGTTATGCTATATGGGCAAAAGTTACAGGATATTTTTGAATTTAGACATTTTCTCGAATATCTAGAGAAATGCTTGGTGAAATCTTCTGGAACTGTAGTAATACAAAGAACATGTTTGACATTTCAGCGGATATTTTGTCACGAAGAAAAACAGAAGAACACAAGAAGTTGAATAAAAAAAAGGGAATATTTGCAATCACCCTGTAAAATAAAATACTCGAAATCATCTACAGATGAAGCACATGATTATGTGGTTTCTGTATAACGTTTGTGTTCATTTATGTAAAAATAGCATGTGTATTGATGGAGATATAAAGGTTTCTTTATAAAATTCAAGACGCTTCCGCACTTTTTTTTTCTTTTTCTTTCTTTCTTTCTTTCTTTCTTTCTTTTTTTTGTTCGTATTTGCTGTTTTTTAACCAATATAACACCACTTTCGGAAAACTTCGCTAATTACAGTAGAAATAACATACTGCAATTAAAATGTAAATATAGTATAAATATTTGATGAAATATGAGCATATATAAGAAATAATTTTTTGACGCTCTAGATAACAAAAACTTTTTTGCATAATTTAGTAGTAATTTCAGCGGATATTTTGTCACGAAGAAAAACAGAAGAACACAACAAGTTGAATAAAAAAAAGGAATATTTGGGGTAACTCATATATAGGGTATATAGGGTATATAGGGTATATAGGGTATATAGGGTAACTCATATGGAAAGGTCAATCGAATGTGGTGAAAATTCAAGAAATGAGTCGCTGAGGAAGAGCTGACTTTAAAGTAATTTTCTAAAAGTAGCTGTATGAAAGGAATTTTCCACAATATGTACTTTGTTTATTTATTTTTAATTTTTACTCTCATTTTCTATGGATGTTCTGGTATCCTCGGAAGAATCATCAAAACGAGTCCTTTCTAAGAAAACAGATTTATGAAAATTGAAGTATCCGTCTAAAACCTATACCATAACATGCATTAATTACATACTCTGTTGGAAATTTGGTATTAAACAATCACAATTTGTGAAAATTCCTTATCATCCAACTACTTTCAGAAGGCAACTGAAACGCAGTTCACTATATCGCCAATATCTTTCTGAATTTTTATGATATTGGTCTGGCTTTTTTATATGAATTGTCCTATGTAGTTGATTTATAATTTATGTAGGAAGGTTTTTTTTTATCGATGGCGCATTCGCAGTTAAAACGTTTTTCATACAAATGGTCTCATTTAATCAAATATTTAACATATTTATATCCTAACTGCAATATGTTGTTTTTACTGGACTTTGACAAGTTTTCTGACAATGGCACTATTTTTTTTGAAAACCCTGCCTGCTATAAACAAATTCAAAAATTTCTTGTTTTTTGTTTTGTTTTTTTAAGCTTTTATATTTCCATGAATGTACGTACTATTTTTTTCACATATGAACACAAATGCTGAGCAAGACTCACATAGTCATGTACTACAGTTGCAGATCATTTCAAGCATGTTATTTTACAGGTGGATCACAAATACTATTGCTTTTATTCAATGTGCTGTCGTACCTCTATTTATCCTTGTAATCAAACCATCGCTTAATAAATAAGGCGTCAAACATGTTCTTTAGGTCATTGAAATTCCAGAAATTTTTTGGAGTATTTTTCTAGATATTCCATAAAATGTGTAAAATTGAAAGTTTCCGGAGACTTTTAGCTATATAGTGTACGTTCCGAATTACAGAGAGTCCAGATCAGTATTGTCTGCAGCAAATCGTGAACTTCTCCAGTAATTCTCGGGAATATATTCCATTTCATAGAAAGCAGCGTAAGTCTGTTTAAAATATCGTTACAGTATCCTTATTATTGTTAAAGTTATGAACGAATACTTGATTTCACCTTGGAGTGAAAAACCCTAAATTTATGATTACATAACATAAGTGAATTGCGATCCCGGTTTTCTATATAAAACAAGAACGAAAAATCATGTGTCAAGCATAGATTATGTAACACTTTCCAACACTTCCAAAATATTTTTACAAATCTTTACCGTTTAATAAGATGAAAGATGATATCTAAGTAAAGAATTTGGAAAACGCATAACAAATTTAAAACCCAATTTCAGGAATTACCAGCAATATTCGGAAAAATATCTGAATTCATTTGTGCGGCCCTGTATATGATTAATATATTTTGTATATACGCTACATAGAATGCTAAATTTTAGTTGAATTAGTAAAAGCGTAGCACAGTTTAAAATTCCCCTTATGGAATTTCCGTCAATAAACAAAAATGCACTCGAGAACTTTTATGGTGTCCTATATATAACCAAGTAATAGACAAAAAATGAGTTAAATTTAAAAATGCTTTCAGCAACTAAAAACGCACTTCCAGCAATTATTGTTACCATACAGTACTGAATTCTTTTGTGTGTCCCTGTAAATGAACGATGGATGTTATACACAAAATTTTCTATAGTAAGCATCTTGTAATGCACCTTAGTGATATAATATATTAATTTCAATATGTTTGAAAAATTGTGAAACATTATTAAAATAAACACAAAACGATTTTTCTCCATAGACGTTATGTAACGGAATTATTTTGAGTGTCCCTGTAAAGGTACTATAAGTGCTATGCATACCAGATTCTATAGTACACCTCTTGTAAGGCACCTCAGCGATATATATCAATTTCAATATGTTTCAAATAGTGTAACAGCATTAAAATAAACCACAAATGATTTTTTCCCATAGACCGTAATGTAAAGGAATTCCTTTGAGTGACCCTGTAAAATAAACTATATTTGCTACACACTTCATTTTCAACACCGAATAAGCCAGAGTAAACCTTAATAAAACATATCAATTGCATGACAATCCGAATATATTTACGTGAGTTAGAGCACAGACAGACAGACAGACAAACTGATTTCATAATTTGCCAACCTCCAGATTTTTTTTAATACCAGTAAAATGTTACAAAAATCTTCGGTTTATTAAATTACAGAAATTGTACGATGAAATAAAACAAATATTTTTACATTAAAATATTAGCATGAAAAAAATCGGGAGGTTGGCAACTTTGCATAAATACTTTCCAACAATGTTGAAAAGTGTTAAAAATATTTGTTAAAGTCTGCTTCTTCCACTCTTAAAGTTTGTACATGACATTTCGAGACGCACTATATATTAGATATCTCCAGAAATGGGCTTTTGATCCCTAACAAAATTTTTATTTAGACTAAAATAATTTCTGGTCGAGAATTTCTTTGAGTTTGATGTGTTTAAATTTAAAAATAAAATGTTTGCAGTCGGTTAATTATGAGTGTAGACACTGAGGTAAATATCACACATGTAAATGAAAGAAAGAAAAGCAAATTAAGATAAAAGTATACCGCATATTTTGGTATATAATGTGTGGTCCGGCCCATAACGTGTCTCTAAGATTTGAGAATTTTGTATTTTCTATTTTTAGACATATTTACCGTATTATGCGCAAACCCCTGTTTTGAAACGAAACCTGGATCAGGTAAGTAGCATGAAAATACAATAAAAATCTTAAAAAGTTACAATAATTAGTAGAAACGTAAAGAAAATTATGTAATGCCAAGAGAGGATATCCGCTACTGTCAAATCTATCTTCTTGAATCTGCGCAAAGCGTTTGGAATTGTACTCTCGTTTATTCAAATATTCTCTTGTTCATTCATATAGAAATCTAAACTCTTATGCTTAAATTTTATTTCATTTTTATACCCGGCGTAAAACGCGCACCTGTAAAATTCGTCCAATTTGCAGGTTTCAAATGTGCGCGTTATAGGAAGGAAAATTAAATTACCGGTACTTAAGTTATCAACCACTTGCAGTAAAAATGACAAATGTAGTACGCCTGTAGTTATTCGTCGCCAAACAATAAAATGATATTATCCAACTAAAGTTACTTAAAATGCCGCTATTACCATAAAATTTTTACAGACTTTTATTAAAAATTTTCAATTTCAATTTCAACTATTTGAATGTATGAATCGTAAAATAAAGCATCATGTTTTTGTAGTTAATAAAAACATAATACCTTTTTTATAGACAATGTTTCATGTTGAATTGTTTCCAGAAAAGGTTTATATTACAACATAACATGTTTAAGTAAAACACAGGGGAACAGTAATCAGTTAAAATATCTCATAATTATCCATTGTAAGTTTTAGATGCTATTCTGGATATTTTGTTAATATTAAATATTTGAAACATAGTGAAATGCAATTTCTGAATATCCTATTATAATATGATGATTACTTTATGAATTACTTCAGCAAATATTTGCAATCTCCCGCATTGACATGGGAATATCCTCAAAACGGGTTTTTAGCCTAATATGGCAATAGAAAATCTTGCTATAGATTAGAAACTTAGTATTAGTTTTCGAATATGTAAAATGTGTATTGAATCAAATACGAAAGCAATCAATGAAGCGAATTTCACACATATCATTTAAAAAACAAATTAATCTACAGTATATTTAAAATTCTTCTAAAGAATATTAAAGTGAAAAATAAAAAATATATTTTTTTTTCAAATGGGTATTATATTTATAGTTAATAAATAATACGGAAACAAATTTAACACTCCGGCAAACACGCGCACGCGCAAATTTTATGACAATAAATTTGTTTCGCGTGGGCGCTGTAGCAAATAGATATATTAATTAAAACCATTACGCGTTTGAGAGATTTGTTTCTGCAGAAATATAACTGATATGTTTTATGCTCAATTATTTTTTTTATGTTAAAAAACCAAACATAAATGTTTAAGAGACTTTTTGTCAAAACTGAAAAAAGAAGAAGATATTCAATACATATTTCAGTACAATGTAAAAGAATCAAGTAAATATATAGATAATTTGTATGGATAAAATAAAATGCACTAAAATAGAATAGATCACAAGGTCAAAAACGTAAAAGTTGTATATTGTAAAAGATTTTCTCTCGAATATATATATATTTTTTAAATGCATAAGAATAAACTAGAGCATACTGATTTTCTGATTTTTGCCTTCTTGCATTAAATCATGCTTCGCATACATTTATGAAATAATCATATAGTTTCATGATTAAAAATTGGTACCACATTCTTTACACATATATTTCTGGCTATATTTTACTTCATGTAAATATTATTAAATCATTTCTGTATGTGTACTATGTTACTAGTCGATGTAGTTACGTGTAGAATACTATTGAATTTCGTGAATACTCTCAACATAGTATATCCAAGACTGGTTTAACATGGGTTTTTTTTCAGTCCAAGCAACTTCCCAATTTTTTTTTATTTTTATGTTTAATAAACATTTTTTCCGAACTTAAAGATTCGTCTCCCAATAATGAGCATTTTGAGTTACATTTTGTGAGTAAAATATGTTAATTTTTCAATACATTTCTCCTCCGTTCTTGAGGGTTCGTCTTTCAATAACCCTCCGGGTTCGGGACTGCGGATAGCTGTTCTGTGTTTTATGTTTCAGTAAATGCATAGATATATTTCATGAATATTTATGTTTTCTAAAAATGAAAATTAAATATGTTATACTTACATAAATAAATAATAGCATCATGCATTCAGTTTCACTTACCTGAAAAAAAAAAAGAAATGTATGGCAATTAATACAACATACAAAATAATAATCATAATAACAATAACAATAATAACAATAATAATAGGGGTGTTTCAAAAGTAAAAGCTAATTTCAAAATTTATTTCATTTAAACTGTATAAGACATATCTGGATATCGGAGCTAGTGCTAGGTGGCACTAGTGCTAGCGCTCCTGTCGCATTCTTTGTAAGCACTCCTCTTTGCCCTTGTGTTCATTTGTGACCTTGTCCCCTTAGGGACACGTGTTTACTTTTGCTGATGACGAGATGTTAAAAATTTCCAGCTCGAAACGCGTCTTGTGTGTTGTTTTGTTTTTATGGTGATTGATAGAAAGTTTCATTATTTTATTGCGATTTATCGCCAGTTTGTCGGTGCTGTTTCATCTACAATTGAAAAGTGTTTTTGAATTCGATTTTTATGGCCGTCTGTCTGTCTGCCCATGCTCTAACTCGCGTAAATATGGTCGGCTTGCTATGTAATTGATATACGTAATTAGAGTTTACCATGGCATGTTCAGTATTAAAAATCAAGCGTGTATCATTTATACTTCGCTTACAGATAAACTCAAAAGAATGCCGTTACATTATGGTCTATGGGGAAAAACCGTTTGCGATGTATTTTAATGATGTTACATTATTTCAAAAATATTGAAATTTATATACGTCATTGGGGTGCACAGAAGATGCTTACAATAGAATACAGGGTGCATAGCATTTATCTTTCATTTACACGAGCACACAAAATAATACGATTACAGTACTGTCTATCAGTAATAATTTCTGGAAGTGCGTTTTCAATTGCAGTATCCTTTTACTTACCCATCATACGTAGTAAAGGGTAACTCTTGTAATCGTTTTGAAAATCGAAAAAAGAAATGACGGATTTACACGTTTCAGACACTGGAGATTCCGAAAAACATATTTTTAGAAAAAAAAACTTGCCGTCCGTCTGTCTGTGCGTCTGTAAACGATCTATCTCCTGAACAAATTGAGATAGAGACTTGAAATTTGGTGTGTACTTAGTATATAATAATGGGAAGAAGCTTATTGAATTTCAGCAACCTTGATTATACGGAACTATTTTTTTCGGACTCTCCAAATATTCGTTCTGATAAATATATCTGTTATATAAAAATTTTCGAAATTGTTTATTTTAAGGAGTGAATATAAAAGACAATAAAAAAAAATTTTTTTGCATAAAGAATGAAATTGATCGGATAATGAGTTGCCGAGATATCTGTAATCCTATTTCCACACTCTTCGATTTTTCATGACCTGTATTTCATTCAAATTTCAATTCTAAGGTATATTTTAATTGGAAATGAGACGCTTAATACGACGCAGTAAACCGTTAGTTAATATGATTATCAATTTTCGGGTTATAAGGATGTTTCTTTTACGCAATTCAGTAATAGAACCTTTAAAGTTGATGACGTCATCGAGCCACGATTTTATTCGAATTGCAATGCATTTTATAAATGGTTTACACATGTTTTATTTTCATATTTTATATTATGCATATCCATGATGGGTAAGTATTACGGTGGCCCACAACGACTAGTGTTACATTTAGCTATTTTTTTGCATATTGCTTGGTGTGTATAACTTCTACAGATCTTAAACAGGACTGCACAAAATAATTCGTTCCGCTTACTAACAGAAATTGCTGAAGAGGAATTTTCAATATGTTATGCGTTTCCTAACTTAACAAACATTTTGCATATTATGTAGTATGAATACGGGAATACGATATTATTATGAATATGGGTAAATGTAGTATAAATATAAATAAAATAGTATGCAGATCAGACGATATCCAGCATTGATATCGTCCAGGTAGCGGAATGGTAAAGCATTGGCGAGCAATGGCAGAGATCCTGGATCGAATCCAGGCTTTTTCACTTTTTGTTGGTTTTACGCCTGATTTAGCAGAAAATCTGCCATTATAAATTCATCTAGTATTTCTACAGGCGTACGTCAATTCTAAAAAAATTACATGTATATGAAGTATGTAGACAATTCTATAGATCCTATACAGGGCTGCAAAAAACAATTCGTATTTTTTACAGACTATAGATGGCAATTTCTAAATTTTTCTTTTCAAATTACGTGTGTTATGCGTTTTCAAAATTGTTTACTTAGACTTCATATTTCACCTTATTAAACGGTGAAAGTAAAGTATTCTGAGCGGGTAAATTATCCTGAATGTGTTGGAAAGTGTTTCGTAATATATGCTTGACGCATAATTTTTCCTTCTTGTTCATATTAAAAATGAATTTTTTACGAGTCACCTTTTTTCCTCAAAACATGAAAAATTCGGACACCTGTCGTAGACGCACAGGGGTATCTTTTTGGCGACAAAATGCCGGCATAAGACCCAACAGATTTTGGCGAGATTTTGTTTCGTATAGGAACCCGGTAGAGCAGATTACGTATATTTTCTATTAAATTACGTATTGTGTGTTTTATAATAAAATAATCATTGTGTATGTTTTATAATAAAATACTTTGTGTGTTTAAAATAAAAATTGTGTGTGTTTTGTAATAAAATAAACTGTTTCATATAAAAATAAAACTAAGATGCTGTTTTAGCTAGTTAGGCCTAACATGTATCTGAAAACGGGGTTGTCTCGCCAAAATGGTGCAAAACAAAAATCACGCCAACCCCGCTGTGTCTGCGACAGCTATTCCAAATTCGCCAACCAAAAGAACAAAATTTCCGGAAACCCTCCTGTGAAAAGACGATACTTTCTTCAAATAACAGAAAAATATTTTTAAATCCAAGGGTGCTCTGGCAACTAAACTTTTTTTAACGATTTTTTTTTTTTAAGCGAGTATATTTCAACATTTTTCCTTTTATGAAAAGTCATTATTAATTTGACATTAAAATTAATATTAATAACACTCAAATACCATCATAAAATTTAAGTCGTAATATTTGAAATTTATAAATTGGCACGTTTCTATCAATTCTTAAAGAATTCAAACAATCAGCGTATTGCCATTACATTTTATATAAATATATAATATTAATTTATTTAACTGAATCAATAATTGATTATTGTGAGTTATGTAAATATTTTAAAGTCAGTATCTAAATATTAGTAATGCTCCATTCAAATATTTATGAATATCTCATATAATTATCCAAAACTCATGTATTCATTACATTGTGATATAAATTTCTGTGTCACTTTTTGGGAATATCATAAAAGTTAAAATAAATATTTAACTATTAGATTTCGTTAAAATATTTTTTAAATTTAAAATGTAAATAAGACGAATATGAACGAATTAAAAAATAAGACGAAACATAGCCCTATTCTAAAAATCAATATTCTTATTTGATAGCATTTTAAGAAGATGTACGAAATTTGATTTCACTAATTCAACATTCTGAGAACTTGACAAAATCCTTTAAGGAGCAATCGTAATAATACAAATTATATCAATTATTCTTTGATGAAGAACACTTATTATTCATTGCTGAATGAAATTTTTGTTAATAATTCAGAAGCGCCACTATCGAAAATTAACTTATTCGGAATATTCTTATATTTCTAAGCAGAATTAGAGTTTTAGAACTTTCAGTATATTTTTATTTTGTTTGATACAAATTATAAATAACTCTATTTAATTAAATCAAAACTTTTCTTTTCAGTTATATAAATATTTTAAATTAAGTATTTAAATATTGTAAAGATTCATGAAATCCAAATATTTATGGCACATATTTATGACTAAGTTCCAGATTTTTATTTTTAGAGTTCCGTTCATCTCACGAAACCCTATTACTCCCGATCCGTTGTCTGTCCGTCACAGAGCTATTCTCAAAAACTATATAACTTACAGAGTTGAAACTTTGTGTATTTAAATGAATATCAGCTGTGAAGAGCTCAAAATATTAAAATTTGAAAAATTCGTATTATTTGAATAAATACAGATAAAAAAAATCAAAATTCTAACAGCCTTTTCCTATTAAATTTAAACATTTTTCGTTATAGCAGATGCCAAAAATTTAAAATCCACGATGAAATTCTTTCTACAGTAACTAATTTTCTATCAGACGATTTCCAAGTGAAAAATTTAAATGAAATAAAAAGTTTCACCAATTGAAAAAAATATTAATACTAAATAAAATTGATTGACGTCATAGTGGGAATAAAACGGAAATATTTCTCAATAATACAAGGAGTATGAGTATGTGTATATAAACAAAGCAGATTAATATCACGTCATTAGAGAATTAAAAAGAAAATCTGATGTCATATCGGAAGTTTAACGGATTTTTCAAATGTTTCAGAATAATACAAAGCGAGTATCAATATGAGTATTAGAGAATAATAAAATATATGAGTTTGATAACGTATTGAATCATGATAAAAACCCGCTTATGGAAATATTGGCATATTTTAGAATTTTAAAAGTGTACAACATGTTTAATTTTGAAATTAATTTTTTTTTTAAATATCGCATTTAGTCCACATGACAAATATTATTGTGACAGAATATAATAGCGGGCTTCGCCCGTTATCAGGCTGGTTTAGATATTCGAAAAAGCGGGAAAAATAGACCGGTAAATTTTTACTTTATAAAAAACATGACTTTTTTTTTGGTTGCTAAATGAAATTTATTCGGATTTATTAAAGAAAGGATAAAATGTTTTGAAAGGAATATTAAACGAAACCCTTTGAGCGATCTTCGATCACACTTACCCACTTGTTTCTAATTTACACTTCTGCGGCATATTAAAAGGTAAAATGGGAAATACAAACTAAATAACGAATTTTTACGTAAAAGAACTATTTTCAATTTCACTAAAATAACTAAAAATACAAAAATATAAATAGCAATAAAACTATATATATTTTTAAACTGGTAACGTCATTTCATGCAAACTTATTACATCTTATTTCACTACTTCAACATTTTGAAAAAATGACAATTAATTACGATCAAAATACAGTGACCTCTCACTTATACGACTTATATATATTATAGAGTCGTATAAGTGAGAGACCGTCTTATTATACAAGTTCCAAACTTTATATGCATGAATTATTTTACTTATATTAAGAACAATAAGTTTTGAGTACTAAGAACATATTTCAATATAAATTTATAAAATATATTTTTAAAAAGTTCACAAAATAGTTCATATACCACTATGTTTATTTTAAAGATTTACAGATCCGATTTTCTCAACAGATGAAGTGATATTAGTTTTTTTATGTCGTCGACGAAAGCAGAAAATGTATTTTTTAATTCTAATAAAGCTTTTAAGCCAGCCGTACTCAACCTTTTTTTTTCGCGGGCCGCAAACATATATTTGTGACGTTAAGCGGGCCGCAACACACTTATATAATAATGTAAAAAAACATAGATTTCTATAGCAAATGCGCGAACATTGCTGTTTTGAAATAGTGGTATAAAACTTTTTGCTGCCAGTTTTTTCTGCAATAAATATTTAACCCCAATAAGCCTTATTACCTACATGATAAGTATAAAACGTAAATAAAAAAATACAGCAATTCCAAATTCTCAAAAAAAAAAAAAAAAAAAAAAAAAAAAAAAAAAAAAAAAAATCAAGGGATATTTTCTAATAATCAATTTTTTTTCCTCAATGTAAAAACGCTTTTTTAATGTAGAAATATATAGTGCAAATTAAATTAATTTGGAATAATGTTTGTTTAGTGTTCAGGATTAAGAAATTTATACAATATATACATTATATATAAATATACACTACTGTAGCACAAGTAAAAATATATGAGAAAAGAACTTTGACTAAGGAAGCGACATTTAAGATAATTTAAGGTAATTTTAAATTAGTAATTATAAATAACAAGAAATTGTCTTCCCATGAAAATGTATAAAAGAGCAATGAAAATATTAAAAACTTTTTACACACATCTCAATTAATTTTATAAATAGTGATTAATGATCATGTGTCTCGGGCCGCACATAAATGGTCGCCGGGCCACATGCGGCCAGTGGGCCGCAGGTTGAGTATGGCTGTTTTAAGCTATTTTGGGAATAATAATTTTGATCGACATAATTCTTTAATGTATGTAAAGCGGCACTTGTTTCAGAAAAAAATAAACCAGCAATAAATAACATTGCTCTCATTTTCGTCATCCTCCTCACTCAGGTCTTTCTTATTAATATACTCAAAGATTTCTTCAGCAGTGCTCAGTTCTGACAGAAACAGTTTACATCACATTCCGCATAATATTTGAAATTAATACCTTCGTCCGTCAACATTTCATCCCAGTCTTCATCATTAAAGGATTCCCATATGCTCTCAAAATCGGGTTCATTCGTTGACCTATCAGTTTGGTCTTGTGAAAAACAACATTTCCCAAAACATTTCTTAATTGTCTGCGTTGTCTCATTTTTTTCAGGTGGTCATTTGGCTTTTCTTAAATGGCAGGCACAAGGGAATTTCATACAACCACCCTCCCGCCGTAGATTTCATCGTTAATAACACACGAAAGTAGATAAGAAATGTTATTAATTATTGATAAACAGTTTAACAATAGTGAAAGGATAAAGCTAAGGAAACGTGAATGATTTGTACTTTAAAGATTATAAAAATGAATTCATGAGTGAGAAATGTAAAATCGCTTGAACCGCTTAAAGCGTCGTATAAGTGAGTGAAACAGTCGTATAACTCAGAGAAGTTTAGTATTATTTACCATAAAGTGTGTACGGGACCAAGGGAATTTCTTCGTATAACCGAGAGAGTCGTATAAGTGAGAGGTCACTGTATAATGATAAATCTTTATAAAGTATTTTGTTGAATTTGTGCAACTAACAAACGAGTATATA
This sequence comes from Maratus michaelseni, assembly GCA_963931845.1. Taxonomy (NCBI): domain Eukaryota; kingdom Metazoa; phylum Arthropoda; class Arachnida; order Araneae; family Salticidae; genus Maratus; species Maratus michaelseni. The sequence continues at coordinate 129,796,884 of OZ007598.1, read as the reverse complement.
TAAAGCTAAATAACTAACTTTCCGCCATAGATTTATTTCATCGTTAATAATACATCAAGGTAGATAAGAAATGTTATTCATTATTGCTAAACACTTTAACAATAGTCAAAAGGATAAAGCTAAGGAAACGTGAATGATTTGTACTTTAAAGATTATAAAAATAAATTCTTGAGTGAGAAATGTAAAATCATCCGAACCGTTTAAAGCGTTGTATAAGTGAGAGAAGCAGTCGTATAACTGAGAGTAGTTTAGCATTATTTCTCATAAAGCGTAGACGGGACCAAGAGAATTCGGTGTATAACCGAGAGAGTCGTATAAGTGAGAGGTCACTGTATAATAAGAATAATTCAAATTAATCAATTTAGCTATTGGGAAGAGAAGTTAATAATCATTATTGATTAAAATGCCTATTATATTACTCACAAACTTCATTATCAGGATTTGCTTCAAATCACAATATTTCGAGATAATAATTTTCAAAAATTTCCTAAACAGAATTGGAATTTTAAAACATGTCAGCACATTTTTATACTATTTGTAATAAATATAATATTGAATGAGTACCTTTGATTGAACCAACAAGTTAAAATTCGAATTACATACTTTTTTTTCAAAATAAACTTTTAAATATTAAGAATATTCATGCTTGTTCAATACGTACGTAATTAATTCTGATTTGATGGTTGGCAGTATGGCCTCAATTTTTGTTTAAATATTTTTAATTAACACCATCCATTTCAAAAGAAGTATTCTTACCTTTGATAATTAAAAATTGTCAGTCATTTAATAAAGAAAAATTTACTAATGAAATTTTTCTGGTATTAATTCAGAATTTCTAAATAAAAAAAAGAGTTTAAATTCGCAATTCTGTCTCATTTACCTTTATACGTCGCATTAGACATCCTAATAAAAATAAAAATAAATAATTATTTACCATGTAAAAACTATTCTTATTTTCATGGCGATTTTAATTTAATTTCAAGAAATTGGGCCATATTTAGTGTATCATCAGCTGACTGATTGCATTATATGCAAACACGTGATCTTTGTTTTAAATTTCAACATTTAAAAAAAATTACATTAATATGTAATTAGAATAATTCAAATTACATCACATTTTCTTCGATGAAGAGTTCTTACAAGTCCTTATTGATCAAAACTCCAATAAATAATTAGCAAGCACCATTATCGGAAATGGCTTGAAATCAAAAGTAGTCGATACCTGTCGATAGTTGTCGTTTTTCTATTAATCTTCCATGTATGCCTAAAACGAATTGTGGTTTTAAAAATGATCAGCACATTTCCATTCCGCTTGAAATAAATGTTTAATACAAATCTATTTGATTGAAAGAATAATTTATTAATGTTAATTATCCAAATATTTCTTAGTCATTAATTTGATATGATGGATATTCCTTCCATTCAAAATTTTGCCATTAACATATTTACGTCTAAGAAACATTTATTTCATTATGATTTTCATTTCACCGTCATATTCGAATGTATAATGAAAAATGTAATAAATAATTATTCTTTACGGGACAAATTATTTTCGTTTTCAATAAAATAGGTAAAATTACAGTAGAAATAGTGATAAACATAATCATTATTAGAAAATCAGCAACTTTGTTACATGCAATACAAGCAAGCATCTGATATTTCGCTATAGTATTCTAAAATTTTGAAAAGCTAACATTTTGTTTAATATATAATTAGAATAATTCAAAATTATAACAATTTTCCTTTGGTGAAGAGTAATATCTTTAATCATTTTGATTCGAATTTCCCATTAAAAATTCTAAGTACCATTACCCCAAATTAATATAAATTCTAGATAGTAATTTACTAAGCTTCCGTATAGTCCCAAACATTGTTGCAGTTATTAAACTATTAGCAAAATTTTATTTCATTCGACGTAATTTTAATATTAATGTACTTGATTAAACTATAAATTTATTATTTATTTCATTCTGGTATATAATTCTGAGTAACACTCAAAATTGCCAGGAAAGTTAAGTTTAACTATGAGCATTTATGTTAAGAACTATTTAGAGTTCCATTATCATAGATAAAAATCTAATATAGATAAGTATTATCATAGTAATTAATACTTAGAAAATTAACAGCTTTGTTTTATAATGCATTACAAGCAAATGTACGAAATTTCTCTTTGCTAAATCAACATTCTGGAAACCGAGATTTTATTTAACATGTAATTTGATTAATTCAAATTTCATCAATATTTCTTTTCATATAGAGCTGTTACTAATCACTATTGAATAAAATGTTTTATTTATAACTCGCAAGTACCAATATCACAAATTGCTTTAACTCAAAATATTTCGAGATGATTATTTCCTAAGCTTCAATACATTCCCAAACGAATTTGAAAATTTCAAACTGTCAGCATATTTCCAATTCGTTTGATATTACATGGCATATAAATAACGTTGTCTGAAACAATAATTTATTATTGATAATTATTCAAATATTTCAAAATCAATAATTTGATATGATATCCCATTCAAAATTTTGCGTTTAACACAATTACGTCTAAAACAGGGAAATATTTATTTCATTATGATTTTAATTTCACCGACATATTCGAATATATAATGAAATATTTAATAAATAATTATTCTTTACGTGAAAAATTGTTTTAGTTTTCAATAAAATAGATAAAAGTACAATAGAAATAGCGATAAACATGGTCATAATTAGAAAATTGTAAATTTATTACATGCAATACAAGCAAACTTCTGAAATTTCTGATTTTTTCTAAAATTTTGAAAAATTAACAAATACTTTTAATATATTATTAGAATAATTCAAATTATATCAATTTTCCTTTGATCAAGAGTAATCTTTAATCCTAATTGATTCAAATTTCCCATAAAAATTGCAAGTACCATTACCGCAAATTAATTTAAACTCCATATAGTAATTTTATAAGCTTCTGTATACTCCCAAACATTATGGGAGTTATTAAACTATTAGCTCAATTTGATTTCATTCGATATAATTGTAATATAAATGTATTTGATCAAACTATAAATTTCTTATTTATTCCATTCTGGAATATAATTCTGTGTAACACTCAAAATTGCCTGGAAAGTTAAGTTTAACTATGAGCAATTATGTTAAGAACTATTTAGAGCTCCTTTATATTAAATAAAAATCTAATATAAATAAGCATTATCATAGTAATTAATACTTAGGAAATTAACAACTTTGTCTTATAATGCATTACAAGCAAATGTATGAAATTTCCCTTTGCTAGATCAACATTCTGGAAACTGAGATTTTATTTAATATGCAATTTGATTAATTCAAATTTCATCAATTTTTCTTTTCATATAGAGCTGTTACTAATCATTATTTATTAAAATGTCTTATTTATAACTCGCAAGTACCAATATTACAAATTGCTTTAAATCAAAATATTTCGAGATGATTATTTCCTAAGTTATTTCAATACATTCCCAACGAATTTGAAAATTTTAAACTGTCAGCATATTTCCAATTCGTTTGATATTAAATGGCATATAAATAACGTTGTCTGAAACAATAATTTATTATTGTTAATTATTCAAATATTTCAAAATCAATAATTTGATATGATAACCCATTCAAAATTTTTCGTTTAACACATTTACGTCTAAAACTGAGAAATATTTATTTCATTATGATTTTCATTTCACCGACATATTCGAATGTATAATTAAACATTTAATAAATAATTATTCTTTACGTGAAAAAGTATTTTAGTTTTCAATAAAATAGATAAATACAATAGAAATAGCGGTAAACATGGTCATAATTAGAAAATTGCAAATTTATTACATGCAATACAAGCAAACTTCTGAAATTTCTGATTTTTTCTAAAATTTTGAAAAAACTAACAAATACTTTTAATATCTTATTAGAATAATTCAAATTATATCAATTTTCCTTTTATCAAGAGTAATCTTTAATCCTAATTGATTTAAATATCCCATAAAATCTGCAAGTACCATTACCGCAAATTAATTTAAATTCCAGATAGTAATTTCATAAGTTTCCGTGTACTCCCAAACATTGTTGGAGTTATCAAACTATTAGCACAATTTAATTTCATTCGATATAATTGTAATATAAATGTATTTGATCCAACTATAAATTTATTATTTATTCCATTCTGGTATATAATTCTGTGTAACACTCAAAATTGCCAGGAAAGTAAAGTTTAACTATAAACAATTATGTAAAGGACTATTTAGAGTTTCATTATAATAGATAAAAATCTAATATAAATACGCATTATCATAGTAATTAATACTTAGAAATGTAACAACTTTGTCTTATAATGCCTTACAAGCAAATGTACGAAATTTCCCTTTGCTAGATCAACATTCTGGAAACTGAGATTTTATTTAACATGCAATTTGATTAATTCAAATTTCATCGATTTTTCTTTTCATATAGAGCTGTTACTAATCATTATTAATTAAAATGTCTTATTTATAACTCGCAAGTACCAATATCACGAATTACTTTAAATCAAAATATTTCGAGATGATTATTTTCTAAGCTTCAATACATTCACAAATGAATTGGATAATTTTAAACTGTCAGCATATTTCCAATTCGTTTGATAATAAATGGAATATAAATAACTTTGTCTGAACCAACACTTTATTATTTTGAGTTATTTAAACATTTCAAATTCAAGAAATATTATGAATATTCAGTCATTTAAATATTTATTACTAATATATTTACGATAACTTTCAGTTATTTAATTTATAATAATACAAAATGCCTGTACCATATTCGAAAATATATTAAAACTGAAAATAAATAATTAATTCGCATGTAAGAAACTATTTTTTCTTTCATTAAATTATTGTGAACAATTACGTAAAGAAGTATTTAAAGTTTTATTACAGTAGATAAAAATTCAATACAAATAAGCAGTATCATAGTAATTAATACTTAGAAAATTAACAACTTTAATTGTCTTATAATGCATTGCAAGCAAATTCATGAAATTTCTCTTTACTAGATCAAGAATTTGGAAACTTGGATTTTCTTTAACATGTACTTAGAATAATTCAAATTACATCAAATTTTCTTTTCAAATAGAGCAGTCATTAATCATTGTTTATCAAAATGTCTTATTCATAACTCGCAAGCACCATTATCACAAATTGCTTTAAATCAAAATATTTCGAAAGAGGATTATTTGCTAAAATCTTCAATATAAATTAAATGAATTTGAAATTTTTAAACTGTGAGCATATTTCCATTTTTTTTGCTATAAATGCACTATAAATATCATTAACTGAACCAATACTTTATTATTAAAAGTTATTTAAACATTTCAAATTGAGTACAAATTATGAATATTGATGCCATTTAAATATTTATTACTAATATATTTACGATAAAGTTGAGTTATTTAATTTATTATAATAAAAAATGTATATACCATACATATTCGACAATACATTAAAACTGAAAATAAATAATTAATTTTCACGTAAAAAAGTATTTTCTCTTTCATTAAAATATTGACAATTAGGTAAAGAACTATTTAGAGTTCCATAACAGTAGATAAAAAAATCAATATAAATAAGCAGTATAATAGTGATTAATACTTAGAAAATTAACAACTTTAAATTTTTTATAAGCAATGCCAGCACATTTATGAAATTTCTCTTTACTAGATCAACAATTTGGAAACTTGGATTTTCTTTAACATGTACTGTGAATAATTCAAATTACATCAATTTTTCTTTTCAAATAGAACTCTGAAAAAGACCTCTGTAGTTAGAACAATCTAAACCACAGACACCACCAATCTAGACTACTACATTTTGCTCGAAAGACTTTTGTTAATTTTATTAATGCCATTTTTATACTTTGATATTGATGACTAATATAATTTGTTTTCTACTACTTGCAGAGAGTTTAAGCAGTTGTGTCCATGAGACCATACGAAAATAGATGTAATTTTTATTGTGTTCTGTTCATGTATTAAATGTTTTGTGTGTTTTCATCAAAAGACCTCAGTTTTCATGTGAATCTAAATATGATGGACTTAGAAAGTCCCGCCGTGCATCCCAACACGTACCCGCAGGTAAGAGATATCATTTATTAGAATGATTTAAATAATATTGAAATCACTCTTACCTAAGTCGATTGATTAAGAAAATTTAAAAAAGCAGCCATTAATCATTATTGATCAAAATGTTTTTTTATAACTCGCAAGCACCATTATTACAAATTGCTTTAAATCAAAATATTTCAAGGTGATTATTTCCTAAGCTCCAATATATTCCCAGACGAATTTGAAATTTTTAAACTGTCAGAATATTTCCAATTGTTTTGATATAAATGGAATATAAATATCGTTGACTGGATGAATACTTCATTGTTTTAAGTTAATTAAACAATTCAAATTCAGTGCCCATTATGAAAATTCATGCCCTTTAAATATTTATTACTAATATATTTACAATAATTTTCAGTTATATAATATATTGTAATACATAATTTTTGAACAATACCCGACAATAAATTAAAAGTGAAACTAAATAATTAATTTTTATGAAAGAAACTATTTTCTCTTTAATTAAATTAGTAAAAAATACACTATAAATAAAAATAAAAATAAACATATTCATAATAAGAAAATAAACAACATTATTATACGTATTATCATGAAACTTATGAAATATCACTTTACTAATAAAACTTTTTGTGAAACTGACACTTTGTTTAGATTTATAATTATAATAAGTCTTTATATTCATTTTCATTTAAAAAATAATAATTATTAATCATTATTGATTGAAATTCGTATAAATAATTCTCAACAACATTCTCATAAACTGTTTTATATATGAATATTTCGAGATAATAATTTACGAGGCTTCCGTAAATTTAAAAAAGAAAAATTTAAAAAATCTAAAAAGAATAAATGAGTTTCAAAACTGTTAGATCATTTCCAGTTTGTTTGATATAAGTATCCCATTATAACCCAATATTTCATAATAATTTGTTATTTTGAGTTATGTAAACATATTTATTATATTCTGATATGTAATTCTACCTTACTTACGAGAATAAAATGCAATTTAAATAAAATAATAAATATTTACATAAAAAACTATTTTTATTTGCATTGAAATACATAAAAATAAAATATAAATAAGAAAATTATTATTATTATTATTATTATTATTATTATTATTATTATTATTATTATAAGAAAATAAGCATTTGCATTTGTATTATATTATATTGCAAGGAAACTTATGAAATTTGATTTTATTAATTCAACATTTTGAGAAAGTAAAAAAACATTATACAATATCTAATAAGAACGAATAATATATATTATATGAATTTTACAAAGATGAGTAGTAATTGTAATTTATTATTGATTAAATTTTCTATTAATAACACACAAGCACCATTAACAGAAAGTGATTTAAATCAAAACATTTCGATGCGATATTTTCCGATTAAGCTTCCTGAATATGTTAAATATCCTAAAATGTTACTGGAATTTTAAAACTTTTAGCACATTTTCATTTCATTTGATATAGATGTTTAATATAAATATCTGTGACTGGACCAATAATTTATTATAGGGAGTTATACAAATATTCCAGTGCCAGTAATTAGATATAAAGAATATTCACGTTATTTAAATATCTGTGACTAATCTATTTATGTCTAATGAGTGCACTGTAAAAAATGACCAATGTTTCTTATTTTATGAAAATATACTATAACCATGAACGAAAATATAATATAATCTTCTGAGTTATCCGAAATTACGAATAGCGTGTTCCATTGTCTTTTGAATCCCCAGAAACCAATACATTTCCAAAATTTACAGAATTATTTATAAAAAAAAAAAGTATTTTTCGCTGCCCGTATTTTTCAGAAACGTTTCCGAAGGGTTTTTATAGTGTATTAATTAGTGTCCTCAACATGGATGACCTGTTTTTCGAATGTCATCCATTCTCAAGTAAACGTTTTCAATTGCATAAGTTAATTTATACATGAAAGAGTAAAGAAATAATAGTAATTTTAATGTTAACGTTAACGCTGTTAATTTTGCATGTTTGTCTGGTAAACATATTTTTTGAGCACGAAAATGTTTACGTCTTGAGAATTGATAGCATTCGAAAAACAGGTATTCCAGCCTGAGGACACTAATTATTTATACATAAATTTAAGTTTAAAATCGTCTACACATTTCACATGATATAAATAATTTCGTTTGTCCAAATATAAAAATATTTTTATTTTCATTAAAATACATAAAAGTATATTATAAATAAGAAGTAACGGTTAACATAATTGGAAAAGACAAAATTCTATTTGATTATTTTTAAAGCAAAATTGCGATATTTAAATTTTGTAATTCAATATTCTGAGTAACGGACAAATTCCTTTAATGTGTATTTGGGATGAACCAAAACTAGACATCAATTTCCTTTTGCTTAACAGTAATTATTAATCTTTATTGATTAAAATTCCTGTTAATAACTCATCCTCTTTAATAAAAAGCTATGCGTTGCTGATGACTGGGATTTTCGATAATCGTTGCCACAGATTAAACTCGGAAAATGAAACATTTGAAGTTACTGAAAAGTATTCGAAAAGTACTCGAAAAGTATTTGTCACAAAATTGTTAGACAAACTTCGTTAGAAAGGTAAAAAATTGTATTTTTCTTGATATAAATTTCAAATCTAATGATTATGCCGTTTTTCAAATATTGAATTTCAAAAATTACCAAATTTCACAATGGAGCACCATAGCGAAATCTTCACGCGTAAAAAGATAATGATAACGGCCATGTGTCCTGACGTATACTGGCTATAGCACGAGTCAAAAATTATAGTAGCCTTACTATTCTGTTAAAATATAAAAAAGTGAATTATGATGCCACGAGTGCATTATTTTTATTTAATTTTAATATAATCATCTTATAAACAATGTTTTGGAAAAAAAATTTCGAATGGGACTAATAAATTGGCCAATACTGTATGTTATTTTGAGTTTAAAAGAGGAAAAGAGGGGAGCGCTTTATATTATTTAGGTTTCCTCAGGATCTTTTGGTCAGAAATGAAAGTTTAGTGTATCAAACCATCAGAAATTAAATCAAAATTAAATCGGCAATAACTATAATGACTGCCTTCAGTTCGGTTGGATATATTTTCATTTAAAAATATAAAATCATTTGACATTGAATTTAGGTATTTTTAAGGTTATTATCATGGGCCCGGGCAACGCCGGGCCCATGATAATAACTAGTAAGCTAGATAATAGCTAGTAAACAATATTCTCACAAATTGCTTTAAATCAGAATATTTCGATATAACAATTCCAGAGTTTAAATAATGTTTTTTTATTTTTATTTTTTTTTCCTATTGCTATTCCTTTACAAAAACAGAGCAAAAATTTATATATTTTAAATAAAATCAAGAGTTCATGCTTTCTATCAAACGTAAAGCAATGGATGAGTTTTTAATAATCATCCAAATTGACGTATTCTAAAAGAAATATTTTGGAAGTTCATGAATTGCAGTCATGAAATAAGGCGGGATTTTTAAGATAAACATTGAGATTTTTAAGATAAACTTTTCTTATAAAAGAGTGTCTATATTTTAAAACTGTTTTTACTTTTACTATTTTGACAAAGAAACAGATGATCTGATTATCATTTTCATGATTTTTTCTAATCATGAAAATTATTAGAAACCACCTTCTCTAGTTATTTCAATATTATTTAAGAAAATTAGACTTTTTTACTCATATTAGGTTTAAAATTTATTCCGACATTAAAAGTGGCTCACAAGCTTTTTTTTTGCTTGCTAAAATCTTTATCTGCTGCCTTCTGTAAAGTGTTTTTTCATATATTAATTTTCTGCCCACAAACATGACTCAGTTTATTGTGATATAAGTTATTTCTCAAATAAAAGTATAAATACCCAATATTGCCCTCTGAAATTTAACGATAGAATGGTTCTAATATGCACTGAATTAAAAAAAGAGAATATTTAACATAAAAATACTTAATAATTTTTTGTTTACCCAAAAATTATTACCCAAATTTTATTACCCAAAAATTATTTACCCAAAAATATAAAAACAAGAGCTGTGACAGTTCATTGATATTACACACTTTTTGTACACATTACTTTTATGAATAAATATTATGTTTTATTAGTTTTATGTTACACAAAATTTCATTTTACATATTTACAATTCCAATTATTTTTATAAATATTTCGTGGCATCGTTTTGTACGTGTCTGCGCAATGACCTAGTAAGCTGTTTTAGAGCTTCCTTTATTAGATTTTATGAAACAATTTTACCTCCATATTAGTAACAATAACAAAATTTAAATTAATTTAAATATATCTGCAAAAATTTTATGGTATCAGTTTTATTTTTTACAATTGTTTTATCCTAAGCCAAAATATACTTAGATAATACGCCCATTTACAAAGTTTCATGTGAAACGGAACCTGATACTTCCCATTAAATAATATTTTAGGCATTTAAGCCTGAATAATTTTAGTTTCCCCTTTAACATGAAATAGTTTGCATTTCTATCATAACATATTTCTATCATAACGCATTTCCATCATTTTGAGATGTAATTATTATTATCATAATATTTTTCATGGCATTGTTTTGTACGTTTGGAAGAAAATGAGATATTTGCATGTTTCTCAAGATAGAACAATGGGAATTTGTATAAAAGTTTAATGCTGCATGACGAATTGTAATCGTTTCATGACGATTTGTGAAAAAATATTTAGAAGTATGTATTGAGAATTTCTCGGTTTGTATAAAAATAAATTGCATACGGTTTTTCCAGGAAAATTAACAAAAACGGTACCATAGGAAACCATAAACAAGGCTCCAAAGCAAGGATCTAAATAAACTTAGTCTCAGGCTCTTAAACTTGAAGGTATTCCAAGTAACACAGAATGTTTCTTTATTTTTAGCAGTTTGTGTAAACTGTTGGGACATGGCAGACCCTTTTAAGTTGGAGCTTATCGGAGCAACTAAAAGTTTTTTTTTTTTTTTTTTTTTTTTGCCAAGGGATTTGTTGGCGAATTGTCTTAGGTGGACATTTCTTACTGTGCATTCAACCATTTATTACTACTTGGGATAACTGTCGCTTGGATTTTATTTTCCCTCTTCTGCTGTGTAATTTTGTCGGTTTACTACTGTATAAATCTTGAAATGATTGTATTTTTCCTCCATTTAAATATACACTAACATCCCCTTTGTAATACGCTAATTTATTAAGCATTTAAAAGCTATATAAAAATAGTTATATATATGTAGTATAATTCCGCGAAATTGAAAAAATAATGCTTTGGAAATGGTGCTATATAATTTAAACGGATATTTTATCTTTTTTTAGACCACTAACCGCTTCCGGTATTTTGCCCAGCTTAACGGGTGGATGCCTGGATATGGGGCGAGGATTCGCCTAACCTCCGCATGGTGGAGTTCAATTTGACAAGCCTCCAGGCCGTTGTGACTGCAGTGCATCTTGTTGCTTACGTCGTTTTTCCTTAGTTGTCCGGTTCCTAATTGATGTTTAGATGAGTCGATTCGCCACTGCACAGTGTAGCGAAGTCATGCTGGGTGGATGTGAGATGCTGGAGTATTTGCTGTAGTTGGAGTTGTCGTTTGATCGTGGTTAGTCCTATCATTCAAAGTGATACTTGTTGTCATTATCGCTGGTTGATATTCTTCAGTGTTGTAGCACTGTCATTTGAAGATTGACGTTTCTTGGTGGTTTGACTCTTACGTGGAATGGTGTCGCTTGCTGCGTTAGTAATAGTTGACTGTTCCATTGGTTGAAACTCTTCATGTGTATTGCAGTTGCCTCTGTTATAGTGGCATTCTGGTGTGGAACCACAGGGGCCCATCCGTTCATCTTAGTCAATTTCAACCACCAGAATGCAGGCTGTGAATTTTTCACTTTTATTTTTGTTGTAATCTTTGTGCCAATGACACGGTAGATTGCTTGTTGCGCTATAGAGGCGGAGCCAAACTGGAAGATATTGTATAGCAGTGATTTTTACATATATTATTTTCTTATATATACACGCTATTTTATTTATACGAATCTACACTATTTATTTTATAGTATCCTTATTTATTTACTGTTTTTTCAAAAGCTTAACATAAAGGGTGTTTTTAGGTGCGTTCGTAATTATATAAATACTTAGCACCTATAGTCGCCGTCTGTCCGTCCGTCCGCATATAACAGCGCAAAAACTACCCAACCGAATGGTTTGAAATTTAATATATATAATCAATGCAGAATTTTTATCAAGTCATTTCAAATTTTATGAAAATCGGATCATAACTTTAAACAGATATTAATAAAGGTTTTCTTTATTCTATTAAATCCTATTATACGTAATCTATATAGTAAAAGCGCAAGTCATGTGACTGAGGAAAACAAATACGGGTTAACTACATCTTTTCCCATATGCGAAGCGACCATTTTTATTCAAAATTATTTTTTCGAATAAAATTGCTAAAAGTTACATTTTTAGAAAGATCGTTCAAAAAATTTGTTTGCTTGAGAGATGAGTTTTATTCAAAATTGTATAGATTCTGAGATAATTTCAGTGAATATTAGTTTAACAGCTGAATATATCAATCCATTAAAGTAAATTAACAAAAGATTCATTCATCGTGAGTCATAGAAATATTAAACCATGGATGTAATCATTCGCAGAGCAAGATCTCCATAGCATTGTCTGGTGTCGAAAAAAAATTACATCTGTAAACATGGCATACGTAATATGAAAGAAAAAATGCATCTTGATTTCGCCCATAGCAGACGATGTAATTTATATCACTGAAATAATAACGTTGAACTAGTTATAGCACGAAAAGAACGCACCTCATTTGTCACGTTTAACGTACAATTTCCAACTTGTTTCATTCATATACAGTATGAGACACATTTCAAACATTCATAACATTTTTATTTGTTGTTCACACTGTTAAAAATTTGCAGCAAACTGTCCAGTCATTTGACCGTTTTTATAGAAAACGGTTACATAACCGTAATTTAACTCTTTTCTGACCATAATATGGGCAATAATATGGTCAAAATAGAGTTAAATTACGGTTATGTAACCGTTTTCTATAAAAACGGTCAAATGACTGGACAGTTTGCTGCAAATTTTTAACAGTGCCCGTAAGGCATGGTGACGTCACGGCGATGTCACTGTGAAGTCACACTGTGACTTTGTGACCGTCGTCGTGACGACGATGTGAAGTCACTGTGACGTAAATGCGAGGTCGTTATGGCCGTTTTCAAGGCTTTCTGTGACCTCACAATGTGACTACTTTGTGAAGTCACCGTGCGACTTCAATGTGAAAAATGTGACGAATCTGCATCGGATAGGGTGACCAGATTTTACCCGAATCCTATACGGATTGTTCGGATCAAAATTTTTTTATGGTTCAAGTTTGTGACGTTTGTGACGACACTGCACCGGGTCGGGTGACCAGATTTTACCCGAATCCAATCCAGAAACTTCGGATCGATCTTTTTGGATTTGTTTGGCTACAGAATAGATTTAGATTAGTTGTCGTGTGACCTGATTTTTGTGAACCCGATCTGACCCGAGTCGGGTATAATGTTTTTACTGTAAGTCTTGTTTGGAATAGAATCTTGCATAAGACCGTGTAACCAGATTTTATCAGAAATTGTGTTACGATACAATTTCTGATGTCGGCTCGGATCTAGAGTCATACACGAATCCGGTTATATACTTCTTGAACATCATTGAATGTCAACTTGAACATGAATGATGGTTGACTGAAACTATATTTTGATTCAACCCGTATTCTTATCCTAACCCAACAACAACAACAACAAAAAATCTGTAAGCCCACAACCCGACCGAACCTGATAAATGATTTCGCATAGATTCGGATAACAAGATTTCACCAAATACGGATAAGATCGACGATAAGGATTGGATCGGCAATCATTTTTATTGATGCAACTCGTATTCAAATTAAAACTTTGCATCTGATTGAGAAACCGGTTAACACGAAACTTTCTGACACATTTATGAACAAACTTTTAAACGCATGGCACTTGCATGCCTGACTATTAAAGCTATTTGGAATGAATAGCGTTTTCCATTTTTAGATAAATGTAATACTTAAGATCAATGTCGGTCACGTTTTACCCGTTTCTGACGCTGCGCGTCGGAAATTTGTTTCAAAACACCGACTTTGATAGTGTTTTCTGAAACATCATCTGCCGTTACCAAAAAATGGATAACGCCATTCGATTATATATAGGGTAGATGTGCCAGTAATGGACACCCTTAAGGAATTTCTTTAACAATTATTTTTTAATTAATAGTTATAATTGTTATATTCAACATTTTTTAATATTATATTACTCTACCAACAATATTTAACCATGCTCATAGTCACATTTCCCAGTGTGAATCTAAATTTAATTGTAAATAACAGAAATAAATCAAAACACCCTAAACTCCAGTAATGGACACCTCACAAAAAGTAATAGATAAATGATATTATGATTGCATTTAAAACTAGTGCTCGCGATTATACGTTTATATACGTTTAAACGTATACGTAGTCAAGCCTTTTTTCCATATGATTTCTATTAAAAATCGTTACCGGTTACAATACGTTTTATACATATTATACGTATAATCGCGAGCACTATTTAAAACTAGAATTTAAAGATAGCATATTAATGAAATAAATAAAGCTGAATTTTTATTGGTTATTTTTTTATAAACCAAAAACATTGAAGGTGTCCCATTACTGGAAGGCGGTCCATTACTGGCACATCTACCCTTTTCTGGATAAGAACACCTGCCAATTTCATGTATTTCCGAATAAAAATGAATTCAGAAATATGCCAAAAATTAGCTATTTTGGATTTGAGAACAACTTTAAAGAAAATATAAGTATACATTTTCAAATAAACATTCTGAAAAATTTATATTAGGAATCAATTTAAATAATAGATATAACTATTGTGCGATATTATTAAATAATAAACATTGTATCAAGCAGTAAAACAGTTTTCGTTGTAAATGAAATATAGAACTTAAGATCATAAATGCAAAAAAAAAATATATATATTTTTTTTTTCTTTACAAATTATTTTATTTATAGTTTTTGATAGAATACTAAATGCAGAACTTAAATATCAATTTTTACAGTAAAAACATTCGATAACACAGCTGGAAAAATTACCTTAACTAAACAGTTATTTTATTGTTTCATCAATATTTATTATTTTTGTGCATCTAACATTGACATATCTCGACAAATAAATTATTCAATGCATTAAAATGTCACTTTTTTTTTTTTTTAATATACCGGAAAATTATTTCTGGAAACCTACACTAGCAACGAAATTATTAAATTGCAAATCAAATATTAATAGTTTTAAAAATTGCAATGTTTTTAATTATAATGAATAACTATGAAAATTGAACTAAGAAACGCAAAACATTAAATAAATGCCTCCTTTTACATAACACTTTACATTTAGAATACATATTGTTAGTAAATTCTTTAAGCTTTTTTCCAAATAGTCTATTTAAAAAAATTTAAAACATTAAAGATAAAATTTAATACAAGTGATTTTTTAAAAGAAAATTTAAATATCTTAATTTTTAAATAATGCAATATTAATTGTACTAGTACTAAACATGCACTATTAACAAAACTGCGAAGACATTAAAAGTTACCTGCTGATCTATAGGTAAAGGTGTTATTGTTGAATGCTCCTTATCTGCTTCCCTTTCATTGAAAAATTAGACTGTACATCCACTACAATAATTTTCAAATTATTCCAGCAGAGAGGTGTGTTCATAGATCTGAGAAATCAAATATCACTCAGGCCTTATGAATGCACCCGGCTAGACACAGGGAGATGTTAAAATGGATGGTTTACTTTAAAATGGAGATTGTTCGCTTTAAAACGTTAATTTACTTACACAGTATAAATCTACAAACTTCAAAGAACCCAACACACGCTAATCCTAGCTTCGAATGAGAAAAAGTCGTCTGCCTTCAATATGCGCGCGCAGTATTGTTTAAACATAACAAAATAACAGCTAGCAGATGTTTCCAACTTTACCGCAAATGATATAGGAAGAAAATAATTTAAATAAAGACATTTCAAAACCTTTATAATTTGTATGGCTGAAAAATGAACTTCTAATGATGCTATAATATTCTTTTTTTATATGAGAGATTTTTGTTTTCTTAGAAATAAGCTGTGAAAATTTACATTTTTATATATTTTTTAATCCATTGCATTTGCTTTAGACGCCAAAAGTAAAGATAAATTTTAAATAATAATTGATTTAATAGGCTTTATAAAGTAATTTCGATATAAATTTAAATTGCAATCAAATTTCCTAAGTACAATTTTTTTATTTTTTACACTCTATCGAAAAGAGCAATATATTTAATAGAGGTGACATCTTACTAAGCACTGGCCAGTTTTGGATAAATTGCTATAGGAATGACATGTTTTTAATTCATTTTTGCTCGGAAATACACGAAATTGGCTCGTGTTTTGTTCAGAAACTATGTTATTGAAAAACCTTTTCCATTTTTTTTTTTAAAGCAGAAGATCTTTCAGAAAAGAATGTCAAAGTCGGCGTTTTGATTTGAATATCCGACGTGACAGTGAAAGACAGGAGAAAAACTGGTCGTCACGTGACACGAATTGCTTATAACTTGATAAATAACTAAATTTCTATTTAAGGATTTTTACCTGTGTATTATATAGTATATTTTGTTAAATTTCATGAAAATGGTAATGAAAATTGTAAAAAATTATCTGCCTCATATATGTAGACAGATATTTATTTATTATTTTATTTTGGAAATACTCAATATATTTAAATAGTGTGTGACAATATTTTTATTAATGATTTAGGTACATGACATAATTCAAATCTATATTTTATGAGTTTTTTTTTTCCAAATTCACTCTCCGATCACACCGTGAAGTCACAGAGTGTTGGCATTTTGGTCATAGTTTTTACGTGACTTATGTGACTTGCAGTGACGTCATTGCAACGTCACAAAAATTTCTAAAGCTGTCAAAAAGTAATTTTCTTTATGTTATAAGATGTTCTAAAGTTTATTTTAAGTTTTCTTTAGATCTCCAAGACGTTCACATTTTGGTCACAGTGTGACGTTACAAAGTGGTGGCATTTTGGTCACAGATGTGACGTGACGTACGTGACTCACATTGACGTCACAATGACGTCACTGTGACTGTGCATGCTATGCGGGTGCAGAGTTCTGGAATGACTCTGCCACAATTATCTTTATATAATTGTTAATGTTCTATATAAATAATTATAAAAGTAAATATAGTTTTTTTGAAAAAAAAGATACTTTTTTATAAGCATTCAATGATTATCTTAAAAATCACGCCTAATTTCATAATTGCAATTCATGATTTTTCCTCAAATTTACGTTACAATACATTAAGTTGGTCGATCATGGAAATTTCACTGTTATTTTTTCTACGATTGGAAGAGAGCACAAGCTAGTGAATTTATTTAAAAAAAATAATAATTTTGTTCGGTTCTTTTTTTTTGTTTTTTGAAGTGATGGCAACAGCTAAGAAAAAATGAAACATTATTTAAACTATCTTTCTGGTATTTCTAAACTGATTTATTATCGTAAAATCATAATTAAATTAGTATCAAACTGTTAAATGTTTCTTTTTGTATGACAGAGGAAACTTTGTATTTGTCCGAAAAAGGTGAATAACATTCTAGTAAAATCCGAGATAATTCGTGTTATACATTACTTAATATTACTAAATCTAGGATTATTAAGAAAAAGGTGACACAAACGTATATATGTTATTTTAAGTGTAAAATGATAAAATGTTCATTCACGGAGATATACTCAATTAGATATACTCAGTGGGAAACGTTTTATACGGGGGCCGTATAAAAATTTTAATTTTGATTTTTTTCAAATTTAGTCTCCTGAAAATTTTAATCGATTTCATAGAATTCTGTACCTTTTTCTACGTAACTTTGTAATTTATAATATATGTCTATGATAAATATTTAAGAATAAAAGCCGAGGTCAATGTTTTTGGAACACCCTGTGTATACTATTCTATTATAAAATTATAAAATGGTGATTCACCGAGAAATTAGATATACTTAAAAACTACAAAAGATTTTTTTTCCTATTCTTTTTATTCAATTTATATGTAGAGACATAATCCTATTCAATATTGTCAAAACAAGAAATTTTCCATTCGTTCAAAAGCTTTTGAAAATAGATCCCCAGATGATATTGCCAGAAATTTAAAATCTTTTCAAGGAAATGCTTTTCGTTGGATGGTTGAATTTGCTAAAAAAAGTGAATGACGTCATAACAAAATCTGAGATATTTTGTTTTATTTATTTTTAAACGATACATGGTATTAAAAGGGAAAGCGCAAATTGTATAATAAAATTACTGTAAGCTTTAACTTATGTAAATTACATGCATGTGAACAATAAATTATATATAAGTTACAAAGTATAAAGTAAGTAAATTCCATATCACTTATTTATTTCGTACTTCAGTGACATACTTAAAATTAGTTACTTTAAATTTCTAAAATAAGTTAGATATAAGTTACATACTTAACTATGTATACGGTAAATTGATAAAAACATGTAAATTTATGTTTAACTTTTTATTTTAAAATTACCGTATATTCCGATGTATAACACGCACTTTTGAAAAAAGAAATTGTATCAAAATTTACTGGTGCCTGTTATACACCGGGTATACAAATGAAAGAAAAAAATAAAGCATAAGAATTTCCGATCTCTATATTAATGAGCAAAAAAAGAGATGGCTAATTCCGTTGGAATGATTTGTACAAGTTTAAAAGAATAGTCAGATATTTAGAAACCATCCCAGACATCCTAGCCAATCACTCAGTAATCGGCGGTACAGAAATACAGCAGGAAAACATTAAAGTAAGCATTAAAAGAGTGATAGTACAGTTCTAGAGAGTATTGATGATAAAAGCCAATTAAACTTAAAATTCCCAATTAAATTAATTCAATAGATAATAAAAGAATGCGTTGTGTAAGTTTTGAAGAATTCCTACTTATTAACTACCAGATAATGGCACAAGTATGTGTGCTATTAAACATTAACTAGAATGACTGAACTTCTATACATAAGAATTAAAGTATACGCAGGGGTGATTGTGTTCTGGTATTTTGTACACCACTACATTTATATAGCAATATTCTTAGCATGTCATCGCAGAATTTATCGATTAAAGAAGAAAAAGATTGCTATATAAATTTAGTGGTGAACGAAATACCGGAACACAATCACCCCTGAGTATACGTTATGTCAAGATCCTCGTCTGGCAGAAAGTAGTAGAAAAATATGGTCTGTGTATCAGAACGCAAATTTTTACCTATTCACTCGCAATTCCTCCGAATGATTTGAAAATTCAATGCCGAAAATCGTATCTTAACTATTTTCCCTATTTTCCCCATTTATGTTTCACTCTTACAAGCAGACTTGCCAAGTCTCCGGATTTTTGAACACCAGTATTATTTTAAAGAAAATGTTGTTCTTTTAAATCGAAGAATGTCCCGATTACATAAAAGATTGGCAGCTCTGCTTACAAGGAAGGTCTCCATAAGAGCATACTCACAAAATTTTGAAAAAATACAGAATATTCTTATCATGAAGATATATACGTTTATAAAAAAATTTGCAGCGGAACCTCGATATAACGTCCGTAAACAAATTATGAAAATTTTGTGTTTTGGCGATTTATCGCTGGGTTGGCGACACAATGAAATTTTTAAAATGCACATTTACAATAAATACGCTTTAAGAAAAAACGTTTTCTACCCTTTAAACTGAACTAGTGTGAGTAAGTTTAACTTAAATAAATACATTTTTATAACTACAGTTTTGCCATGCACATTTAGATGTACATTTAAAGAAAATTAACGATCGTATTCTACGGTTTAGAACTAAATTTAAATTGATTAAAAATGCTTCAAACTAAAAATTAATTGTCCGATTCTGAGCACTATCAATTTGACTTCGATATTGTTAGTGCCGGAGACAACAAGAAAAAAGTCGTTGCTATTGAAACAATGACTTATTCAATATCGAAATGTATAATGAGAGGGTTCTTAATCCGATATTTACTGTTAAAATACACTTAAAACTTATCCATCCAGCGACACCGTGTAAAATTAAATAACTTCAGCAATACTTAATTTGTATTTATACTATATAAGCTTATAGAAAAAATTATAAACTATTTAATCGTTGAAATTTAAATCCATAAAGTACTATGCATTTAAACACTCATATGACCAGACATTTTCAAATCCATTAAAGGGGATTGCATTTTGCGAAGAAAAAGTTTTGCTCGCCAAATCGCGTCTTTTTGCGTCAAATACTCGAAAGTATTTTATTTATTTTACAGATTTTCTGCTGGTATTCCGCAGTTAAATTTGACTGATACTTTATTACGTACATGAGTAGCTTCATTAGTATTTTTTTCAAAATATTCTGAGTATGTGCTTTAAGGAGACCGTCCTTGTTAGTTGCGCTTCCAAGATCTCACCAAAAATATATTCTTCGTTATACTTATAATTCAATTAGAACAATTCAATTAGAACACATCTTAAAGTATAACATACAATGAACATATTAATTGCTGTATATGAAATTTACATATGATAAAGGGGTGAATATGCGCTTTAATATGAACTGTAGTTTATGTCTTTGCGATGCTTTGTTGAATATTTATGATATATTGAAAGGCCATTTTCTCCCCCTTTACACTGTCAAACGGAAAAGATGTGTGAGATGGTGATATGAGTAAACATTGCAGCATCAACGTCCTCCCCTATGTCAAAGAAGCAGAAAAGGGTCCATAGGGTTGTCCGCATCCAATACACACCCAGAAAAAAGTTTTGTTGAATAAAAAAAATTTGGTTGACCCAACAAAACTTTTTGTTTAAATATAGGTCGATGGAAATTTTGTTTGAATCAACAACAAAAAAATTTTTTTGCAATTCCAAAAAAAAATTTGTATCGTCAGCAAAATATGTTTTGTTAATTCAAGTAAAATGGTTCAATTTTACTTGAATTTTGCTAAAGTGTACTCAACAAAACATGTTTTGTAGTTTTAATCAATTCCTTTTTCTGGGTGCATAGGGTGAACCTCATCACATCGAACAAAGTTCTTTGATTATTTGATCCTCCGCTATAGTTCATGACATTTCTGAAAGAATCCATTAGTTCTTAATAAAAGAAGCAGTTGATGAATTTCTGGACTGCTGAACAGTGATGTTATTAGTCCTTTAGGTGCATCACCATTTATAATCGTCCATACGAGTTACGTCGATTATGTCTCTTCTCATTCGTGACCGAAGACATGGAAAATTGAAGAGTAGTTATTCCCTTCTGTTATTTTATTACATGTCTAAGATTTGAATTTAGTCATTAATACTTTAAATGCCACATTTAACAATTCAATGCAAAGTAAAAATTTTGAAATATCTAATCATTAGCCAAAATATTTACACAAAAAATGAATATGAAAATTCTGGCATAATTTATTTACACTGGTTATTTGACCCTAATAATTCCATAAAATAAAATATTTTCAAAGTAAAACATACATAAAAAGTAAAAAACTTCAAATTTCTTCAAGTAAAACATACATAAAAATACACAAGATAATAAAACATAAAACATTTTGGTGAGAATCATATTACTTCACTAAACACATATTTATATGTATCATATTTCTGATATTAAAATACTTATACTAAAAAAAAAATTATTACTTTTTTTTCTTGTAATATCAAGCAAGCACAATTTATGTAAAAATATTTTTTATAATCATTTTATAACTTATTTTATATTCATTTTATTATTTTAACCCTTTCCGGCACAGTGGTCCCACTCCGGGCACACCTAATTTTAATTCCAAACTTGCATTCGACACCAAGAATATTTTAATAAAATTTTGCTTCTACAATGAAAGCTTAAAATAAGGAGTTCTTATTTTCTAAAAAAGTCGTTTGTAAATTCCGGTGTCAGTCAGTAATTTCGCATTTTGAGAACAGAATTTCTCTATGCCGGAAAGAGTTAAATATATTTTTAATTGACCATTTACTTTCAAAAGTTTGGACACCACTTAATCAAATTTAAAACAAATTTTCATCCTCTAAGACTAGCTTTCTCAAAACAACTGAAGCGCGTTTTTAAACGAAAAACAAGGACGCACGGAACAGGTGCGTGTTGCAAGCGAAACTTAGATGCCTTTTCCCCTAAGAGAGAAAAATATTAGCAGCTGAATTGATGGGAAAGGCCAATTAAACATAAAATTCCCACTTAAATTAATTAAGTGCATAACAAAAGAATGCGTTGTGCGAATTTTGAACAAACCCTACTTATGACCTACTAGCTAATGACACAAGCATGTACGCTATTAAACATTAACTAGAATTACTGTATTTCTGTACTAAAAATTAAAGTTCACGTTATGGCAAGATCCTCGTCTGGCTGACGAAGAATCCCCAAAAAATATTAGAAACATAGGTTATTTTTTAATTTGTATAACAATTAGAACACATATTAAAATATAAAATACAGCGAACATATTAATTTCTGTGTACGAAATTTACATATTATAAAGTTCTTAATACGATTTTTAGTATGAGATATAATTTATGTTTTTACCATGATTTTACCATGAAGACATGTGAGACATATGTTTTTGCCATGAAGAGAGCTTGAGGTTATGCCAATATTAAATAAAATAAGAAATTACAGCAGGAAATGGAAGGACTACATGGAAAGGATGGATTCTGATCGCATACCAAAAGCAGCCTTCAATTATAAACCAAGGGGGAAAAGAGACAGAGGAAGGCCACGAAGGAGATGGATTGAGGCCGGGACAGGCTTATAGCCTTAAACCATATTTTGGGATGATGATGATGATGACCGTGATTTTTTCAATATACGTTTCATTCAAAGTCATTTTCTGTTCTTTTACGTTGCCAAGCAGGAAAGACGTAAGAATTGGATATTATGCGTAATTATTGCAGCAAGCTGAATGAACCGGAATACCAAGCCCTTCGATGGAATTATAGTAGCGAAAGCTTTGGCAAGCTTATGCTCGTATTCACTATATACCTTAACCTAGAAAAACCTGGTCGAATGCTCAAATGGTATTCACCATTAATCTGATTGGGCTTCGCCTTGATCAGATTCAACCAGGTGTATCGTGAATTTAATTTGAGCGGTCGACCGAGATTTTCTAGCTTGAGGTAGGTGGTGAATACGAGCATTAGACATACCTTATGTTCACGCATTGAATTTGCTCATTTTGTTTTATTTTTTGTACTAAGCATTATACTTGTAAATATCCTTTATTGTATTTTCATGCAACGTACCTTACGAAGGTATCTATTCAAAGATCGGGGTGTACGTAATACGGCGAATATAACTAAAAATAGAAAAATATAGTCTCAAATCGGAGGTAACCGTTATACTCCAGACGTGTTATAAACTGGGAAATACGGTTTATTTTTTTTCCAGAGTTAATACTTTAAAAGATGCTTCACACAAAAATTAATCAAAAAACTAAAATATTTTCCTCTAACCATTTTATTGAATTTCACAATAGATAATGACCAATTCAAAATGGCCCTAGCCAAAAAATATATGTGAAATTTGCTTCAATTTTATGTATAACTGCATACACTTTTCGATGATACAATAATGAAAATGGAGCAAAAATCGCTTTCATATCGCCCCCTTTCGGCGGAATATGCCCAATTCAAATGGGACTTGCTGAATGTATATATAAAATTTAATAGATAAAAATTTGGTTGAAAACATATACATAAAAGTTGTTTGAATGCTATGCATAACTTCACACACTCTTCGATGATATAAAGAAGACGCATACACGATCGACCGACATTTTATAAAAACATGTTTTTCGATATCTCTGAAACCGGAAGATGAAAATATTTCGATTACATTCTTCTATTATAGATGGAAGAACGTAAAAATGTAGCTTCAAATCGGAAATGCGTGTTATGCACCGAAGCGTGTTATATGCCGGAATATATGGTGTATATGATTTCCAATGTTAATGTTTTTTAAAAGGTGCTTGAAGAAGAAGTAAGATTTACCAAAAATATGAAAACATTTTCCACTAAACATTTTATTGAATTTCAATATAGATATAAAATCTCATGCAAGACTGTCAGAATAAGAAATATTGTATCCGCTCCAAAGCATTTGACAATAAATCCCGAGATGATATTGCCATAGCCTAAACTTCATTCCAGGTTGTATCTCCTTTGCGAAACACAAAGGAATAGTTGAATTTGCTGGAACACACATTTTCAAATCGCAGATATATCGTATTATATATTGTTTAATATTACGTATTTTATGTTGAATAAGAAATAAAAAGTCTATTGAGGTCACGTGATGGGTTTTAAAATTCAGTAACTTGCAAACGGTGACAGATATTAAAAAAAATTCTTGCGGGAAGGTTATGTATGATGTAAGGAGTTTTCTTACTGTGATTCCTGATTTTAGCTCAAATTTTAAACAATAGATGGCGCTGACAGTGATTGGCTCTCAGTCGAGGCCGAAACATATTTGATGCACCGCCCACTGAATATTAGGCATGCGCGCTGACAAAAATGACGGCTGTCGCAGGCGGATTTTTTTTCAGCGTTTGTACGGTTCCTCGAACTTCAATACCAATAATACCTAAAAGTTTTCTTTGACTTGTTTGATCTCTTAAAAACTGGGCGAAGAAAACTTTTAGAAATTATTGGTGTTGAAGTTCGAGGAACCGTTCAAACGCGGAAAAAAAAATTCGCTTGCGACAGCCGCCATTTTTAAAAGCGCGCAGGCCTTGTATTCAAGGGGAGGTGCATCAATGCTGACTGCCGTCAGTTTCGACTTCGACTGAGCGCCAATCGCTGTCAGCGCCATCTATTGTTTGAAATTCGAACTAAAATAAAGAATCACAGTGAAAAAACTCCTGACATCATACATAACCCTCCTGCAAGAATTTTTTAAATATCTGTCATCGTTTGCAAGATATTGAATTTTAAAATACATCAGTCATTTTTGGGACACCCGGTATTTACTCTAAAGAAAACAGACAGACACAATTTTTACATTCCGAACCTTAGTAGAAAATAAAACTTTTATAATAGCTAGATTCCATTTATCTGTGCACAGGGCTAATCAAAGTTTCTAGGCAAATTTTAAAGATATATTAAGCAAGCAAATAGTAGATTTTATGTAAACTCTTTACGTGTATATGCAGGGTGTCTCAAAAAGGAGTACCTATTTTTAAAAATGAATAAGAAACAAACGAATAGAGTTATTAAAAAAATTCTTGCAGGAAACGGATGTGTGAAGTCTGGAATTTTGCTTAGAACACTTTATTATGATAGTTAAAAATCTGACCGATAGATGGCGCTACAGCACCGAAAATTACCCGAAATTAACCGGCAAGGGTATGAATTGGTCACCTTACTCACCAGATTTAAATCCGTGTGATTTTTTTTCTTTGGGGCCATCTGAAGGATGTAGTTTACTGCCAAAATCCCACTTCGCTAGCTGAGCTCCAGCGATTAATCGCTCAAGAGTGTGCAGCCATTTCCGTACAGACGTTGCAGAAGGTGAGTGCTAATTTCATTCAAAGACTCCGATATGTTATTGTGATGAATGGAGGACATATTGAAAATATTGTCATTTAATTTTCAACTATTGCTAATGAATGCGGTAGCCGCAGCGCCATCTGTCGGTAAGAATTTGAACTAACATAATAAAATACTCTAAATAAAATTCCAGACTTCACATATCCGTTTCCTGCAAGAATTCTTTTAATAACTCTATTCGTTTGTTTCTTATTCATTTTTAAAATTGGGTACTCCTTTTTGGAACACCCTGTAGCTATATATACAAGGTGTCCAATACAGACTGAAATGCGCTTTATTTTTTACCTATTGGAGATAGGAAAGTAATGGAAATTCCAAAAAATGTTCAAAACAAGGTAGTAATTAAGAACATGTAGGTAAAATATTCCTGTCATTATTTTTTTTAAAAGTTACACTTTTAAATGTGTTATACACTCCTCCTACAAAGAAAAAAAAATTGGTCATTCAGAAATATTTATCTTTGCTCCAACAAGAGTATTACAAAAGACGGCATATCTGTATCTTTAACGTTGATGGGTTGACGCTTAACTGAAAATTAAACATTATACTTGGTTACCATACATGAAATTAGAAATACAAATATGAGAATTTTAGGAAGAAAGAGGAAATATGGACGGTAATTCAGGGTTATTACAAAATAATCATCGGGTTTCCGAAGCGTTTATTTCGGAACATAATTGGGTTACAACAATGAGTTATATATGAAAATAAACCGAAAGTATGCACGATTGACGTCCATACTACAGATGTTCAATATGTGCTCCTTGAGTGATACGGAAGATGTCAGGGCGATAGTTCAGTTCGCTCCAAACATTACTCAGCATGGTCGCGTCGATGGTCGCGAATGCAGTCGTGATGCGGTTCCGCAACTAAGCGAAAGTGGAAGGTAACGGTAACAAAGTCTTTAACATATCCCCAAACGAAGAAGTCACACGGTGAAAGGTCCATACATCTTGTTACGAGAAACTGCACAAAAAAACATTGATTTTTGCGGAATCGCGTTGCTCGGATGCTCGGAATGCTCTCTGAATGGTTATAAACGATTCACACTTTGAACATTCTAGTACACAAAACGTTTTCTGCTGTCTAGTCGCCATTTTGAATATGACGTTCGCGCAGCAACCATGGCAACCACACGCGCATAACACATACGCAGCGCGAAACTGTAGTTAACTCCCTCTCGTTTGAGTTGTCATGGAAACGGATACGTTTTCTAGTTCGCACGATTAAACGTATCAAAACCTATGATTCATTTGTAATAACCCTCCCTGTATTATACACAGTTAAACAGTAAACAAAAAATAATCGACGTTTATGGCAATATTAGTGGAAGAGTAATCAAAATTTAAAGAAGAATTATTAAAAACACTCAATTATGAATTACAGTAGAAAAAAAACCCTTTAAGAATAATTTCTGATTACATATATCACATACTCTCTCCAGGCCTGTAGCTAGAAGTAAACAATAGGGGGTGCTCAAGAAAATGTAGGGGGGGGGGCTCATACTGTTTCTCTCTCTCAGACACATGCACGCACAAACACAGATATATATGATCAAAGTATTATATAGAAAGGTAAATTAGTGCATATTCATATTGTAGGCACTTTGTTTCTTAATAAATTGTTTATAATAACTTTATTTGATGCTAAGAAAAGTAAAGGCTCCAGACAGGGATGTAATGGAGGATATACGGTGGATACGCCATATACCTTCTGGATTATTTTAAGGAATACCGTATACCCTCTTCTCCAAAACACTATAGCATAGCATATAGTTTTTAGGGTATACCCTCTGCCTAAAGCGTATGCCCTGTGGTTTTTTTACTACTACATCACTGGCTGCAGAATGAAAATTTTCAGTGTATAATTATACTAGTGAAATAATAAGTGATGATGTCAATAAGTAAATAAAAAGCTGACAGTTCACCTGTTTCAAAAGAGTTGCAACCTTTAATTTTTTTCTGAATATTCCCTGTCGTTAAGGATTCTATAGTTATTTTTTCATATGATAAAAAAACATTAGAAAAATCAAGGACATTTGCATTTTAAAATTATTTTTGTTGTCTAGTCAAAAGCTAAAACCACTTGTATTTAAATTGGCTATAACTCATTAGAATAACTTTGTTTTATGCTAATAATGGAAAACCCTGCAAAATGAAAAATTTCAGTATATAACTAATGCAAAAGTCAATGTTTGCATCAGCAAAAAGTTGCTAATTCTGAGTATGTGCAGATAGGATGCGCGCCTATTGAAGCACTTATTTGCAGTTTTTAAACAAATACTACAGTTTAGTATTTATGCAAAACTGTAAAAAGCCTCCAAAACTAAGTTCAATTTTTGAACAGAGTTTCATTTGGATTTTTGAAACAGAATTTCATTTGGTGGCCTTGGCAACTTTCCCAGGGGGGGGGGGGGGGGGGCTCAAAAATTTTCAGGGGGTGCTGAGCCCCCCTGGCACCCCCTAGCTACGGCCCTGACTCTCTCGAGTATTAAAAACTATGTTTATTTTTACATAATGTTTGTCCGTGTAATGCTTTATTTAGATGCATTTGTAATGCAATATTATCTTACTTGTTAATGTAATTTTTGTCTAAAGGCCGTATATGTATTATTACAGAATGAAATAACTATTTAAATGGTGAAAATGTAAGTCAGCTATTAGGGTTTCGTTCATTTCACGAAACACTATTACACCCGCTTCGTTGTCTGTCCGTCACAGAACTGGTTCTCAGAAACTATGTAACTTACAGTCATGAAATTTTATGTATTTATAGCTAAATACCTATTATGAAGCTTAAAATCATAAAATTTGAAAAAAAAATCGTATTAATTTAATATAGAGAGACTAAAAACCCAAAATCTAACCGTCTTTTCCTATTAAATTTAAACATTTTTCATTATAGCAGTTGCCGACAATTAAAAATCCGCAATAAAATTCTTTCTACAATAATCAATTTTCTATTGAAATATTTCCACGTTAAAAATGAAAATGAAATAAAAAGTTTCACCAATTGAAAAAAAGATTAATATGACGGCATATTGGTAATAAAACGGAAATTTTCAAACATTTCTCAGTAATACAACTAGTATGAGTATGTGTAAATACAGAAAGCAACTTAATATGACGTCATTAGAGAATTAAAAAGAAAATTGATCTGACGTCTGACATTTTGAAGGTCTCTATACAACATGTTTAATTTTGAAATTGATTTTTTTTTTAAATATTGCATTTAGTCCACATTACAGATATTGTTATGACAAAGTGTAATAGCCGGCTTCTCCCACTATCGGACCGTTGAATTTTTTTAAAAAACGAGAAAAATAGACCGGTAAATTATAACTTTATAAAAAAACATGATTTTTTTTTTTTTTTTTTTTTTTTTTTGTAAATGAAATTTATTTGGATTTATTAAAGGAAGGATAAAGTGTTTTGAAAGTAATATTAAACGAAACCCTTTGTGCGATCTTCGATCACACTTAACCACTTGTTCTTTTTTTTCGTCATAATTCATTTCATTTTAACGATACAGTTACGCAGTTTTTCTAATGATCTTGTTGCAACAAAAGATAAACTTGACAATTTTGCTTAGGATGGTAGGTTGTTATAAAATTAAAAGTATAACTTTTAGAAAACTAATGACCGGATAATTTCGTTAAAGTATTCTTATTTCCAACCTTATTTTAATTAAACTCTTTCGTAATTTACATTGACTATACTTATCTCCAGCAGCTAAAAAATTAAACTGCTTTCAATCTTTTTCGGATACTCCGTATATACCATTTTTAGTGTAAAATTATAAAAAATGATTTAGAAAGAAATTAAATTTACGAAAAAGCTTCAAAACTTTCTTTCCCGAATACTTTTAAGGTATTTCTATACCGAGATAAAATCTCGTTAAAGCGTGTCAAAACAAGAAATTCTCCATCCGCTTAAAAGCTTTTAAAAATAAATCCCCAGATGATATTGCCATTACTTTAAAATCCATTCCAGGGATTGTTTCCTTTTGTAAAACATAAAGGAATGTTTGGATATGCCTAAAAGTTTGAATAATAACATATTTAAATATGATATGTTTACTTTGTGTTATGCCTTGTTGAGTGTTACATAGTATTATAAGTATAACGCAGCATAAAACATAAGATCATCACATTCAAAATTACTGTAAACATTAACGTAGTATGTAATTTAAGTACATATAAAGTAACTTACATAAATAAGATACAGACTAAATGTTACATGAAAGTTATAAAATAAGTCTCTTATAAGTTACACATTTAAAAGTATACAAAGTAAGGCAATAAAATACATGCAAATAACATTATGTTCAAGACCTTCAATTTATTAACTTTTAATATACGTATATTACAAAATTATAAAATGATGATTTTATAAAGAAATATGATTTATCAAAAAGGCTAAAAATATT
Source organism: Maratus michaelseni (assembly GCA_963931845.1). Classification (NCBI taxonomy): domain Eukaryota; kingdom Metazoa; phylum Arthropoda; class Arachnida; order Araneae; family Salticidae; genus Maratus; species Maratus michaelseni. The sequence continues at coordinate 129,766,602 of OZ007598.1, read as the reverse complement.
TTTTTCCTAGTCTTTTTATTGAATTTTAATGTAGATGTAAAATCTTCTTTAAGCGTGTTCAAACAGGAATGTTTGCATCTGCTGCTCAAAAGCTGTTCAAAATAAATCCACTGATGATATTCCCATAATTTTAATCTACATTTCTGAAAATATTTATAACTGTGGAATGCAAAGAAATGTTTGGATTTGCTAAAAAAGAAGATGGATAACACAATAGTATTAAAATATGTTTTTTTTTTTTTTTTTTTTTTTTTTCCACGGTCTCTGAGTTCTATAACTATATTTAGAAATATTTTCTCGCTGCTTTGAAAAGAAAAAAGTAAAATTTCCATTTTTCTACGGCCAAAATTCCACAACCTTTGAATTCTGTACTTCTCATACTTTGAAATTTCGGTGCTTTCCAGCACTAAGAAGGAATAGACAATTTTTTAGTGCCCTAAACGCTCCGAAATTTCATAAATTTCAAAGTGGCATAGCTCGCAGAGATATGGTCGTATAAATATCGAAATTGTACTGTTTTAACAGTAAAACTTCCATTCTTCTATGGTCAAAACTTGACGAATTATGATACTTTGAATTTTATGAAATCTCTGTGTTTTCGGGCAATAAAAACTGATAGACTATTATTTATTCTTCACATTACCAATTTTACACTCAGCCATTACATAAAAACATGGTAAAAGTTCCTTAAAAAACAATCCATCACCACTAAAAATGTTAAAAAGTTTCCAGAAAAATGTCACCATTACAAAGACGTTTTCACCCCAGCGGGAGCATCATCAGTTGTAATTTTCAGGCATCCCTCCTTCGGAAATTATCTGACTGGGTATCGAAAAATTCCTTCTAATCTCGTTCCTTTTCATCTTCTTTCCCTCGTCTTCTAATATCTTTTTCCAGCGGCAGTCTATCATTGCATGTACCATATCATTACAAACTTCTACTTTCGATGTTTTAATCTCTATAGCTTCTTTTATTAGGGCATTATAAAGATTTTACAGATATATTAGGGCATTATACAGATTTGGTCAAAGTACACAGATATACAGATAGTATACAGATTTTCGCTATAAATTCTATTTCTAGAGTTTCGAGTTTAATGGGGATTCTTATATTCGATCTTCCAAGGATTGTAGTCTGTTTATTCAATTTCAGATCACCGATGTGTTCTTTTTTTCTTTCTTCAATTTTTTTTCTTTTTGTTACGCCTATGCAGATAACCTTTTCGTTTCTGTTATTTAACCAATTGATGTTATATATTTCTGCTGTCAGTGTTTTTTCATATTTTTCGATTCCGTTTCTTATTGAACCCCAATCCCCCCTCTTCAAATCAATAAAATACGAAATCGAAAAACTTGAAAAGGCACAAACAGCAGTAATATATAAAATCAACTGCAATAGCATTTCTAAACATTAATAATTTTCTTGAAAGATTAGTAGAAAACTGCTACGAACATTACTGCTTTGAAACAGTGGTAGCCTAAAAATAAAAAGTCTTCAGTCGGGAGTCCTGAATATTTTAAACTTTCTAAAGCAAATATATTTTTTGTTCATTCTTTGCTAAATTTACATTTAAATAAGTTATCTGGAAAAGGGAGTTTCATCCAAACAATTCCTCTGTGAAATTCCTCTTAACTAATTTAGACTAGTTAAGACAGTGGACTACAGACGAGTCTCAAGTGGTATAAACAACGCGTTAAATGTAAAATTATGACTTCTAGAAAAGCAGAGTCATTGCATCTAATTTAAGTTCATGCCTATAAATCCCTTTTGGGATTGCTTTTAGGATTTTAAAACTCTTACTTTATATACGTCTTTATCAAAGTTGATCTATAACAGGCACGGCGAACCTATGACACACGTATCGTAAGTGGCACGCGACAGAATATTTTCGGCACGGCCATGATTTAATAAAAGAAAAATTAATTAAATTAAACAATATTTAAACCTGATAAACGACTTTAAACCAGCTGAGGATTTCTAATATTTTAATTTTTTTCTGAAATTGAAGAAATTGAAAGGCAACTTATTGAAATCCAATCTGTTCCAACGAGGACAGAATAATTCAACATATTCAAATCTGCCAACATTACGGATTTTTAAATTAAATGAACTGGGAATTATATTTAACTAAAGCAATCATTAAATAACAACACAGAAATAAGGAGCATTTTGTTACATATATTGTTCTGGTATCAGTTGTAATTTTATGACATAAAAAATAAACCGGGAAGTTTGGTAGATCTGCAAACGGAGAGAACATTTGAGGGAGCCGGGGCAAGAAAGTCCCAAGCCACATTTTTGGTGAAACAAATCTAACACTGTAATCTGTTGCTTAATATTGTAATGTATAATATCCTACATATAATTTGTTTCGAATATCACTTGGTGGCAGCATATGTCCCAGGTTTCGTTTTTGTCCCAAATGTTTATGCCCCCAATGAAGATAGCTAATTTACAACTAACGTAATAGTAATATCATTAAAGTAATGCCATATTGTTACTCAGAATATCTCAAATGTTACTAAGACACTGGCAAAAAAAATTTAGGTTATACAGGGTGTCCCAAAAGTATCTGTACAACTTCAAAATTTATTACAAAAGAAAATAATAGACCTACAGAAAAAATAATTACAACAGTGCATAGAGTAACTTAAAAAGTTTTTTTTTTCTACTGCCTTAGTAAACTTCAACATGAGATCCCTTCGTAGCACGAAGAATATCTAGGCAATATTCCAATTCAATCCACGAACGTTTATCATGCTAACATCAACAGTAGCTACTGCTGTTTGGATCTTTTGTTTCAATTCTATGAGACTATAAACTTTTGTTCAGATTTCATCAAACAGTTGTAACGACTGTTGATGTTAGATGATGTTAGATGTTAGATGTTAGATGATGTTACTGTTGATGTATGATGCTGAAACGCACGTGGATGGAATTGGAATATCGACTTGATATTCTTCGTGCAACGAAAGGATCTCATGTACAAGTATACTAAGGAAGTAGAAAAAAACTTTTTAAGTTACTCTATGTACTGTTGTAATTATTTTTGCTGTAGACCTATTATTTTTTTTTGTAATAAATTTTTGAAGTTGTACGGAGACTTTTGGGACACCCTGTATATCTTGATTTGAGTGTTTGATCAAATTTTCAAATTGAAATATCTCAGAAGTTCAAAAATGTGGCTTAGCACTTTTTTGCCCCGACCCCCCTCATTTGTAGAATATCAAAAAGAAGGATCATTAGTCAGTATAAGCAAAAATGCCAATGATGAAAGTAGGTATGAATTTTGAAATTTTGACAATTTGCTACTCTACCTAGGCCTGCGAAGCATTATTTTGATAACTGAATGATTTGTAAAACTGAAAAAGTAATCACTTTTCAGTTGAACAATTTCAACTTGCATTCTGATAAAACTAACTAAATATGGATCCAGTATTCATTATTTTGCTTCCAATATGCAATAAGAAAAATCACATTCAATGTTTCATTCATCTCTAAAATACAATTGATGGTATAATTATTACACATTATTAGCTATATTACTACACATGTATTATTTTTAACTGAATAAACAAATATTCAAGTCGTTTTGATCGACTATTTTTTTTTCTCGTTGTTGTCACGCCATAGTCACATAAATTCTTTAAAGGAAAATATGGCTCGCTGATATGAAAAAGTTCGCCTCCCCTGATCTCGAATAAATAGATTTGAAAGTTATATTTCATTATTCTACTTGTAATTGCTAAAAAGTGTAAAATAAAAACGGTAAAAAAGTAAAAAAAAAATGGTTTTATTAGACTGTTCACAGGTTTCGTCTCCATCAAAGCCATTATCAAAAGAAATAATAATATTTTAAAATTTCACGATATATGATGTAATGATTTGAAACGCCATCATTCAATTTTGCACGTACTCTTTCATATTACGCACGATATTTTTTATTGTTACTTGGATGTTTATTTCCATATTCGTAATCATGGAGTAACTCAACCTATAATTTTGGTAATTGAAATGATGCTGCATCGTTACATATTTAAATTTTACGTGTTACAATCTCTATGAGTTCTCTTATAATGGATGGATAGTATAGATTGGAGGGGATAATTACCTTACTTTCATTAACATTTATTTGAATGGTTTCATGAAATAACCTTATCAGGTGAGTGTTTTTTCTATTGCACTTTATATCAGCTATATGCTTCTTTTTTCTACCGATAAATTTCCTGCTAATCATGCCAATATAGTAATTCTTAGATCCATCTGCTTTAATAAATGGTATTTCATTTACTCCTTAATAATTATCAAAATTATTTGGCTCAAATTTAGTGCAAATGATATTCTTTAATTTTGAAAGGAGTTTGGAAATTAATCAGATATTGAAACGTTTACAGCTGTATTTTAAATACACAAAAAAGCAAGGAAAATATTGAAGAGCACAAAGTTTGTATTTTTGCGAATCTAATTTGTTTTTAGATATCTTATTATTGGCAATATCCACGATTATTAGTAATAATTAACATGTATAAATTATTAAAATTAATTAATTATTAAGTAAGTATTAATTATTAATATGTTGAATCTTAAAACCATTATTACAAGCAATTTTACGAATATTATCTAGTTCATTATCCAAATTATTTTCAGTACATGTCTTAGGAAAAATCTGTAGGCCGTATTTCGCCCTCGAGTTGTGGTAAAGCAAGAGCCGTCGTGGTAGCTCGACATATGGCCTAGTGACCGTCTCCCCCTATGGGGTTTCGCAAACGAAGTCGTCGGGGGTTCCTCGGCGGTTCCTCAAGGTTCCGTCTCTGCGGAAGTTTCCTCCGAGAATGGGGTTACTGTCGTAGCGACCTATGTCATCGACCTTGGTAAAATGACCTGGAGGTCCGCAGTGGGGAGTGGCTCCAGGCCGATCGCAGCGCCGGGGCGAGACAAAGCCCCTGGTGCGTTATAATCCCTTCAGAGGTTTGGGCGCGATGGTCGTTATCGTGACGCCAGCGACCCCCGTGGGATCCAGGCGGCGCAGGCTAGTTTTATATCTAAAATTACATGCTACAGAATGAGGAAATATAAAATGGCATTAGCTTTGAAGTATATAAATTATTGAAAAATTATCCAATCAATGTTAAAAATAAACTTTAGTTATTAACGCATTCAACGAGTTGAAGAAAATATTATCTACAAAACAAGTCCTGCAATTATATAAACAAGGATCCATATTGGAGCTTCATACCGATGTCAGCAGCCAGGGATTTGGCGCAGTTTTATAACAAAAAGTAGATGATGAAAAAGTTTTTGATTGCAATATATGAGCAAGAAAACTTCGCCACAACAGGAAAAATTTTCAGGTTCGAAGTACTAGCCTTAATAAAAGGTCAAAAAAATTTAGGAATTACTTAATGGGAAATAAACTCAAAATCACAGATTATGCTGCATTCCGGAAAACTTTAAATAAAAAAAATTTATCACCTAAAGTAGCAAGATGGGCATTACTCATCGAAGAATATGACTACGAGATAGAACATAGACCAGCAACAAGAATGAATATGTGGATACATTAAGTCGGAACGTCCTGATAACATAATCAGTACTGATTATAACTAGATCACAAGGTGAAGTAACGAAAAGACCAGCAATAGAGCAAAGGTTAGGTGAATCCATAAAAGAGATCAAGTCGCTAGTCAATTTTTACCATAAAGTTAAAATGAAGAAAGTGAAAACAAAAAGACCAGAAAACGAACCGACGGACAATATATGCTAATGATTTAAACGGATCATTTGCCGACCGAAAACATTCCAAGAACAAAACACCGATATCGAAATCAAAGTATACGTTCAAAAGATAATGTATGGGCGTACATAGGAAAAGATTAGATAAACGAATAGCATAACCTACTTCATTGGATATCGGTTAAAAATTATTTAGCCGATAATTTGTGTATCCTGTCACAGTGGAGAAGAAACCTATCGATAAAAGCATAATCAACAAATATTTTTATTAGAGAGATTTATTTATGAAAGTTCTGTTTATTCACATATTGTAAACAAGGAAAAAGAAACTTGTTTTTTTAGGAAAATATTGCAAGTTTCTTAAAGTGTTTTAAAAATCAATTTCAAATGGAATTGGATTGGTATTGGTATTATATAAAGAGCAATAATCTGATTCTGAAGTCTTTGCACAATCAGTGTTAGTAACATAAAGAAGCCATGGGACCTCCCATTTCTATCATCACTTTCTGTGTGAAGTCCTTTTCCACAATTACTGGAAAAGGAAAGAACTCATGTATTTCTACCATAGTTGTACTTGTAGTTGCTCACGCCTTTCTGCCCGAAAAAATGCAATTTTTACTGATATCTGCCAGTGGTGGTTTATAAAAACAAATTTACTAGACAGATTTTCAGGGATATGAAACTCACGAAACGTTGTTATGGAGAAGTATTTAGAATTAATAGTTATTTATATGCAAAATTTTATTATCAATTTTCTAGTGCGTACTTTCAGTGTCAAGCTCGGGTTCTGGACACAAAATGTTTCGGACTCGGATTCCAAATCGCCGGGCTCCGGCTCCGAAAAAAGAGCCTAATCTGAACTAATTTTTAGACATAAAAGGAGAATCTATAATAAATAATATCGTCTATAATATAATCTATAAAAGGTAAAATATTGAAGGTAAATCTATATAGTGTATAGATTCAGTATATATGAGCTATTCATAATATTGAGCATAAATTATTCGTGACACTGCAAGTTTCAGAAAATGATTTCGGCCAATTAATTCACCTATGAGATAATTTGAGTTAATAAGCAATACTTACGATTATGAATAGAAAGCAAGTATTTGGCTGTTCCTAGATAATATTGTAGATTATTGGGAAACTAAAGCTATAGTGAATCATTGATATATGAATAATTTAAGTAGATTCACATATAGGAACACACATTGTACTTTACTGTAAAAAAAAGACAAATGTTTCTTAATCTAGGAAAATAGTAGAGTTTTTTGGATGATTCCGAATTCAAGGTACAAACGGGGTTGGTGTACAGGACACTGTAACAAACAATTTTTGTATAGGAAACCGGGGTCAGATATTAATTTATATAGCAAAAATACAAATAAATAAAAATAAATGTTTTTACAATAGGTTAGTTACATACAGCACACTGTAAAAATCCTTCACTATATAGAAAACCACTGTCAAAATTCTTTTATTTAGTCACAATTACAGGGCGTCTCAATCCAATCCGAAGTCGTGTTTTAGTCCATATTTTTAATAGTAGTGAAGATACTTTAACGAAATTCTTACTTACAATTACTTACAATTAATTACTTACAATTACTTACAATTACTTACAATTCATACAAAGATGAACCTGTTGCAAACTTTGTTGAAATATCTTCACTACTGTTAAGGTTATAAACGAAAACGCGACTTCGGATTGCAGTGAGACGCCCTGTAATTTTGACTAAATAAATGCATTTTGACACTGTTTTCCTATATAATAAAGGATTTTTACAGTGTCCTGTACTAACCTACTGTAAAAACATTTATTGTATAGTAAATCAAGGTCGAAAATCCATTTATTTAATCAAAATTACAGTAAGCTTTTGCTAAAAGTATTCTTATTAGTTGTACATTTTTTTCTCTAAAATCGGTATGATGCATTTTCTTAGTTTGTATTCAATGATTACTCATGTAATCGGGAAAGCTTATTTACTTATTGTAAATGTAAAAACTATGGGAAAACACATGTGCTTTAAGTAATTATAACTGTTGTAATTTACGTACTTGTAGCTACTTTTAAATTGATTTTTTTGTAACTATAATTATCCAAAGATGTTATGTAGGCAAAACGCTGGTAGTTTGTACGACATTTTTATACGAAATCTCCAGACAACATTGATCACATGGAATTTATTTCTTTTGCTGCAAAAACATCATAATAACAAACTACACTTTTATATGCTGAATTTTAAATTGACCAATGTAAGTAGGGACAATATACCAAAACAGAAATGTAAAACCGTAAGGCATTCCAAGAAAGAGGAAACATGGATGATAATCCACATGCAGTTGAACTTAAACAACAGATAATCGATACTTGTAAAAATGTTATTGATGAAGAACTCCAAAATATTTAAATAAGCGTTATTAGTATATAGTTCAGTTATGTACTGGAGATGAGAGGAAGCACTTTGAAAATGTTTCGTGAGTTGCCTTTATTATTATTTTCTTGGATTTGAAACTAAATTTGCCGCTTTATATTATTGCTGTGTAATCATTTATTTAGATGTATTTATGATGAAATTTTGTCACACTTATTAACGTGTTTTTCTTCAAAAGTACACTATCGTCCATTTGTGAATGGTCCTATTTTTATTGATGATAGTAATTTAAATGATACGAAAAAAATTCCATTTTTCCTTTCTTATAATTTAGTTAATTTAACACATTGTTTGAAATTACTCATTAGTATATGAGCGAGAAACATTTTCCGGGGCGCTATACCATACGATGCCATCAATATTTTCATTGATGACAAATTATCTCTATGAAATGGGATTATTGATAATTTATTACCATATATTAAAAAAAAAAAAAAAAAAAAAAAAAAAAAAAAAAAAAAAAAAACACTGTGGAACTTTAGGATTTCAGTTTGGTGTACAACGTGTAAAACTAATTAAAATTTCATATTTTTCAAATAAAAATGTATGAAATTAACTCTATAAAAGTAACAATGATTGCCGAAATTGCGAATTGTCAATCCTTTGATTACGGGATTGGGATATATGTCGTCCCAACAACTCTTCCTCTACTCTATTCGCACCACTTTTTCAAATATTGTCTTTGCCATACTCTTGAGCTAGGAAATTTTCAAAAGAAATCTACGACAAAGAAATTTGTTTGTAAATTGTAGTACGAGTGAATATAAAAATAATCGCCAGTCCTAGCCGCAATGAAACGGTTAAACTACTTGGTAAACACTTAAAACCGGTTTGGTAATGGCTGCCAACAAAGCCACTTCGTCACAGTCTGTGGTGGTCAACGTGTTGAAAAACAAAGGTATACTGTTTTGGATCCTATTTTAGCAAAAGGAAAATTTTCTGACAATGTTTGTATAGGGGGTTGTATAAAATTTTTTAAAGCGTAACTTTTCAAAAATTAATGGGAGGGCTATTTTATTAAGGGAACCGCAGACCTTCAATTTGGCTAAAATTGCCTAAAAAATCGTTTTTTTTATTTTGATTTATTACTACTACCGAATCCGCCCAGCGTTGATCGGGCACGTGATAATAAATTTAAAAAATATATCAGTTTTTTATTATTTTATATCTTGAACCCGATTTTGTATGAAATTATATTTTAAAATGAAAAATTGCGAAAAAATATTGATGTTTAGTGATAAAAGCGCCTCTCATTTTCATGTTTTTTTTCACGTAGGGTCGGTCCTTTCATAGTTTTAAAATAAAAAAGTTATTTTTCTCCGAACTCTTTGAAATTTTTATTGGTTATAAATAAAACTGTTTTACAGCCCGTGTAAAAATTTCGTGAAAAAATATTGTTATCGAGTTGTAAAAGAAATGTTTTCTTCTAGCTGTTTTGTTTGTTTCTTTGTTTTTGCGTCAGCTCCTTTCACATAGCAATAAAAAAATTATTTCTCATCTTCCAAACTATCTGAAATTTCAATCGATTATAAATATAACTGTATCCAATCTGTCTTTAAAATTTTGCGAAAAAATATGCATGTTTTGTAGTGAAAACATAATTTCTTAAAAAAAAAAAAAAAAAAAAAAAAAGCTTTTAACCAAATGGTCATATTACGCCATCCGTTTTCAATCAACCCTTTTCCATCCCCCTAGGCTAAACAGGTTTCCCGTTTCTGAGGGGAGAAGCCTTCAAAAAAGTTAAAGCATGCGCAAAGAGACGATTTTCGTGTGGAATACAGAATGTGAATTTGGCAGAATGCGCTTTTCGCTTTACATATATAGATACTTCAATATTAACGGCAACATTTGCAAAAAACCGTATGCAATTGCAAAGATTCCTATCGAAGTTACAAGCATTTCAAATTTGACACCGTAATTGAGTTATACTAAAAAATAAAACTTTAAATCGCGTTATCTATAAATGAGAATTTTCGCCGAGTTAAAATATTCAGAACGTTCCAAGCGTCTTATGTTTTATCCAATTTTCATAATATTTAGTATTATTGTTAGCAATGTGCTACATTTCAAAACTTAGTATTAATATGCATGCATTACTGTACATAAAATTTAGTAGTTATATAACTTTTTTACGTGAAATAAAAAAGAAAATGTAAATATTGGAAGTTTTTTATTAATTTTTCTCCATACATTGGTACAATTTTTAAACGCATGCCAACTTTTGTTGCAATAATATAAAGCTACCATTTAACCAAACACCATGTTATTAAAGCCAAATTTAATGCGCATGGAGCATTTTTAATTAGAGTGATTAAATAATATATTTTAATTAATTAGTTAATTAATTACACACATTTTTAAATAAAATTGATTAATTTACTTAGAAAATATATGAATTACTATGTGTGCAAAATTTCAGTACAATTGAGTGAAAAATATAAAAAAAAATCCCTGACGGCTCGGCCTACAGGCACAGGTAGATTTCGAAGACGCAGACCGTGGGCGCCTGCTTGTTGAGCATTTCGGAAGAAATTACCTTTTTGCCATGATGCGGTAGTTGGAACTGCCCACTTCGAAACCTAACTTGTTTGCAGGTGGAGCCGGCAAGAATTTTTTTGTTTTGTTTTTATTTATTTATTTATTTATTGCTATAAGGGTTGGTCCTATAAAAAACTTGTCAATATGAAAGTTTTAGATAATATTAAGAGGATTTATAACAAATTTAAGCGGATTTTATATCTTGTGAATTGACGAAGTTATGAATTTTTTTCTTCTAACTGCCCCCCCTTCCCCCCCCCTTGGGGCCATTTTTAATGATATAAAAAAATCTGTCAAACATTAGTTTTCAGCCCTTTTCCTAGAAGTAATAATAACTTCAAATGGATTCGATACGTATCATAATTAAGAAATTGTTTTCCCCCCCCCCACCCCCCACCCCCATTCCCTGGTTCGATTTTGCCCATTAACGAACTTGACCGAGATTTTATGCCCTTGATTTTATGTATCAGTTTGGAAGAGATTTGTGCAAAATTATTGCAATTATCGTGTCCATAAAAAAGTGACATAGATAGATAGATAAAGTTTTGAACTGGGGGTGGTTCTGGGTTCTGGGAGTCATGATCGGCGTAGATCAGCATAAATTTTTCAAAAATGCCAACTTAGGTCAGAATGTAATAGGTAGTATTTCTTATGAAATCTACCTAAAAATTGTTTTGTACGTCCACTGTCCCCTTAATATTTTAAATTGATGCTTACCTTATTTTGAACGCTTTTGCATTTTACATTGCCTACTTATCTCCAAAGGGTAAAATATTAAAACGTATTTCGATTTTTTGACTCACCCTATATAACAAAGGACTTTCAATCAGTTTTTACTTTTTGTATTGAGATATCTTTAGAACAAGCAATTAAAACAAGTGGGTAAGTGTGATCGAAGATCACTCAACGGGTTTCGTTTAATATTCCTTTCAAAACACTTTATCCTTTCTTTAATAAATCCAAACAAATTTCATTTAGCAACAACAACAAAAAAAAAGGTCATGTTTTTTATAAAGTAAAAATTTACCGGTCTATTTTTTCCTTTTTTCGAATATCTAAACCAGCCGGATAGCGGTCCAAGCCCGCTATTATATTCCTTCATAATAATATCCGTCATACGGACTAAATGCAATATTTAAAAAAATAATTTCAAAATTAAACAAATTGTACACCTTCAAAATGTTAAAATATGTGAATATTTCCATAATCGGATTTTTATCACGATTCAATATGTTTCTCAAACTCATATATTTACTATTCTCTATTATTTATATTGATACTCGCTTTGTATTATTCTCAAACATTTGAAAAATCCGTTAACTTCCGATATGACGTCAGATTTTCTTTTTAATTCTCTAATGACGTGATGTTAATCTGCTTTGTGTTCATACACATATCATACTCCTTGTATTATTGAGAAATCTTTCCGTTTTATTACAACTATGACGTCAATCAATTTTATTTCATATTAATCTTTTTTTCAATGGGTGAAACTTTTTATTTCATTTTTATTTTTCACGTGGAAATCGTCGGATATATTATTGTAGAAAGAATAATTATTATAGAAAGAACTTCATCGTGGATGTTTAATTTTTGGCATCTGCTATAACGAAAAATGTTTAAATTTAATAGGAAAAGGCTGTTAGAATTTTGGCTTTTTATCTCTATTTATTAAAATAATACGAATTTTTCAAATTTAATTATTTTGTGCTCTTTATAGCTAGTATTCTGTTATATACACGCAGTTTCAACTCTGTGAGTTACATAGTTTTTGAGAATGACTCTGTGACAGACAGACAACGGAGCGGCAGTAATAGGGTTTCGTGAGATGAACGAAACCCTAAAAATGAATACCATCAAGTATCATTAGTAAATATAAATTATATTTGTCGAGATTATTTGCTTTATTTTATTAATATTTTTAAAGCTTTATGGATCATCTCAACTCGTTTATATTTTCAAAAATGCTTAATTAAAGTATTTCATGTCTGTAAAATTTCAGCAAATTAAAACATGCCAATGACTTATTTCAAAAGTAATCTGAACAAAATCCCGTTCATAAATCGTCTTATATTATGCATACTATAGAACTTCAAGCACAAAATTAGAATTTTTGGAATAGAGCCGACGTGCATAGCTGCGAAGACATAAAATGTTCCTAAACTCCTGTGATCCAATTGTAAACAGATTTGATGAAATATACAATGATAAAAGTTTTGAACGTCTTATTATGATTTATGACCCATCTCAACTAATTTATACTTTCCGAAATTGCTTAATTAAAATATTTTATATCTGTGAAAATTCAGCTATATAAAACATACACAATGACTTATTTCAAAAGTAATCTGAACTAAAACCCATTTATAAATTGTCTTATATTAAGTAATTTCTAGCACCTCATGCACGAGATTAGAAATTTTAGAATAGAGCCGACGTACATAGCCGCGAAGCCATAAAATGTTCCTAAACTCTTGTGATCCAATTGTAAACAGATTTGATGAAATATACAATGATAAAAGTTTTGAACGTCTTATTATGATTTATGACCCATCTCAACTAATTTATACTTTCCGAAATTGCTTAATTAAAATATTTTATATCTGTGAAAATTCAGCTATATAAAACATACCAATGACTTATTTCAAAAGTAATCTGAACTAAAACCCATTTATAAATTGTCTTATATTAAGTAATTTCTAGCACCTCATGCACGAGATTAGAAAATTTAGAATAGAGCCGACGTACGAAGCTGCGAAGCCATAAAATGTTCCTAAACTCTTGAGATCCAATTGTAAACAGATTTGATCAAATATACAATATTAAATGTTTTGAACATCTTATTATGATTTATGATCCATCTCAACTAATTTATACTTTCCGAAATTGCTTAAGTAAAATATTTTATATCCTTGAAAATTCAGCTATTTAAAACATGCCAATGACTTATTTCAAAAGTAATCTGAACAAAAACCCGCTTATAAATTGTCTTATATTAAGTAATTGCCATCGAATTTTAAAGAGATTTGCTGAAATATTTATTGGGAAAAGTTTAAACGCCATTTTATAATTTATATCGCGTCTCAATAAATTCATACTTTCCAAAAGTATAACTTAAATATTTTATATACGTAAAAATTCAGGTAATTAAAATATGCCAATAACTTATTCCAAAGGTAATCTGAACTAAAACCTGTTTATAAATTGTCTTACACAAAGTAATTTATCTCCAAGCACAAAATTAGAAAATAAGGAATGAAACCGACCTACATAGCCATAAAATGTTCATAAACTCTTGCCATCGAGTTTTAAAGAGATTTGTTGAAATATTTATTGGTAAAAGTTTCAGCGCATTATTATAATTTATGATCCATCACAACAAATTCATACTTTCCTAAAGTACTGTTTTATATTCGTAAAAATTCAACTAATTAAAACATGCCAATGAATTATTCCAAAAGAAATTTGAACTAAATCACGTTCGTCCAAATTTTGTCCAAATCCGTAAATTTATAGCACTTCAAGCACAAAATTAGAAAATTTGGAATATAGGCGACATACATATCCACGAAGCCATAAACTGTCCCTCAACTTTTGCCATTGAATTGAAAATAGAAAACAGAACAGCTGCAATATTCAATGATAAAGTATCAAACAATTTATTATGATTTATGATCCATCTCAACAAATTTATACTTTCCAAAACTTCTTAATTAAAAGATTTGTATCCGCAACAATTCATCTAATTAAAACATGCCAATGACTTATTCCAAAATAAATTTGAACTAAATCACATTCGTAAATTTTGTCCAAGTAACTTACAGCACTTCAAGCAGAAAATTAGAAAATTTGGAATATAGGCGACGTACATAGCCACGAAGCCATAAACTGTCCCTCAACTTTTGCCATCGAATTGTAAATAGATTTGCTGCGATATTCAATGATAAAGTATCAAACAATTTATTATGATTTATGATCTATCTCAACAAATTGATACTTTCCAAAACTCCTTAATTAAAAGTTTTGTATCCGCAACAATTCATCTAATTAAAACATACCAATGACTTATTCCAAAAAGCAATTTTAACTATATTGATTTCATAAATAAAGGACTCATATTAAGCAATTTATAGCACTTCAAGCGCAAAATTACAGCCGACAAACATAGACATGAATTCCTAAAATTTTCCTAAACTCTTGCTATCGATTTTTAAATTGTTTACGGGAAAAAATCAATGCTAAAACTTTTAATCGTCTTAAACGATAATTTGCGATAAATTCAAGGATCAAATTATGGTTTATTTACAAAAAAATCTAGATATAACAGACTTTGTTTTACTAAATGAAAGATATTTGCATATTGCTGAAGTCTCCATAAATCATTTTAAGATATATTCTCTAAATATGTTTTACGGTAATATTTTTAACATTTTATAATTTTAAAAAGAATGTTTTGTTATTTTTCAGGCGTTAAGTGCTTTTGAAATGTCATTACTTAGCGAAAATTCCAAAGAGGGATTTTCCAAGTTATTCCATTACGTTCCATACCGATATTTGTAAAGAAAAATAAAGCAGAAATAAATGTAATATTGATTGTATTAAATAAATTAGTATATAAAAGTTTCCATGTGGACACTTTTTCAGTCATTCGGAAATTTTCCAGTTCCTATGATATCGTTACCAATCGTATTGAATTAAAAATAATAAAGTGCATCTACGTATCCATCGTTTACTGGAGTCCCATTACCTGCGATATAATTTGTGCAGCTGTCAAGTTGCAAACCAGATGTTATTGCCAATAAGTTTATCTGAGTGAAATGTGTAGGCCGGTTGTCAGTCCAGGTAGCTCAATAAGCAGAGCGTTGACAATTTAAGTCAAAAGAATTCCGTTCGACTTCCGGGTTGGACACTTTTTGACTCGGTTGAAAAAAAATCAATATATTTGATATCTTTACCAGTCAGTTACCAATCAGTATGATTGAGTTAAAGATATAATAAAGTGTAAATTCTTTTGTTTACGATATCTTTACCAGTCAGTTACCAATCAGTATGATTGAGTTAAAGATAATAAAGTGCAAATTCATTTGTTTATGATAGATTTACCAATCAGTTACCAATCAATATGATTGAGTTAAAGATATAATAAAGTGTAAATTCTTTTGTTTACGATATATTTACCAGTCAGTTACCAATCAATATGTTTGAGTTAAAGATAATAAAGTGCAAATTCATTTGTTTATGATATATTTACCAGTCAGTTACCAATCAGTATGATTCAGTTATAGATAATAAAGTGAAAATTCATTTGTTTATGATTTTTCTACGCTTCCGTTACAGGGAAAGTTTCTTGAGGTACCGTATCTGATAGTGTCAATTACTGATGTAAAAAAAGACGTACCTAATTTTTAAAACTCTGAATCAATATCTTATAGTCCAGAAGGCAGCATCACATTTTTGCAACCAATTTCAGCGTCGATGATTCTGGCATGTATGATAATATAGATGGTGTATATAACAAGAGTACCAGTCAGCTGGTGCACCAGCAGATGTTGCCACCATAGCAATATAGCATAGCTCACTGCATTGTGGAATGAATTACCACTCGATTACTGATGATTCCTTTGAGTTGAGTTAATATCAATAAACGTGTTGCCATTTATTTCACATTGTAGTGGACTCCATGGTGTTGCTATGGACTGTTAATAATTTGTAGCAAACTCTCCAGTCAAAATCGACCGTTTTTATAGAAAACGGTTACATAACCGTATTTTAACACTATTCTGATCATAATTTGGGCAATAATAAGGTTAAAAGATAGTTTAATTACGATTATATAACCGTTTTCTATAAAAACGGTCAAATGCTACAAATTTTTAACAGTGTGGTGTGACAGCTGATTATCAGTTTCGTTATCTGCACCATGTAATCTATCATCGACGCTACAATTGATTGCAAAAAGGTGGCGCTGAACCCCAGACTATTGAAGAATATTTTTTTTGGTAACGACTTTTTAAGGAGTTTTTGGTTGATAAAGTAAAAAATTGGACTACTACTTACAAAAAAATCAGAATAAGGTAAGCAAAATAGTGTCCTTTAGTACATAGCCTATCAAATGCCCTGAATCTACCCTAATTATATTCTAGTTACACCCAAAAACACCATAGCAAAACCATAAGTATATCACTATGTGTAAGATAAATTCGTCAACTAAGTTTAAAATGGTAAATAATTATTAACACTTCAAGTAAAAAAGAAAAGAAATGGATGAGTTGAAAAAAATGGATACCAGCAGTTTAAATTCAATAAAATATATTCTTTGTAAATAAAGATTGTCATCAATTTTGTAACTAACTCGTGTGAAAATTTAAAATTTTAATAATTTTACATATCTTATAAAAGACATTTAAGAATAAACTGAAAGATAAAAACAGATTTTATCCTAGTAGCCTTACGTTAAAGTAAATACTAAAATTCATCAAACTTTTCGGCTGAATTGTTTTATTTTCACAAATAATTCAGGTGTGATCTGTAATACTGAGATTTAATTTATTTGTGATATCACATTATTCAAAAAATAAATGTTTTGACCAATGAATGAAATATTTAAACAGCTTTCAATACAAATTTTCTTTTACATGCAAATCATATTTCATTAATATTACTGACTTCATGTACTAAATTAATGTTGTGAACTACTAGTCATCATAACTTCCTATTCAAACTTCCTAACGCTAGTGAATGAAAATATCATACGGCAATAAAAATTTAACTAATGAAAACAGACCAATAACTTATTCTAAAAATAGTATTAATTAAAGCTGAGGTATCATGCACTCATAAACAAGGTTAAAACGTTACGTATTTCATAGCACTTCAAGCGTAAAATTAGAAAATTTAGATTTGTGAGACAGTAAACTTCTCGCTACGAAACAAAAATATGTATTCTCTCTAAATCCTTGCCATTGATTTTTAAGAAGCTTCTGAGGAAAGGATCAATACTAATACTTTTATATGTTTTAAAAGCCTTTTTAGAATAAATGGGATAACTTGATGATATATTTAAACAATTTTTCGAGACATAGAAAACTTTAATTTATTACAATATCGTTCATTGTAGATGCATTTTTTATACATACATTCTTTTAAAAGATGTCTTTTAAATAATCTTTCCGGTTGTTGCATTTTTAAAAGTATGTAGAAGTTTAATTCTTTTTTCCAAGAAATTTTTAACATAATTTATTTTAATATTTAGCAACGAAAAACTTCACAATTATACAAGAATGTGCTTTAATATATCACTGCCAAATTAACAAGTAAAAAACTAAATAAGTTTCGAAAGAAAATACAGTCGAACCTGGACAAAAGGGGCTTCAATAAATGAGAAACCTTTATTTTAAGACTACTTCTTCGGTCACTGCAATTTCCAAAAAAAAAAAAAACCTTTGTTAGTGGAGACATTATACCGTTTTAATTGTGATTGTTTTTACAACGTATGTAGTGATAATTACCTTCATATATGATCCGATCACATAAATAACCTTTGTAGTTAGGAATAAACTAATACATATTCACATAAGTTATTTAGAAGCACTGAAAAGGGTATGTCTTGAACTTTATTATAGTTTGAGATTAAAGAATACGTAACTAAAACAACAGGATAAATGAAAAATCTCTTTATTCTGGAGGATGATCGCTTCCATTTGTTACACGGAAGCGTGCGCCGGGTCTTTCAGGCAAAGGAGATATTTTCTCCATAAAATTGTCAGAAAAGATAGAGATATGTAGAGAAATATACTACGTGGGTGTTCTCATATTCATTCTTGATGCCTTTATACTCCATTTATTAACTCTATCATTTCTGAGGTAAGAAGGAACAAGTTGGAAATTGTACGTCAAACGTGACAAATGAAGTGCGTTCGTACTATAGCTAGTTATATAAATATTCAGATCTTGATGATTTTTAATTCTGTGAAATGAATTATATCGTCTGCAGATTAATTTCTGTAATAAAATAAGTATCTCGGTCGCTTGACGATTAACCATCGCAAGCTCCTATAGCAAGAAAGCACCGATTTTTTTTTTATTCAAATTTCTGAATAAATATATTTATTAATATCTTCAAAAGTTTTGATTCGATTTTCATAAAACTTGAAATGTCTCGACAAAATTCTACAAAGACAATATATCATAAATTTCAAACCATTCGGTTGGGTAGTTTTTGCGTTGTTATATGCAGACGGACGGACAGACAGACAGACGGACGGACCAGACGATGACAATAGGTGCTACGTATTTATACAATTACGAACGCATCTAATAATAAAGAAATACGCAAATGTTCTATTCGTCACATGAATCTAATTCACTATCAGACTTCTTCATCCCCTTTTGTTTAATTTTCTTCATTAAGGTATTCCAAATAAGTTCAAACTTCAACTAATAAGGTATGTAATCATTTCACTTCATCTTTATAATCTATATATTTAAAATGTAAAGCGGCTTTCTTAAGACCGATTCCGGTTTATCTGAGCATGCGCAATGAGCATTTTAGAGTGCTTTTCTGCGCTAAACGGGATGGAAAACCGGTTTTGATAATTCGTTTCATTTCAGAGGAACATTTAACACAGTATAGATGTTTGAGTGGTCTAAAGCGCCAGAAAGAGGAATGTTGGATCTCTAAAAGACGCGTCGATTCGAACCTCGCTCCTGGCATAAGATGTTTCTTAGCTATTGATGGTTTGTGGTAATTTAGTTTAATAACGTAAATTATATTTTATTTCAAGAGGGAAAGTTATAGTTTTTTTTTTTATTTTAGTAGGAAACATGTATCATCCCTAATATATTTTTTAACTAAAGTTTTTGTGTTTAATTTTTTTAAATTAAAAATTTGGCATGTGATTATTGACTACATAAATTAAAATTATCTACAATATTTGGTAGATTTTTATTACAATTGATCGATTGTTCGATAACGCATGTAAGCTAAAAAATGGATGTGATAATTTTCCGGGAAAAATATTGAAAGACGAAATCATTTATTTAAAAACTGTAGTATCATTTATTGGTATTGTAATGCAGTTAAATAGTTCTATTTTGAAAAATAATAAAATTTTAAGTTAAAAAATTTCTTTACTTCTTTATTTTCTCTATTATTATTATATCATTTTAACTTCTTTTTTTCTTTATTTTTTCTTTCTTTCTTTTTTTTTTTTTTTTTTGTAACATTTGTAAGAAAAATAAAATTTGAGTTCTTATTTTTTGAATCTCGAAAACGTAATTCTTTGGAAAAAGTTCTGTTGTTTACGTCCGTATAAAAAGAGCTGATAAGCAACTGGTTCCTCAACTCGGTTAAAAAAGAGAGCATTTTATTTCTTTTAACTATTGCTAACAAATATTTTGTAAAAGGTTTTGAAATTTTAATGTTGTTATGAACCTTTCTTCTTTTGAACCTTTAAGCAGTTTACCGTCAAGTTTTAACGGGTAGTATCTAGTTTATACAATGACTCATTTTCAAATTACAAAGGGCGTTCCATAAAAACTGAGAGTAAAATCATAAAAAATGAAGACATATATTTACAGCAAAACGTACACCATTCTTTTTTTAAATACCTTCTCTCAGATGATCCCATCCCAACGTTCAACCCACTTTTCAAAACAAGTAGAGAAGCCTTTTTCTGGAAGCTGCTTCAAAGTGCCCTGCTCTACTGAAATAACTTCAGAATCTGTATTAAATTTTCTGCCACGAAGCTTCTCCTTCAACGCCAAAATCAGTCATAAATCGATGGTGCGAGATCTGGACTGCAAGGGGGATGTGGAATGATTTTAATATTGCATTTGGTATGGTGATGAGGGACCCATCTAGAACAAACATGGCGAAACTGAAATCACTTCAGAATCTGTATTAAAGTTTCTGCAACAGAGCTTCTCCTTTAAAGTCGGAAACTGCCAGAAATCGCATGGTGCGAGATCTGAACTGTAAGGGGGATGTAGCATGATTTTAATATTGCATTTACTAAGATATTGCTGAACAGAAGTAGCGACATGCGGGCGAGCATTATTGTGATGTAATGTATAATTCCCTACAAGTTGATGACGCTTTCTCGATATGCGTTGTCGCAAAATTTTCAAACTTGAAACATAATATTCACCATTCACAGTAAATTTTGGAGGCACAGCATGCTTATAGATTATTCTGATCGGCCAGGCTTAGGAGCCAGTTTTGCAGACAAACGTCCTTTTTTTAAATCACCATGCTATCTAAAAATCGTAGACTCACCAAAACATTTGTCTTGGTAAGCTTCTTTCATTAATTTAACTGTTTCTGGATCTGTTTTACCCAAACGATAGCAAAAGTTTATGGTACATCGCATTTCGTTTTTTGACTCTGAATCACTCACCTCCATTTCTGTAGGGTAGATAAAAACAGTTCTTTAAACAAGCACGAAACTAGGAAAATAAAATCGTCCGCTTCGTTTATAATATTTATAAACGTACAGTTAACAGTTTGAAAAAACCGCCTGCAGTTTTATTTTTTAGTTTCGCCATGTTGCCACTACGTAAAAAAATAACTATCAGTTTTTATGGAATGCCCTTTGTATATATTTGCTTTTAACCTTTTAACGTTCATTGGTTTCCCTATGAAACCACAAAACTTTAATTACGAAATTCAACAATGACAGCAGAATTTTAATAGAAATGTTTTCCATTTATTACATATGGGGAATATCGCTTTTATATATAGAGAAATAAATTTGTTCATAATTTCCGGTGCCAATTATTTATTTCAACATTTTAGCAGTTGAAATGCTTTATCCGTTAAAGGGTTAAATTAAAACAAGAGCATGCGCACTGTGCTAATACACCCAAAAAGTTTATTTTCCCTCATAATAATATAAATAAAACCCAGAAATGTGTATGATTGGCACGAAAATAAACTATAATGCAGTTAATAAGAATTTGGATAATTTTGATTGAAAGGGCGGGTCACTACATCGTATTTTTGTAGCGTCCCAGCCTGGAAGAAACAACGATCGTGCCCACGAGTTAATTGAGATTGATGGGCTGTCCATTAAATTATTACCTATCTATATTCGACTGTATATATCAGATTGTCTTTGGTTCTAAAAAGGGATATTTCTCAAATAGCGTTGCGCAGGAAATTTATTTATATTTTTCTTTATAATTTTGATACGCAATAAAACTATTTATGTATTTAATACAACTAATATTGTGCTACTAGTGTCCTTGTCGAAGGACATACTTCTTAACGCTGTCCATCATAGTTGAAAAGTGTTTATGAATTCGGTTTATCTGTCTGTCTGTTCATTTGTCTGTCTGTCCATTTGTCTGTCTGTCCGTGCTCTAATTTGCGTAAATATAGTTGAATTGATATGTAACTGATATGTGTTATTCAAGTTTACTATCACATGCTCTGTATTTAAAATGAAGTGTGCTATATTTATCATTTCATTTACAGGGGCACTCACAAGAATGCCTTTACGTTGTGTTCTGTGCAGAAAAATCTTTTGCAATGCGTTTTAATGATGTTAAAATATTTAAAACGTATTGAAATTCATATACATTAGGGGGTGCACTTCCGAAAGACTTAAAATAGGGTGTACATAGCATTTATCGTTCATTTACAAAGATACACAAAAGAATTCGGTTAATGGACTGTAAATGGGCAATAATTGACGACAGTTTGTTTTCAATTGTGGTATTAGTTTTTAATTTGAAATAATTTTTTGCATATTACTTGGTGTGTATAAATTCTATAGCACATATACAGGCTGCACAAAAGATTTCCCATACAGTTTTGGCTATTGGCGGATGGAGATTGCTTTGGAAACTTGAGAGTAAAACCGATGTAGCTTTTTGTTATATTTAGAAAAAAACAAAGAAAATCTAACACTTTTAAATATTTTAAAAGGAATCTATGGAAACGTTCACACTATAAAGGAAAATATATGGGTTATTATATGCATAAATGTCATAGTATATATAACTTGTATAACCCATACACTCTCAATAAAATCCGCGAATTAAAAGAATGATTCCGTTGATTGTATTTCGTTAAAAAAGGAAAATATTCGCTTTGATTTGTCCCTTTTATCCCAAGATAGGAAAAATGCCATATTCTAATTTAAAAAAAAAAACCTGAAATACTTCAATCTACTGCAGCAGTTTCAGTGAATCACAGATGTGTTTCGGAAACTGTGCTCTTAGTACTTTTTAACACTTTCCAACATAGTTGAAAATTCTTTATGAATTCAAATGGTACGGCTGTCTGTCTGTCTGTGTGTGCTTCCAAGATGTTTTTTTAGTGGACAAACAGATGAAAATCGCTTGGGGCTAAGTCGAAGCTGTATGGCGGGTGTTGAAGAAATTGCCAACCAAACTTTTGAATTGTCTCCTGTGTTCAACTTGAAGTCCTAATGTGGCTGAGACAACAACCCAAATAATGTTATGCAGCTGGTGTTGGGGCACTGATAAAACGGTGATATTATATAGTGCATATATATAGTGCATTATATAGTGCATATATATAGTGCATTATATAGTGCATAAATATTGGTGGAAAATATGTTGAGAAATAAAAATAGTTTTGAAGTGAATATCATTGAAAGTTATTATTTAATTATCTTTTGTGACTTACGTAATGACTTTCCTTCGTAATTGATGTACATTATTGAGGTTTACCATGGCATGTTCGGTATTGAAAATTGAGCTGCGTAACATTTATAGTTCGTTTACAGATAAACTCAAAACAATGCTGTCACATTATGGTCGAAGGTGAAAAATCGTTTGTGCTGTATTTTGATAATGTTACACTATATCAAGCATATTGAAATTTATAAACGTCACTAGGGTCCATACAAGATGCTTACTATGTAATATGGGGCACATAGCATTAGCATTTATCTTTCATGTACAGGAACACACAAAATAATTCGGTTATAGTACTGTTTATGATAAATAATTGCTGGAAATGCGTTTTCAATTGTGGTATGCATTTTTACATTTAGCTAAGTTTTTGCATATTAATTGGTGTGGTATAAACTCCATAGCTCATATACAGGGCTGCACAAAAGAGTTTGAATACATTTTTGGCTATTGGCGTATGGAAATTGCATTGGAAACTTGAGAGTAAAACCTATTTTGCTTTTTGTTATATTTAGGATAAAACAGAGACAGACTAACACTTTTAAATATTTTAAAAGAAATCTATGGACACGTTCACACTATAAAGGAAAATATGTGGAATATTCTGTGCATAAATGACATAGGTTTGTTTATATCTTCATTATTTTATAAATTATTAAACATTAAAATGTATCAAACCTTTTATAGACACTCTGTATAATGGTTTCTATCAAGATTTTTTCGAAACATTTCAATCTATTATTTACTTATAACCATTCTTTCCATATCTGTTTTATTTTAATATCGGATACAACATAAACGATTTTAACGGTGTAATTCTTTAAAATTGGATGGAATGGTTTAACGATATACTTCGAATATTTTGGTCTTTAATTAATTATTTTTATTTATATATTTATTTATTTTTGCGAGTTTGTGAAACTTCAAATTTGTTTTAATGAAAGCTTTTAATGTTATTCATTTTCAATTGTAGCTCGAGAAAAATGGTACATTTTCAAATGTGTAACAAAATTTTAATTTATTTGGTATTACCAAATTAACATACTATTAAAAAGAGGTAGCTTCTCGGACAAAAATCAAAAACTGAGATTTGACAATGACTGGATCGTATAATTAATTGGTGAAAGCTAGAATCAGAGAATTCAATTGATGTTGACATCTACGTACTTTTTAAAACCGTTTGAGTCCCAATAGACCACTGTTTAGGGATTAAAAAAAGACAGAATTTGGAATCGATTTGGGGAAAGCTGGAAATTGTTTGAAACACTTTAGTTTAGGTCTTTACTGAACAAATTAAGTTTTTCCCTCTCGTACTGGGTGTGCTTTAGCCGCTATGTACAGATTAGATAAATTGAAATGATCTACAATTTTTGGTATATGTTTATTACAATTGATCGATTGATCGATAAGGCATATATATATATATATATACTAAGAAAAATAAGTAATAATTAAAAAAAATAATGAAAGACGAAAATTTTGATATAAATAAACTGTGGAGCCTTCTATTCGCATTGTGATGCAGTTAAATTTAACATTTGAGAAAACTAATAAAATTTTAACTTCAAAAATTTCTTTATTTGTAAAGTTTTTAGGGTAACAAAAACTGGAGTTGCTATTGTTTGAATCTGAAAACTGAATTATTTGGTAAAAGTTTTATTGTTTGTATCTTTAAAAAGACAGCATAAAGATTTAAAAGATTAAAAGATTCGAAAAACATGTTTTTATTTAAATAACCATAACAATCTCCCAAAACAACCGACTCTCTCAAAAGTATTGTCTATACAAATGTTGTAGAGCTTAAAATTCTGAGTAATCTCACTTAATATCTTTGTTGAACATTAAGCTCAGGACTCTATTTCAAAGTTTTGCCTAAATCGCTAATCGTGTTTTCCGATTATAATAATCTATACATAGCGGCTAAAGCTCAACTAGTTTGAGGGAGAAAAATGTAATATGTTCATTAAAGACCTAAACTAAAAGGTTTTAAATAATTTCCAGCTTTCCCCTAATTGATTCCAAATTCGGCTTTTTTTTAATCCATAAATCGTGTTCTATTGGAACTCAAACGGTTTTCAAAAGTACGTAGATTTCAACATCAATTGAACTCTCTGATTTTAGTTATCACCATTTAATTATGTAATTCAGTCATTGTCCAATCTCACTTTTTGAATTTTTCTGAGAACCTACCTCTTTTTAATAGTATGTTAATTTGGTAATACCAAATTTAATACCAAATTTAAATTTTGTTACAATTTGAAAATGTACCATTTTCCTTGAGCTACATTTGAAAAAGAAATACATTAAAAGCTTTCATTAAGATCTAAACGAAAGGTATTAAATCAATTTCCAGCTTCCCCTAATCAATTTCGAACTCAAACCCCTTACAACAGGGCTACAAGGCCTTTTACAAAAATCTTGTCGAAAAGTACGAAGTCTTATCTGACTTTATGTGTCGAAAAGCACCATGTCTCGCGGTATCGCTTATCCTACTTTAACTCGAAAAAACATCAGATTGTTAGAACACAATCCAGTTTTCAGATGCAGAATATTTTAATAAAAATAGTAAAAAGTGGATTGTAACTACAAACAAAAAGTGTCACCATTTATGGTTTGCTACATAACAAAAAATAATGATGGTATGAAAAATATTAGTAAATTTGATCACGCTGAGGTCGGCATAATCCGAATGCATCGATACACTGTAAAAAAAAAAAAAAAAAAAAAAAAAAAATTACAGATGTGTCTTAATCTAACAAAATATAATATAACCACTAACCAAAACTAGTCCTTTGTGCCACCGTAATAGTTACCCATCATGGATATGCATAATATAAAATATGAAAATAAAACATGTGTAAACCATTTCTAAAATGCATTGCAATTCGAATAAAATCGTGGCTTGATGACGCCCTGAACTTTAAATGCTCTACTATGGTATTGCGTAAAAGAAACATCCTTATAACTCCACAATTGATAAATATATTAACTATTGGTTTACTGCGTCGGATTAAGCGTCTCATTTTCAATTAAAATATATGTTTGAATTGAAATTTGAATGAAATACAGGGTCATGAAAAATCGAAGAGTGTGGAGAATAGGATTACAAATATCTCGGCAACTAATTATCCGATCGACTTCATTATTAATGCAAAATGTATGTTTTTTTATTGTTTTTTATATTCACTTCTTAAAATAAACAATTTCGAAAATGTTTATATACCTTTTATCAGAACGAGTATTTCGAGAGTCCGAAAAACATAGTTCCGTATAATCGAGGTAACTGAGATTCAATAAGCTTCTTCCCATTATTACATACGAAGTACATACCATATTTTAAGTCTCTATCTCAATTTGTTCGGGAGATGGAGCGTTTACAGTCACACACACAGAGAGAGAGAGAGAGAGACACACACACAGACGGACGGTAATTTTTTTTTCTAAAAATATGTTTTTCAAACGCGTAAATCCGTCAATTTTTTTTTTTCAAAATGGTTACAAGACTTACTACGTACGATGGGTAAGTAATATACAATAATCTTTTCCAAGTTCCCCATGATTCCGAAAACGTTCTGTATCATTAGAAACCTCAGAATCTAAAATATTTTCGAGATTAAAAAAAGCATTTATAAAACTAATGTTTCTTTTGCTACCACTGTTTTTCGGAAACGTTTCCAAATATTTTTATAGTGTATTAATCAGCTGTCTCCGAAATATAGGTTTTTCGGACGCTATCCATTCTCATGTAAACATTTTAATGTCCAACAAAGATGTTTTACAGACACACATGATAAATTAACAGCATTAATAATAAAATTAATATTATGTTGATACACTTTCATGTATAAATTTCGTTACGCAGTTTAAAATACTTAATTGAAAACTGGTAGATGTCAAAACGATAGTCGGGTTTGAGAAAATTGATTAGCCGCTTGACAGTTTCGTTTTCGTTTGTCACAATAAAGTGTTAATAGGAACAAAGCACCAAATCTTCCGTACTAAAATACTTGCCTTATATTATCAAAAAATATCTGCTAATTATTGAAGCTAAGATTATAGTTAAAAATTAATGGTATCCAAATGCTTTTATGCTTTTAGTAACGAAGCAAGAAAACGCTTCTTGCAAGAGCGGCGTTCGAACAAAACTGTTAAGTGGTTAATACACTAAAAACTAATCGGAAACGTTCCCGAAAATCAGTGGCTCTAAAAAACCTTTGTTTTTATTAATGCCTCTTTTAATGTAAAAAAAATATATCGGTTTCTGAGTTTCTAAAAATAAATTACGCTTTTCGAAATCTAGAAAAATGTAATTATATGTTTTATTATGTGATTATATTATATTTTGTACATTAAGAAATATTTATATTTTTTACAATGTAGTTATTACTCATCAAGGTAAAAAAAAAAGTGGTTCCATTCGACATAAAATCCAAAAAATGCGGTCGTGCTATGTGGGACACAGACGGTGAAGCAAAAGTGTACATTTTTAGGAGCAGGACATTAAGTGGTACCATTAAATGGTACACTTGAATGGTACAATGGAAGTGTACCACTAAATGGCCCACTTATTTTATATGAAAATCATATTTAAACATTGATACTTACTTCACAAGAAAATTAATATTCTGAATCACTTGCATACAATTCCTTCTCAATTATACATTTGAAACAAATTAATTAAAAGATTTTATGGCTGAAATAACTCAGCTATTCGAAGCAGATCCAATAATTTGTTTCAAAGAAATGCCACCTACAGTAGAAGTATCACACACTTACATAAAATCTAACATTAAATAATTCATAACACTTCAAGCATAAAATTAGAATTTTAGTATATTAGCGAGCCGACGAATTCAGACATAAAATGTATCTCCACTGAAACTTTTTCATCGATTTTTACTCAACTGCTGTAGAAAGAATCAATGATAATGCTTTTAAATGTTTTTAAAGACACTTCAGGATAAATCGAAGAATAACGTTACAATTTATTCAGAGAATATTTCGATGCATAGCAGTTTTATCTTACTAAAAGGCCATTTTTCCATATTTATTATTAGGGTTCATTGCAACATGAATTATTTTCAACGTCATGTTACGGATATTTTGTTTGTAATATCATTTTTGAAAGTAAAATGTTTTCCATACAAGCCTTTTAGTAGTATCATTTTAAAATGTGGCAATCGGAAACATGGCAGAATTTCCTAAATCAAAAAGAAAAAGCTTTTATTTATCATCATCAAATTGTCATCATAGCACAGAAAGTATGTTTCTAATCAGACTATTTCCCATTCCTTCTTCTGTTGTAGCTGTGCATATTTATCGTATCTGTAGGGTTGAAGTCACGATTTACAATTCCAAATATGTGTGATCCTGAAGTCCTAAGACTTTAAAAATTAATAATTTTTAACTATGCACAACAGAAAGCTGCTGTTTGCACAGAAATACTTAGAAGCCTGTGGGATTTTAGTTTTTAATGTAAAAAAAGGTCATAATAGTTAAATTTTTTACCAACAGGCGACACTTCACTTGAGAATCTAGTTTTACTATTATATAGTACAGTTCATTGAGAAGTACTAATCAGTGTTTAAATATTACAACTTTTCAATGTGACGCCCATCACTTATAAGTACAGCCATCAGAAATGACGACAAATATCACTGAGACATGCCGTGATGCCTAACCTCTTAGGGTACCACCACATTACACTTGGGGCATACGCCGAAGTACCACGAAAGCTTCGGAGCCGGAGACCAAAAGAGGAAACCGGGTCCTATGCCTTAAGCCGAGTTTCACCGACAACTTTTGCTTTACCGCAGATTTCTATCATCAAGCTTCTACAAAGGATACGACTAGTAGTTCATCATCTGTGGCGAAGAAGTAGGTAGGCGCCTCTCGATAGCCCGGGGGGTCTAGGAAACGCAAACATGAACGCATAGACACGTCCTAGCTTGAGCTGTTCCCGTTGGCTCCCGACAGATTTCCCTCCGACTTATACCGACGGAAGAACACTGAGAGCAGTCGACTCCGGAGAGGACCACACAGAAACACATATAAAACATACCAAAAAGGGTTAATAAAATGAAAGTTAGATTTAGACACCACTATGGGACTCTGAAGATCGTGGTACATGCCTTTGAAAGCGTTAAAGAAGCGGTCTTGATCAAGGTTTAGTCAAAGTTATGTCTTAGACTCCTGCTAATCTAACCGTTGGGTATAGAAAGTTCCGACTTCGCATAGACAAGCTGGATTGATTTTCGAACCGGTGTCTGAGTTTTAGTCTGATCGCCGCTGCCTTAGTCAGCGAGCCTCCAGTCATATTCCTCGTAATAGGACAGTCCATAAAAAGAGACAACCCCCTTCCAAGGAGGTGATTACGAGCCGCAGACGTAAACCTGGGGGTCCTCCGCGCACTCGAATCAGGCTTGCTCAAACGGAGCAATTCCTTTCTTCCCGACCATTGCGGTCGACACAAAACTACTCCAGCTGCAGAGAGAAACGCGATGGATGTGGACCATGCGTGTACGCCCACATGCCGGTATCTACACTCTGCCGCCTGCCAGTATCGACGGTCGCTACACACCACCTCACGCACTGACTAGACCTCAAAACAGAGTCACCACGCTAATTGCCCTTCAGAGTATGATCTCGCATCCGTCATCGCCTCGGATAAGTTTTGGAAGTGGCCCTTTTACCGTTAACTAGAAGTTGCTCAGAGTCATCAACTCGATCCAAGGGAGTACGGTCGGGCATTTGGGTTTGGCCTAAGTTGTGCTTTCCACCACCTAGCGTTGTCTGCGTCCGCATCATAGGCCTTGTACCAAGGCTACACTAGATACCAGGCTGGCTCATTCATTATCATGAAGTCACAAAAGGTGGCTGGCCGCGAGCAGCGATTGTTGCAAAGCGACGAGCGCCCGTCGTTTTGTGCCAATCGCTATATGTCTTTCATTTTGTCGTTTCGCTTTGTACCAATCGCCGCTCGCGGCCAGCCACCATTTGTGACGTCATGATAATGAATGAGCAAGCCCGGTATCTAGTGTAGCCCTGCTTGTACCCTAGCCGTTGAGAACGAGCCCTTAAGGGGGGATGCCCGGTTCTGTCCACACACCAGCCCGGCGCCTCCGACACACAGACACCACATTTACACTGGCCCACCACGTTGAGGTGGTGATTCGTCCACTTAACCTGCCCCCTTCGTGTCGAAGAACATCCCGCAATACCGGGCTTCTAGTCATCTTCCCCACTGAAGGGGCCGAGTCATCTTGAAACATGATATCGTGTAACATCTTCCAACTGGGCCAATCTATGTATACATGTGAATTAAAGTAGCACCATAATCAAAAGTCAGAAGGTGTAAGATCTGGAGACCTTGAAGGCCATTCGAGCAAAATAGAGCGACTCAACACACGTTCCTCACCAAATGTAGACCTCCAGTATTGTAATTGTAGTGACAGGAGTAGTAAGGTGTGTAGGCGCTGAATTGTGCATAAATGTCACAGATCAAATTGCATCAAACTTCCCTTAAATTGCAAATTCTTTAATTTTCAATAAGATGTTTCAGCAGAAACAACCTTTAAACAATATCTTATAAAAGATGTTGCGCAATGAACACATCTGCTTTTATTACGAATGGTTTAGATACTCAAAATAATAACATTGTACATTAGCACCACCTGTTGGTCAAAAGTGTAACTATTATAACTGTTATTTTCAAACGATAAAGAAAAATCTCACATGTTTCTGAGTATTTCGGAGAAAAACGCATCTTTCTACATTAAATAGTTTTCTAATTATTAAATTTTTAAAACTCTTGAAATTTCTAGTATTTTAATGTATCTAGAAATGTAGTTATGCTTCGCTGCCCTCGGGTTTCAATTATTTTTTTAACATTAAGTGTGTGTGTGTGTTTTTTAATTTTATAGGACAATTAGTTAAATTGAAATCCCAGTTATGCCACAGGGGTTCCAAACACAACGTGATAAAAATTCTTTAGTTCGAGCAATTTCTTTAGTTCGTTAAATTCTGACTCTTAAGTGCCTACACTAGTCACGAGAAAACGTTCTCATACTAATGTTAAACCTATGGGAGCGTTCTTTACAAATTTCTCGCTTGCCCTTTAATATTTTTAAATGATATTTTTTTTGTCATAGCATACCTGAGAATCACGTTACAAATCGTACGTTTCAACTTTTTCGACTTTGGTTGAAGTTTTTTTCATGCGGATACTTTTATTTTTCGAACCGGTTGTAACCATTTCAGTAAGTGAAAGTATCCTCATAAAAAAAACTACTACCAAAATAACTAAATAAAATGTAAAAAAGTTCCCGGGTTGAGATTGGCCTCAGCTACTCTATGCACAAAAAATATATTTAAATATATTGAAATGAATTGAAGAAATTTGAAAAGAACGCTCTCATGGGTTTAACATTAGCATGCGAGTGTTTTAAAGTTAATAGCAAAATTAGTTATTTTGTACTTCGAGTTATGCCACAGGTGTCGCAACTCAGATTTCATGTACACTCTTGTTTGAATGCGCACTTCTCGTACACATTTCTTGTACACTCAGATTTCTCGTTTGCATTTCAATGTTTTTGAATAATTCACTTTCTGTTTCGGAACCGGTTCCGAAAGTTCTTCATAAAAAAAAATAGAGAAAGAACTGCAACCAAAATCGACAAACTAAAAATGTACCCGATTTGAGACCGACCTCAGATATCTTATGCAGAAAATAAATAGATAAATAAATAAAACTATTAAAATGCAGACAAGAAATTTTAAAAGAACGGTGCCACTAGTTTAACATTAGCTTACTAGTGTCTTCACTTGACTTTCAATGTGATGTTACAGCGACAGTTTCTTTGGAACGAGACATCATCCACCGACTCATGAAAACTAAGCATGAGCGCTGACACAAAAAATGGCGGCTGTAACAGGCGGAATTTTTCTAATATTTGTACGGCCCCTTTAATTTTAATACCAATACATTCTATAAGTATTCTACACCTTATTTAATATCAGAAAAAGTAGACGAAGAACACTTTTAGAAAATACTGGTGTTTAAGTTCAAGGGACCGTACAAACACTGAAAAAAACCCTGCTTACGAAAGTCACCATTTTGTATCAGCGCGTAGGCCAAGTATTTATGGGGCGGTGCAACATATTTGAATACTACAGATTACGTGTTTTACTGTTAGAAATCAGTTAAAACCACTAGGTAAATAATATTGCAATGCATTTGTTGCTTTTATACTTCAATTTGGATCGTTCAAAAAATGATACATATATACGTTACAATGGCACGCGTTGCACTAGTTTTTCACGTCCTGTGCAGGCTGTCAGATTCACAGCTGTATGAATACCACGCTTCCACGCGCTGGCAGAAAAATGGTGTTTGCCGTAGACGGATTTTTTCAGCTTTTGTACAGTATCGTTCATTTGAATACCAGTATTTTCGAAAAGAATTGTTTTCCTTTCAATCTTGGAAAAATATGGCAGAGAATACATTTAGAAATTACTGATATTCAAATGCAAGTGTTCGAATAAACGCTGAATAAAATTCGCTTACGATAACTGTCATTTTTCTTTCTGCACGTAGGCCTAGTACTCAGAGGGAAGTGATAAGATTTATAATTGACGATACCTTTTAGTCACTGTAATATAAGGAAAGCATCTGTAGATTTTTTACAGAAATTATTTCAGCTATATTTAATTATTTATATTTTCTTTATGTATATGCGAGTAATAATCAAAGATTATTTTCTCATTTCAGATACCAAATTGAAATTCTCGCCCATAATTTCGAAAACAAATGAAGTATTTCATATTAAAATATTTCATGACCCTAAAACAGCTATTAAAATGTCCAATAATTTGTTCAAAAGTCATTCTAACTGAAGTGTAATTATCAGACACTCATAAAAATAACATAATATTATATTAAATTATTCATAAGACATCAAGCACAAACTTCGACATTTTGTGTTAGCCTGCTGGCAAACTTAATAACGAAGCCATAAAATATATTTTCCTTTAGTCTTTTCTATCGATTTTCAAAGAACTTTTATGGACGTAACTGATGCTAAAACTTTTAAATATTATAAAAGATTTTCCAGGATAAATCTAAGGATAACTCTAAAGTTTATTTAAAGCATTTTCGAGGAATAGCAAACTTATTCTACTAATAGACAGATTTTTGAATGTGTGTGGATCAAACCAATTTTACTTGCACTAATCTGGGACATGAAAGTCCACAACTGTACTAAGTTGTAATGTAAAGTTGACGCCACAACTGTACTAAATTGTAACTGTAAAGTTGTAAGCAACTTGTTTTATTTATTAGAGACAAGTACATTTTCATCTATCATCTCCAAAATAATAATAGCTATTTCGTTTAAACAAATTTTCTCTTCAATTTTACTTTTATTTTCTCAATCTAGATCCATTTCCTTCTGTTTTTTGACATCACGTTAATATGTCCAAGTGACTACAGACACAATTCTGAATACACTATATTTCTAAACTTGCCGGATGTACCAATCCCAAAACTTTCTTCTATCTCCTACATGTTAATACTTGAAAATTCGCTATCACAGTTCTGATAAAATCAATATTTTTCGTTTTTCTGCTGTACGTCAGCTGCTTGCGAAGCGCAGAGTGAGATATTCCCCTCGTTTTGTTCAGAAAAGTAAAAGGTGACGTTTTCCAAGGCTAACCCGAATTATCTCTCTATAGGAGTGAAATTTTTGTAAATAACTTGTTATTCGCAGGCCTTAAAATGTTTTCGAGTGTTGGACCAAACTCAGTTCTGACAAGCTGAAGTAGCATAATTTTATGAACACTTGGAAAATCTGAAGGCTCTCCTGACAAGGGAATGTAATAATTTTATAGTTTTCCACATGCCTGAGACCATATGGTACGTACTCGACGTCCACTCGAAATACAATGGTAGAGCCTGGACATTGCTGAAAGAGGCCAAAAGAGGACTTAATCGAAAGACAGTAACCTAGATGCATCTCTGATTTTTCTCTCGCTTGTGAGATGAGCAGGTAAAAGCCGGGTCATAGTCCGGTCATGAGAAAAGTGTACGAAGCCTGGATGAAGGCTCATAATTTTACAGGGAGAAATAAGATGTCCCTCGGAAAAGTAACGAACAGTGCTAAGAAGTTTAGCGAGGACAAACCCACGGGCAGTATGTAATAGTGTCGGCAGACTACTTTAATGTTAGTCTAGTTGTATTGTCTAAAGAATTCTTTCTGTCTAGTTGTATTGTCTAAAGAATTATTTCTGTCTAGTTGTATTGTCTAAAGAATACTTTCTGTCTAGTTGCATTGTCAAAAGAATTCTTTCTGTCTAGTTGTATTGTCTAAAGAATTCTTTCTGTCTAGTTGTATTGTCTAAAGAATTCTTTCTGTCTAGTTGTTTTAGTGCATTGAGCTGTCCTGTAGCTGAGTGTAATAAAAACCTCTAAAAACAGCCATCCTGAGTGCAGTCCATTTTGTCGTGACGCTACAGCAGGGTTACCTTCGCTATACGAGCAGCCGATTTGCAACAAAACTACGAATAATCAAGAAAATCGCCCAAAAATGCTTGTATAGCGTCCCTTTCAAGCATAATAGCCCCAAATTCAATTGAAACCCTCAGGCAATATTAAAAAATATACACATAATTTTTGGTTTAATTTAATTAGAATATATATATATATATATATATATATATATATATATATAATATATTTTTGTGCGTAAATGAAAAAAAAAATTGTTTTTATGATTATCATCAAATGTGAATTTCTACCTTTATTATGTAAAAAATAAAATTATGTCAATTTGATAATTTCTTTGTTTTCTTATGAGTGTTTTTTGATTATTTAGCATTTTTAAGAGGTTAAATTTCATTAGAAATGTCATCCGTAATTTTTTTCTATTATGAGGAAATTTATACATAGTGTACTGACGGTACTTTTAAGTACCACTTTTATTAATTAGTTCTAACAAATTAAATTTCGCACCGGGAAGATTTTTTTTTCTTGTATATTCTTTAATTATCAATATTAACAGCTAAAAAAATATATTTATGAAGAAATTTTCAGTAGTTCATAATGCGGTAGATAAAGAGTTAAATGATTTTTTTTTTCAAGCTGGTTTAAATTTATAGAGGTTGGACATAAATTGAAATAATATTGCTAAAATTCAGTAAAATCAAAATAAGTAAAGAAAATTTATGTACACATAAAATTTATTTATTTGTATGCAATTAATGAAAATAAATAACAATTTATTAAATGAACGATGTATAACAATATTTTTTTACATTTTCTACTCCAAATACAGATTGAAATTGTTTTATTTAAATTTTGTTTTTTCATCCTGGTTTAAATTTACAGAGGTTGAACATAAATTGAAGCATAGTATTGCTGAAATTCAGTAAAATCTGCATCTAAATAAAAGGGCTAAGTTATATTTCGAAAAGCTCATGTAAAATTGAATTTGCACTTATATTTTAATAAAATTTAGTTTTACATAACTTTTTTCAACGATGCGCTACCGGAATTTTTGATTTTGTGTTAGTTTAGAGAGTTTCTAAAATTAAACCATTTTTAATTATATTTTATGCAATATTTCTCCTTTAAATATAGTACCAAACAAAATATTGCAAAATTTCATAAACACACAGCAAATATTTCTTTCTGTCATTATATAATTAGCAAAATGCTCAAGGAAATTTCAAATCAAGATACTCATCAGTTCTCTTTTAATTGGAAAGCAAGCACAGAGTGCTCATAAAAGACATAGGCCAATACATGAGGCCATAGCGATGAGTACAAGGCAATGGTATAAAATTTGATATACAGGTACTTAAAGTTGTGTTTTCGAAAAAGCGGTGAAGAACAACTACTGCCCACTTACCACACGCAGGCATCTTCGACGCCCCTTATTAACCCCTAATAATTGGCATAATATTTTCTCACTTCCAGTACTTCGTTCAAAATTAAAACAAATTTTTAGTTTTCTAATGGACCTATCAAACAATTACTTAATTACTTGGTACATAAAGGAATATTCTCTTTTTCTATTCTTATTTTCCTATTGCCCTTGGTTATGGCATCGCACCTTAAACTGTCGTCGGTTTAGTTTTACTAGGACACCCAACCTGGACGCCAGCCGGTAGGCATATGGACTAATGTCCAGGCGGTAAAACCCCCACCCCTATACAGCAAAAACCCAGGCGCCGAAATCGGCCAAGAACAACAATCACAAATACAGAATACGTTCACAGTAAATTCCAAAGAAAAAATAAATAAATAAATAAATAAATAAATGAAAAAATATATATATACACACATATACACACATACATACACACAAACACACACACACACATATACATACACACACACATATATAACAAAATAAGGTTTAGTTTTACTATCGTCCTTTGTCGGGTTTATGTTGCGATCTCGTCTATGACCATAGTCTGTAACATTTTTATGTATCTTTCATGTTTCTTACAGTCGCCAATTGCTCATGTTTCTTTTTCAGTGGCTCAAGTCTATGGACTCATTGCTGTACTTTTTAAAGACCGTAATAAAGGTGTCCGGGAGGAACATCTACGCTCTAAGCAGTTCCTTTTAGGCAGGCAATAGTACTCTCACCATTGAAGTTACAATGACAAAATTTCAAAAATTTTCAATGGCAACATTCAATTTTTCGTATCTGCACAGCGAAAAATAATGCATGTTCATTAAATTTGTATATGTAGCACCGTTTATTACATATTTTTAACCGTACGTCAATTTTGCTTTTTTAACTATTTCTCCTATCTTTAAAAATCCGAATTGGCGTTTATAAACAAGATACGAAAAACTAAAAATACCTCAACTAATCTACATCCCTTTGTTTTTTAAAATCTGGTATAGTTTTGAAAAAATTTAATTTTAACCCTTTGAAAAAGAATCCTTTCCAAAACTCACTCACGCGAATTTCCTTTTTTTGGTACAGATTTAAAAATCGGAATCGACTCGGGAAATGCAAGTACGGACAAACAGTAGACTCCAGATCATAGACACGTTCATTTACTTCAAAGTTCACGGTTGGGTTTTAAAAAATATCTACATTAACCCTTTAGAAACCGATCGATTACGTAACCCACTTTCGCGATTTCCGCTATTTTGGCAATGTTTATCCGTAGTTAAATTTCAATTCTACTAGGAAATTTGGTTGGGTCAAGTGTTCTGAAAAGGCCTCTTCCAGAACAGACTGCGCCCCCTGGCGGTGGAAAGTGGAACTATAGGAGTATATCTGGTTCTGTGGACCCGATTACGACGGGGTTAGTCTGATTCGACTTGATATCTATAGCCTTAAATATTTTAGCTCCACTTTCGACCGCCAGGATGCGATTTCCGATCTTGGGTTTTATGAGCCCGATTACGACGGGGTTTGCCTCATTAGACTTGATTTCGATAGCTTTACAGATTTCAGTCATATTCGTACAGAACAGATTATTAATATTTCGGGCCCGGGCAACGCCAGGCGGATTATCTAGTTAATACATATAATAAACACAACGGATACCTTCCGCAAGATAAAAAGTATCATACTCTGAATCTGAAAAATAAAAATAGTAATTCTGTATAAGCATGAGATTTGTAATATTTTTATGACATCATGGGCATAAAATATTTTTAGAATTAAATGATATCATACTACCACCTATTGTGATACTATTATCACAAAGTTTCTGAAGTATATACATAATTCTGGGCGGGGCTAAGCACGAAAAGGAGGACTGGTATATAAAATAAAGAGTGCTTGTACTAAAAACTTTTCGAAATATAGAATACTTATCTTATGTTGATACGCATAATAAAAACAATGGCTATCTTAAGGGGACGGTGGACGTTTGAATTGAAATGGGACGGTGGACGTTTGAAATTGAATTATTTTATTTTTCATCATAGATATATGAAATTTTGTCCATATATAGATTTCACCATAAGTATATAGAATACCTTAAGGAAATTTCCTAATCTTAATATAATTTTAAGATTAAAAAAAATTAAATATATAAACCAAATTTTAAAATGCTCCTTGCGTCTTAATTTTTAAGATATTTCCCTGATTTAGCATTTGGATCACTTAAAACTATATTACAAACAAATCTGTGTATCAGTTTTTTAATCCCCCAAATAGTTAATTTTTGAGAGATTTTTTCTAAATTCCATTCCGATTTTCATCAAAATTTAGCATTTTAATAAGTTATAAATCAAATTTAATTATCTTAACGAAGTTTAATTATGAAATGCCTACACAGTTTCTTTGTAAACAGTATCAGGATTCGTCCTTATCAATTTCATGAATTTTGAACCAAAATTAAGACGCATGGAGCATTTCAAAAATTTAAAGAACGTGTAAAATCTGTATTGAAAAAAAACATGTATAAAGTTTACTAAAGCACCGAAAAATTCATTGTGTACATAATTCAAACGCTTGTAACTATGCGAAAAATTATCGCAGCAGAATGAAGTTTTTCTCAAATTGTTCAGTACAAACTGAAGAATAATAATACACATAAAAATAAATTTAGATTTTTGGGACGATTTTTGATCAAATAAAGGTCCATGGTCCCCTTAAGCTAAGGTAAAAAACATAACAAGAACGAAAACGAAAACGCATGCTTCAAGCATAGATTATGAAACACTTTCCAACCCAAAACCACTTAACAAAATTTCACTGTGTAATAGGTGAAATGTGATGTCTATATAAATAATTTGGATGACGCATAACAAATTTGAAAACACAATCTCAGCAATTCCCATCAATAGTCGAATTCTTTTGTGCAGCCTGTATATGATCTATAGATTTGTATCTAAACTATATAGTATGCTAAACTTAGTTCACTTAGGAAACGCATAGCAAAACACCCCTTCAGCAATTACTGTCAATAAACAGAAATGCACACAAGATTTTTTTTCCAGCCCTGTACATAATTTATAGAATTTCTACACACCAAGTTAATATGCAAAAAATTAGTTAAATTTTAAAATGCGTACCGCAACAGAAAATGCACTTCCAGTAATTGTTGTTCATGTACAATACTGTAACCGAATCCTTTTGTGTATGCCTGTAAATAAACGATGAGCTATATGCACATCATATACTACAGTAAGCATCTTGTAGCTCACCTCAGTGATATATATCAATTCCAATATGTCTGAAATAGTATACTATCTTTAAAATGAAAAGAGAACGATTTTTCTCCATAGACCGTAATGTAACAGAAATATCATGAGTGTCCCTGTAAACGAACTGAGAATGCTACACACTAAATTTTCCATACTGAACATGAAATTGTAAATCTCAATAAAATATATCAATTGCATGACAGTTTGAGTATATTTACGTGAGTTAGAACAATGACAGATAGACAGATTGCAGACAGACAACAAACAGATAGGCAAACCGAATTCATAAACACGTTTCCACTTTGTTGGAAAGTGTTAAAAACAGATATGCCCTATAACCTTGGGATTTTATATATTTGTGATACCATAAGGTTCGATGCATAAATTATTCGAACAAAAAATCAAACATTTAAGAAACTTCAATAGAATTTGGCTTATTTCATGTAAAGTATACAAATATATGTAACTATACGAATATAATTATATTACTTTGGATATCAACTTAATATTCTGCTACAATCCATATTCTCATTCATCGTTTCTGAAACAACCGAATCAAAACCCATTTACCCCTATGGTAGTTAAAGTTTAGATAATTAAAGAGACCAATAATTTATTCCAGCAGTAACTTTAATTAAAGTAGAAATAGAAAACTCTCATAAATAAAAAAATAAAAGTCAAGTATTTCATAATATTTCACGCACAAAAATAAAAAAAATTGTATTAGTGAGTCAGCCGTCATAGCAACGAAGTCATAAAATGTATCCGTCCTAAAACCTTTGCATCGATTTTTAAACATTTTCTCTGGAAAAAAATCAGTTTTATCATATTTTCTAAGATATTTTAGTGTAAATCTAATGATCAAAATATTGTTTTAAGACAAGTGCTACGGAAAACATAGAAGAACGGAACATAGCAAATTTTATATTCTGCAAACATATAAAAAGCAAAAAAGTAAAATATATTAAGGAAGAAGAAGTATTATATTCTCATAAATAAATATAGCTGTGTTCTATATATTTCGGATTTCAACTATAAGAACAAATCTAATTTTTATAAAGGTAAAACACAAATGTTTATGAATAGACTTCCCCATATACTAAAGTTTAACCCATTCGCTGCGAACCACAAGTATACTCGTGGTTGTCCACATTCTAAATAAAGGTGTATGATAAAAAAAAACTGCCTAACCACCACTGTTTTAATATGTTGAAAAATATTTTATTTAATGACAAAAACTTTGCTATTAAAGTTACCAAATATTATCTTTCAGAATTTTTGGTGGGAAACGAATTTCAGTAAAAATATCGAAGACTCCGCCCACATAGTTTTGGCAGTGAATGGGTTAAACAAATAACAAAAACTATTTAGGTTACAGGGATGAGATTTCTCCACTTTTTCGCATACCAGTATAATCTTAGAGAAAACGTTGTTCTTTTAAATCGCAGAATGTTCCAATTAAATAAAAATACATTTTCTGTAAGATTATACTGGTATGCGGAGAAATCTCATCCCTGAGATTATGAATGTTAGTAGAAAAATTTGGTCACGAAAATGTTCAATTGGAACATACATCTGACAGCGTAAAAATTACTCTCCAGTTCAAATGCATGCGCAATTGAATTTTAAAACTCTTAGTCCATTTTATTATACATTGCATATTTAACGAATTTAGCCCAATGCTCCAGGAGATATACTCACTAATATCGCCTACCATCTTTCTCAAAACTGCAGTAAAAATTTAGCTAATTAAAAGACACCAATAACTTATCAAAAGTAATTTTATTAAGATAGATGTATCACACACACTCATAACTAAAAGTCTAACGTTACGTATTCGCAACACTTCAAGCGCAGAATTAAACCTTTGATTAGCGAGCCGGTGATTTCAGCCATGAAGCCGTAAAATGCATTCTCAAGCCTTACTATCGATTTTCCAGTAGCTTTTTATGAAAAGAATCAGTGCTAACACGTTTAAATGTTTAGAACACATTTTAAAGAAATTGAGAGATTAGATTATGATTTACTTAAGAATGTTTAGAGACATAGCAGATTTTCTTAATAAAAATGTATTCCTGATGTATTTTATAATACAAGGTACGTACAGTTTTACCTAAATTTGGAATAAAGTTTCTTTGCTGTTTTAATTGCATCCGAATTCTATGATTAACCTCTTCACTCCCAGGACGTACGTTGCGTACGTCCTCTCATTTCAGCAATCAGCGACCAGGACGTACGCTGCGTACGTCTTTTCATTTCAGTAATCAGTGACCATTACGTACACCAATACGTTCACTATACATACATCTTACGTCATTATAAGAAAGAATAAAAGAAAATAAATAGAAAGAAAATAAATTCCTAAATTTTATGTATATACCATAGCTGCCAACTTTTACGCTTAATTCCTACCATTAAAATTTTATACTAAATTTTATCTTATTAAATTGACAAGATCGTGTGATTACATAACGAAAAAAATTCTATTAAATTTTAGTGGTAAGAAAAAAGCGTAAAAGTTGGCAGCTATGATATACAAGGGCTAGTGGTCAGGAAAAAATACAGTCAAAAAATGTGACAAACACCAATATATTCTTATAGAAAAATTCATGTTGATTATTCGATCAAATAATCAACATGAATTTTTCTATAAGAATATACTGGTGTTTATCACTTTTTTGACTGTATTTTTCCCTGACCACTAGCATTACCCCCTACATAAGCAAGCCGCCCTGCAGGTTACTGTACTTTGAAATGACGTATCTTAAGTAGTCCACACTACTATTCAGCATGGTTGCCATAGTTTACCGTTTATCCTTTTCCCCATAATGCATTTCACGTTAGCTTGGCTTTTTCTTGTTTCTTCATTCGAAGGCGAAAAAGCATGTAGACACGTGTTGTTTTGGTTGTTGCTTGGCTTTTATTATTATAATAAATACGTTGTTATATTTCAGTTTTACACAAAAATTGTAGTGTGTGAAGAATGCCTTACAGGTGTTGTGCTATAAATTGTAAAGGAAATTATAAAGATGGACCAAAAGTTCCCGTTTTTTCGTTTTTAAAAGATGGCGACTTACAGCGAAGATGGCTGCAAGCACTTTGCCGAACGGATTTCATAGTAGCTCCAAACTCACGAGTAAGTTGACTTCATTTGTAACTTATCTTTTTTTTTTCTCTCTTTTATGGTTCGTAATTGTTTATGCAAAATATATTTGGGACTATTCTAAGCAAAAATGTGTCTTAAGTTACATTCCATAATTTATCGTATTTGTTTACTACTGGAATCTAACATTAAAAGCTGAAATATCCCAAATTCCACCAAAAAAATAATTTTTTATTCAATATTCACCAATCTCTTTAAGTAAATTCTTTAATTTTCATACATGTAAGCAAATTAGTCATAAAATTAACCAAATACTATTTCAATTGTTAACCGATTGGCGCTTTTTGGCGAAATTTCCTGTCTATTAAATGTTTGTTTACAATTACCAAGTTTATTGTTTTTCCTTGTTCAATATGTCTGTTGTTTTAAATTATGTTAAATTCTTTTTAAAATTGCAATTTTATTTAAATCAGATTTTTAAAATTAAAATTTGACTTTTTAAATAATTTTTTTTTATGCTATATGTGCAATTATTTATTGCATATACATACAGTGTAATTTATGTACACCGTTGCCCAGTTCTGCCACTTTCTCAGAACTTTCAAATTTACATTAATTGATTCTGCATTTTATGAAAGATTTCAGGATTTTAAAATAAATTTTAGAAATTTAAAAATCTTATATAAGTTTAGATAATATATAATTCTAGGTTTTTTTTTTTTTTTTTTTTTTTTTTTAAACCAATTGTATGTGAATTTTATTAACAATTCATTAAACTATGCTAGATTAGCTTTAAACTTTTTTCTTATATGCTTCTACTGATATACAAACCAGGGGTCGATCCAGGAAAAATTTGGGGCCAATTAAGACCCCTTCACAAAATATCTATTTAATAAAATGGGTCCCTTCACAAAATTCTATTCCATAAAATCTTACTATTTATTATTTATTATTATTTTGCGATGT
Organism: Maratus michaelseni; assembly: GCA_963931845.1. Taxonomy (NCBI): domain Eukaryota; kingdom Metazoa; phylum Arthropoda; class Arachnida; order Araneae; family Salticidae; genus Maratus; species Maratus michaelseni. The sequence continues at coordinate 129,722,984 of OZ007598.1, read as the reverse complement.
TTTAAAATGTGTAATTTGTAAACAAACAAGTTCACCAGATAGGAAAACTTCAGCAAAAGGGTTTAAAAAAGCTTTTGTATATAAATGCTTGGTTCGAATTTGATTAACTGGATTTCAACATTCATTACAAAATGTTTTTTTTTTTTTTTACAAAAATATAATAAATTTCACAAAAATAACCTTTACTTTTCACAAAATGGGCCCCAAGAAAAAAACCCTGCATCGACCCCTGCAAACTTGCCAGCTCTATTTTTTAAAGGGGGGGGGGGAATTACATGTAAATTTCATACACTAAATTCATTCATTCAGCCATTCTTTTCTATTGTTACGCATTTTTTTTTTTTTTTTTAATGAAATATTATTTTTAAACTTAGTTATCTGTTATGTAAGTCATGTTAATTCCTTTTTTTTTTCTGTTAAGTATTTTAAATTTTATTAGCTTCTAAGAAATGAATAATTTAAAACACAAGTTTTCAAAATTGCATTTGTGCTCAAAAATTGACAATAACATTAATTTCTTTTACTGCATTAAGATTTATATATAGTGATTACTCCTTGGGTATTTTGTATTCTCCATATGCAATTATTTATTGCATATATACATTCTAATTTAGTTATAGTGTTGCTCAGTTCTGTCACTTTCAAAACTTTCTATTTTATATTAATGTTATCCTCATTTTATAAAAGATTTCAGAATTTCAAAATAAATTTAAAATTAAAAAAATCATATATAAGTTCAGATAATATATAATTCTAGTGTTTTATAACAATTTTTATGTCAATTTTAATAACAACTCATAAAACTATGCTAGATCAGATTATTATTTTTTTATATGTTTCTACTGATATACAAACTTGCCAGATCTATTTTTTAAGGAGGGGGGGGGGTGCATTTTTGCTTTGAATAGAAATATTTTGTATAAAAAATTACGAACCATAAAATAGAGAAAAAATATATATAAGTTACAAATGAGGTCAACTTACTCTTCAGTTTGGAGTTACTATGAAATCCTTTCGGCAAAGTGCTTGCAACCATCTTCGCTGTAAGTCGCCATCTTTTGGAAACGAAAAAACGGGAACTTTTGGTCCATCTTTATAATTTCCTTTACAATTTATAGCACAACACCTGTAAGGCATTCTTCACACACTACAATTTTTGTGTAAAATTGAAATATAATAACGTATTTATTATAATAATAAAATTTTGTGCATTTTTTTTTCTTTACTTTAATCAGGATTTGTAATTCTTTAATTTTTTTAAATCTAGAAATCTGATTTTTTAAAATTTAAATCAGATTTTTCGATTAAAAAAATGATTCAAAATTTTATTTTAAAATTATACTTTTTAAAATAAAATAACCTTTACTAAATCGTTAAAATTAACAATTAGAAAAACTCATTTAAATGTATTTGAAATTTAAGAAAAATATAAACTCATTCACTTGGTCAATATGAAATTTTGTAATCATATAAACAATTAAATATACATACAGTTAAAAGAATGGGGCAATAGAAACAGCATTGGAGCAATATAGTTTGAAAATGTATTCCCTTAAACATATATCTATTCCATATCATATTCAATATTCTGGAATACATACAATATTCATTTAATGAATTTGGAGCATGTATCACATATACTTAAAATGATCATGATTTCTTGTTAGAGTTCCTAAGCAATTACAGAATTTAGAGTGAATTAAAGTTGGATTTATTTGATTAAAAAAAAAAAAAGTCTTTCAAAAAACCACATTGGAATATTGAACCATTTGATTTATATGTGCACAAGGAAATAATAAGATCTCTACATAAATATCAACAAAAATACTTTTAAATGACCTATATATTTATTTATTCTAACATTTTCAATATCTTCATAAATTTCCATGTTTCAGTATTATAAAAATTACATAAGATTTAGATATATTTTCAATAGATAATATAATCATTAATCTTTTAACATTTTTCAGCTGAGATTCTGTATTTTAAAATTGAGATTTTTATTCTAAAGTGTGATATTTGGTTTAAATAAAATTCAAAAACCATGGATTTTGAGTTCTCAATCTTTCTCACTCATTAATTTTACAACGTATTTTTGTTAAAACATAATATTTATTACGAAATATCTTGACCTTAATTTTTTTCTTTTTTCAAAAAGTTTATTTAAATCAATGATCGTTTAAAAAGAGAAATCATGATTTAAATCAATGAACCCTGGCTTCAGTCATAAGAAAAAAATCATCTATAGCGAAAAAAGAAAGCTTAAACACTAAAACTATTTTCTAGCCAGGTGTGCCGAACATCGGCGCAAATTCAGCGCTGACAACTACAATGGTCTACTTCAGCGACGTCACTGTTTCCGTGCGGAGGCTTTCTTATATAGGGGGTAATGCCACTAGCCACCCTGATAAACTGTATGTATGTATATAATGGTGCAAGTTTTATACATTATATTATACGTATTATGATAACGTTGTAAATCCTTTAACGACCTTACATTCATTACTATTAAAGCACGGAAGTTATTAAATGATTTATGACACAAACATTTTGCACCGCACAGCCTGGTATATAGCCCTTCACCGCAAAGTTAAGCCTGGGAGTGAAGTGGTTAATCGCTTAAAGATTCTTAATCTGATGAAAAAATATTAGACAAAGATTTATGATCTGAAATATTGATGGTGCTATTCTTGCAATGCATGCCCTCTAAACACTTGCCATCGATTTTCCAGTAGTTTTTTTGAAAAGAATCAATGCTGAATTCGCGGAGGAGGCGGTGCGCGACCGTTCAACACCCGTACGCCTTTTCCCAACACTTGGCTCTCTGAAAAATTTAAATGCTGATTTAGTACCGGAAAAATTTTAACTTAAATTCCATAAATTTAACGCACCGAAAAGGGGGAGAGGTAAGTACTTGCTTCATCAGTATATATACTAAAATTGAAACGATACAAAGAAGATTAGCATGACCCCTGTGCAAGGATGACACGCAAAATCGTGAAGCGTTCCACATTTTTCGGTATGGGGCTATTTCTGTAAAACCTCTATGAACAACCTTAGCGAATTCCAGAACAAAAATCTTCGTATTGTCAGAAATGCTTCCCGTTACATCCGAAATAGTACTATTCGTAGGGACCTCAAAACTACTACTTTAAAGAAAAGAATCAACCACCTTTCTAAAAAAATTATGAAAAGCTCTATGCCCTCCCTAAAGAAATAATCAAGGAATTACCGGATTATGACACGTTCGAACCACATCACCGTAAAAGACCAAGATATTCCAGCATTATGGACTGTGATAATTAGTGCTCACCTTAACTGTAAATTTCTCTCTCTCTTATTTTTTACACAGTAATTATATCCAAATTGTTTTTTACAGTCCTGTAGAAAATAGTGACCACCTCACTAATTATGTTATTTGAAGATATTTATCAAATATCCGCCTTATATAGGGGTAAATCCAATAAAGTGCCAATATTTTCCCAATATTCTTGTTATTGACATTAGCTAAACATTTATTATAAATCTCAACACAACAATATCAGGGCAGTATTTAATCCAGTGAAGATATCGTTTAATTATTTTCATCCAGTAAATATTTCAGTGATTCGCTATTTATTTTTTCATGTATACTTTTCTGTTTTGTTCTAATAGGATGCGAGAGATTATTGTAAAAAATGTTTCCAGAATGTGAGGCACCGTTAAACATTTTAATCAAAAAGTCGATTCCGGTAAATTTTTTGCTATTTCTTTTTTTTTAGGTATGATTTTATATTTCTTTCCAGAATGCTAAACATTATTTTGAAGAATGTTTCCAGAATACGAGAGACATCGTTAAACATTTTAAGAAAACGGTTGATCCTAGTATCGGAATTTCGTTTTTTTATAGCATACTTTTCTTTGTATAGAGACTAACGAAAAAGAAATGCTACCGCGGTGCTTTACTCGTATCTTTTTTTTACAGACCGCGGGAGTCACGTGATGCTCGATCTTTCTTTGTTGTTCTGGCTGGTGGACTGCTGTCAAGGCAACACTAGATACCGGGCTTGCTCATTCACTCTCAAAACGTCACAAATGGTGGCTGACCGCGACCAGCGATTGGTCCAAAGCAAAGCGCCCATCGTTTTGTGCCAATCGCTGTATGTCTTTCCTCCTAGTCAGCCACCTTTTGTGACGTCATCATAATGAATGAGCAAGCCCGGTATGTAGTGTAGCCCTGACGGTGCCTTGGGGGATGGAGCCTCACTTTCCGATTCCTTATTGAACCGTGTGGAATCAAGCGTTCCTGTGTTAGTAAACTCTTCAGTCGAGGCTAACGAAAAAGAAAGACTACCGCGGTGCTTTACTCGTATCTTTTTTTTTACAGACCGCGGGATTCACGTGATGCTCGATCTTTCTTTGTTGTTCTGGCTGGTGGACTGCTGTCGTTGTGGCTGGAAATGACACGGTGCCTTGGGGGATGGAGCCTCACTTTCCGATTCCTTATTGAACCGTGTGGAATCAAGCGTTTCTGTGTTAGTAAACTCTTCAGTCGAGGCTAACGAAAAAGAAAGACTACCGCGGTGCTTTACTCGTATCTTTTTTTTTACAGACCGCGGGATTCACGTGATGCTCGATCTTTCTTTGTTGTTCTGGCTGGTGGACTGCTGTCGTTGTGGCTGGAAATGACACGGTGCCTTGGGGGATGGAGCCTCACTTTCCGATTCCTTATTGAACCGTATGGAATCAAGCGTTCCTGTGTTAGTAAACTCTTCAGTCGAGGCTAACGAAAAAGAAAGGCTACCGCGGTGCTTTACTTTTATCTTTTTTTACAGACCGCGGGAGTCACGTGATGCTCGAATCCACAAATGCAGGTGTACGAAAAGGGCATCATGTCACACTAGCGGTCTGTAATAAAAGATAAGTGGAATGCACCGCGGTAGCCTGTCTTTTTCGCTAGCCTCGCTTTGCATAATGTGATACATTAATAAGGAGAATGTTTCTAGAATGTTTTCAGAATGTGAGACATCGTTAAGAATAATACGCAAACAGTTAATTTCAGAGCTATTCTTTCTTTATTTTTTTAATGCATACTTTTCTATTTATTTCTAGAATGCTCGACATTATTGCGAAGAATGTTTCCAGAACATCAGATACATTGTTAAATATTTTAAAACATATTGATCCCAGTATCAGTATTTCGCTATTTTTTTTAGACGTACTTTTTTTTTAGAATGTGAGACATAATTAAGGAGAAAGTTCCTAGAATGTTTTCAGAATGTGCGACATCGTTAAAAGTTTTAAGCAAACGATGGATTTCGGTGCTATTCGTTATTTATTTTTTTTAAAGCATACTTTCCTATTTTTTTTTTTTTTTTTTTTTTTTTTTTTTTAGAATGAGAGACATATCATGTTAGGAATGGTGTTAGAATGTTCCCAGAAAGTAAGTGATTATTAAACATATTACGTAAACGGTTGATCACAGAGAATATTTAAGTACACTGCTCAAAGCAAGTGGAAAAGTGAAGAGAACCGTGCGAAACAGCCATGCATGGGCATAAACTGGAGAGTACACGTGTATAAATGCACAATAAAGAAAAAATACAAAAAAATTTACTAGGTAGCTTTAATTCTTTGAAACGATGGAAAAAACACGAAACGCTCGTTTATGGCATCAATTTGGTTACATGTAAATATTCGCTTGAAACCTTTGAATAATAAACATGTGAATTTGTACCTTGGTAACTAAGCGTAAACCAACAGAGTGAAAAATGTCCAAACCGAGAATCGAACCCGTACCCTTAGAATGACGCTCGTATGCTCTATCATTTGGCGTCCATCTTGTACTGCGATTTCAGCCTTATCGATACATAGAATCGAGATATACCAAGCTGGGTATCATGCTCAATGGTAGAGCAATGGAGTGCTATTCCAAGTGTACAGCGTCTAGACTACAACGTGTGGAAAGCTGTTTTACCGTTTTTTAATTCAAAATTTTCGAATTTAAACCGGAAACTCTGAAACAAGATTTTTTACTTTAAGAAGTTACGAAATAACTGCCACTAACTAACCAAAAGAACATTATAGGGAATTTCTGGTATGATTGCGAAAATTCGGAATTAAAAAAAGCCAAATTGGTCATGCTTTAAAAAGTGCTAAAAAAATGTAGCCGATAAACGTGCAACGATGCGGTACAATAATAGGGCGATCGCAGCGACATCTGCTTTAAAAATAGATTTACCTCTAGCAAAAGTAACCGTTTCTGACAAGATGAACATAATTTCTGTTAGTAAAGTTTTCTTGTAAGTGTATATTTCAGATTAACTGATTTTAAAGTTAGTTTTTTATCATATCAGGGAATTATTCTTTTCCACTCTTCTAGCAGAGATACATCCTTTGGTAAGCTAAATAGGGATAGTTTCTAGTTTGCTGTCTTGTATCGAGTACTGTAACCAGGCACAAAAGAATGCTCATCACGTTTTTTGGCCTTGATCAATATCATTCATATTTTCAAAGCTTATGAAGATCACTATCCAAGTCAAAGGAAATAGGGTATAATTTAATTATTTAAAATATTTACCACCAGCTGAAACGTTTTCTCAGTTCCATTCTTATACATGTTTGCGTTGAAAAGAGCTAGCAGACAGTGGCGAAGCCAGAGAGGGGGGGGGGTCCAAATGCTCTGGAAACCAGTAATATTATAAAGATTTCTTCGTCTTCAATATCACAGATAATTCTCCGATTAGATAAGGCAAAAATATTTTTATAAAATTAGTGGTATCGAAACCATCAGGACCACCACTCTGTCTACGCCACTGCTAGTAGATGTCGCTGCAATTGACACGTTATCTTTTCAGTATCGTTGTACATTTATCGGATTCGATTTTTTAGTACTATTTTGTAGTCGTTTTCCACAGTCTAGGCGCTGTACCAAGGGTCCGAATTCGAACATTTAACCACTCTATCGGTTTACGCTTAGTTAGCAAGGTAAAAATGCACATATTTATTTTTCACAAGTAATGTGTCAAAAAATATGGAAAATGTCTTTGGTAAAAATAGATTTTTTTTTTTTCAAATGAGTATAATTCTCAACGTTTTACATATTTTCTTTCCATAATTTTGAATATTTGGCTTTTGTATTTCATGCTTTATAAAAGATAAATTTTAGCCATTTATGTATTTCATGTATAAAAAAAGTATTAAGAGTAATGGTTGCTTCTTTTTGCATATTTATTTTTGGTATTTTAGAATATGCAGGTAGACGTTGTCTTTTAACATTTACACAGTTTTCTATGAACACATAATTACTATATGTAAATTACATTTACACGCCTATCGAGTAAATAGATCCATACATTTTTCTACATTTACACACTGGTGTGAGTAAATAGAAGTGATGGTAAATTACACGCATTTATTCATAAGCAAAACACACATTCATACATGTAAAGTTTTACAACAAGCGTGTAATGTTTTCAAGAAGAGATGTAATTTTACAAATTTACACAAATATACATATATAAAAGTTGTTAATTTACCCATTTATTTTCTAGAGTGTTTAAAATATTACAAAATAAAGCTATTATAAAACTTACTCAGCGAATTTCTATCTAATAATGCTTTTATTACGAGAAATATTTCATATTTTATCTTTTTATGACAATAATTCCATTTTTAAAGCTTTGTTTGATGCGCTGTATTGATTTTTTAACAATCAAAAATAGTTTTCAATTTCGTCGTGATAATTGAAAAAAGAAATCGCTACACTTTCGGTGGCAAAAAAGTTGAAAAAAACTAATACATATTCAATTTTCTGCATCAAATAAAAGAAGACACGGTCATTGAAAACCTAACTTCTTTGAAAACTTTTAAGATAAGTATAGCTAAGAGGAAAACTCTTAATGAGTACTTTTGATAAGAAATATTTCATTTCAAGTTCACTTGAATGCTTATTCTTACGAAATACATTTATTTGAATTTAGAAGTAGTTGGATGAAAATGAGCTCTTTTGTAGCGAACGTATGGAAACTATGGGAAAAAGTTTTAAAAAGAAAAATTAATACAGGAATAAATTCCCCCCTCATACACACACTCATATATATGATATATATATATAGAGAGAGAGAGAGAGAGAGATTAGCAAATATTTTAATTTCACAATTTAATATTATTATTATCTTTTGTTTTTAAATAAAATTCTAATTATAATAAAGAAATAAGTTTGTGTGTGTGTTTCTGGCCTGCGTTCGGAAGAGACCGCATATTTCATTATTTTATAATTTTTTTTGTATTACTTCCGTCTATTTTTCTCGTGCTCGTTAAATTATAATATTTTCCGTGTTTTGTTATTTCCTTTTCATCTTTTGATTTGGTCTCGCAAGTTGAGTCACTTTTATCTGTTTTCACCGCGCGTGCTAAATTTATCTTGAAATTATTTTCTGAATTATTTTTATTCATAATACCAATCATTTCGCTTTCTGCACGTGAACTATTTCCTTTTGATACTTTCGCTTCATTGTATGAATTGGCAACATATACAGTGGTGTCGGTAACAGTGTCGTGAATTCAATGGTTTTTTCCCATCTCAAAAAATGCCCAACGCGCCTATAGAAGTTTTCACTTCAAAAATTGCTTAGATATTCATAGCAAATCTGCCTAAGAAAAGTTTAAGAAAAATTATCGTAATTTCACAAAACGGGATTAAATAATAAAAATCTGTATTTTTGATTGTTTTCTAAAAATTCACAAAATAATCCTTTATAATGGTTACTTAAGTTTTCCAAGTTAGTGAAAATCTATCAAGATACCTGCATAAATTTGAGACATATCGCTATCCATTTACATTTTTTATTTTTTATTTTTTCGATGCGGAATTCATTTAGCTGTAACGAGTATATCCAGAATCTGATACCTGAATATCCTAATCATATGTGTAATGTAGGATAATGTTATTAAGTCCAATAATGAATCTACGTAAGGCGCGTTCACAGACAGTAAACTTGCGTTACGTACGGTAACACACGGGTAATCGGAAGCGTTCAGAGACCGATATCACGTGACTTTTGCAGAGAGTTTGAAGCCGGAAATTACCCAGACTTCAGGTAACAGAGATTGGGCGCGTTCACAGACCGAACCCCGAATTACATAGGGTAACACATGAATAACCCGAAGCGTTCAGAGACCGATATAACGTGACTTTTTGCGGGTCTCTCGTAGCGTTCACAGCCGGAAATTTCCCAGACTTCGGGTAACCCACATCACCTGGTGAATTTTATTGGGTAAAGTGATCACATGGTTGGGAAATTTGATTTTTTGTTTGCTTGCTTTATAGCTAACTGCAATTGTTAACTGTTGTTCTTTATGACTCCTACTGTACACTTGAGTCCTGACAATTTGATTGGTCTACCTTTAACAGGACTTAGATATAATTGGTCAACGTCGGCGAGGATGGTTCCTGCAATGTTCGGGCAATCAAAATGTAATGGTATATTGGTTGACGGAAGTGTTTGATTGAAAAAATGCTCATAACTTTACCCAAAAGCGTTCACAGACGTTTTAACCCAACTTTACATTCAGAAAATTAGATGACGTCATTCTCCAATTATACGAGTAACCCGCGTTTCGGTCTCTGAACGCGCTCATTACTTACATAAGATTGTTGGGTAAAATGATCACGTAGTCGAAAAACCTGGTTTGTTTATTCGCTTTACAGATAACTGCAACTGTTGTTCTTTATGACTCCTACCAGGGCTACACTACATACCGGGCTTGCTCATTCATTATGATGACGTCACAAAAGGTGGCTGACTAGGAGGAAAGACATACAGCGATTGGCACAAAACGATGGGCGCGTTGCTTTGGACCAATCGCTGGTCGCGGTCAGCCACCATTTGTGACGTTTTGAGAGTGAATGAGCAAGCCCGGTATCTAGTGTTGCCTTGCTCCTACTGTACACTTCAGACCTGACCGTTTAATTGGTCTACAATTAACAGGTCAAACTTCGCCAGGACGGTACCTGCAATGATAAAAATGTAGTACAAGATGTTTGTTTGTTTATTAATTACATGCATCAGATTTGTGGGCTGTAATACTAGATTGGTTGAAGGAAGTGTTCGTTTGTAAACATGTCCTCAGCTTTACATAAAAGCGTTCACAGTCGTTTTAAACCCACTATATCCTGAGAAACCAAGACAACACTATATACCAAGCTTGCTCATTCATTCTCATAACGTCACAAATAGTGGCTGGCCGCGACCAGCGATTGGTACAAAGCGACACGTCCATCGTTTTGTGCCAATCGCTGTATGTCTTTCCTCGCTCCGAACCACCATTTGTGACGTCATATGAATGAGCCATCCCGGTATCTAGTGTAGCCCTGGAGAAACCAGGGCTACACTACATACCGGGCTTGCTCATTCATTATGATGACGTCACAAAAGGTGGCTGACTAGGAGGAAAGACATACAGCGATTGGCACAAAACGATGGGCACGTTGCTTTGGACCAATCGCTGGTCGCGGTCAGCCACCATTTGTGACGTTTTGAGAGTGAATGAGCAAGCCCGGTATCTAGTGTTGCCTTGGAGAAACTCATATGACATAATTCCTTAATTATACGAGTAATCCGCTTTTCAGTCTGAAAGAACTTTTATAGTGTCTTTAGAATAAATTAGCGATAGATGGACAATAACATTTGATTCGTCAACAGGATTTTGCGCAGTGCTTTGCGATCCTACCATCAAAGGCAAACGAATGATTGTTTAGTTATTTAACCTATTTAGAGTTCCAAAAAAACCATTTATTTCCCGGTTTATTCCCTCCAAAATCTCGGTTTATTCCTAGGTTTAAACCCGGTTTTTCTAGCCTTTGCAACTCTAAACCTATTTAAGGTAATAAGAGGGCCTTCCGTGGCCTTGTGGTTAAGACACCATTTCGCCAATAGATGAAGAGCGTAGGAGTCAGAGCATCGGGTTCGATTCCCGTCGACTCCATTGCACACCATTTCAAGAGTTTCCGGCTATAATTCTTCTTTGTTTTAATTTCCTTGTGTCTATCAAGTCGTCATCTTCACGAAAAAATGTATAATTGGATATTTGTATCAAGCACACAAATCTGATGTACGTGTTCAATAAACTAAAACAAAAAGGTAATAAGAATAATGTATACAGTGAGTATACATATACGCAATTCAGGAAAATTTAAGTAATGGGTTTCTTAAATTTATTCTAAGATTAATGCCATTTGTTTAATCTACAACTATTTATTTAAAACCTAAAAAGATTCATAATTACACATTTCATTTTAAAATTGGAATTTTCATATTGTATATAGTAACCTATAATTTCCCATTTGTGTTACAATGTGGCATAAATTGCCGGTCCCAAGCACCCCCCCCCCCCCCCCCAGAAAAAAAATTACTAAGCAATGTCATTTAGAACTTATTTCTAGAACACAGAACAAAATACATTTATTTAAAGATTTAATTTAGTAGTAAAAACAGACATAGATGCTGTTCTCGGTATATAAAGGATTATTTTAATTTCAGGTTCAAAAATGTCAAACTTCAGTGATGTGCACATTACTTCGACCTCCCAACACTATACAGAATTTGTTCTTGGCCTTGAATGATTAGAAGCATACAGCATAAACAAAAGATATTTTAATGAAATCTCTTCCAAATATGCTATCTCAAAGATATGTCTGCAAAAACAATACAGTTGGCCAGCCTCAAACAAAAAATTTAACTACATTTGATTAGTGTAACGTAGAAAACTAGAAGCAAGTTTAACCCTTAATTGCTGTCACAGAAATTGTCGCATAAGTACTGTAAGCTGTCTCCGAGACACTTTAATCGAAAAATGAATAAAAGGTTTAAGTCTTAGTATACTGTTTTTGTATAACAACTTTCTGTACAGTACTATAGTTAAAACTCATAATATTCAGATGTCTCTAGCGATAGTATTAAGGCTCCAATCGAAACAGAACTCCATGAGTATCTATAGTTAAAAATTACTGATTAAACAAAAAAAAATGAAAACAAGAACGAAAAATCATGCGTCAAGCATAGATTATGTAACACTTTCCAACGGCTCCAAAATTATTTTACAAATCATTACCGTTTAATAAGCTGAAAGATAACATCTAAGTAAACAATTTGGAATACGCATAACATATTTAAAAACGTAATTTCAGGAATTTCCAACATATACAATATTAGGAAAAATATCCGAATACTTTTATTCAGCCCTGTATATGATCTATAGATATGTATATATACTACATAGGATGCTAAATTTTAGTTCAGTTAAGAAACGCGTAGCACAGTTTAAAATTCTCCTTATGGAGTTTCTGTCAATAAACGGAAATGTGTTCGCGAACTTTTGTGCTTCCCTATATATGATCTACAGAATTTATACACACCACGTAATAAACAAAAAGAGAATTAAATTTTAAATCGCGTTCAGTAACTTCCAAGAATTATTGTTAACCGACAGTAGAGAATTCTTTTGTGTGTCCCTGTAAATGAACGATGACTGCTATAACACACGATATTCTGTAGTAAGCCTCTTGTAATGCACCTTAGTGATATACATAAATTTCAATGTGTTTAAAATAGTGAAACATTATTTAATTAAACCGCAAACGATTTTTCACCATAGACGTAATGTAACAGAATTTCTTCGACTGTCCCTGTAAAGTAACTATAAGTGCAATGCACGTCTTATTCCATATTAAGCTTCTTGTAATGCACCTTAGTGATATATATCAATTACAATGTGTTTGAAAATTTGTAACATCATTAAAATAAAGCGCAAATGATTTTTCCCCATGTACCGTAATGTAATTGAATTATTTTGAGTGTCCCTGTAAAAAAACTATAAGTGCTACACACTTCCGTTGAAATAGGGAACATGCTATAGATAACGAATATAATATATAAACATTGCAGGGCAATCCGACCATATTTACGGGAGTTAGAGCACGGAGAGACGGCCGACGATCATACGACCAGACAAACCGAAGTCAAACACTTTTCAACTAGGTTGGAAAGTGTTAAAAAGCAGCTAGCTGCAGAGACCGCAAACAGCAGTTAAGGATTAAGCGGACATTCTGCAAGAAAGTAAACGTCTATATTAAAAAGAAAATATTGGATTTGTAGATTCTTAATTTATAGATTTATGATATACAATTAATAAATATTATATGTAGTCATTAAGAATCAAAAGAATCATGAAAGCTAACCCTTTATTTTTAGAACTTTACGTCAAATACTTAATACTAGATATTTAACATTGCAATTTTTAATTCACATACGATTTAAGTACTTTTTGCTAAATCTATGAAATGAACATTTTGGCATTAAAGTCCAAACATTCACCACATCTAATTCATTCCTTTTTTAAATGTACAAACGTCTTCCCATACTTCAAAATTGTTCAATGTGATATACGGCGAGTGCTTACCTTCACAGCTACAGCTAATCCTTAACAACTGCGACAGAAATTTTTGCATAGCTACTGTCAGCGGTCTTGAGTCCTTCCCAGTTTAGGTTATACCCTACCCAAACCCAAGAATTCAATTTGAAGGTCAACCTGTAACCCGACCCGGACAAAACAAAAGTCTACCCGAACCCACTTATTTTAACCCGCACTCGGCCAAAATGAAAGTAGATCATGTTTCAATACAATTATTTAATGTAAACTACAATTGTTTCGTACAAATTTTATCTTTTATTTAGAAAAATGGGTGTATATATTGAAATACATAAAGACTGAATAGATTCGGGACCGTTGGGGAAACCTCGGTATCATCGAATAGAGTTCTTCATCGGTTCGGGTTGTCCCTAATTTTCTTTGGAAAAATTGAAAACTCAACGGTCTGCAAGATGGCTAACAGCCGTTAAGGGTTAATAGATTTTTAAATGCACCAGAGATATTTCCTGTCACACACATCTCCAGTGCTAAAGAAAATTACATTTAAGTTCATTTTTTTAAAACTAGTTTTTCAAAGCACATTGCTTGATCCTGCTTTAGTCGCATATGTATCTCTGTGATGTAAGACACTATTTTCCCAATTGTAAATTTTGAACGAATTGTCGGTTCGAGTGCAACTTCCACGGGTGAAAAATTGATATCAGTGGGAGGAAAGGAGAAAGAGCCAAGAGTCACAGGTTCCGAATCTATGTATTTTAAAACTTGCATGAAAATAGCAGCTTTTATCACACTGATACACATACAATTGACGCAGGGTTAAATGGAACGTTCACTACAAAAATGCATATTTCGTTAAATTTTACATATCAATTTAAAGCGACAGCTTCACTATAAATTCCGGAAACAAATAAGAGATCAATTAAAAGAACAACTTATTTTAGATATACAAATTAGTACACTAAACCAAATAAGAGTGAAAAATTAAACGGTGCCTGGACTTAGCCTGGGTCTACAGCGTTAACGTGGTGTTGCTCTATCCACTGCCCGTGCAATATCGGCCATATTAGCTCAGTGGTTAGAGCAATAGCACGTTATGCTGTAGCCCAAGGTTAGATTCCTGTCCCCGGCTAATTTTTTTACTCGTGTTGACTGTATTGTATTGCTGACTGAAATAACTTGTTCTTTAATTGTACCTTTAAAGAATTCAGATGTCAATTTATGTGCTTTAATAAATACGAGATCAGGACTAAACCCAAAGTGGCACTAGAAACATGGTTATGAAAAACACATCTCCAACTTCCAATGTGTAATTTTGGATATGAGTTTTTTTTAAATTGAGCACCCCACACTTCCTCCCCCCCCCCCAATCTTTCCATCTAGCAGTAGCGAGGTTCAAAGTTTTCAGTAATGTCTTTCATAAACGTTCAATAAAACGTCTGTTCACGTTAATTCCCAATAAAACTATCCAGACATTCAAGTGTCAGCTCCATCGAAAACTTGTTAATGATCAGCTTAAAAATTACAGAAAAGGGCATTTGACAGGAAAACTTTACGAAGAGATATGAAGTAAAAATGCTAATTATGAAAAAAGGAAGGTTTTTATGAAATAGGGCGTTTTTCCTTGCGTTAAAAAACGAAACCCGAAATCATTCCTTAACCTCCCCTCTCAAACAAATCAAATAGCTTGTACATCTCTCTATTGTTCCTTAACGGTTAGAGATTATCCCATCTTGCGACATAAACACTTCAACCCTGGAATGGCAGAAACCCATCCCTTATCTTTTCGAATGGAAGAAAGATCCAAAATTACTTATTCTTTCGTTTCAGTACTAAGCATTTTCTAAATTTAGAAAAAACACCAATTTATTATAGGAAAAATGGCAAAGTACATGTAAATTTCATATCTATGCACCTTGACATAAACGGAAGTATGTTAAATAACTTTGCTCCAATCGTCCAGAAACTTGTAAATTTAAATGCTATCAAGTACTCTTCGATTTATTTAACAATAAATATTGTAAAATCCTCCATCAGTATAGTTTCGATACATTTTCATTAACTTCTGTTTGAAAGGAACAGCCCAGTGTTAAAAAGTCAAAAACCGAGATTAAATAATATTCTTGAGATTAAAATACGATTCAGGAATTTAAGAAGCAACTGTTCGAAGAGTTTTTAAATACTACATTGATTTCGTATGAGACAGAACTCTTATTAAAAATTCCAAATACATAAAAGTTCATTGTACATAAAATATTTTACGCGTGCATATAGAAAAATGTTCAATTTGTTTATGACAGCACAACATAGAACGCCGAATGTATGAAGAAAGTTTAGCAATAATATGTATAAAAGCTAGATTAGAAAACTCACTTCAGTTAAGTACAAAATGTTATAGAACTACATTTTTCACTAAAGAAAATACCGATAAGAGACTTCAGATATATTGCTACATATTTTAATTGTACCTGTAAAAGGAATTCAGATGTTAATGTATGTGTTTCAATATACAAAAGATTAAGTTTCTAACCAAAATAGAAACTAGAAATATGGTTATGAAAGAGATATTAAACTTCCAATGTGCAAATTTGAATCAGAGTTACTTTTAAAATGAAGTACCCCCCCCATCTCTTTCCATATAGCAGGAGTGCGGTTCAAAGTAGTTTTCAGTAAAGTTTTTCGTAACCTTTCAATAAAACATCTGTTCATTTAATTCCCACTCATAGCATAAAGCTGTGCAGGCATTCACGTATCAGCTCCATCGAAAACTTTTTAAGAGCCTACACTAGTCACGCGAAGAAACGCTCACGCTAATGTTAAGTGTATGGGAAGGTTATCCCGCGATTTCTCGCTCGCATTTTAATATTTTTAAATGATTTTTTTGCATAAGATAGCTGACATCGATATCTATCGTTGTTAGTTTTTACTTTTTTGATTTTGGCTCCAGTTTTTTTATATAAGGGTACTTTCATTTTCAGAACCGGTTCCAACCGGTTCCAAAATTTAAAATGTCCGCTTATAAAAAAAGTTTAACCAAAATCAAAAAGTCCTTCCGGCCTGTACCGGGAGGAAAAGGTAGCTTTCCTATATCTTCGTTTTAAAATTTTAGCTAATGTTACACGAAAACAGCAAGTTAAAATGCAAAGAAACGTTTACAAAAGATTCGTTAATACTGAATTTGAATAAGTAATTCGCCAAATTATTGAGCAATAGCCAAATTGGCTTCATTTATGAAGACTTATTTTGGTCGCCAAATTTGGCGATATTTCGCCAAATATCGCCAATTTTGTCAATTTTGTCGCCAATGTCACCAATTTTGGCGCTAACGGATATGAAAATATAGTTTTATGCATATGATTGGGAAAATTATTACAACAATGAAAGAAAATAATTTGCAAGTAATGGCGTTAATGTGCTGTTTTGTTTCAAAATGTCAGCCACCCTAGAATTTCAAACTGCTCTATCTCAGCCATTTTAGGTAGATTTCGTAAGAAATACTGCCTATTACATTCTCACCTTAGTTGGAAATTTTGAAAAATTTTTGCAGATCTACGCCGATCATGACTCCCAGAACCCAAAACCACTCCCAGTTCAAAAATTTATCTATCTATCTATCTATCTATCTATGTCACTTTTTTCTGACCACGATAACTGGAAAAATTTTGCATAAATCTCTTCCAAACTGATACATAAAATCAAGGGTCATAAAATCTCGGTCAAGTTCGTTAATGGGCAAAATCGAACCAAGAGGGGGGAAATGGGGGGGCTTTTTGTGAAAACAGAAAAATCCTCATAATTTATTTATTATTATACGTATCGAATCCGTTTAAAGTTATTATTACTTCTAAGAAAAGGGCCGAAAATGTATGTATGGCAGATTTTTGATATAATCAGGGCTGCCATTGGAGACTATTTTTATATTCTATTCGCACCACTATTTTAAAAAAATAAATTTTGTAGTATATTTCTCTTGCACATGTTGTTAAAGTTTATCTGAAAAAAATTTGTTTTAAGAAAGTGGTGCGAGACAGAATTAAAAAATAGTCGTCAGTGGCAGCCCTGTATAATTAAAAATGGCTCCAAAGGGGGGGGGGGGGAAAGGGGGGTTTTAGGAGGACAAAAATCATAGCTTCGTCAATTCACAAGATATCAAATCCGCGTAAATTTATTATTAATCCTCTTAGTATTATCTAAAACTTTTATATTGACAAATTTTTTATAGGACCAACCGTTATAGCAAAAAAAATTAAAAACAAACAAAATCCCCGCCGGCTCCGCCTGCAAACAAGTTATTTTTCGAAGTAGGCGGTTCCAACTCCCGCATCTTTTCGATACTGATACAT
This sequence comes from Maratus michaelseni, assembly GCA_963931845.1. Classification (NCBI taxonomy): domain Eukaryota; kingdom Metazoa; phylum Arthropoda; class Arachnida; order Araneae; family Salticidae; genus Maratus; species Maratus michaelseni. Next base: position 129,705,234 of record OZ007598.1, on the reverse strand, counting down.
AAAATCAAGGGACATAAAATCTCGGTCAAGTTCGTTAATGGGCAAAATCAAACCAAGGGGGGGGGGGGGGCTTTTTGTGAAAACAGAAAAAAAACCCATAATTTCTTAATTATGATACGTATCGAATCCGTTTGAAGTTATTATTACTTCTAGGAACAGGGCCAAAAACTTATGTATGACAGATTTTTGATATAATTAAAAATTGCCTTAAGGGGGGAGGGAAGGGGGGTTTTAGAAGAAAAAAATTCATAACTTCGTCAATTCCCAATATTTCAAATCCGCTTAAATATATTATAAATCCTCTTAATATTATCTAAAACTTTTATATTGACATGTTTTTTATAGGACCAACTCTTATAGAAAAAAAAAAAAAAATCCTTGCTGGCTCCGCCTGCAAACAAGTTTCGTTTCGAAGTAGGCGGTTCCAACTGCAGCATCATCCGCAAAAAGGTCATTTCTTCCGCAATTCCCGACAAACAGGCACCCCACGTTCTGCGTCTTCGAAATCTACCTGTGCTTGTAGGCAGAGTCGTCAGGGATTTTTTTAAGATAGAGGTAAACCAAAAAATGCTCTGGAATCTTTGTATCTAGGACTAACAAGTAATTAAAAAATAAATTTGAATTTTTATTTTTTTGGTATATTTATTTTAGTTTTAAATTTTTAAATGGCCGCCATCTTGAAACAAAATGGCGGACCAAGCTGGCCAACGAACTCGGTCGAGACATTGGTGAGCTTAATACACACAATTAGTTTCATCAAAATCGATTTATAAATACGAGCGTTATCGTATACCTTCCCATAGACTTAACATTAGGGTGAGCGTTTCTTCGCGTGACTAGTGTAGGCTCTTTATGATCAGCCTAAAAGTTACAGAAAAAGGCGTTTGACAGGGCAACTTTACGACGAGCTATTAAGTGAAAATGTTACTTTATCTAAAAGGAAGCTTTTTATACAATAAGGAGTTTAAATTAAAAAAAAAGTAACCGAAATTACTCCTTTACTCGCAAACCTCAAACAAAGCCAAAATTATGTAATTATCCCCCTATAGTTCCATAACGGTTAGAGATTACCCGATCTTGCGACAAACAGTTACTTCAACCCTGGAATGTGAGAAACTTATCTTTTCGAATGGAAGAAAGAGCTAAAATGACCAATTCTTTCATTTCAGTTCCAATCCTTTTACAATTTAGAAAAAATCTTTCTAATTTAATATAGGAAAAGTATTTCATCAAAAATAACAAGAAGTTTAAAAATTTCATATTTACGTATCTTGGGAAGTATGTTAAATAACACTGCTCCAGTCGTCCAGAAACTTGTTGAAAATCTAAGCGAGATAGAGTTCAGTTACCTTTATTTAATAATCAAAAAATTTAAATCTCCCATCAGTAAAGTTTCGATCCTTTTTCATTAAGTTCTTTTTGTAAGGTTCAGCCTAGTGTTAAACCAAAGTTTTTAAAATAAAAAAGGGATTAAATAAAACACACGAGAGTGAAATATGGATTAGGAATTTAAGAAGGAAGTGTTCGAGAAGAGTTAATTGCAACAGTGATTTTGTATGCAATAAAAACACTTTTATTAAAAATTCTAGGATATATAAAAGTTCATTATACATAAGATAAAATATATTTTACACATGCATATAGAATTATGTTCAATTTGTTGACAGCACAACAAAGCACGCCGAATTTATGAAGAAAGTTAGCAATGATGTTTATAAAAGCTAGATTTGAAAACTCCGTTCAGTTACGTACAAAATGTTATGTAACTACATTTTACACTAAAGAAAATATTAACAAGACTTTAGATATATTGCTACATATTCAGTTATTTGCTTTCTATATTCAAAAAAAATATTCATAGAGACTTGCCACTGCTTTCTAAAAAAATAAAAGGAACATCAAAAACAACTACAATTAAACTGGGGGACCAGTGTATATACGCCAAAAACACCTATATTCGGGATCTAATGGTATTTCCGATAGCCATATTCTACCTGGTTGTCCACTTTCTAATACACTATAACAATGGATGTTGGCCATATTCAGATCATACGGAGGACCAACAACTTCAAAAATAACTGCCCGGCCGTCAACTGCGCATATTTCACAGTAATTGCATACTCTTGGACTTATTATAACAGGCGCATCTGTTTTATATACATTTTCAGACTTAAACAGTTCAACGGGAACAAGAGAATCCGTCGAATGACCCATTCTTATTTCTTCAGGAATTTCTGGTTGATCAGAATTGTTTAATGGAGAGGTATAAGTGGTCATGTGTACACTTCCAAGAATAACTTTGATAACTCCGCACATTTTAGGATAGTCATGCAGTGGTATCTTGCTTCCTCGTTTTAATTCAATCGTTCTCATCGTGAAAAGTCTATTTTTCTTAATATCTGTACAAATTACATGACTTGAAACTTTTGCAGCAATCTCAGCACTGCTATGGACTAGCTCGTGACTATAACTAATGTTGATGTCAAAAGCGTTTAATTCGTTAATAAGTGTTGAGAGCTCGTTTAAACTCTGAAGTAGAGCTGGATCCATATAGTTCATGGAAAATGTAGTTCGTGCTTGGTTTGCTATCCTATGTATTAAAAGATCCATGTCTAATATTTGAAAGCGATATCAATGAATATGTGTCTTTTCGAGGATAACGAAAGAGACAGGCAACAAGGGTGCATTCCACTTATCTTCTTTTACAGACCGCTAGACTGACGTGATGCTCTTTTCGTACACCTGCATTGGTGCATTCGAGCATCACGTGACTCCCGCGTTCTGTAAAAAAAGATTTGCTTAAAGCACCGCGGTAACCTTTCTTTATCGTTAGCCTCGTGTCTTTTGTATTGTAGTCAGAAAACACAAACAGGTTAAAGTCATTCTAATGAGATAAATTCGATTATAAAGATAGAAAGATTTTCTTATCAAGTAGTTACAGGAAGATTTTCTGATATTTCGCAAATGACGGTACACTGTTAAAAATTTTCAGCTTTTGCTGCAGACACACTCCACCGCTTTTAGAGAAAACGGTTACTTTACAATATTATAGAGCATTTTCATTGGTCAAAATAGAGATAGCCTATAAAAGCGGTAGAGTGACTATGCAGCAAAATCTGAAGATTTTTAACAGTGTAGCTATCGAGATGCCGGAATTATTGCGAGATTTTTACAGTTTTTGAAAAATTTTCCAAATACAAGCATCTGTCTGGTCGCGACCTGCGTTATACATGGCCGGTGCATGACGTTTAAAACGTCACATGCAGTGGATCATTTTTACATGGTGAGAGGTGCAAAGCAGCGCGCCCCTCGTTTTGCACCAAAACCGTGTAAAAATGATCCACTCCATGTGACGTTTTAAACGTCACGCACCGGCCGGGTATAACGTAGGTCGCGGTTTGGTCAATCCTAGTGTGCTTCTATAAGAGATTGGCGACATACGGGCAATAAATTAATTGGCAAAAAAAGAACGAAAAAGCGAATTGTCAAGTGTCTTTTTCAGTCTGAGGGTATCGCCAAGCTAATATTTTTTTACGACGTCTTACTCTTCTAATCAAAACCCATCATTGGTACAGTTTTCAGGTTCTGAAATGTGAGTTTGCCATAGTTTGGAAAAAGTATTAATTTGAGCATGCGCTCTGTGTATCACCACTCCCTTTACAAGTAACCTTTTTTTATCGGTTCTCAAAAATGTCGAAAGATCTACCGGACCAAATCTCTTGAAGCTAATTCAACAATTTGCGGAATCGCACCTATTAAGGAATTAACATATAATGAGATATTTTGATATCGCAGAGGATGCTTGTATCCAGAGGTGCAAAAATCTAGGCGCCAATGGGCCGATTCTCACCACTAAATTTTATTAGTATCCTTCGTCAAATTTTATTAGTATATTTCGCGTAAATTTTATCGGTATTCTTATTAGCCGAAGAATACTAAAAATTATGTGGTGGGAATCGACTCATTGGCGCCTAGATTTTTGCACCCCTGCTTGTATCTATAGAAACATAAATTTTCTCATTCATTGAACTCGACATTAGCGTAGAATTTCGACCATTAGATTCGCTCTCTGTGATATCTGAACTGAAAAAAATAAACTTAGTTATTCACAGGGCTACACTACATACCGGGCTTGCTCATTCATTATGATGACGTCACAAAAGGTGGCTGACTAGGAGGAAAGACATACAGCGATTGGCACAAAACGATGGGCGCTTTGCTTTGGACCAATCGCTGGTCGCGGTCAGCCACCATTTGTGACGTTTTGAGAGTGAATGAGCAAGCCCGGTATCTAGTGTTGCCTTGTTATTCATAGCAAAACTACCAAGGAATAATTTACGAAAAAAATTCGTAATTTTGTAAAACAGGATTAAACAATAATTAGTCGGATGTGCAAATCCCAAAACTTTCTTCTATCACAGTCATTTCAATACTTCAAAATTCGCAATCACATCGCCAATAAAATCAATATTTTTCGTCATTCTGTTGTACGCGAGGCTAATGAAAAAGACAGGCTACCGCGGTGCATTCCACTTATCTTTTTTTACAGACCGCTAGTGTGACGTATGCTCTTTTCGTACACCTGCATTGGTGGATTCGAGTATCACGTGATTCCCGCGGTCTGTAAAAAAAGATACGCGTAAAGCACTGCGGTAGCCTTTCTTTTTCGTTAGCCGCGGTTGTACGTCAGCTGCTTGCGAATCGTAGGGTTACCGGGATGCGATTAACTGATGTATACTAAACTACGAAAATTCCTTCTGGCCTGTACCGACAGGAACAGATAGCCTCCCTATTCCTTGGATTTACGATTTTAGCTAATTTTACTGGAAAACACGAAGCTAAAATGCGTGGAACCCAATTAAAGAAGATTCATTCCCAGTTCTCGTCAACATTGAATTTGAATGAGAATATTGCCAAATTGGCTTTTTTTATGGCAAATTATTTTTATCGCGAAATCTGGCGATATTTCGCCAACTGTCGCCAAGATTGGCGAGAATTTGACGTTGGCGAATATAAATATCTAGTGTTAAGCACATAAGAATAGGAACAATGGTTACAACAATGAAAGAAAATTTGCCGAAACCATGTGAACTAAAACTCATAAATTAAACCCGTCTAGTGATGAATTCTGCTGTCTTGTTTGAAAATGTCAACCACCCTAAAATTTCAAACCGATATATCTCCGACATTTTTTCAGATAAAGACAAAACAAAAATTGCTCTGAATTCTCCGTATCAAGGCCGAACATTTAAAGGAAAAAACTTTTAGAATTTATAATTTTTTGTACATCTTTTTGAATTTGAAATCTTTCAATGGCTATCACAGCGCCCCCTTCTGGCGGAATATCCCCACATTCAAGTAGAACCTGCTGGCCACAGCCAAAAACATATAAAAAATTTTGTTTTCATTATCTGCATAACATCGTACACTTTTCGATGATACAATAGTGAAAATGGAACAAAAATATCGATCACAGCGCCCCCTTTCGTCGAAATATCCCCAAATTCTAATAGAACCTGCTTGCTATAGCCAAAACACATTGAAAAAAAATCTGTTAAATTTGAAGCATAACCTCATACACTTTTCGATAAAACAATGAGGACGGACAGACAGACATTTTGTAAAAACATGTTTTTCGGAATCTCTGACCCCTAAAACGTGTAAATCCGTCGAAAACTGGAAATAGAAAAAAAATTCGATTACAATACTTTCTTCTATTATAGATAGAAGAAAGTAAAAAAACCTCTATTTTTTGACAGACATTTTGTAAAACATGTTTTTCGGAATCTCTGACCCCTAAAATGTGTAAATCAGTCGAAAACTGGAAATAGAAAAAAATTTCGATTACAATACTTTCTTCTATTATAGATAGAAGAAAGTAAAAAACCTCTATTTTGTTATAGTTTGCTAAGCATTTACAAAATAATTCTTCAGAATGGTTATTTAGATTTTTCCAAGCTTGTGAAAATCCATCAAGATACCTGTATGAATTTGACACATATCTGTATCAGTTTCAAATTTTTTTAAGTTAGAATTTTCGGTGTGGAATTCATTTAACAATAACGAGTATGTTCAGAAGCTGTTATCTTAATCCTCAATAATATGTGTACTAACGCGACCTACGTTATACACGGCCGGTGCATGACGTTTAAAACGTCAGATGAAGTGGATCATTTTTACACGATGATTGGTGCAAAGCGGCGTTTTACACCAATGACCGTGTAAAAATGAACACTTCATGTGACGTTTTAAACGTCATGCACCGGCCGTGTGTAACGTAGGTCGCGGTAATATAGGATAATATTATTAAGTCGAATAATGAATATACGTAGGGCGCGTTCACAGACCATAAACCAGAGTTACTAAGGTACAACGTGGGTAACCGGAAGCTTTCAGAGAAAAGGATCACGTGATATTTTGCGGATTACTCGAAGCGTTTGGAGTCAATTACCCAGACTTCGGATAACAGACATTACTTACTTACACACTGTTAAAAATATTGTGAAAAATTATCTCTGTTTTTAAAGGCTCTCTATTTTCGGACCAATGAGAACGCTCCAAGGGCGTTTATGTAGCATTCTCATTGGTCAGAAAATAGAGAGCCTTTAAAAACAGAGGTAATTTTTCACGCTATTTCCAACAGTGCACTGTTAAAAATCTACAGCTTTTGCTGCAGACACACTCCACCGCTTTTAGAGAAAACGGTTACTTTACCACAACGGTCACTTTTATGGACAGGGCTACACTACATACCGGGCTTGCTCATTCATTATGATGACGTCACAAAAGGTGGCTGACTAGGAGGAAAGACATACAGCGATTGGCACAAAACGATGGGCGCTTTGCTTTGGACCAATCGCTGGTCGCGGTCAGCCACCATTTGTGACGTTTTGAGAGTGAATGAGCAAGCCCGGTATCTAGTGTTGCCTTGTTATGGAGAACTTTCATTGGGCCAATAGCGATATTCTATAAAAGCGGTGGAGTGACTATGCAGCAAAAGCTAAAGATTTTTTACAGTGTAAGATTGTTGTGTAAAGTGATCATGTTGTTGGGAACCCTGGTTTGTTTATTAGCTTGATAGCTAACTGCAACTGTTGTTCTTTATGACCCCATCTGTACACTTGATTTCTGATCATTTGCTTGCTCTACAATTAACAGGTCAAGCGTCGGAAGGACGGTTCCTATGATGATAAAAATGTAGACATCGATTTAAAATGTGTTTAATCGTTTCTGAAACGTGTTACAAAGTATGTTCAATGTGGCGTCCACCATTTTCAGAAAGAAAGTGAAATCGTTTTGCTGCATTCTCAACAGTAGCTCTTAGCATATTAGGAGCAATGTTACGGACATGTCGATGTATCGCGTATTTCAATAAAGCCAAAATTTTTAGATTATCATCCTAAACAGTGATTTTTAGATAACCCCATAGCCAAAAGTCTCAGGATTTAGGTCTGGTGACCGGGGTTGCCAAGAAGTGGAGAAGTCTCTGCCTATAATCCGTTCATTCGTGAAATGTTGCTTAATTAACACATATACCAATGTGCGGTGGGGCCTCGCCCTACATAAAAATCAAGGAGTCTAAAATGCCACGTTCCTGGAGTTCAGGTATGACGAAACGTCTTAACATTGACGCTAAGCGAGCGGCAGTCACAGTGCATGTAACAGGTCCAACTATTGACTACTCTTCAAAGAAAAATGGTCCAATTATGAAACTTGCTGTTATACCACACCATACGGTGACTTTAGTAGAATGCAGTGGAACTGGGTAAACACCATGAGGGATTTCTTTGGCCCAAATCCTGCAGTTATGTGTGTTGACATTGTCATTTAGGTTAAAATAAGCCTCATCTGGCTACAAAATGTTCCATAAGTAATGTTCGTCCACTTCCATCTGTGCAAGGAATTCCAAAGCGAAAGATTCTCTTGCAACAGGATCCTTACGTTGAAGTTTTTGAAAATGGTTGATATTGTATTTGTAGAGCTGCAGCGATTTACGGACAGTTTTGTACACCGTACTCCACGGTACGTCGATTCGACCTGTGACAGCACGTAGCGTGTGTGCTTTCCATTGTCGTTTCCTACACTGCTAATGCAACAACCTCCTCGATTTCCACAGAAACAGGTTTCCTTCCCCTCTCAGGTGCAATAGATAACAAACCTGTTGCTTTAAACTTTGCCATTATTTACATCAAACCCAGCGGTGTCATTGGTCCTCCGCGTATTCCTCTTACTAAACGATACCTTTGCAAAGCACGCCGTTCATTGCTATCGCATTCATAATAACATTTAACGAAAAGCGCGGTCTTGCATGGTTGGAGGCATTGTCGATTCGTAACAATGACATACCTGCCAACATCACACTAAATTTCCGTACAATGTAGGTTAATTTATTCGACGTTAAATACGTTTCAAACCAGAATTAATTTTATGCAATGCATTCAAATAGGTTCCACATAAGAACATGAAATGTTTTTTATTTATATGTATTTTACGGTTAGAAACATCTTTAACGTGGATCAAATTAACTCCCATATTACGGAAGATTAGTTGAAAATTGGCAGGTATGCAATGAGAACTCTGACAAACAGGCTCACATTATCTGCCAAATCAAATGACGTGTAAAGCGCATTTGCATAAATCTAATTTCCTTCTTCCTGCAGTAAACTAAATACAAGCCATTGCAGTTTTGCATAACCCCCCAAATAGTTCCGTTTTCAAACGATTAAAATATTTTAAACCGATATCGTCGTGTCAAGAGCCTACACTAGTCAATGGAAGAAATACTCAAGCTAATGTTAAGTCTATGGGAAGGTTCTTGACAGATTCCTGGTTCGCATTTTAATATTTTTAAATTATTTTGTTTGGCATACGATAGCTGAGGTCAATCTCCAACGTTGTTAGTTTTTCCTTTTTCGATTTTGGTTCAAGTTTTTTTTTATATAACAGTACTTTCACTTTCAGAACAGGTTCCAACCGGTTCCAAAATTGGAAATGTCCCCTTATAAAATACTATTATTTTTTTTTAAGAAATCTTGTCCTTGTTTAATGTCAGAACTTTTGGTTATTAAATACAGGAAAGTATTTCTGTTTAATAAAAGTAGTACGAAAAGAATAAATTTGGCATCCATGCTTTTAATGCCCCAAATACAGTCCTTCATGAGCCGCCTCTGTACATAAACTGTTTGTATTAAATCTTCACTGTAACACGGTAATTAAACATTATGACTGTTCGTTTTTCTCTTATCTGTAACTGTTGTATAATTGCTGGATTCTTCTATCAGTACATGTTTTATGATAGGCTATGAGTATAATTCTTTTTATTATTATTCAAATTTCAATTTATTTTCCGTATGATTTTATGTGATTTTCTAATTCAATTTTTTTCCTCTTGCATAATAGTTTTCTATTTCATTCAATGCATTATATGGCAGTGATAGACTAACTTGTCTATATTCCAGTCCATTATATGAAATTATGCATTTTTTGCGACACATGAATAGTTTTGCGACTAAAGAATAAACACTCACTTGTCTCATTGTTCTTCATTTTCCATCATCATCATCTGATTTCTATATATTCTAATTCTGTTCCAATTTACCATTAAATTATTTTTATTTAATTTTTTTTTGGCATAATTTATTTTTTATATACTTTTCTGATTTTTAATACATTTATATTTTCTGGATACATCCTGTACTTGCACATCAGACATGAAATTTACTTCAATCCAAGAATTTTACGAAATTTTAAACGAGGGTGGTCTGTTAGATATATAGACCAAAAAAAAAAAAAATAGTGATAAATATTATATGTTGGAATGTGTTAAAAATATTAAAAATGTAAGATAATTTCTGCTTGAAAGCCATGGTGTAGCTTGTTCTATTTTACATTGTAATCACACGCTATTTGAAAATAGAATAAATGCAAATACGCAGTACAGAAACTGTTAGGATTTTATGGAACAACGGAACAATGTAAGGCTTGATAGACTTCCTAGTTGCTGAGCAACATCCAGGCGATATCTAAGGGACCTTAAGGGACATAGGGGAGCCATTAAAGGAGTTTAAATTGGAACTGTAGTAAAAACTACATAATGCTACATAATGAAGGTATAAACAGATAAATTTAAATTTATAAATAATGAATTAAATGAATACAATAATAAAAGAAAATCTACCAAAAAACGAATAAAAGAACAGATTACATTAGTTACTAAGGTGGCGAATATGCAGCCGAAGATTAGCCCTAACATCTCACAAAAAGAAACTAGTCAATGGGGGCTACCGTAATACTTACCCCTCATGGATATGCATAATATAAAATATGAAAATAAGACATGTGTAAACTACTTATAAAATGCATTGCAATTTGAATAAAATCGTGGCTTGATGACTTCATAAACTTTAAGTGCTCTAATACTGAACTGCGTAAAAGAAACATCCTTATAAATCCAAAAATGATAAACATATTAACTAACGGTTTACTGCGTCTGATTAAGCGGCTCATTTCCAAGTAACATATATCTTTGAATTGAAATTTGAATGAAATACAGGGTCATGAAAAATCGAAGAGTGTGGAAATATGACTATAAATACTAATTACCCGAAATATGTAAATTACATTTATACGCCAATTCGAGTAAATAGATCCATACATTTGTCTAAATTTACACATTGGTGAGAATAAATAGATGCGATCGTAAATTGCACGCATTCATTCATAAGCAAAACACACATTCGTACATATACAGGTTTATGACAAGCGTGTAATGTTTTCAACAAGCAATGTCATTTTACAAATTTACACATATACAAATGTAAGAGTGGTATATTTACTCATTTATTTTCTAGAGTGTTTAAAATATTACAAAATAAAGCTATTATACAACATACGCAGAGAATTTCTATCTAATATTGCTTTTATTACGAGAAATTTCATCTTTTTATGACAATAACTCCATTTTTAAAGCTTTGTTTGATGCGCTGTATTGATTTTTTAACAATCAAAAATTGTTTTCAATTTCGTCGTGATAATTGAAAAAAGAATTCTCTATACTTTCGGTTTCAAAAAAGTGGAAAAAATAATATATATTCAATTTTCTGCATCAAATAAAAGAAGACACGGTCATTGAAAACCTAACTTCTTTGAAAACTTTTTAGATAGGTATAGCTAAGAGGAAAACTCTTAATGAGTACTTTTGATAAGAAATATTTCATTTCAAGTTCACTTGAATGCTTATTCTTACGAAATACATTTATTTGAATTTAGAAGTAGTTGGATGAAAATGAGCTCTTTTGTAGCGAACGTATGGAAACTGTGGGAAAAAGTTTTTAAAAGAAAAATTAATACAGGAATAAATTCCCCCCTCATACACACACCCATATATTTATTAGAAAATATTTTAATTTCACAATTTATTGTTATTATTATTATATATAGTTTTTAAATAAAATCCCTAATTATAATAAAGAAGGAAGTTTGTGTGTGTTTCTGGTCTGCGTTCCGAAGAGACCGCTGCACTTAGAGCTACAAAATTTGGTGGAAAGGTAGCTCTAAATATATAGATTTGCACCATGAAGTCCGATTTTGGAATTTTTGAATAGATTTTTTTAATTTAAATTTTTAAGCGATTTTTAGCGTTTTTTCACGTTTTGCTGCAATTTTTCCGCATTAGTAATAGGAATCCGGTTCCAATCTCTTAGCCCAATATAGTAAATTTTATCCTCTTTTCAATAAAGTTTATTCGGAATTTGTACAGCAATTTTTGAATTTTTGGCATTTTTTACTTTCTTCTATCTTTACAAGAATAAAGTATTAGATTCATGAAAAATTTTTACTTCCGGTTTTGACGAATTTATACGTTTTAAAAAGGTCCTGAACACGATTTGACTATTTTTAGAAAATGTCTGCTTGTGACTCTGTCTGTCTGTCTGAAAAATTTTGTAGGCGCTCTATCTCAAGAACTAATGCACGTAATTTAATAAAACTTTATATTCAGTTAGTCCCTGATATAAATTGGTGCTGATTAGTTTTTGGTAAAAATCGCCCAGCAGGTGACGCTGCTATGCAGCATTTTTCGGGATTTCCGCAACAGCTCTATCTCAAGAACTAATGTCGAAATTTAATAAAACTTTATATTCAGTTAGTCTCTGATATAAATTGGTGATGATTAGTTTTTGCTAAAAATTGCTTAGCATGTGGTGCTGCTATGCAGCATTTTGCAGGATTTACACGATTTTAACAATAGTCATATCTCAAGAAATAATGCACGGAATTTAATAAAACTTGAGTTTCTGTTAGACCTTGATATAAATTGGTGCTGATTCTTTTTAGTGTATGCGAAACCTGTGTGAGATAGAAGAAAATTTTGGAATTGACACATCCGACTAGTTTTTTTTTCGACACTAAGAAATTTTGCCCAGAATGCTTGATCAGTTCGGTGGTTGCTTCCATGTCGACCTCAGTTACGCTCAGAATCGTAGTTTCTTTATTCTCTCTTTTTAGCTTGGAGAGAGTTGATAATTCTTTACAGATAAAAAATCATGATTTTAAAACGAAAAGACGATCCAGATAATTATCCTAATTTGTATTTTTTGATTAGATTTTTTTAAATTTCATTTTTTAAGGGTTCTTTAACCTTTTTTTCTTGCTTTACTGCGTTTTTTATTTCAAATGACGTCACAAATGGCTCACTAGAAGCAGGGCGAGGCTAACGAAAAAGAAAGGCTACCGCGGTGCTTTACGCGTATCTCTTTTTACAGACCGCGGGAGTCACGTGATGCTCGAATGCACCAATGCAGGTGTACGAAAAGAGCTTCACGTCACTCTAGCGGTCTGTAAAAAAAGATATGTGGAATGCACCGCGGTAGCCTGTCTTTTTCGTTAGCCTCGAAGCAGGGCTACACTAAGACTCCTATAATAGGAGCTGACGCATATCCATTTTGTTTCGGATTATTCGTGCTCAGTTCAACATCAATCTACCGCAGCCGGAGTTGGGGTTGCCTAAGACTCGGTTCTGATTGGCTGAACCGGATCTGATTAGCTTGGTTTTTCGACTGAACTTCAATTTGAGACCCAAATCTGCGAGGATGCGTCAGCCTGTATTATAGGAGCTCTAGGCTACACTAGATACCGGGCTTGCTCATTCCTTATCATGACGTCACAAATGGTGGCTGGCCGCTTTCAGCGATTGGTACAAAGCGATACGACAAAAGGAAAAACATACAGTAATTGGCACAAAACGACGGGCTCGTCGCTTTGCACCAATCGCTGGTCGCGGTCAGCCACCTTTTGTGACGTCATGACAATGAATGAGCAAGCCCGGTATCTAGTGTAGCCTTGGTTTCAGTCTCTGAAAGAACTTTTAGAGTGTCTTTAGAATAAATTAGCGATAGATGGACAATAACATTTGATTGGTCAACAGAATTTTGGGCAGTGCTTTGCTATTCTACCATCAAAGGCAAACGTATGATTGTTTAGTTATTTAACCTATTTAAGGTAATAAGAGGGCCTTCCGTGGCCTTGTGGTAAAGACACCATTTCGACAATAGCTTAAGAGCGTAGGAGTCAGAGCAGCGGGTTATACTCCCGACAATTCCATTGCACACCATTTGTAGAGTTGTCGGCTATAATTCTTCATTGTTGTAATTTCCTTGTGTCTATCTAGTCCTCATATTCACGAAGATATTTATAAGCGGATATTTGTATCAAACACACAAATCTGATGTACATGTTCAATATAAACAAACAAAAAGGTAATAAGATTAATGTATACCCCGAGTATACATATACGTAATTCAGGAAAATATAAGTAATGGGTTTCTTAAATCAATTCTAAGATTAATGATATTTGTTTAATCTACAACTATTTATTTAAAATCTTAAAAGATTCATAATTGCACATTTCATTTTAAAATTGAAATTTTCATATTGTATATAGAAACCTATAATTTCCCATTTGTGTTAAGATGTGAAATAAATTACTGCTTCCAAGCCACCCCCCCCCCCCCCCCACAAAAGAAAATAATATTAAGTAATGTCATTTAGAACTTAAATTTTAAGAAGACAGAGCAACATATATTTAAATATTTAATTTTGTAGTATAAATTTGTAGTATATAAATTTATAGATATAATTTTGTAGTCGATGCTGTTCTCGGTATATAGGGACCATTTTAATTTCAGGTTCCAAAGTGTCAAAAACTTTAGTAATGCGCTCATTACTTCGCCCTCCCAACACTAAAGAGAATTTGTTCTTGCCCTTGAATGATTAGAAGCATACTGCATAAACAAAACATATTTTAAAGAAATCCCTTCAAAATGTAAAATCTCATATATATGTCTGCAAAAACAATAAAGTTGGCCAGCCTCAAGCAACAAATAATTTAACATAACTACATTTGATCAGTGTAACATTGAAAACTAGAAGCAAGTTTAACCCTTAACTGCTGTGACAAAAATTGTCGCATAACTACTGTAAGCGGTCTCAGAGACACTTTTATAGAAACATGAATAAAAAGGTTTAAGTCCTAGTATACTGTTTTTGTATAACAACTTTTTGTACAGTACTAATTAAAACTCATATATTCAGATGTCTCTAACGATAGTATTAAGGCTCCAATTCAAACTAAAATTCATGAGTACCTATAGTTAAAAATTACAGGATAAACAAAAAAATTGAAAAAAAAAACAGCTAGCTCCAGAGACCGCTAACAGCAGTTAAGGATTAAGCGGATATTCTGCAAGAAAGTTAATGTCTATATTAAAAAGAAAATATTGGATTTGTAGATTTATGGTATAGAACTTAAAAATTTATGTAGTCATTATTAAACTCAAAAGAATCAAGAAAGCTAACCCTTTATTTTTAGAACTTTACGTCAAATACATAAAACTGGATATTTTAAAACACTGAAATTTTTAATTCACTTACGATTTAATTACTTTTTGCTAAATCTAGGAAATGAACATTTTAGCATTAAAGTTAAAACATTCACCACATCTAATCTATTCCTTTTTAAATGTACAAACGTCTTCCCATACTTCAAAATTGTTCAATGTGATATACGGCGAGTGCTGACCTTCACAGCTAACCCTTAACAACTGCGACAGAAATTTTTGCATAGCTACTGTCAGCGGCCTTGAGTCCTTCCCAGTTTAGGTTGTACCCTACCCAAACCCAAGAATTCAATTTGAAGGTCAACCTGTAACCCGACCCGGACAAAACAAAAGTCGATCCGAACCCACTTATTTCAACCCGCAAAATTGTTCAATGCGATATACGGCGAGAGCTTATCTTCCAACTACAGCTAACCCTTAACTGCGACAGAAATTTTTGCATACATAATGTCAGCGGCCTAGAGTCCTTCCCGGTTTAGGTTGTACCCTGCCCAAATCCAAATATTCAATTTGAAGTCAACGTACAACCCGAACCGAACCCAATTATTTCAACCCGCACCCGACCAAAATGAAAGTAGATCATGTTTCAATGCAATTATTTAATCTAAACTACAATTCTCTCATACAAATTTTATTTTTTATTTAGAAAAATGGACGTATATATTGAAATATAAAAAACTCTGAACAGAATGAGACCATTGGGAAAACCTCGGGATCATTGAATAGAGTTCTGCATCGGTACGAGTTTGTCCCTAATTTTTTTTGGAAAAATTTAAAACTTAACTGTTTGCAAGATCGCTAACAGCCATTAAGGGTTAAAAGATTTTCAAATGCACCAGAGATATTTCCTTTCACACACATCTCCAGTGCTAAAGAATATTACATTAAAGTTCATTTTTTTTAAAACTAGTTTTGCGAAGCACATTGCTTAACCCTGCTTTAGTCGCATATGCATCTCTGAGATGCAAGACGCTATTTTCCCCAATTGTAAATTTTGAATGCATTGTCCGGTTAGAGTGCAACTTTCACGGGTGAAAAATTTATATTGGTGGGAGGAAAGAAGAAAGAGCCAAGAGTCACTGGTTCCGAATCTATGTATTTTAAAACTTGCAAGAAAATAGCGGCTTTTATCACAATAATACACATACAATTTACGCAAAGTTAAGTGGAACGTTCACTACAAAAATCCATATTTAAATTTTACATAACAATTTAAAGACACAGCTTCACTACAAACTCCGAAATCAAATAATATCAGATCAATTAAAACAATTTATTTTAGACATACAAATTAATACAGTAAACCCAATACGAGTGAAAAATTAGACAGGGCCTGGACTTAGCCTGGGGCTATAGCGTTAATGTGCTGTTGTTCTAACCACCGCCCGTGCAATATCGGCCGTATTAGCTCAGTGGTTAGAGCAACAGCACGTCACGCCGTAGACCCAGGTTAGAATCCTGTCCCCGGCTAAATTTTTTTACTCGTGTTGACTGTATTGTGTTGATGACTCAAATAACTTGTTCTTTAATTGTACCTTTAAAGAATTCAGATGTTAATTTACGTGCTTTAATACATACGAGATCAGGATTCTACCCAAAATGGCAACTAGAAACATGATTATGAAAAGATAAACCTCTTCAACTTCCAATGTGAAATTTTGGATACAATAGTATCTTTTAAAAGGGAGCACCCCACCATTCCTCCCTCTTTCCATCTAGCAGTAGTGCGGTTCAAAATTTTCAGCAATGTCTTTCGTAAACGTTCCATAAAATGTCTGTTCTTGTTAATTTCAATAAAGCTATCCAGGCATTCAAGTGTCAGCTCCATCGAAAACTTGTTAATGATCAGTTTAAAAAATACAGAAAAGAGCATTTGAGAGGACAACTTTACGAAGAGATATTAAATTAAAAATGTTAATTATCAAATAATGAAGGTAATAGGGCGTTTTTCCTTGCGTTAAAATACAAAACCAGAAATTATTCCTTAACCTCCCCCTCAAACAAATCCAATAACATGTACATCTCTCTATCGTTCCTTAACGGTTAGAGATTATCCCATCTTGCGACATAAACATTTCAACCCTGGAATGGCAGAAACTCATCACTTATCTTTTCGAATGGAAGAAAGATCCAAAATGGCATTCTTTCGTTCTGTATTAAGTAGTTTCTAAATCTAGAAAAGAAAAACACCAATTTAATATAGGAAAAATATTTTATCTGAAACAATGGCAAAGTATATGTAAATTTCCTATTTACGAAACTTGGGCATATTCGGAAGTGTTTAACTCTGCTCCAATCGTCCAGAAACTTGTATTAAACGCTATCAAGTACCGTAATTTCGCGCAATTAAGCCGCACCTCAGACAGTTCGATTTCCTACCAGAATTTATTTTAAATAAAACGTGACTTACTTCTGCTTAGCACTTATTTGACTTCTTTGTTTCAATAAAATTTCCGGTTTGAAAAGGACTTAATTAAGCCGCGGCGCATACGCGCGAAATTACGGTACACTTCGATTTATTTAGCAATAAAAATGTTAAAATCCTCCATCAGTATTGTTTCGATACATTTTCATTTAACTTCTGTTTAAAACGATCAGTGCAGTTTTAAACAAAAAGGTCAAAAGATGAGATTAATAATATTCATGACATTAAAATACGATTAAAGAATTTAAGAAGCAAGTGTTCGAAAAGAGTTCTTTACTACAGGGATTTTGTATGCGATAAAACACTTATTAAAAATTCCAAATACATAAAAGTTCATTGTACATAAAATATTTTACACGTGCATATAGAAAAATGTTCAATTTGTTTATGACAGCACAACAGAACACCGAATGTATGAAGAAAGTTCAGCAATAATGTGTATAAAAGCTAGATTAGAAAACTCACTTCAGTTAAGTACAAAATGTTATAGAACTACATTTTTCACTAAGGAAAATACTGATAAGAGAATTTAGATATATTGCGACATAGTTTAATTGTACCTGTAAAAGGAATTCAGATGTTAATGTATGTGTTTCAATATACAAAAGATTGGGTTTCTAACCAAAATAGAAACTAGAAATGTGATTATGAAAGAGACCTTAAACTTCCAATGTGTAATTTTGAATCAGAGTTACCCCACCCCCATCTCTTACCATCTAGCAGGAGTTCGGTTCAAAGTAGTTTTCAGTAAAATCTTTCGTAACCTTTCAAAAAAACATCTGTTCATGTTAATTCCCACTCATAGCATAAAGCTGTGCAGGCATTCACGTATCAGCTCCATCGAAAACTTGTTAATGATCAGCTTACAAGTTACAAAAAAGGCGTTTGACAGGGCAACATTACGACGAGCTATTAAGTAAAAATGTTACTTTATCAAAAAGGAAGCTTTTTATACAATAAGGAGCTTAAATTAAAAAAAGTAGCCGAAATTACTCCTTTACTCGCCAACCTCAAACATAGCTAAAATTTTGTAATTATCTGCCCTATAGTTCTATAACGGTTGGAGATTATCAGATCTTGCGACAAACAGTTACTTCAACCCTGGAATGTCAGAAACTGATCTTTTCGAATGGAAGAAAGAGCTAAACCGACTAATTCTTTCATTTCAGTTCCAAGCATTTTACAATTTAGAAAAAATCTTTCCAATTTAATATAGGAAAAGTGTTTTATCAAAAATGACAAGAAGTTTAAAAATTTCATATTTACGTATCTTGGGAAGCAGGTTAAATAACACTGCTCCAGTCGTCCAGAAACTTAAATTTAAGCGCGAGAGAGTTCAGTTACCGTTATTTAACAATCAAAAAATTTAAATCTCCGATCAGTAAAGTTTCGATCCTTTTTCATTAAGTTCTTTTTGAAAGGTTCAGCCTAGTGGTAAACCAAAGTTTTTAAAATAAAAAAAAAGTGATTAAATAAAACACACACGAGAGTGAAATATGGTTTAGGAATTTAAGAAGGAAGTGTTCGAAAAGAGTTAATTACTACAGTTATTTTGTATGCAATAAAAACACTTTTTAAAAAAAATTCTAGGATATATAAAAGTTCATTATACATAAGAAAAAATATTTTACACATGCATATAGAATTATGTTCTATTTGTTGACAGCACAACAAAGAACGCCGAATTCATTAAGAAAGTTAGCAATGTTGTTTATAAAAGCTAGATTTGAAAACTCCGTTCAGTTACGTACAAAATGTTATGTAACTACATTTTACACTAAAGAAAATATTAACAAGACTTTAGATATATTGCTACATATTCAGTTATTTGCTTTCTATATTCAAAAAAAATATTCATAGAGACTTGCCACTGCTTTCTAAAAAAATAAAGGAACATCAAAAACAAATTTTAAAATGAACTACAACTAAACTGGGAGACCAGAGTATGTACGCCAAAAACACCTATATTCGGGATCTACTGGTATTTCCGATAGCCATATTCTTCCTGTATGTCTACTTTCTAATACACTATAAAATTGGATGTTGGGCATATGCGGGTGATACGGAGGTCCAACAACTTCTAAAATAACTGCCCGGCCTTCAACTGCGCGTATTTCACAGTAATTGCCTATTATTGGTCTTATTAGAGCAGGCGTATCAATATGATGTACGTTTTCAGACATAAACAGTTCAACTGGAACAAGAGAATCCATCGAATGACCCATTCTTCTTATTTCTTCAGGGATTTCTGGTTGATCAGGATTGTTTAATAGAGAACTATAAGTGGTCATGTGTACTCTTCCAAGAAGCACTTTGATAACACCGTGCCTTTGAGGATAATCATGCAGTGGTATCTTGCTTCCTTGTCTCAATTCAAACGTTCTCATCGTGAAAAGATTATTTATCATAATATCAGTACAAATAACAGGATTTGAAACATTTGTTGCAATCGCAGCACTTCTACGGACTTCCTGGTTACTATAACTAATGTTGATGTCGAAAGCGGTTAATGTGTTAATAAGTGTTGAGAGCTCGTTTAAACTCTGAAGTAGAGCTGGATCCATATAGTTCATGGAAAAAGTAGTTTGTGCTTGGTTTGCTATCCTATGTATTAAAAGATCCATGTCTAATATTTGAAAGCGATATCAATGAATATGTGTTTTTTCGAGGCTAACGAAACAGAGGGACTACTGCGGAGCAATCCACTTATCTTTTTTTACAGATCACTAGAGTGACGTGATGCTCTTTTCGTACACCTGCATTGGTGCATTCGAGCATCACGTGACTCCCGCGTTCTGTAAAAAAAGATTTGCATAAAGCACCACGGTAGCCTTTCTTTTTCGTTAGCTTCGTGTTTTTTGTAGTGTAGTCAGAAAACACAAACAGATGAAGTCATTCTAATGAGATAAATTCGATTATAAAGACAGAAAGATTTTCTTATCAAGTAGTTACAGGAAGATTTTCTGATATTTCGCAAATGACGGTACACAATTAAAAATTTTGAGCTTTTGCTGAAGACACACTCCACCGCTTCTAGAGAAAACGGTTACTTTACAATATTATAGTGTATTTTCATTGGTCAATATAGAGATAGTCCATAAAAGCGGTAGAGTGACTATGCAGCAAAATCTGAAATTTTTAACAGTGTAGCTATCGAGATGCCTGAATTATTGTGAGATTTTTACACTTTTTGAAAATATTTCTAAATACAAGCATCTGTCTGGTGCAATCCTAGTGTGCTTCTATAAGAGATTGGCGACATACGGGCAATAAATAAATTGCCAAAAAAAGAACGAAAACAAATTGCCAAGTGTCTTTTTCAGTTTGAGGTTATCGCCAAGCTAATGTTTTTTACGACGTCTCACTCTTCTAATCAAAACCCATGATTATTACAATTGTCCAGTTGTGAAATGTGAGTTTGCCATAGTTTGGACAATATTAATTTGATCATGCGCTCTGTGTGTATATCACCACTCTCTTTACAGGCAACCTTTTTTATCGGTTCTCAAAAATGTCGAAAGATCTACCGGACCAAATCTCTAAACTTGAAGCTAATTCAACAATATGCGGAATCGCACCTATTGAGGAATTAACATATAATGAGATATTTCGATATCGGAGAGGATGTTTGTATCTATAGAAACAGAAATTTTCTCATTCATTGAATTCGACATTAGCGTAGAATTTCGACGCACCATTACATTCGCTCTCGTTGATATCTGAACTAAGAAAAAATAAACTTAGTTATTCATAGCAAAACTACCTAGGAAAAATTTAGGAAAAAATTTCGTTATTTTGTAAAACAGGAATAAACAATAAAAAACCTCTATTTGTTATAGTTTGCTAAAAATTTACAAAATAATTCTTCTAAATGGTTATTTAGATTTTTCCAAGTTTGCGAAAATCTATCAAGATACCTGTATGAATTTGACACATATCTGTATCAGTCAATATTTTTTTTAAGTTAGAATTTTCGGTGCGGAATTCATTTAACCATAAGGAGTATGTTCAGAAACTGTTACTTTAATCCTCAATGATATGTGTAATATATGATAACCAGAGGGCCCGTGCGAGGATTTCGCATTAAATCTAATATTTTTTAGGTACTTCTCTATTATGCTGTCAACCACTTTTCATAACAAAAAACTATCGCCAAATTGTAAGATTAAACGCCAAAAATGCAGTCCCATTTACTTGATGTCAGAAGCATTATACGTGTTTGTTAAATCATCAAGTGGTTTTTAATTCGACATTTGCCTGTATTTTTCAATATGTTTTACTGGTTTATTAGTTATTTCATTAATTAAAATAACAATTGTGTCCTTAAATTCTTATATTTTATTTATTTATTTTGATATTCCAATGGCAACGTTCTCCCGGTTATTTGGCGATAGTTTTTTGTTATGAAAAGTGGTCGACGGGATAAAAGAGAAGTACCATTTTTTATCAATCTATATAATAAAACCGTAAGTCATGTGACTGTCATCAACAGTTCCGGGATGTCCGTTTCACTTTTTCATATGCCAGGAGGCCATTTTTATTCAAAATTATTTTTGCAAATAAAACTGCATAAAAGTTACATTTTTAGAAAGATCGTTCAAAATAAATTAATATTTGAGAGATGACTTACGTTCAATTATGTATACATTCTGCAATAACTTCAGTTTAAATTAGGTTCGCAGTTAAAATTCTCTATCTATGAAAGTAAACAAAGAAAAAAGATTCATTCGTTGTGAATGTTTAAAATATTAAACCATGAATTTTTGGATCGCTGCCTGGCGTAAAAAAAATAATCCGCACCAGTGAGACAGTCAAAGTTTACCTTAATTCTGTTCCATACAACTCAACTTCCGGATCTTTTTTTGACGTAAGTTGAACTCATGTAATAATATTTAATGGATCAAATTTCGAAAAGAATTGTCAGCTTTTATTTTTTGCGCGTGCAAATTAGAAACGATACTTTAATTTGAAATCAAATGTTTTGATTTATGATAATTATTATTTTTCTATTTTAAATGAAAAATGTGAACGTCATGTATTTTAAATTGAAACAGCTGTCACGGACGCACCGGGGTTGGCGCGATTTTTGTTTTGCGCCAAATATGTTTAAGAATCTCCGCATTAGCGAACATATTGCAAGTGATAAGCAAACGGACATGAAGCATAAATTCTTAAGTGGGTTAAGCGGTTTTTGTGAAGAAAGATGAAATACATAACAACAAAAAATAAGCGAAATGCTACCGCGATCGCAAAAGTTCTTGATTTGTCAATTAGATTTTTCCAGTTATGCGAGGGATTAAGGAAAAAAATAAATTATGAATAAAAATAATTTGTTACAATGCTTAACATACATTTAAGGGCGACCAAACTGGTCGCCAGTGGCGGCTAGTATGTAATAGTTATTAGATGCAGGTTTAAACTTCTAATGAAAAAGCAAGGATAAAAATATATGTAAACAACATTTAGTTGTTAGTCAATCCAGAATATCATCTAATTTATTCCATCAAAGTTAGAGTAAAAACTCATCCAAGATTGCTAAAGGCACGCGCGAGAAAAAAAAATTAACAATCGTATTTTAACTGCATTAGAGGATGACGTCATCCGCTTCGGGAAAAACATGGGGCATAGAAATATAAATCTAAACATTTCAATTTAAATTTCGCTTTTTAATCATAAGTATAAAATAAACCCGTGCGGAGTTTTTTATAATAATTGCTGAGCATCATATAATGTGGTATTTTATTTTTTTGGCAACAATGTTTTGAGGAAAACCTTTGATTTCATTTAGGAAAACAGTGCCGATTTAATTTTTAATTATCAGCAATTTTTAATCGAAAACATGTTTTAACGAAATGTTAAGTAAGCTATGTCAGAAGCGTTTTCAAAATCCTTTCATATGCTATCTCATTCGTCGTTGTGCGTTTCGTATTTTCAGAAAAAAAGGGATGTTGACAGGAGAAATAATATATATGATATTATGAAGTTGAACAATGAATATACGTACGGCGCGTTCACAGACCATAAACCTGAGTTACTAGGGTAACACATGGGTAACCGGAAGTTTTCAGAGACCGAGATCACGTGACATTTTGCGGGTTACTCGAAGCGTTTGGAGTCAATTACCCAGACTTCGGATAACAGACATTACTTACCTACACACTGTTAAAAATATCGTGAAAAATTACCTCTGTTTTTAAAGGCACTCTATTTTTTGACCAATGAGAACGCTCCAAGGGCGTGTATGTAGCATTATCATTGGTCAGAAAATAGAGAGACTTTAAAAGCAGAGGTAATTTTTGACGCTATTTTTAACTCTGCACTGTTAAAAATCTTGCTGCAGACACACTCCACCGCTTTTAGATAAAACGGTTACTTTACTATATTATGGAACACTTTCATTGGTCCAATAGCAATATTCTGTAAAAGCGGTGGACTGACTATGCAGCTAAAGCTGAAGATTGTTTGCAGTGTAAGATTGTTGTGTAAAGTGATCACGTTGTTAGGAAAACTGGTTTGTTTATTAGCTTTATAGCTAACTGCAACTGTTGTTTTTTATAACTCCATCTGTACACTTGATTTTTGATCATTTGATTGCTTTACAATTATCAGGTCAAACGTCGCCAGGACGGTTCCTACAGTGATAAAAATGTAGTACTAGATGATTGTTTGTTCATTGAACACATACAGGCTGTTTATAATTAAAGTTCCACTTTGAAATGATCATAAAAGTAAAACTACTGAGCCGAATGTTATCAATGGGGGTTGTTTGCATCTTATCAAACACTATTATGGGTTCGATATATTTTTATATTCAATCGTTTTAATTATCACAAAATTTATTTGCACACAAAAAATACAGTTACGGGACATTCGACGAGACGTTGATACAGACAATTATTTACATATGTACAAAATCTAAATTAATTTTACCTTGGTTCTGATCATCGTACTATATCCAATAAAAGATTATCCTAAATTATTTTCTTCTAGTTACACTTTTCCATGTCCGTCATTCTTTTTCTAGGAAATTAGACGGTATTCCTTTTAATCACATTCGTAGCTACTTAACAAAACATTCTTTTTAACTACACAACAAAAAAACAGATGCCAATTTCTTTTTCTTAAATGTTAACCTCTTCTCGAGATAATAAAATGTAAAGAGAAGGCAAAAGTAAAACCAACTACGTTGCTATAGCAACGAGCCGCATTTAACAAATAAAATAAAATATAAAAGAAACAATTTTATCGGCGTTAGCTAAAATCGTCTGCATAAATAAAAATATTAATTCACCGATTCCTAACATACTCCCACCTTTAATTTAGGTGGAAACCAAATTAAACCTATGATCACTTATTATCAAAGAACATACTAACTCAAAATAAAAAAGCATAAATATAAATAAAATAATAACTAAACGCAAACAAATAATAAAACATTTAGAGTTCTATAAAATGTCAATTCAGAGTTCTAGAAAAAATCAGTTCAGAGTTCTAGAAAAAATCAGCTCAGAGTTCTAGAAAAATGTCAGTTCAGAGTTCTAGAAAAAGGTCAGTTCAAAGTTCAGCGTATTCATACAAAATCATCTCACAAGTCTTTTTACTTCTCTACCACTTCTAGTTGTACTATTTTTCACAACCTGGATTATAGGATGCTTGGGACTTGATATATCTAAAGGGTAGAGTTTGCGAAGTGGACGCACTAATGTTCCTGAACTTGTTTAAACTTCAACCACTCTAGCCGCTCCCTCTTGACTTTTGAAAATTTTAATTATTTTTCCTATAGGCCAATGAAGTCTCTTCTGGTTTAATTCGATTAAGACGACTTCACCTTGTCTGACATCTTGTCCTTTCTCTTTTGATTTCTGGACCAATTCAGCCAAATATTCGTTTCGGAATCTATTTCTGAGTTGTTGCCAAATATTTTGGCAATGTTTGTATCTGGATTGAAGTTTATTTGAATCTATTCTATCTAAATCAGGAACACCTATTTCCTCAATATCTTGTAAAAATGATGATGGAGTAAAAGGTACAAATTTATCTGTTTCTTCGAAAATATAGGTTAGAGGCCTTTTATTTACTATTGCTTCGACATCATATATAACAGTCATAAGTTCTTCAAAAGTTAAAGTTGCAGTACCGAGTGTTCTGATCAAGGGAATTTTAACACATCTGACCAGGCGCTCCCACCATCCACCCCACCAAGCTGCTGTTGGAGGGATGAACTTCCATGTAATAGGAGACAGTTCTTCAGAAGAAACTATTTCCTTCCAATCCAGTGATTTTAAGAGGTTATTTGTGCCTCTAAAATTGGTGCCATTATCACAGTATATAGTAGTCGGCCTTCCTCTTCTGCTTATAAATCTTCGGAGTGACTGAATGAAACCTTCTGTTGAAATACTGGATACATGTTCCAAATGTATTGCTCTGTATACTGACCATGTAAAAAGTACAACCCAAACTTTAGACTTCGGCTTTACGAAAAGAGGACCGAATAGATCAGTTCCAACAACTTCAAATACTTTAGAATCTCTGACTCGATCCAGAGGTAGATGAATTTGGGGTGTAGTGTATGGTTTTGCGGAGTATCTTTTACATTTGTGACACTTAGACAGTTGACTTCTAATGTTGCGTCTAGAAGAAATTATCCAATATTTTTCTCTAAAAATGGATCCAACTGTTTGAAGTCCAGCATGACAGTTCTTTAAATGACATTCTTGAATCAGACAATTGACTACATGATGTTTTGATGGTAATAAAATTGGATATCTGAATGAAAACTCGTGATCTCTCTCTAATATCTTTGTTTTCACTCTTAACAATCCTTCTTGGTCTTTCATAACCTTCAATCCTTTTATTGCATCAGTGGTATCTCCAAAGCTTTCAGATTGTATTCTAGACCAGAGTAACTTTTCCGCATCTTCTTTCTTTTCGGGGGACAATTCTGTTGGAAAAGATCTATTTCTATATCTGCACTTCAATATGAATCTCTTAACACAACATATGATATTTATAAATCTACCTAATTTTGAAATTCTACTATATATCATAAATTCATGTGAATTAGAACATAAAAGAGTAGATATTGAAGTTTTCTTTTTTTATGTCATCACTAATTCTTCGCTGGCGTTTATTTCTGATTGTGGCCAATTTTCTTCCGAAAACTTCAACCATTCTGGTCCCTCCCACCATCTCATCTTCAGCAGCTGTTTAGGATTACATCCTCTAGAAGGTAGATCAGTAGGGTTCAGATGACCAGGTACAAAATTCCATAGTTGAGAATCAGAAAGTTTACAAATTTCTCGAACTCTTTTGCCCACAAACGTTCCCCATTGATCATTTCTTCGAATCCAAGCGAGAACAGTCGAAGAGTCGGTCCAGTACTTTACTGGTAAGGAAATACCATTAAGGGCTTTCAAAACAAAGTTAGTCAATCTCATTCCTAAAACACAAGCAAGAAGCTCTAAACGCGGGATGGTTATACTTTTCTTTGGTGCAAGACGAGACTTAGCTCCTAAACGATGTACAAAAATTGTGTCTTTATCTTCACAACGCAAGAAAACTGCTGTTGCATAAGCTCGGTTACTCGCATCATAAAATGTATGAATAGACCACTTTTCTTTAAAACCATAGCCTACACGTCTATCTACCTTCACGTTATTTAAATATTTGAGCTCACTGTACCATTTTTGAAAATTATTCTGGGTTTCTTTTGGAAGTGGAGCATCCCAATCTAATTTCGTTGACCAGGCCTCTTGAATTACCAGTTTGGCTGGCAACAATGCAGGGGCTAAAAAACCAATTGGATCGACGATCCCCTGAGTTATAGTTAATATCTTTCTTTTAGACAGATTTTCTATTTCATAACAAAATTTATGAGCAATCTTCAAACTATCATCCATTATATCCCACTTCAGCCCTAAAACCGGAACCGTTGCAGTTACATTTTTGTTGAGCAATTCTTTCTTGCTAAAGAAACTGCTATCTTCTATTTTAACTGGCCCGAATTCCCACATTTTTAATTCCATTTTCGCGTCAGCCATGGTTTCTGTAGATTTTAAAATAAAATTTTCTAGTTTAGACTCGCTGTTGACAGAAGTAACGCAATTATTCACATAGTATGATTTCATAAGTTTCTCTGCTATCTGTTTATTTTCTTCATCAACATTACTCAAATGATATCTTATAACTGCACCAAGTAAAAATGGACTACAAGTGGCTCCAAAAACTACCCTATTGTGTTGATAAACCTGAAACTCGTCAGTATTCTTCCACCACAAAAATCACAAGAAATGACGATCTGGTTCTTTGACTTCAATTTGAAGAAAAGCTCTTCTTATATCGGCTACTACCCCAATAGCTTTCTCACGAAATCTTATTAACACTGCAGGAATTTGTTCAATGAGGTTTGGTCCTTTAAAGAGACAATCATTTAAAGAAGGTGACTTCCCTACTTTACACGATGCATCAAAAACTGGTCTAACACTGGTAGTAAGACTATCTGGTTTGATGACGGGATGATGTGGTAAAAAATGTCCTGGAATCTTTAGTGTTTGATTACAAACTTTACTTATGGCACCTTCTTCTTCCCATTCACAGAAAACCTTAGCATATTCTTCAAATTTTTTCAGAGATTTTAATTTCTTCGTTGAAAGTATCAATCTACGTTCAGCTGTATGTCTATTTGAAGGAATCTCACGTTTGCCGTTTATCCAAGGAAGAGCTACAATATAGCGACCTTCTCTATTTCTATCAACTTCTTTTATGAAATTATCATGAGCTAATTCTTCTTCTTCTACTTTAGACAAAGTATGACTGGCATCTGTTATGCCGATTGTCTTTAATTTCCATAAATCGGGAGTCTTCATCTCTTTCAACGTTAGGGTCCTAATCAGCATATTTCCATAATTTAAACAAGACTGTGATGTACTTTCTAAACGACCACAAAGTGTCCATACAAGCTTCGTCTGTATTGCTGTAAGACCGCTCTTTAGCTGTTTCACTCGACCTGTGAGAAGTTGTCCATAGTAATCGCTTCGTAAATATGCCTCGACTTTTGTGAATAGATCTGATAACGGAAGTTTATCTTTTCTGTGTGCCTGTACATTAGCGGCAACCAATTTTAAAAATTCTCTGACATATACTTCTATCAAAAAATCTTTATTCCCAAAACGTTCTTGAAATGCCTCTACCGCTTTCGGGTAATTTACCAAAGTCATTGGATAACTTTCTAAAAGACACCTGGCACTCGTTCCAGGTTCTACCGACTGTATAATAGACCGGGAGGCGGCAACACAGACAATCACCTCATCGAGTTCACGGTTGAAATTCCAGAATTAGTTAAAACTCGATTCGCATATTAAAACGCAATCGGTCTGCCAAGTCATATCTTGGTGGAAAACACCCGAAAACCCAATTTTAGCGGTTGATTCGTAGGTTTACCATTGTGTGTTCCTGCTTACAGTCCTCCATGTTTTTCATACCTTTAGGTGCAGGAAAACACATTGGTAAACCTACGAATCAACCACTAAAAATTGGGTTTTCGGGTGTTTTCCACCAAGATATGACTTGGCAGACCGATTGCGTTTTAATATGCGAATCGAGTTTTAACTAATTCTGGAATTTCAACCGTGAACTCGATGAGGGGATTGTCTGTGCTGCCGCCTCCCGGTCTATAAGATACTGAAACTTATCACTATTATCCAAATTTATGTCTTTATGAATTTTTTCAAACTGGGACCAAAACGACAGATAATTTATTAACAGCGAATCGAATGGTTTGATATCAAGCTTAGGCAATTTATAAGTCTTAGGTTTAGAATAACCGTAATAATTTTTCCTAGCATTACCATCTTCTTCATTATGTTTATTTATGCTCAATACATCACTAACTTTACGATTAATGGTAATAAATTCATCTGAGTAACCTTCATTTTCTACTACTTCCTTTTCAATTTCTTGTTCATCGCATTTATCATCATTCACCAGGGCCTCTATCACAGCTTCATCTATCGCTTTTATTTCATTCATCAAATTTTCTAATTTCGCAAAACTGTCTAGAACACTACCCTTATCTATCGGATCTCCGGTTATTTTTTCTTTTAATATATTTAAGGTCCTGGTAAATGATGAACGTAGCGGTGTACGTTTTTTCTTTAACTGATTCATCTTATAGAAGGTTGTATTAGAAATGAGCTCAATAAAAACGATATATATTATGAAAATAATTTAATAACTCATCATCGTTATTCAATAGTCCCATGTTCGGGCGCCAGATGTTTGCATCTTATCAAACACTATGACGGGTTCGATATATTTTTATATTCAATCCTTTTAATTATCACAAAATTTATTTACACACATAAAATACAGTTATGGGACATTCGACGAGACGTTGATACAGACAATTATTTACATATGTACAAAATCTAAATTAATTTTACCTTGGTTCTGATCATCGTACTATATCCAATAAAAGATGATCCTAAATTATTTTCTTCTTGTTACACTTTATTCCATGTCC
Organism: Maratus michaelseni; assembly: GCA_963931845.1. Lineage (NCBI taxonomy): Eukaryota > Metazoa > Arthropoda > Arachnida > Araneae > Salticidae > Maratus > Maratus michaelseni. The sequence goes on along the minus strand of OZ007598.1, from coordinate 129,675,395 downwards.
GTCATTCTTTTTCTAGGAAATTAGACGGTATTCCTTTTAATTACATTTGTAGCTACTTAACAAAACAATCTTTTTAACTACACAACAAAAAAACAGATGCCAATTTCTTTTTCTTAAATTTTTAACGTCTTTTCGAGATAATAAAATGTAAAGAGAAGGCAAAAGAAAAACCAACTACGTTGCTAAAGCAACGAGCCGCATTTAACAAATAAAATTAAATAAAAAAGAAACAATTTTATCGGCGTTAGCTAAAATCGTCTGCATAAATAAAAATATTAATTCACCGATTCCTAACAGGGGTAATAGTTTAATGGCGGTTAAGGGAATTTTTTTCCATCCAAAAAAAAAGTTCAAATACTCACCACCAGGGGGAAAATTGTGCTGTATTCAATATTGTTAAACGAAATAAGACATTAAGACATCGGTTTTAAATGTGTTTAATTGTTTCTGAAACGTGTTACAAAGTATGTTCAATGTGGCGTCCACCATTTTACGAAAGAAAGTGAAATCGTATTACTGCATTCTCAACAGTAGCTCTTAGCATATCAGGAGCAATGTTACGGACATGTCGATGTATCGCATTTTTCAATTCCGCCAAATTGTTTAGATTTTCAACCTAAACAGTGATTTTTAAATAGTCCCATAGCCAAAAGTCTCAGGATTTAGTTCTGGTGACCGGGGTTTAACTTTTGAAAAAAATAAAATTTATTTTAAAATACTATTGTAAGTATGAAAATGTAACAGAAGTACAAAAACAAGTAGAGAGTTTTGTGCAGATCCACCTATGCGACTTACAGTTCATCAGGTAAAATATAAGTTTGAAATGAATGGATGTTCATAGGCAACGTTCCGGAACTGCAATTGAGCTACAATGCTCCACAGCACCAAATGAAATGTTTATTGAAGTTTGTGAATCAATAGCCCACCGTTATAAGGTACCGTCCAAAACAGTATAGTATGAATATATTATAACTACTATCTATGTAGACACTGTCTAAGTCGAATTCATCAGATTATGAGACTGCGGTGGAGTTGAGTTCCTTGTAGGAGCATAACTGCAGTGCTTTGACGATTGATGGAGTTCAATATAGGGGGAGGAGAAGGGGTGAAAGAGTCTTACAGAGCCATAAAATATTTCTAATTTTAGGTAGCTTTCAATACAAAAATGTACAAAGCTACCTATTGCAGCCGTTCGGAGGAAAGCAGTTCCGGAAAATTTCGATATATTTTCACCGATCATGACCCCCAGACCCCAAAACCACCCTCCGTTCAAATGTTGATTTATATATATATATATATCCATATATATATATATATATATATATATCCATATATATATATATATATATATATATATATATATATATCTGACCTATGTCATACGATAACACTCGTATTTATAAATCGATTTTGATTAAACTAATTGTGTGTATTAAGGTCACCAATGTCTCGACCGAGTTCGTTGGCCAGCTTGGTCCGCCATTTTGTTTCAAGATGGCGGCCATTTAAAAATTTAAAACTAAAATAAATATACAAAAAAATTAAAAATTTAAATTTATTTTTTAATTACGTGTTAGGCCTTGATACAAGGATTCCAGAGCATTTTTTGGTTTACCTCTATCTTAAAAAATGGCTGAGATAGAGCAGTTTGAAATTCTAGGGTGGCTGACATTTTGAAACAAAACAGCACATTAACGCGATTACTCGCAAATTATTTTCTTTCATTGTTGTAATAATTTTCCCAATCATACGCATAAAACTATATATTCATATACGTTAGCGCCAAAATTGGCGACATTGGCGTCAAAATTAGCAAAATTTGTGATATTTGGCGAAATATCGCCAAATTTGGCGACCAAAATAAGTCTTTATAAATGAAGCCAATTTGGCTATTGCTCAATAATTTGGCGAAATTCTTATTCAAATTCAGTATTAACGAATCTTTTGTAAACGTTTCTTTACATTTTAACTTGCTGTTTTCGTGTAACATTAGCTAAAATTTTAAAACGAAGATATAGGAAAGCTACCTTTTCCTCCCGGTACAGGCCGGAAGGACTTTTTTCACTAACATATGATGCAAGCAATTTTAATTAAGAATTAAGATACTAAATTAAGAAAATGTATTACATAAAAATACCAAATACATTTTTATTTTTTCTCCCATAAACTAAAGTTAAGGGAAGTTAACAGACGAAAGTCAAAAGAAAGGCCAAAGAAAAGTTTGCCAAAAGAAAGGCGGGAAGACGTCATTATTTCAAATTAGCGGTGTAAGCTAAAGGAGAAAAATAATGCAAGTACATTAAAATTTTGAATTTAGAAAAACACAATGATACGTTTAGGGTGGCTCTCTCCTTCTTTGGGAAGGCGGTGCAAAGCCGTCATCTCTGCTCAAAATATCAAGCGGTCTTTTCTTACCTCGATGAGTATCAACTCTGTAAGGAAAATGGACCGCAAATCTTCATTTGGTATTAAGGTACGATCTCTGTGAAAATTTTGTGCAAGTTTTCTTATAACTTGCGAAATGAGTCTAATATTGAGATCTGCATGTATGACGTCATTCCGGACAAACGTTGTCGCCTTACAAATCCTACGCAAGAAAGAGTTCTGGAAAATTTGAAATTTCCTCATATAAGTTTCACAGACCGAACCCCATACAATTTACCCGTGTGTCATTCTTGATCTGATGAAAGATTTATAAAGTATTAATTTTTTTGACAGTGACAGATGGCTATGATAAGCCAAAAGAGAGTTAAGGGATCCTTGGGCTTTGGTAGATTTGACAAGGACAACCTTGATTTTTTTCGCCTAAGTTAATTTTGAATCTAGATGAATGCCTATAGATATATGTAGTCGATGACCCAGGGTATGTCATCACCCTTGACAGAAAGGTTATTGTCAGGGTGATAGACTTATGAGAGAATATTATGGCGGAAATATTAGCTGCGTTGACTTTAATACGCCAATGTCTAAGCCAAATATAAAGGTCCCGCAGGTAGGTTTGGAGTCTAGTAATCACAGTGTGTATGTTTATGCTTCTGGTCATGATGGCCGTGTCATCTGCATAAAATGCTAAGAATATGTCTAGAAATTGAGGATGCCATTAATGTAGAGGTGGAACATCCAGGTGCTGACCAAACTTCCCCGAGGAACTCCTGCATCGATACTGCGAGAAGAGGAGATGGACTTGTTAACTTTAACAGAGAAGGTTCTACCTTTTAGGTAGTTCAAGAAGATAAGGATTAGTTGGGAGGTGGCTTTAGCAAGATCAATATAGAAATAAGTCCATAATTCCAGACCCGGTCGATGGCTTTAACAATGTCTATGAATACAACTCCTGCTTATTGTCTTTGTTGGAAACTCTTGTGAATGAGTTCGGTTACCCTCCAAAGTTGATACTGCGCCCAGTGTTTGGGTCTGGACCCAAACTGCTCGTGTATAAATATCGAATTGGAGGTAGTGAACTCCTTCAGATGGCTTGCAAGTATGCATTCATAGACTTTCGACAGACAGGATAGCAGAGAAATGGGTCTGAAGCTGGAAGGAATGTGTCTGTCCTGACCAGGTTTTGGGATTGGTACAATCAGCTCCTTCTTCCCGCAGTCAGAAAACATACGAATAGTTAACATGCAATTAAAAAGAAACGTAAGAAAGAATATAAAGTTTAGTGGGAGGTGTAAGAGCATATTAGTAGTTATGCAGTCGAGGCCGGGTGATTAGTTCTACTTGAGATTTCCTATGCAAGAAATCACCTCACAAGGCATTGCAGTTTTAAGGGTGTTTGCATGAGTAGTGTGTAAGAAGTGTTCAACTGTAGTGTTGACAATGCCGATCATTTTAGGATTCACGACATCACGATTGAGTGTAAACTGGCTTTTAAGACCGTCCGCTATGAGCTCAGCCTTGTCAGCGTTTGAGTAGGCCATACAATTTAGGTCATTTAGGGCCGGTATGTGTGTTCCTGTCTTACGAATGCGGGACATTGCCAAACGAATTGTTTTGTCAGCAGTCGATAAAGACTCAATGTAAGTGTTCCAACGTGAAGTACTAAACTCCTTGATTGCAGCAGAAGCCTGATGGTTTTTTCTATTAAATTCAGTTTTTAAGAGGAGGTCCCTAGTCGTCTGCTAGTCCCGTCTTAAACGAATTGTCTCTTTTTCAAATCCCTAATGTGCTCGAGAAGTCTATAGTCATCGACTGCCCTCTGAAGAGGTCTCGCAACTTCCTGAAAAGCATTATGGAGAGAGTTTTCATTTGCCTGAATAAAGGAAGTCACGTCCTTAGCAGAGAGAATATCAGTGGGCGGTGTGGTCATGTTTCCTAGAGCATGTCCGAAATCCTCCCAATTGATCGAGAAGGCCTGGGCGACATCCAACTGAAACTTGCCCAAATTTAAGCACAACCCGGAGATGGTCCGAGAAAATGTTGTTCACTGCTTGAATACGTTCACTACTTCCTTGCTTTTTATTTCAACAACAACGCCTGTAGCGACTTTCGCAAATGAAAGTGCATCATTAACTTTCCTTGTAGAAGGGGAATTTGGTTTATTTTGCTTCTGGGCAAGGTTCTTAATTTTGGACTGTTGACCAGGGAATTTCGGGCACAGTCGGTAATTAACGAGATGCGGGTCGAAGCAATTGGCACATTTGCAGGGGTCCTCTATTCTTTTGGGACAGTCAGCGGAAGTGTGTTCACCAGAGCATTTCAGACATTGTAATCTAAACTGACATGCTGCTGCAGAATGGAAGAAAGCTTTTCGACGGTGACATTGCTGTGGTTCCTTGCGACCCCGATACTTTTCGAACTGCACCTTCAGTCCCATGATCTCAGTCACTTGAAATATTTTGGCAGAATCTGCTAATCTAGTATTTACGACTAGAATAGAGGCAACAGGACTTTATTTTTAGTGTTGCCTCTTGTAAGTTGCGGAAATGAGATGAACTCAATTTCCTCCATATCCAGAAACTCCTTAATTAGATCAATTCTAGCATTAGCGGAAAGTCCCCGAAGTACAAATTATTGTTTTTTTCTCTTTCTAGCAACAAGCTTTTATAATATATCCCCTCCTACTGAAATATCGATTGTATTACGGCTTCTAGTTACGCTAGTTTGGGGTTGTCGTCGGTGCTTTGTGCTATGCCGATATAGGTATGCGGCTAGTGTGCCGTTGATGGATCTTTGATTCACTCCCTGTGTACATTAATGGGAGCTGGTGCACGTAAAATATGTTCGTGGCTCTAATGTCCACCAAGTTTAGAATAAGTGTTATCTCTGGGAGTGCCAATCCAGGTGCAGGTCTTTCATTTGGAATTGGTTCAAAATTAAAAGACACCCTCTTCTAGACGGGGCTTCTGAGTGCTTAAGCCATTTGGTAGACCTCCCCATCCAACCGACTCTTGATTCACTCCCTGCGGTCTTGAGGAGCGATACTTTCGAACAGCCCTGTTTAATCATGTAGACCTTTAAGCAGGGTACCCTCGATAACTTTGGTGCCTATGGTACCCGAGGGGATTTGTCGCGTGCCCTCAGGTGGTAACGCGAGAGATATTTTGTCCTTTAAGAGGGGTGCCTTTAGAACCTGGGGAGGGGGGTCTTGTCGCGTCTTTTCAAGGCAAAATACTAGCGACCTTGTCCACCTGTGTGCAGACGTCTCCTTGAGTTTCGGTTTCGTCCCAGTATTCCGTGTGTCTAATATTACCAGTTTCAGTGGGTTCTTCGAATCGAAGTCGCCGTTGGGGTTCACCTTGTTTTCCCTGTTTCTTTGTTGTTCTGGCTGGTGGACTGCTCTCGTTGTGGCTGAAAATGGCATGGTGTCTTGGGGGATGGAGACTGACTTTGCGATTCCTCATTGAACCGTATGAGATCAAGCGATCCTGTGTTAGTAAACTCTTCAGTTTTACCGCTTTGTCATCAACTGAGAAAGTACATTGCTGTTTCCTCTGGTGATGCCAGTAACAATTCCAGTCATCAGAACTATCCAGATTCCACTCGTTTTCGTTGCTGAATAGTATGAGGATCAATGTATCCCCGTACAAACATGCACTTTCGAGATCAAACCAATCTGCCTTTTTATGGGGTGATTTTAGGCCCGGTTTTCAAAATATATTTTTCAAACAATGTACTTGCAGTCTCATATGCGACTATGTATTGTGTTCTTTGAGATATTAACACAGATATTTGTCTTATGGACATATTTTGCTTTGGCATCAATCTTCTCATTTTTCAACCAGTCTGAATTCTTGTTAAACGGGGCCGCCCGCTTCTTGGTTTTCGGACGTATTTGTTATTTATAGCAAGTACTGTATACCCCTCGCTTTTAACTAATTAATATTCTAGAAATTTCAATAATAGCCTTATTTTTCGATTGCAAGTTATATATCTTTAAAATTTCTCTTTTGTGAATTCCGTAGTTTTCGGCATCTTATATAACGAAAGGAAATTGAATATTTGCTTTTTTAATATTGTGGTTGATTGTTGGAATGGTTAGTTGGTTGAAAACATTCCAACATTTGTTAGCGTTTGCATAGTATGCCTAAACTGGTGAGACAGTAGTTTTTATAACACATACAAAAAAATGAGTATTTTTGAAATAAATAATGCTGATGAAATCATTATAGTATCTCTACTACTGTTAATTTCAATTACATTTTGAATATTTATTCTGAAACTACTCCAAATATTTCTTTTTCCAAATTTTTGATCATGTTTTAGTGCTGCTTAAATTTTTGAGACAGACTACATATTTTTATACATTGAAAAACGCATTAAAATATTAAATTTCTCAATTATTTTACCAGTTTTCTCAATGTCTGAAATTGCGGGTGAATTGTGATAAATATACTCGTTTCACATACTATAATATCTTTAAACATGTATTTGCAGGTAAAATTATCAACTTTTGTTGGCTATGCAGCTATATTATTTTATGTAGCCTGTAAAAAATTATTTTCATTTTCAAGGTTCTGTGCTTAAAAAGTAAAAACGGAACCATTATAAGAGTATTCGTGCATCTGACTGTCCGCCTGTCACAGCTGTTTTTCTCATAATCTATGAAAAGTGGAAAGTTCAAACTTGGGAGAGTTGTAAAAGACATTGACCCACCTATTTATAGATTATTAGCTATTCAGAAAAATATTTCAGAAAAATTTAGGGATACCTAGTTCAGTTAATTGAAACTTTTTTGTTTCTTTTTTATATCGTGTGGGGTATCGTATGAAAGATCTCGTAACACAGAACTAAAAAGTACATTTGTTTTAACTTTATGTATTATATTTTCAGATGTATTGTCGAAAACGTACTGGAAAAATATGTCCCGACGCCTATCCGAATTTAATGAAACTAAAATTATGAAAAAATTAAGAACAGTAGGAGTGTATTTAAACCTTGCAGGGAAATTATAGCGACTATTCTAGATCGCACAGTTTTTGAGATAATCGAATTTTTCCATTACACATAAGTTTTACTTTGCGGGCGCTCAGTGTGGAAGTTGAGGGGCGCTAAAGATACCTATCGAATTATCCAAAGATCGTTGATAATGATTTTCTATAACACTTGTCAGTAATTAGACGAGATATTAAGTAAAAACCTATCGAGAAAAACGCGGCTCGAACAAAGGCGGCTTTGCAACTTTGCTGCTTCATTTCGCACCGCGTTTGCACAATGTCCAATTTAAACATTCTAAAAAGGTCTTTGTTTTAGGTAAGGCGAATCATAGTGATAAATAGTCAACGTTCTGTTCTTTTAGCAACGATTTTTTGTACTACTGCAATTGGTAAGTAATAAAATTATTATACGAAACTTTTTATACGCGAGTAAAACTGGCACTCGGTAGATTTTTTTTTATTGTCAGTAATCTGCGGTGCATCTCAAAAATGTACGTACATTCCACTTTCTGTAAAAACACACAACGTCTTTAAAATGCGCTTCAATCAATTACCATTTAAGACCGTTTATTTATCCAAATTCTTTTATGTGATCTTGTATAATATCCGTAAATTAACTATTGCTCAAAATATGCTGTAGCGTGCTTCAACAATGTGTATAAATTTTATTTATATTCAAGTATTTTTAGAAACGGCTGGTAGAAAATTAAAACAGTTTTATACAATTTTCTTATGCGTTGAAAAATGCAAAAATTAATTAAAGCAACGTATTTTATTAAATAATGACGAAGTGGTTGGTTAATGTTGGTTTCAGGTACAGTAAATATTTTACTTCTTTTACAGCAGTTTTTCAATTTTAAAAACACTTTTTTGCCCTTCATGTTTAATATAGAAAATAAAGAGCAGTAATTAGTTCTCTATTTTGTTGTGATAATTGAAGTATACAGGGTGTTTCTAAACTCATGGTACAAACTTTAAGGGTAGGTAGAGCACACAGTAATAATCATTTATTGTATAGGAATGTATGGGACCAAGTGACGCATTAAGGTAAAAACACCAGGGGGGGGGGGGGCAATTAGGCCCTTTTTTAATTTTCAAAATTTCTCATTCATACCAGAAAATTTGTATGCTATCCTTTTCTTGACATTTCATAATTACTTAATAATAAAATTCTTCTATGAAATTTTTTGGTATAAAATCGAAATTTTTTGAATTGAAAATAGAATTAGAAATAGAAATTTTTTGAAATAGAAATAGAGTTTTTGGTTGATTCCACTGGCGGTAGAGGGCAGTAAGTGACTGGTGGCCGTTCAATGCCATGCATTCAAGTTCGCTATTTCTAATTGTGCTATCGTTCGTCATGGAAGACTTTACATATGCCGAAAAAGCCGACATGCATTTCATGTATGGTCGTGCAAATGGCAACGCCAGGGCTTCCCTACGAATGTATCAGGAGCAGTTTCCTCGCAGAAGAATGCCTGATCATAGAATGTTTCAGCAGTTACACCGTCAGCTTTCTGAAACAGGTTATTTCCACGTCATAAGACAGGAAACTGGGCGAGAAAGAGCTATACGCAGTGCAAGCCTGGAAGAAATTATTTGAATTTTGTGAGTGAAAGGCCCGAATCAAGTACAAGAGCTGTTGCACAGAATTTAGGTGTGAGTCATCCGACCATTTGGAGAGTGCTAAATGAAAATCGATTTCATCCCTTCCGTTTCCAACATGTACAAAATTTGAATCCGGAAGAATATCTTCTGCGGTTGAACTTTTGCCATTGGGTTTTGCAGCAACATGTATCGCAGCCAGACTTTACTGCTCAAGTTCTATATACAGATGAGGCAGTATTTACACGCAAGGGTGTATTTAATGCGCACAATTTCCATCTTTCGGCAACCAATATTCCACATGCAACGCGGCCACATGCTTATCAACAGCGATTTTCTGTGAATTTGTGGGCGGGTATTGTTAATAATTATTTGATTGGCCCATACCTACTACTAAAGAGGCTGAATGGTCACTGTTACCTTATTTTCTTGCAACAGGTTTTACCAGAACTGCTGCAAGATGTTCCGATCGCTATTCGTAACCGGATGTGGCTTCAACATGATGGAGCGCCCTTGCACTTCACCACTGATGTGCGCAGTTACTGAATGCCACATTTGGGACGCGATGGATTGGGCGTGGTGGACCAGTTCCCTGGCCACCGCGATCTCCCGATATATCGAGCCTTGATTTCTTTTTATGGGGACATCTGAAGAATCTCGTTTATGAGACTCCAGTTGACTCAGACGAAAATCTAGTATGTCGCATATCCGAAGCTGCTGCACGTGTGTGGGAAATGCCTGACATCTTTAGAAGTGTACGCCAATCGTTCCACCGACGCTGCGAAGAATGTATCACAGTTGGTGGGCGCAATTTTGAACACTTTTTGTAATATTATTGTATGCATTATTATTTACTTGTAAACTACATTGCAAATAAACATTTTATATTTTTTATTCATGTATTTCGTTTGATAAGTTTGCCAGTTTTGCGTTTTTTTTTAATTCAAAAATTTAGATTTCATACCTAAAATTTTCAAAGAAGAATTTTATTGTTAAGTAATTATGAAATGTCAAGAAAAGGATAGCATAAAAAATTTCTGGTATGAATGAGAAATTTCGAAAATTAAAAAAGGGACCTAATTGCCCCTCTGGTGTTTTTACCTTAATGCGTCACTTGGTCCCATACATTCTTATACAATAAATGATTGTTACTGTATGCTCTACCTACCGTTACAATTTGTACCATGAGTTTAGAAACACCCTGTATATTGAAGTATATTCAAGTATTTTTAGAAACATAGAACGGTTAGTAGAAAATTAAAACAGTTTTAAACAAATTTCTTATGCGCTGGAAAATGCAACAAATAATTAAGACGACGCATTTTATTAAATAATGATATAATGGCTGGCTAATGTGGGTTATACGTACAACAAATATTTTACTTCTTTTACAGCAGTTTTTCAATTTTAAAAATACTGTTCTGCCCTTCATGTTTAATGTAGAAAGTAAAAAGCAGTAGTTAGTTCTCTATTTTGTTGTAATAATGGAAGTATATATTGAATGTAAGTATATTCAAGTATTTTTAGAAACATAGAACGGTTAGTAGAAAATTAAAACAATTTTCTTATGCGTTGGAAATCGCAAAAAAATAATTGAAGCGACGCATATTATTAAACAACGACGTAGTGGTTGATTATGTTGGTTTAAGTACAAGAAATATTTTACTATTTTGCAGACGTTGTTCCATTTTAAAAACACCTTTTCGACCTTCATATTTACTGTAGAAAGTAAAAAGCAGTAGTTCCTTATTTTGTTGTGGTAATTAAAATTTTATTTTTATTTTCCACTACACTTAAGGTAATAAAAAGAAAATTATAACAGAATGGTAACAAGAAGAAAAATTGAGTCTTCTTCAGCAGATAAAAGGAATTCGTGATCATTGAAAACCCAACTTATTCGAAAGTTTTAAAACAAGAATAGTTAAGAGGAAACTCTTAAAGAATCGCTTTTATTAAGAAATATTTTACATTTTTACAGCAGTTGCTCTATTTTAAAAACACCTTTTCGACCTTCATATTTACTGTAGAAAGTAAAAAGCAGTAGTTCCCTATTTTGTTGTGGTAATTGAAATACTATTTTATTTCCCACTACACTTAAGGTAATAAAAAGAAAATTATAACAGAATGGTAACAAGAGGAAATATTGCGTCTTCTTTAGCAGATAAAATAAATTCATGGTCATTGAAAACCAAACTCATTTGAAAGTTTTAAAAGAAGAATAGTTTAGAGGAAACACTTAAAAAATCGGTTTTATTAAGAAATACTTTATTTCAAGTTCATTTGATTTTTGTTTAGGAAATATACCTTTATTTAAATTTAGAAAGAAATGAGGTATTTATGAAGTATATATAGAAATTTATGAACAATTAAAAAAAATAAAATGCAAAAATGAAGCAATATAAATTAGCAAATGTTTAATTTAACAAATATTCATATGGAAAAATTAAAACTTAACACATCGGCTGATAAGTTCCCGGTCTGGAACACAGATGGCGTTGGAATCGCCGAACCGATGCTTTTTTTAGAAAATAATAACCTTTAAAAGGTAGCAGAAAAAATGTCGTGACGATTCGTCGCGTGGATAAAACGTTAGAGTGGTTTCAGTTGAGCGACTTTGTTGATAAACAAAAAAATGGATAAACAAGATTTTCAGGAATTGCTATTTGATGGCAAGAAACACCTGTTTGCTGACTTTAAACGTGGTCGTACGGACACCGGTGATGCACCACGCAAAAGAGGTGGTTACTCCGGAAAACATAAAAAAAGTCCACAAAATTATTTTGAGGAACCATAAAGTGAAGTTGCAGGAGATAGCTCAGACTCTGAAGATATCCAAGGAACATGTAAGTTTTAATTTGGATTAACATTTGTCTATGAAAAGGCTGTTGTCAAAGTGGCTGAAGCGCGTGTTGACTTTTGACCAAAAACAACAACGAGTCGATGATTATGAGCACTGTTTGGAGCTTTTTCGTTGTAAAATTATGTTATTTATTATTAAATTATTATTCATTTATTAAATTATTAATATAAAATTATTATTATAAAGTTAGTATTAATATTATTAAAATATTATTTATTATTAAAATTTTGTTATTTATTAAAGTTATAAAGTTTTGTTCAAAAGTTGTGTTCTCTTTATTAGACCGGGAACTTATCAGCCCATGTGTTAATATCTAAGTTATACCAGAAAAAAATAATTGAACAAATTACAACAACCATTGGAAAAATGTTCGGAAAGTTAATATATATATATATATATATTTGTCAGTCGATTTTAAGAAATGCGCCATTCCATCATAGCATGTCGATGTCGCATATGTTTCAACCAGCTAACAATAAACGTTGCGCGATACGTAATAACATTTAACAACGTCGAAGAACTATGTAAAAACATTTCGTCTGAACCATTACCTCAGTCATAACCGTTGCATACTGCTACAAATAAACACATTTTCCATTACGGCAATTGAAGGGATCCTGGCATTCTCGGCCCTCGCAAAATTATTCGTCTGAACCATCTACACAATACTCATTTTCCATTACTACAGTTGAAGAGATCCTGGTATTCTCTACATTCAAAAAAATATTCGTCTGAACCATCTACACAATCAATCTCTCCATCGCATCCCTGACAGCGTTGAATGCATTCGTCATTCGATTGTAAGCAATGCGCCTTTCCATCATCGCAGTTGTTTCAACCAGCAAACGATAAATGTTGCGTGATACATAATACTATTTAACAACATACTGTCAGGAAGAATTGTTTAAAAGGAGTAAGTTGATAAGAGAAGCAACTGAACGCTATTGAGTAACATTAAGTAGTGCAAATAAAGGGAAACTGCAAACTAATATATGTTAACCAATATACCTTAATATTTTGTCGGGTCCTTCCTACAATAACTTTAACTCTTGTTTATATTGATGTCTGAAATAAAGGTATTTTGAGGAAATTAAAGTTGAAGACTACGCTTTTTGCTTTATAAGACTATTTCTCATCTGACGTCAATTTTTTAATTCGGATTTTTTTCATATCTGATAGTTTGCATCTAACCTTTTTGTAACTTTAACATTTTTGTAACGATTTTATGCATTTCTATTGCCTAATCAAAGAAAAATTCTTCTAAAGTTACAGAGTTTCGTTAAAAATTCTTCTAAAATTATAGAATTTCGTTAAAAACGCTTAAAAAAAATAAAATGACGACGCCAAGAGGTCCATTCTCGACTTACTTTTAAATGTTTTGAAAGACATCTACCCTATATATATAAAATCCTAATGAAACGAATTTGTGAAACGATTTTATGAAACGAATTTATGAAACGATTTTATGAAACAATTTTATGAAACGACTGATTAAACGACTGATTATGTTTCAGGGCTATTTTAAATAAAATATTAAACGCTTGATGGTGAAATTAATAACAATTGTCCATAAAAATCCGCGGATGTCGAAACTGGTAATAGAATTTTGAAATTGGAATTAGTTTTCGAGATATTAATTTTTTTCTAATTTTAATGACATTTCTGTAATGATGGCAACTAATTACTCTGTTTTTTTGTGACAAAAAAGGGAAAAAAATTGAAAAGGATCCCGATAGGGATTATTGATTTCTTTTTATTTGTCATTTTCAAATTGAAAGTGAATTTATCTTTTATTTCAATCGATAATGAAGACAAGATTGTGATTAAATTATGTTTTTCAGGAAAATTTGAAAAAAAAAATAACATTTCTATCGTCAGGATTCAATTGTCTGTCAGCATTTAATTTAATTTATAAACTGAACATATTTTGAATAAATTCGTCCAAATGACGTCATTTATGTAAACGCAAAAGAAAGGGGGGAAAAGGAATTAATAGTAATTATTATTTATTGATATCATTTTGTTATTTTTTTGTAAAATTCAATTAAACGAATTTATAAAATCAATAATTCGGATATTTGTAACGAATATATAAAGTAATAATTGCCTAACTGAACGGAAGGAGAAGAAAATATTCTGCTTGGTTTTCTATCCTGCTTGGTTTTTTCCGCCAAGCTTTCTAAAAAAGCGTCAAGACCCCTATAATAGAAAAGCACCAAAAGTTCATTGGGTTTGTTTTCATAACTTTTGGCAACAAATCTATGTATATTAACGAATCTATCCGTTTTTGAAGCTCGAATTACGCCAAACCTAAAAGCAAAGGATCCTATAATGGAAAAGTACCCGATTTTTGTATGGACAATATTCAAGTGACATAACATGGGTGTAAAATTATCGCGGATCGCAAATTTGTTTAAATATCTCATGAAGTGATGCCGAATAAATGCAGGCATGCAGGCACAAATTTTTAATTAATTTTGTATGATAAATAATTATTAGAAAATTCGTATATACATATTAATTAAAATAAATAATTTACATATTTAAAATAACATGAAAATCTGCATGATGGTACACTAAAATAGAGAGAAAATTAAAACCTGTTACTGAAAATGTCTATAACATAGTACTTTTCAATACCGTGGTTCTTAATGTTATTCACAAGCAGATGGAATTTTTCTCATCCTTAAATGCAAAGGAAGAATAGAATACAGATCGTTGTTATAAAAGTCCGAGAGGTAGCCACAATTTAAACCTAACCATTTTATACAAGCTGGTTTTCAAGTTGTAATTGATTTTACTTATCAATCCCGAAAACAGTCGTCAGTTGTCGCAACAGCTCTGTATGAGGCCATGATAATCAAAAAATGCCCCATTAAAACGTTAAAAGCATAGCAACCCAATTACAGATTTACCAATATTTTTAAAACAAAGCACGCTGTCGTGTTTTTAGAGGCCTCGAAGTCTGAGCGGGGGTTGGCGAGCGTAGCTCGCAGGGGGTAGGCCCCCTAGTTTTAATATAAATTGAGAGATTAGATTTTGGTTTATTTAAGAATTTTTCGAGACACAGGAGTTTTTCTTAGTAAAAATGTATTCCTTGTGTATTTTTATAAAGCAGGGTACGTACAGTTCTACCTAAATTTTGGAATAGAGTTTCTTGACTCTTTTAATAGCAGTAAAATATTCCAAATTCTATGATTAATCAGTGAAAGATATTTAATCTCATGAAAAAATATTAGCCAAAAATTTATGATCTGAAATAGTGATGGTGTTATTCTTAAAGTGAATTTCCTCTAAACCCTTGTCATCGATTTTGCAGTAGCTTCTGTTAAAAGATTCAATGCTAATACTTTTAAATATTTTGAAAGACATTTTAAGACAAATTGGGAGATTAGTTTATGGTTTACTTATGAACGTTTCGAGACATAGCAGCTTTTCTTAACAAAAATATATTCCCATATGTATTTTTATAATGCAGGGTGCGTACAGTTCTACCTAAATTTTGAATAGAGTTTCTTGGCTCTTTTAATTGCAGTAAAATATTACGAATTCTGTGAAAGATTTTTAATCTGATGAAAAAATATTAGTCAAAATTTTATGATCTGAAATAGCGATGGTGCTGTTCTTCCAGTGCATTTCCTCTAAACTATTGTCAAATTCATAATCATCTCATTTCTTAATTTCACATCTATCCTTTATATTATAATTGTTCCTTTATCATGTCTTTAATACTACATCTTAAATTTTCCCAACGGCTCAATTTAATACTTGCAATAGACTGGGCGTTAAGTTGATCGCAACTCGGAAGCCCCTTAACCGACATCAACTGTTCGGCAACTATTCAGGGAAGGGTAGGGATCAGGGCTGTGATATCATTGGAGGACCACTGCGGCTTTGAGATTAATGTTCGTCTTTTTAAATGCTTAACTTTTAATTGTTTTGAAAGACATTTTAAGATAAATTGAGAGATTAGGTTTTGGTTTATTTAAGAATTTTTCGAGACACAGCAGTTTTTCTTACCTATAGTCATCGTTTGGTCCGTCCGTCCCTCTGTCCGTCCACATATAACAACGCAAAAACTACCAAACCGAATGGTTTGAAATTATATATATGTAACTATTGTAGAACTTTGTCGAGTCATTTCAAATTTTATGAAAATCGAATCAAAACTTAAAAAGATATTAATAAAAGTTTTCTTCACGAAACGAACGCACCTCATTTGTCACGTTTAACGTACAATTTCCAACTTGTTTATCTTTATATTTATGATTGATATTTATTAATCTGTAACAGCAATTTTTTGAAAATATATTAATTTATTTTATATGTGGCCAAATAAGTGTTATATAAGTTCAATGTATCAACCATTCATAAAAAAAGTCTGCTAAGTATTTCATAACACTACATGTTCAGAATTAGAAATTTGAGATTTGCCAGACGATTATTTTAGCCGCGGAGCCATAAAATGCATTCTGTCTAAAACCTTGCCATCGATTTTAAAGCAGCTTCTGCGAAAAGGATCAATGCTAACACTTTTAAATGTTTTAAAAGACATTTTAAGATAAATCGAAAGATTAGATTATGCTTTACTTAAGGATTTTTCGAGACATAGCAGAATTTCTTAGTAAAAGCGTATTCCTTATGTATTTATATAATGTTACTGTCTGAACTTAAATTGTTTCTAAACGGATAAGCTAGAGTTTCTGTTTTAGCTTCTAAGTTACAGCTTTTGTTTCTATTATTCTTTAAATATTTTAAAAGCTTAAATTTCTTGTAAGAAACGGAGACTTGTTTCTCAACTGTTGATATTGAAATGCGGCCACAAAATTAAGGCAACGAGAATTGTAAAATACGAAGATTTTACTAGAAGATGTTATGTAACAAAAATTAAATCTCGAGGAAATTGAAGTTAAAGTTCTTTTTGTTCTAAATATTTGGAATTATCTCTTAATTGTAATATTTTAATGCGGCTACAAATTAAAGGCAAAAATTATAGGAAAAAACTGAAGAGCTTGATGGAAAAATATGTTATGTAACAAAAGATAAATCTGGAGAAAATTAAAGTAAATGTTCTTTTTGTTCTAAATATTTGGAACTATCTTTTAATTGTTGATATTGAACTGTGGCCACAAAATAAAGGCAAAAGAGTATAAGAAGAAAAAACAATCGTGCTCAAAGGGTTCCGTACATCAAATTTATTAATTACTATTTGTTAATTAATAAACTCCTATTACCCCTAATTTTTTTTTATAATTTTAGTTTCTCTAGATTGGGAAATAGGTAGGGGGTGTCATTTTTCCAGTATACCTTCGACGATATCGCGGAAAATATAATACCTAAAATTAAAACAAATATACTTTATAAGTTCGATGTTACAAGATCTTTCGAACGATATCCTACATGATATATAAAAAGAAAGTTTTTTTTAATAACTTAATTAATATCTCGGCTAATTAACGAAATTTTTTTAAAAATCATTATCAACAATCCTTGTAGGATTCTGCGTGCCCGCCAACTGCCCCACTGACCTCCGGAAAAGTAGAATTTGTGTGTAACAGAAAAATGCGTTTTTCTCAAAAACTATGTTAAAATATGATTTACCTACAAGTAAGTAATTCGAAATGGTTCTACAATTAACATTCCAAATGCATTGTCGTAGTTAAATGTATTTTTATATCGTACTTTTATAATTTTGAGCTTGTGAATAATGTGAATCTTCTAAATAAAGATTCACGTTATCTTTATTTAGAATCCAATAAAGATAATATGAACTTTATTACCACTCCCTGCATCTGAGGATCAATGATAATCTAACTGAATAATCATTATTATTTTCCCTCAATTTTTAAAAATGGTTCAAAGTTGTCTATCTCTAAGAGATCTTTGTAGGCATGCATCAAATGTAGGTAGTATCATCATAGAGTATGAAAGAAACCCAATTTACAGAAATCTAGATGTTTAAAAAGTTTGTAACAACGCCAGAAATAATCCCAAAATGCATATTAAAACAATCTGGTGAAATAGTTGAATGCAAATCAGAAAATAATTTATTGGTACAAACTGAAAATAAAGCTAATTTATAATGAAAAATATAATCGTTTATTGATGTAGTATATTTATTTTTTGAAAAACTCAAATATCTACAAAATATATCTCATACCCATTACTGTTTTCCAAATTCATTCATAAACTAAATAAAAAAAAAGGCAGTTTCAACGAGCTATTCTGTTTAGCCCATCAACCTAAAATATTTATTTTAAAAGTTATTTCTACATTAAAAAGTTTAAAAGAGCCATTGTTCAATGTGTCTTAATCAAAATGTGTAACATTACTGCTTCCCAAGGGGTGTAGATAATTGAAGCAACTTAGATTTGATACTTAACTCTAAATCGTGCTATGTATTGAATAACGGACTAAAGTATACCCCTGTGATAAGTAAAATATCCCCTTGCTGCAGTTTCAACAATATATGTTCATGAAATCCGAAACTTTCTGTACTTTAAGCAAGGAAAAATGTATCTTTTTTTTCATTTCTGAGATTTTATCGATATAAATTGGTGAATAGATTTCTACTGAATCCGTGTTGTTATATATATATATATATATATATATTACTTTCTTCTATATACACAAGAAGAAAATATTAAATTAGAAGAAATTTTCGATTTGCGTTTATTAAAAATTAGAATATCTTAATTAAGATTTGATTATTTAAAAAAAACGTCCATCTGTCTGTATTTCAATTTGTGGGTCCTTTTTTTGATGCATTATATTTATCTTTTGGAAAAGTCTAATAACTATAAAAATAAATATCTCATATTTCTTAATGTTTTTCAAATTCATTCATAAACAAAATGAAAAAAAAACCCGTTTAAACCAGTTATTCTGTTTAACCCATCAACCTAAAATATTTATTTTAAAAGTTATTGCTCCAATAAAAAGTTTAAAAGAACAATTGTTTAATGTGTCTTAATCAAAATGTGTAACATTACTGCTTCTCAAGGGGTGTAGATAATTAAAACCAATTAGACTTGATACTTAACTCTAAATCGTGTTGCGTATTGGATGATGGACTAAAGTGCACCCCTGTGGTAAATAAGTATCCCCTTGCGGCTGTTTCAACAATATATGTTCATGAAATCCAAAAGTTTCTGTACTTTAAGCAAGGAAGAATGTACCTTTTTTTTATTTCTGTGATTTTAACGACATTAATCGGTGAATAGATTTCTACTGAATACTTGTTGTTATATAATTTTTTTTTTCTTTTACTTTAATCACTATACATAAGAATAAAATATTGGACTATTACACATTTTCGATCTTAATATTACTTACCCATCATACGTAGTATAGGGTAAGTCTTGTAATCGTTTTGAAAATCGAAACATTTTTTTTTTTTTTTTTTGACGGATTTACTCGTTTCAGACACTGGAGTTGAGTTGGGTTGGGTTGATTATTGACGGCCAATTATCTACACTTGGGATATAGGCCGGGGGGAGTGCCCTTCGTGGGGGTCTTTTTAAGGGAACCTAACCCCTATTTACGCCTGGATAAATCCACGGCTCTTCAGACACTGGAGATTCCGATAAACATATTTTTAGAAAAAAAAAATTGCCGTCCGTCTGTCAGTGTGTCTGTAAACGCTCTATCTCCCGAACAAATTGAGACAGAGACTTGAAATATGGTATGTACTTAGTATGTAATAATGGGAAGAAGCTTATTGAATTTCAGTAACCTCGATTATCCGGAACTATTTTTTCGTACTCTCGAAATATTCATTTTGAAACAAGGTACATAAAATTTTTCGAAATTGTTTATTTTAAAGAGGGGGAAAAAATGTTGCATAAAGAATGAAGTCGATCGGATAATTAGTTGCCGAAATATTTGTAATCATATTTCCACACTCTTCGATTTTTCATGACCCTGTGCGTCATTAAAATTTCTATTCAAAGATATATTTTAATTGGAAATGAGACACTTAATCTGACTCAGTTAATATGATTATCAATTTTGGAGTTATAAGGATGTTTCTTTTACGCAATTCTGTAATAGAGCATTTAAATTTTATGACGTCATCAAGCGACGATTTTATTCGAATTGCAATGCATTTTATAAATAGTTTACACATGGTTTACGCATATTTTATATTATGCATATCCATGATGGGTAAGTATTACGTTGGCCCCCAACGACTAGTCTTAATTATGATTTGATTATTTTAAAAAAACGTCCATCTGTGCGTATTTCAATTTGCATGGACTCTAATTCAAAAAGTAATGCACTAAATTTCGCAAACCTTTATATTCAAATAGACCTTCGCATTGTTGTTGAATAAGTGTTTGTATATATAATCTTTAAGTAAAGTTGGTATACCCTATTTTTCACTATTTCGCTTATAAGTGTATATCTTGACATCTATGGGACTGGACTGAACCTAATTTAAAAAGTAAAATACGTACTATTAAAAAAATTATGGTAGTTTAATTATCGCCATAATCGGGACTACTACAGCGAGGCTGGGTTTTTAGGGATGAATATTATAAATATATCTTAATATCTACATCAGGTCAGATTTGCACTAAATTTTCTATTTGGGATTAATTAGAAATATATATATATTGGTTTAATTCTGTATTTCAAAGCTCTATCGAGCGCGCTATTGTCCAGTTTATTATTAACGTATCATATCACTTATTATTATTATTATTATTATTATTATTATTATTGACTGATGACTGTAACTCCAAGTTAAATTTTTAAAAAAAATCCACTGTATTTCATATTTATAATTGATGTTGTATAACTGAGATATTTTAATTAATATGTTGGGGTAACACAGACGAGAGTTGGGCACTATCTGCAGCATACTAGGTTTTACAAATGGATCTGTAATTTCTAGGATTTAAAGGCTACAAGTACCGAATAATGCAGGTTTTTAAACCTCGGTTCAAAATTTAAGGCATTTCTTGCAATTTTTTGAGTGCAATAATTAAATAATAAAGCGTCAAAAAGTAGTATTATTAATCATCTTACAAATAGTAAGGCTACAAACAACTTCTTTCATTTATTAATTCGACTGGATTCGGAGGAATCTCCCAAGGAGAGTGCCAAGCTCGGTAATCACAGATTTTGATTATTTTTATATATGTTGTAGGGTAGAAGCCCCTTAGTCTCAGGTTCAATGGATTTTATACAACGCTGCTTAGTTCTCGAGAAATGGGGGGTCTAATATTATAACACAACTTAAATACTTAATTTGTAACCGGATGAATACGTTGGTCATAGCTCGGTCAGTATGGCGTTTGCTCGTTGTTGTGTTCGATTCCGGAGCCTTGTAACGCTTGTTTTTCTCACTTTTTTTAATAAATATACTTATAATTTAATAATCTCAATAAAAAAATTTGTTAACTTAATAAAATTTTAATTTAGCATTTTTGACTTTTTAAAACATTATTAAACATTTCTCATCATTTAAAGAGCTTTAAAATAATTTGATCTATTATTGACTAGTAAAAATTCGATATCTTTACAAAATCAGCATATTTACTATCGAATAATAGAATTCTTCTCCCATCGCAATAGAACACGAAGATATTTCAGATGCTGTATTATTTGTTAAAAATCCATTGTTTTGCAATAACATTTTACAGTACTTCAACGCATTTGTGACATCACTTTTCTGATTTTCATCGAATCCCGACACTTCAGATTGATCTTCTTGTGAACTAAAGCTTGCTTCTTCCATTTCTATACTATTATAAGCTGTTATAGAATGATACGCACTTGTGCGATGAAGATTGAAAACAAAAACCACTTAACTGCAACAAACTAAAACAAGTTGGAAATTGTACGTCAAACGTCACAAATGAGGTGCGTTCGTACTATAGCTAGTTATATAAATATTCAGATCTTGATGATTTTTAAGTCTGCGAAATGAATTATATCGTCTGAAGATTAACTTCTGTAATAAAATAAGTACCTCGGTCGCTTGATCATTAAACTTCGGAAGCTCCTATAACAAAAATGCACCGATTTAAAAAAAAAAATTCAAATTTCTTAATAAATATTTTTATTAATATCTCCTGAAGTTTTGATTCGATTTTAATAAAATTTGAAATGTTTCGACAAAATTCTGCAAAGATAATATATCTAAAATTCCAAACCATTCGGTTGGGTAGTTTTTGCGTTGTTATATGCGGACGGACGGACAGACGGACAGACAGACAGACGGACAGACAGACGGACGGACGGACAGACGGACGGACCAAGCGACGACAATAGGTGCTACGTATTTATATAATTACGAACGCACCTAAAAAAGAAAAAAACCTAAGTCTGTTGTGGCGTCCTCTAGTTACAATAAAATAAAACAAATATGTTGTAATTAAATTCTTATGCTAAATTTTAATATAATTATGCTTCTTACTTTAAAAACCGAGTAGTATTATCATCGCATTGACTTCCCTTGTTAAGGCAATTTATAAATGATATTTCTTTACAATCAAGAATTGACACAATTGTTCAATACCGTTGAATTTATAAAGCATATATGGAATACATTTTAAAAGTGATTTTTTAAAGAAAATCCAAAATGCTGAATTAACATTTAGTTATGTTAACAAAATTTTTTATTGAGATTATTAAATTAAAATTGCAAGTATATTTATTAAAAAAAAGTGAGAAAAACAATCGTAGCACATTCCGGAATCGAACCCGAGCCCTTCGAACAGCGAGCAGACGCCATACTGACTGAGCTACGACCAACGTAACCGTTCTGTTACAAACTAAGTATTTAAGTTGTGTTATAATATTAGACCCCCCCCCCCATTTCTCTAGAACTAAGGAGCGTTGTATAAAATCTATTGAACCGGAGACTAAGGGGCTTCTACCCTACAACATATATAAATATAATCAAAATCTGTGATTACCAAGCTTGGCACTCTCCTTGTCAGATTTTTTTAATAAAGATATATTAGGTCATATAAATTTGCTAATTCTGTAGTAGCTTTTACAAAAGATCGCAAATTCTAACGATCAAAATCTACTAATGTATCTTTTCTGAAACAACAGTCTATCATAAAACACCAAAAATAATTGCCAGAAAAGATTATTTTGTAGTGCTTAGTCTTGATCATTGAAGAAAATTAACTTTCAAAATACTCAACATTCCCATGGTATGAGCTAAAATCAAATGTAATGCCTTTACTTTATCATAACATATTTAAAGAACATCGATATAAAAGTGCGCAATTTTGAGCATAAAAAAAGTGAATTATTTTCCGAGATTTGGAAAATTTTGAAAATTCCCCACTGTGTAGCGTCAAAATAACTAAAACGAGAAACGCATAAGTATGGCTTAATAAAAAACATCAATCACCGGAGCATGATACAATACTAATAAAGTTTTAAAAAGTCGCTTATTTAACTTTTATTTAACTTGGTGTCTGTATATAAAGATAGAATCTTGTAATCCATTTTTCTCTCAATTACTGATATTCTAGAAGAGTTATAAAAATTATGAACACAGGTATGATCACAGGCATGACAATACATTTTAATATTTTTAGAATTTAATAATAAATTAATAAATTCAATTTAAAGCATTTTTTTATTAGCCGGCTGCATATGATAAATTGTCAAATAATATTTTTGGTTACAACTTTTTTTATAAGTTAGGACAATGGATGAACAATGGAGTTTGTTATGCACGAAAACACACTCGACAAAATAGGACAATTGGCTGTGAATCGGCAACAACGAAATATTCCATACATTACAAAGTAGAAAATATAAACAAAGAATAAAGGGTAATAGCTTTTTTTAAACTACTTTTTATAATTTAATAGTTTAATATTAATAAAATTATGTTTGTACGTTGAGTAAACATAATTTAAAAATCTTGAATAGATAGTTTAAATTATCTTTGATTTTCTTTCTTGTTAGCCATATTTTAAAAAAGAAACAGAACAAATATTATAATTTTTTTTAATTAAAGAGTTTGCGCTTTATATCAAGTACAAATCAAAGAATTTTCAGTAATCGGGACCAACGCCAAATTCTCATATTTTAAAGGAAATAATTTGAAACTACAGGAATTGCAGACATGATGCGTGTTTTTTAAGATAAACATTGCATGCTTTTAAAAGTTTTTTTTTCCTAAGAAAAGCTGTTTTTACTTTTGTTTAAGAGATAAAACTAGAAATAAATAGTACACGAAAAATAAGCAAATAAATGTTGATGTTTCATGTGTTTTTATATCATATAGATTAGTTTTTATATATATGATAACCATTAAGGTGGAAATACTTGATGGCATCAAAATAATTAAAACGTGAAACGCACCGCATACTAAATATTATACTTCGTCTCTTGCACCAATACATGCATTAGACGGCCATTACGTTTTATTTACGCTGTTATAAACAATTTATGATACATAAAGTGGGTTTCTATGAACTTTGAGAGAAGCTGCGCTGTTTCATACACAGTGTATATTATGAATTTCTCGTCTGCTAGATAACATTATATTGAAGATATTTGGATGAATGTTGTATAAAATTTGGGACTGCGTTTTAAAAGACAAATAATTCAACTGACTGAGAAATTAATTTACCGTTCAAAATGTTAAGTGCTTAAACTTTTATATAATGGTTATAGTTTAAAAGTACACTGTAAAAAAATTTCAATAGTCGGCGCCTACGCCAAATTAACGTATTCTAACGAAAATAATTTGAAACTACATGAATTGCAGTCAAAAAATTAGGTGGGCTTAAGATAAACATCGTATGCATATAAAATAATTTTTTTTTAACTATTTGTACTTTTATTTGAGATATAAAATGAAAGTAAATAGTGTACGAAAAGTAATTTACCATGTGAGAAAGCAAATATGTGTTTTTTACTTTATACAACTTAGTCTTTATAGATAATCATAACCAGAAAGCAAATATGTGTTCATGTTTCATGTGTTTTTTACCTTATACAACTTATTCTTTATAGATATCATAACCAGAAAGCAAATATGTGTTTATGTTTCATATGTTTTTTATTTCATACAAATTAGTCTTTATAGATATCATAACTAGAAAGCAAATATGTGTTCATGTTTCATGTTTTTTCTTAACTTCATACAACTTAATCTTTATAGATATCATAACCCATAATAGAGAAAAACTTCATCAAAATTTAGTAAAACGAGAAACACATTGTATAATAGATATTAAACCCCCTCTCTGCAGCAATACAGAAATCAGGTTTTATCTACGCTGTTATAAGCAATTTGTGATACGTAACACGAGTTACTATGAACTTTTAGAGAAACTGCTCTGTTTCATAGACAGTGTGTATTATTAATTTTTTGTGTAGTAGAAAATATTATCTTGAAGATATTTTGATCAGATGTTGTGTAAAATTTGGGATTGCGTTTTCAGCCTCTGACTGTCCAGCAAAAGAACTAAATTGTAATGTTGTTTTCTGTGCATTTTATAATAAATGCTAAAAAAAGGTGATTATTCCAAAGTTATATAAAAAACTTAATTATTTATATGAATGTAAACATTGAGGGTATCAACCATTACTCAATGTATTAAAACCGCATTATCTATTATATTTCCCTTACGTGACGCCGAAAAAAGGCTGAATTTCTAGATTATCGTTTGGCAACAACCGTAGTTTCCAGCTGCAATATGGCGGCCATTTTGAGATCAGTGAAACTAAAACTAGCAATTATTAAAAATAAAATAACGTGTACGTAAGCCAAAGAGTTTGAGATGATTCCTTATTTTAATTATGAGTAATATCGTTAATTCCAAATGAATTCTCAACTCTTATTTAGAATTTATTTACAAATTTCACGCACCCGAAAGCCGGAGAGAATAAAAATATCAACTGACTAGATTGCACCTGCTGCCATCTTTTGCTGTCTTGGTGAATTTTTTTTTTCAAAAATCTGTAATCAATTGGAACAGTAATATGTCGAACGAAATTTAAACAATGATTGATGATATATATAAACTATATTCCTATCACGTAGTGTTTTTTTAAATGAATTTAAGCCGTGCTGTACAATGTTACAGGAACAATGAATTTTAAACTAATTGTTTTTCCAAGATCCCTTTTTAATAGTTTTAAATAATTTATGCCCATTGGTAGCGCCAATAAAAATGCATTTTTAATTGTGTTTTCACCGAAGTTTTCAATTACCTTTTTAACAAAAAAAAAAAATTGTCAATTTCATATGTTAAAATGATTTATGGTGGTACTCGTTCCAGCTAGAATTGCTTGGGACCGCGTAGCGGTATAAATGTGAATTGCTTCGCAAATCACGGGGCTTGGCGAGCGTTACTGAGGGTATACATATAATTATATTAATTTAAAAAATGCTTCTATTGCAGTAAAACCTGGAGTTCAGTGACGTATTAACACGGGCTTGTCAGTGAGAGGGTGACAAATAATACAACTGAATGACAAATTAAGTTACTGTATAATATTTTAAGTGTTTAAATCTTTGTAATATTAACAATAGTACTTTAAAAATACACTGTCAAACTTTTTCAGTAATCGGCGCCCACGCCAAATTAACGTATTACGGAAATATTTTAGAACTACACGAATTGCAGTCAAGAAATTAGCCCTGATTTTTAAGATAAACATCGTATGCTTATAATTTTTTTTAAACTATTTATGCTTTTATTTGAAACTTAAAACGGAAATAAATAGTATACACGAACACTTTTTTACCGCGTGAGAAAGCAAATAATGTGTTCATGTTTTATAGATTTTTTTTTTTATTTTTTTTACTTCATATAGATTAGTTTTCAGAGATATCATAACTCTTAAGAAGAAATTACTTGATAGCATCAAAATAAGTAAAATGAGAAACACATTACTTAATAGATACTATACCCCCTCTCTCCAGCAATACATATTTTACATAGCGGCCATTACGTATTATCTATGCTTTTATAAGCAATTTATGATACATAACAGGAGTTATTGTGAACTGTGGGAGAAACTGCTCCGTTTCATAGACAGCATGTAATATTAATTTCTGGCCTGGTAGATAATATTATCTGAAGATATTTGAATGAGATGTTGTGTAAAATTTGGGATTGCGTTTTAAGACAAATATACAACTGGGTGACAAATTAAGTTACCGTATAATATTTTAAGTGCTTAAATCTTTGTAATGATTACAATTATAACCTAAAAGTACAGTGTAAAAAATTACAAAAATCGGCGCCCATGCCAAATTAACGTATTGTAACGGAAATATTTTGGAAGTGCATGAATTGTAACAGGAAATTATTTGGGATTTTAAAGATAAACCTCGTAAGCTTATAAAAGATTTTTTTTTTTAATATTTGTACTTTTCAATAACAAGTTAAAATTTCAATTAAAAGATAACATTATCTTGATGATATTTGGAAAAACTGTTTTGTAAAATTTGGAATTACGATTTATAAGAAAAATAATATATCTGACTTACAAAGTAATTTACCGTATAATATTTTAAGTTCTTAAACCTTTATAACGGTTGCAATTGTAATTTAAAAATACACTATAAAAATTTTTCAATAATAGGCGCCCACATGCTTATACAAAACTTTTTTTTTAACTATTTCTAGTTTTTATTTGAGAGATAAAACGGAAATAAATAGTGCACGGAAAGTATTTTACCACGTGAGAAAGTAAATATGTGTTCATTTTTCATGTGTTTTTTACTTCATATAGATTAGTTTTTATAGATATCATAATAATTAAGAGGAAAATACTTGACGGTATCAAAATAACTGAAACGAGTGCGCATAACTGAACGCAGCGCATGATAAATATTATACCGCCTATCTACAGCAACACATATATTAGGTTTTATCTACGCTGTTATAAGCAATTTGTGATGCATAACAGGATTAAAACTGTGAACTTTGTGAGAAACTGTTTCGTTTCATAGACAGCGTGTGTTATTAATTTCTCATCTGGTAGATAATATTATCTTGAACATTGTAAAAAAAAATCTCTCAAATTGACAGAAAAAAAACTGCCAATTTGGGAGCCAGTGGTAAATCATTTAATTTACAGAAAATATATGTATCCTTTGATTCAAAGATTTTTTCTGTAAAAAAAATACAATATTTTTCTCTGAAAATTACAGATTTTTTTTCTTTTTCATTGAAGATATTTGGACGAGATGTTGAGTAAAATTTGGGATTGCGTTTTATAAGACAAGTAATACAACTGAGTGACAAATTAATTTACCGTGTAGAATTTTAAGTGCTTTAACATTTATAAAGGTAACAATTGTAATTTTTAAAAAACCCGACGGCTCGGACTACAGACACAGGTAGATTTCGAAGACGCAGACCGTGGGACGCCTGTTTATTGGGAATTTCAGAAGAAATGTCATTTTTGCCATGATGCGGCAGTTGAGACCGCCCACTTCGAAATCAACCTGTGTCTGTAGGCGGAGCCGGCAGGGACTTTTTTTTATTATTTATTTATTTATTTATTTATTTTTATATTTTTTATTTATTTATTTATTTATTTATTTATTTATTTTGCTGTAAGAATTGGTCTTATAAAAAACTTGTCAATATAAAAGTTGTAAATAATAATAAGAGGATTTATAATAAATTTAAGCAGATTTGATATTTTGTGAATTGACAAAGTTATAATTTTTTTTCTTCTTACCCCTATTTTTACCCTCCTTGGGACCATTTTTAATGATATCAAAAATCTGTCACACATAAATTTTCGGCCCTTTTCCTAGAAGTGATTATAACTTTAAACGGACTGTATACGTATCATAATTAAGAAGTTATGGGTTTTTTTCTGTTTTCATAAAAAGCCCCCTCTCCCTTTTCCTCCTCCTTGGTTTGATTTTGCCCATTAACGAACTTGACCGAGATTTTATGCCCCTTGATTTTATGTATCAGTTTCGGAGAGATTTGTGCAGAATTATTGAAGTTATCCGGTCCATAAAAAAGTGATATACATAGATAGATATATAAAGTTTTGAACTGGGAGTGGTTTTGGATTCTGGGAGTTATGATCGGCGTAGATCTCCAAAACTTTTCCAGAAATGTAAACTAGGTAGCATTTATTACGAAATCTACCTAATACACTGTAAAAAATTTTCATCAATACACAGAGACGCTAAACTAACGTAACGTAACGGAAATATTTTGGAACCACATAAATTGCAGTCAAGAAATTATATTTTTAAGATAAACTTCGTATGCTTATAAAAAGAGCGTTTTTAACATTTTCCAACCTAGTTGAAAAGTGTTTATGACTTCGGCTTGTCTGGCCGTCTGCCGTCTGTCCGTCTGTCCGTGCTCGGATTGCTCTGCAATTTTTCTATGTTATTGTCGTTATCTATAGCATGAGCCCTATTTCAACGGAAGTGTGTAGCACTCATAGTTTTCTTACAGAGACACTTAAAAGAATTCCGTTACATTGCGGTCTATGGGGAAAAAGCATTTGCGGTATATTTTAATGATCTTACATTATTTTAAACGCATTGAAATTTATATATATCACTAAGGTGCATTAGAAGAAGCTTAATATGGAATAGGGTGTGCATAGCACTTATAGTTACTTTACAGGGACAGTCAAAAGAATTCCGTTACATTACGTCTATGGAGAAAAATCGTCTGCGGTTTATTTAAATAATGTTTCACTATTTTAAACGCATTGAAATTTATATATATCACTAAGGTGCATTACAAGAGGTTTATTGCAGAATATTGTGTATATAGCAGTCATCGTTCATTTACAGGGACACACAAAAGAATTCTCTACTGTCTATAATTCCTGGAAGTTACTGAACGCGATTTAAAATTTAACTCTCTTTCTGTTTATTACGTGGTGTGTATAAATTCTGTAGATCATATATAGGAAAGCACAAAAGATCGCGAACACATTTCCGTTTATTGACAGAAACTCCAGAAGGAGAATTTTAAACTGTGCTACGCGTTTCTTAACTGAACTAAAACTTAGCATCCTATGTAGTATATATACAAATCTATAGATCCTATACAGAGCTGAATAAAAGTATTCGGATATTTTTCCGAATATTGTATATGTTGAAAATTCCTGAAATTATGTTTTTAAATATGTTATGTGTTTTCCAAATTGTTTACATAGATGTTATCTTTCGGCTTATTAAACGGTATGATTTATAAATTTATTTTGGAAGCGTTGGAAAGTGTTACATAATCTATGCTTGACGCATGATTTTTCGTTCTTGTTTAAAACTATTTTTAATTTTATTTGAGATAATGAAATAAATAGTACACAAAAAATATTTTACAACATAAGGAAGCAAATATGTGTACTGTACATGTTTCTTTTTTTTTTTTTTACTTCATATCGATTAGTTTTTATAGCTATCATAACACTTAAGACGGAAATACTTGACGGCATCAAAATAACTGAAACAAGAAACGCACTGCATAATATATATTATGCAGCAATATATGCATCAGAAGGCCATTATCCACGCTGTTATAAGCAATTTGTTATGTATAATACGAGTTACTGTGAACTTTGTTAAAAACTGCTCTGTTTCAATGACAACATGAAATAATATTTTCCCGTCTGATAGATAATGTTATCTTGAAGATATTTGGATAAAATGTTGTTGTAAAACAAAAAATGAAAAATCATGCGTCAACCATAGATTATGAAACACTTTCCAACACATTCAGAATACTGTAACAAAACTTCCCCGTTTAATAATGTGCAAAATTATGTTTAAGTATACCGTTTGGGAAACGCATGACACATTTGAAAACCGTTAATAGTAAAAAAAGGTTCCGAATTATTTTGTGAAGTCATGTATAGGATCTATAGATTTGTATATATGCTACATAGTATTCTCAATTTACTTCCGTTAGGAAACGCATAACACAGTTGAAAATTCTCCTACATCAAATTCTACCAATAAACGAAAATGTACTCGAGATCTTTTGTACAGTCCTGTACAGGATCCATAGAATTTATGTACGCCAAGTAGTATGAATAAAATTAGTTAAATTTAAAAACGCATCCCACAACCGAAAACGCACTTCTAGCAATTATTATTCAATTATTATTGATAGACAGTACTGTAACCGAATCCTTTTGTGTGATCCTGTAAAAGAACGATGAATGCTTTGCGCACCTGTAGTGGGGTTCGTAATTCGTGATCGTAAGTCCTCGGAGATACTTAAAGTGTATTTCGGAAATAATATATTGCCGTAAGCTGTAAAAATAAAAAGAATAAACAGGAGAGATATCTTGGAGAGAGGGTAAATATCAAAAGTATGCAACAATTCTTTTATCCAGGTTCAATCAGTGCCCAAATACATAAGCTGGGCTCAATCCGGTACAGCTGCCGGGAAGGGCAATGGTATCTGGGACTCCAAACGTGCACTTATTCGTACTTTTACATGTTGATCAGTCAATGGTCAGAGAGAGAATGAATTGTTTCTCTTATCATGACATAAACTCGAAAGATTTCGCATCTCGCCAACGGGTTACAATATGGCGATAACGTCATCAAACAGAGCATAAAGACAATTAAAAATTTAGAAAACAGAACCATTTTTGGCATAAATCATCCTAAAGAATTTCTACAGTAGAAGCCAATATGTGTGAGAACTTTAAACCACATATATGGGACTCGGGAGAGAGTTTTGCATTCTTGAACCCGCTATATATGAATTTGTTATGGCCTTGATATGTACGTTGGATATTTTTGGAATTGAGTTTTCAGCTGCGTATAAGAAACATTGTAATTTCAAAGGATGTTTATAAATAAAGCAATTAGCAACAGATCTGTGTGACCAAATAAGGAGATGGCATATGGGCATCTTATGATAGCGGTTGGAAAGAGTACATGTGACGGTTATCATATACTTTATCAAAACAGTATGAAAATCTTTAAAGTAAATGATTATCAAAAAGTTATCCGAATAAATGTAATGAAATCTGTTACACTGAGGGCAAAACGTAGGGGGCAAAAGGAAAATGGAAAAAAAATATTTTTGTAGAACAGTGAGCCTTAAAATAACGGAGAAGAGGAACAACTTTGGAAAACGAAATTAAATAAGAGGGAAATAATTATTTAAATTAATTAATATATGATGCGACATCATAACACCTTATTTCATAGTAAGCCTCTTGTGGTTCACCTCAGTGATATATAACTTCAAACATATTGAAATCTATATATAATATTATTAAAGGGTGTCGCAAACGATTTTTCCCAATAGATAGTCATTTAATGTAATTATTTTGAGTGTCCCTGTAGATGTACTATAAATGATCTGCACACCATATTCTTTGCTAATTATCTTGTAGTACGCCTCAGTGATATATATCAATTTCAATATGTTTCAAAAATTTTAAAATCATTAAAATACACAGTAAACGAGTTTTCCCCATAGACCGCAATGTAACGGAATTCTTTTGTGTGTCCCTGTAAATAAGCTATATATATACTACAAACTTCATTTTAAATACTGAACAAGTCAGTGTAAACAGCAATAACATATATCAATTGTAGACAGACAGCAGACAGACAAACTGAATTCATAAACACTTTTCAACTATATTGGAAAGTGTTAAAAATTGGGATTGCGTTTTATAAGACAAATAATACAACTGGCTGACAAATTAATTTACCATGTAATACTCTAAGTGACTAAACATTTATAATAGTAACAATTGTAATTTAAAAATGCATTGTAAAATATTTTCAATTATCAGCGCCCACGCTAAATTAACGTATTGTAACGGAAAAACTTGTTGATTTGTTGTAACTACATGAATTCCAGTCAAGAAATTAGACGTGACTTTTAAGATCAATAATGTATGCTTAAAAAGAGTGATTTTATTTAAAAAGTATTTCTACTTTAATTTGAGAGACGAAACTGGAATAAATAATACACGAAAAATATTTTACGAAGTGAGAAAGTAAATACGCGTTCATGTTTCATGCGTTTTTTATTTCACGAGCAGGGAAAACCGAGGAATGTTCGGCCAAAATTAGCTTTGAGTTCAACTTGATATATTTTTCTCTCTGTTTTATTACTATAATGTCTTTTAGTTTATAAAAATATCTTGACCCACAATGACCCATAATGAAAATTACCCAATAATAAATGTTCTCGAACATGTGACCAAGCCCAACTGTCTTCTCATGCCCGAAACCCGTAGGATATAAAATTTAGTCAAAATAGTCTGAGCCGTTTTTTAGATAAAATTAGCTTGACCCACAATGACCCAAAAATGACCCACTAATCGGATTTTCTCGAACATGTGACCTAGCCCAACAGTCTTCTCGTGCCCGAAAATTATAGGATGCAAAATTTAGTCTATATAGTCTAAGCCGTTTTTAGATGAATTAGCTTGACCCACAGTGACCCAAAATGACCCACTAATCAAATTTTCACGGACATGTGACCTAGCCCAATGATTTTCTCGAGTCCGAAACTCGTAGGATACAAAATTTAATTAAAATCGTTAGAGCCGTTTTTTAGATAAAATTGACTTGACCCGCGTTGACCAATAAATGAACCACTAATAGAAAGTTCTCGAACATGTGATCCAGCCCAATAGTATTCTCGTGCCCGAAAATGGCACGATACAAAATTTAGTCAAAATCGTTTGAATCGTTTTCTAGATATAATTAGCTTGACCCTGACCCATGATGACCCAAAATGACCTACTAATTAAATTTTCTCGAACATGTGACCTAGCCCCATGGTTTTGTGGTGCCTCAAAACGTTAGCTTACAAAATTCCGTCAAAATCGTTAGACACGTTTTTAAGATAAAATATGAATATATATATAACCACACACACACAAGATTTGCTCGTATTAGAATATATGATATAAATTAGTTTTTGTAGATATCATACCTCTTAAAAGGGAGTTAACTGACTGCATTAAAAACAAAACAAAAAAAAACGCACCGCATAATAGATATTATACTTCCTTTCTGCAGCAATACATACATTAGGTTTTATCTATGCTGTTATAAGCAATTTATGATACATAAAACGGGTTACTGTGAACTTTGTTAGAAACTGCTCCTGTTTCGTAGACAATATGTAATATTAATTTCTCATCTGGTAGATAATATTATCTTGATGATATTTGGAAGAGATGTTGTGTAAAATTTGGTATTGAGTTTTCTAAGAAAAACTAGTTGGACGTGCTAATCCCAGATCACTCTTCTATCTCACACAGGTTTCGCATACACTAAACAGGATAAGCACTAATTTATAGCAAGGTCTAACTGAATCAAAAGTTTTATTAAATTCCGTGCATTAGTTCTTGAGATATGACTATTGCTAAAATCGTGTAAATCCTGCAGAATGCAGCAGAGCAGCGCCACCTGTTGAAATATTTAGACCAAAACCTATTCAACAACAACTTATGTCAACGTCTACTGAATCTGAAGTTTGATGACAATCCGTGCATTAGTTCTTGAGATATAGTCATCGTGATAATCAGGAAAAAAATAGCATAGCAGCGCCACCTGTTGGGTTATTTACACTAAAACGAAGCAACATTTATTTATCTCAAAATCTGAAGTGTGATGAAATTCCGTGCATTAGTTCTTGAGATATAGCTACCGTAAAAATAATGAAAAACGTGGTATAACAGCACCACCTGTTGGGATATCTACACCAGAACGCAATCAGCGTCTATTTATGCCAAGGTCTAACTAAATCTGAAGTTTGATGAAAATAAGTGCATTAGTTCTTGAGATAGAGCTATTGCGGAAATCGCAAAAAATGCAGCATAGCAGCGCTACCTCTTGGGCGATTTTCACCTTAACCTAATAAGCACCAATTTATATCAGAGACTAAATGAATATAACGTTATATTAAATTTCGTGCATTAGTTCAGGAGATGGAGCGCCTACAAAATGTTTGTCACATACAGACAGACAGACAGTTACAGACTCACAGACAGACATTTTCTAAAAACAGTCAAATCGTGTCCAGCACCCCCTAAAACGTATAAATCCGTCGAAAACTGGAAGTCGAAAATTTTCATGAATCCAATACTTTCTTCTTGTAAAAATAGAAGAAAATAATAATACACTAGTATGCTTTTTTGGTTTTTTTTCCTTAACTATTTCTACCTTTATTTGAGAGATAAAACGGATATAAATAGTACACGAAAAATATTTTACCACGTGAGAAAGTAAGTATGTGTTCATGTTTTATGTGTTTTTAACTTCATATAGAATAGTTCTTATAGATATCATAACCCTTAAGAGGAAAATACTTGACGGCATCAAAATAACTAAAACGTGAAACGCAGCGCATGATAAATATTATACTTCGTCTCTATAGCAATGCATAACATTAGGTGGCCGTAACGTTTTAGCTATGCTGTTATAAGCAATTTATGATACATAAAGCGGGTTACTATGAACTTTGTGAGAAACTGCTCCTGTTTCGTAGCCAGCATGTAATATTAATTTCTCGTCTGGTAGATAATATTATCTTGAAGATATTTGGATGAGATGTTGTGTAAAATTTGGGTTAGCGTTATATAACACAAATAATACAACTGGCTGACAAATTAATTTACCGCCTAGTATTTTAAGTGTTTAAACCTTTATAATGGTTACAATTGTAATTTAAAAATGCACTCTAAAAAAAGACATGTACACCCAGAGAAAAGTTTTGTAGAATCAACCAAATTTTGGTTGGCCCAACAAAATTTTCCGTTTAAATATGGGTCAATGAAAAATTTGTTTGAATCAACAAGAAAAATATTGTTGATCTTTTTTGCAATTCCTACAAAAAAATTTGTATCGTCAGCAAAAAAAAAATCTGTTAATTCAAGTAAAAATGTTTCAATTTTATTTGAATTAACAAAATTCTTTTGTTGAAAGTTTTCTCAAAATAAATATAATTTACTGTTACTTTCAGATTTCTTTTCAGTTTCGGCAACAAAAACTTTTGTTTAAAGAACAATTGTTTTGTGTAATTTTAAGAATTTTCTTTGTTTTAACAACAAAAGGCTTTTGTTACATAAACAATTATAATATTTACTTTAAAATTACATTTTTGTATTAGAACTTATCTAAACTATTTTTTAATTCATTTTCAGCAGCGAAATACACCTGTAATCCTTGAATAATAACAAGGAAATTTTTATCCTTCTTTTTTTCAAGCGTAAACCTACAGATTGAACAATGTCCCAAGCTGGGAATCGAAACCGGGTCCTCAGAACAACGATCTGTGACTCTAACCACTAAACCAGAAGGAACCATATCTAAACTCGAAATTTCTCACTCTTATATATGTTGGACCAGCTGCAACCGCAGCACATGACGAAAATGTCATCATTAGCACAGGGCCCGCTTAAGACATAAAAGTAGGGAAAGCCGGACGTTACTTTGGGGCCCCACTCTACCAATTGCTTTGTTATTTACTAAATCAATTTTGGTATGCTGCAACAATTTGAAATTTTACCATCAAAATTTCGAGTAAACAACAATTTAGAAAAAGTGAGCTTCTTAGGTAAAAGTTTCGTAAGGAAAAATGCATTTTGTACCCTAATTGAATTTTTATTTATTTATTTATTTATTTTATTTTATTTATTTATTTATTTATTTTTGTAAAAAGTTATTCTGAAAATTAAATTTGAGGGCACCTTTGTATCTCTTTGGGTAAGCACGGGCGTCCCGGGACTATTCGGTAAACAGGCCCTGCATGAGCATGCAAATTTCTGTGGCAAACATGAGACGAAAATACAAAGCCTAGTATACGTCAACACATAGTTAATTTTTAATTCATTTTCAGCAGTGAATTTCGACTGTAAAATGCAGATAAAAATTCACTGATTTCAAGGGAGATTCAAGGATTACTGGCGTAATTCATTACAGAGAATTAATTAAAAATTAACTGTATTGCCGTATGCTGGGGCCTCAGAGTGCTATTCTGACGACCCGGGTACGATTCCCGGCTTGGGACATTTTTCACTCTGTCGGTTTACGCTTGAAAAAAAGCAGGATAAAAATTCAATGATTACTCTTTTAGAATTACAAGCGTAAATCACTGCTGAAAATGATTTAAAAATTAATCCGTGCATTAGTTCTTGAGATTTAGTTATAGTGAAAATCATGAAAAAAAATAACATAGCAGCGCCACCTGTCGGGCTATTTACACCAAAACGTAATCAGCTTCATTTATGTCAATGTCTAACTCAATCTGTATTTTGATGTAAATCAGTGCATTAGTTCTTGAGAAATCGCGAATCTATTGCAGAAATCGTGAAAATTGCAACATAGGAGCGCCACCTGTTGCGCGATTTACGCCAAAAAGTAATCAGCACCAATTTATATCAAGGAGTAGCTGAATATAAAGTTTTATTAAATCCCGTGCATTAGTTCTTGTAATAGAGCGCCCTCAAAATTTTTGTCACATACAGACAGACATAGATAGTCATTTTCTAAAAACAGTCAAATCGTGTTCAGGACCTTCTAAAATCCGTCGAAAACCAGAAGTTGAAAATTTCCATGACTCAAATACTTTCTTCTTGTAAGATAGAAGAAAGTAATAAATGGGATAGGGGGATTTTTAAAACTACCTTGGTCCGTCCCAATTTAAAAAGTTTTAATTATCTAAAAATTATGCTAATCCTTTAATTATACAGCTATATAAGTCAAATAAACCAAGTTACGTGAGAGAGTTATGACTGCTACACAACAATTTAAATTTTGTAAAAGCAACAAAATTTTGCTGGAATTAAAAATTACAAAATTATAGTAAAATTAAAAAAGCAGATTTTGTTAATTCAAGTAAAATTGAGGAAATTTTGTTAAAATTTTGCAAGAGTGTCAACAATATTTTTTTCTCAATGCAACAAAACCAACTTTTTACTTCAACTAAAAATTTTGCTTGAACAATCAAAATGTAATCAACAAAACATGCTTTGTTGTTTTAATCAATTCCTTTTTCTGGGTGTAATACTTCCACGAACAAAAATATATTATAATATCTTTCAAATTACTCACTATTCTGATTTTGGAAAGCGTTCTTTATCTATAGAAACATCAGAAACCAATATACAGGGTGTACATAATTAAACGACCCTACTTTAAAGTTGTCTACAGACGAAACTATTGGTCAGAAAGTAGTGAAATTTTGTGGCGAAATTTTATTACAACAAAAGATGTTCAACAAAACTTTTTTTCATGACATGTTCTTAGCTTTTCCTAAAACACACGGTGGTCAACTGTGAAACATGCTATCTTACGATTCCAGATGGTAGATGAAAATAATGGCCTTCATGTGGAACATGATATGTTGTAAAAAAAATTTTAAACTATCGTAAAGTAAATGTATGCGAAATGTGTAATTTGTTAAAAAACGTCCTCTGGTGGCAAATTTTTGAACTATTTTTTTGTTTTCGCTTAAACAATTTCATATTACTTAATTATGTCCTTCAAAATTTCACAACTTTCTGACCAATAGTTTCGTCTGTAGTAAGTAGGGTCGTTTAATTATGGACACCCTCTATTTTCGAGATTTGAAGAGCCATTTATAAGAAAATAAAGTTTTTTTGCAGCCACGGATTTTCAGAAACGTATCATAGTTTTTATCGTGCGTTAATCGGTTTTCTCAACCCGAAATATAGGTTTTCGGATGCTATAAATTCTGAAATAAAAAAATTTCGTGTTCAACAAACATGTTTTACCGACGAACATGATAAACTAATACTATTATGATTAACATTAAAATATACTCTAAAAAAGACACTAAATACACTCTAAATACACCTGCATTTCAACATTCTTAAATGTGTAAATTCAATTGTACAGCTGAAAATGTTTAATCCAGACTTGATAGCATCTAAACATCGATATTCCGATTTGAGAAAACCGATTAATATACTTCAAAACCTACTCGAAAACATTTCCGAAAATCCGAGTCAGTAAAAAAACTTTCTTTTTGTAAATGTTTCTTTAAATCTCGAATATATATTGGTTTCTGAGATTTAAAAAAAAAATAAAGAAGGCTTTTCGGGTTATTGTATATTTTCGTACGTGGTTATGTTATATTTTCGTAGGTTATGAAATATTTTCCTTTTTTTTTTCTCACAGTGTACTCATTTTAGATTATAGTGTAAGAAATTATGTGTAAGAGAACAGTTATACAAGAAACGACGCTTTATGTAAACAAAACATACATATCAGAAGTGTCATTTTAGGTGTATAGAGAATAATTAATTATGAGTAACGAATTAAGACATCATACAACCACCACATCTTATGTTTACGTATAATATTTTACTTTATATACTTATTTTTAGACAGTATTTTTTAATGATTCTTACCATTAGAGTTGCAAAAATCCCATTTATTCCGTGGTTTATTTCCAATAGACGCGGTTTATTTCCAGGTTTATTCCCAAAAGACCTGGTTTATTAAAAAACAAAACAAGTTTATTCCCAAAAAACGCAGTTTATTCCCAGGTTTAAAACGGGTTTTTTCTAGCCTTTGCAACTTTACTTACCATTAATGCCTGATATTCTTAAAATGATAAAATGTTAATATATATATACTTATCTATATATATGAGGGGGTTAGAATGACAGTGGTGTAAGTCAAAAATTTCAAAAGTCTAGATAAAAATATTTTCACTGCACGTATATAAATTTATGTTCAGTGCGATAGTGAAATACGTCATAGTTCACTTAGGGAGTCGCTAGAGGTAAAAAAAAAAGTTTGAACACTTAACGCAACGACAATACAACAAGTTTCACAAAATTCTTCATTTCTCAAATTACTAAAAAGTCCTTCCGGCCTGTACCGGGAGGAAAAGGTAGCTTTCCTATATCTTCGTTTTAAAATTTTAGCTAATGTTACACGAAAACAGCAAGTTAAAATGCAAAGAAAACGTTTACAAAAGATTCGTTAATACTGAATTTGAATAAGAAATTCGCCAAATTATTGAGCAATAGCCAAATTGGCTTCATTTATGAAGACTTATTTTGGTCGCCAAATTTGGCGATATTTCGCCAAATGTCGCCAAGTTTGGCAAGAATTTGACGCTAACGGATATGAATATATAGTTTTATGCGTTTGATTGGGAAAATTATTACAACAATGAAAATTTTTGTAATGTGCTGTCTTGTTTCAAAATGTCAGCCACCCTAGAATTTCAAACTGCTCTATCTCAGCCGTTTTTTAAGATAGAGGTAAAACAAAAAATGCTCCGGAATGCTTGTATCAAGGCCTAACATGTAAGCAAAAAATAAATTTGAATTTTTAACTTTTTTGTATATTTATTTTAGTTTTAAATTTTTAAGTGGCCGCCATCTTGAAACAAAATGGCGGACCAAGCTGGCCAACGAACTCGGTCGAGACATTGGTGAGCTTAATACACACAATTAGTTTCATCAAAATTGATTTATAAATACGAGCACACTTAACGCACTTAACGCAACGACGAACACTTAACGCAACGACAATACAACAAGTTTCACAAAATCCTTCGTTTCTCAAATTACTAAATACTGACTTACTTCACTGTCATTCTAACCTCCTCGTATATACATATAATCTTTAAGTAATTTTCCCCACTTATTTTAATTTTGAGAATCTTAAATATATGTATTTTAATTATCGGTTTATTATTATATATATATACTTGCACGAAATAATTTGAAATGGATTCTTAACTATGTCATGTCTTTCTAAATTGATCATTTTAGATATTATATCTTTTCATAGTATTAGAATAAAGAATGTCTTATCAATATTTTGATATTATTGGAAAGTATTTCCTAATATATGTGTGATGCACGATTTTTCTTTCTTGATTAATTCTGAATAATGTATTATGTAAACATAGAATCACAAATTAATTATACTATGTTAAAAAAAAAAAGTAAATGGCCTGGATTTTTTTATGTATATAAATTAGTGTTAAGGGACGTCACAACTTTTTGTGGCATAAAAATAATTACAGAAATATTGCATGGCATATTACATGCATTACATCCAGTCATTACATTACGTACATTACATTACATAGCAATAATATTCTATCCGTGATTCTTAAAACAATAAAACAGGTTACTGCAGACTTCGTGAAGCACTACTGTGTTTCTAAGACAGGCGGCAATACTAATTATAGCGTGAGATAAGTACTATTTTGAGGCTATTTAGGGATGTTAGTATCTAATAAAAGGTTGTAGTGCTTTTTAAGGTAGATAATATTCTACAGAGCTATGTTAATTTTTTATGCTATGATCATATTAGATCACATCGTGTAAGGAAAATCCCCAAGGATAAATTATAGACATGTTATTGAGTATAAATAATAACTATTTCAGCGATCTAATCAAGCATTAGTAAAGCAAGAGAATGTCTACCCGATTCTGTTGTGTCAGAATTTTATATATAACACATGGGCTGATAAGTTCCCGGTCTAATGAAGAAAACACAACTTTTTAACAAAACTTTATAACTTTATGACTTTATAACTTTATAACTTTAATAAATAACATAACTTTTATAATAAATAATAATAATTTAATAATAATAATAATAATAATGTAATAATAATAATAACAATTTAATAATAAATAATAATAATTTAATAATAATAATAATGTAATAATAATAATAACAATTTAATAATAATAATTTAATAAATAAATAATAATAATAATTTAATAATAAATAACATAATTTTATAACGAAAAAGCTCCAAACAGTGCTCAGAATCATCGTCTCGTTGTTGTTTTTGGTCAAAAGTCAACACGCGCGGCAGCCACTTTGACAACAGCTTTTTCATAGACAAATGTTCATTCAAAATAAGACCTACAGGTTGCTTGGATATCTTCAGAGTCTGAGCTATCTCCTGCAACTTCACCTTACGGTTCCCCAAAACGATTTTGAGGACTTTTTTTATGTTTTCTGGAGTAACCACCTCTTTTGCGTGGTGCATCACTGGGGTCCGTACGACCACGTTTAAATTGATCAAACCAGTCAATAATGGTTGATTTACCTGCTGCAGTGTCCTGATAACGCTTATCAAGTCAAGCTTTTGTTTGAACAGCGTTTTTTCCCATCAAATAACAATTCTTGAAATTCTTGTTTATCCATTTTTTTGTTTATCAACAAAGTTGTTCAAATAATACCACTCTAACATTTTATCGGCGAATCGTCATGACATTTTTTCTGCTACCTTTTAAAGGTTAGTATTTACTAAAAAAGGCAACGGTTCGGCGATTGCAACGCCATCTGTGTGCCAGACCGGGAACTTATCAGCCCATGTGTTACGTATATATTACAATGAAAAGTAACTAACGCTGTCGCTACCGTGAAGGAATTTTTTGTGACCGAAGATCTTTCTCGACTTATATTAAGAAAACTATTGCTAGTTTTATAGACAAATGTTCGATAAAAACGCTGAAGCAGACAGTTTTTAAATCGAAGAATTATTTTAAGCGTTGCTTAATGTTAAAGTCGGTCAAAATATTTCCGGTAAAAAAGTTTTATAGAATCAAATACTATGCATAGCAATTTAACAAGCTTTTGTAGGCACATACTGGACGAGCTTGCGGTGTGCCGTCTGCAATCATTTTTTTAATTTGTCTATTTTTTTAAGAATTTTTTTTTTCGATTTTTTGTTTAAAATTTCAGTATTTCAATAGAAATGTATTTTATATTTCGAAAAAGTAATTTTTTTATATCGTTGCCAAATTTTAAAACAGCGCAAATAATATTTCCAAACATTTTACAATTGAAAAATATATAACTGCATGGAAATATTATATTATAAAGAAAAATTTAAAATAATTTAATTATTACGTGCGAAAATAATTAAAGGGGGGGGGGATATCTCAAAAGCCAGAAAATAATTAAAGAAGGGTGATATATCTCAAAAGCCAAATAATAATATTTCCAAACACTTTTCGAATTTATATTGACACGTGAATATTAAAAAATAAAGACACCATTAAAACTAATAAATTTGTATGTGTGAAAAGCGTTCAATGGTTGAAAATTAGATCGAAACAGCCTAAATACTAAATATTCTAAACACTTAAATTTATATTGACACGTGAATATTAAAAAAAAAAAAAGAAAAAGAAAGAAAACGTTAAAAAATAAATTAATTATTATGTGCGAAATGCATTCAATGAGGAAAAATTACGTCTTATTTACTCAATATTTTTAAAACGTCCTATTTAAAATCATTTCCTTATATCGTCTAAAAGTAAATTTTCTTATAAAAACCTGGGAGGCAGCGAAATTTTTCTTAACCATTTTATACAATCCGATTTTCAAATATGTGATAGATCTTACTTAATCAACCATGAAAGCAGCCGTCAGCTGTCGCGACAGTGGTGAATACAGCTTTTGAAACCTAAAAATGCCCCAGTCAAAGGGAAATGAATAGCAACCGATTACAGAAGATCATCACCCGTCGTAATACTATCATTTAATCTTCCGTAATCGGGTGATCGTTATAAAACAGAGCACATTAGCATGTTTTTAGAGCCTGTATGGTCTATACGGTGGTTGGCGAACGTAAGTTGTAGGAGACATATATATATATATATATATATATATATATATATATATATATATATAACCATTAATGAAATATTACCGTAGCACCAACAAAAACTATGAAGATATACAATTATTATACAGACACACATACATTAAACACAATAATCCAACATGGAGTGAAAAAATAGCCAGAGCCAGGAATCGAACCTGGGTCCACAGCGTTCCGGGCTGTTGCTCTAACCACTGAGCCACTCCGGCTGATTCCTGAGTCTGCCATTTCTCACTAATAAACCATGTTGGAAGAAAGTCACCAGCCATCTAACAGACAGCTTAGGATGACCGGACAACGGTGAATAGATTTTTACTATTCCACCGATATACGAATATTAAAACACATATAAATAACGACTGCATTCAATAATTTAAAGATATACCATTATTATACAGAAATACATACATTAAATACAATAATCTATCTAATTGACTATCTTTAAAATGTTAAATGCAGTCGTTATTTATGTGTGTTTTAAAAACTATGAAATTATGAATTAGTATGTAATAATTAATTGACAACGATAGTGTTCCCCAACACTATGAATATAAATACCGTATACTTATTTAAAAGAAGAAGAAATTAAATTAAAAATTGAAAAAATGAAATTTGTAGAATTTAGATAGAATCTTCAGGTCCCAAATGCCTAAATACCACAAATAAAATGTGTGGTTTCATCATCATATTAGCCATAACATTGCTAATGAATATCATATATATATATATATGCGTGTGTGTGTGTGTTTATTCTCCCCTTTTCCTTCCTGTCTCTACCAGAACGACTTTTTAAATTAATTTTGAATTAACTTAATTTAGAGGACAAAAAATATTTCTCTACGTTTTATTTCTCTTATGCCTATTTTCCTTAACTTATACTTCTCTATTCCCTCGGGAAGGTTATTTTTAACTTTGACTGTGAGACGTTTTAATTATAGTCTTTCACTTACTCGAGCGGAAAAAAATTACGGCTAGAGTGAAATTTAAACTCATTCTTTCAAATTGAATAAAGGTTTAATAATATATAATTTTAAGTCT
Organism: Maratus michaelseni; assembly: GCA_963931845.1. NCBI lineage: Eukaryota > Metazoa > Arthropoda > Arachnida > Araneae > Salticidae > Maratus > Maratus michaelseni. The sequence continues at coordinate 129,630,915 of OZ007598.1, read as the reverse complement.
TGTTTTTTCACTGGCGTTGGCTTCTAGAATTTGTTCACGTATTTTGATTTAAATATTCTTATAAATACCACTTTTTATAAGTATTTATCTTTAATAATTTAATTACATATTTTGTTGCTGGCCTCAATAACAAATGTATTTAATTAGATTTTGATTGTCGTCAAAAACAATTTTATTCGTTCAGAAATTATAGATTATTTTTTGGTGCGTTCGTTATTATATAAATACGTAACACCAATAGTCGTCTTCTAATCCGTCCGACTGTCTCTCTGTCATCAGCATACAACAACACAAAAACTACCCAACCGAATGGTTTCAAATTTAATATATATATATATATATATAATCATTTCAGAATTTTGTCGAGTCGTTTCAAATTTTATGAAAATCGAATCAAAACATAAAGGTTATTAATAAAAGTTTTCTTTATTCTATTAAATCCTATCATATGTAATTAATTAAATGATATCTCATGGTAGATAGGGATTCTAGGTTTCCATGGTGATTACGTCCTGTTTAAGATATAGTCATATTATTTCCGTATTGCTGAATTTAAAAACCAAATTTGTATATTAAAATTGTTTAATTAAAGCAATTCTATAATCTACCGACAGTTTTTTGAATAGATGTGTCCGGTGAAATAGATATTAAATGAAAAAGAGTCTAAATACGGATTTCAAGTTCTGAAATTTTCAAAGCTAGGCTTAAGTTTCACATTACAATTTTCAGTAAATGTCATTAACAGATAAAATGTCGCCAACTTAAAGTGTACTTATTTTATTACGGAAATTAATGATATCATAATAACAGACGATATTCATTTTTTCAGTAAAATAATAACATCGTTATTATTTTTCGGTGAAATAATAACGATGAATTCTTTTTACATTGTCTTGTATGGGATATTTCGTATAGTATATTTTAATCTAACAGAATTGTAATTAATTGTTTGTGGATCGAAACTTAATTTCATAAAATAAAATTGATATCTATAATATGAACATAAAATAAATTTTGTATAATAACTTCTGCACATAAAATAAATTTTGTATTCATGCATTACTGCATGAGAGTTCAACAGCTATTGCACCAAGGTCTGAATATTTATAAAACTAGTCATAGTACGAACGTACCTCATTTGTCACTTTTGACGTACAATTTTTAACTTGCTTAAGTTTATCAGAGGGTTAAAAGAAAGTTTTGAAACGTGGCTGTAGATGAATAAAATATATTTTACTTACGGACTACAGGCAATAATACCAGTGTATTTAGATTCGCTTACCTGAAAAACAAAAATATATATTAGATTTATGAAGTAATACAAAATATTGTTAAAAAATCACTATATTATTAAACGATGGTGCTTACGAGGTATGAATTTCAGAAAAAAAACTTTACTATTCATAAATATTAATATTTATATTCTTATTTCAAATGATATAGCAGAATTTCATTCAATTTTCAAAATATGCCCCAAGCACATTTTATTTTTATTCACAGTATTTTATCTTATTTTTCAAAATAGAGCAGTGAAAGTATATATTTAGGGAAAATGAATCATGACAAATAGAATTAAAGAAAAAAGCATTGTCTGCATAGTCCATCTTGTATCGGATATTTGCCCATAGTATATTTTTGGAAATATGGATATATAGTATATGTATGGAAATTAATGATATCATAATAACAGACGACATAACTCATTTTTTCACTGAAATAATAACGATGATTTTTTTTACATTGTCATGTATTGGATATTTGCACATAGCATAAATTTAATGTAACAGAATTGTAATCAATTGTTTGTAAAAGTGTATTGAAAATTAATTTCATAGAATAAAATTAACACCTATAATATGAAAATCTTCACGTGTAATACAATATTGTATTCATGTATTTTTGCATAAGAGGTGCAACAGCTATTTCGCCAAGATCTGAATATTTCTAAAACTAGTTATAGTAGGAAATCATCTCATTTGTCACTTTTGACCATCAATTTCCGACTTGTTTATTAATAACTATGCCCTAAATACTTACCCAATTTTATAACCTTGAAACAGTTTTCAACACTAGCAGAATATTATTATGAAATTTCATTTTACCATACAATGAAATAAGCTACCTAAATAAGCAATTAATAAAAATGCACCGGAAACGATTTTTTCCCATACGTCATAACGTGACGGAATTTTTTCGTCTGTCTCTGGAAACGAACTATAAATGCTACACACTTCAATTTTCAATAGCGAACATTCTATACAGAACCTCATTTACATACAAAAATTACATGACAATACGAGGGTGGTCTGATTAGTTCTCGGCCTGACACAGAGATGGAACAAGTATGACCAAATGACAATGATGTTTGTAAAGTATGATCCATGATTAGATGACATGCTGCCGAGTTTCAGACGCGTGCGTTTATCGGTTATTGCTGGACAATAAAGTGAAGTAAGCAAGTTTTCACATTTTCTAAAAATAGAAAAAATTGAAGTTCGAGCTGTCATAAAATACTTTGTTAAAAAAGATTTAACCCCCACGGACATAAAAAAAAGAGTTGAATTTCACCTTAAAGAATTCTTGTCCTTCATATTCGACGATAAAAAAGTCGACTGCTGATTTTAAACATGGTAGGTAACGCTGATAAATGCCCAGGACGTTCAAAAACCACTACGACCGACGAAATCGTCTCAAAAATGCACAATGCCGTATTGAATGATCGCCGATTGAGATACGCAAACTTGCTGATATTACAAACATCTCGATAAACCATGTCCACAACATTTTACACAATGTTATGGGTATGAAAAAGCTTTCTGCTCGATGCGTGCCGCGTTTGTTGAATGCCGACCAAAAACGCCAGAGAATGAACATTTCTCAAGAGTGATCTGAAATGTATTCTGTTGCAAGTTAAAAGATAAAATGAAATATTGTTTAAAATCTTGCATTTTCTTTGTCAGGACGATAACTTTTCAAACCGCCCTCGTACAGGGCTGCACTAAAGAATTTGCACACAAGAGTGTGTCTTAAATGTATTAAGTTGAAGGGAACTACATTGAAAAATAATATGAAATTTTGTCAAAATTCTTATGTTTTCACTATCAGGCCGAGAACTTACCCGCCCACCTTCATATGTGTATGTATTTACGCGAGTTAAAGCCCAAGAACTGACGAGAGACAGACAAACCGAAGTCATACACACTTTTTAGCTATGCTGCAAAGGATATAAAAAGTCCGCCTTACTCATCAAAAAAATCTATAAACAAAAGAAAAAGTATAACATAATGCATTAGTCCAGAGTCTCCTATATTGTGGTATGCGTACCCTTTGAGGGTACACGAAGACGTCATAGGTGACACGCGACGAGTCTGTGTTTAGAACCATCATACGACGCGGGACCACCGTCCGCTATTTACTTGGCCTACGCGCTGACACAAAAATGGCGGCTGTCATAGACTGATTTTTGTAGCGGTTTTACAGTCCCCTGAAATTGAACACCAGTATTTTCTACAAATTTTCTTTGACTCATTTAATCTCTGAAAAAGAAACCTTAGAAAACTTTTAGATATTATTGTTATTCAAGTTCAAGGGACCGTATAAATGTTTTAAAAAATCCTCCTACGTCTACTAAAGCTTATGTTAACTATAGAATACAAGTTATATTTATTTGCATTCATTCGTTGTTTTCTTTGTTCCCACATTTCTAGTCATGATCCTTAGAAGTAAAAAAATAAGGGGTACACCAAGTTCGTGCGTTTCTGAAAGTGGTAAGTGAGACATAAAAGTTTGATAAACCTTGCATTAGTCGATTTTTCTTCATTTGATATATTTCCCTTAATTCGCACTTTCACATTGATTCCTTCAGTAGACGTAATATTTAACTATAGCACTAAGATGTTGTAATCACAATTTTTTATTTGTCTGAGCCGAGAAAGGATCAGTCAAGTTAAAATTTAATCTCATTCTTTCAGACTAGTAATGTGTAATTATATATAATTTTAAACATAGTGCTTCATTTAATATTTCTTTGAGTATTTCTTATCCAATTTTAATTTTAATGTTTTTACAAACAACCTTTATTTATATATTTATTTTGATCAAATCTATTGTTACATGTTCTTAATTAATGTATTTTGAAATGTGTATTGATATTTCACTTGATATTGCTTTGAAAATCTCGTATGGAATTTTAATAGAGTTTCAAACTTTTTCTAAATTTTCTTCACAAATTAATTCTTTTCTAAATTTTCTTTCACACATTTCTTCAAATTTGTAAAATGATGCCATTTATTTATCGTTTTTTTTTTTAAATCCTAATTACACATTTAAGTTTATCATATGTGAAAAAGTTTATGGCATTATTTATTTCAATTTCACAACTATTTTAATATCGCAACAATTTAGTACATTACCTTTTTTATTCTTTTGAATTATACATTTTGTCAAATACCAATATTGAAGTTGCAAGTAATATTTATCTATTTATTTATTTATTTAGTAGCAGGCTACTAAACCTGACTTTTTTCAATTGTTCCATAACCAATAAAATTATTTTGATACTTTTTTTTTAAATTTCATTCAAAAAATTCAGTTTGATAAACCTTGCATTAGTCGATTTTTCTTTATTTGATACATTTTCTTTAATTTACGCTTTCACATTGATTCCTTCAGTAGAAGTAATATTTAACTATAGCACTAAGATGTTGTAATCACAATCTTTTATTTGTTTGAGCCGAGAAACGATCAATCAAGTTAAAATTTTATCTCATTCTTTCAAACTGGTAATGTTTAATTATATATAATTTTAAACATAGTGCTTCATTTAATATTTTTTTGAGAATTTCTTATCCAATTTCAATTTTAATATTTTTACAACCAACCTTTATTTATATATTTATTTTGATCAAATTTATTGTTACATGTTCTTAATTACAATTATCATTATTTAATATTTAAATGTATTTTGATAATGTATTTTGAAATCTATATTGATATTTCACTTGATTTTGCTGTGAAAATCTCGTATGGAATTTTAACAGCGTTTCAAAATTTTCTAAATTTTCTTCACAAATTCATTCTTTTCTAAATTTTCTTTCAAACATTTCTTCAAATTTGTAAAATGATGCCATTTGTTTTCGTTTTTTTTTATCCTAATTACACATTTAAGTTTATCATATGTGAAAAAGTTTATGGCATTATTTATTTCAATTTCACAACTATTTTAATATCGCAACAATTTAGTACATTACCTTTTTTATTCTTTTGAATTATACATTTTGTCAAATACCAATATTGAAGTTGCAAGTAATATTTATCTATTTATTTATTTATTTAGTAGCAGGCTACTAAACCTGACTTTTTTCAATTGTTCCATAACCAATAAAATTATTTTGATACTTTTTTTTTAAATTTCATTCAAAAAATTCAGTTTGATAAACCTTGCATTAGTCGATTTTTCTTTATTTGATACATTTTCTTTAATTTACGCTTTCACATTGATTCCTTCAGTAGAAGTAATATTTAACTATAGCAATAAGATGTTGTAATCACAATCTTTTATTTGTTTGAGCCGAGAAAGGATCAGTCAAGTTAAAATTTAATCTCATTCTTTCAAACTGGTAATGTTTAATTATATATAATTTTTGCTTCATTTAATGTTTCTTTGAGTATTTCTTATCCAATTTCAATTTTAATGTTTTTACAAACAACCTTTATTTGTATATTTATTTTGATCAAATCTATTGTTGCATGTTCTTAATTACAATTAATATTATTTAATATGTAAATGTATGTTGACGTTGTATTTTGAAATATATTTTGATATTTCACTTGATATTGCTTTGAAAATCTCGTATGAAATTTTAATAGCGTTTCAAACTTTTCTAAATCTTCTTCACAGATTAATTCTTATCTAAATTTTCTTTCAAACATTTCTACAAACTTCTAAAATGATGCCATTTGTTTTGTCGTTTTTTAAATCAAAATTACACTTTTTAAATGATCATATGTGAAAAAGTTTATGTCATATTTTATTTCAATTTCACAGCTATTTTAATATCACAAATATTTAGTACATTACCTTTTTTTTCTTCTTTCGAATTATATATATATTTTAAATACTAATATTGAAGTTGCAAGTAATATTTATCTTTTTATTTATTTTTAGATTAGTAGCAGGCTACTAAATTTGATTTTTTTCAATTGTTCCTTAGCCAATAAAATTATTTTAATACTTTTAGTTCCATTTCATTTAAAAAAATATTTAACTCGGCGCATCTTTAAAAAAAAAATGCCATGTGATTGATAAAATTATAATTACACTTTTAACTAAATCATATGGGAATTACTTTATATCATTAACATGGATTCAAATATTTTATTTTAAATTTAACAAGTATTTTGTTCTTTGAAAAAAAAATCCACAATATATATATATATATATATATATATATATATATATGTGGTATATATACTATATACCTATGGGGGGTAGTTGCAGCTCGGTACTTGCAGATATATATTTATTTTTATACGAAGTTAATGATACATTAAACAAGGATTTTTTAAGTTTCAGATATATTGATGATGTCTTGTTGGTAAAGATTAACGATTCCAACAGTGAATTAAATTTTGATTACTACCCCCAAGGTTTGACATTAAAGAGAACTTCATATAACACAAAACATGTAAATTATCTAGACCTTGCTATCGACATCGAGAGGGGTGACTTGCGTACTTGTATTTACGATAAGAGAAATGATTACAAATTTGAAACAATCAAGATATTAAATTTTAATTCTAATGTACATATTTCAATTTTTAGAAATATATTTATCAACAGTTTAATTAGGATAACAAAATTAAATTCTAATCATGATAGTATAATGAGTGACATAATAAATCTCTATCATGGTGCAATGGTTCAAAGTTATCCTATTGCTTTGTTAAATAGTTTGGTGAATAGTTTTGTCAAAGGTAAAGAATACAGTGATACTCTCCTTTTGGCGATTAAAAATATCGCCAAGTGAGTGTAGGTTTTATAAGGAGCTTCGTCCGGCTGAGTCGTTCTTTTCATCTTGGTTTAATGTTTCCTACGGTTAGTTTGGTTGTGACAGGCATGGGGGAAGTTTCATGTGTAATGCCGGTATAACCCAGCATGCAGGTCTTTAGCCCTGCAGCCTGTCTCAATTGGTTGCGTTTTTTCTGTTTGTAGTTTTTTGGTTAAAGTTTTGTTAGTTCGAATTTTTATGGTTATTTGTTTGTTTTCTCTGCCGTTTCAGTAGATTTGGGATTGAAAGTATGGTATGTGGTTTTCGCATTATATATATATATATATATATATATATATATATATTATATAGTTCTGAAAGTTTCAAGTAATATTTAAATATTTTGTCAGCTTTGTAGCAGATTGCTGAACTTAATTTAATTTAATTTTTACTCAACTAATAAATTATTTTTAATACGTTTTCTTCATTAAGGCGTCCTTTTTTTTCATAATTAGGCTCAGTGGCACATCTCTAAACAAATGTCATTTAACTAAAAAATAAAATAAAACAAAAAAAGAAAGAATAATAACGCAATTTGAATTTATTTTATGGAAACTGTTTTACGTCATTTTTATAAATTTAAATATTTAATTTTCAATTTGGCAAGTCTTTAATATATCATCGTTTATTCTTTTACAATCTTTCTTCATTATTTTTTAAATACTTTCTTGAAGTTTCAAACAATATTTGAATATTTTCTGAATTTTATAGCAGATATTAAACTCATTTTTTTTAATTTTTACTCGACTAATGACATATGTTTAACATGTCTTCTTCATAAAGGCGTTTCAATTTTTTTTTAATACTCGGCGCATACCTAAAAAATGACTTTTAATAAAAACAAATTTCATAATTAAATTTTTTAATTTATCATATGGGATTTATTTGATGTCACTTTTATGGCTTTTCGCATTTAGCTTTCAAATAGCGGGCACAGTGCCAATGCTATTAACGTTCAAATTATGTTTCTGAATAACATAAAAAAAACCACCATAAACTAAATAGCTAAAATTGAATTATATTTTTAGATTAAATTTTATAGCTACAATTATAACGTTTTATAATCATATTTTCAGTATCTTCAATTCTCAAAACAGATAATTTAGAATTGGCGAACATCTTCAAATCTACTAAAGGTTAATATATCTGAAATTTTATATATGCGTTTCAAACACTTTTTTTAAAAATAAATTAAATTGCAGCAGAAATGAATAAATACAAATTTCATACTTTATGGATGTCTAAATTAAAAGCATAGTACATATTTATTTATTCTTTGAATCGGGCAAGTTCGCAAAGTTTTAAATATCACTCCTTTTTTCAGTCAATTTACTCAAAGCTGATGATTATAATTAAAATTAAATTGAAATGTTAATTATTTTGCATTAAAAAAACAAAATTAAAATATTTATTTCTAATAAAATGTAAACATGTGTTTAATAAATGTTTAACATATCTTCTTCATAAAGGAGTTTAGATTTTTTTTTTAACAATCGGCGCATACTTAAAAAATGGCTTTTAATAAAAACAAAGTTCATAATTAAACTTTTTAATTTATCATATAGTATTTATTTTATGTCACTTTTATGGCTTTTCATATTTTGCTTTCAAATAGTGGGCACCACGCCAATGCTATTAACTTTCAAATTCTGTTTCTGAATAACATTGAAAAAAAGCACCATAAATTAAATAGCTACAATTTAATTATATTTTTACATTAAATTCTATAGCTACAATTATAACGTTTTATAATCATATTTTTAATATAAATTAAAAATTTAAATTACTTTTTATCAAAACAGATAATTTAGAATTGGCGAACAACTTCAAATCTACTAAAATGTTTATATCTGAAATTTTATATATGCGTTTCGGACACTTAAAAAAATTAAAATGTAACAGAATTAATTATAAACTTTATACTTTACGGCTGTCTAACTTAAAAGTGTAGTATTTATTTATTTGTCTTTCGAAGCGGGCATGTTCACAAAGTTTTAAATATCATTCTTTTTTTCATTCTATTTAGTCAAAACCATTAATTATAATTAACATCCAATTAAAATACTAATTATTTTGCATTAAGAAATATAATTTAATTATTTATTTTTCATAAAATATTCGACTACGTTGAAATAGTCCATTTCGGATTAAAAAAAAATATTTTTTATTGAATGATGCAGCCATTTCTTTTTACATTACGTGTTTTTATGTCTCAACTTTAATAGAAGGATTTTGTTTTATTTATGCTTATTTCAAATGGATATTTTCACCACAGATTTATACGCATAATTTGTTTACTTCAAAAATGACAAATCAAAGTATTATGATTAAATATTTTATGAAACCTTATGAAATTTATGTTATATACTAGTACAAGTAATGGAATATTTTTCATCGTGTAAATATTTTTCAAATTACAGTCAATTATTTGAATAATTGTATTATAAAATGTGGTAAAAATGTTATAATAATTTTTTTTTCAGTTCTAATGATTGACATCCAAACGTTAAGTGGATGCAGTAGATAAAAGAATACAGTAACATTTAATTAGAAGTTTTAATCAAAAAAGTATATAATAGTTTTTAATCTAGCAAAATCATAGAAAAAAAATCTTTGAAATTCCGTTAATATTTAGAATATTTAACAAAAAAAAAGTAAAAAAACGTTTTTTTTTTTTTTTTTTTAAATATTTATATCCGTAGTGTCTGTATCGTAGTATTTGCCTTTCTTCATTTAATAAAGACGATTCATTGATTTAAATATTTTTTTCTAATCAGTTTTACAAAGTAGAAATTTAAATTAATATTTAATTTTAATATTACTATTCAGCAGTATACGGTCAAACTTGTCTAACTCTAATCTCTTTGGAACGAGAAAAAAATTCGAGATACATAGTTTTCTTGATAAATACATATTTTTTAGAGTTCCGTACTTAAAAAGTAAAAACGGAACCATTATAAGATCCTTCCAGTGTCTGCCTGTCTGTCTGTCACAGCCCTTTGTGTCGTAAACTATGGAACGTGGAAAGTTCAAACTTGGGAGAGTTATAAAGCCTTTTTTAACCACATATTTTCAGACTATTAGCCATTCACAAATATGTTTAGGAAAAATTTATGGGTGCTAATTAAGTTACTTAAAAAGACAAATTTTATTTTTGTATATCGTGTAAAATATATCGTAACACCGAACTCAAAAATATATTTGTCTTAATTTTATGTATTGTATTTTTAGATATATCGTCAAAAATGCAATGCAAAAATAAGTCCCCCCCCCCCCCCATGTATTCCCGAATCTACGGAAACTAAAATTATGAAAAAATTAGGGGTAGTAGAGGTTTATATAAACCTTTCAGAAAAACTATAGTGATTTTCCTAGGTCACATATTTTTTGAGAAAAACGTATTTTCCCGTTACACACAAACTTTACTTTTCGGGCGGTCAGCAGGGGTGTTGACAGGCGCTCGAGGCAGAATCGACGCAGAATCATCCAACGACATTTGATAATAATTTTCGAAAAGTATTGTGGGTAATTAGCCCAGATGTTAAGTTACTTGAAAAAAAAAATATTTTTTATATATATTGTGTAGGTCAATCTCTAAATATGCCATTTTTTACTTTTTTTGATTTTGGTTGCAGATTTCTTTATGAGGTCACTTTATATCGTCGCTACCATGTCAAACTATGGAATATGACAAAATGGCTTTTTTATTACTTTTTAAAAAAGGGCCTACTGTCACCACTAAATTTTATTGGAATTTTTCGGGTAGTAAATATACTAACAAAATTTCTGTTAAGAACAAGGTTGCCAGTTTGGCCTTCTTTTTTATTCAGTGATATCAAATTGTTACAGGAAAATTTCAGGTTTTTTTTTTTTTTACTTTACATAATGAAGGACTATCTGTCATTAAATAAAGCTACAATTTCTATTTGAAATTTTGGGTGTGGATTCGAAATTTCTACACGTGAAAAAAGAGGCCAAACTAAGGCAACCCTGGCGAGGAATACTATTAAAATTTAGAGGTGACAATCGGCCCATTTTTAAAAGTTATGAAAAATGTATTTTTTCATATTCGATAGTTTGACATGGCAGCGACGATATGTCAGAACTGGTTTCGAAAGTGAAAGTATTCTCATAAAAAATGCAACCAAAATCAAAAAAGTAAAAAAAGAGCCAATTTAGTTATCAACCTCAGCTATCCTATACAAAAAACAAAAAACAAAAATTTAATTAATTAATTAATTAATTAAAAATAAATTAAAATAAAACAAATTTAAATTTAAAACGTGCAATTTGAAAAGAATGCTTTCATATATTTGACATTAGATTGCACCTGTCTCTTTAGTCCAGATTTCTATGCTCACATTTTATTCTTCATTCCGTTGCTCTTCTCCATTCCTAGTCGGTCATCGTGACTATAGCATCCAAAACTGCAAGATCCGATCAAGTCAAAGTGAGTTCCAGGTCCGAATGCAGTTTTAGGTTCTAGCTTGCAAACGGCACAAGTAGAGTTTCAAAAAACCAGTTTATTCCCAGGTTTATTTCCAATAGACCCGGTTTATTCCCAGATTTATTGCCGAAAAACCTGCTTTTTTCCCCCAAAAAAACAAGATTATTCCCAAAAAACCTGATTAATTCCCAGGTTTAAACCGGGTTTTTTCTAGCCTTTGCAACTCTAAGCAAAAGAAAAGTTCTTTAATGAAGATTGCCATATTTTGTACAAAAACTTGAAATATGAGCATGCGCTCTGCGCCTATGTCGTTACTCTGATAAATAAATGTACTCTGCATTTCTCTATCTAATATTCAGAGACGGACTACTATTAGAGTATCAGCTGCAATTTTTTTGATTTAAGGAATTTATTGACTTTTAAAAAGGGATACATTTATGAAGTTTAAAAAAGACAAAGCTTAAAAAGATACAATTTTTTGCCGTTTTCAAAGCTTTAAATCCGAAAAAAAAAGTTCTCACATCAGGGAGTAAAATTGATTGAATGTAAATTTATTATCAAGTCATTATATATGAATTGTATTATTTGGAGGTTTCTGAAATTTTAGTACCCAAGACTGGAGCCACAAATAGGTGCATTAATAAGGCCCTGTAAAACAGCTATGCTGTCGTGAGAAATTCGACGCATGTAGATTTGAAAATTAATAATAATTCAAATAATTCAATATAATCTTGAAAAATGCATTATAATTTTCAGTAAATTTAGATTTATACAGGATTTTGAAACAGACAGGTTTGGCTGCACATTATTGGGAATATCTTAATTGCAGTCCTTTGCTTGGAAAGACAAAGTTCTAACTGCTTGAACCACCATTTAAAAAAAACTGAGTCGAAACTTTTATATTTCATTAGGCAATACTACAATTATAAATCTCTCAAATTCACCAACACTCGAAATATTCGTTAGAATGCATTTATTATACGTAAGCCTGTGGTATATCCCTCGGGGCCGCCACCTTGAAATTGAGAAATGGTCACGTGTAGATTTAAAAACACTGTTTATTTAAATGAAATAGGGAGGGGCTTCGATGGAGCTACTTAATTCAGCCTATATTATTCTGAAATTAACAGTCCTTAAATTAATACGTAATAATATAATAAATGCAAGATTAAGAACAAAGTAACTGGCATATCGAAGATAAGCTTCTCAAACGTCAATCACAAATAGTTTCGAGACCGAGCACAGCTATTGTTGTAAATAAAGATTCCTTCAAAATTTCAATAACTATATCAATGTCACTAAAACTAGCAACCTGTGGTCGCCGATCAACTTTACTGAATGATATTAAGTTTCGCTGATACCAAAACTGGCAACTTTTACTTCACTAAATTCTACACTTCAAATACTTGTATAACACGTGCACACTTTACTCCAAAAGCAATGGAACTAGTCTCACAATCCTATAGAAGGTAAATCTCGACCCAACATCCCACTATACAAACTTTCGCTCCTGCTTTTATACTCTGCAGATTGACCAGAGTCCATAAAATTACATCGAAAACCACTAAACACAGATTCCGAGACCTACAAACACACTTCGGAAAATTAAGGTGAAAGGAAGGAAAGATGTCGGTTTGGCTCACCCAAGGTTAATATCGACAGAGCGTTCTCATTGAAAAAAAACTAGACTCCCTTTATAAGAGAACTGCTAGTCCACTGTAAGCTAAAAATTGCAGATAAGACTATTGCACTTACTTGAGATATCATCTCATTTTAGACTGTTTTGTCAGCTGTCATTTGAAGGTAGCGAGTTATAGATTTTTATTTTGCACTTTTATAAATAAAATTAAAGCACTAATGCCTAATAAAATAGAACGAATCTGATGAAATCGGCAGTTTGTATAAAAATTCAGAAAATTTTTAATATATATATAATGTATTCTGAATAGATAAGCGTTGAATAACTGAAATTTTTATATTATTCTTTAATTGGCAGACGACCTCGTGAAACTTCTTTCAAAAACTTAAAAAAAAAAAAAAAAATCTTTCTCTTAAAATTTCACTTGTTTTCCATCATTCAAGAAAAATCAGTCAGTAATTGCAACATTTTAAACATAACAGACTTTTATTTATTTATTTATTTATTTTGTCCTCGCAAAAACTTTCAAACAGGCATTTATATAAAAAAATTCCAATATAAATCCTAATTTCCAGTTCTGAAAACTTTTAATAAATTTTTTTATTTTTGCAAAACAATATCAGTGTATAAAAAATTAATTAGGACAAGAGAGAATAACTAACAAAAAAAATATTTTTATGAAAGTTTACGGAATAGTTAATTCAGCTGCAGAAGAGAAATAGAGAAACATTTTCCAAATTATTTTCGTTTTGCCTTAACACCTTTTTTCTTAATTCGCTCATTTGCTTTGATTCCTCTGGGAAAGTTATTTTCATAATTACCTTTAAGATGTTTCAATTATAATCTTGTATGTACTCCCGTTGAAAAAAAAATCTTGCTGCATTAAATATAATCACTCTTTTAAGCTGAAAAATACATAATTATATAATATTTGAAATGTTTGCCTTCATTTGATTTGACTTTTATCATCAATTCAGGCATTGTATTTTTTATGCTTTTACAAAAAATCATTTACCAAAGCAATGGCAAATCTTTCTTTTTTTTAGCTTGCCTTAAATATTTTCTATCATAGAAAACACGGTTTATGAGAATAAATCAGTCTTTTTTTTCTGAAAAATGAAAAGCTTATCAAGTATTTATTAGGTAACACTTTTACTTTAAAAGATAATAGAATTATACAAAAAGGTAATTAATTATATAATGTGAAAATACCTTTTTAATTATTTAAATAAAATTAGTGGTATTAAACTAAAACTTTTATATTATCTGTTATTTATATTAATTATAATCATGTTTCTGCTTTCAAAGAAAAATCTTACACTGCATTAAATATAATCACACTTTTTTAAACTGAAGAGTGTTTATAATATAGAGTGCGAAATGTTTTCTTTTTCTGAATTAAATTTTATCATCTATTCATATATTTCATTTTTTTTTTTTTTAGATTTGATTTTCTCAAACAATTCTCTTGATCCTGAGTTTATTCTAGTGATACTTTTAAGTACTTCGCTTAATGTAAATACTTTTTCACATAGAAGTACATAGTCACATAGTTATTGAACTTAAATAACTAAATTTTATAAGTATTACTTTTCTTGAAAATGTATCGACAAATTATAATTTAACAATAATCTTTCATTAGACAGTAGAACGTATGCAAAAAGCTTTAAAATTTGAAAAATATAAGAAGATTTTATTTGTTTACGCATTAAGTTATTTCCATAGTTACACTAAGATATGTGATCTTTTATTTAGTGCTGTAGAAAAAAATAATGCATGAAATATAATCACACTTTTTTACGTTAAACAGTGTTTAATGATATACTCATAGCTGCCAAACTCACGTTTTTTTTTTTTTTTTTTTTTTTTTTTTTTTAAGTGAAAAAACATACACTGTATGCTAATTTAATAAAATTATTTAAAAATGTAACTTGTTGCTCTGTAGTCCTTAATTGATTTAACTTTTAAGGAAAATTTTCTGGCACAAGCATTTTTTTAATCGAAAGAAACCGGAAGATTGGCTGATGTAAAAAAATGTTTGCTTTCGTTTGATTTTACTTTATCATCTGCGCATGTATTGAAAAGATTATGCTTTTATAATAATTGAGTTCCTCAACCAATTCGTTCGATTCCGTTTTTTGCTTTGACATTATATTTTCTGTAGTAGATGATTTTTTTTTCACAGAAATCATTATTTCTGAAAATAAATAACCTGTCTTTTTAAACATTTATCTTATTTTAACAAAAAATATCGAATTTTCTAACGAAACTGTATATTTTAATTTAGAAAAAAACAGGAAATTACACAAAACTAAAAAAGTATAAATAGCCGGTCTTTTTAAACATTTATCTTATTTGATAAATGTTTAAAAAGTATACAATTTTTTAATGAAGCTGCACATTTTAATTTAGAACACAATAGAAAATTACACGAAAAAAGTTCTAGAAACTGTTAATCGATTTAAATAAAATTATTGGTATTTAATTGTGTATTATTTCATATTATTTGTCATAATAATTATAATTCTTTATTTACTTTCTAAGAAAAGCCTTTTTCGTTGCATTAAATATGATTACACGCCTATAAGTTGAATTAACATTTAATTATATGCAGTTGGGAATGTTTATTTTCCCTTTGATTTGACATGCCCTTGATTGGACATCCATTTAAGCATTTCAGTCTTTTAAGATTCGATTTTCTAAAGCAATTTTTGCAGTTCCATTGATTTTATGCGATACCTTTAGCTATTTGCCTTATTTTAAAGATTTTTTTCTTGCATTGAAATTATTGTTTTACATATTGTGATATATATTGTTTGCACTATTTAACTGAAAGTTTATCAAAATCATGTAAAATAACACACATTTAACTAGGAGATGATAAAAATGTCAGAAACAAAATGCAACACAAATTGTTTAGTTATGTAAGGTAGGTGGCCGTGTTTTGGCCATGTTCCTGATATGACCATCCCCTATTATACGTTAGCTAACCAAAATATTCGCTAAATGGCATGAGCATACCGTGAAGGAGCCTCCTAGTGTATCATGTGATCACTTGCCATTCAGCTAGGTTGTGCAGTTTGACACCAATTTTTTTATGTTTTTGTGTGGTTCGCTTCTTGTTTTTAACTGATAAGTCTCCCTTTTTTAATCGTGTTTTAAAAATATTTTTTTTATAAATATAATCATACTCCGTTCAGTTTTTAATGCTCTATTAATTGGTGCTGTCGTTGATAGTGTATATTCTACGAGTTGTTCAAAACAAAACGATTTTCGTGAAAGCTGACCTGCCCCTGATATAGCCATCCAGGTGGCCATATCAAGTGTACCATGCAAACCTAGGATAAAGACATTATTATTTGTTCCAGTTGCAATAAGTAATTTATTTAAAAAAAAATTGTTTAACTCTAAAAGCATTTCACATTTTTTTCTAAATAAAAACTTAAATTGTAACGTCAATTTTGTAAATAACTTAATTTTTTAAATCAACTTTTGAATAACAAAAAGAACTGTTGAGTATTATATTTATTTATTTTACTCCAAAATTATTTAATTTAGCGGAACAGCATTTTTAATGGAAGAAAATCACGATTTGTGAAACATAGAACAATGGTGGCCATATCATGTCCACATGTTTCTGCTATCGCCACTTGATAGACTTCTTGGAATTCCTCTTTTTTTTTTTTTTTTTTTTTTTGTCTAGTAAAATTATTTTCATGGGGAATGTAATACTTTTTTAAAGTTCATTAACCTGAAAACGTTAAAAAATAAAACGGATTTGACTCTTTCAAAATGACGACAGGAAAAATTCTTAAACTTTAGCATGGCCAAATCAGGGACATACACCTGGCATAAAATTAGAGATATTCAATTATGCGCTTTCGTAGAAATCTAAACTAATGTAATTCCGTTCTTTTCAGCTCAAAAAATATTTATAGAATAAATTATTCTGCTGCATAAATAAAATTAAGGAAACATTTTACAATGAATTGTTAAGGCGTATACATAAAATAAGAGGTACTCAATTGTGCGCATTGGTAGAAAATAAAATAAACGTAATTACACTCTTTAAAGCTCGAAAAATGTTTATAGAATAATTTATTAAGCTTCAGAAGTAAAAATAGGGAAACATTCCATAATAAATTCTTAAGGCATATACATAAAATCAGAGTTACTCAATTGTGCGCATTGTTAGAAAGCAAAATAACTGTATAAGCGCCTTTTTTAACTTATAACAATGTTTTATAAAATAATTTATTAAGCATCATAAATAAAAAAATAATGAAACATTTTACCACAAATTGTTTAAGTATATGAAAAAAATCAAGGTACTCAATTGTGCGCATTGGTAGGAATTAAAAGATAGGTAATTACACTCTTCAAAGCTCGAAAAGTGTTTATCAAAAAGCTTATTGAGATTTAGATAAAACAGAAACATTTTCGATTTTTTTTTAGTTTTGCATTATCGTCGCTTTGCCTTATCGCTTAAGGAGAGATTGCAAGAAATTAAAAATACTCCCATTTGAAAAAAAAAAATCTAATTTATTCTATTAATACATCAATTAACATTTTGTTATAAATTATGTAAATAAATTTCCCTCCTTTATGCTCATTGACACAGGAACCAATGTTACCATCCTTAACAGATGTGACTCGGGATTTGTGAGAGGCACTAATCAGGACGCCGCCTTTCGTTGCACTCCAAACTGTTACTGGTGATAAAATTAAAGTACACGGGAAGGTAAGATTTAGATCGCACTTGGGAATGCCACTTACCATCATGTGACATATGTAGCCGACATACGTAACCCTTTCATTCTCGGATTAGATTTCCTAAAAAAAAAATAACATTAAATTGGATTTTGAGAATGAATTGCAATCGAGATCAGAAGGTTCTGTTTAAAAACAAAAATCGATAAATTAAATTTGTTCATGAACTAAAAGCAGACACTGAAATCGTAATACCTCCAACAACTAATACTTTAATTCCTGGAACTCGTAATGAAAGCAATAATTTCCGCTTTAACCTCATCGAATATCCAGACGCTAACAATAGCATAAAAGGAGTATTAGTAGATTCTTCCATTGTTGACCTTTTCAGAGATACCATTCATGTCAGAGTTGCTAATGTTCGCGAAAAGAAGAAAATTATAGAGAAAGATGAGGTATTAACAACCTATGAACCAGTCACTTGTATTAACACACAAAATCAATCAACCACGGATGAGTCTTCTGATGCTTTAAAGATTAAACTACATCAGAGTGGAGAATTAAACGATGAATAGAGGTGTGCTGTAAAGAAATAAATTACCAAATTTAAATACCCTATTTCTCAAGCAGATGATGGAAGAATTAAACTAACGCAATACAAAATTGACAAAGGAAATCATCCTACCATCAAACAGTACCCGAGAAGACTACCATTTGTTAAGCATTGAGAAGTATATAATCTGCCAAAAGAAATGCCATAAAATTGCGTCATCTAGCCATCTACCTGTCCTTTTGCCACTTCTGTCGACTTAGTGCGAAGTAGAGATTGGTCCACAATATTCTTCATTGACTATCGTCGGCTGAATGGCATCACATAGAAAGATAGTTATCCTCTTCTATAAGTAAATGACTCCGTAGGCAAACTATGTAGACCGCAATGGTTCTCTACTTTCGATCTAGTATTTCCACTTGTCAGTGAGTGCTTTCCAGATTAGAATGCGATCACTGGCAAGTAGAAATACATTCTGATGACTATACGAAGACAACTGTCACCATGGGTAACGAACTTTGGCATTTCAAGTTTATATCACTTGGAATATGTAACGCTTCTACAACATTCAGATGATTGATGGGGATAGTGCTAAGACGATTCTCTTGTGAAGCCAGTCTGGTGTACTTACAAGGGGACCGCCAAACATGATGCGCACAGATTTTGATGATTTTAAAGTATGTTGTAGGGGTCATACCCCTAACTATTCAGGTCAAAGGTTTCCTTCAAATGGGCTTTAGTTTTCGAGAAATTTCGGGTTAAAGTTCAGCATGCTTTTAAAATACCCATTAGTTCGCGATTTTGAACACGGTCTCCGTGGCCCAGTGCTAGCGCACGCGATTTGAGATCCGAAGTTGAGGGTTCTGTCCTCTCATGTGACTTTTACCTTTTTTTAATAAATGTTATATATTTGTCGCGTTATAAGTTTTATGCAGAATTATGAAATCTGCATCTTTGAACTTTTTGATATTTTCCTAATAAATTCTATTTACATTTTCTAATTTTTCGTGAAAATTTATAGTTATTTTTTTTGTGCAGTTTTGAAATTAATATTTTTATTGACGAAATTCCAAACTAATTTATGTCTAGATTTTGTTTATTTTTGTTTATTATTATTTACTCTTTATATTTTAATAACCGTTCTAAAATAATACTTTTTTTTAACTTTATGAAATTTTAAATGAATTTTATATATATTTTTTTATAATTTATACAAAATATTTTTATTCCAAATCTTTTAAAGGTATATATGATTAGGTAATTCCAACAACATATTTTGAAAGGAGTAATAAAATATTAAAGCAATAACTCTTATATCCAAGTTTTAGCCAGTTATATATATTTTTTATGTTATTTAAATACATTTAACTGTAAAGTTCAAACTCAACATCATTTTTGATTTGCACAAATAAAAAATAATATATTACAATTAATTTTTTTTTCATTCTAACAAGTCGATGCCATACAGAACAATTTAACTAGAAAAGAAAAATCGTTTGTTAATTACAATACATATAAAAAATATCCGAAAAAAATCGTCTGCAATGAATTTTATGGTAATATCAGAATAAATAAAATTTTCTTTTTATCAATTTCGTTTAGCTTCCTTTGCAGACACTTACCAAGTTTGAAATAATTTATTTTTCAAATTTAATGCATTTTTTTAATATATTTATCACAATTTAAGTATTTAAAGAAAATATAATATGCTAATTTATACATTCTTCCAATATTGTTAAAACAATTTACGTAAAGAATATATTTAAAGGCGACTTTTAATGCGGAATTTGTTTAGAATATTTTTGCGATATGTATCACACAATTAGTTCCATATTTAATAAACTAAAAATGTCGATGTCGGTGATGATAAATATTTTTCTATTTCAGCAGTTAACATATTTTAATATATTTAGAACAAATCAAATATTAAAAGGATATATTATTTTGTTAATTTTTTCTTAATCATTTAAATTTTTTTAAATAGAAAATGCAAATAAAAAAAAATTCATTATTTCATAAATACGGTAAATAAATAAGTAAATATACATAAATGTAAACAATAATCATTTTAAAAAGACGAGATATCAAGACATAAATTAGTTTGGATTTTCGTCAACCGAAATATTAGAATAAAAATTGCGCAAAAACTATAAATTTTCGCGAAAAATTCGAAAATGTAAATAGAATTTATTAGGAAAATATCAAAAAGTTCAAAGGTGCAGAATTCATTATTCTGCATAAAACTTACAACGCACCAAATATATAAAATTTATTAAAAAAAGATAAAAGTCACAGGCGAGAACAGAACCCTCACCTCCGGCTTTCAAATCCACGGAGACATTGTTCAATATTGCGAACTAATGGGTATTTGAAATGCATACTGAACTTTAACCCGAAATTTCTCGAAAACTAAAGCCCATTTGAAGGAAACCTTTGACCTGAATAATTAGGGGGTATGACCCCTACAACATACTTTAAAATCATCAAAATCTGTGCGCATTATGTTTGGCGGTCCCCTTGTTAGATAATATCATCATTGTCCAGTGAACGTTTCAAGAGCACTTCAGAAAAATACGGAAGGTGCTAAACAAGCTGGAATGGATAATCCGAATTTAAAATCTTCCAAACGTAAATTGTTCCGTTGTGGAGTATGTTATCGCTGACATGCGTACGTGCCATGGTTCGCATTGTGAGCGGCATCTGTTTGCACAGATTGCGAACAGAATCAGAGGAAATATCTGCAGTTGTGAACAGGAATCTCTCCCCAACAATGCCCATCAATTCCAATCTTTTCTATGATTATGCACCTATTATATAAGATCATAAGACTTTTTCAAGCATTGCTAGGCCTTTTCACATATTGAATGAAATCAATCAGAAGTTTCTGTAGACAAATGGCTGCAAAGATGATTTTAAGAAACTGAAAGAATCTTTAACATCAGCGCCTGTCCTGGCAATTTCACAGCTCAAAAGAACTGTTTACTTTTGACATGAATATGGGTAATGAAAGTGTCGGCGCTGATTTATTACAGGATATCGACAGCCAAGAATATGTCATCGCTTCCTGTAATAAAAGTCTATCTAAGCCCGAGAGAAATTACTGCACCATCCGGAAAGAATTACTCTCAATCGTGAAGGCCTTCGAACACTTCCCTCACTGCATCTACGGTAGAACGGTCCTGTACAGCATCGATCCGTAATAACTAATCTGGTTTTTAAATTTTAAAAATTCAAAGGACCGGATAGTGAGATGGATACAACGATTACAAGAATATGACTTTGAAATACGCCATCGCAAAGGATCTCCGCACACATATGCAGACGCTTTCTTTAGAAATCCTTGTACTGATAGTTAAAGGTACTGCTCAAAGGCTAAGAAAATATACGTTTTTATGAAAATACAAGATCTACCTGGAAATACATCTCAACTTTTAGTCCAGATACTAAACGTTATTTGGCACTATCGGACTCGCTCCCTATAAGAAATTGCATGATTTTACATGATTTCCGGTTGAGGTTTAAAGTGACAACTTCTTCTGCCACGATACATAATTCTAAATGTGGTAAAGAAAGTATAAAATAGCCCAACAGGATGTCGTTTTGGAGGGATTACGCAGTGATGAAGACCCTACAGAAAGTTAAGCACCGTTTCTACTGGAGCAAGGCTAGAGCAGATGTGGAGAAATGATGCCAAGTTTGTGATGCATGTGCAGTTCATAAGAGGCCAAACACTTGTTCGTATGCCATAGGTAACTTTACCGGTGGAGGAGAAGAACACCGGGGCTAAGAGTATAGGGGCATAGGAACACCAATGGAGCGGATCGCCCTGGACATCTTGAATCCTCTTCCAAAGATATGCGAAGACAACAAATACATCCTCGTAGTTATGCATTATTTCAGGAAGTGGCCCGAAGCTTATACTAATACCGACCAAGAGATTCGTACAATAACAGAAGTGTTAGTACAACTTGATTTGTCACACCATCATAGATTCATTCCGACCAAAAAACGATTTTAACCTTCGCGGTATTCGAAAGGTCAATATTTCTGAAAATAAATAATCTGTTTTTTTCTTAACTTCTTTTTAAAACTCTTCTTAAGAAAAGTATACAAAGTGTATATTTTTGTTTAGCAGACAATACTAATTAAAAGAAGAGCAAATCATTAAAATTCCAGAAACTATTTAAGGAATTAGATAAAATTTCCGGTATTTAGCTCTGGTTTATTTTACATTATTTTTCGTAATTATAAGACTTTATTTTTAATTCCTATAAAAAATGTTTCCGCTGATTTAAGTAGGATTAACCGCATATAAGCTGAAGCATATTTCATTATATATATTTAGAAAAGTATATTTCTTCTTCATTTGACGTTCGTCATCTATTCACGCATTACAGCTTAATAATAAATAACTTTCTAAAGCCATTGTTTTAATTCGACTGTTTTCGACTGTTTTATTTTTATTTGTATTTCTTATTTATTTATTTTTATTTTTATTTTTTTGCGATATCGTCAAATAATCGCTGTTTATAAAGTTTTTTCTTACATAGAAAAAAATGTTATATTTTTTAACATATAGCCGCTCTACTATTTATATGTATAAAACATTTGAACTTAATGACGAAAATTTCAGAAGCAAAACACATTGCACAATCTTTAAATTTATACAAAAATCAGTTTTAGAAAATTGTGCTCATTGGTAGAAAAAAAATTAAACGTAATTACACATTTTTAATCTGCTGAAATGGTAATGATAGCGTTCAAAATGTTTGATTTTATCATTGATTCATGCATAATTTTTTATTATTTTACATGATTTGATTTTGGCAAGCAATTCTTTTTATTCAAGTTTTATCATGACAAATCTAAATGTTTCACTTCTTTGCAAATGCTTCTTTGCATCAAAAGCATTGTATATGAAAATAAATCATCTTTTAAAAAATATATTTCATTCTCTAAAAAATTGTAGCTAACTTACTGTATACTTTTATTTAGCAGGCAATTGAGGCTATGCGAAACAAAAAAAAAAGGCACTATTAATATTTTATATATTAATACAAATTGGTAATATCCAACTAAGTATTATTTTACTGTTATTTGTTACATTAATTACAATCTCTTATTTACTTAAAATGAAAAAAAATTTCTGCATTAAACAAAATCATACTCTATTAAGCTGAAAAATGGGAGAAATATTTGCTTTTCTTTAGTCTTATTTTTGTCATTAATTTTATTCATGCAAATAATTTTTTGTGATAGTAAAAGAATAAATTTTTCAAAGCATTTCTCTTAATTCTTTTTTTTATTATTATTATGGCGGATCTTTAGATTTTTCATTTGTTGTAAATAAGTTTTTGCATCAAAATCTTTATGTCTGAAAATAAATCACTTGTTTCTTTTAATATTTAACTTTCTTTTAAAATAAATAGAGTAAATTAACAAAACAGTACATTGTTGCTTAGAAGACGATGCAAATTGTACGAAATGCAAAGCGTTGTAGAAACTATGTATTAATTCTTTAAATACAATATTTGGTATTTCACAGCGTATTCTGTTATATTACGTGTCGTATTAATCATATATCTTTATTTACTTCGTTTGATAAAAAAATTTCACGGCAATGAATACGATTATGCGACTGAAACTGAAAATATTTAATATATATGTTGCTCAAATTATTTATTTTCTCTTGATTTGACATTTGTCACACACTCGCGCATTGGGGTTTTTTTATGAAATGATTTTCTAAAGCCATTTTTTTTTAATTCATTTTACACGATACCTTCAACTATATTTCCGGTGTACATATTTATTTCTTAAGTACAAATTGTATATATCTCTCGTATGTATAAATTATATGTACAGTACACTCCCTCAAATCCGCAAATACCTAAAATCCGCAGATCGTTTCCGATGTAAACAATGAACTTAAAGTTAAGATGTAGGTGTAAAATTCAAGTTTTTTTTTTTTTTTTTTTTTTTTTTTTTTTTTTTTTTTTATCATTCTGTACCCATTTTAATATGCAATTCTGTTTAATATGATTCAACTCATGTTTTCTCATGAAGATAGTATAAATTTATTTTTTTTTAATTTCAAAAGATAGTGCTGATATCAGTGGTGATCGCGATACTTTTACCTAATAATTTATGTATTAATCAAACTTTTTTGTTTCTTAAATATGACTAAACATGAAATAAAACTTTATTATTTTAAGATTTTGATGTGAATTATTAGTGTACATTTATAGGACGAGTTTCACTGAATAATTCAAGAAAAAATTATCTCATCATCATTATGCATATTTAGTAATGTATTATTAAGTATTTATTCGACCTTTACTTTTAATATTTTAAATGTTTTTTTTTTAATTTTCTTAATGTTTATTAGTTTACTTTATTGCAAGCATTCATTATAATTTCAAGTGCATTATTAAAATCAAATTATTGTTTAAAAAAATTAAACAAAACAGTGACCAGAAATCCGTAAATTTCTAAAATCTGCACAATCTCTGGTTTTAAGCTATACGAATTTAAGGGTCCTCTTGCGCGGGAGGAGAGAGAACCCGTAAGGGAGTGTATTGTATATGTATATCTTCTCTATTACAGAAAAGTTTCATAAAAACTATGTAAAATATCTGCATACTTTTAATTGGAAGATAAGGGATATGCTGGAAACAATGTATATCGTAAGTTCTTAAACATGTATAGGTTTGAAAAATGAGCATCATAATTTATTTCACTACTAAATTAACGGTGTAAGTTGGGAGAGGTGCCGTTCGACGGGAAATTGCGTTCTTTTTTCTTTCTTCCTTCCCTTCTTTCTTTTTTTTATTTTTTTATTTAGAAATTTGGACAAACTTTCATTTTTTAAATGGTAGCACACACTTTTAACAGTTAGAGTTATTTTGATCAAATACAATAGGGAAAAAATATAATTTATGTTTATATATTGCTTTTTTAAATCTTCATAAAGTTGTAAAAATATGTATTAGATGTTTATTGATTAATTTCGAAAAATAAAAATAAAATTTTAAAATAAAATATATCTGGAGTACACAATTAGTTACCAGAAAAAAGATACTACATTTTTTAAAAATATAGCAAACGTAACTTATATGAGCTAAATATCTGTAATTTTATCTTCTTACTGTATTAATTTTTCTTTGGTTTCCCTGTGATAACAGACGACAATTGTTTAAATGTCTAAAAGTAAAATTGATCAACACCTCAAAAACTAATCATTGGAATGAGCTGTATACTTACACGCCTACGTTATTAAAGATAGTGGCTCATTTTGTATAAAAGTTAATATAGTTCATATATCTTTTTTTTTTATATATAATTTTTTTATTAAGCTCCACAATTAAAAATATATTTCTGAATAGAAAAATACCTGGAATTTGTTTGGGTCAATTTCTTTCATTTCATTTTTTTTTAAATCGTATGTTTTTAGTAAAATAAAAATTACAGTTTGTCATGTGGATTTAACATTAACAACCTCAAAATTCGACCTTTCCTAACTCAATGAAAATTCAAAGAAAAGTACATAAACTTCGGGCTGTCTTGATTCAATGAACAAAATGTCAAAAATAGGAGTTACCATTTGAAAATTCAAAGTTGGTACAGTGTTTAATATGTATACGACCCCTATTTTTAAAACATCATAGTCGAAGACACAATTTTCAGTCGAATGGAACATTTCACAATTTATCTCTACGACAATATGATGATAAAACAGCATGGAATGATGAGTTTTTTCCCCGAAATGTACATAAAACTAATGGTACTCAATTATGCGCGTTGATAGAAAAGAAACAAAATACTGTCACATTCCTTTAAACTCAAATAATGTTGCGTGAAATCGATTTTGAAATGGATGATTCTTTTGAATAACCTTTTTTTTTATCTATATGCTTCGTAATTTTTATGCTTTTAAGGCTACTGTGAATTTTAAATACTAAATTTTTAAATTGTTAAGGGATTCACTTGAAATTAGGAAGTGTTGTTAAGAATAGGCTAAAATACTTATATACAAAATTTGAAATTAGAATATTAAAAATATTTTTATTTATTGTATTTTAAATATTTTAACAAGACAAAAAATTTACATATTTCAAATTGTTATATGCACACTTTTTTATTCATAAAATACGCCAATATTTATTTAGAAGATACTTTTCATATATTACAATGAATGTTGGCTTGAATTGTAAAAGTTTTCTGAATATATAAGAAAAAAATATTTTTATAACTATGCTTTGTTTTGTTTTTTAAACGTAACAATATATTTCCATATAAACATAAATTTGGACACTAAATTACTCCTGAAATGCAACTTTTATGCTAACATATACTTATCATTGTGTAGAAGATATACGGTATAAATTTTCACATAATCTTATTATGAAGAATGCGTATGGGTACCTAACGGTTTTCCTTTACTGACAAAAGTCTAGAATGGCGGAAAAAGTGTTCAAAATTGTTTGGGGATGTCTGGGCTATTGAAAATTCACACCTATTGCCATGTGAAAATTCTCCCCTATTTGGGAAAAGGCGTTTTCTAGGACAATCTGAAACAGCTCTGAATTTTGGTAGTAAAGCTAAACCGGGTACTGATCATAAATTAAGTTTGTCATGCAATAGCTTTCTCAGCTTTTACTTCTAGTATCCGCTGCACTCGTCATGTACCCACTCTTTGCAGATTGAACATTGTATCCATCCTTCACCACCTGTTCAGCGAAGAAACAATTCATTGCGGAATTCAATGCAAAACCATGTGTGTTCTGTTTTGTCCCGACAAACGACCAACAATTAACAAGGTCTTTCTCCTGGATTGCTGGACGTACACACTTCTACTTGGCATCAAAATATCGTGGGAAAGCTATAGAAAACAGTGGTTTACTTACCTAAATCCATCCGTCAGGTATCATGTACCCTCTCTTTCCATATTGAACATTGTATCCATCCTTCATCACTTCTTCAGTGAAGAAACAATTCATTGCAGAATTCAATGCAAAACCATGATTACTCTGTTTTGTCCCAACAGACGACCAACAATTAATATGGTCTTTCTCCTGGATTGCCGGACGTACATACTTCTACTTGGCATAAAACTATCGTGTGAAAGCTATAGAAAATAGTGGTTTACTTACCTAAATCGATCCGTCAGGCATCATGTACCCTCTCTTTCCATATTGAACATTGTATTTATTCTTCACCACTTCTTCAGTGAAGAAACAATTCATTGCAGAATTCAATGCAAAACCATGGGTACTCTGTTTTGTCCCAACAGACGACCAAAAATTAACATGATCTTTCTCCTGTATTGCTGGGCGTGCACACTTCTACTTGGCATCAAAATATCGTTTGAAAGCTATAGAAAACAGTGGTTATTTACCTAAATCGATCCGTCAGGCTGGATTTATTTAAAAATCAGAAAAGACGGCAAAAAATTAACCCTTTTTTTGCATACATGTACAATAAATTAATTGTACTCAATTGTGCGCATTGATAGACCCTACATAATTACCCTTCCAGTAACAAAAAGCTTTATTTTAATAAATTTTTAATCAAACTTTAAAACATATATACATTGTTTAAGGTAAGTAACTTTTTTTTGAGGTTTTCAAGCAATTTTTAATGTTGTCATGCAATAGTTTTCTCAGCTTTTACTTCTCGTGTTCACTGCGCTCGTCACGTACCCACTCTTTTCAGATTGAACATTGTATCAATCCTTCATCACTTCTTCAGTGAAGAACCAATTCATTGCAGTTTATTTCAAAACCAAGAGTACTCTGTTTTGTCCCAACAGACGACTAAAAATTAACATGGTCTTTTTCCTGGATTTCTGGACGTACACACTTCTACTTGGCATCAAAATATCGTGTGAAAGCTATATAAAACAGTGGTTTACATACTTAAATCGATCCGTCAGGCATCATGTACCCACGCTTTCCATAATAAACATTTGTATCCATCCTTCACCACTTCTTCAGTGAAGAAACAATTCATTGCAGTTCAATTCAAAACCATGAGTGCTCTGTTTTGTCCCAAAAGACGACCAAAAATTAACATGGTCTTTTTCCTGGATTTCTGGACGTACACACTTCTACTTGGCATCAAACTATCGTGTGAAATCTATGGAAAACATTGGTTTACTTACCTAAATCGATCCGTCAGGCATCATGTACCCACTCTTTCCATATTGAACATTGTATCCATCTTTCACCACTTCTTCAGTGAAGAAACAATTCATTGCAGTTCAATTTAAAACCATGAGTACTCTGTTTTGTCCCAACAGACGACCAAAAATTAACATGGTCTTTCTCCTGGATTGCTGGACGTACATACTTCTACTTCGCATCAGACTATGGTGTGAAAGCTATAGAAAATAGTGGTTTACTTACCTAAATCAATCCGTCAGGCATCATGTACCCTCTCTTTCCATATTGAACATTGTATCCATTCTTCACCACTTCTTCAGTGAAGAA
The DNA here is from genome assembly GCA_963931845.1 of Maratus michaelseni. NCBI lineage: Eukaryota > Metazoa > Arthropoda > Arachnida > Araneae > Salticidae > Maratus > Maratus michaelseni. The sequence continues at coordinate 129,602,030 of OZ007598.1, read as the reverse complement.
ACAATTCATTGCAGAATTCAATGCAAAAATAGGGGTACTCTGTTTTGTCCCAACAGATGACCAAAAATTAACATGGTCTTTCTCCTGGATTGCTGGACGTGCACACTTCTACTTGGCATCAAAATATCGTTTGAAAGCTATATAAAACAATAATTTACTTACCTAAATAGATCAGTCATGCTGAGTTTATTTGAAACACAGAAAAGACGGTGAAAAATTAAAACTTTTAAGGTGAATTTCTTTTCAATAGCACTGCACAATCACAGAGATTAACTCACTTAAAATGGCGATGGCACACTGCTAGGGATACTCAGGGATGTACTTAAGATGGATCCTGTCTACAAGGCATCATCCATCAGCAAAAAAACAGGGTACTCGCTTTGACCCCCGTTTTTACCCTGCTCTCCTGTATATACAATATAGAACTGTTTAAATATATAGTTTGTTTACAAATATAAAAGCTTACATCTCTGTGAAGAAGCATCAGAAATAAAAATGTCCTTTGCATCAGATGAGTTTGAGCATTTTTTTCACAAATAAACAAATAAAATGAATCGATTTTTTTAGTCGCATTTTGTGATTTTCAAAGTCCACAATCTGTTTCATAATTAATTTCCCAAGTAATTACATGGATTTAAGCTGTGTTAAAAATGTAAATGTTTCGCTTGCTGTAAAGAATCGTTTGCATATAAATCATTGTTTCTGGAAAGCAAATCAAACCTTTTTCGGTATATAACTTTTTAAGAAACTTAATGAAAAGTGCATATGAGAGCGTTACAATTTTCTTGAGCAGGCAATATAGCAATGGTTCGCAACCTGTGTGCTGTGAGAGGAGCTCAGGAGTGCCATAAAAATTTTCATTCATGTAGTGTGAATAATTTAGAATTAATGAAACTGCCGATACTTAAATATTCATATTATACGATTTAATTTGAAATGACATTTAGTGTCTTAAAATTGCATTTTTTAGAAGTTGATTTATCTGTTTCCATACGAGAAAGAGTTTTGCATCTTTAGATAAATTTAATTCTTCCAGAAAAAAATTATGCCTCCTGAAACGTTACACTGAGAAAAACGACACTTTCAAATCTGAGTAAATCGATGTTTTCATTTTGTTATGACGCCCCAATGCTTTCAATTCTGAAATACCAGAAATACTCAGAATATTGAAACATGGACATACTCAAAATTGAGCATATAGAGGTTAGTTCATACTCATTTTTGAAACATGGACGTACTCAAATACGAGAACATCATGTTTTATTCTTGAGTGTTTGCATGTTTTTAGAAATGAGTATATACATGTTTCAAACTTTAATAATTTTGATTCGGAGCCATTTTGATTATGCGACATACTCAGATTTGAGTATTTTCTGTTCAGTTTTCAAAATGTCGTTTTTAGAGTGTATAAACGACCTTATTGTATGATTTAAGATTATTCCTATACCAATATTCTTCGTTATAAAGAATTTTTTTTTATTTAAAAAAGTCAATCAGATATTTCTATAAATATTAATGTACATTAAATATAAATGTATATATATATATATATATATATAATACTATTTATATATATATATATATATATATATAATACTATTTTTGTTGCAACTTTTCATAAATTATTTTGCTTTTTTTCTGGTCTTAATGAAGCATTTGTTTGATGTTTGTAAATCAAATTTAAATTATATACATTCCTTTGGTTTTATTTATTTATTTATTTATTTATTTATTTATTTATTTTTGTGATTATAATTTTAGTGTGCCGTGGAAACTGAACCGCGTGTATCGGAACACTAAAATTAAAAAAAAAATTTAAAAAGTTTAATTTTTTTTTAATTAAAAGTTTAAAAAAAAGTCCAGAACTACTGCAATATAGATTTCATGCAATACAAAACATGCACAAAACAAGTATTTAAATATAGTTAGTTGCATTAAACTCGGTACAATATTATTTGTTATAATAGCTATCAGATGTTTATTTTATTTATTTTTCTATTATTTAATAAATTAATATTTATTTATTTATTAGTTATGAAATATTTGTTACTTTATTTATAAATATTAGTTATGGAATATCATCTTTTCTGTACTTGTGAAAAAATGTTCAAGGTAAAAAAAAAATTCTACCTAAAACTTTATAAAAAGAATTAATTTCAGAAAAAAAAAAAAAAATCAATTAATATTAGGATTCTTATCAGATAAGAGCGAAAATCATCATAGGCTTAAAGTAGATATATTTTATATAAAAAGGTATTATTTTCATTTATTTACATTTTTTTCCCCTATTTAATATTTTTTTAACGGATTCTGTCTTTATAATGTAAAAAGCGTATTGATTCTATGAAAAATTGTAAAAATTAATAGATTTATTCATAGTTCCCGAGACTTAATAATAGAAATATCTCCTTTATATAATCGCAGAACTAAGCTATAAAATGAAACGAATATTTTCAATTGGATGTACTGGAAAATTGGTAGACTTGACTTGGCAACAGTGAATTTTAAACATGAAAAACCACTTCTTAAAACATAGCAAATTTTTAATATAAGTGAATTTTATATGTATAATTAATTATATTTACTATTTCAGTTCCAGCTTTAATCATTACGAATTTTACATCGTTATTATTTATTGATTTTGCCGGGTTTTTTAGTTTTCTAGAATCTCTTTTAAAATTCTAAAGATAGAATCGGTTTCAAAAATTCATTAAATGGGAAATGTAATTTACAGGAATGAAAATAATATTCCTTTATATGTAATTTTAGGTCAGCGATCTTTTAAGCTCTTATCTGATAGATTCTATTAACTTGCAATTCAAAACTGAAAAAATGCTTTTTTCATCTTTCATTTACCAATTTAGCTTTCCTATAAATTTATTATACTATTTTGTTCTATAGCCGTTTTTTTATGAAATTTTAGATTAAAAATTGTCGCTGAGAAGTTATTTAACTGGACTTAAATAAAAAATAAATCGAAATAATAACTGTTCATACAAAACTTTTATGTGCGTAAATACAAGTTTTCTTTGCTATTTATGAATAGTTCACTAACAAGAATTTATAGCACCATCTTTTTTCTAGAATCAATACTGTTCTAAAACTCTAGAGAAAGAATTAGTTTTGAGAGTTGAAATAGTAAATAAGAATTGTGTAGATTCACATAAATTGCAGTTAAGGGCTTCTCTTTGCTTTTCAGGATACAATTTTTAAACTTACAAACCATTTCTTGAAAATATATTTTTTAAATTTTACTTCAGAAAGTGAACTGAAAAGTAATTCAAGAAAAAGTTCCACCATTTTGTACTGTACATTCGTCAACAAAAAGCTAGAACATCCCATATTAACTCTGTCGCAAATAATAATTTATGCTATGTTTAAATTTTCCTTCATCTACAAATAGAAATTGTATGAAGCATTGAAATTTTCAATACTAACACTTAAGTTTGACATTATATTTAGATTCTTCAGCCAATTTTTATCTTTGAATACCAAACGGAAAGTCACATGATATACGTATGTCGCTTTATGTCGCCATTCTCATATAGAGGCACCCTATCTATAATTCTGCACGTGAATTTGGAAAGTTCCCTCATTGTTATAAAATCTCGTTAGTGCATTGGCTGCAAATACTGAAATTGTATGAAACATTGAAATTTTCAATACTAACACCTAAGTTTGACATTATATTTAGATTCTTCAGCCAATTTTATCTTTGAATACCAAACGGAAAATCACATGATATACGTATGTCGCCACTCTCATATAGAAGCACTCTATCTATCTTCTGCACGTGAATTTGGGTTGGGTTGGGTTGATTGTTGACGGCCAATTATCTGCACTTGGGATATAGGCCCGGGGGGAGTGCCCTTCGTGGGGGTCTTTCTAAGGGAACCTAACCCGTATTTACGCATGGATATATCCACGGCTCGAAGAAAACCACGAAAACTCCGAACGATTAGGCCGACGAGCGCGATTGGGATCGAACCCAGCACCTCCCGTCTACCAGCTTCGAGAGCACAACCTCTCAGCCACTGGTGGGGCGCACGTGAATTTGGAAAGTTCCCTCATTGTTATAAAATCTCGGAAGTGCACTGGATGTAGAAAAAAAAAGTATAATAAATTTATACAAAGTATAAATTCATAAATTAAGTTGAAAAAAGGTACTTTTTTCAGTTTTGAATTGCGTGTTTGTAAAATCTTTCACAGAACAGCGTAAAAAATCGCTAACTTTAAATTGAATTTACTGTATATAAAGGAATATAATTTTGATTAATGTATAAATATATTTCTCATTTAATAAATTTTCGAAATCGATTTTAACTTTGGAGTTTTAAAGGGGATTTCAAGGATCAATAGACGAGATTAAAACTATCTTCAATTGAGTTACAAGTTATATACCCTCATCTTGTTGTATTTTCAGACACATGATTTTTGAAAAGTTTTAATTTCTTTTAAATCAAAATCTTGGAGAAAATGTATTTAATACTCAGCAAAAATATCTGTTATGCCTTCTAGATCAACGGTTCTAATCTTTCGGGCGCGACGGAATACTTTCAGTATTTCATCTATCTTTGTAGAACCCCAGGATTTAAGACTGAAATTACTCATATTATTTAGAACATTGGATAGAAGATATGCAAACTAATAGAGTTGTATAAACTAATTATACTGTACAGGGGAGTATCTATAAAATCCTGTATACATTTTTATAAAATAGGTTTTCTAAATCTAATTATTTCTGCGTATGATCAAATAGAATACGTTTACATATATATTAAAGCATAAACACTACGTCTGATTACTTTATTTTACAATATTATAAGAACACACATTTTATCAGACAATTAAATACACTAAACCAACATGAGTGAAAAATTGACCTGGGCCAAGACTCGAACCTGGGAACTTCAGCGTATCGTGCCGACGCTCCAACATGAATAAGTGTGAGAAATTGCCGATCTAGAATGTCGATCTGGATGACGTAGGGGCAGAGCGTCAGCACGGTACGCTGAAGGTCTCAGGTTCGAGTCCTGGTCCAGGTCAATTTTTCACTCATATTGGTTTAGTGTATTTAATTGTCTGATAAAATGTGTATCCTTATAATATTGTAGAATACGTTTAGTAGGAGAAATAAAAGCCAATATGTCTGCTCGTCTACGTGGATCACCATATGAAAAAGTGCAAGAGGACATCACACACAGTAAGTTTTCCTTCACCATAGCTTTCAGAAAATGGTAACACATAGCTTCCCAAGCTGTATAATTTTCATCTTCAAGATTATGCAGAGTTTAGCTGTGGTATTCTTGTTTCTTTAGCTGATAATTTTTAGAGTTCTGTACACAGCAGAATTCGGGAAACGAGATTACGGCTAAGCTTTTGCGTCGATACCTTGCGGTTTTGCGTAATCACCTCTTCTACTCTTTGTACAATATTTGATGTTATCTGAGGTCTACCTGCACGATCTTTAACTTTAACACTACCAGTTCGCTTGATTTTGTTTATCAGGTTTTTAAGAGTAACTCTGGTAGGGACTGATTTTCTGAATTTATGGTTGAGGCTTATTTCCGTTATTCTTACATTAATCCACATAGACGAACACAAACTGTGGTTATTTTTTTCCACAAACTGTGGCCATTTCTTCTTTTGTTGACTGTATTCCATCAGACAACCGGCAACAAAATTGGATTTAGAACTTATTTCTTAAAAATGTATAGAGACTTTATAGATACAATGTATTTTTAGGCGACTTTAACAATGACATTTATTTTAAATATTTTTGTTTTATTTTAGATCAGTGATAAATTTTGCTTTGAACGCCAGGCCCCTCCCCCCCCCTACTAAATACGTGACTGCAAACGCGCATCCCAGTTTAAGAAGTGCTGCTCTACACAATACCATCCACTATAGTAGATGTCACTAATGTGACCACCTTAGGATCACGAGGTTTTGATAACAATAAACGATTTAGGAAAATAGCTTCTTAATTATATCAACTAATATTACTAAGAAATTGGTAACTTACTCTTGATGAAAGGATGATTTTCAAAAACAGATAGAAAACACTTTTTGGAAAAAATCGTGAATATTAGTTTGTTTACCATTATCTTTTAAAGCTCATTGATGAACTGTCATATTATTTTTTTTTTAATGTTCGAGCAATATTGTATACCAAGTTTCAAAAATTTCGTGTTTTTTTTTCCAAAAAATTTGCTCTTATTGTCTTCCTGATTATCAACACTATCTTCCATTTTAATGGAAGTATATATTTAAGCATAGATCAAAAACTGCTTAACGGAATTGGGTTGCAATTTTGGATTGCTATGCTTCAAGCTTGTAACTATTGATTTCTTTTTAAAAAATTGTGAGTTACAATTCATATTTCTGTCGAAAATATATATAGTTTGAAATTAATTTTCGAATAAAATATGACTTGTAATCGATAATTGTTTTAACAGAAGCTCCAAATATCAAAACCCGAAATTACAGTTTATTCTGCCAAGTAGGCTTTGAGTTATGCTTCAAATACCATCTACATAGCAATCTGTTTTACAACGATTATAAATGAAATATTATTAGCAATTCTAAACTTTATAGCTGCACAATTCATAAATTACTTGACCGAATGACTACATGTTTAGCAACGAAGGTAAAAATAACCAAAGAGCAAAAATATGATGTCAAAAATAGGTGTTAGTTTTGAAATTTTTCAAGTGTGGCACAATTTCAATATGTAGACGTCCCCTAAGCAAAGACGTTATTCGTAAACGATTGGTATCCGTCACTTGATATACTATAATTTGAATCAGAGTTTACTTTGGGGATTTAGTTTGTTCCCACTACTATATCTTAACAACATATTACAAATTCATGGCGATTAACCAATTTTTTCGAAATTTAGAGACTTTGTATACCAAAAGCAAATAAAAATAGCAAGTTTAAATTTTTATAAAGTTTATAGGGAACATAAATCATGAGACCTTTCAGACAAGAAAAAAATGTCAAAATTGCAGCATTCAGTCAAAAATTTATGTAGAGACATATGAGAGGGTTAGAATGACAGTGGAGTAAGTCAAAAATTTTAAAAAACTAGAAAACCATATTTTCACTGAAAGTATATTAATTTCTGTTCAGTAAGACAGTCAAATAAGTAATAGTTCATTTGGGAAGTGAGTGGAGGACAAAACAAGTTGGACCACTTAATTCTACGGCAATACGACAAGTTTCACAAAACACTTCATTTTTCAAATTACTAAATATTGACTTATTCCAGTGTCATCCTCACCCCCTCATATATTAAAAAATACGCACAAAATAGAGAAGGTCGTTCGCACGTTATGGAAACGATTTTGTAATTTATATTTCTTGTTTCCATTTGTATATAAAAATTCGGCAAATTCAGAATAATCGTCTGCTACCGTTATTTTTTGATTGGAATATAAAATAAATATTTATTTTGAAAATGGCTCTTAAAATTGATAGGTGGCTCAAAGGTTAAGTAACTGCACTGTCCGAGGCGAAATATTCGTATCAACAAATTTTAAAGTGGTGTAAATATCGCGCTTACTGCATTTAAAAAAAAGGTATTTATAATATATTAAATGTGAAAGGGAGAAACGTCTATGTGAAAATAAAAATGAAAATATGATCACGAAACGACATCCATACTGTTCGAACGCCGTTAAATATCAAGAAAGTGAGTCTCTGATCCTAAAACAAAATCCGCCGACTCAGAGATCCATTTCATCGAAACTAAGAATGTCTTCTGTCATTGTAAGTAAAATCATTCATAAAGATTTGAAATAAAAAAAAACCTAAAGCTCATCTGCTTTTGCCAAAGCATATTGCTGAAAGAAAAACAAATTGCAAAAAATTATGTGAAAAACACCTAGCTGCTGAAAAATGGAAATTTACGGTAATACTCGATGAGACATGGATATATTTAAGTGACTGTAATAAAAAAATATCAATTTTCTATTGCTAAACTTACGGGAATGAGCTTACGAAATGCCTTCGTCAGTGTAAAGAAAAGTTCCCAAAGGGTTTCATGATAGTTGCAGGACAACGGCAAATTAAAAATCAAAACAGTCTCAAGTAAAGGATTCAAAAATTACTCAAAATTAATTCACCCTACAACAGCAGAATATTTTAGAACCAATTTTCGAAGAAGAAATTCCAGCCTTATATGGAAAGGACACTGATACAGATGAGCTAAATATGGACAAAGCCTCTAGTTACACGTCTAAATCAACTGCCGCTTATTTAGCAAAGAAAGAATCAAAAACAGCAATAAAGTGTACCCATTTATTGAAATACCTGTACAATTATCTGATGCTTCTTCAATGGACTTTTGCGATTTCGCTTTATTAAAGATAACCTTAGGAAAACGGCATCAAAGAACTCTGAACGGACTTTCGAAAACGGTCCAAGAGGAATGGGATAAAATTGACATGACAGTACTAAGAAAAAGTTAACTTTCATGAAAAATTTGATCTAGAGCTATTGTCAAGATAGGCTATCAAATAGAAACAAATCGCCTCATAAAATACGGCATTTATACATAAAACTTAACTATCAAAACAGTTTCCGTAAAGTGCGAACGACCTTCCGTATTTGCATAATCTGCTTTGTTTGAAAAGGGTTAAAAATAAAATAATGAATTGTTATTTTTCTCATCGAAAATTTATCAATACCGTAAGTTAATAATACCTTAATTTGTTTTTACTTTATTGAAAACTGTTTCATTCATGCTGAAACAATGTATCCAACGAAAGAAAGCAGAAAAAATAGTCATACAATATTTTATTTTCATTTTTGTTTTCCTAAAGAAGACCACTTAATTAATGTTTTAACTTTCTAAGAAAACATTTTAATCTCAAGAACCTGAACTAAGCAAAAGCAAAAAAAAAAATCAATTCAACTTTTTTCTGTATATCCTCTTTAACATATTTCAGAAAATTAAATTTCTGCGAAATCTTGAATAATTATATATTAGCATAAAACAGAATTGCCTAATTCACAAATTTTGTTCCTTAAGTTTCCTCCCTTTTTTCTAAAGTAAGCTTTCTTTTTCCTTTTACTAAAACTCGCTTTATAATAATGGGTACATTTCCTTAATGCAAATTAGTACAGTAAAAATAAAATGTGAAAACAGAAATTTCTTTCAAATAAACATGATGCAGAAACAAAAATGTTTCATTTTAAAGGTTTAGAATTCGAGGAATTTAAAAAAAAAAAAAAGAATATATATATATATATATATATATATATATATATATGTGTATATACACATTGAAATATTTCTAAAAAAAAAAAAAAAAGAAAAAGAAAGAAAGAAAGAAAGAAATGATTTGTTTATATAAAAAAAATTATAAATTAGTTACTTCTTTAATTAATCGATATTTCCGACATCTTTAAAAATGCTAATAAAGTATGTATCAGAGATAAAGCTTGTGAGTCTACGCAAAAAATAAACAAGTGATGATGCAATATAAAATTAATGTTGGAATTCTTGAGAATTTTATTAAGAATAAAATGTTTACAATTTCGAAATACAGGGTGACTTTTAATTAACCTACAACTTTAAACTGAAATAACTTCTCAGAGCATCACTAGATGGCGGTACGAACACGTGCAGTGAGAGAGAGCATAAAAGGAATTTGTTTAGTGTCAGTTACACGCAATTTTGAAAATGTCTCCAAAAGCGCCCTGTTCAACTTAAGATTGTATTTTTGTTGTTAAAAATTGGTATTTATGTAATGAAAATGCAACACTATTTATAAGGAAGTGGTCTTCAACTTTTAGAAACCGAGTTGAAATGGTAAGAGATCTGATAAGAAAATTGGCCACCTTATTCACCAGATATCAATCCATGTGATTTCTATTTTTAGGGTCATATGAAAGATTTGGTTTACAAGAAGAAGCCGACTGACCTTATTAGCCTCAAAAGTTCCATAACTGACCCATTTTCAAGCGTCAAAAGAGAAACGCTCGATTTTGTTATTGACAGCTTTGTGTCTAAGTTTGCGTTATTGTATCACCTCTGAAGGGTCTCATTTTGAAAACCTTGATCATTTAATTTATCTTTCATGTTCTTTTCAATAAAAAAATTGTTTGTAGTGCTATCTGCAATCACTCAAGAGTTATTTAAATTAAAAGTTGTAGTTTAATTAAAAGTCACCCTGTAAATAGCATATTTACAGGTACCAGGAAACTGTTATTACAAATAATTGTTGTTACAATAGATAGCACTAATAGAGTACTATAATCTAAATCTTGGTGATATATTGAACCGATAATGATCAATATTGCATCAATAATAAGATTTTATAATCTAGAAGTATGTAGCCAATATTCTCAATTGTTCTTAATACAAAATTTGTAAAGCCTGGGGTTAAAGTTAGCAAACATTTCGAATACATTTCAAATTTTAAAAAGGCATTCATAAAGTAATTAGTATTTGCTATACAATTTATTTTATTATAAATTTCACTAGAAAACACCTCTAAATTAATACATAAACATTTAAAGAAATTTGCTATTAATTCTATAATCAGGAAAATACAAAACAAATTACTTTATTTTGATATTTATTTCAACACACTTCATAAAACTAAATTTCTGTTGAATCTTGAATAATTATATATTAGCATAAAAGACAGATTAACAAGTGATTCACACACATTGTTCTGTAACTAAATAAATGTGTATATATTTTTTTAATTATTACAAACTTTATTTTTTATTTATATTTCATTGTATATTTTTTCGTGTTTAAAATATTTCAGTTGCGCCTGAGAATACTCAGTATTTTCGGATTGTTTTATTCATAGGTAGCTGTCATAATTTAGAAAGTGTAGTTTGATGCATAATTAAATCCATTGTTGTAACTCATATACAGATATAATCATATTGTTTACTCATCGTACAATCAAAATTTAATTAAAGTAGTAATTTTCCATTACCCGGGCTCGGTCACAAATCTCACCAATAGGAAATTTTTTTCTCGACAATAGTACCTTTTATTTGTTTCTGTGATTAAGCAATGCTTTCATACTGACATAGTATATTTTTGGTTTATCATATTATTCCTTATTAAAAGATTTTCTTTTTAATTTTACTATTATTTTCAATTTTGTTTTTAATTGAACTAGTGAAAGATACATATTTTAAATGAAAATTATGTTATGTATTTTAAATGAAAAATATGTAACTTAAAAAAATGTGTGCAATGCGATTGAAAGAATATTTGGCGATAAAAAAATTAAATGCAGCCTGATAATGTCGTTTATTAAATAACACTACAACAAAAACATATTATTAACTTATAATATTCTGAAAATAATTCAAAATAAATCGTATCAAAACGAGTAAATGGATAAATTATCATAATTTTGATAAAAACTCATAAAACTCTTTACCTTTAGAGTGTCTCAAAGTTTAGGCACAATAGAAAATAACTCTCATTTAACACTTTTACAAGCTGCTATTAATTAATAGCATTATTAATATTTATGTTCATTAATAATCCCTGGTTTCCGATAACTTCAAATAATCGTGTTTTCATTGGACCAATATGATTTTGAAATATTATTTGAGGCAGAGGAAACCTTGCTCTTTTAATGACCATTTTACTTACCCATCATACGTAGTATAGGGTAAGTCTTGTAATCGTCTTGAAAATCGAAAAAAAAAATTTGACGGATTTACACGTTTCAGACACTGGAGATTCCGAAAAACATATTTTTAGAAAAAAAAAGTTTGCCGTCCGTCTGTGTGTCTGTAAACGCTTTATCTCCCGAAAAAATTGAGATAGAGACTTGAAATTTGGTATGTACTTAGTATGTAATAATGGAAAGAAGCTTATTCAATTTCAGTAACCTTGATTATCCGGAACTATATTTTCGGACTCTCGAAATATTCGTTCTGATAAAAGGTATATAAAAATTTTCGAAATTGTTTATTTTAAAGAGTGAATATAAAACACAATAAAAAAAACAAATTTTGCATAAAGCATGGAGTCTATCGGATAATTAGTTGCCGAGATATTGGTAATCCTATTTCCCACACTCTTCGATTTTTCATGACCCTGTATTTCATCCAAATTTCAATTCAAAGATATATTTTTAATAGGAAATGAGACGCTTAATCAGATGCAATAAACCGCTAGTTAATAGGATTATTGTTTTTGGAGTTATAAGGATGTTTCTTTTAAGCAATTCAGTAATCGAGTCTTAAAAGTTTATGGCGTCATCTAGCACGATTTTGCATTTTATAAGTAGTTTACACATTTTTTTGTTTTAATATTTTACATTATGCCTATCCATGATGGGTAAGTATTACGTTGGCCCCCAACGACTAGTTTAATTGTTTTTTAAAGTATATTTCTTTCTATTCTTGTATACTTCACGGATTAAAATATCAAAAATGTTCCCAATTGGAACAATTGGGATTAAGTCTTGTCTTAAAGTTGGTCAATACAAAACGCTAATATTTCGTGTGAGAAGCTATTGTTTCCTACTATGCGAGTTGTGGACTGAAGCATTGCCATGCTGAAATACCCTCTCTAAACCCTCTAAGATGCTAACCAATGGAAGTAGATGCTGCATTATTATTACTGCTTTGTATTATTAATCCTTTTTTCCGATAATTTCAAATAATCGTGTTTTCATTGAATCAATAACTTTGTAAAATATTATTGGTTGGTTACATAGAAAACTGTGCTCTTTGAGCGGCCACTTTTAGTTCTTTATTAGAGTCATGTTGCTTTCTATTTTTATGTACTTCACGCGTTAAGACATCCAAAAGGCTCCCAATTGCGCTTAAAACTGTTAATTACAAAATGTTAACATTTCGGGTGGAAACCTACTGTTTCGTACTATGCTAGTTGGGGATTGAAGCATTGCCATGCTGAAATCTCACGACCCTCTAAGATGTTATCCAATGGAAGTAATTTATTATTTATTTGTTTGTTTGTTTTCGCGTCGACTCCTGTAACATAGAAATAGAAAAATAGTTCTCATCTTCCGAACTCTCTGAAATTTCAATCAGTTAAAAATTTAACTGTATCCAAATTCTCTTTAAAATTTTGCGAAAAACTATGCGTATTTAGTAGTGAAAACATGACTTTTTTTTTTTTGAAAAAAAAAAAGCTTTAGATTTCAATGCAATGGGCATATTACGCCTCCTTATGTTTTCAATCAACTCTTTTCAATTCCCCAAGGCTAAACAGGTGAGGGATAAAGAGATTTACCGTTTCTGAGGGGAGAAGCCTTTTGAATGGGTTTCTCATTGTCTGCCTTTGTTCTTTTTTATTCAGATGCAGCCCACTCTGAAACTATAGAAGGAGATAATCCTCCTGGTATTCTATTCTTGCTTTGAAAAGAAGTTTGGAGCATGCGTATTGAGATCATTTTCATGTGGAATCTGAAAAAATGCTCTTGTAGCTTTGAATATATAGGTGATTACTATCATAACTAATATACACAAAAATGAATCCTAGCTAACCTTACTTTTTGGCATTCCCCTGAATATTAATTTTTTTAAATATAAAATTCTCCAATTGCTCTCATAAGTGAAAATGACCCTTCTCCTTTCTATGAAGTAAATAATCACATAAACAGAAAACAAGTAAATAAAATATCAGTTTAACTTTTTTAACACAATTCGTGAAATTGAATTTTTGTATAAATTTGAATGAGTACTTTAACATAAAACATAAATTAGCTGAGGATTATGTAATTCACGCATTATGTTCCTTATTTGGTAAAAATTCCACTTTGTCGAAAATAATCTTTTTGTTAAGTCTTGTTATAAAGATATGGACATAATTGTTAAATGCAACTTAACAGTGTAAAAGTATAATGTGAAAACAGAAACCAATTTAAAATAGTAAATAATCCTTTATGTAGGATCTAAGTAAATTTTAAAACTTCAATTTAAATTTTTTATACTTTTTTTAACACATTTCAGAAAATTGTTTTTTTTTGTGTAGTCTTATATAAGTATACATTAGCATAAAAGAAACGTTAAAAAAAAGTATCATGTAATTGACGCATTTTTTTTTTTATATATATATTTCGAAATAAAAAAGACTATAATATTTTTGATAGATATTTTGATAGTTATTTAAGATAGACATTTTGTTATAATGTGAAAACAGAAACCAATTTAAAATAGTAAATAATCCTTTATGCAGAATCTACGTAAATTTAAAAACTACAACTTAACTTTTTTATACTTTTTTTAACACATTTCAGAAAATTGATTTCTTTGTGTAGTCTTATATAAGTACGCATTAGCATAAAGGAAACGATAAAAAAAAAAAATTATGTAATTCATGCATTTTTTTCTGTTTTTCGAAATAAAAATTACTTTGTGCAAAGTAATCTTCTCTTTCTTTTGTTTAATTTTGTTTTATAATTGTGGTCACATTTCTAAATACAATTATCAACGAGAGAAGTAAAATGTGAAAATCGAAAGTTGTTTAAAATAGACAGGATGCGAAAGCAGCAAAAATGTTTTATTTTTTTAAACTTATTTAAAGAATAACAAGTAAGAAAAACCATGCGTCGATCATAGATTATGAAACACTTTCCAACACTTTCAAAACATTTTAACAAAACTTCACAGTTCAATAAGGTGAAAGTTGGCATCTAAGTAAACAATTTGAAAAAAACGCATAATACATTTGAAAAACCAATTTCGGCAGTTACCATCGATAGTTTTTTGTGAAGTCCTGTATGTGATCTATAGATATGTATATATACTTCATAGTATGCTAAAATTTATTTCAGTTAGGAAACGCATAGCACAGTTCAAAATTCTCCTTCAGAAATTTCTGTCAATAAACGAAAATGTACTAAAGATATTTTGTGTTGCCTGGTATATGATCTATAGAATTAATACACTCCAAATTATAGGCAAAAATATCAAATGAATGACGAATACTGTACTCACCATATTCTACAGTTAGCATCTTGTAGTACACCTCAGTGATATATATTAATTACAATATGTTTGAAATAGAGTAACATCCTAAAAATACACCGCAAATTGATTTTTTCTCATATAACGTAATGCAACAGAATTCTTTTGAGTGACCTTGTAAAGGAGCTATAAGTGCTACACACTTCATTTTCGGTACGGATCATGCCATATTAAACATCAATAACATACATCAATTGCATAACAATCGGAGTATATTTACGTGAGGTAGAGCACGGACAGACAGACGGCAGATAGACAGGCAAGTCTAATTAATAAACACTTTTCAACTATTTTGGAAAGTATGAAAAATGTACACATCCATCGTAGTATTTTTCAAATAACTAAATATATAAATAGATATATATTTAAAAAAATTAATATATATGATTTCATATTTTATTATTCCACAACAAGAAGTGAATATGCTACAACTTTTGCGCCGCCGCCTTTTAATAGCAATTTATAATTATATGCTTATGTTGTGTTTTCGAACTGTTTTTATTCAAATATTATGTATTTTAGAACTGGGGTCTCCTGATGTCATTTGAGTTCTTATAACATATTCACCTTCTTGGCGCGCAAATAGAATTCACATCCGCAGCTCTTGGAGGTACATGCCATGTGAAAGCTTTTTTAGTATACCATATTTTTAACACTTTCCAACCTAGTTGAAAAATGTTTATTGGAAAGTGTTTATGACTTCGGTTTGTCTGGCCGTATGGCCGTCTGCCGTCTGCGTCTGTCCGTGCTCTAACTCCCGTAAATATGCTCGGATTGCTCTGAAATTTGTATATGTTATTGTCGTTATATATAGCATGTTCCCTATTTTAACTGAAGTGTGTAGCACTTATAGTTTTTTTACAGCGACACTCAAAATAATTCCTTTACATTACGGTCTATGGGGAAATATCATTTGCGGTTTATTTTAATGATGTTACACAATTTCAAACACATTGTAATTGATATGTATCACTAAAGTGCATTACAAGAAGCTTAATATGGAACATAATGTGCATAGCACTTATAGTTACTTTACAGGGACAGTCAAAAGAATTCCGTTACATTACGTCTATGGAGAAAAATCGTTTGCGGTTTAATTAAATAATGTTTCACTATTTTAAACGCATTGAAATTTATATAATCACTAAGGTGCATTACAAGAGCCTTACTACAGAATAGTGTGTGTATAGCAATCATCGTTTATTTACAGGGACACACAAAAGAATTCTCTACTGTCTGTTAACAAAAATTCCTGGAAGTGCGTTTTAAGTTGCTGAACGCGATTTTAAATTTAACTCACTTTTTGTCTATTACTTGGTGTGTATAAATTCTGTAGATCATATACAGGGCAGCACAAAAGCTCGTGAACACATTTCCGTTTATTGACAGAAACTCCAGAAGGAGAATTTTAAACTGTGCTACGCGTTTCCTAACTAAAGTAAAATTTAGCATCCTATGTAGTATATATACAAATCTATAGATCATATACAGGGCTGAGTAAAAGTATTGAGATATTTTTCCGAATATTGTATATGTTGGAAATATATGTTGGGAATTCCTGAAATTAAGTTTTTAAATATGTCATGCGTTTTCCAAATTGTTTACTTGGATGTTATCTTTCAGCTTATTAAACGGTAATGATTTGTAAAATTATTTTGGAAGCGTTGGAAAATGTTACATAATCTATGCTTAATGCATGATTTTTCGTTCTTGTTTATATCTTAAAAACAATTTCAGTGTTATTTTCATTTATAATTGAAGGGCTAGGGGAGGGGTGTAAAAACTGGACACTAATGGTAAATTTGTCACCACTAATTTTTTAGTATTCTTTGCCTAATTAGAATACTAATGCAATTTAGGCAAAGTGTACTAATAAAATTTAGTCTAAAAATATTAATAAAATTTAATGGTGACAATCGGCCCATTGGCGCCCAGTTTTTACACCCCTGAAGCTGGTGTTTATTCACATCCTGAACAAATTCATCTAAGATGGGCATCACATGTCTTCCCATTCTTTTCGAATTATTTTGAGGTCATCGACAAAAGAAAAGGGCGGTTTCCGAGCTGTCAACGTCACTCGCTCTTATCCTCTGACCTTTACACATGCTAAGAAAGTCATAAAAGATTAAAGGGATCGCTTCACCACATCAGAGATAGTGACAGACTGGAACGTAGTCTGTTTGGTCCTTGAAACAAGGTAATTAACAAAATTCAAGTTTCGAGATATTCAAGATTCAAGTTTTCTAAACACAACTACAAACAAAATTACGGTGATTATTTCGTTCTAAAATTGCTGATTTGTTAAGACTGGCCATTCAATTGACTTATGTGCAAAGTTTTCGTCCGATAGATTTTATTTTATTGTATTTATGTGCAAAAAGTTTTCAATGTTAAAATTTATATCTAAGATTTAAAATTGATTATTAACAGATATTGAGTAGTAAATAAGCGTTGTTCTTTTAAAAGGCTTCCAAGATATAGTTAAATATTTTATATATAAAAAAAATGCCAGTTACTATGTGGTACAACCGAGTTTTTCAGTAGTTTCATTACTTATTTATGGCTTGTAAAAATTCTAAAGCATTTTGCTTGAATATTTGTACAATAATATGCATTTTATAGCTTTTGTGACAACACATATGAGTATAAAACGATTTCTATAAAATACTAAGTTATAGCTGCATGAGTTGCAGTCTTAAGCTTTTTTATGTGTGGACATATTACGCAACTTGTATGTGCCCTGTGATTTTATGGCATTGATAACTCCATGCAACGTTTAAATGAAGTGTAATAATCAAAGAAGCACGATTTTCTTTTAAATATACTGAAGAAATCTCCGTCTGAAACATGTAATAAGGCAAAAAATCTGCAGACAGACTCCATTTATAAATTTAGCAATTTTTTTAATTTGTAAATTTAGCACCAATAATTTAACGCCCGTCTGTGCACCGAGATTTATATATATTGAATAGATTCTGATTTTCCATTTGTGTTCCGTTAATATATGGCAGTATTGTACCATTACCCCTTTTTATCAATTTATTTAGCCTCAATGACATGAATTGTCTAAAGGAGACTGAATATTTGTGATTCGTTCAGTTTATTTTTGATTCATATACTGTATTTGTAAATACTTTTGGCAACGTTTGCAGTTTCGGAAAGGATGCTGTTTAGCTGGGATTATGTGAGGATGTCTTACTCACTTCAAAATTTTTATTCTGTTAATTAAATTCATTTTCTTGGTTTATAATGTGCGATAGCCCGAATCATGTAATTTTTTAGATAATTAAAGCTTATACATGGATGAAATCGTACATTTTTGTGGCATCTGGGGTAATTTTGGTCTGAAAATTCTACCACAGTGCCACAAATATTTCATTAATTTATCTTTTTTAATTTATTTTCCTTCCAATATGTTTTATATTATCTTGGTTCTATATTCTATTCTTATTTCATTCTACATTTTTCTGGATATTATACAAACAAGTATGTGTTCAATTTTCAAATTTATTTTTATTCCCAAATTGTGGCATGATGTTTTTGTTCTGCCTTTTAACGGTTATAAATATATATATATATGTAGGATTCCAGTTTGAACACTTCATGTAAACGATATGAACTGACACTCTACTATTATTATCCATGGTTAGACACTTCACTTCATCAAATGAACTAACTACTATTATTATCCATGGTTAGACATGCGCGAGTTGTAGATAATTTGAATCACGAGATTTGGCTAAGAGCCAGTTTTCTAATTTTTGTTATGAAGCAAGATATAAAAGGAATATAGCCGGTAAAGGTATTATTAGGCCTCGCCGGATTGTTGTAAGCTAAATTGTTGTTATATAGTTTTTGCTAAAAGTGTATTAGTTGAAATTAAAGTTAGTATTCCGTTGTTCATCGATTATTTGTCATATTGGTTCAGTAAAGTGACTATTTATACATAATCTTCTCACATTTTGGGGGCTCGGAATGCCGGGATTATTAAAAGTAAAAGCCACTAGTAGTGAATTGGAAACCAAACGTAAAATGTTATAAAACGCCAGTATCAAAAGTTGGGTTACGAATTAGCAAGGTGAAACCGTAATCGTATCACTTCAAGTACAATTTTTGAAAGATGGGAACTCTAAATAAAGCTAAGAGAATTGATCTAATAAACCTCTGCGAAGAATGCGGAATTGAAGCACCAGAAAAACCGACAATACCTGTCCTAATAAAGCTGATCAAGAGTGAGGTGAGTTACGTAGAAGATTTTATAAGAGATCGATTGGAAGTAGTGATAGCAAGTAGAAAAGAGATTGAAGAGAAGAAATTACAAGCAGAGATTGAAGAGAAGAAATTAAAAGCAGAGATTGAAAAGAAGAAATTACAAGCAGAGATTGAAGAGAAGAAATTGAAAATGGAAATGGAAGAGAGAAAATGGAAAATAGAGTCGGAGCAAAATTTTGAAATTCAGAAATTGCATAGAACACATTGAGGAAAACCCAAGGACAAATCCAGGTAAGCAATTTGAATTGCTTAGATTATTGACTAAATACGATAGCTCGAATGATATTAGTTTATATTTATCTATGTACGAAAGACAAATGGCGCAAACAGGCATTGATAAAAAAGAATGGGTAAATTATTTAATTAATCTAATGTCGTTAGATGTGATAAATATAATAACAAGGGAAAACGAACCTGAAATTCACGATTACGATTACATAAAAAATATACTACTAAAACGCTACAAGCTATCACCAGAGAAGTTTAGGCTGAAATTTTTCTCATCTAAAAAGGAGCCACCAGCCAATTGGCGAGATTTCGCTTATAAGATAAAGGGGTATTTTCAGCAACGGATTGAAGGTCTTCAAGTAAATAGCTTTGAAGATTTAGCAGAATTAATTGTTGTTAATCAAATCAGGCATAATTTACCTACGGAAACAAAAACACATTTCATAGAGGAATTATTAGTAATAAAGAAAATTGATGACTTAGTTAATAAATTAGATAATTACGAAACAGCACAAAGGGTTTACAATAAACAATCAGTTAAGGATACAAGTAGCGATTTTGATGACAGAAGATCGCGAGTGGCTGATTACGCCAATTTGAAAAGACGCCAAATTGACAATAGACACAGTATGAATTATGGAAGCAAAGAGTCGCATATAATCTGTTTTGCGTGTGGCAATCCTGGTCACGTGAGTGCGAAATATGCCATGGCGAGTAACACACAACGAGAATATTCAAATTTTTACCCGCAATATAATCAAAATTGGCGAGAAACAAAATACCAAAATGAGACCCAAAACACGCAAAGAAAAATAGTTAATATGGGAATGTTAAATGGTAAAAAAGGAAGAATCTTAGATATTAGCGGAATTAAAACAAACGTAATAATCGATACAGGAAGCGATATTTCAATCGCCAGTTCAAGATATCATATTGCAATAAACGCGCCAAAACTAACCAGCGACACTATATCTATATCAGGCATAGGTGAAAAAGAAATTAAGCCAACAGGTTTTTTCTGGCATAAAGTCTACATGGATGATACAGAAATCGAGGATAAATTTTACGTTTACAAGAGACGGACTGCAACTTAATAATAGGTAGAAAAGCAGTAGAAGGCATGACGTTAAAAGTAACGGAAGAGGGTGTTAGAATAATAAGCGGCAACTCAGTAAGAGTAGGATACATTAAAATCAACAAAATACCGACAAAAATTGATAAAGCAAGTATAAACAACCATAACCGAGGTTGGGAAGATATGGTTAATATCGACTGCGTAAATGACGAAGCGAAGTTAACTCACATTACAAATTTAGCAAACAGAGAAAAAAATAAGAAGATTAAAAAAGCCATATAAGCCGAATAAAACAAAAGATCCAGGATTATCCGATGAATGGAATGTTGACTATCCATCTCCAGAAGAAGAAAGAAGAAGTCCTGCACATGGTAGAAAAGACTATGTGAAAGATCGCAGTAGAAATTTTGATCATAAGGGAAATAACAGAAATTTTAATAGAACATAATAATTAAATTTATTTAATTTGATAACAGAAGCAATAATAGGTATAACCAGAGATATTTTAAACAGTCATTTAACCATGAAAATTACAATAAATTTGGATATGGGAAACAGAGTTCCGAGAATTCTTACCAAAATAAATCTGAGATTCCGGAAAACTTTGAGACTGACAGTTCTTTGATACCTCAAGACATAGCAGAAAATACTTCACCTAATTCAAAAGCAAGGTATAATCCAAAAATTTCCCCTAGATACATGAACAGAGGCTACTATCATGGTCGAAGTAATTATAATTATGGTGGCCAACGATCGAACGAGGCTAGTTATAATGAACAAAAATATTCACAACCATCACATAAGAATTATTCTCATCACGGATTTAAAGGAGCCGATAGTGAACGAGATGATTATTCAAATTCTTATCATTCTAGAAGCAATAGTTATATAGCTTCTGAAGATAGAGAGCAATATCCGGAAAGAAATTACAGAAATATTAGATATGCAGGTTCTAAAGACAGAGAGAAATATTCAGAAAAAAAAAACATAACAAATCAAGATGCTGATGTCGAGACGCCATCACGTCAGGATGACCGATTTGTAGGATTCCAGTTTGAACACTTCATGTAAACGATATGAACTGACACTCTACTATTATTATCCATGGTTAGACACTTCACTTCATCAAATGAACTAACTACCATTATTATCCATGGTTAGACATGCGCGAGTTGTAAATAGTTTGAATCACGAGATTTGGCTAAGAGCCAGTTTTCTAATTTTTGTTATGAAGCAAGATATAAAAGGAATATAGCCAGTAAAGGTATTATTAGGCCTCGCCGGATTGTTGTAAGCTAAATTGTTGTTATATAGTTTTTGCTAAAAGTGTATTAGTTGAAATTAAAGTTAGTATTCTGTTGTTCATCGATTATTTGTCATATTGATTCAGTAAAGTGACTATTTATACATAATCTTCTCACATATATATATATATATATATATATATGTGTGTGTGAGAAGATTATTATTACTACCTATATATATATATATATATTGATTTTATTATCACAATCATAATCAAACATAATCATCATATGTTCAACTATAACCTCTTCACTACCTAGGTCGATATTATGTGGACATCCATTCTTTCCCGTTTTATTAATGATACTCGAACATTATTACAATTTCGATCTCAGAATGATATGATTCGATGTCTAAGATTCGAAATAA
The DNA here is from genome assembly GCA_963931845.1 of Maratus michaelseni. Taxonomy (NCBI): domain Eukaryota; kingdom Metazoa; phylum Arthropoda; class Arachnida; order Araneae; family Salticidae; genus Maratus; species Maratus michaelseni. The sequence continues at coordinate 129,579,793 of OZ007598.1, read as the reverse complement.
TGCAAATAGATTAAAGCTCTTGCTCTGAAGTCAAATTGGAAAAGAAATAATTCAGTACTAATGAATAATAATATTACATTAATACCATTATTACTCAATAGCGAAAAGAATAAAGAAATAAAATTTAATGATTTAGACCGGGAGGCGGCAGCACAGACAATCACCTCATCGAGCTCATATATATATATATATATATATATATATATATATATATATATATATATTGATTTTATTATCACAATTATAATCAAATATAATCACCATATGTTCAACTATAACCTCTTCACAACCTAGGTCGATATTATGTGGACATCCATTCTTTCCCGTTTTATTAATGATACTCGAACATTATTACAATTTCGATCTCAGAATGATATGATTCGATGTCTAAGATTCGAAATAATGCAAATAGATTAAAACTCTTGCTCTGAAGTCAAATTGGAAAAGAAATAATTCAGTACTAATGAATAATAATATTATATTAATACCATTATTACTCAATAGCGAAAAGAATAAAGAAATAAAATTTAATGATTTAGACCGGGAGGCGGCAGCACAGACAATCACCTCATCGAGCTCATATATATATATATACATTGATTTTATTATCACAATCATAATCAAACATAATCATCATATTTTCAACTATAACCTCTTCACTACCTAGGTCGATATTATGTGGACATCCATTCTTTCCCGTTTTATTAATGATACTCGAACATTATTACAATTTCGATCTCAGAATGATATGATTCGATGTCTAAGATTCGAAATAATGCAAATAGATTAAAACTCTTGCTCTGAAGTCAAATTGGAGAAGAAATAATTCAGTACTAATGAATAATAATATTACATTAATACCATTATTACTCAAGAGCGAAAAGAATAAAGAAATAAAATTTAATGATTTAGACCGGGAGGCGGCAGCACAGACAATCACCTCATCGAGTTCACGGCTGAAATTCCAGAATTAGTTAAAACTCGATTCGCATACTAAATCGCAGTCGGTCTGCCAAGTCATATCTTGGTGGAAAACACCTTAAAACCCGATTTTAGCGGTTGACTCGTAGGTTTACCATTGTGTTTTCCTGCACCCAAAGGTATGAAAACCTGGAGGACTGGGAGCAGGAACACACAATGATAAACCTACGAGCCAACAACTGAAATCGGGTTTTCGGGTGTTTTCCACCAAGATATGACATGGCAGACCGATTGCGTTTTAATATGCGAATCAAGTTTTAACTAATTCTGGAATTTCAGCCGTGAACCCGATGAGGTGATTATCTCTGCTGCCGCCTCCAGGTCTAATTTTAAATAGAACTTTTTTTATGAATCCAACTGTCTGTAATATTTGTGCAAAATCTTGAATTAATATATACTAGTAAGTCTACAGATCAGAGGCCTCAACGTCAACTCTACAAATCAGTGTTTCTCAATCTCACTATTTTTTTTATATAATTTGGAAAATATTTAATATCTTGTAATCCAATTTTTTTAAGTTATGTGTACATTTATAAACATATAAGATTTATCGAAGAAAAAATTAGAAGTATCACATTAAACACAATTTTATGCAATGGTATGATAAACTACTTATTCTTGTATTTTTCAGAATAAGAATACATTCCTTCAGGGTGGCTCTGCCCCTCTGAACCGCCCGTTTTCATTTTAATTTTATGTTTTCAATTTCTAGTAATTGTGCTGTTTCAGTATTCGAGTATATGGTTGAATGCTTTCACTACTATAATTTCATTAGATTAATCATCTTACGGAGACAGCGTACAGGAGATTTTATCCTATCCTTAAAAGAGCACTTATTTTTCAACCACTAAACATCATCCTATGCTGCTGAAATTGAATAAATCGTGTAATAAATATACTTATGGAAATGTAAATTCTTCTTATAATTCTTATTTTCAATTTACACATTCATCGTTTTTATAATTTTCGTTTGGAAAACCGATTTGGTCATCTTTCTTTAGTAGTTCAAATAAATCCTCATATATTTCATTAGAAAAAGCATCCTAAAAACAACAAGAACGAAAATCATGCGTCAAGCATAGATTATGTAACACTTTCCAACGCTTCCAAAATAATTTTACAAATCATTACCGTTTAATAAGCTGAAAGATAACATCTAAGTAAACAATTTGGAAAACGCATAACTTATTTAAAAACGTAATTTCAGGAATTTCCAACACATACAATATTCGGAAAATTATCCGAATACTTTTATTCAGTCCTGTATATGATCTATAGATTTGTATATATACTACATAGGATGCTAAATTTTAGTTCAGTTAGGAAACGCGTAGTACAGTTTAAAATTCTCCGTTTGGAGTTTCTGTCAATAAACGGAAATGTGTTCGCGAACTTTTGTGCTTCCCTGTATAGGATCTACAGAATTTATGCACACCACGTAATAGACAAAAAGGGAGTTAAAATTAAAATCGCGTTCAGTAACTTAAAACGCACTTCCAGGAATTATTGTTAACAGACAGTAGAAAATTCTTTTGTGTGTCCTGTAAATGAACGATGACTGCTATACACACAATATTTTGTAGTAAGCCTCTTGTCATGCACCTTAGTGATATATATAAATTTCAATGCGTTTAAAATAGTGAAACATTATTTAAATAAACCGCAAATGATTTTTCCCCATAGACCGTAATGTAACGGAATTATTTTGAGTGTCCCTGTAAAAAAACTATAAGTGCTACACACTTCCGTTGAAATAGGGAACATGCTATAGATAACGACAATAACATATAAAAATTGTAGAGCAATCCGAGCATATTTACGGGAGTTAGAGCACGGACAGACGGCCAGACGGCAGACGGCCATCCTTCCAGACAAACCGAAGTCATAAACACTTTTCAACTAGGTTGGAAAGTGTTAAAAATCACCCCGAATTTTATTAATAAAGGTTTGAGTAAAAATAATGCGATTTACTCGAATTTTCATTTTTTGATATTCTTTGAAATACAGTTGCTAGACAACCATTTAATGAAAGATGGTGGAAAAAGAAATGTATTGGAAATTTTTGATGAGAAATTAAAAGGTTTAAAAAGGAAATTAAAAATGAGAAATTAAAAGGCTTTATATTTCTCAAATTGATGCGTAAAATTTCCCAATAATTTATACATTTTCGAAATTCTGATAAATATATTGGCAAATCTTCAAAGCAATCGGATTAGTTTAAGATCTCCATTTCGGAAATTTAGCATTCATAATTTAGCATTTACAATCATCTCAATGCGTCATCTTCCTTTCGATGGATGTTTAAAAATAAAGATCAGCTGATTTCACATTGAAAAGCATTATGACTTAAAAGAAAATGCTCTATATTTTTTGAACGAATGAACCAAATTTAACCAAAAACTATACAGCTAATTCCGGGTACTTCACCAACATACCTACTTAATTACAGACTAAAAGGATGCTTTTCTCGGCAGTTATCGCGAAACAGACAAACAAACAAACAGACACAAGAAACTTTTCGGCCCTCCACAATAAACCGCAATTGACGTTTCGGCAATCCGAATGAAAGAAACATAACAAAATGGAATCCCCATCTATTTTATCAGCAAATAGATACAGAGAAGAATGAAAATACCCATTCGATTGTCTTCTTTAAATCTATGTTTTAATAAAAAAAAAAAGTTTACGGGGCTGTTTTCATACTGTAATTATATCAGGGTTTGAAACTATCATTACGCACACTTAATTTTAACATCATATTTAAATTTCACAACAAATTTTAGATTGAGATACCAAATAGAAGTTCATTGGTAAAGTGTGTTTAGAAAATGTGCAGATGTAAAGTTTTGAACACCTAATATTAAATTCATCTTTTAAATCCAAAACAAACTTCAATGCAATTTATTTTTTATTTTTATTTATTTATTTATTTATTTATTTATTAATAAGTATAACTCAAAACTACTTGGGGGAATGAAATGAAATATTGGATTCACATATTTAAAGCGTCGAGTTATCGATTTTTGTTAATTTTTTTTGTACGTTCATGATTTTTTTAAAATTATTATTTTCATAATTTATATAACTTGGTATTAATACTTGAAAATATTTTGAATTGTGGCCTATAAAAAGGTTAACAGAAATCGATTTCTAAAACCTTCAACTAAGCGAATTCAAAATTTTATTTTTTCTGCCAAATAGTTTTTGACCTTTTGCTGAACAAACTACCCACACTGCAGCTTCCTTTGCATTAAAATAAATTGTATTTAAAATTAAGTGTTCCAAATTTTCCATCTTCGTAATTCCTAAACTACTAGACTAACTGACATCCCGTTCGTTATCCCAAGGCAAAATTTACCAAAGAGTTTAAATATGATTTCCAAAAGTATGTATTCGTATACAATTTTTTTAATATTTGAAGCATTTTCTGTATGAATCCGCCCTCCTAAGCGTATTTTTAACACTTTCCAACATAGTTGAAAAGTGTTTATGACTTCGATTTGTCTGGCCGTCAGCCGTCTGTCCGCCTGTCCGTGCTCTAACTCCCGTAAATAGGCTCGGATTGCGCTGCAATTTTTATATGTTATTGTCGTTATCTATAGCATGTTCCCTATTTCAACGGAAGTGTGTAGCACGTATAGTTTTTTTACAGAGACACTCAAAAGAATTCCGTTACATTACGGTCTATGGGGAAAAATCATTTGCGGTTTATTCTAATGATGTTACACAATTTCAAATACATTGTAATTTATATATATCACTAAGGTGCATAACAAGAAGCTTAATATGGAATAGTTTGTGCATAGCACTTATAGTTACTTTACAGGGACAGTCAGAAGAATTTCATTACATTACGTCTATGGAGAAAAGTCGTTTGCGGTTTAATTAAATAATGTTGCACTATTTTAAACGCATTGAAATTTACATATATCACCAAGGTGAATTACAAGAGGCTTACTACAGAACAGTGCGTGTATAGCAGTCATCGTTCATTTACAGGGACACACAAAAGAATTCTCTACTGTCTGTTAACAATAATTCCTGGAAGTGCGTTTTAAGTTACTGAACGCAATTTTAAATTTAACTCAATTTTTGTCTATTACTTGGTGCGTATAAATTCTGTATTTCGTATACAGGGCAGCACAAAAGTTTGAGAACACATTTCCGTTTATTGACAGAAACTACAGAAGGAGAATTTTAAACTGTGCTACTCGTTTCCGAACTAAACTAAAATTTAGCATCCTATGTAGCATGTATACAAATCTATAGATCTTATACAGGACTGAATAAAAGTATTCGGATATTTTTTCGAATATTGTATATGTTGGAAATATATGTTGGAAATTTCTGAAATTACGTTTTTAAATATGTTATGTGTTTTCCAAATTGTTTACTTAGATGTTATCTTTCAGCTTATTAAACGGTAATGATTTGCAAAATTATTTTGGAAGCTTTGGAAAGTGTTACATAATCTATGCTTGATGCATGATTTTTCGTTCTTGTTTCAACTTGGATTTAACACTAGAACATCCATTGGTGTCATTTCGACACCAAACCAAATTTAGCTTTATCTTTCTATCACATTGTTTTACTTATATTCTTCAAATTGTATGACTTTGAATCATTTTACGTAATAAGCACACTTTCGAGATTTTTATTGTGTGATTCGATTTTTTAAAAAATTACAGCCCAATTTACCTAGAACGTCCGCTGGTGTTATTTCGACACCAAACAGAATTTACAATAATTCATCGTTCTTTTGTGAAAATATAACAATATAAGCTTAATTAAAGCACACTGACGCAATATAGTGTTAAATTAGAATTTATAGCGTCCATTTTTCATAAATAAAATGGTGGTGTCTAAATGACACCGGCGGCTGTTTTCGGATGTCGAAATTGGCCGCCGTTTTGATTTAATGTATTTTTCTGTAAAATAAAGCATCGTTCTTTTGTGAAAACTTAAGGGTATAAGCTTAATTAAAGTACAATGATGAAATACAGTGTTAAATTAGAATTTATATCGTCCATTTTGCATAATTAAATTAGTGGTGTCGAAATGACACCGGCGGCTGTTTTAGGATGTAAAAATTGCCGGCCATTCTAGTGTTAAAGAAGACATAATTCCCAGTTATCCCCCCCCCAATAATATTGTTTTCGTTCACCGATAAACAGGAAGCTCTTATTTTTTTACAGACTATACATTAAATATAATTAAACATGGTACAATAAAATTGAATCATAGAAATATAAAAAAAAATACATGTATTCCTATCCTCTGTATAACAGATAGTTTGGTATCCAGCAACATATCTACTATTTGGCGAACTCCGCTATTCAGAGTTAAAAACACACAAATATATTTGCGTTGTGGACTGAAAAAATATTTGCTGAATAGAGGTGTATGTTATTCGGAGATGTCCGTCGTAGCGGATCTGGTGTATTTCATTAAAGACAAGTTTCAATGAATAAATAAAGTTTTTTTTATTATGAAATTTATTACAAAATTTTACCCAATATATTTCTGTAATATAAATAAAATCGAGACGTTATGTTGAAATATTGTCGAACAATCATGTAGCAAGAATGATGCTTATAATTTGGAACAAATCATTGTCGATATATTTAACCATTATTTGCCTGCTATTGCTAAAATATTGGTTACAATGTTCGAAACATTGTAATCAATATTTTAGCCATTATTTTAGCCAACCTTTATATAATCGAGACGTTATGTTGAAATATTATTGAACAATCATATAGCAACAATGATGCTTATAATTTGGAACAAATCATTGTCGATATTGTTCACTATTATTTGCCTGCTATTGCTAAAATATTGGTTACAATGTTCAAAACATTGTAACCAATATTTTAGCCATTATTTTAGCCAACCATTATATAATCGAGACGTTATGTTGAAATATTATCGAACAATCATATAGCAAGAACGATGCTTATAATTTGGAACAAATCATTGTCAATATTGTTAACTATTATTTGCCTACTATTTCTAAAATATTGGTTACAACTTTCGAAACATTTTGAATATATTCTCATTGCATTATATACAGAAAAAATTGCGTTACATTTTATTATTTTTTGCACTAAAAAAGAACGCAAAGTTTTTTTTTTCTTTCGAAAAATACCCAAATATCCCAGAAATAGGAAATAAATAAATACAAAATTCAATTTAGTTTCCTTTTTGCATCATTCTTCCCATTTTAGGAGGTTAAATTTAAGAATAATTACATATTAGCATAAAAGAAACATTTAAAACAATGTAATGCGATTCACACATTTTCTTCCGTAATTGAAAAGAAAACAACTTTATGTAAAGTAATCTTTGTTTATCTAATCTAGTTTATCTTGTAATATCTGCATTTGTTAAATTGAACACAAAAACAAGAACTGTTTAAAATAAACAGAATGCAAAAGCAACAAATATGTTCCATTTTTAGACTTTAATCGCGTTTTAGACTTTAATTGCGTGCTGTTAAAATGTTAATTAAACATGCATAGTAATATTTTCAAAATTAAACATGTGAAAATTTTACCCAGAGATATAGATAATCATTTTTGCAATTTATTGTTTCTTTTCCCTTCTTTCCTTTTATTTATTTACTTTTTTTTTTTACACAGCATGATTACAAAATAATAATATATTTCTCAAACTAAAATTTTGTATCTCTACCGTAAAAGCAAATTTTTATGTATTTCCTTTTAGAATTCATATTTACGAATTTTTGTACAACACACTCGTAATTTAATAAATCTTAGTAATAATCGAAAATACCTTATTAACACATTCGCTGCCGAGTTAAAATTACCGAATTGTATTTTATTTAGAAAATTCAAATTCATACCAGAAAATAGTAACTGCATTATTTACTTTATTTAATTACAGGCATTAATTTTTATGTGATCTTTTTGCATTTTTTTTGTTACTTTAAATTAAATATACCTTTTTTTCGTGGCTCCTCATGATATGCTAGACATTTACTCATCTACAGGGAGTTGTTATCTCAAACATGGAATCCCATTGAAGCTATAAACTGTTCACTGTTCACTGCGATAACACGAAATAAAAATTCTTCTTTCGTAATTTCTGGTACAAATTTATAATTTTAGAATTAGAGATTCGCTGCCAACCACGCGCAGCGCGTGATTGGCAACGAATGGGTTAAGAAGGGATGGGTGTTTTTTGGAATTAAAAAAACAGTATTTATGAATTTATGTATATATATTTTTATATCCAGGATCGAGGTAAATGTGAGGGTTTTGCATACAAATTATGTAGAAATGCAAATTAAAAAAATAAAATAAAAATACGCAGAAGTTAATAGTGACACAAACAGAAACTAAGTAAATAATAATAACAAAATCAGAATAACTTCTTTACATATTCCTTAACACATTTCAGGAAATTGAATTTTGTGCAATGTTAAATAAGTATCAATTAGCATAAGAGAAACATTACAAAAGTGTTATGTGATTTATTTTTTTTTTTTTTTTTTTTTTTTACAAATGGGCACATTTGTTAGATGGAATTTGCTAAAGTGACAGTAAAAAAAGAAAATAGAAACTTCTTTATATTCGATACGATGAGTAAAACTAAAAACATTTTAAATTTTAAAACTTTTTTTTATTTTATTAAAAACTATTTCATTTCAGCTGAAACAATTGATTAAAGTAAAATATACAGAGAAAATAATTGTATTATATTTTTATTTTCATTTTAGTTCCGCTAAAGAAGACCACTTAATTGATATTTAAATTTTCTATGAAAACATATTAATTCCGCAAACATCAACTAAGCAAATATAAAGCAAGAACAAAAAATCATGCGTCCAGCATAGATTATGAAACACTTTCCAACACATTTAGAATACTGTAACAAAACTTCGCAGTTATTTAAGGTGAAAGATTATGTCTAAATAAATAAGGTCTATGTCAAACCATGCAGGGAGGCCTACCCTTCGGCTTAAGCTCAACTAACCCTGTCCAGCAGGTTTGTTTACCTAATTATATTGAGCATTACTAAATTATACTTTGTGATATTGAGCAATAATTACACTATGTAATGCAGAAATACAAATTGTTGAAATGCAAGATTCCAAAAATACAAAATCTGAAAATACAACTTACCAATCTTACTGAGCAATACTAAGTACTACTATGTGATACGGAGAAATAATACTACCATGTAATAATACTGTAAGATGCTGAAGCAAATAATAATAATGGATAAAAGTATGTACTAAATGAACAATAATGAATGAATAATAATACAGGTGTAAACAATGATAAATTATGCGAAAAATACTAAATAACACTGTATGATGCCATTAAGAATAACTAAATTGTTAAAGTTAGAGTTTATGTAGTGGGTAAAGGTCCTTATGCATATTAGAAGTCCTCAACTCATCAAATCCACTAAGTCGTCTAAATAAACAATTTGGAAAACGCATAACGGATTTCAAAATCCAATTTCTGAATTAACGACAATAGTTGGTAAAATAGCCAATTTTTTTTCTACAGCCCCGTGTACGACCCAAAGATTTATACTAAATATTATGCTAAAAGTTAATTCAGCTTAACGCAAAGAACAGTTCAAAATTTCCATTGAGCAATTTCCGTCAATCAACGGAAATGTACTTTAGAACATTTGTTCAGCCCCGTCCGTATACGAGGTATAGAATTTTTACGCAGCAAGTAATATACAAAAAAATAATTAAATTTAAAAACGCATACCACAACTGAAAATACACTTCCAGTGATTTTTCACTTGACATTTTCCAGCTTATGGGTAGTACTGTAGCCAATTGCTTTTGTGTATCCTTTGTGTATATTTTGTGTTCTTATGTAAATGAACGATAAATACTACACTGTAAAAAAATTGCAGTAAAATTACGGGCAGAGGCCGGCAGCAGAGATTCCAGTCATACCCCGTAAAAAAAAAAAAAAAAATCCATGCCCATCATTTTGTGCAGCCCGTAATTTTACGGGGCAAAGTAACACAATAACACTTTGCTTACTGTTCCGTAGCACGTAGCACGTTAGATAATCATCACAGAATTGCTGTTTCGGCGGGTTAAAACTTTCGAAACACGAGTACAATGAAGGGTTACACCCTAGCGGAGGACAATGTATGGGGTCGTACCGTATTTTTGCTAACATATGGGCTAGAACTGTAAGAATGTGTGGATTGCTCTTAATTTTCTAAGTATCTAAGGAATAAGGCCGCTTATTTAGTGGATCAGACCGTTTTTCATCAAATAAGGCTGTTGCCCGTGAAAAAAAAAGGGCAAACGCTCATAAATTTACAGTTGTTTCTAAGAGTGTATGAACACTATGTTCTACAGTAAGCATATAGTGCACCTCATTGATAGATATAAATTTCAATATGTTTTAAACAGTGTACTATCGTTAAAATACACATCAAACGATTTTTATTCCATAGACGGTAATGTAACGGAATTCTTTTGACTGTCCATGTAAACAAACCGTATATGCTACACGCTTCATTTTCAATACCGAGCATGCCATAGTAAACCCCAATAACATACATAAATTTCATGGCAATCTACCTATATTTACGCGAGTTAGTGCACGGGCAGACGGCACACACTGACAGGCCGAATTCATAAACACATTTAAACTATGTTGGAATGTTTTACTAAAAATATATTTAACTTTTCTGTATATCCTTTTTAACATATTTAAGAAAATTACATTGACGGATTTTCCGTCAATCAACGGAAATATACTTTAAAATGCTTGTGCAGCCCTGGATACGGTTTATAGAATTTTTACACAGCAAGTAATATACAAAAAAAAATAGTTAAATTTAAAAACGCATAGCACAACTGAAAACACACTTCCAGCGATTTTTGCGCATGAGTAGTACTGTAGCCAATTGCTTTTGCGTATCCTTTGTGTATCTTTTGTGTTCTTATGTAAATGAACGAAAAATTCTATAGTGTTCTATCATTAAAATACACCGCAAACGATTTTTCTTCCCTAGACCGTATTATAACGGAATTTTTATGACTGTCAATGTAAACGAAACGTATATGCTACATGTTTCATTTTCAGTACCGAACATGCCATAGTCAACCTCCATAACATACATAAATTTCATGGCACTATATTTACGCAAGTTAGAGCACGGACAGACGACAGACACACAGACAAACCGAATTCATAAACGCTTTTCAACTATGTTGGAATGTGTTAATAAAAATGAATTTAACTTTTTCTGTATATTTTTTTTAACATATTTCAGAAAATTACATTCTCGCGAAATCTTAGATAACTATATTTTAGCATAAAAAAAACATTACAATAAAATTTACAATAAAAGTCCCAGTTTGTCCCCAAATTCAAAAAGAAATGACTTTGTTTTAATTAAGCTTCCTTTTTCTTTTTCTAAATTTCTTTTCATAAAAATAGGCACATTAAAATAATGCAAATTAGTATATTAAAATTCAAATGGGAAAATAAAAGCGTCTACAAAATAGACATATTTCATAACACACAGAAAAAAAAATTAATTTTAAAGATTTTTCATTTATTTTTTTTAACTCTTTCATTTGTGTTGCAGCAATGGATTAAGGAAAATATACAAAAAAAAAAAATACTTGTATTATATTTTATTTTCATTTTAGTTCCGCTAAAGAAGAACGCTTAATTAATATTTTGATTTTCATTATATATATATATATATATATAATCATTAAATGAACGTTACAACCACCAACAAAAACTGCGAAATTATTAATAAAATTAAAATAACTAATTGACAACAAAACAGATCCCCCCAACAAACTGAACATAAATATAAAAAAAATAAAAATAAAAAAAGGCTAAAAATTGAAAAATGGAAATTTGTGGAATTTAGACAGAATCTTCAGGTCCCAAATGCCTAAATTTTCACAAATAAAATGTGTGGTTTCATCTTCATATTAGCCATAAAATAGCTAAAGAATATGAATTTGGGACAACCACACCCAGAATGTAGATAAATACACAATGAAACAACAATAAAGTTCAAAATAAAACATGATTAAAAAGGATAGAGGGGGGGGGGGGGGAAATAAAAACATGAAATTACCACATTAAAAGCAAAATCCAAAGGTTAGTCTAAATTTAAAAACGCGTACCACAACTGCTTCCGAAAATTACTGTTCATAAAATGTGCTGTAACCAAATTCTTTTGAGTGTCCCTGTAAATAAACAATACATTCTATGCCCACCATGTTCTACAATAAGCGCCTTGTAGTGCACAGCAGTGATATATATAAATTTCAATATGTTGCAAATAGTGTAATGACATAAAAATTCACCACAAACTAATCCCCTCCCCCCTACCATAGACCGTAATGTAAGGAATTCTTTTGACTGTCCCTGTAAATGAACCGTAAATGCTACACACTTCATTTTCAATACCGAACATGCCATAGTAAACCCCCATAACATATATAAATTTCATGGCACTATATTTACGCAGATTAGGACACGGACAGGCGGCAGATACACAGACAAACCGAACTCATAAACACTTTTCAACTATGGTGGAAAGAGTTAATAAAAATCAATTTAATATTTTCTGTATATTCTTTTTAACATTTTTCAGAAAATTACATTTTCACGAAGTCTTAGATAATTATATTTTAGCATAAAATAAGCATTAAAATAAAATTTTAATAACTCACAGTTTCTTTTCAAATTCAACAAGAAACGACTTAGTATAAATTAAGCTTCCTTCTCCTTTTCTTAAATCTCTTTTTATAAACATGGACGCATTAACTTAATGCAAATTAGTATCTTAAAATTCAAATATGAAAATAAAAGTGTCTACAAAATAGACATATTTTGATAACACACAGAAAAAAATATTTAATTTTAAAGATTTTTTTTAAACTGTTTCATTTGTGCTGCAGCAATGGATTAAGGGAAAGATACAAAAAAAAAAATAATTGTAGTATATTTTATTTTCACTTTAGTTCCGCTAAAGAACTCTTAATTAAAATTTTAATTTTCTATGAAAACATATTAATCCCACAAATATGTACGAAGCAAATTTTAATAAATCATGTTAACTTTTTCTTTATATCCTCTTGAACATATTTCAGAAAATAATTAAAAGTTCACGAAATCTTAAATAATTATATTTTAGCATAAAAGTGACATTACGATAAAAATTATGTAATTCGTAGTTTGTTTCCCAAATGAAAAAGAAATCACTTTGTCTAAATTAAGCTTCCTTTTTTCTTTTGTTAAATCTTGTTTTATAAGTATGGCACATTAACTTAATGCAAATTAGTATATAAAAACTAAAATGGGAAATTAAAAGTGTCTTAATAATAGACATTGTTTAGACCACAACAGAAATGTTTAATTAAAAAATATATATATTTTTTTTAAACTGTTTCATTTATGCTTAAACAGTGGATTCGGGGAAAGATACATATTACCTTTTTGTTCCGCTAAAGAAGACCACTTAATCAACATATTAATTTTCTATGAAAACATGTTAATCCCACAAACATGAACTAAGTAAATACAAAAAAATCAATGTAATTTTTCAGTATATCCTCTTTAATGTATTGCATAAAATGAGATTTTCACGAAATCTTGGATAATTATATTTTAGCATAAAAGATACAATAAAATAAAACATTATGTAATTCACAGTTTGTTCCTTAATTGAAAAAGAAACTACTTTGTCTAAATTAAACTTCCTTTTTCTTTTCTTAAATCTTGTTTTATAAATATGAGCCTATTAATTTAATGCAAATTAGTATATTAAAATTATAATGGAACAATAAAAGCATCTTCAAAATAGACATGATTGATAACACAACTAAATTTGTTTAATTTCAAAGATTATTTTTTTATTAAAAACTGTTCCATTTATGCTGAAACAGGGAAAGGTACAGAAACATTAATTGTATTAAATTTTATTTTCAGTTCTGCTAAATTTTTAGTTCTGCTAAAGAAAATCACTTTATTAATATTTTAATTTTCTATGAAAACATATTAATTCCGCAAACATAAAATTAGCAAATATAAAAAAATTAATTTAACTTTTTTCTGTTTATCCTTTTTAACATGTGTCTGAAAATTACATTTCCGTGAAATCTTAGAAAATTATATTTTAGCATAAAAGAGTTATAAAAATAAAAATTATATAATTCACTGTGTAATCCCAAATTAAAAAAGAAATTACTTTGTCTAGATTAAGTTTCCCTTTTTATTTGTTAAATTTTATTTTATAAATATGGGCACATTTTCTTCATGCAAATTATTATAGTAAAAATAAAATGTTAAAATAAAAGTGTCTGCAGCTAAATAGACATATTTCAAAACACAACAAAAACATTAATTTTAAAGTTTTTTTTTTTTTTAATTTATTTCATTTATACGGAAACTATGGATTCAGGGAAAGATACTGAAAATATAATTGTGTTATATTTTATTGTCATTTTATTTTTCCTAAAGAACACCACTGAATTAACATTTTAATTTTCTATGAAAGCATATTAACCCCATAAACAATAACTAAGCAAAAAAAAAAAAAAAAAAAAAAAAAAAGATTTAACTTTTTGTTTATATCCTCTTTAACATATTTTTTCAGAAAAATTAAATTTCGCGGAACCTTGGATTTATATATTTCTTATAAAAAAGGCATTGAAATAAAAATTATGTAATTCATATTTTGCTCCCTAAATGAAAAATAAATCACTTTTTTTAAATTAAGATTCCCTTTTATTATTTATTTTTTATATATTTATTTATTTATTTATTTAGTATATATTTAATTATTTGTTTGTTTGTTAAAATTTGTTTTTAAAAATATGTGAGCAATATTTTAATGCAAATTAGAATATTAAAAATAAAATGGAAAACTAAAAGTGTCTTAATAATAGGTATGATTCAAAACACAACAAAAATGTTTAATTTTAAGATTTTTTTTTTAATTTTTGCTAAAACTATTTGATTTATGATGAAACAGGAAAAGATACAGAAAACATAATTGTATTATATTTTATTTTCAGTTTAGTTTCGCTAAAGAAGACAGCTTATTTAATATTTTAATTTTCTATGAAAACATATTAATCCCACAAACATGAACGAAGCAAATGCAAAACATTCAAAAGTTTTTTCTGTATATCACATTTAACATATTTCAGAAAATTACATTTTTGCAAAATCTTTGATAATTATATTTTAGCATAAAAGATACAATAAAATAGAAAAATATCTAATGCGTACTTCGTCCCCTAATTGAAAAGGAAATGTCTTTGTCTTTATATCGCTTCCTTTTTCATTTCTTTAAAACTTATTTTATAAATATGGGTCTATTATCTTAATGCAAATTAGTATATTTAAAATATAATGAGAGAATAAAAGCGTCTGCAAAATAGACATATTTTCTAACATACGCAAAACAAATGTTTAAATTTAGAGATTTTTTATTTATTTTTTAACTGTTCCTTTTGTGCTGAAGCAATAGACTCAGAGAATAATAATTGTAAATTCAGAAATAGAATAAGAGAAGAGAATAATAATTAATCAGAGAAGAGAATAATAATTGATTCAGAAAATAATAATTGTATTGCATTTTATTTTCAGTTTAGTTTCGCTACAGAAAATAGCTTGTTTAATTTTTTAATTTTCTATGAAAACATATTAGTTCCACACACAAGAACTAAGCAAATGCAATATATATATATATATATATATATATCACCTTTAATATATTTCAGAAAATTATGTTGTTGCGAAATCTTTGATAAATTATACTTTAGCATCATACAATAAAAACAAATATATATCCGATTCGTACTTTGCCCCCTAATTGAAAAGGAAATTACTTTGTCCTTTAAACGCTTCCTTCTTCATTTCTTTAAAACTTATTTATAACTATGGGCCTGTTATCTTAATGGAAATTAGTATATTAAAAATATAATGAGAGAAGAAAAGCTTCTGCAAAATAGACATATTTCCTAACACACGCAAAAAAAAAAAAAAAAAAAAAAGGTGTACGTTTCGAGATTTTTTTTAACTGTTTCATTTGTGCTGAAACAATAGATTCAGGGAAATATTAAAAAAATATTTGTATTATATTTTATTTTCAGCTTAGTTTCACTAAAAAACACAGCTTATTTAATATTTTAATTTCCTATGAAAACATATTAATCCCACAAACAAGAAATAAGCAAATGCAAAATATTCAAAAGTTGTTTTCTATATATCACCTTTAATATATTTCAGAAAATTACGTTGTTGCGAAATCTTTGATACATTATATCATATATTCTAATACGAGCAAATCTTGTGTGTGTATGTGTTTGTGGTTATGCAAATTTTATCTTAAAAACGGCTCTAACGATTTTGACGAAATTTTGTATCCTACCGTTTTGGGGCACCAGAAAACCATTGTGCTAGGTCACATGTTCGAGAAAATTCGATTAGCGGGTTATTTTGGGTCATCATGGGTCAGGGTCAAGCTAATTGTATCTAAAAAACGGTTCATACGATTTTGACGAAATTTTGTACCTTACCATTTTCGGACACGAGAAGACTATTGGGCTGGGCCACATTTTTGAGAACATTAGATTAGTGGGTCATTTTTGGGTCAACGCGGGTCAAATTAATTTTATCTAAAAAACGGCTCTAACGATTTTGATTAAAATTTGTATCCTACGAGTTTCGGGCACGAGAAAATCATTGGGCTAGGTCACATGTCCTAGAAAATTCGATTAGTGGGTCATTTCTGGGTCATTGTGGGTCAAGCTATTTTATCTTAAAAACGGTTCAGACTATTTACACTAAAATTTGCATCCTATAGTTTTCGGGCACGAGAAGACTGTTGGGCTAGGTCACATGTTCAAGAAAATTCAATTAGTGGGTCATTTTAGTCACGGGTCATTATGGGTTAAGCTATTTTATCTTAAAAACGGCTCAGAGGATATGAACTAAATTTAGTATCTTACAGTTTTAGGGAACGAGAAGATTATTAGGCTAGGTCACATGTTCGAGAAATTTCGATTAGTGGGTCATTTTGGTCATGGGTCATTATGGGTCAAACTCTTTTTATCTTAAAAACGGCTCAGACGATTTGAACTAAATTTTGTAACCCTACGGTTTTTGGGCACGAGAAAATCATTGGGCTAGGTCATATGCTCGAGAAAATCCGATTAGTGAGTCATTTTTGGGTCACTGTGGGTCAAGCTAACTTTATCTAGAAAACGACTCAGACTATTTTGACTAAATTTTATATCCTACGGGTTGTTTCGGGCACGAGAAGTGCTTGGTCACATTTTCGGAAAATTTTATTGGTGGGTCATTTTGTTCATGCGTCATGATATTTGAACTCAAAGCTAATTTTGACCGAGCATAGCTCGGTCTTCCCTGCTCGTTTTAGCATAAAAGATACAATTAAAAAAATATATCTGATTCGTACTTCGTCCCCTAATTGAAAAGGAAATTACTTTGTCTTTTAATCGCTTTCTTTTTCATTTCTTTAAAACTTATTTTATAAATATGGGCCTGTTATCTTAATGGAAATTATTATATAAAAAATATAATGAGAGAATAAAAGCGTCTGCAAAATAGACATATTTCGTTATACACGCAAAAAAAGTGTAAATTTGGAGATTTTTTATTTTTTTTAAACTGTTTCATTTGTGCTGAAACAATAGATTCAGGGAAATATACAGAAAAAATAATTGTATTATATTTTATTTTCATTTTAGTTCCGTTTAAGAAGACCACTTAATTAAAATTTTAATTTTCTTTGAAAACATATTAATCCCACTAACATGTACTGAGCAAATAGAAAATATTCAAGTTAACTTTTTATGTATATCCTCTTTATCATATTTCGAAAAATTAAAATTTCGCAATATCTCGGATTTATATAATTTTTATAAATTAGACATTGAAATAAAAATTGTGTAATTAAGAGTTTTTTCCGTAAATGAAAAAGAAAAAATCACTTTGTCTAAATAAAGATTCCCTTTTCTTTTTTTAAATCTTATTTTATAGATATGTGCGTGCACATTACTTTAAGGCAAATTACAATATTAAAAATAAAATGCAAAACTAAAAGTGTCTTAATAATAGGCATGATTCATAACACAACAAAAATGTTTAATTTTAAAGATTTTTTTATTTTTGTGAAAACTAATTTGATTTATGATGAAACAGGAGAAGAAACAGAAAAAAAAATTGTATTATATTTGATTTTCAGTTTAGTTTCGCTAAAGAAGAAAGCTTATTTAATATTTTAATTTTCTATGAAAACTTATTAATCCCACAAACATGAACTAAGCAAATGCAAAATACTGAAACATTTTTTCTGTATATACCCTTTAACATATTACAAAAAATTACGTCTTTGCGAAATCTGTGATAATTATATTTTGGCATAAAAGATACAATGAAATAAAAATTATCTAATTCGTACTTCGTCGCCTAATTGAAAACGAAATGACTTTGTCTTTATATTGCTTCCTTTTTCATTTCTTCAAAACTTATTTTATAAATATGGGCCTATTATCTTAATGCAAATTAGTATATTAAAAATATAATGAGAGAATAAAAGAGACTGAAAAATATACATATTTCATAACACACGCAAAAGAAATGTTTAAATTTAGAGATTTTTTTTAACTGTTTCATTTGTGCTGAAGCAATAGATACAGGGAAATATACAGAAAAAATAATTGTATTATATTTTATTTTCATTATAGTTTCGCTAAAGAAGACAACTTAATTAACATTTTAATTTTCTATGAAAACATGTTAATACCACAAACATGAACTAAGCAAATTCAAAATATTCAAAAAGTTTTTTTCTGTATAATCTCCTTTAACATATTTCAAAAAATTACGTTGTTGCGAAATCTTTGATAATTATATTTTAGCATAAAAGATACAATAAAATAAACATTATCTGATTCGTACTTCATCCCCTAATTGAAAAGGAAATTACTTTGTCTTTATATCGCTTCCTTTTTCATTCTTTAAAACTTATTTTATAAATATTTGCGTATAATCTTAATGGAAATTAGTATATTAAAAATATAATGAGAGAATAAAAGCATCTGCAAAATAGACATATTTCATAACACACACACACACACAAAAGAAAAAAATAATAAAATTTAGAGATTTTTGATTTTTTTTTAACTGTTTCATCTGTGCTGAAGCAATAGATTCAGGGAAATATACAAAAAAAAATTGTATTAAATTAAATTCCATTTTAGTTCCGATAAAGAAGACCACTTAATTATCATTTTAATTTTCTATGAAAACATATTAATTCCACTAACATGCGCTGAGCAAATACAAAATATTCAAGTTAACTTTTTATGTATATCCTCTTAACATATTTCAGAAAATTAAAATTTCTTGAAATCATGGATTTATATATTTCTTATAGAACAGACGTTGAAATAAAAATTATGTAATTAAGAGTTTGTTCCGTAAATGAAAAAGAAATCACTTTGTCTGAATAAAGATTCCCTTCTCTTTTGTTAAATCTTGTTTTATAAATATGTGCACATTACTTTAATGCAAATTAGAATATTAAAAATAAAATGGAAAACTAAAAGTGTCTTAATAATAGGCAGGATTCATAACACAACAAAAATGTTTAATTTTAAAGATTTTTTATTTTAGTAAAAACTAATTTGATTTATGATGAAATAGGAGAAGAAATAGAAAACATAATTGTATTATATTTGATTTTCATTTTAGTTTCGCTAAAGAAGACAATTTAATTAACATTTTTATTTTCTGTGAAAGCATGTTAATACCACAAACATGAACTAAGCAAATTCAAAATATTCAAAAGTTTTCTTTCTCTATAATCCTCTTTAACATACTTCAGAAAACTACATTTTTGTGAAATCTTTAATAATTATATTTTAGCATAAAAGATACAATAAAATAAAAATTATCTGATTCGTACTTCGTCCTCTAATTGAAAAGAAAATTACTTTGTATTTTAATCGCTTCCTTTTCATTCTTTAAAACTCATTTTATAAATATAGAACTATTATCTTAATGCAAATTAGTATATTAAAAATATAATGAGAGAATAAAAAAGTCTGCAAAATAGACATATTTCCTAAAACACACAAAATAAATGTTTAAATTTAGAGAATTTTTATATTTTTTTAACTGTTTCATTTGTACTGAAGTAATAGATTCAGGGAAATATACAGGGGAAAAAAAGTCAATTCCTACTTAGGTCAATAAAGAAATAATTTATTTTAGTTACTTTTTATTACAAAAATTACAATTAATATAAATATGTATATACATATGACAGAATCACAATATTAAGTGGCACTGAGAAGAGTAAATGCACAAATAGCTACATTCGAAAGAGCCATCAACACATTCTGTGACACAACTTGCGATTTCTGTGCGAAACTATGCTACCCCAATAAAGTCGGAAAATGCTATTTGACAGAAACGAATTCGTAAAAGAAATTCTATTTACACGCTCTATTTACACGCTCTACACGTTTCGCCACAGACGGTATTTATTCCTAAATTTATAACCTGCTAAATATCTTATATAAGAGAAAAAAATTTCTCCCATATAAAACTGAAATTAATTATTAATTTTAATTAATGAATTAATATTTGAAAAAACTGTATTAACATCAAGTGTCATCCACTAAAAGTTAAAAAAAATGTATTTGAACTTTAGTGGATGAATAAAATGTATTTTATTAACGATTGAAAATTTGAACAAGATATATAAATATATATAGGGAGAGTGTGAACTAATAGTAGGAATTGAAAAATAATTGTATTATATTTCATTTTCATTTCAGTTCCGCTTAAGAAGACCACTTAATTAACATTTTAATTTTCTATGAAAACATATTAGTCCCACTAACATAAACTGAGCAAATACAAAATATTCAAGTTAACTTTATATACCGGGTGATTATAATTAAAGTTAAGATTTCAAAAATCGATAATTTTAAAACTACTGGTCAGAATTACTTGATATTTTAGCAGAACAATCGTGAGGCAATGGAATTTTGTTTGGCGAAGGAAAAAATTAGTTCCAAATTGTGCCGATAGATGGCGTTGTCAGGGTAATGTCAGGGGAAAGACCAAAAATGTATTCTTGAACCATTTCCGGCGCGGTGTAAATTTGTTTGCAAAATGATGAAATAATAGACTGACACCGGAATTTACAAACGAATCCATTAGTAAAAAGGAACTTGCTTATTTTCTGGTTCTTAATGAAAGGAAAATTTTAATTAAATATTCTTGGTGCCGTTTGTCAGTTTTAGAATTAAAATTGGGTGTCCTTTTTTGTGACCACCGCCCGTTAAAGGGTTAAACATAGGAATGATGTTGCCAAAAGGAAAAAAATAGAGTTCAGAGATGTACTAAAAATTTATTAGCGAAAAGACAAGACTACGTGTTTACAGCGACAACAGCGATAATGAAAAAAAAAAGAAAAAAAAAAGAGCTTCATGGAACAAACACCTTACTGATTATTAAGGCATAAGTTGCTCAATATGCCCTCCGCCTTGTTCCGCTACTAATTGGAAGCGCAAAACGGCATGCTCCACAACAGATCGGAGGGTATCTGTACTTAATGCAATGGGTGTGTTGTGTGATGCTTGCCTTCAAGTCGGCTAGATTCTGAATCCGCCCGCTATAAACAACATTCTTCAGGTACCCCCAAAGCCAGAAATCACACAGGTTTAAGTCGGGGGAACGTGGCGGCCACGTTGTTGGAAAATGGCGGCTTATGATCCTATCATCTCCGAAATTATCACTCAGTAGCTGCTTCACAGTAGTAGCAATGTGCGGAGGAGCGCCATCTTGCATGAATATTATGCGATCCACACACTGACGCTGTTGAAGTGCCGGAAGAACATGGTTATTCAAAAGTGCTTCATACCGCTTGCCAGTAACTGTGCAGGTAACGGGACCCGCAGGTGTGATCTCCTCGAAGAAAAATGGACCGACGATAAACGCTGCCGTTATTCCGCACCACACAGTGACCTTTTCAGACTGAAGAAGTAATGGCTGTAGCTGGGACGGATTCTCGGTCGCCCATATCCTGCAATTTTGCGTATTTACAGAACCTTGCAAATGAAAGTGGGCTTCGTCAGACCACAGAATGTTCCATGGCCATCCGTTGTCCATTTCCATCCGGGCAAGAAATTGTAGTGCAAAAGATTGACGTGCGTGCTTCCCGGTCAGCAGGTAGCAACTCCTGCACATGAGTTATCGTGTACGGATAACAGCGTAAGACGTTCCGTAGGACTTTACGCACCGTGCTGTTCGGCATATCCAGCATTCGGAAAATCCCCCTTGCACTGCTGATTCCAGCATCACTGTCAGTATGTTCCTGTAATGCTGTAGCCACATCTTCCACTGCCGCAGCTGAAACTGGTTTCCTTCCTCTACCCCGTGTAACGTCAAATGAACCGGTCTCTTAGAATTTAGCAATCATTTTTTGCAGACCATTTGTTGTTATTGGACCTTTTTTATGGATTTTTATGTCCGAAACTTCCTAATAGCTGTAAGTGCACAGTCATCGTTCTTATAAAAAAGCTTCAAGAGCAGAGCGCGATCCTTCATAGTCAGAGTCATGATGAAGCATTCAGGCAGAGAGCTGCTGCTCTGCATTTTTATGGTTGCTATGTCTGCGGTGCGCATGTCACGTAGTAATTTGCATATCTTCAGACAATGTGAACCCAGACAGCACCATCTATGGGCACATTTTGAAACTTTATTTTTCCTTCGCCAAACAAAATTCCATTGCCTCACGATTGTTCTGCTAAAATATCAAGTCAATCTGACCAGTAGTTTTATTTAAAATTATCGATTTTGGAAATCGTAACTTTAATTATAATCACCCGGTATTTAATTAAAATTTTCCTTTCATTCAGAACCAGAAAAATAAGCAAGTTTCTTTTTACTAATGGATTCGTTTGTAAATTCCGGTGTCAGTCTATTATTTCATCATTTTGCAAACAAATTTACTCCGCGCCGGAAAGGGTTCAAGAATACATTTTTGGTCTTTCCCCTGACATTACCCTGACAACGCCATCTATCGGCACAATTTGGAACTATTTTTTTTCCTTCGCCAAACAAAATTCCATTGCCTCACGATTGTTCTGCTAAAATATCAAGTCATTCTGAGCAGTAGTTTTAAAATTATCGTTTTTTGAAATCGTAACTTTAATTATAATCACCCGGTATATATATATCTCTTTAACATATTTTAGCCAGTTAAAATTTCGCGAAATCTTGGATTTATATATTTTTTATAAAAGAGACATTGAAATAAAAATTATGTAATTAAAAGTTTGTTCCATAAATGCAAAAGAAATCACTTTGTATAGATAAAGATTACCTTTTCTTTTGTTAAATCTTATTTTATAAATATGTGCACATTACTTTAATGCAAATTAGAATATTAAAAATAAAATTAGAAACAAAAAATGTCTTAATAACAGACATGATTCATAACACAACAAAAATGTTTAATTAAAAAATATATATATATTTTTATTAAAATATGTTTAAACTATGATGAAACAGGAAAAGAGACAAAAAAAAAATTGTATTATATTCTATTTTCATTTTAATTTCGCTAATAAAGACAACTTATTTAATATTTTAATTTTCTAGGAAAACATATTAATCCCACAAACATAAACTAAGAAAATGCAAAATATTGAAAAAAAATTCTGTATATCCCCTTTAACATATTTCAGAAAATTACACTTTTGTGAAATCTTGGATAATCATATTTTAGCATTAAAAAAAGAAAAAAAAAAAAAAATCTAATTCATACTTTATTTTCTATGTGAAAAAGAAATTACTTTGAATATCGCTTCTTTTTCGCTTCTTAAAACTTGTTTTATAAATATGGGCCTATTGTCTTAATGAAAATTAGTATATTAAAAATATAATGTAAAAATAAAAGCATCTTCAAAACAGACACGATTCATAATTCAACAAAAATGTTTAATTTTAAAGATAATTTATTTTATTAAAAACTGTTTCATTTATGCTGGAATGATGGATTCAGGGAAAGATACTGAAAAAAAATATTGTATTATATTTTATGCTCACTTTAGTTCCGCTAAAGAAGACCACTTAATTAACATTTTAATTTTCTGTGAAAACGTATTACTCCCACAAGCATGAACTAAGTAAAAATAAAAAAAAATCAAGTTAACCTTTTTCTGTATATCCTCTTTAACACATTTCAGAAAATTAAGTTTTCGCGAAATCTTGGCATAAAAGGGACATTAAAATGCAAATTATGTAATTTACAGTTTGTTCCCTAAATGAAAAATAAATCACTGTGTCTAATTTAAGCTTCCCTTTTCTGTTGTTAAATCTTATTTTATAAATATGGCACATTATTACCTTAATGCAAATAAGTGCATTAAAGATAAAATTGTAAAATGGAAACGTCTTTCGAAATACCCATGATTGAAAACACGGCAAAAAAAATTTTAATTAAAGATTTTATATAGCGTGCGGTTAAGGAATTAAACATTTATGTACTCATTACAACTTTTTAAAATAAATAATAATATCAATAGGTTTATGGAAAAGCCAGGAGAGATGGCGCTGTCGGAGAGATTGCGCACATAGAGGTTCGGGGGGAAGGAATAGAGTGAGAGCGCAGCGACTCCAGGTAGTTGTACAACAACAGTAGTGGAGTGTCTACTTGAAAGTGCACGTTGATTGCTTTGAACGTCTAAGATAAAATATTGCTATTTTGTTTTGTTTTCCCAAAGTAAGTGCTTGAATTTTCATAGCTACTCATCAGCATTTCTATACAATGTCAATAGTACAAAATATTTTAAACTTAAACGATTTCTCATAAGCTACTAATCTAGAATAACAATGTTAACATCAACGGTTCGTTTTAGTAGCGGCCATGTTTAAAAAAAAGGTCGCGCAATCTCTCCTACCGAAATTGGAGAGTTTGCGCATCTGCTACTTAGGAGAGATGGCGCATTGTTCATATTAGTTTAAATGCTTGGAGAGATTACGCAGCTTATCAGTAAATTTTCATTAAAAAATGGAAAATGAAAATGGACTAATTTTAAGTTAAACGTGTTATCAAATAACTTTGTGTTATTTTGTAATCTTATCTGGACTTGCTTTTTCTGATTCTTTAATTTTTTCCCTTTAATTAAATTTTTTAATCGTTTTTAAAATTATTTCCTTTTTCTGATTCTTTAAGCATTAGGTTGAAATATTCACTCCCAATACAATAAAATTTGTTCACAAAAACCTTACAGCAATGTCATGTAAGTGTAATTATTATTGTTAACAATTTTATTGTAGTTATTATTAGTAACAATCTCTCCTACCCATATGCGCAATCACACCAACCCTGTAAGGACAGATTGCGCAAAATAACTTTCTTGGTTTTATTACAACTGTTCTATTAAATTGCAACATAACAACAAAATAGCAATGGAAATGCATAGAAAACAATTGAAGTAAAAATTATTCATGGATAGTTTAGCAAAAAATTAATATTTAGATTTTTTTATTGCTATTCTTTTGAATTGTGCGCAGACTCTCCTAGCTTTAACTTATGTACATATTTTACATTTATTTCTTGGTTTATATGCTTTTCTTCCACCACACATAACTTTTGAACAAATGCTCCAGTTTGGATTTTTTTTAAGGGAGTTCTTTAATGGTGTTTCCATTGCGTACTTCATAAGGATCCAAAAATAGCATGTGTCGTCTCCTTGTCTATTTTTCTGTATGTTTTGTCTTTCTTGCCTCTAACTTTAGTCAAAATTAACCAATCACCGCGAAATTTCAACATGTTCTACTACTTTACCTTTTAAAATAGTAGTCAAGTCGTATGTACCATTATACAGGGTACGTAAAAAAACTTAATGTATAAACGTGTGCGATCGTCAAAATGTGCGATGTTGACAACAATGGGATTCAAAATGTACGTGAAGTGTTGCTAAAAGAAGCTGTCTTGTGCCAAACCACTCTGGCTAAAGTACGCCAAATGGCGCGTTAAATATCCGCACAATAAGGTATGGAACAACCCCTTGAAGTTTTTTTATATAGAATTTACTTGTTTTTCTATTTAAAAGGGTAATAACAATGAAACTGCCTGAAAATAATTACTGAATATAAGGTAAAGCTAGGATAGTCTGCGCACAATTCAAAAGAATAGCAATAAAATATCTAAATATTAATTTTTTGCTAAACTATTCATGAATAACTTTTACTTCATTTGTTTTTTATGCATTTCCATTGCTATTTTGTTGCTATGTTGCAATTTAATAGAACAATTGTAATAAAATCAAGAAAGTTATTTTGCGCATTCTCTCCTTATAGGGTTGGTGTGATTGCGCACATGGGTAGGAGAGATTGTTACTTATAATAACTACAATTAAATTGTAAACAGTAAAAATTACACTTAAATGACATTGCTGTAAGTGAACAAATTGTGAACAAATATTATTGTATTAGGAGTGAATATTTCAACCTAATGATTAAAGAATCAGAAAAAGGAAATAATTTTAAAAACGATTAAAAAATTTTAATTAAAGGAAAAAAAAATTAAAGAATCAGAAAAAGCAAGTCCAGATAAGATTAAAAAATAAAATAATGTTACTTAATAACACGTTTAACTTAAAATTAGTCCATTTTCATTTTTCATTTTTTAATGCAAATTTACCAATAAGCTGCGTAATCTCTCCTACCATAGAAACGAATGGAAACACTGCGCCATCTCTCCTAAGTAGCAAAGGCGCAAACTTTCCAATTTCGGTAGGAGAGATTGCGCGGCCTTTTATTTAAACATGACATCTTCTAAAACGAACCGTTGATGTTCACATTGTTTGTCTAGATTAGTAGCTTATGAGAAATCGTTTAAGTTAAAAATATTTTGTACTATTGACATTGTATAGAAATTCTGATGAAGAGCTATGAAAATTGAAGCACTTACTTTGAGAAAACAAAACAAAATAGCAATACTTTATCTTAAACGCTCAAAGCAATCAACGTGCACTTTCAAGTAGACACTCCACTACTGTTGTTGTACAACTACCTGGAGTCGCTGCACGCTCACTCTACTCCTTCCCTCCAAACCTCTATGTGCGCAATCTCTCCGACTGCGTCATCTCTCCTGGCTTTACCTTAATCATTACAGAACCATCGATTTACATTAGAAATATATGCAATGCGTAATTTTTAATAATATTAGATTTGTATTGGGATTATTGGCTAAAAATGACATAATATTTCTTGACCGTTTGAAATGCTTCATCCCAGTGCTGGAAAAATATTTCATGACAATATTGTCCAAGATATAGTACAGCAGCAATATCTAGATGCATCAACTATCTGATACGGGCATTTTGGAGACATATAGATGCTCTTCTTTTTTATATTTAGTATCAACTATTTCTAAAATTAATTTTATAATTTTGGTACTACAGAGGGTGTTTACACATACTGGGAACGAATTTGACAACAAAAATAAAATACATAAATTAAAACAGTTATTTTTAATACGTTCTACCTGGCAGCCCCTGTTGTCGACTATCGTATTGCAGCAGGATTTCCAAGATAGTAGAGTTTTTTGTAAAACAGGAAGTGGAATTTTCTTCCATTTTTCCACCACACATTTCCAGATTCCATTCAACGTAGTTGGTCGGCCTGCGTTTCGCAAGAGCTTCTTTTAATAGTCCAAAGCACAGTAATCCATTGATGAAACATCTGGTGACTTGGTTGGAAAGTTATTAAACGGTATAGGGGAGATGGGGGATGAATGGCACAAGGGATGGATGGGACGTTCTCAATATTTCAGGCAATAAACTTTTTTTTAGTTGCTTCCTATCCTCATAGATTTCACTACCATTGTGTGCTTCAGAACCAAATGCATGACTACATGGCTGTTTTCAGTTTCCTTCAAATTATCATTTCATGAAAACTCTGCTTAAAAGTAATTTTTTTTATATGTTGTAGTTTTTTATTTCAAGGCTCAATATTGGTAATTAAAATGAATGAATATTAACCATTGTGACAAAATAATTTTTGAGACAAAATGGCTGACAATCCTAATATCCTAATCCTAATAATATTATAAATCTGATTGTGTGCAAATGTTAGGCTGAAGCCAGCGTCAAAATGGAGCATTTAATGATCCTGTGTTTTTGCATATAGGTGGATTATAACCCTCTTATGAACATAGGCTTGTTTTTGTTAATTTTATTCAAATATTTTTCTTAATAATTCCAAATTTCGTTATTTTCATAGAGAATAAATGGACATTTTTCGTATAATATTTTAAAATGGTTAAATTTACTTTACCGTTGCTAATACTTTATCGTTGCCAAAACTAATTAAAAACCTGAAATAATAATTTTTACTCTACAATTTAGATTCAATTGAAAAATTTTCACGTGAAAAATGAAAATGAAATAAAAAAATTAAAGAATTAAAAAGATTAAATAATATTATTGGAAATAAAACGTACTTTTTTTAGTTTTTGATAATAATACAAGGTTTCAATATGCGTAACCATAGGAAACAGGCTAATATGACGTCATACATGGAAAATAAAGCAGATATGCTTTGATTGGTGAAATAAAATTATCTTAGGTTTTTTTTTCTTCAATTTCTTTCTTTTTTTTTCTTTTGTATCGTAACAATACGTGGTGTTTTACCGTCTGCGCACGGCTAATATAACTATACCGTATTTTTTATTTAAATTTAAAAAAAGTACAAAGAAATTTCAAAAGAAAATGGTTAGCAAATGTCAATAATATGCTCCGCAATATTATCCATGTCGAAAATGATGTCATGGATAGCGAGAAAAAAATATTTTCATTCTTAAAACTAAAAGAAATACCTCGATTACCTAAAAAAAAATGACGAATGTTCATAGTTCCATTTTGTTGATAAAACCTAAATATTTAATATTATTTCGTTAAAATAACATAATTTCCCCTTTCCCAGTATTGAAATTAATTGCCTGGAAAAGAAAATTAACAAGTATTATGTCATTTAAAAGGGATTTCTTTGGGGAAATATATGTTTGAAATAAAACGGGAATTTTCCTATATGTTTTAAAATGAATGTGAATCAATTCCTTACATTAATAATACAAGGATTAGTAAGCATATAAAGTAGATGAGTTTCACGCCATATTTATAACGAAAAATTTAAATGTTTTTTTTAATCTACACTGGTTATTAACCCCTTAATCGTCGTGCCCGAGACATTCACGGGCAGCGTAGATTACGCCTGTTTTATTCAGATTGTTTGATTCCCACCAGTTTTTTAAAATAGTGTTATTGGCTTTATTCTTGCATTATTTTATCTGTCTATTAAATAAGATGAACATTTCTACTTAAAAAACTGGTGGTAATCAACACAATCTGATTTTTTTAAAAGTGGCCTACACTTAAAAGGTGCGACGATTAAGGGACAAGGAAACAGGTGCATGAGTATTCATTATATACAGATGAGAGTTTTCTGCTAAAAATCACATCATAATTTTAAGAAAAGGAAAATGAACACGAATCTATTATATTAAAATCTGACCGTGTGTTTGTATTTCGAAACTACTCCTAGACTATCGAACGCAACGCGATTTACTTAATACCGGTTATCATTGATCTGAAGACTTAACTCTCAGAATTAAAAAAAATAAATTAGGTACCAAGATTTTTTTTTTTTTTTGTAAATTTTAATGAAGTTTTTCGAAAAACGGAAAGTAACATACTCCATATTTGTGTATGAAAAAGGAGAAATAAAACAGATCAGTATATTTTTTACAACATTTTCTCATTAAAACTGAAAAACAGAATTTATTTTCACTTTGAATAGATAGATGGTGGAAACAAAATCTTGATTTCAGTAAATTATCCGAAATATAAAAACATATTTTCACATATTCAAACTTTATGAATCAATTTATTCGGGAGAACAAAAATTGCCTGTCAACATACTGTCATTTAGAAAACAAGATTTGTTTCAGCTATACATTAAACCACGGAGTCAGAATTGAATTTAAAGAAAAAGCATATACTAATTCCAATTAATGTTTTTTTTGAAGGATAGCTGTTAAAACGTTTCACAAAGGCGTTAAAATTAAAATTGTTTATCAGCTAAAATTCACAGTTGTTTTTATCCAATTCCTCTATTTCCACTATTTTATTTGGCCCTCCTTTTTGCATTGGTTGCAATTTCATTTTCGCGATTATTTGGTACAAAATTTCACTTTTTTAAGACTGAGTTATGTCAAGGTCCCTATAACAAAAAATACAGTAAAAAATACCGCAAGTAACTCTTATGAAATGTGATAAAGAGTTAGTTAATTATTAACGTTTTTAATTATCGGGAGTGAAATATTTTGCTTAATTAATGTATTTATTATTATTTTAATGTTGCGTGAACGAAGTCACGGGTAACAGCTAGTAATATTATAAATCTGATTGTGTGCAAATGTTAGGCTGAAGCCAGCGTCAAAATGAAGCATTTAATTATCCTGTATCTTTGCATATAAGTTGATTATAACACTCAAATGAATATAGAATGGTTTTCGTTTATTTTATTTCAATATTTTTCTTAAAAATTAAAATTTTCATTATTTTCATACAGAATAAATGGACATTTTTTCGTATATTTTACAATGGTTGGTTGGTTTGGCCCAAAGGGCCCGGTTTTGCAGTTTTTTTTAAATTGGTTAAATTTATTTTACCGTTGCTAATACTTTATTGTTGCCAATATAAAATAAAACCCGTGAATAATAATTTTTAATCAACAATTTAATTTCAAGTGAAAATTTTCCACGTGAAAAATGAAAAGGAAATGAATTATTTAAGAATTAAACAGAATATGAAATGATGTCATATTAGACATAAAACGTGCGTTTTCAAATATTTGATAATAATACAAAGTGCATAAATACGAGTAAGTATGGAAAACAAGCGAATATGATGTCATATATAGAAAAATAAAACAGGTTTGTTTTGATGTTGAAATAAAATGATCTTGGGTTATCAAATTATTTGTGATTAATTTCTCTTTTTTTTTTCTTTTTCTTTTTCACATGAAAGGAATTATTTTAAATGTACGTAATATATGTATTTTAAATGTATGTGTTGTAAATTAAAGTTCTGTGTTTTAAATGAAATGAGTGAAAGATTTATATTTTTAATGAATTTAATACGAATGATGGGATAGGTTGGCGATTTATCGTCTGCACACGGCTAACATAAAGATACCATATTTTTAATTTAAATTATAAAAAGTAAAAAAAAAAAAAAAAAAAAAAAAAAAAAAAAAAAAAAAAAATGGATGGCAAATGTCAATGACATGCATCGCAAAATTATCAGTATCGAAAATCAGAAAATCTTAATAAAAATAACTATATTTTTTAAAAGAAAGTTGCTTTTCTCATAAAAGCTAAAGATTTAATATGATTGTGTCGAAGTAACAGCATTTTTCCTCTATCATTTTCCCACAATCGGAAACACATTTGTAAATCGTCGTTTCGAACCGGAATTTAATTTTACATTTCTTTTAGTTTTAAAATAGGAAAAACTTTGTTGTATTTTTTAAATATAGCTTTTTTTAAAGTTGTTTCATAATAGATTTTTGTAAAGTCTTGCAGGATAAGAAAAATTGCATAGATTTTAAAGCAATGTTTAAGTAAAATTACAATATTTTTTAAACTTAGAAAACAACAATGTTATCGAAAAGAAAATCGATTTTACCAACAAATTCGCGTAATGCAAAAGCAAAGAAGAAATAAAAAAGTAATGAATCTTTTCTTCCAGCCGAATTGTGTAAACTTGAACAAGCCGATCGTGCCAATTCATAACATTATAAACGCGAAAGCGCGTTCTATACAGTAGAATTTTTTTTTACATATAGGTAGAACATTTGTGAGAATAGGAAGGTTAGGGGTCTGTAATTAGGTCCATAGTCAATTTGATTTTTTTTATAATCAAGTGAAATTTTGCGCAAAATTAAATACATTGTTGTAACCAGATTTGTTTTTTGCGTGGTAAACACTTAATGATATTTTAGATGATCATTTCCCCGCTCACCTTTGATGCCAACTATGACGGTAAAACATATTAAAAAATATTAGCCGATAATTTTCTAATTTTCTTATTGCTTCATGATGTAAATATACTTCCTGGTTCATACTTTAAACCTGAATCGGTCATGCCATTGTCGTTCAATTTTTATTCCTAATCCTAACCCTAATCGAATCCTATCCTAATCCTGATAACTTTAAAGAATATTCTTTGACAGGAATATGTAAATGAAATCAATATCCATAAATGGAATGAATAGAAAACAGAATAAATAGAAATGGCAAAATAAAATAACAAGAAAGTACATTTATTCGACACCTAACCCTAGAGAAAGCGTAAAAAATTTCAAGAGCATGAAATAAATCAAAATAATCCTATATATTTTAACAAAAATATGTAAATTTAGATTATCAGATTTGTGTCGTCGGTATTTATTTGCTTATAGTGTTCTTGACGCGATAGAGAAAATATCGAGGTTAAATTGGGCAGAATTTAAAGTACTTTCTAGCAACCTTTATTTACATTTTAGAATCGCTTCAGATTGTTATATCTTTGTGAAATATCCATCAATTTATAAAATCCACAAGCAGTTTGTTCACCATTTACACCACTTAGCGTGAAGCACTTAATTTAATATATACATAAACAGGATAAAGTAGTAAGAAATATATAACATGTCTATGCAAATAAACAATATAATAATGCCCATTTAGCAATGCACACATATACAAATTGTACACCAAATACCACCTAAAATGCACTGTTGTATAGAAGAATTAATTCTGCCAGTGTTGTTTTACGTTTTACGAAGAGGAATTCCTCGATTTTCACGATTTTACTTGGTCCTCCTTTTTTCATTTGTTGCAGTTTCATTTTCGCGATTGTATATATTATTTGGCATGAAATTTCCCTTTTTTAAGACTGGGTTATGTCAAGGACCCTATAGCAAAGAAATACCGTATGGTCTCCTATAAAATGTGATAAAGCTTTGGTTAATTATATATGTTGTTAATTATCAAGTGAAATGTTTTACTAAGTTAATGCATTTATTCTTTTTTTAATGTTACGTGAACGAAGTCACGGGTAACAGCTAGTTGAATATATGCATCATGGGGATGATTGGGACATTTCAAATGAGATGAATGGGATTGTCTCATTCGTCCCTAGAGGATGCTGAAAAATATATTTATAAGTTAAATAATATTATATAGTTTGATAAATTAATAATTTATGGTAATTGTTCTTTTAACATTTCATCCTCATTGTAGTTACCGTATTCAGCCATTGAATGCTTCCGTTTATGGGCCTTTTAAGGCAAAGCTGAGATGAGTCCAATATGATTGGCTAACAAATAATTCTGGAGATCATATTACAGTTTACAATCTCTCAGCTTTTGCCAAGGAGGCATTTTTTTCAGCTTTTAGTCCTTAACATTGAATAAAGGGAGGGAAATATTTGTGTCCCATTCATACCTGCTGTGGGGATGATTGGGACATAGAGGAATTGTTTTTTAATTTCATAATATATTTCTGTATAATAATATTCTTGAATAAATATTGTGCATAAGATGTAGTCAAACACTTAATGTATGAAATTTGATATATAATATTGATAATAACTTAAATAAAATATTTAAAATAAATATTTTTGTGAAAATGTCCCATTCATCCCCCATCTCCCCTACATTTGATTCCAGTTTCTCTTGTCAATTTTTCAAGAAATGTGACTCTACTTTTGGATGTATGGTTGCTGGATTTATTCTGGTGAAACTCAACACTTTTAACGTCCGTAGGATAAAGCTTTGCAATGTCTTCTTTAAAAATAGGAATTAGAACATTGTTTGGATAATAAGTAGAGTTAATTTTGACATTTTTCTCAACATTTCTAATCTTTACTTTTCCGTTGTAAGAGATTCCAGCTATCACCATAAACCATTTAGAGAAACTTTCTTTGCAATATTTAAAGCAAAGTTGTATAAGTCATTTTGGCCTCTTTTCCGATAATATATCGATTTTTTTTTTATTACAGACATTTATATAAATCCACGGCTCATCAGTTGTGATAATTCTTTTCCACTTATCACCTGAAAAATGATTTCTAATCACGGACTATGAATAATTCTCTTCGGAAAGAGCAAATATATAACCTTCAAGTCACTCGCTTCTTTCGCGTACAATTTCAGTAGCAGACGATATTTTTTCATAGCAGCCAATATTTCAGTTATCACGTTATTACGTGTTGCCAGATTTTTTCCACTGTGGTTTCTCGTTGTCTCATATCAAAATCGATCCCAATTTCTGTAATCACACTCTGTATTTTAACCGTATATATATATACCGTATTTAATGTATACGTGTCGCGTACAGACTGTGCAAAAACCTTGAATTTGGACACCAGTATTTTTGCCCAGAAAATTGCCTTGCATAATCTCAATATTTCAATTAAATAAAATACAGATAAGCTTAAGCTTTTGCAACAACTTCAACACAAAACTTTTCCTCATAAGTTATTTATTTTTTTAAACCTGTTATTACGATTACTGAAAAACTCTTTAATTGATTCACTTCTAATTTTGCCAGCTCTTGTGTTATATAATTATGTAGTGCTTGAACGAAGAATTTATTTTCGTTTTTTTTCCCTAATAATCAAAAAACAGTTTTTTTAACATAAAAATTGAATTTTCTTTTCAGATAGCTTCCATTTTGTAAAAAAAAAAGGCGGGGGGGGGGGGTTATAAATTATTTCACCTACTGGAATGAAGCTTATTTAATTCAAAATAATCGCTAATTATTTTAATTTCAGATAGGTCAAACTTAAGCAAGATTAGTCACCGAAGGACGTAGGACATATATATAAAATGTATCAAAATTATCGTTATGTATTTTAATATAAAATCAAATCAAAGGAAAAAATTAATTTCTTAATGAACAACACCATTTTTTCTACCGCATAGTTAATCTTGGACTGCTACATTACGTATATGTGAAATTGTATCTTGTTTTGAAAATGTATAAATGAAAAATAAGAAATCATTTAAATCATTTTGAAACAACCTGTATCTAACACATTAAAAATTACTATTTTAATCATCATTTCTCTCTTTAGTTTTTTACACATTGCCTTATTGAAATCCAACTGTTAAAAGATTTTTTTTTCATGCATCTTTTAAAAATTCTCAAAATGAGCATGTTTTGTAGAATTCATAATTTTTTTTTCGTCAAGTTGTATAGTTTCAATGATTTAATAAAAAGTGAATAAAAGGATATTAAAGCTGTTTTCTTTTAATATGTTTTAAATCTTTTATCTTTTTTCACATTTTTCCTACGTTAACAAAAGGAAATCATTTTAGTCAAAACACTTTTAAATTCAAATGAAAAGAGATGAAAAAAGGCAAGTATTCAAATTGAACTAGTAATAAATTTCATAACAAAAATAGTTTATTAAGACTTTCAGCTATTGTTGCACGGGAAAATTTCAAAGAAGTTGGGTTCTCAATGGCCATGTACTCAAACTCAATGGCCATGGACAAAAAAAAATAATGGTTCATAATTCTGAAATTTTTCTCTCGCCTTAAATGAACGAAAAAAAATATTTTCTTTATCACGATTAACAGGAAAAATCTCGTTTTTTTTTTCTTTTTCTTAAAAAGAAATCGGATTTATTAAATTTCTAATGTATGCTAACTATATCGCAACCGGTAATGAATAGACTGTAGATTTAGCTGCCAAATATTTAACTTTAGCATTTTTTATATCTTCTAAATCTGTTAACTTTCACGTTTAAATAGGATAGAGTCCTGGAAGGATCGAGTTATATTCGACCAGCACTCAAAAATTCCATTTGAAGTGAACCCGAAACCCGATTTGATCCCGACAAAAATAAAATTTAGCCAACACGAAACTGGCAATACTTAAACCGAACCCACACCCAAACTGGAAGAAAATTAATGCATATTTTAAAACAATTATGAATAAACAGACTACATTTATATTTCTATTATCAATTTTATCTTCATGTTGAAAAATAAACTCCCATATATTTATCTATATATATTATAATACGATCAAATCTGGTGTCTATGTGTGTGTGTGTATATGCAAATTTTATGCTCTAACGATTTTGACTAAATGTTGTATCCTACCGTTTTTGGGTACGAGAAGACCATTGTGCTGGGTCCCATGTTCGAGAAAATTCGATTATTGGGTCATTTTGGGGTCACTAAAGGTCAAACTAATTTCATCTGAAAAACGGCTCTAACGATTTTGGATAAATTTTGTATTCTATCATTTTGGGGTACGTGAAAACCATTGGACTAGATCACATGTCAAGAAAATTCGATTAATGGGTCTTTTTGGGATCACTACGGGTTAAGCTAATGTCATGCAGAAAACGGCTCTAATGATTTTGGATAAATTTTTTATCCTACCGTTTTGGGATACAAGAAGACTGGGTCACATAATCGAGAAAATTCGATTAGTGGGTCATTTTCTGTCACTAACGATCAAGCTAATTTTTAACAAGCGTATCTCGGTGTTTCTTGATGGTACTCATTAATATTCAAACATACAGTTTGTATGTGAAAATATATTCTTGACTTTTTTGAAAAATCGGGGCAACCTGAATCCGAACCGCCAGAGTCAAATCCTAACACGAAATAACTTCAGTCAACCTGACCCGTCCCGAATCGCTTAAAATCAGGCTATCAGACCCGATGCAGAGCTCTAAAATCGAATCTATCTTTGAGAAGGTTTAGTTTCCTAAGTGACGAATTTTTAGAGTACACTACAAGAAAAAATGTTTTGTAGGAAACAAGAGTTGTGATCAAATTATTCATTAAAAAAAGCAGGATGGCTCACTCCATATCAAACCCAGATTTTTGTTCATAACTTTAACAATAATGAAGCTGTTTTAACGAATTTCGACAGATTTACCCTACTATTAAACAATACTGGGTCAATATTCGCCACATCAGGGATAAATCCTTCATTAGATCTTCAACAGATTTACCTTGGTAGAAAACAATATTGGACCCGTTTTGGCTACATGAATGACTATATCCATCATTAACTGCAAGAACAAAACGACATTTTGTATTATGTCCCTTTCGCTATAAATGCCTAAAACTGTCATTTCTGTTATATTACAGTGTTAGAAATCGCAGCGAGTAAACGAATGGTTATTTTATGCACTCTATTCATATAAAGGGTATTTCAGAAAGGACTCCCCAACTTTGAAACAGACAGGTCTCGAATTTGTTATACTCTGGGTTGGAGAAATAGTTCCAATATTGGCTAATAGGTGGCAGCACAAGCACATGAAGTAAATAGTACTCAGAAGTACAGAAAGTTCATTCGTGAGTCTGTTTCATTGCTGACACGTGTAAGGGAGTTGTATCGAATTAGTTATTATACGGAAATTGAAGAACATCATGTCGTATTCTTTGGAACAACGGGTTTTTATTGTACTGGAATGCCACCGATTAGGTCATAGTCCGACGATGGCAGAGCGATGCTTTAAAAAAATAATGTTAAAAAAGGT
The DNA here is from genome assembly GCA_963931845.1 of Maratus michaelseni. Taxonomy (NCBI): domain Eukaryota; kingdom Metazoa; phylum Arthropoda; class Arachnida; order Araneae; family Salticidae; genus Maratus; species Maratus michaelseni. The sequence goes on along the minus strand of OZ007598.1, from coordinate 129,542,148 downwards.
CCAGACCAGAAAAGAATTCGAAATTTATTCAACAAGTTTGAATGGACAGGCAGTTTGGTCGATGATTTAGCCAGAAATGTGCGATTCAGCCGATCAGTCATTACACCTCAAAACGTGCAAGCAGTCGAAGAAATTGTTAAACGTAGTACTCGGAAATCCATCAAACAAGCCGTTGCCGAAGTAAGATTCTCAAACACCACTACGTATAGAACTAGTCGTTGGGGGCCACCGTAATACTTACCCATCATGTATATGTATAATGTAAAATATTAAAATAAAAATGTGTAAACTACTTATAAAATGCATTGCAATTCAAATAAAATCGTGGCTTGATGACGTCATAAAAAGGCTCGATTACTGAATTGCTTGAAAGAGGTTTTTCCTTATAACTCCAAAAATAATACTCCTATTAACTAGCGGTTTATTGCATCTGATTAAGCGTCAAATTTCCAATTAAAATATATCTTTGAAGTAAAATTTGGATGAAATACAGGGTCATGAAAAATCGAAGAGTGTGGAAAATAGGATTACAAATATCTCGGCAACTCATTATCCGATCGACTTCATGTTTATGCAAAATTTGTTTTTTTATTGTTTTTTATATTTACTACTTAAAATAAACAATTTCGAAAATTTTTATATACCGTTCATGAGAACGAATATTTCGAGAGTCCGAAAAAAATGTTCCGGTTAATCGAGGTTATTGAAATGAAATAGGCTTCTTCCCATTATTACATACTAAATACATACCAAATTGCAAGTCTCTATCTCAATTTGTTCGGGAGATAGAGCGTTTACAGACACACACACAGACACACAGACGGACGGCACTTTTTTTTTTTTCTAAAAATATGTTTTTTGGAATCTCCAGTGTCTGAAACGTGTAAATCCGTCAAAAAAATTTTTTCGATTTTCAAAACGATTATAAGACTTACCCTATACTACGTATGATGGGTAAGTAATAATACGAAAGGCCTGAAGCTGTTTCCCTATAAAATACAGTGTCTTCAAGCGATCATAAATACAGCTCTGCGACAAAGAGGAGACTTTAAAAATGAGTCACTAAAGATATTTGATGAGAATAAAATTGATGTCGGCTGCGTATGGTTTACCGATGAGGCCCAATTTCATTTAAAAGGATTTGTGAATAAACAAAACAGGGGAATGTGGAGCACTGAAAACCCGTTTGTGTGTCTTGCAAAACCATGCACTCTACAAACGTTGAAGTTTGGACTGGACTGTCCAGTAAAGGGATCATTGGCCCTTTTTCAAGAGGGAAACTGTTAACTCATTCCGATATATTGAATTTATACAGCAATTTATTGCCAAATTTCAAGCTGTGGAGGATGCACCAGAGAATTCATGCTTTATGCAAGCCCGTTCGCAGCGTACTACTGCGGTGTTTGAGTTCCTTGAGTAATACTTCAGTGACCGAGTCATTGCTCTCAATTATTACCGAATGACAGGCATTGGTATGAATTGGCCTCCACGTTCCTCGAATCTCAATCCATGTGACTTATTGTTGTTGAGCTACTTAAAAGACACTGTTTACTTTAAGAATCCTCAAACATTGGAACGTCTTGAACAATTCATCTGTGAGGCATGTGCATCCGTTTCGGTAGAGACTCTACCCTTCGGTTGCATCATGTTATTGTTAAGAAAGTTGACCATATCGAAACCATTGTAATGTGATTTGACCGCTGTACACAAAGCACATTTTCAGACCCTATTTCAAAGACACTTCTCTCTGACTACAGCGCCCTCTGATGTCAAGTCTTGGAACTATTTCTGCAACCAAAGTATAACAAATTCCATACCTGTCTTTCCAACATACCACTTGTTTCATCTTTCTGTCTCTCAATGTTTTGCAGTTATGTCATTTCAAAGTTGGGGAGTTCTTTCTGAAACAACTTGTAATTATGTGAGCAAGAAGTATTTTTATACTAACTCGGGGCTTCTCTACATCTTCGCAATCGAATATTTTCTTTTCTCTTGTATAGTTTTTAAGATTGACACGCTAACCTCTAATTTGATCCCTATTAGACGCAGTAAGCATTCTCATAGAACAGTGGCACTTACTAAAATTATTTTAATAGCCTAAATCTTTTACAGACGAGTACTCGCGGGCCGCACTTATATTGTAAAAGCCTTATTATATAACGATCTATTATAAACTTATTATTAATAAAAAACATATTAGGTTGAACCAGGGGTGTAGTTCAGGGTATACAATAATATGCGACGTATAATTTTCGTATACCTTTTAGATAAATTTCGTAAGAAATACTACCTATTACATTCTCCCCTATGTTGGAATTTCTGAACAATTTTGACAGATCTACGCCGATCATGACTCCCAAAACCACCCCCAGTTCAAAACTTTATCTATCTATCGATATCACTTTTTTATGGACGCCATAACATTAATAATTCTACTCAAATTTCTTTCAAACTGATACATAAAATAAAGAGGCATAAAATCTCGATCAAGTTCGTTAATGGGTCAAATCGAACCAAGGGTGAGGAAATGGGTGGTATTTTTGTTAAAATAGAAAAACCCTCATAACTTCTTAATTATGATACGTATCGAATCATTTTAAAATTATTATAACTTCCAAAAAAAGGGCCGAAAATGTATTTATGACTGATTTTTTATATCATTAAAAATGGCATCACGGGGGTAGGGGGTGAAATAGGGTTTAAGGAAAAAAATTCATAACTTCGTCAATTCACAAGATATCAAACCCGCTGAAATTTATTATAAATCCTCTTAATATTATCTACAACTTTTATATTGACAAGTTTTTTATAGGACCAAACCTTACAGCAAAGGAAAAAAATCCCTGCTGGCTCCGTCTACAGACACAAGTAGATTTCAAAGTGGGCGGTCCCAACTGCCGCATTATGGCAAAAAGGTTATTTATTCTGCAATTCTCAATAAACAGGCTCCCCGCGGTTTGCGTCTTCAAAATCTACCTGTGGCTGTAGGCCAAGCCGTCAGGTATTTTTTAATAACTCCGTATACCCTCCTTAGTTATAGTGTATACTCTCTGGTGCATACCTTCTGCAATATGGCGTATACCCTCTGGGTTTTTTTACAACGACATCACTGGGTTTAATCAATGTTAACAACTGGGTTTAACCAATGCAGTTAATATTAACTGCGGGATAGATAAACTTCATTAGTTAACCCATTTTAGGCATGAAATGTCGCATACGACACATAACTTTAATTTTCCTTTCTCCGTTGCATTGTTTTACTACAGATATATATTTGAGTTGAATGAAAAACTAGTTAAATAAAAGAGAAAATGTAGTATTGTAACCCTTTCAGGGTCAATGTGCGAAATCTAAAATATTGAAATCATTGAATGTCACCAGAATTTACGAACAAATTAATTTGAAAAAAAAAATTCTCCACGTACATTGTAAAATCACAATTTTATTCAAACAATTTGGGAATTCATTCAAACATTCTATTTGGCAGGCTGGTATTAAAGTTAAAGGATAGAAATTGTATTTTCAACTGCCCTTCAAAGAGTTAAGTTTTTTTCCCTATAAATATTCGTTTAATTAAACATTTGCTAATTTATATTTTTTCCTTTTGGTATTTTATTTCTTTACTTTTCATAAATTCGGAATAAAACTTCATCTCTATCTAAACGTTTCTAAATTTAAAAAAAGGTTTATTTCCTAAACATAAATCAAGTGAACTTGAAATAAAGTATTTCTTAACAAAAGCTATTATTTAAGAGTTTCCTCTTAACTATTCTTGTTTTAAAACTTTCAAATAAGCTGGGTTTTCAATGACCACGAATTTTTTTTATCTGCTGAAGAAGACTCAATATTTCCTCTTGTTACCGTTCTGTTATAATTTTCTTTTTATTACCTTAAGTATAGTGGGGGAAAAATGTATTTCAATTACCACAATAAAATAGGAAACTTTACTTTTCACAGTAAATATGAAGGGCGAAAAGGTGTTATCAAAATGGAACAACTGCAGTAAAAAAGGAAAATATTTCTCAATAAAAGCGATTCTTTAAGAGTTTCCTCTTAACTATTCTTGTTTTAAAACTTTCAAATAAGTTGGGTTTTCAATGACCACGAATTTATTTTATCTTCTGAAAAAGACTCAATATTTCCTCTTGTTACCATTCTGTTATAATTTTCTTTTTATTACCTTAAGTGTAGTGGGGAAAAAAATGTATTTCAATTACCACAATAAAGGAAACTGCAGCTTTTTACTTTTCACAGTAAATATGAAGGGCAAAAAGGTGTTTTTAAAATGGAACAACTGCAGTAAAAAAGGAAAATATTTCTCAATAAAAGCGATTCTTTAAGAGTTTCCTCTTAACTATTCATGTTTTAAAACTTTCAAATAAGTTGGGTTTTCAATGACCACGAATTTATTTTATCTTCTGAAAAAGACTCAATATTTCCTCTTGTTACCATTCTGTTATAATTTTCTTTTTATTACCTTAAGTGTAGTGGGGAAAAAAATGTATTTCAATTACCACAATAAAGGAAACTGCAGCTTTTTACTTTTCACAGTAAATATGAAGGGCGAAAAGGTGTTTTTAAAATGGAACAACTGCAGTAAAAAAGTAAAATATTTCTCAATAAAAGCGATTCTTTAAGAGTTTCCTCTTAACTATTCTTGTTTTAAAACTTTCAAATAAGTTGGGTTTTCAATGACCACGAATTTCTTTTATCTTCTGAAGAAGACGCAACATTTCCTCATGTTACCATTCTGATAATTTTTTTTTATTATCTTAAGTTTAGTGAGGGAAAAAAATGTATTTCAATTACCACAATAAAATAGGAAACTGCAGCTTTTTACTTTTCACAGTAAATATGAAGGGCGAAAAGGTGTTTTTAAAATGGAACAACTGCAGTAAAAAAGTAAAATATTTCTCAATAAAAGCGATTCTTTAAGAGTTTCTCTTAACTATTCTTGTTTTAAAACTTTCAAATAAGTTGGGTTTTCAATGACCACGAATTTCTTTTATCTTCTGAAGAAGACTCAATATTTCTTCTTGTTACCATTCTGTTATAATTTTCTTTTTATTAACTTAAGTGTAGTGGAAAATAAAAATAGTATTTCAATTACCGCAACAAAATAGGAAACTACTGCTTTTTACTTTCTGCAGTAAATATGAAGGGCGAAAAAGTGTTTTTAAAATGGAACAACTGCTGTAAAAAAATAAAGTATTTCTTGAACCTAAACAAACATTAGTCAACCACTACGCCATTATTACTTACCCATCATACGTTTACATAGGGTAAGTCTTGTAATCGTTTTGAAAATCGAAAACAAATATTGACGGATTTACACGTTTTAGACACTGGAGATTCCGAAAAACATATTTTTAGAAAAAAAAAATTGACGTCCGTCTCTCTCTGTGTGTGACGGTGTGTCTGTGTATCTGTGTGTGTGTGTGTAAACTCTCTATCTCCCGAAAAAATTGAGATAGAGGCTTGAAATTTGGTATGTACTTAGTATGTAATAATGGGAAGAAGCTTAATGAATTTCAGTAACCTCGATTATCCGGAACTACTTCTTTCGGACTCTCGAAATATTCGTTCTGATAAAAGGTATATAAAAATTTTCGAAATTGTTTATTTTAAGGAGTGAATATAAAATACAATAAAAAAACATAAATTTTGCATAAAAAATGAAGTCAATCGGATAATGAGTTGCCGAGATATTTGTGATCTTATTTTCCACACTCTTCTATTTTTCATGATCCTGTATTTCATTCAAATTTCAATACAAAGATATATTTTTTAATTGGAAATGAGACGCTTCAACCTATGAAGAAAACCGTTAGTTAATAGGATTATCAAGTTTGGAGTTAGAAGAATGTTTCTTTTACGCAATTCAGTAATAGAGCATTTAAAGTTTATGACATCATAAAGCCACGATTGTATTTGAATTGCAATGCATGTTATAAATAGTTTACACACGTTTTATTTTCATATTTCATATTATGCATATTATTGGTAAGCATTCATGCCATGATGGGTAAGTATTACGGTGGGCCCAACGACTAATTTAATAAAATGCGCAGCTTTAATTAATTTTTGCATTTTACAACACATAAGAAAATTGTTTAAAACTGTTTTAATTTTCTACTAACCGTTCTATGTTTCTAAAAATATTTGAATATACTTCAATATATATTTCAATTATCACAGAAAAACAGAGAACTAATTACTGCTTTTAATTTTCTACATTAAACATGAAGGGCAAAAGTGTGTTTTTAAAATTAAAAAAATGCTGTAAAATAAATAAAATATTTATTGTACCTAAAACCAACATTAGCCAAACACTACGTCATTATTTAATAAAATGCGTTGTTTTAATTAATTTTTGCATTTGCATTTTTCAACGCATAAAAAAATTATTTAAAACTGTTTTAATTTTCTACCAACTGTTTCTAAAAATACTTGAATTACCAATAGTTTCTAAAAATACTTGAATATAAAAAAATTTATACACATTGTTGAAGCACGCTACAGCATATTTTGAGCAAGAGTAAATTTAGGGATATTATGCAAGATCATAAATAATAATTTTGATAAATTAACTGCCATAATGGTAATTGATTGAAGCGCATTTTAATGACGTTGTGTATTTTTACTGAAAGTGGAATGTACATACATTTCTGAGATGCACCGCAGATTACTGACAATAAAAAAATCTGCCAAATGTGAGTTTTACTCGCGTATAAAAAGTTCCGTACAATAATTTTATTGCATACAAATCGCAGTAGTACAAAAATCGTTGCTAAAAGAATAGAACGTGGAATATTTATCACTATAATTCTCCTTACCTAAAACAAAGATCTTTTTACAATGTTTAAATTGGGCATTGTGCAAGAGTGCTGCAAAATGAAGCAGAAGAGTTGCAAAGCCGCCTTTGTCCGTGCCGCGTTTTTCTCGATAGGTTTTTATTTAATATATCGGTTAATTACTGACAAATATTATAGAAAATCATTATCAACGATCTTTGGATAATTCCGCGTGAATAGGAATCTCCAGCGCCCCGCAACTTCCCCACTGAGTGCCCGCAAAGTAAAGTTTGGTTGTAATGGAAAAATGCGATTTTCTCAAAAACTGTGCGACCTTGAATAATCGCTATAATTTCCCTGCAATGTTTAAATACACTCCTACAATTCTTACTTTTTTCCTAATTTTAGTTTCAATAAACTCGGATTGGAGTCGGGACATATTTTTCAAGTACATTTTCGACGATACATCTGAAAATATAATACCTAAAGTTAAAACAAATGTACTTTTGAGTTCAGTGTTACGAGATCTTCCACACGATATACAAAAAGAAACAAAAAAATTTCAATTAATTGAATTAGGCATCCCTAAATTTTTCAGAAATACTTTTCTGAATGGCTAATAATCTATAAATAGGTGGGTCAATATCTTTTACAACTTTCACAAGTTTGAACTTTCCACTTTTCATAGTTTATGAGAAAAACAGCTGTAACAGGCGGACAGACAGATACAGGAGTAATCTTATAATGGTTCCGTTTTTATTTTTTAAGCACGGAACCCTAAAAAGGAAAACAAACTTTTACAGGCCACATAAAATAATATAGGTGCATAACCAACAAAAGGTGATAGTAATTATATCTTCAAATATATATTTAAAGATATTATAGTACGTCAAACGAGTATTTTTATCACCATTCATCTGCAATTTCCATCTTTGAGATAACTGGTTAAATAATTGAGGAATTTAATAACTTAATGCGTTTTTCAATGAACAGCAATATACAGATTGTTTAAAAGTTTAGGCAACCACTAAAACATGATAAAAAAATTGTAAAGAGTAATATTTGGAATAATTTCAGAATAAATATTCAAATTGTAATTGAAATTAAAAGTAGTAGAGATACTCTAATGATTTCCTTAAAATTATTTATTTAAAAATATACGCATTTTTTGTTTGTGTTATAAAACCAATGTCTCAACAGTTTAGGCATATTATGCCTAAAAAAAGCTAACATATGTTGGATTGGTGTCACACACAACCAACTAACCATTCCAAGAAATCAACCGCAGTATTAAAACTAATGCCGATAACTACGGAATTCACAAAAGAGAAATTTTAAAGATACATAAGTTGCAATCGAAAAATAAGGCCATTATTGAAATTTCTAGAATATTAAATTGTTAAAAAAGAGGGATATACAGAGTACTTGCTATAAATAACAAATTCGTCCGAAAACCAAGAAACGGGCGGCCACGTTCAACAAGAATTCAGACTGGTTGATAAATGGGGAGATTGACGCCAAAGCAAAATATGTCCATAAGACAAATAAACATAATATCGATGTTAATATCTCAAAGGACACAATACATAGTTGCATAAGAGACTGCAAGTACATTGTTTGAAAAATATATTTTGAAAACCGCGCCTAAAATCACCCCATAAACAGGCAGAATGGTTTGAGGTCGAAAGTACATGTCGTACAGGGACAAGGCACATGGATCCTCATACAATTCAGCAACGAAAAGGAGTGGAATCTGGATATTGATAGGGGGAATTGATCAGGATATTGATGGTGGGTATGATCAGAGAAACACAGCAAGGTACTTCCTCTGTTGATGACAAAGCAGTAAAACTGAAGAATTTACTAACCCAGGATCGGTTGATTCCATACGGTTCAATGAAGAATCGCAAAATGAGTCTCCTTCCCCAAGGCGCCGCGTGATTTCCAGCCACAACGACAGTAGTCCGCCAGCCAGAACAACAAAGAAAGAGGGAACACAAGGTGAACCCCAACGGCGACTTCCATTCGAATAACCCACTGAGACTGGTAGTATACCACACACGGAATACTGGGACGAAACCGGAAACATCTGCACACAGGTGGACCAGGTCGCTAGTGTTACGCCTTGAAAAAAAGCAACAACCCCCCCCCTACCCCAGGTTCTACAGTCACACCGCTTAAAGACAAAAATATCTCTCGCGTTACGCCTTGAGGGCACGCGACAATTCTCCTCAGGTATCATAGGCACCAAAGTTATCGAGGGTACCCCGCTTAAAGGTCTACATGATCAAACAGAGCTGTGCGAAAGGATCGCCCCTCAAGACCACAGGGAGTGAATCAAAGAGCCATCAACGGCGTACCAGCCGCATACCTATATCGGCAACGACCACACTGTAAAAAATCTTCAGCTTTTACTGCATAGTCACTCCACTTCTTTTATAGATTATGTCTGTTTTGACCAATGAAAATGCTCCATAATATATTAAAGTAACCGTTTTCTCTAAAAGCGGTGGAGTGTGTCTGCAGCAAGAGCCGAAGATTTTTAACAGTGCAAAGCGCCGACGACAGCACTGCACTTGCGTAACTAGAAGCCGTAATACAATCGATGTTTCAGCAGGAGGAGATATATTATAAAAGCTTTTTGCTAGAAAGCAAAAAAAAAAATAATTTGTACTTCGGGGACTCTCTCCTAATGCTAGAATTGATCTAATTAAAGAATTTCTGGATATGGAGGAAATTTAGTTCATCTCAATTCAGTAACTTACAAGAGGCAACCCTAAAAATAAAGGCCTGTTGCCTCTATTCTTAGTCCAAATACCTAGTTTAACAGATTCTGCCAAAATATTTCAAGTGACTGAGATCATGGGACTGAAGGTACAGTTCAAAAAGTATCGGGGTCGCAAGGGACCACAGAAATGTCACCGTTGTCAAGGATTCTTCTACTCTGATGCGGCATGTCAGCTTAGATTACAATGTATGAAATGCTCTGGTGAGCACACTTCCGCTGACTGTGCCCGAAATCCCTGATCAACAGTCCAAAATTAAGAACCTCGCCCAGAAGCAAAATAAACCAAATTCCCCTCCTGCAAGGAACGTTAATGATTGCACTTTCATTTGTGAAAGTCGCAAGAGTCGTTGTCGTTGAACCACCCGTTTCCACTACTAGTAACTCCAACCAAATTACATTTGCTCCCAAAATTGATGCTATTTCGGACGTTGATTTCATAAAAGAATTCTACAAACACGAAAGCTCAGTATGGTAAACATATTGTTAACCAAAACTTACAAAAACTGTCTAACGCAACTCCGTAATGCCTCAAGGGAAGTTGATTGTTGTTTTAAACTCTATATGGCTTTACCAAGTATTAAAAGATCTAGTTAATGTTTTTCCAAATTGCTATATTTTCCGATTAGCTCCTGTTTTTGGAACATTCCCAGCCTCAAGAAATTTGTATTCTCTCACCATTGGCATATGGAACGCTTATGGGATTAAAAATCATGCCACTGAGTTAAAGAATTGTATGTCTTGTAAAAATTTTGGTATCATGATAATCTCCGAAACCTGACTCTGGGGTAACGCTGTCCGGTACGCCAACTATGTTCTTTATAATGTAGACAGACCACCTGCAGTTGGCACCCGTCCTGGTGGCGGCACAGCTGTTTATGTTAAAATTGGTCTCAATGCAACTCTCGCTAAAGCCCCCCAATTTCAATGCAATCAGGCCACTGCTATTGTTTTAGAATTTCCCAACATCCCCCATCTTTTGATTGCAGCAATCTATAAGCCCCTGACAGGGATAATCGTCTGCTGGAGCAAGATCTCCCAGCTAAAAATTAACGGCAGTTTTTCTACAGAAGTTAAGTGTTTTTGAAGTTTTTCTAGTCAAATGTAGATTTTCTATAGTGCAATTTCGACTGTAAAAATACTTCAGTTATTTTCTAGCTAATGTGATGTAATTCTGCAGTAATTTATTTCAAAAATACTCTGAGCTATTATCTGCAAAAATACTGTAGTTTATGTGAAACCATTTTACAACCTTTCAAATATACACTAAAACACTTTTTATTTTGCTTAAAAGACGTCAACATAAACATTAAAGATGTTAAAATTTAAAATTTACATGTTTCGATTTGTTCATCAAATCGTCATCAGAATATACACAAACCACAAATACAATGTACATAAAAAAATAGAGATTAAATTAATTAAAAACCAGAGAGTCTGAACAGTCACTATGTGAAAGAAGGAACAACGCCCTCTATACTTTTAATTTTAACACCGCTCTTAGATCCATCTACAGACCGCATCCCACTATTATTCAACCACTCAACCCAAATCTTCGAAATATTAAATGACAACGTATTATTACATGCTTTCGAGCTGCTTAAATAAATTTCAATAGATTTCCTCACAAAAAGTTGAAAATAAAAACTGGAACTATAAATCAATTTAGCCTCATTAAATAGGATGTTGATGCTCTCTCTATTATTTAATCTTGATAAGGCAGTATTCCTTCTCCCATACTTAATATATGCAATATGCTCCTTACATCTAACATTGAATTTCCTCTGTGTCACACCAACATAATAATTCCTAACATCCCCCTCCCTAATAAATGGAATAACAGAAATACCCTAAAGGTCACCCTTACTGACAGGATCAATTCTCGTGCTCAAAACCGTCTTTAACTTCGGGGGAGCCCTCGCGAATAAACTCAAACCAAACGCTTTTAAAGGAAATTTTATAAACTCAAATAAACCCGGATAATAACTCATAACCACTCTCTTCAACTTAACATCACTATTACTATATTTTCAACTTTTTGTGAGGGAATCTATTGAAATTTATTTAAGAGCTCGAAAGCATGTAATGATACGTTGTCATTTAATATTCCGAAGATTTGGGTTGAGTGGTTGAATAATAGTGGGATGCGGTCTGTAGATGGATCTAAGAGCGGTTTTAAAATTAAGTATAGTGGGCGTTGTTCCTTCTTTCACATAGTAACTCTTCAGACTCTCTGGTTTTTAATTAATTTAATCTCTCGTTTTTTATGTACGTTGTATTTGTGGTTTGTGTATATTCTGATGACGATTTGATGAACAAATCGAAACTTGTAAATTTTAAATTTTAACATCTTTAATGTTTATGTTGACGTCTTTTAAGCAAAATAAAAAGTGTTTTAGTGTATATTTAAAAGTTAATTCTAATGGACGTACAGTAGAACTCCAATTATCCGAACTCCGACTATCCGAATCGCTGATTATCCGAATTGCTTTCAGAATTTCAGAAATTTTTTTTAAAACGGAAACGTACTGCGATTCGCAAAATAATGATTCTGTCTACTCGCGCTATTGCTCTTCCCTCCGCGGAAGAGGCAGGAGAAGATGAGGCTGACGTGCCACTTGAGGAATTCAGAAATCTGGATGTTCAGAATGTTCCTGGAATTCCTGGATGTTCAGAAGTTAGAGTTGAAGATATAGGAGTGGTGTGTGATTCGTCAGATCCTGGGTTTCAAATTCTAAATGTGGATGAACTTATTGAAAGTGTGAGAGAAGAAAATGTCGAGGAAGAAGATGATCTTAATGTCGAAATTGAAGCAGACATGGGACCATCAGCTAGTGAAGCATTTGCCGGCCTTGAAACTGCGTTGAAGTGGACGAAGCGTCAGTCTGAGTGTGACCACATGCAACTTCTTACTGTCAAGCGGATGCGCGACTTGGCTGCCCGAAAACGGATGAAGACTGTCAAACAGCTTACTTTAACCGAGATATTCAGCAAGCAATGACTTTCATTTACAGTACGGTACGTGCATAATGTACTAATGTACAGCACTTGTAAGTACGCTTAACATGTAAAAGTGTTGCCTTTTCATTTTATTAATTAAAAGCTCTTTTTCTTTAAAAATAGTTTTTTTCTCCCATTTTCAACGGAAAAACCCCAATTATCCGAATTTTTGATTATCCGAATGGGGTCCGGTCCCAATTGATTCGGATAATTGGAGTTCTACTGTATTTTGACTCTCCACTTTATTTGAAATATAATAACATTTGAATCATTTTACAACCATCAATTAAAAAAATAATGATACTTTACATTTGTAGTAAAACTGCTGTAAATTGGAAGTATTTTTACAGTTATTAATTCAGAAGTATATTTTCTGATGTATCTGCAGTATAACTGTAGTTACTGTGATGTGATTTTACAGAACTTACTTTATAGAAAGCTTGTGTTATTTTTTCTGTAGTTTTTCTGCAGTTTTAAAAATGATCTTAAAGCTTTTCAGTTTTTTTTATTGTTGCATGACTCACAATTTACTTTATTAATAATAATTAATACTGTTTTCAAGACTTCTATTTTAAGGTTCTAATTTGAGCACCTGAGAAAGTCCTCCCCTCCCCCCTTCTTTAAGTGAAACAAAACAAATATATTCAAAGATATTAAACTTTAAAATTCAAAACAAAAATACATTTAAAAATCAATCAATGTTGTTTATCATTAAAATGTTAGACCTAACCAGGGACCGACTTACAGATTTTGGGGGCCCTGGGCAGAAACCTAATAGCGGCCCCCTATAACATTTTAAGTGCAAAACTAATGCATTAAAACCATATCGTCTATTATACTAATTTACTATTCATACAGTGAGTATTATATCATTATCTTACGCATTAATTTAAAAAGTGAAAGTGCTATGAACAATAGACATATTATAATTCATATTATAAAATTCAATTAAAACGTCTAATTATATAAAATAATTAAATACATATTTTAAATAAAAATATAATTAAATATATATAAATATAATTAAATATATATAGATATAATTAAATATATATTTAAAATAAAAATATAATTAAATATATATTTTAATATATAAAATAAATATTTTCTCACGTCTCATTTTTACCTCGCAAGTCAAATTACCTCTAACCTGGAAGTTCAGTTGACTGCAACTAGGTATTCCATGATGCTAACTACATTGTTCAATGTGGAACCTATTTGAATGCATTGCTTAAACTTAATTCTAGTTTGAAAATGTTTAACGTCGGTTAAATTAACCTACATTGTACGGAAGTTTAGTGTGATGTTGGCAGGTATGTCATTGTTACGAATCGACAATGCCTCTAACCATGCAAGACCGTGCTTTTCGTTAAATGTTATTATGAATGCAATAGCAATGAACGGCGTGCTTTGCAAAGGTATCGTTTAGTAAGAGGAATACGCGGAGGACCAATGACACCGCAGAGTTTAAGGTAAATAATGGCAAAGTTTAAAGCAACAGGTTTGTTATCTATTGCACCTGGGAGAGGAAGGAAACCTGTTTCTGTGGAAATCGAGGAGGTTGTTGCATTAGCAGTGGAGGAAACAACAATGGAAAGCACACACGGGCCGAATCAACGTACCATGAAGTGCGGTGTACAAAACTGTCTTTAAATTGCTGCAGTTCTACCCATACAATATGAAAATTTTTCAAAAACTTCAACGTAACGATCCTGTTGCAAGAGAATCTTTCGCTTTGGAATTCCTTGCACGGATGGCAGTGGACGAACATTACTTATGGAACAATTTGTAGACAGATGAGGCCCATTTTAACCTAAATGGCAATGTCAACACACATGACTGCAGGATTTGGGCCAAAGAAATTCCTCATGTTGTGTACCCAGTTCCATTGCATTCTCCTAAAGTCACCGTTTGGTGTGGTATAACATCAAGTTTCATAATTGAACCATTTTTCTTTGAAGAGCTGTCAATAGCTGGACCTGTTACATGCAATGTGACTGCAGCTCGCTTAGCTTTAATGTTAAGACTTTTCGTCATACCTGAACTACAGGAACGTGGCATTTTAGACTCCACGATTTTTATGCAGGACGAGGCCCCACCGCACATTGGTACATGTGTCACACAGTTACTTAAGCAACATTTTACGAATGAACGGATTATAGGCCGAAACTTCTCCACTTCTTGGCAACCCCGGTCACCAGACTTGAAACCCTGAGACTTTTTGCTATGGTGTTATCTAAAAATCACAGTTTGGGGTGATAATCCCAACAATTTGGTGGAATTGAAATATGCGATACACCGACATGTCCGTAACATTGCTCCTGATATGTTAAGAGCTACTGTTGAGAATGCAGTAATAAGATTTCACATGCTTTCGGAAAATGGTGGACGCCACATTGAACATACTTGTAACACGTTTCAGAAACGATTAAACACATTTTAAACCTATGTCTTCACGTCTTATTTCGTTTAACAATATTGCAAACATGCACAATTTCCCCCTACTGGTGAGTATTTGAACTTTTTTTTTTTTTGGCTAGAAAAAAATTCCCATAACCGAATTTAAACTATTACCAAGTTTGATAACATACGGCTCAGTAATTTTACTTTTATGACCATTTCAAAATGGAACTTTGATTATATCCAGCCTGTATATGTTCAACGAACAAACAAACATTTAGTACTATATTTCTATCATTGCAGAGATCGTGCTGGTGACGTTTGACCTGTTAATTGTAGAGCAATCAAATGATCAGAAATCAAGTGTACAGATGGAGTCATAGGGAACAACAGTTGCATTTAGCTGTAAAGCTCATAAACAAACCAGGTTTCCCATCAACATGATCACTTAACACAACAATCTTACACTGTAAATAAATTTCAGCTTTTGTTGCATAGTCACTCCACGGCTTTTATAGAATATCGCTATTTGGACGAATGAAAATGCTCCATAATATAGTAAAGTAACCGTTTTCTCTAAAAGTGGTGGAGTTTGTCTGCAGCAGAAGCTGTAGGTTTTTAACAATGTAGGTAAGCAATGTCTGTTATCGAAAGTCTGGATAATTACCGGCTCCAAACGCTACGAGTAACACGCAAAATGTCACGTGATCTCGGTCTCTGAAAGCTTCCGGTTACCCATGTGTTTCCCTAGTAACTCAGGTGTATGATCAGTGAACGCGCCCTACGTATATTCATTATTGGACATAATAATATTATCCAATATTACACATACCAGAAGGACCCGTACGAAGCTTTACTTCCTGGTACGCTTTAGCACTAATTTTTAATTAACTGACTAAAAAAAAAAACGCGTTTTAACGAAATGTGAGTGCACTATGTCAGAAACTTGTTGAAAAACTTTTCGTATGATACCTTATTCATCATTCTATGGTTTGTATGTGAATAGAAAATCGGATGTTGACAACAGAAGTCATATGTATGATAATTGCTTGTGTATAAGAAAATGGGAATAGATTGCCGGACAAATTTTTGCCAAATTTTCTTATCTGGCCAAGGTAATTTCTCTAGGTTGCCAAAACCCCTACACTGAGAAAAAAAACTGAATTATAAAATAATTTAACACTGAATCAGACATTTAGTGAATTTATATGAAAGCCATTCCTCAGATTTTGCAAAACTGTTCCAGAAATGTCTTAACCCTTTCAGGGGCAAACACTTGTGCTCCTGTAACGTTGAATTCTCAACGGAATTTAGGAAAGAATTTAATTCAAAATAAGGAAAAGCAATATTTCCCCCTTTTTCCCCCCTGTCAAAGTTTAAAAAGTAAAATTTAACTAAAAGTTTCTGGTTTGAGTCGGATTAAAATTAGGTGGTACATAATATATACCACAGCCCCTCAAAGGGTTAAATACATAAATAAATATTTGGTACACCCCTTTTTTGCAAGCCTATGGGAACGTAAACATGGGATGTCCAAGCTTCATTGTCCGGCAACTATTTAAGCGACGTCAGACTTCTCTGGGGTGTATTAACGGATTAATGAAATATTAAAAAATAAATAATTGCAATTTTTGTAAATCCTAATGAAATGTATATCTAGAAGATATTAATGGATATCTAGAAGAATATAATTGGAAGATAATCTTTAAATTATGTAATCTACTGGTGCTCCGATACAGTACACATATATACACAGCCATGATTAAACAAAGAAAACAAATAAACAGTAGGTAACGCACGCGTAAAAATTAAATAAAAGCCCGATTAAAATCTCGATATTTTTTCAAAAAGTACGCGCAAGAAATAAATTAACAATCGTATTTTAATTGCATTAGAGGATGATGTCATCCGATAATGTATTTTATTTTTGTGGCAATACTGATTTGTGAAAACCTTTCATTTCTATTATGAAAACAATGTCGATTTAATTTTTAATTAACAGCAATTTTTAATCGAAAAACATGTTTTTAAAAAAATGTAAGCGTACTATGTCACAAGCCGGTTCAAAAACCTTTCATATGGTATCCAATTCGTCGTTCTGCGTTTCATATTTTCTTAGAAAAAGGGATGTTGACAGGAAAAATAATATATATGATTATTAGGGCTTAAGGAAACAGCTTCTGAACATGCTTCGTTATTGTTAAATGAATGCCACACCGAAAAAAAACTAACTTAAAAAATTAAACTGATACAGATATGCGTCAAATTCATTCACGTATCTTGATAAATTTTCACAAACTTGGAAAAATTAAAATAACCGTTTAGAAGAATTATTTTGTAAATTTTTAGCAAACTATCAAAAATAGAGGTTTTTTATTGTTTAATCAGGTTTTGCGAAATTACGAAATTTTTTCTTAATTTTTTTCTTAAATTTTTCCTAGGTAGTATTGCTATGAATAACTAAGTTTATTTTGCTCAGTTCAGATATCAAAGCGAGCGAATGTGATGGTGCGTCGAAATTCTACGCTGATGTCGAATTCAATGAATGAGAAAATTTCTGTTTCTATAGATACTAACATCCTCTTCGATATCGAAATATCTCATTATATATTAATTCCTTAATAGATGCGATTCCGCGAATTGTTGAAATAGCTTCATGTTTAGAGATTTGGTCAGGTAGATCTTTCGACATTTTAGAAAACCGATAAAAAAGGTTGCCTGTAAAGAGAGTTGTGATATACAAACAGAGCGCATGCTCAAATTAATACTTTTGTCCAAACCATGGCAAACTCACATTTCACAACTGGACAATTGTACCAAGGACGGGTTTTGATTAGAAGAGTGAGACGTCTTAAAAAACATTAGCTTGGCGATAACCTCAGACTGAAAAAGACACTTGTCAATTTGTTTTCGTTTGACAATTTATTTATTGCCCGTACGTCGGCAATCTCTTATAGAAGCACACTTGGATTAATCAGACAGATGCTTGTATTTAGAAAAATTTTCAAAAGTGTCAAATTTCGTAATAATTCAGGTATCTCGATAGCTACACTGTTAAAAATCTTCAGCTTTTGTTGCAGAGTCACTCCACCACTTTTATAGACTATCACTATTTTGACCAATGAAAATGCTCTATAATATTTTAAAGTAACCGTTTTCTCTGAAAGCGGTGGAGAGTGTCTGAAGCAAAAGCTGAAGATTTTTAACAGTGTACTGTCATTTGCGAAATAGCAGAAAATCTTCCTGTAACTACTTGATAAGAAAATATTTCTGTCTTTATAATCGAATTTATCTCATTGGAATGACTTCAACTGTTTGTGTTTTCTGACTACACTACAAAAGACACGAGGCTAACGAAAAAGAAAGGCTACCGCTGTGCTTTATGCAAATCTTTTTTTACAGACAGCGGAAGTCACGTGATGCTCTAATGCACCAATGCAGGTGTACGAAAAGAGCATCACGTCACTCTAGCGTTCTGTAAAAAAAAGATAAGTGGAATGCTCCGTGGTAGTCTGTCTTTTTCGTTAACCTCGAAAAAACACGTATTTATTGATATTGCTCTCAAATATTAGACATGGATCTTTTAATACATAGGATAGCAAACCAAGCACAAACTACATTTTCCATAAACTATATGGATCCAACTCTAATTCAGAGTCTAATCGAGCTCTCAACACTGATTAACGAATTAGTCCCTTTTGACATCCACGCTCATTATAGTAACGAGCGAGTCCATAGACGTGCAGCGATTGCTACACAAGTTGCAAATCCTGTTATTTGTACTAATATTAAGGGAAATACACTTTTCACGATGAGAACGTTTGAATTGAGACAAGGAAGTAAGATACCACTGCACGATTATCCTCAAAGGTACGGTGTTATCAAAGTGCTTCTTGGAAGTGTACACATTACCACTTACAGCCCTCGATTAAACAATCATGATCAACGAGAAATCCCTGAAGAAATAAGAAGAATGGTTGATTCGATTGATTCTCTTATACCCGTTGAACTGTCTAAGTCTGATAATGTAAATGATAGAGATGCGCCTGTTCTAATAAGTCCAGAAGTAGGCAATTACTGTGAAATACGCGCAGTTGAAGGCCCGGCAGTTATTTTTGAAGTTGTTGGACCTCCGTATGATCCGCATATGTCCAACATCCATTATTATAGTGTATTAGAAAGTAGACATCAAGGTAGAATATGGCTATCGGAAATACCAGAAGATCCCGAATATAGGTGTTTTGTGGGTACATACTCTGGTCCCCCAGTTTAATTTTAGTTCATTTTTAAATTGGTTTTTGATGTTCCTTTTATTTTTTTAGAAAGCAGTTGTAAGTCTCAATGAATATTTTCTTTGATATAAAAAGCAAATAACTGAATATGTAGCGATATATCTAAATTCATTAATATTTTCTTTAGTGAAAAATGTAGTTATATAACACTTTGTACTTAACTCAACTATTTTCTAAACCAGCTCTTATAAACATCATTGCTAACTTTCTTCATAAATTCAACGTTCTTTCTTGTGCTGTCATCAACAAATTGA
The DNA here is from genome assembly GCA_963931845.1 of Maratus michaelseni. Taxonomy (NCBI): domain Eukaryota; kingdom Metazoa; phylum Arthropoda; class Arachnida; order Araneae; family Salticidae; genus Maratus; species Maratus michaelseni. The sequence goes on along the minus strand of OZ007598.1, from coordinate 129,522,623 downwards.
ACATAATTCTATTTGCATGTATAAAAAATTTTATGTATAACTTTTATATATCCTAGAATTTTTAATAAAAGTATTTTATTGCATACAAAATCACTGTAGTAATGAACTCTTTTCAAACACTTCCTCCTTACATTCTTTAACCGTATTTTAATCTTGTGTTTTTTTATTTAATCACTTTTATTTTAAACTTTGATTCAACACTGGGCTGAACCTTTGAAAAGGAATTTAATGAATAATGAAAAAGGACCGAAACGTTACTGATGGTAAATTTAAACATTTTGATTATTAAATAAAGGTAACTGAACGCTATCGCGCTTAGATTTTCAACAAGTTTCTGGACGACTGGAGCAATGTTATTTAACATACTTCTCAAGATATCCAAGTTACGTAAATTTGAAATTTTTAAACCTATTGTCATTCTTTGATAAAATACTTTTCCTATAATTAAATTGGACCGATTTTTCTAAATTTAAAAGCTGCAATACTGAAATGAAAGAATTGGTCATTTTAGCTCGTTCTTCCATTAGAAAAGATAAGTTTCTGGCATTCCAGGGTTGAGAGTGTTTGTCGCAAAATCGGATAATCTCTAACCGTTATGGAACTATAGGGGAGATAATTACAAAATTTTGGGTTTGTTTCAGGTTGGCGAGTTAAGGAGTAATTTCGGTTACTTTTTTTAATTTAAGGAAACTCCTTATTGCATAAAGTTTCATTTTTGATAAAGTAACATTTTTACTTAATAGCTTGTCCTAATGTTGCTCTGTCAAACTCCTTTTTCTGTATCTTTTAAGCTGATAATAAACAAGTTTTCGATGCAGCTGATCCGTGAATGCCTGGACAGCTATATGCCATGATTGGGAATTAACATAAACAGATGTTCTGTTGAAGTTTACGAAAGACTTCACTGAAAACTACTTTAAACCGCACTCCTGCTAGATGGAAAGAGATTGGAGAGGGGGGGGGGGGTACTCCATTTTAAAAATTACACATTGGAAGTTTAAGAGGTCTCTTCCATAATCGTACTTCTAGTTTCTATTTTGGTTGGAAATCTGATTTCGTATATATTGAAACATACATCATCTGAATTCATTTTAAAGGTACAATTAAAATATGTAGCAATATATCTGAAATCTTATTGGTATTTTCTTAAGTGAAAAATGTAGTTATATAACATTTTGTACTGAACGGAGTTTTCTAATCTAGCTTTTATAAACATCATTCCTTAACTTTCTTCATATATTCGGCGTTCTATGTTGTGCTGTCATCAAGAAATTGAACATTTTTCTATACGCACGTGTAAAATATTTTATCTTATGTACAATGAACTTTTATATATTTAAATTTTTTAATAAGTGTTTCATTGCATACAAAATCACTTTAGAAATTTAAGCAACTGTTTTCGAACACTTGCTTCTTAAATTCCTTAATCGTATTTTAATCTCATGAATATTATTTAATCTCATTTTTAGACTTTTTAACACTGGGCTGATCCTTTCAAACAGAAGTTAATGAAATTGTATCGAAACTATACCGATAGAGGATTAATATAAATAAATCGAAGCGTACTTGATAGCGTTTAAATTTACAAGTTTTTGGACGATTGGAGCATAGTTATTTAACATACTTCTGAATATGTCAAAGTTGCGTAAATATGAAATGTACTTTGCCATTTTTCCTATAATTGGTGGGTTTTTTTTCTAAATATGGAAACTGCTTAAGAGCCTACGCTAGTCACGCGAAGAAACGCTCAAGCTAATGTTAAGTCTATAGGAAGGTTCTTAATTTTAGGAAGGCATTTTAATATTTTTTAAACTCTTTTTTGCATAGGATAGCTGATATTTATCTCTAACGTTGTTAGTTTATACTTTTTGGTTAGTTTTTTTATAAGTGGACATTTTAAATTTTGAAACCGGTTCTGAAAGTGAAAGTACCCTTATACAAAAAAACTGGAACCATGATCGAAAAAGTAAACTAACAACGTTAGAGATCGCCCTCAAGTATCCTATACAAATAAAATCATTTAAAAAAATATTAAAATGCGAACGAGAAATCGCGCAAGAACCTTCCCCATAGACTTAACTTTAGCTTGAGCGTTTTTTAGCTTGACTGATGTGGGCTCTTAATGGCTCTTACACGTCATTTTGATCTTTCCCGAGGCTAACGAAAAAGAAAGGCTACCGCGGTGCTTTACGCGTGTCTTTTTTACGGACCGCGGGAGTCACGTGATGCTCGAATGCACCAATGCAGATCTACGAAAAGAGCATAACGTCACTCTAGCGGTCTGCAAAAAAAGATAAGTGGAATGCACCGCGGTAGCCTGTCTTTTTCGATAGCCTCGGATCTTTATAAGGCTAACGAAAAAGACAGGCTACCGCGGTGCATTCCACTTATCTTTTTTACAGACCGCTAGAGTAACGTGTTGCTCTTTTCATACACCTTCATTGGTGCATTCGAGCATCACGTGACTCCGGCGGTCTGTAAAAAAAGGTATGCGTAAAGCACCGCGGTAGCCTTTCTGTTTCGTTAGCCTCGGATCTTTCTTCCATTCGAAAAGTTAAGGGATGATTTTCTGCCATTCCAGGGTTCCAGTGTGGAGATAAGTACAAAACTTCGGATTTGTTTGAGGAATGATTTCGGTTACTCTTTGTTAATGCAAGGAAAACGCCATATTCCATAAAAAACCTTCATTTTTGATAATTTAACATTTTTACTTAATAGCTCGTCGTAATGTTGCCCTGTCAATCGCCCTTTTCTATAATTTTTAAGCTGATCATTAACAATTTTTCGATGGAGCTGACACTTGAATGCCTGGATAGCTACATTCCAGGAATGAGAATTAACATGAGCAGATGTTTATTGAGTGTTTACGAAAATACATTACAGAGAACTACTTTGAACCGCACTCCTGCTTTGTGGAAAGAGAGTGGGGTGGGGTACTTAATTTTAAAAGTTACTCTCGGATCCAAAATTACACATTGGAAGTTTTGAGGTCTCTTCCAAAACCATATTTGTAGTTAATATTTTGGTTAGAAACCTTCTCTTGTAAATTAAAGCACATAAATTTACATCTGAATTCATTAAAGGTACAATTAAAGAACAAGTTATATCATAGATACAAATTAATACAAAAAACCAAACACGCGTAAAAAATTAGTCTGGGCCAACACTACCAGCGAAACGTGCTGTTGCTTTCACCACTGAGCTAATCTGGCAAATATTGGCCAAGCGATGGTTGAAGCAACAGCACGTTACGCTGCAGACCAAAGCTAGATTCTTGGCCCCGTCTCATTTTTCACTCGTGATCTATTGATAGTAATTGTCCAAAGTAAGTTCTTTTAATTTATCTTGTACTGTTAGTCTTCGGGATTTGTAGTAAAGCTGTCGTATTAAGCTATATATAAAACTTTAAGTAAATGTGTAATTTTGTAGCGGACGGTCCATTTAACCCTGCGATAGTCGTATGTGTATCGTTGTGAAAAAGCCGCTATTTTCTTCTAAGTTTAAAAAAAAAGAGTAGATTCGGAACCTGTGTCGATTGGCTATATCTACTTTACTCCCACCGCTATCACTTTTTCACCCGTGGAAGTTTCTCTTGACCCGGACAATGCATTCAAATTTTATAAGTGGAAAATAGCGCCTTGGATCGGTTTTGGATACATATGCGATTAACGCAGGGGTTAAACAATGTGCTTCGCAAAACTAGAGGTTAATAAAATTAACTCTAATATAATATTCTTGAGCACTGAAGATATGTGTGACAGGAAATAACTCGGGTGCACTTGAAATTCAATTAACCCTTAACTACTGTTAGTGATCTTACAGACAGTAATTTTCCAAAAGAAATTTGGGGAGAACCCGAACCGATGCAGAACTCTATTCAACGATCCCGTGGTGTCCCTCTATTCAGACTATTTTTATATTTCAATATATACGCCCATTTTCTAAATAAAAGAAAATTTGTATGAGAGAATTGTAGTTTACATTAAATAATTGCATTGAAACTACTTTCATTTTGGTCAGATGGTTGAAATAAGTGGGTTTCGGTCGACGTTTGTTTTGTCTGGGCCGAAAATTTGTCTCTGTAGTTAAGGGTTAGCTGTAGCTGTGAAGGTAATCCCTCACCTTATATCAGATGATTTAACAATTTTGAAATATGGGAAGATATTTGCACATATTAAAATGGAATTGGATATGGTGACTGTTTGAACTTTAATGCTAAAACGTGCATTTCATAGATTTAGTAAAAGTACGTAAATCTGAAGTGCATTCAAAATTTCAATGTTCTTAAAATATGCAGTTTTATGTATTTGACGTCAAGTTGTCATCATGATTCTTTTAAGTGTTAATTATGACTACATATTTTTTATTTCTAAGCCATAAATCGAGAAATTAAGAATCTGCAAATCCTGTATTTTCCTTTTAAGATAGACTTTAACCTTCTTACAGAATATCCGCTTTTAACCCTTAACTGCAATTAGCGATCTCTCACAGCTAGCTTCTTTTTTCAGTTTAACCTGTAATTTTTAACTATAGATACTGGAAGTTTGGTTATGATTGGAGCCCTAATACTATCGCTAGAGACATGAGTTTTAATTGTAGTTCTGTACAGAAAGGTTTTATACAAAATCAGTATACTAGGACTTAAACCTTTCATATTTCGATCAAACTAACTCGGAGACGTCTTACAGTAATCATGCAACATTGCTAAAAGCTTCTTTGAACAGCGCTCCCGCTAGATGGAGAGGGAGGTGTGGGGTGCTCTATTTTAAAAGTAACTCTCGGATCTAAAACTGCACATTGGAAGTTGGATAGGTTTATCTTTCATAACCATGTTTCTAGTTGCCATTTTGGGTGGAATCCTAATATCGTATTTATTAAAACACATAAATTAACATTTGAATTCTTTAAAGGTAGAATTGACCCTTTGAGCGTTAGGCCCGATTTTTTTCCATTACTAGAAGTTATGTTAGAATGGCTGTAGACAAAAATATTTTAACAATTTTTTTAACCGTATATAGAATGAGTGGATATGAAAGATGTTGTTATATAATCGAACTATGATTAAAAAATATATATATTCTGGGATTTAAAAGCATACTTATGAAAATATAGGAAAACACTGAAAGGGTTTTAAAGAACAAGTTATTTCAGTCATGCATGCAAATCGATACAATACAGCCTACACCAGTGAAAAATTATACTGGGCCGGGACTCTAACCTAGGTCTATAGCGTTACGTGCTGTTTTTCTAACCAATGAGCTAATCCGGCCGTTATTGCACAGGCGGTGGTTAGAGCAACAGCACGTTAACGCTGTAGACCAAGGTTAGAGTGCAGGCTCTGTCTAATTTTTCTCTCGTACTGGGTTTGCTGTATTAATCTCTGTCTAAAATAAGCCGATCTTTAATTGATCTCGTATTGATTGTTTTTGGAGATTGTAGTGAAGGTGTGGCTTTAAATTCATATGTAAAATTTAAATAAATATGCATTTTTGAAGTGAACGTTGTTGTTGTTGTTGGTTTGGCCCAAGGGCCTGGTGAGCAGCTTTTTATTTTTATACAGCTGACATGATCCATATAACACAGAAACCAGTCTCCTAATTTTGCACCAATTCCAGATGAGAGACCTGCATCTGAATTGGCATCCCCAGAGGTAACGCTTATATAAAACATGGAGGACATTAGAGCCACGAACAGATTTAACGTGCACTAGCTCCCATTAACGTACACGGTCCCACAACAGAGGTGTAGTCGAGTGAGGTTGCACCCTCCCAAGCGCGGACCTTGGACGATGCTGCTTGGCTTTCAGTGATCTTACGGGAACCGAGCTCTGTCCGCGCCACTGCGGGACAGTGAACGTTCCATTTAACATTGCGTCAGTTGTATGGGTATCGATGTGATAAAAGCCTCTATTTTCTTGTAAATTTTAAAATACGTAGATTCGGAACTCGTACATTTTGGCTTTTTCTACTTTCCTTCCACCGATATAACTTTTTCACCCTTGGATATTTTTCTCGAACCGGACAATGCATCCAAAATTTACAAATGGAAAATAGCGTCTTGCATCACAGATACACATGCGACTAAAGCAGTGTTAAGCAGTGTGCTTCGAAAAAGTAGAGTTTAAGATAATGATTTTTAATGTAATATTCTTTACCACTGGTGAACGGGAATTACTCTGGTGGATTTGAAAATCTATTACCCTTAACGGCTGTTCTACCTTCTGTCGTTACCCTAAGCGATCTTGCAGACCACTGTGTTTTCAATTTTTCTAAATAAAATTGGGGACTACCCGAACCGATGCAGAACTCTATTCAACGATCCCAAAGTGTCCTGAAACTATTCGGAGTATTTTTATATTTCAATATTCATCATTTTCTTAAATAAAAGCTAAAATTGGTATGACATATATATTGTAATTTACTTTTAATAATTGCATTGAAACATGTTTTACTTTTCTTTCATTTCGGGTCGGGTACAGGTTGAAATAAGTGGGTTCGGGACCTTTTTTGTGTCCCGGTCGGATTGAAAGTTGACTTCAAACTGAATCGGGTTCAGATCTGGTACAACCTAAACCGGGAAGGACTATAGCCGCTGTCAGTAGCTATGCGAAAATTTCTGTCGCAGTTGTTAAGGGTGTTGGCTGTAGCTGTGAAGGTAAGCACTCGTCGTATATCAGATTGAACAATTTTGAAATTTGGGAAGACGTTTGTACATTTAAAAAGGAATAAATAAGATATGGTGAATATCTGAACTTTAATGCTAAAACGTGCATTTCATAGATTTAGCAAAACGTAGTTAAATCGTAAGTGAATTAAAAATTTCAATGTTTTAAAATATGCAGTTTTATGTATTTCACGTCAAGTTCTAAAGTAAAGGGTCAGCTTTCATGATTCTTTTGAGTGTTAAGAATGACTACATATATATTTTAATTCTATACCATAAATTGACAAATTAAGAATCTACAAATCCAATATTTTCTTTTTAATATAGACGTTAACTTTCTTGCAGAATATCCGCTTAATCCTTAACTGCTATTAGCGGTCTTTGCAAATAGCTGCTTTTTTTCAATTTTTAGTTTAACCTGTAATTTTTAATTATAGATACTCATGAAGTTTTGTTTCGATTGGAGCCCTAATACTATCGCTAGAGACATCTGGATATATGAGTTTTAATTATAATCCTTTACAGAAAATTATTATATCAAAACAGTATATTAGGACTTAAACCTTTTATTCATCTTTCGAGCAAAGTGTCTCTGAGACAGCTTACAGTAGTTATGCGACAATTTCTGTGACAGCAATTAAGGTTTAAACTTGCTTCTAGTTTTCTATGTTACATTGATCAAATGTAGTTCTGTTAAATTTTTTGTTGTTTGAGGCTGGCCAACTGTATTGTTTTTGCAGTCATATATTTGAGATAGCACATTTTGAAGGGATTTTATTAAACTATGGTTTGTTTATGCAGTATGCGTCTAATCATTCAAGGGCAAAAACAAATTCTGTTTAGTGTTGAGAGGTCGAAGTAATGTGCACATCACTAAAGTTTGACATTTTTGAACCTGAAATTAAAATAATCCTTATAAACAGAGAACAGCATCTATGTCGGTTTTTACTACTAAATTAAATCTTTAAATAATTGTATGTTGTTCTGTGCTCTAGAAATTTAAGTTCTAAATGACATTGCTATTTTTTTTTGGAGGGGGGGGGGGAGTTGAGGGCGATAATTTATGACACATTGTAACACAAGTGGGGAAATTATAGGTTTCCATATACAATATGAAAACTCCAATTTTAAAATGAAATGTGCAGTTATGAATCTTTTTTTATTTTAAATAGTAGTAGATTGAACAAATAGCATTAATCTTAGAATTAATTTTAAAAACCCATTATTTAAATTTCTGGAATTACGTGTATGTACACTCAAGATATATATTAATCTTATTACCTTTTTGTTTGTTTATTGAACACATACTTCAGATTTGTGATCTTGATACAAATACCCGCTTATAAATCTTCGTGAAGTTCAGAACTGGATAGATACAAGGAAAATACAACAATTTAGATTTACAGCCGCGAACTCCACAAAGGGTGTGCCACAGCACATGTGGGGTGTGTAATGGAGTTGACAGGAGTCGAACCCGCCACCCTGACTCCTACGCTCTCAAGCTATTGGTGGAATGGTGTCTTAACCACAAAGCCACGGAAGGCACCCTTATTACCTTAAATAGGTTAAATAACTAAACAATCATACGTTTGCCTTTGATGGTAGAATCGCAAAGCACTGAACAAACTGCTGTTGACGAATTAAATGTTATTGTCCATCCATCGCTAATTTATTCTAAAGACACTCTAACAGTCTTTTCAGAGACCAAAACCAAGGCAACACTAGATACCGGGCTGGAACATTCATTCGAGGCTAACGAAAAAGACAGGCTTCCACGGTACATTCCACTTATCTTTTTTTACAGACTGCTAGAGGGACGTGATGCTCTTTTCATACACCTCCATTGGTGCATTCGAGCATCACGTTATTGCTGTGGTCTGTAAAAAAAGATATGCGTAAAGCACAACGGTAGCCTTTCTTTTTCGTAAGCCTCGCATTCATTATCATGACGTCACAAATGGTCGCTGTTCACGGACAGCGATTGGTATAAAGCTACGCCCCCATCGTTTTGTGCCAATCGCTGTATGTCTTTCGTTTTGTTTTTTCACTACAAAAAACTAACTTAAAAAAATGTAAACTGATAGAGATGTGTCTCAAATACCTGCAGGTATCTTGATAGATTTCTGTCAAGATATGTCAAATATATGTCAATTTTTCTGTATAAAAGATAAAATTGGTATTGGAGATATAATTGTAGTTTATTGTTAATTTCATTAAAAAAGGATTTACTTTCCTTTTGGTTAGCGTTGCGGGGGTTCACTTCAAATGGAATTTTCGGGTTTCAGGACTTTAGAATGCTGACAGTAGTTTTAATTCTAATTTTTTGCTGCGGACAGGGTTCAGGTCGTGTTGACTTTTCGTGTTATGTTTGTTGGCTGGGTTCGAGTTCAACCGATTTTTTCAAAAGAATGTGCAAACTATTTTTTCAGATCACAATAAAACCTCCCATAATGGACACTCCCAAAAAAAGGTCACCTCACACCTATTTAGCGAACACTTTTTCAATTCGTAACACACTATGTATTTGTAAGCTTTTACCTCTGAATAATGGACCCATCCCAATATATACACACACACGTAAGATGTGTAAATAAAATATCACAAATACGATATATGCGTTTTTGCGTTTCTAAAAAGAAATGTTTGTAATATATTTCATATTCGGTGAACAGAAAAATATTTCTTAACTGTATAGTAAAGGAAGGATAATCTATGATTACATTTCTTATGTACATTTTATTTCTTATGCAATAAATTTAATCTATACTCATTCAAATTCGTATTAATTTTCATCTGAAACATTGTTCTTCTGAAACTGTTTTACGAAATTCCCAATAACACGATTTTCAAAACAGCAAAATCTTACCCGCAATAATTATTCTAGAGTGAACCCGGCCAACAGAAAGAACATTAGTCGCACCGACCCAAAAAAATAAAACACGGGCGAATCGAACCGATGCAAAGCTCCATTCAAAGCTCCCGAGGTGTCAGCTATTCATAGGGTTTAGTATATTTAAATATTAATGAATATATGTCAATTTTTCTACATAAAAGATAAAATTGGTATTGGAGATATAATTGTAGTTTATTGTTAATTTCATTAAAAAAGGATTTACTTTCCTTTTGGGTAGCGTTGCGGGATTTGACTTCAAATAGAATTTTCGGGTTTCAGGACTTTAGAATGAAGGTAAATACTCACCGTATTTCAAATTGAACTAATTGGATGTGCCAATCCCAAAACTTTCTTCTATCTCAGTCATGTTAATACTTCAAAATTCGCTATCACATCGCCAATAAAATCAATATATTTCGTCATTCTGTTTCGTCATGTTGTACGTCAGCTGCTTACGAATCGTCGGGTTACAGGGATGCGAACAACCGATGTATACTAAACTACAAAAAGTCCTTCTGGCCTGTACCGACAGGAACAGATAGCCTCCCTATTCCTTGGTTTTACGATTTTAGCTAATTTTACTGGAAAACACGAAGGTAAAATGCGTGGAACCTAAATAAAGAAGATTCAATCCCAATTCTCGTCAACATTGAATTTGAATGAGAATATCGCCAAATTAGTCCTCTACAGACAAGTTGGCTTCATTTGTGGCAACTTATTTTGGTCGCCAAATTTGGCGATATTCCGCCAACTGTCGCTAAGTTTGGCGAGAATTTGACGTTGGCGAATATAAATATTTAGTGTTAAGCATATAAGAATAGGAACAATGGTTGCAACAATGAAAAAAAAATTGCCGAAACCATGTTAACTAAAACTAATAAATTAAACCCGTTTATGGATGAATTCTGCTGTCTTGTTTGAAAATGTCAGCCACCCTAAAATTTCAAACCGCTATATCTCAGCCATTTTTTAAGATAGAGGCAAAAAAATTTGCTCCGGAATCTCCAGATCAAGGCCGAACATTTAACGAAAAAAAGTTTTAGGATTTCTAATTTTTTTTGAATTTGCAAATCTTTTTGAATTTGAAATCTTTAAATGGCCATCACAGCGCCCCCTTTCGTCGAAATATCCCCAAATTCTAATAGAACCCGCTTGCCATAGCCAAAAACATAGAAAAAAAATGTAGTTCAATTTGAAGTTTAACTTCATACACTTTTCGCTGATAAAATAGGGAAAATGGAACAAAAATATCGATCACAGCGCCCCCTTTCGTTGAAATATCCCCAAATTCTGATAGAACCTGCTTGCCATAGCCAAAAACTTAGAAAAAAAAATTTGGTTCAATTTGAAGCATAACTTCATATACTTTTAGATGGTACAATGAAGACGGACAGACGGACATTTTATAAAAACATGTTTTTCGGAATCTCTGACCCCTAAAACGTGTAAATCCGTCGAAAACTGGAAGTAGAAAAAAATGTCGATTACAATACTTTCTTCTATTATAGATAGAAGAAAGTAAAAATGCTGAAATATGGGAACACGTTTGTAAGTTTAAAAAGGAAATAAATTGCATTTTGGTGAATGTCTGGATTTGAATGCTCAAACGTGCATTTTTATAGATTTAGTATCATTAATTAAATCTAAGTTCATTTAAAATTTCATTTTTCCTAAAATATTCAGTTTTACATATCTCTCAAAGTTTTATAAATGAAGGAGTCTATTGAGTGTTAATGTTGACTATATATTTGTTTAAACTCTATACCATAAATTAAGAATCTACAAATCAGTATTTTCTTTTTACCATACTTAAATTTTCTTTCAGAATATCCGCTTAACCCGAAGAAACGCTCAAGTTAATGTTAAGTCTATGGGAAGGTTCTTGCGCGATTTCTCACTCTCATTTTAATATTTTTAAATGATTTTTTTTGCATAGGATAGCAGACGTCGATCTCTAACGTTGTTAATTTTTACTTTTTTGGTTAGTTTTTTTATAAGCGGACATTTTCAATTTTGGAACCGGTTCTGAAAGTGAATGTACCTTTATATAAAAAAACTGGAACCAAAATCGAAAAAATAAAAACTAACAACGTTAGAGGTCGACGTCAGCTATCCTATGCAAAAAATTCATTTAAAAATATTAAAATGCGACCGAGAAATCGCGCAAGAACTTTCCCATAGACTTAACATTAGCTTGAGCGTTTCTTTCCGTGACTAGTGTAGGCTCTTAACGGCTATTAGCAGTCTCTGACAGCTAACTGTTTTTTTTTTCAATTTTCAGTTTAACCTGTAGTATTTAGTTTAACTATAGAAGCTGGTAAAGTTTTGTTTAGATTTAGAGCCCTAATAGAGCTAGAGACTTCTGTATAGATAAGTGTTAATAACAGTCCTGTACAAAAAGTTGTTATACAGAAACAGTATACTAGGACTTAATCAAACCTTTTTTATTCATGTTTCGATCAACGTGTCTCGGAGACGGCTTACAGTAGCTATGCGACAGTTCCCGTCACATCAGTTAAGGGTCAAACTTGCTTCTAGTTTTCTATGTTACACTGATCAAATGTAGTTTTTAGGCTCACTGCATTGTTCTTGCATACGTATACTTGTCAAAGCACATTTTGAAAGGAATTTATTAAAGTAACTTTTTTTATTATTATTCAGTATGGTTATCGTTCAACAGCAGGAGAAAAAAAATCTGTTGGTAGGTATAAGATATGTGCACATGACTAAATTTTGACACTTTTGAATCTGAAAAAAAATAGTCCCTATATATCGAGAACAGCATCTACGTTGGTTTGAACTACTAAATTAAATCTTTAAATGTATGTTGGTGTGTGTTCTAGAAATTTAAGTTCTAAATACCAATGATAATTTTTTTGGGGGGAAGAGGATGGTAATTTATGCTACATTTAACACAAGTGAAGAACATCGAGGTTTCGATATACAATATGAAAACATGTGCAATTATGAATATTTTTAGATTTTAAATAAATAGTTGTATATTAAACTAATGGAATAAATTTTAGAATTAATTTTCAAAACCCATTAAATTTGCTTTAATTACTTTTTACAAATTATTAAAAAGTTAAAAAAATTAAATATGAATGTCATTTTTAATTGTGTTTGGAAATATTTTGTGTTTAAATTTTTTCTTAAAAGATTATCATAAAACTTTTTTTTTTTTTTGGGGGGGGGGTTAATTTTAAACACGGATGATTATTTAAATTTTTAGGACGCGATGCAAGAGTAACAGTTGATTAATGTTCATTATAATATGCTTTTTACCTCATTTCTTACTTGCAACTGTCAAAATAAATTTTTCATAAAAGATTATTGCAACTCTAGTTATCAAATGCTTAAAATAAACTAAAAAATTAAACTCGAAGTTATACGTCGATACGTGACAAATGAGGTGCGTTCACACTGTAACTAAGTTTCAGTGAAATTAATTATATCGTCTCTTATTATGATTAATTTCCATAATAAATTAGTACATTTTAAGTTGGCAACATTTAATCTTTGTTGACATTTACTAAAAATTCCAATGGGAAACTTAAGCCTAGCTTTGAAAAATTTTAAACTCTAAATCCATATTTACTCTTTTTCCCTTTAATATCTATTTATCCAAAAACATCTATCCCCAAAAAACTTGGTAGATTATGATTGCTATAATTACACCATTTTAGAACACAAATTCATTTTTAAAATTCTGTAATACGGAAATAATATAACCCCATCTAACATAGGACGTAATCACCATGGAAACCTATAATCATTACCTATCATGAGATATCATTGAATTAATTATGTATGATAGGATTTAATAGAATGAAGAATTCTTTTATCAATATCTTTTTAAGTTTTGATTAGATTTTCATAAAAATTGAAATGACTCGACAATATTCTGCAACGATTATATATATATATTAAAATCGAACCATTCGGTTGGGTAGTTCCTGCGATGTTATATGAAAAATGAAGCAGCAAAGTTGCAAAGCCGCCTTTGTCCGTGCCGTGTTTTTCTCCATAGGTTTTTACTTAATATCTCGGCTAATTACTGACAAATATTATAAAAAATCATTATCAACAATCTTTGGATAATTCCGCGTAAATAGGAATCACCAGCGTCCCTCAACAATGCCCCACTGAGCGCCTGCAAAGTAAAGTTTATTTGTAATGGAAAAATGCGATTTTTTTCAAAAACTGTGCGACCTTAAATAATGGCTATAATTTCACAGCAAGGTTTAAATACACTCCTATAATTCTTAATTTTTTCCTAGTTTTAGTTTCAATATATTCGGATAGGAGTCGGGACATATTTTTCAAGTACATTTTCGACGATACATCGGAAAATATAATACCTAAAGTTAAAACAAATGTACTTTTGAGTTCAGTGTTAAGAGATCTTCCACACGATATACAAAAAGAAACAAAAGTTATTATAAACTGAATCAATTAACTGAATTAGGCGTCCCTAAATTTTTAGAAATATTTTTCTGAATGGCAAATAATCTATAAATAGGTGGGTCAATATCCTTTACAACTCTCCCAAGTTTGAACTTTCCACGTTTCATAGTTTATGAGAAAAACAGCTGTGACAAGCGGACAGACAGACACACGAGTAATCTTATAATGGTTCCGTTTTTATTTTTTAAGCACGGAACCCTAAAAATGAAAACAAATTCTCACAGGCCACATAAAATAATATAGGTGCATAACCAACAAAAGGTGATAGAAATTATATCTGCAAATACATGTTTAAAGATATTATAGCATGTCAAACGAGTATTTTTAGCACAATTGATCTGCAATTTCCATCATTGAGAAAACTGGTTAAATAATTGAGGAATTTAATAATTTAATGCGTTTTTCAATGAATAGAAATATACAGTTTGTTTAAAAGTTTAGGCAACCACTAAAACATCATAAGAAAATTGGAAAGAGTAATAGTTGGAATAATTTCAGAATAAATATTCAAATTGTAATTGAAATTTAAAGTAGTAGTGATTCTATAATGATTTCATCAAAATTATGTATTTAAAAATATACGATTTTTTTGTGTGTGTTATAAAACCAATGTCTCAACAGTTTAGGCATATTATGTCTAAAAAACGCTAACAAATGTTGGATTGGTTTCAACCAATTAACCATTCCAAGAAATCAACCGCAGTATTAAAACTAATTCTGAAAACTACGGAATTCACAAAAGAGAAATTTTAAAGATACATAAGTTGTAATCGAAAAATAAAATCATTATTGAAATTTCTAGAATATTAAATCGTTATAAAAGAGGGATATACAGAGTACTTGCTAAAAATAACAAATTCGTTCGAAAACCAAGAAACGGGCGGCCATCACGTTCAACAAGAATTCAGACTGGTTGAAAAATGGGAATATTGACTCCAAAGCAAAATATGTCCATAAGACAAATAAACGTAATATCGGTGTTAATATCTCATTAAGACACAATACATAGTTGCATAAGAGACTGCAAGTACATTGAAAAATATATTTTGAAAACCGGGCCTAAAATAACCACATAAACAGGCAGAATGGTTTGAGCTCGAAAGTACATGTTGAACGGGGACAAGGCACATGGATACTCATACTATTCAGCAACGAAAAGGAGTGGAATCTGGATATTGATGGTGAGAATTGATCAGGATATTAATGGTGGGCATGACCAGAGGAAGTACAGCAAGGTACTTTCTCAGTTGATGACAAAGCGATAAAACTGAAGAGTTTACTAACCCAGGACCGGTTGATTCCATACGGTTCAATGAAGAATCGCAAAATGAGTCTACTTCCCCAAGGTGCCGCGTGATTTCCAACCACAACGACAGTAGTCCGCCAGCCAGAACAACAAAGAAAGAGGGAACACAAGGTGATCCCAACGGCAACTTCCATTCGAAGAACCCACTGAGACTGGTACTATACCACACACGGAATACTGGAACGAAACCGGAAACATCTGCACACAGGTGGACCAGGTCGCTAGCGTTACGCCTTGAAAAGAAGCGACAACCCCTCCCCCCAACCAGGTACTAAAGTCACACCGCTTAAAGGCCAAAATATCTCTCGCGTTACGCCTTGAGGGCACGCGGCATTTCCCCCCAGGTATCATAGGCATCAAACTTATCGAGGGTACACCGCTTAAAGGTCTACCTGATCAAACAGGGCTGTTCGAAAGGATCGCCACTCAAGACCACAGGGAGTGAATCAAAGAGCCATCAACGGCGCTCCAGCCGCATACCTATACCGGCAACAACCAAAGCGCCAACGACAGCACTGCACTAGCGTAACTATAAGCCGTAATACAATCGATATTTCAGCAGGAGGGGATATAATATAAAATCTTTTTGCTAGAAAGCGAAAAAATAATAATTTGTACTTCGAGGACCCTCCCCTAATGCTAGAATTGATCTAATTAAAGAATTTCTGGAAATGGAGAAAATTGAGTTCATCTCAATTCTGTAACTTACAATTGGCAACACTAAAAATAAAGTCCTGTTGCCTCTATTCCTAGTACAAATACCTAGATTAGCAGATTCTGCCAAAAATAATTCAAGTGACTGAGATCATGGGACTGAAGGTGCAGTTCGAAAAGTATCGGGTTCGCAAGGGACCACAGAAATGTCACCGTTGTCAAGGATTCTTCTACTCTGCTGCGGCATGTCCGCTTAGATTAACATGTGTGAAATGCTTCCCCTGACTGTGCCCGAAATCCCTGATCAACAGTTCAAAATTAAGAACCTTGCCCAGAAGCAAAAGAAGCCAAATTCCCCTCCTGAAAGGAACGTTAATGATGCACTTTCATTTGCGAAAGTCGCAAGAGGCGTTGTCGTTGAACTACCCGTTTCCACTACTAGTAACTCCAACCAAATTACATCGGCCCCCAAAATTGATGCTACTTCGGACGCCGATTTCATAAAAGAGCTTTACAAACACGAAAGCTCAGCATAGTAAACAAATTGTCATCTAAAACTGACAAAATCTGTCTAACGCTACTCCGTAAAACATCAAGGGAAGTTGATCGTTGTTTTATACTCTATATGGCTTTACCAAGTATTCAAAGATCTGGTTAATGCTTTTCCAAATTGCTCGACGATTTTCCATTTAGCTCCTCTTTTTGGCACATTCCCAGCCTCAAGAAATTTGTATTTTCTCACCATTGGCATATGGAACGCTAATGGGATTAAAAATCACTCCACTGAGTTTAAGGATTGTATATCTTGTAATAATCTTGATATCATGTTTTTCTCTGAAACAAGGCTCCGGGGTAACGCTGTCCGGGTCGCCAACGATGTCCTTTATAATGTAGACAGACCACCTGCAGTTGGCCCCCGTCCTGGTGGCGGCACAGCTGTTTATGTTAAAATTGGTCAATGGTTAATTTAATAATGGTTAATAATGGTAAATTGGTTATGTTAAAAAGCCCCCAATTTCAATGAAATCAGGCCACTTCTATTGTTTTAGAATTTCCCAGCATCCCCCATCCTTTGATTGCAGCACTGTATACCCCCTAACAGGGATAATAGTCTGCTGGAGCAAGATCTCCCAGCTAAAAATGAACGGCAATTTTTCTACAGAAGTGAAGTGTTTTTGAAGTTTTTCTAGTCAACTGTAGATTTTCTGTAGTCAAATTTCGACTTTAAAAATACTTCAGTTATTTTGTAGCTAATGTGAAGTAATTTTGCAGTAATTTACTTCAAAAATAATCTGAGCTATTATCTGCAAAAGTACTGTAGTTTATGTGAGATCATTTTACAACCATCAATTAAAAAAATAATGAGACTTTACATTTGTAGTAAAACTGCAGTAAATTTGAAGTATTTTTACAGTTATTAATTCAAAAGTATATTTTCTGATGTATCTGCAGTATAACTGTAGTTACTGCGATGTAATTTCGCAGAACTTACTTTATAGAAAGCTTGTGTTATAGTTTTTGTAGTTTTTCTGCAGTTTTAAAAGTGATCTTAAAGCTTTTCAGTTTTTGTTATTGTTACATGACTCACTATTTACTTTATTAATAATAAATAATACTGTTTTCAAGACTTCTATTTTAAGGTTCTAATTTGAGAATCTGAGAAAGTCCTCCTCTCCCCCCCTTCTTTAAGTGAAACAAAACAAATATTCAAAGCTATTAAACTTTAAAATTCAAACAAAATACATATAAAAATCAATCAATGTTGTTTATCATAAAAACGTTAGACCTAACCAGGGACCGACTTACAGATTTCGGGGGTCCTGGTCTAAAACCTAATAGCAGCCCCCTATAACATTTTAAGTACAAAACTAATGCATTAAAACCATATCGTCTATTATACTAATTTACTATTCATACAGTATTATATCATTATCTTACGCATTATTTTTAAAAATGAAAGTGCTATAAACAATAGACATAATATAATTCATATTATAAAATTCAATTAATACTTCTAATTATATAAAAAAAATTAAATATATATTTAAATAAAAATATAATTAAATCTACATAAATAATGAAATATATATTTCAATATATAAAATATATATTTTCTCACGTCTCATTTTTGCCTCGCAAGTCAAATTACCTCTAACCTGGAAGTTCAGTTGACTGCAACTAGGTATTAAATGATGCAAACTACATTGTTCCATTGTTCCATTTAGAACCTATTTCAATGCATTGCTTAAACTTAATTCTAGTTTGAATCATGTTTAACGTCGGCTAAATTAACCTACATTGTACGGAAGTTTAGTGTGATTCATTATTACGAATCGACAATGCCTCTAACCATGCAAGTCCTCGCTTTTCGTTAAATGTTATTATGAATGCAATAGCAATAAACGGCGTGCTTTGCAAAGGTATCCTTTAGTAAGAGGAATACGCCGAGGACCAATGACACCGTAGGATTTGAGGTAAATGATGGCAAAGTTTAAAGCAACAGGTTTGTCATCTATTGCACCTGGGAGGGAAAGGAAACCTGTTTCTGGGGAAATCGAGGAGGTTGTTTCATTAGCAGTGGAGGAAACAACAATGGAAAGCACACACGGTACATGCTCGGTACGTGCTGTTGCAGGTCGAATCGACTTACCATGGAGAACGGTGTACAAAATTGTGCGTAAAGTGCTGCAGTTCTACCCATACAATATCAAACATTTTCAAGAACTTCAACGTAACGATCCTGTTGCAAGAGAATCTTTCGCTTTGGAATTCCTTGCACGGATGGAAGTGGACGAACATTACTTATAGAACATTTTGTGGACATGGTGAGGCCCATTTTAACCTAAATGGCAATGTCAACGCACATAACTGCAGGATTTGGGCCAAAGAAATCCCTCATGTTGTATACCCAGTTCTATTACATTATCCTAAAGTCACCATTTGGTGTGGTATAACAGCAAGTTTCATAACTGGACCATTTTTCTTTGAAGAGCAGTTGATAGCTAGACCTGTTACATGCAATGTGACTGCAGCTCGCTTAGCGTCAATGTTAAGAAATTTCGTCATACCTGAACTCCAAGAACGTGGCATTTTAGACTCCACGATTTCTATGCAGGACGTCGCCCCACCGCACATTTGTACATGTGTAACACAAATACTTTAAGCAACATTTCACGAATGGACGGATTATAGTCCGAAACTTCTCCACTTCTTGGCAACCCCGGTCACCAGACCTCAAACCCTGACACTTTTGGCTATGGGGTTATCTCAAGATCACTGTTTAGAGTCATAATATAACAATTAGGCGGAATTGAAATATGCGATACACCGACATGTCCGTAGCATTGCTCCTGATATGCTAAGAGCTACTGTTGAGAATGTAGTAATACGATTTCACATGCTTTCGGAAAATGGTGGACGCCACATTGAACATACTTTGAAACACGTTTCAGAAACGATTAAACACATTTTAAACCGATGTCTTCATATCTTATTTCGTTTAACAATATTGCATACAGCACAATTTCCCCCCTAGTGGTGAGTATTTGTACTTTTTTTTGGCTGGAAAAAATTACTATAACCGCCTATAAACTATTACCAAGTTTGATAACATTCGACTCAGTAGTTTGACTTTTATGACCATTTCAAAATAGAACTTTAATTATATCCTGCCTGTATATGTTCAATGAACAAACAAACATTTAGTACTACATTTTTATCATTGCAGGAACCGTCCTGGTGACGTTTGACTTGTTAATTGTAGAGCAATCAAATGATCAGAAATCAAGTGTACGCATATGGAGTCATAAAAAACAACAGTTGCAGTTAGCTATAAAGCTAATAAAAAACCCAGTTTTCCCAACAACGTGATCACTTTACACAACAGTCTTACACTGTAAAAAATCTTCAGCTTTTGCTGCATAGTCACTCCACCGCTTTTATAGAATATCGCTATTTGGACCAATGAAAATGCTCCATAATATAGTAAAATAAACGTTTCCTCTAAAAGCGGTGGAGTGTGTCAGCAGCAAAAGCTGTCGGTTTTCAACAGTGTAGGTACGTAATGTCTGTTGTCAGAAGTCTGGGTAATTTCCGGCTCCAAACGCTACGCTGCGAGTAACCCGCAAAATGTCACGTGATCTCGGTCTCTGAAAGCTTCTGATTACCCATGTGTTACCCTAGTAACTCAGGTTTATGGTCTGTGAACGCGCCGTACGTATATTCATTATTGGACTTAATAATATTATCCTATATTACACATATTATTAGGGATTAAGGTAACAGCTTCTGAACATGATCGTTATTGTTAAATGAATTCCGCACCGAAATAAAACTAACTTAAAAATTTAAACTGATACAAATATGTGTCAAATTCATTCAAGTGTCTTGATAGATTTTCACAAACTTGGAAAAATCTAAATAACCGTTTAGAAGAATTATTTTGTAAATTTTTAGCAGACTATCAAAAATAGAGGATTATTATTAATAGATTATAGATATTATTAGATAGATTATTGTTTAATCAGGTTTTACGAAATTTCGAAATATTTTCTTAAATTTTTCCTAGGTAGTATTGCTATGAATAACTAAGTTTATTTTTTCTCAGTTCAGATATCAAAGCGAACTAATGTGATGGTGCGTCGAAATTCTACGCTAATGTCGAATTCAATGAATGAGAAAATTTCTGTTTCTATAGATACAAACATACTCTTCGATATCGAAATATATCATTATTTGGGGCCTCCGTGGCCGAGTGGTTAAGACACCATTCCGCTAATCGCTTGTGATCGTAGGAGTCAGGTCGGCGGGTTCCACTCCCGCCAGCTCTATTGCACACACTTTGTGGAGCTCCCGGATGTAACTCTGTGGTGTTAATAAACAAACAAATATCATTATATATTAAATCCTTAAAAAATGTTGCCTGTAAAGAGAGTGGTGATATACACACAGAGCGCATGCTCAAATTAATACTTTTGTCCAAACTATGGCAAACTCACATTTCACAACTGGACAATTGTACCAATGATGGGTTTTGACGAGGCTAACGAAAAAGACAGGCTACCGCGGTGCATTCCACTTATCTTTTTTTACAGACCGCTAGAGTGACGTGGTGCTCTTTTCGTACACCTGCATTGGTGGATTCGAGCATCACGTGACTCCCGCGGTCTGTAAAAAAAGATACGCGTAAAGCACCGCGGTAGCCTTTCTTTTTCGTTAGCCTCGGGTTTTGATTAGGGGAGTGAGACGTCTTAAAAAACATTAGCTTGGCGATAACCTCATACTGAAAAAGACACTTGGCAGTTTGTTTTCGTTCCTTTTGTGGCAATTTATTTATTGCCCGTACGTCGCCAATCCCTTATAGAAGTACACTAGGATTGACAAGATAGGTGCTTGTATTTAAAAAAAATTTCAAAAAGTGTAAAAATCTCGTAATAATTCAGGCAACTCGATAGCTACACTGTTAAAAATCTTTAGCTTTTGCTGCTTTTATAGACTATTTCTATTTTGACCAATGAAAATGCTCTATAACATTTTAAAGTAACCGTTTTCTCTAAAAGCGGTGGAGTGTGTCTGCAGCAAAAGCTGAAGATTTTTAACAGTACACTGTCATTTGCGAAATATCAGAAAATCTTCCTGTTACTACTTGATAAGAAAATATTTCTGTCTTTATAATCGAATTTATCCCATTGGAATGACTTCAACTGTTTGTGTTTTCTGACCACACTACAAAAGACACCGAGGCTAACGAAAAAGACAGGCTACCGCGGTACTTTACGCGTATCTTTTTTTACAGACCGGCGGAATCACGTGATGCTCGAATCCACCAATGCAAGTGTACGAAAAGAGCATCACGTCACTCTCGCGGTCTGTAAAAAAAGATATGCCGAATGCACCGCGGTAGCCTGTCTTTTTCGTTAGCCTCGAAAAGACACGAGGCTAACGAAAAAGAAATACTACCATGCAAATCTTTTTTTACAGACCGCGGAAGTCACGTGATGCTCTAATGCACCAATGCAGGTGTACGAAAAGAACATCACGTCACTCTAGTGGTTTGTAAAAAAAGATAAGTCGAATGCATCGCGGTTGTCTGTCTCTTTCGTTAGCCTCGAATAGACGCATATGCATTGATCCCTCTCTCAAAGATCAGATATGGATATTTTAATACATAAGATAGCAAACCAAGCACGAACTACATTTTCCAAAAGCCATGCGGATCCATCTTTATTTCAGAGTTTAACAGAGCTCACAACAATTATTAACGCATTAGTCCCTTTTGACATCCACGCTCATTATAGTAACGAGCATGTCCATAGAAGAGCTGCAATTCGTACAAATGTTTTAAATCCTGTTATTTGTACTGATATTAAGAGAGATAGCCTTTACACGATGAGGACGTTTGAATTGAGACCAGGAAGTAAGATACCACTGCACGATTATCCTCAAAGGTACGGTGTTATCAAAGTGCTTCTTGGAAGTGTACACATAACCACTTACAGCACTCCATTAAACAATCGTCCACGAGAAATCCCTGAAGAAATAAGAAGAATGGTTCATCCGACGGATTTTCTTATACCCGTTGAACTGTTTAAATCTGAAAATGTAGATTATAGAAATGCGCCTGTTCTAATAAGTCCAGTAGTAGGTAATTACTGTGAAATACGCGCAGTTGAAGGCCCGGCAGTTATTTTTGAAGTTGTTGGACCTCCGTATGATCCGCATATGCCCATCATCCATTATTATAGAGTATTAGAAAGTGGACATCCAGTTAGAATATGGCTATCGGAAATACCAGAAGATCCCGAATATAAGTGTTTCTGGGTTATATACGCTGGTCCACCAGTTTAATTTTAGTTCATTTTTAAGTTTGTTTTTGATGTTCCTTTTATTTTTTAGAAAGCAGTTGTAAGTCTCTAATATTTTCTTTGGATATAAAAAGCAAATAACTGAATATGTAGCAATATATATAAATTCTTTATTAATATTTCCTTTAGTGAAAAATGTAGTTATATAGCATTTTGTACTTAACTGAACTGAGTCTTCTAAACCAGCTCTTATAAGCATCATTGCTAACTTTCTTCATAAATTCGGCGTTTGTTGTGCTGTCATCAACAAATTGAACATAATTCTATTTGCATGTGTAAAAGATTTTATCTTTTATACAATGAACTTTTATATATCCTAGAATTCTTAATAAAAGTGTTTTTATTGCATACAAAATCACTGTAGTAATTAAATGACTCTTTTCGAACACTTATTTCTTAAATTCCTTAACCATATTTTAATCTCTGGTGTGATTTTATTTTATCACTTTTATTTTAAAAACTTTGGTTTAATACTGGGCTGAACCTTTCAAAAATTATTTAATGAATAATTAAAAAAGACCGAAACTTTATTGATAGATTTAAACATTTTGATTATTAAATAAAGGTAACTGAATTCTAGCGCGCTTAGATTTTCAACAAGTTTCTGGACGATTGGAGCAGTGTTGTTTAACATACTTTTTAAGATGTCCAAGTTACGTAAATTTGAAATTTTTAAACTTATTGTCATTCTTTGATAAAATATTTTTCCTATATTAAATTGGACAGATTTTTCTAAATTTAAAAGCCTTAATATTGAAATGAAAGAATTGGTCATTTTAGCTCTTTCTTCCCTTGGAAGAGATAAGTTTCTGACATTCCAGGGTTGAAGTAAGTGTGTGTCGCAAGATCGGGTAATCTCTAACTGTTGTGGAACTATAGGGGAGATAATTACAAAATTTTGGGTTTGTTTGAGTTTGGTGAGTTAAGGATTAATTTCGGTTACTTTTTAGCTCACAGGCTATCAAAGCCTGAGAGCTTATGTGCCCGCCGGTTCTGTATGTATGTACGTAACGCGATAACTCTTCATAGAAATATCCGTTTTTCTTCAAATTTTGTATATAGGTTCACTGTGTTAAGGCGCTTCCCTGATTAGTTTTCGGGAATGATTGGTTAAGTATAAAGGGGGGGGGGGAACGGGGGGCTGATCCCCCCGTAATTTATATAAATGGGTTTTCATGCAGAATTATTCAGTTTTCCTTCAAATTTTGTTTATAGGTTCATTGTGTTAAGGCGCTTCCCTGATTTAGTTTTCGGAATTGTTTGGTTAAGTATGAAAGAGGGGGAACGGGGGGGCTAATCCCCCCTTAATTTATATAAACGGGTTTTTCATGCAGAATTATCAGATTTTCTTCGAATTTTGTATATAGGCTCATTGTGATAAGGCACTTCCCTAATTAGTTTTGGGTGTTCATTGGGTAAGTATAAAGGGGGGTAAACGGGGGGGGGGGGGGCTCATCACCCTTAATTTAGATAAATGGGTTTTTCATGCAGAATTATCAGATTTTCTTCAAATTTTGTATATAGATTCATTGTGGTAAGGCGCTTGCTTGATTAGTTTTGGGTTTTAATTTGTTAAGTATAAAGGGGGGAACGGGCGGTTCACCTTCCTTAATTTAGATAAATGGGTTTTTCAAGCAAAATTATCAGATTTGTTTTCAAATTTTGTGTATAAATTAATTGTAAGGCGCTTGCCTGATTAAATTTTGGGGGTTTATTGGTTAAGTATAAGGGTGGGAACGGGTGTTTATCCCCCCCCCCTTAATATATTGTCCATTTCTTTATTTTTCGAGTGGCATTATTCTTTGAAATAAGAGTATAATATAAAATTAGTGTAAATAGCCTGTGAGCTCAATGCCCTCAGTTTAACTGGGCAGTTTTCTATATTTAATTTAAGGAAACTCCTTATTGCATAAAAACTTTAGTTTTTGATAAAGTAACATTTTTGCTTAATAGCTCGTCGTAATGTTGGCCTGCCAAACTCCTTTATCTAGCTTTTAAGTTGATAGTTTTCGATGAAGCTGATACGTGAATGCCTGGACAGCTATCTGCCATGATTGGGAAATAACAGGAACAGATTTTTTAATGAAAGGTTACGAAAGACTTTACTGAAAACTACTTTGAACCGCACTCCTGCTATATGCAGAGAGATGGGGCGGGTACTTCATTTTAAAAGTAACTGATTCAAAATTGCACATTGGAAGTTTAAGAGGTCTCTTTATAACCCTGTTTCTATTTTGTTTAGAAACATGATCTCGTATATATTGAAACCTACATTAATATCTGAATTCATTTTAAAGGTACATTTAAAATATGTAGCAATATATCCAAAATCTCTTATTTATATTTTCTTAAGTGAAAAATGTAGTTATATAACATTTTGTACTGAACTGAGTTTTCTAATCTAGCTTTTATAAACATCATTGCTTAACTTTCTTCATAAATTCGGCATTCTATGTTGTGCTGTAATCAACAAAATAGAACGTTTTTCTATATGCTCGTGTAAAATATTTTTATCTTATGTACAATGAACTTTTATATAATTAATTTTTAATAAGCGTTTTATCGCATACAAAATCACTGTACAAATTAAAGAACTCTTTTCGAACACTTGCTTCTTAAATTCCTTAATCGTATTTTAATCTCATGAATATTATTTATATTATTATACTCGTTTTTTGACTTTTTGTTTAACACTAGGCTGATCCTTTAAAACAGAAGTTAATCAAAGTGTATCGAAACTATACTGATTTAGGATTTTAAAATTTGTATTGTTAAAAAAATCGAAGCGTACTTGATAGCGTTTAAATTTACAAGTTTCTGGACGATTGGAGCTGAGTTATTTAGCGTACTTCCGAATATGTCTAAGTTGCTTAAATATGAAATGTACATGTACTTTGCCATTTTTCCTATAAATTGGGTCTTTCCTAATTTTAGAAACTGCTTAAAAGTCTACGCTAGTCACGCGAAGAAACGCTCAAGCTAATGTTAAATTTATGGGAACGTTCTTGCGCGATTTCTCGCTCGCATTTTAATATTTTTAAATGATGTTCTTTGCATAGGATAGCTGAAATCTATCTCTAACGTTAGTTTTTACTTTTTTGGGTTTTTTTTTTATGAGCAGACATTTTTAAATTTTGGGACCTGTTGAAACCAATTCTGGAAGTGGAAGTACCCTTATATTAAAAAAAACTGAAACAAAGATCGAAAAAGTAAACTAACAACGTTAGAGATTGCCCTCATCTATCCTATGCAAAAAGAAAAAATCATTTTAAATTATTAAAATGCGAACGCGAAATTGCGCAAGAACCTTCCCTTAGACTTAACATTAGCTTGAGCGTTCTTCCGCATGACTGATGTAGGCTGTTAACCCTTAACTGCTGTTAGCGGTCTCTCAGACCGCTGTCTTTTTCAATTTTCATAGTTTAACTTCTAATTTAGAGTTTAACTACAGATACTGGTGACATTTTATTTAGTTTACAGCCCTAATACAATCGCTAGAGACTTTTGAATAGTTTAATTTTAATTACAGAAGTGCTGACTATAAAGTTTGGTAAATAACTAGTATTCTATGAGATAATCGAGCTTTCTATTCATATTTCGATTGAGCGGCCTCAGAGACCGCTTCACAGCAGTTATGAGCCAATTTCCGTCACAGCAGTTAAAGGTTAACAGCCTAGATCAGTCACGCAACGAAACGCTCCAGCTAATGTTAAGTCTATGTGAAGGTTATTTCGCGATTTCTTGCTTGCATTTTAATTTTTAAATGCTTTTTTTTTTGCATAGGATAGCTGAGGTCAATCTTTAACGTTGTTTTTACTTTTTCGATTTTTGTTGCAGTTTTTTTTTTTTAAAGCGTTAATTTTCAATTTTGGAACCGGTTCTGAAAGTGAATGTACCCTTATATAAAATAACTGTAACTAAAATCGAAAAAGTAAAAACTAACAAAGTTGGAGATTGACCTCAGCTATCCTATGCAAAAAAAAGGCATTTAAAAATTATTAAAACGCGAGCGAGAAATCGCGCAAGAACCTTCCCATAGACTTAACATCAGCTGCAGCGTTTCTTCGCATGATTGATGTTGGCTCTTAATACATGAACGAAAGAGTAAGTCACTTGGTTCTCTCTTCCATTAGAAAAGATAAGGAATAAGTATCTGCCATTCCAGGGTTGCAGTGTGGAGAGTTCAAAACTTTAAATTTGTTTGAGGAATGATTTCGGTTACTCGGTTAGGCAAAACGCAATTTTCCATAAACCGTTATTTTTAATAATTTAACATTTTTACTTAATATCGCTTCATAAAGTTGCCCTGTCAATCGCCCTTTTCTATAATTTTTAAGCTGATCATTAACAATTTTTCGATGGAGCTGACACTTGAATGTCTGGATAGCTATATTCCAGGAATGAGAATTAACATGAACAGATGTTTATTGAGTGTTTACGAAAATACATTACAGAACTACTTTGAACCGCATTATTGCTTGATGGAAAGAGGGGGGTGAGGAGCGCTCCATTTTATAAGTTGCTCTTAGATCCAAAATTACACATTGGTAGTTTTGAGAGGTCTATTTCAAAACCATATTTCTAGTTAATATTTTGGTTAGAAACCTTATCTCTTATATATTAAAGTTCATAAATTAACATATGAATTCATTAAAGGTACAATTAATGAACAAGTTATTTCGGATATGCACACAAATTAATACAATAAACCCAACACGCGTGAAAAATTAGACAGGGCCAACACTACCAGCGAAACGTGCTGTTCTTACCACTGAGCTAATCCGGCTAATATTGGCCAAGCGATGGTTGGAGCAACAGCACGTTACGCTGCAGATCCAGGTTAGATTCCTGGCGCCGTCTAATTTTTCACTCTTCTTCGGTTTATTGTAATAAATTGTATGTCTATAGTAAGTTCTTTTTTAATTTATCTTGTATTTGTTAGTCTTCGGAATTTGTAGTAAAGCTGTGGTATTAAATTATATATAAAATTTTAAGTAAATGTGCAGTTTGGTAGCGGACGGTCCATTTTACTCTGCGATAGTCGTATGTGTATCGTTGTGAAAAAGCCGCTATTTTCTTGTAAGTTAAAAAAAAAAAAAAAGTAGATTCGGAACCTGTGTCGATTGGCTATATCTACATTACTCCCACCGCTATCACTTTTTCACCCGTGGAAGTTTCTCTTGACCCGGGCAATGCATTCAAATTTTATAAGTGGAAAATAGCGCCTTGCATCAGTTTTGAATATATATGCGATTAACGCAGTGGTTAAACAATGTGCTTCGCAAAACTGGAGGTTAATAAAATTAACTTTAATATAATATTCTTCAGCACTGAAGATGTGTATGACAGGAAATAACTCTGGTGCATTTGAAATTCTATTAACCCGTAACTACTGTTAGTGATCTTACAGACCGTAATTTTCCAAAAGAAATTTGGGGACAACCCGAACCGATGCGGAACTCTTTTCAATGATCCCAAGGTGTCCCCAACGGTCCCGAATCTATTCAGAGTATTTTTATATTTCAATATATATACGCCCATTTTTCTAAATAAAAGAAAATTTGTGAGAATTGTAGTTTACATTAAATATTTGTATTGAAACATGATCTACTTTCATTTTGGTCGGGTGAGGGTTGAAATAAGTGGGTTCGGGTCGACTTTTGTTTTGTCTGGGTCGAAAATTTGTCTCTGTAGTTAAGGGTTAGTTGTAGCTGTGAAGGTAAGCCTTCACCTTATATCAGATTTAACAATTTGAAGTATGGGAAGACATTTACACATATTAATAAGAACAAAAAATCATGCGTCAAGCATAGATTATGTAACACTTTCCAACGCTTCCAAAATAATTTTACAAATCATTACCGTTTAATAAGCTGAAAGATAACATCTAAGAAAACAATTTTTGGGAAACTCATAACATATTTAAAAACATAATTTCAGGGATTTCCAACATATACAATATTCGGAAAAATATCCGAATACTTTTATTCAGCCCTGTATATGATCTATAGATTTGTATATATACTACATAAGATGCTAAATTTTAGTTCAGTTAGGAAACGCGTAGCACAGTTTAAAATTCTCCTTCTGGAGTTTCTGTCAAGCGGAACTGTGTTCGCGAACTTTTGTGCTGCCCTGTATATGATCTACAGAATTTATACACACCAAGTAATAGACAAACTGAGTTAAATTTAAAATCGTGTTCAGCAACTTAAAACGCACTTCCAGGAATAATTGTTAACAGACAGTAGAGAATTCTTTTGTGTATCTCTGTAAATGAACGACGACTGCTATACACACAATATTCTGTAGTAAGCCTCTTGTAATGCACCTTAGTGATATATATAAATTTCAATGCGTTTTTAAAAGTGTGAAACATTATTTAATTAAACCGCAAACGATTTTTCTCCATAGACGTAATGTAACGGAATTCTTTTGACTGTCCCTGTAAAGTAACTACAAGTGCTATGCGCACCATATTCCATATTAAGCTTCTTGTAATGCGCCTTGGTGATATTAATTACAATGTGTTAGAAATTGTGTAACATCATTCAAATAAACCACAAATTATTTTCCCTATAGTCCGTAATGTAACAATTCTTTTGAGTGTCCCTGTAAAAAAAACTAAGTGCTACACACTTCTGTTGAAATAGGGAACATCCTATAGATAACGACAATAACATATAAAAATTGCAGGGCAATCCGAACATATTTTACGGAAGTTAGAGGACAGGCAGAAGGCCAGACAAACCGAAGTCATAAACATTTTTCAACTAGATTGGAAAGTGTTAAAAAGGAATTGGATATGGTGGCTATTTGAACTTAAATGCTAAAACGTGCATTTCTTGGATTTAGTAAAAGTACGTAAATCTTAAGTGCATTCAAAATTTCAATGTTCTTAAAATATCCAATTTTATGTATTTGACGTCAAGTTGTATAAATATCCTTCATGATTCTTTTGAGTGTTAATGATGACTATATATATATACAGTGTCTCACATAAGTGATGGGACACTTGTGCTTTACAAAAGGAAACTAATCAAATAAATTAAAAAAACATGTACACATTTTTTTTGTGGGTGTGTTTCATACTTAAATTTAGTAAAGATTATTACATAACATACATTTTGTCAAAATATTAAAATATTAATTTAATAAAAATACAAATGTTTAGAACGGAGCAAAAAATAGCTCACATAAGTGATGGGACACCATTATATATGCAACAAAAATCGCCTGAAATAAGCAATAAAAATATTTTTTGGGGTTTTATTTTTACTTAAAAGCAATTGGCAATAATTTATAAAATCGTCTGCAGTATTTCTCTCCAGTTTGTTTTGGAATTTTTGTGTTTTTTAGCTCTGTGTAGTCATGAATGCTAAACGAAAAGAAACTTCGCCTGAAATTCGAAAATTAGTTATTAATTTGCATATTGAACGTGGAAAATCTATTAGAAAAACTGCTGAAACAGTTAACTTGAGTCGTTCAACAGTTTTCAATATCATTAAACGATATAAAAAGAATCATATGATTCAGGATAAAAGAAGACCTGGCTGACCATCAAAGCTATCCAATGGAATAAAGCGAATTATCGTTCGAAATATTAAAAAAAATCCAAGAATTAGTGCTTCAAAAGTTGCTGCTGATTTACAAGCATTATATGGAATAATTGTTAATCCTGAAACTATTAGAAGGGTAATTCGATCTGCTGGATATCACGGTAGAGTAGCCAGGAAAAAATTCTTCGTAAGTGAAAAGAATAGAAAACTCAGACTAGCTTTCGCAAAATCCAACATAAATAAGAATTCTGATTACTGGAATAAAGTTATATTTGCTGATGAGAGTAAATTTAATATATTTGGTTCTGACGGTAGAATCTTGGTGTGGAGAAAACCCAGGGAAGAACTTCGCAAACAGAACTTGGTACCAACAGTAAAACATGGTGGAGGAGGAGTTATGGTATGGGGGTGTATGTCGTCCGCTGGAGTTGGTAATTTTGTTTTTGTTGACACTATAATGGATCAGTACAAGTATATTGATATTTTAAAGCAAAATTTGAAATCTTCAGCACGAAAATTGAACCTTCATAACGATTTTAAATTCTACCAGGACAATGACCCCAAGCACACTGCTCTGAACGTTAGACTCTGGCTGCTATATAACTGTCCTGAAATAATAAAAACACCACCACAATCTCCAGACTTAAATCCCATAGAGAATATTTGGCAAGAATTGGAATCAAGAATTCGCAAACACACCATTTCTTCAAAACAACAACTAAAATCGGTGCTTCAAGAAGAATGGAGTAAAATCACTCCAGAAATCACAAAAAAAATAGTCGAATCCATCCCAAAAAGATTAAATCATGTTTTAAAAGTAAAAGGAAATCCAACAAAATATTAAAACCTTTTAAAAAGTAAAATTTGTGGATAAATATTTGATGGAAAAGTAAGTGTCCCATCACTTATGTGAGCCATTTTTTGCTCCGTTCTGAACAATTGTATTTTTACTAAATTAATATTTTAATATTTTGACAAAATGTATGTTATGTAATAATTGTTACTAACTTTAAATATGAAACACACCCAAAAAATTTTTGCACATGTTTGTTTATTTATTTTATTGCAGTTTCTTTTTATAAAGCACAAGTGTCCCATCACTTTTGTGAGACACTGTATATTTATTTCAAAGCAATAAATCGAGAAATTAAGAATCTACAAATACCAGTAGTTTCTGTTTAAGATAGACTTTAATTTTCTTGCAGAATATCCGCTTAATCCTTAACTGCAATTTGCGGTCTCTCATGGGTTGCTGCTTTTTTTAAGTTTAACCTATAATTTTTAACTATACGTTCTCAAAGTTTTGTTAGAGTCCTTTTACTATCGCTAGAGACATCTGAATATGAGTTTTAATTATAGTTCTGTACAGAAAGTTTTCATACGAAAACAGTATACTACGACTTAAATCTTTCATATTTTGATCAAACTGTCTCGGAGACGTTTTACAGTCGTCATGCGACATTGCTAAAAGCTTCTTTGAACAGCACTCCCGCTAGATGGAGAGGGAGTTGTGGGGTGCTCCATTTTGAAAGTAACTCTTTCAAATTACACATTGGCCAAAACTACACATTGGAAGTTGAATAGATTTATCTTTCATAACCATGTTTCTAGTTGCCATTTTAGGTGGAATTCTGATATCGTATAGATTAAAGCACATAAATTAACATCTGAATTCTTTAAAGGTAGAATTAACCCTTTGAGCGTTAGGCCCGTTTTTTTTCATTACTAGAAGTCATGTTAAAATGGCTGTAGACAAATATTTTAACAATTTTTTTTAACCGTTTATAGAATGCGGGGATATTTAAGATGTTATAGCATCAAACTATGATTAAAAAATACAGGGTGTCCACGTATAACCTGACCGACCTTTATTTTCGCAACCGTTAGTCCTAGATGCATACATCCAATTACAAAAATGGTTTAAATAAGGTACAGAATTATTTTTAAAGTTATTTGGCTCAAGAAAATCATTTATTACAAAATTACGAAATTTAAATTTTTATATAGTCTCCCGGTCCTATAAGTAATATTTAGTAAAAATTTACTGTGTCACTAACAAGTAAGACAAAAAAAAAGTCCCATTCATCTAACATTAAAATTGACCGAGTAATAGCTGTTTAAAGTTGGAGTATATTTTTTGCTGCGAAATAAGGGACGGTCATTCACAAATGTAGTAGAAATATAAATAATCGTCAGATATATCAAAAATTAGTTGAGAGAAAATTAATATTGCAATCTAATATTAATGTGAAATCTATAATCATTCTGACATATTAATGCAAAATATACAATTTGTACTGAACATATAAGAGGATAAAAGTAACAGAATTTTTGTTAAATAAAAGGATGAAAAACAACAGCCTCAATTTTTTACAAAATGATACAGATATTAAAATGCTGTTAGATTACACTGTCTTTCAAATTTTGGGTTGTGCCGTGTTTTCTAGCTTTTAAAAATTGATTCTTAT
Source organism: Maratus michaelseni (assembly GCA_963931845.1). Classification (NCBI taxonomy): domain Eukaryota; kingdom Metazoa; phylum Arthropoda; class Arachnida; order Araneae; family Salticidae; genus Maratus; species Maratus michaelseni. Next base: position 129,489,750 of record OZ007598.1, on the reverse strand, counting down.
GTATTTTTTAACACTGAATCTGAAAATGACCTTCATTTTAAACCATCACGTCAGAATTTTTCTCACATCGCAAATTTCAAAGTTAAAAAGCTCAAAGTTAAAATTGATGCTCCTCCCCTCCCAACCTCATCGGACCCCTGAGTTGTTTAGCTGTAAAAAACCCAGTATAAGCCAAAAATTTGAATAAATTATTGAATTAAATACAATTAAACTGAATAAAAAAGTCTTGCATCTATTTTATAGTATCAGATTTTTCGCTATTTTTTAAACTTGAAATTTACGATTTGCGAAAAATCCTGACATGCTGGTTAAAAATGAAGGTAATTTTTTTTTTATTCAGTGTTAAAAATATATAAAACGTAATTATAAAAGTTAAAAAACACAACCATCCCAGGTTTATGTTATCTAATCTAAAACTCTTTCTTAAACTTGTTGGCGGTAATCTATCCTAATTTTTTTGTGTTATCCTCTAATATAAGTATGTATAAGATGGTAAGCGTCGAAAATCATAATATTACATTGTCATCGGATTTAAGTCAGTATGTAAAATTTAACTTCGATCGGACATTTGAAAATGAGTTAAAGTTCGAGTACAAATTTTAAACTGGAAAGACGATCATTGCAAGTTAAATAAAACCTTATGAAAATAACATAATTTTTGTTAAAAGAAATCATAGCCTCAAATCCTTTCAAAATAAAACCTATGTCAAAATACAATTATTTTAACTAATCTGAAACTTAACTAATAAAAGTTAACCCAATCGTAATAGTTGTACGATTTCTTTCAAAGCGCTGATACCTTGAAATAAGTTTAAGTACTTTATATACGACCCCTGAAAGCATGGCCGAAATCATCTCTTTTGAGATTCAAAAAAGTGGTATAAGTCATGCATTTCAAAGTTTCATAACTCGGTTAATTTTAACGTTAGATGAATGGCACTTTTTTTGTCTTACTTGTTAGTGTCACAGTAAATTTTTACTAAATATCACTTATAGGACTGGGGGACTATATAAAAATTTAAAGTTCGTAATTTTTTAATGTTTTTCTTGACCCAAATCGCTCTAAAAATAATTCGTTGCCTTATTTAAACCATTTTTGTAATTGGAAGTATGCATCTAGGACCAACGGTTGCGAAAATAATGGTCGGTCAGGTTATACGTGGACACCCTGTATATATATCCTGGGATTTACAAGCATACTTATGAAAATATAGGAAAACACTCAAACGCTGAAAGGGTTTTAAAGAACAAGTTATTTCAGTCATGCATACAAATCGATACAATACAACCAACACGAGTGAAAGATTATACTGGGCCAGGACTCTAACCTGGGTCTATAGCGTAACATGCTGTTGTTCTAACCACTGAGCTAATCCGGCCGTAATTGCACAGGCGGTGGTTAGAGCAACAGCACGTTAACGCTGTAGACCAAGGTTAGAGTGCAGGCTCTTTCTAATTTTTCTCTCGTACTGGGTTTGCTGTATTAATCTCTGTCTAAAATAAGCCGATCTTTAATTGATCTCGCATTGATTGTTTTCGGAGATTGTAGTGAAGGTGTGGCTTTAAATTGATATGTAAAATTTAACTAAATATGCATTTTTGTAATGAACGTTCCATTTAACACTGCGTCAGTTGTATGGGTATCTGTGTGGTAAAAGCCGCTATTTTCTTGCAAGTTTTAAAATTTCTGTCGTAGTTGTTAAGGGTTAGCTGTAGCTGTGAAGGTAAGCATTTGTAGTATATCCGATTGAAAAATTTTGAAATATGCGAAGACGTTTTGTACATTTAATAAATTGGATATGGTGAATTTCTGAACTTTAATGCTAAAACGTGCATTTCATAGATTTAGCAAGAAGTACTTAAACCTTAAGTGCCCTAAAAATTTCAATGTTTTAAAATATCCAGTTTTATGGATTTCTTGTCAAGTTGTATAAATAAAGGGTTAGCTTTCATGATGATTTTGAGTGTTAATAATGTCTACATATATATTTTAATTCTGTACCATAAATCGACAAATTAAGAATCTACAAATCCAATATTTTCTTTTTAATATAGACGTTAACTTTCTTGCAGAATATCCGCTTAATCCTTAACTGCTGTTAGCGGTCTTTGGAGCTAGCTGCTTTTTTTTCAATTTTTCGTTTAACCTGTAATTTTTAACTATAGATACTCATGAAGTTTTGTTTCGATTGGAGCCTTAATACTATCGCTAGAGATATCTGAATATACGAGTTTTAATTATTATCCTGAACAGAAAGTTGTTATACAAAAACAGTATACTAGGACTTAAACCTTTTTATTCATCTTTCGATCAAAGTGTCTCGGAGACAGCTTACAGAGTAATTATGCGACAATTTCTGTGACAGCAGTTAAGGGTTAAACTTGCTTCTAGTTTTCTATGTTACATTCATCAAATGTAGTTATGTTAAATTGTTTGTTGTTTAAGGCTGGCCAACTGTATTGTTTTTGCAGACATATATTTGAGATAGCACATTTTGAAGGGGTTTCATTAAAATATGGTTTGTTTATGCAGTATGCGTCTAATCATTCAAGGGCAAAAACAAATTCTGTTTAGTGTTGGGAGGTCGAAGTAATGTGCACATCACTAAAGTTTGACACTTTGAAGCTGAAATTAAAATAGTCCCTATATAGCCAGAACAGCATCTCCGTCGGATTTTACTACTAAATTAAATATTTAAATAAATGTATGTTGTTCTGTGTTCTAGAAATTTAAGTTCTAAATGACATTGCTTAATATATATATATATGTATATATATATATATATTTGGGGGGGGGGGGGGTTGAGGGCGGTAATTTATGCCACATTGTAACACAAGTGGGGAAATTATAGGTTTCGATGTACAATATGTAAACTCCAATTTCAAAATGAAATGTGCAATTATGAATCTTTTTTTAGATTTTAAATAGTAGTAGATTGAACAAATGGCATTAATCTTGGAATTAATTTAAAAAACCCATGATTTAAATTTCCTGAATTGCGTGTATGTTTACTCAGAATATACATTAATCTTATTACCTTTTTGTTTGTTTATTGAACACATACATCAGATTTGTGATCTGGATACAAATATCCGCTTATAAATCTTCGTGAAGATCAGAACTGGATAGATACAAGGAAAATACAACAATTTAGAAATACAGCCGCGAACTCCACAAAGGGTGTGCCACAGTACATGTGGGGTGTGCAATGGAGTTGTCAGGAGTCGAACCCGCCGCACTGACTCCTACGCTCTCAAGCTATTGGCGGAATGGTGTCTTAACCACAAGACCACGGAAAGCACTCTTATTACCTTAAATAGGTTAAATAACTAAACAATCATAAGTTTGCCTTTGATGGTAGAATCGAAAAACACTGAACAAACTCCTGTTGACGAATCAAATGTTATTGTCCATCCATCGCTAATTTATTCTAAAGACACTATAAAAGTTCTTTCTGAGACCGAAACCAGGTCTTCACTAGAGACCGGGCTGGCTCATTCATTATCATGACGTCACAAATGGTGGCTGGCCACGACCAGCGATTGGTACAAAACGACGCAGCCATCGTTTTGTGCCAATCGCTCTGTTCCAATTGCTGGCGGCGGCCAGCCACCATTTGTGACGTCATGATAATGAATGAGCCAGCCCGGTATCTAGTGTAGCTCTGACATTATCATTGCAGCAACCGTCCTGGCGAAGTTTCAACTGTTAATTGTAGACCAATCATATGGTCAGAACTCAATTTTACAGTAGGAGTCATAAAGAACAACAGTTGCAGTTAGGTATAAAGCGAATAACAAATCAGGTTTTCCGACCACGTGATCACTTTACCCAACAATATTATGTAAGTAATGTCTGTTACCAGAAGTCTGGGTAATTTCCAGCTTCGAAATCTACGAGTAACCTGCAAAATTTCACGTGATGTTGGTCTCTGAATGCTTCCGGTTAGCCATGTGTTACCCTACGTAACTCAGATTTACGGTCTGTGAACGCGCCTTACGTATATTCATAATAGGAATATTATCCTAGATTACACATTAGAATATTAAGATATCAGATTCTGAACATACTCGTTAGAGCAAAATGAATTCCGCATCGAACATTTGAAGGAGTGATGCTTTGAGACCTATAGCTACAAAAGCTGTTGTCTCCAATGATCCATACATATTTTATTCACAGAAACACATACATGACTTCTGCAACATAAATCTTTTTAGACGAGATAGCCAGAAGGAAAAAAATTACAACACCAGAGAGTTACAACCGCGAGCTCCACAAAGTGCGTGCAATGGAGTTGGCGGGAGTCAAACCCGGCCAAAAAGGCCTGATTCCTACGCTCTCAAGCAACTAGCGGAAGGGTGTCTTAACCACTCAGCCACGGAGGCCCCATTCCGCATCGAAAAAACTAATTTTAAAAAAAATGTAAACTGATAGAGATGTGTCTCAAATCCATGCAGGTATCTTGATAAATTTCCTAAGTAACCATTTAAAAGCATTATTTTGTAAATTTTTAGCAAACTATCAAAAATACAGATTTTTTATTATTTAATCCCGTTTTGTGAAATTACGAAAATTTTTCTTAGGCAGTTTTGAGTATCTAAGCAATTTTTTTTTCTCAGTTCAGATATTAAAACTAGCGATTGTGATGGTGCGTCGAAATTCTACTCGAATGTAGAATTCAATCAGGGCTACACTAGATACCGGCTGGCTCATTCATTATCATGACGCCACAAATGGTGGCTGCGAGGCTAACGAAAAAGACAGGTTACCGCGGTGCATTCCACTTATCTTTTTTTACAGACCTCTAGAGTGACGTGTGCTCTTTTCGTACACCTGCATTGGTGCATTCGAGCATCACGTGACTCCCGCGATCTGTAAAAAAAGATACACGTAAAGCACCGCGGTAGCCTTTCTTTTTCGTTAGCCTGTACCAAAACAAATAAACTGTGATGGAAATATGGACGTTCGTATTTATAAATCAATTTTGATGAAACTAATTGTGTGTATTAAGCTCACGAATGTCTCGACTGAATTTGTTGGCCAGCTTGGTCCGCCATTTTGTTTCAAGATGGCGGCCATTTAAAAATTTAAAACTAAAATAAATATACAAAAGAGTTAAAAGTTCAAATTTATTTTTTAATTACGTGTTAGGCCTTGATACGAGAATTCCAGAGCATTTTTTGGTTTACCTCTATCTTAAAAAATGGCTGAGATAGAGCAGTTTGAAATTCTAGGGTGGCTGACATTTTGAAACAATACGGCACATTACAAAAATTTTCATTATTGTAATAATTTTCCCAATCATACGCATAAAACTATACATTCATATCCATTAGCGCCAAATTCTCGCCAAATTTGGAGTCCAAAATAAATCTTCATAAATGAAGCCAATTTGGCTATTGCTCAATAATTTGGCGAATTTCTTATTCAAATTCAGTATTAACGAATCTTTTGTAAACGTTTTCTTTGCATTTTAACTTGCTATTTTCGTGTAACAATAGCTAAAATTTTAAAAAGAAGATATAGGAAAGCTATCTTTTCCTCTCGGTACAAGCCGGAAGGACTTTTTATAAATGAAGGCGGTAGTATTCATGATTCTGGTAGTATTCTTTCGATCAAAGTGTCTCGGAGACAGCTTACAGAGTAGTTATGCGACAATTTCTGTCACAGCAGTTAAGGGTTAAACTTGCTTCTAGTTTTCTATGTTACACTGATCAAATGTAGTTATGTTAAATCTTTTTTTCGGCTCACTGTATTGTTCTTGCAGACGTATACCTGTCAAAGCACATTTTGAAAGGAATTTATTAAAGTAACTTTTTTGTTTATGCAGTATGGTTATCGTTCAACAGCAAGGAAAAAAAATCTGTTGGTAGGTCGAAGAAATGTGCACATCACAAAATTTTGAAACCTTTAAACCTGAAATAAAAATAGTCCGAGAACAGCATCTACGTTGGTTTGAACTACTAAATTAAATCTTTAAATGTATGTTGGTGTGTTTTTTAGAAATTTAAGTTATAAATAACAATGATTATTTTTTTGAGGGGAGAGTGGTAATTTACGCTACATTATAACACAAGTGAAAAACTTCCAGGTTTCGATATATAATATAAAAACTACAATTATAAAATGTACAATTAGGAATATTTTTAGATTTTTAACTAAAATAGTTGTATATTAAACTAAAGGGATTAATTTTAGAATTTTAAAAACACATTAAATTTGCCTGAATTACTTTTTTACAAATTATTAAAAAGTAAAAAAAAAAAATGTGAGTGCAATTTTTAATTTTTTGGAAATAGTTTGTGTTTAAATTTTTTCTTAAAAGATGATCTTAAAATTGGCTTCATACAACTATTTTTTTAGGGGGGGGGGGGGGCGGGGTAATTTTAAAAACGGATAACTAACTAAATTTTTAGAATGCGGTGCAAGAATAACAGCTCATTCATGCCCATTATAATAGGCTGTCTGCCGCATTTCTTGCTTGCAACTGACAAAGTAAACTTTTCATAAAAGATTTATACAACACTAGCTATCAAAGGTTTAAAATAAACTAAAAATTTAGTTCGAAATTGTACGTCAAACGTGACAAATGAAGTACGTTCGCACTCTAACTAGTTTCAGTGAAATGAATTACATTGTTTGTTATTATATGATTAATTTCCTTAATAAAATAAGTACATTTTAAGTTGGCAACATTTTTTTTTCTTGACATTTGCTGAAAATTCCTGGGAAACTTAGCCTAGCTTTGAAAATTTCAAAACTTGAAATTTTTACTTTTTTTCCATTTATCTATTTATCCGGAAACAAATATCCACAAAAAACTTGGTAGATTATATGATTGCTATAATTACAATTTTAGTAAACAAATTCGTTTTTTAAATTCAGTAATAACGGAAATAATGTAACCCCATCTTACATAGGACGTAAAATGGGTTGTTAATCACCATGGTAAGCTAGAATCATTACCTATCATGGATATCATTGAATTAATAACGTATGATAGGTTTTAATAGATTGGAGAAAAAACGGTTATTAATACCTTTTAAGTTTTGATTAGAATTTCATAAAAAAAATTTAAATGACTCTATTTTATTCTGCAACGATTATAAATATATACCGTAATTTATGATGTATAACCCGCGGCTCAAAAAAAGACATTTCGAACCAGAAATTTTATTTAATAAAATGTAACTCGTTTCTACTTGGTAATTACTTGAGTTTATTTAATTAATAAAATTTCTGTTTCGAAACCGATTTATTTGAGCCGCGGGTTATATACCAGAATTTACTGTATGTAGGGGAGACCGGTACACACTGGACCTATGGACACAGTGGTCCACCCCCTAATATTTTATTTATTTAAAAAAAATTAAGCTTCTCTTCTATCCTAATAGACAACAGCACTGCAATGATTATTTATAGCCTTCAGAAAATATGTTTAGCTCATATTGAACTATTTTATCCTGATTGGTTGTTTTGAGCTTCTAAAAGTAAAATTTTTCATCATCCTATTTTTATTTTTTTAGTAATTAAAAGTTATAGATAAATAAAATAAAACAGCTTTTTTTCAAAGCTAAGATACTTGCTTTTATTTTACTTTAAAGTTAATATGTTTAAAAGAAAGCTATAAACAATATTAATATGATTATTTATTGAACTTCAACATGGGGTACAGTGGACCACCCACTCCTGGGGCACAGTGGTCCACAATCCACTCTGCTCCTGTAATGCAGAATGTTATAAATATTTAATAATTGCTTATTTTCTATAAAGAAAGATTGTTTTAAAGTAGATTTAACTGTAAAATAAAATAAACAAATAAAAATAACAATTTATTTAACATAGTAAGAAATATTTTGTTTTGTATTTACTGCCTTTGATAAATATAACTGTAGTCTAATTGTTGATGATTCTATTCAAGTAAGATTCATGAGATTCAAATTGAATGGAAAACAGTTTATTTCTCCCGAAACTGTAGATGAATCTGTTGCTGATGTCAATGATTTTATAATGTTGCTCTCAGACCCAAAATTATTTCTTGAAAATTCCAGGCTCAATCTTACTCATAAGTACTTTGGAATTTCATTTGCAAATTTTAATGTGCGCTAATTTTTTTGTACTTAAGTAATAACTTCAACTAAATTGCAATTGTTCCTGTATTAATCTCTTATTACTTTCAAAATATAATTAATTTTTTGTTTTTGTTTCAAAATTTATATCACTATGTTATTTTGCGGGCGAAGGGGCAACAAAAAAGAATTACATTAATGAAAAATAGATTTATATTGTATTTTAGATAATACCTAATAGTGGTCCACTGTACCCCGCTTCCGGGGTACACTGGTCCACTTTACAAGTGTATATAACTTTGTTTTTTTAAATGTATTGAAAACAATGTTGTGAGAAAATTATGATGGATGTAAGAAGGTTTAAGGAATATTCAAAAATATTTTCATACAGATCGGTCAGTTTGTTAAGGAGAAAAAAAATGTTAACTGAAAAAGTGGTCCACTGTGTACCGGTCTCCCCTATATTAAACTTCAAACCATTCGGTTGGGTAGTTTCTGCGCTCGTATATGCGGACAGATGGACGGACCAGACGACGACGATAGGCGCTACGTATTTATATAATTACGAACGCACCTAAAAAGTAAATTTAAAATTTTGTGATTGGAAAATTTACAAATTACTTGTAATGACAACAATCCTAATAGGCTTAGTGATTCCTAGCTATTTCTCCCGGATTAAAAATCTCACATAATTTTAAAACTGCAATTCCAGTTTTTTCCCAAAAAAATTACCGTTAGAATGCATTAATTTTGTCTAAAATACGTCAATTTGACGTGGCACCGAACTCTGTTGATGAAAATTCCCTGCAATTTTTACTGTTGGTAGAAAGTACTACCAGAAGAATGTATTAAAAATATATAAATTTTTTGCTGTTTGTTTTTCAAGATATGGCAAGAGTCAAGAAAAATGAAACATTATTTAAACTATATTTTTAGATTTTCTAAATTGATTTCTTTAATCTATTAATTGATTAAAGCTTATTTCTTTAAATAAAACTCTTTATATTTTATATTTTTTCTACTTTTTTGCATTTAAAAACATTAACTGATGTTGTTCCACATCCTTTTGTCATATTTTGGGGACCGTGGTATCGTGCGTCATTAAATTCCCTAATGTTGCAAGCCTTATATGATATGTAACCCTCAAATAACCCCTGTATAGTATAATATACTATATCCAAAAATGTAAGATACTCAAAATGAAGTAAGTGGAAAAAATGAAATCAAGAAAAGTAGAGAAAAAAATCCTAACACATGGGCTGATAAGTTCCCGGTCTAATAAAGAAAACACAACTTTTTAACAAAGCTTTATAACTTTATGACTCTATAACTTTATAATTTTAATAAATAACCATCGGTAATAATAAATAATAATAATTTAATAATAATAATAATAATTTAAAAATAATAATTTTATAATAATAATTTAATAATAAATAACATAATTTTATAACGAAAAAGCTCCAAACAGTGCTCAGAACTCGTTGTTGTTTTTGGTCAAAAGTCAACACGCGCGGCAGCCACTTTGACAACAGCTTTTTCATAGACAAATGTTCATTCAAAATAAAACCTACACGTTCCTTGGATATCTTCAGAGTCTGAGCTATCTCCTGCAACTTCACTTTACGGTTCCCCAAAACGATTTTGTGGACTTTTTTTTATGTTTTCCGGAGTAACCACCTCTTTTGCGTAGTGCATCACTGGTGTCCGTACGACCACGTTTAAATTCAGCAAACCAGTCAATAATGGTTGATTTACCTGGTGCAGTGTCCGGATAACGCTTATCTAGCAAAGCTTTTGTTTGAACGGTATTTTTCCCCATCAAATAACAATTCTTGAAATTCTTGTTATCCATTTTTTTGTTTATCAACAAAGTCGTTCAACTAAAACCACTCTAACGTTTTATCCAGACGGCGAATCGTCATGGCATTTTTTCTACTACCTTTTAAAGGTTAGTATTTACTAAAAAAACATCGGTTCGTCGATTGCAACGCCACCTGTGTGCCAGACCGGGAACTTATCAGCCCATGTGTTATTTGCAAAATGTGAAAATATAACAAGAAGCAAATAGAAACTTATATTTTGAAACACTTTATCAAGGGCAATATTCCACAAATATAAGCAAATCGTAATTGATTTCTCTTTGAGTTAATAGACCTGAGCCGAATTTACCGTACTCGAATTGCCCGATCAACCACGATGAAAGAAAATTGAAAAAAAAAAAGTTCAAATATTGAATAAGTTACCATGATATTTGCAAAAATAATTATTAGGGAACATTATGAAAGATACAAAATCAGATTTAATGAAAAAAATGATAAACAAAAAGAAGAAATAGAAGCAAAACGTACCCATTCAATAATCTATTTTATTGAGTTAACATACACGTTATCCCAAAGCAAATGTAACTATTTTGGCAGTTAAAAGTTACAGTGAAATAAATATTAATGATTTTAACAAATTGAAAATTAAATCTAATAGATCAACAAAAATATTTTTTACTATCTGATCTGCCCGGCGTTGCCCGGTCCGTTAAAAAATAAAACGAAACGCGAAATCACTCTAAAAATCGCTGCACGAAAACGTTCCTCTGGTAACTCTTTGTCTTGCAGAAATTAAATAGAGAGATGGATCCCGAAGCGGATGTAAATTCAATACCACCTTCTCAAATGTCTGGATCATTTAGTTCAAAGTAGGTCACTTTTTGGTCAAAATTTTAAAAGTTTTCACAAAATTTGCACGGATTTTCACAAAATTTGCATTTTTGGAATCGGAAAAATAAACGATGTACAGACTGAGTTTCGATTAAATACCTCCAATACTTTTCTTAATACTCTAGGATGAGTGAAAATGAAACTATTTCGTTGTCTGGGAATATCAAATTGGTAACTTTCTTTTGCGGTTTCAATAAAAATAGACATTTTCAGCGCATGCGCAGAATTTATTTCAGTTCCACCGATAGGGGATGCATTTTGTTCTAAACAAATTTGCGACACATGTCCCCGCTGCCTACGATACCGCGTATAGCAGACGTGCTGCGCACGCGCTGCAAAATCTTTTAGTTCCAGTTTCCACCACCAGGTGAAACATTCTGTTCTAAATAAACCTCTTTCCGGACGAAACTCCGGCACTCGTTCCCGCAGTTTACAGCACCGTGTAGAAGGCGTGCCATGCACGCGCGAAAAATCTTAGTTCCACTTTCCACCGCAAGGGGGTACCAAATCTATGTTTTAATTAATTAGCTATATTTTAATTAGTTCATGTTAAGTTGAATGAACAGACTCCCGTTGAAATTGGGCCCATAGAACACGAGAAAATAAATAATCGCCTTGGATATTAATATTCATAAATGGTGGTAACCAAGGGCTGAAAAAATGATACCGAAGTTTTTTTAGTACCTGAGAGACCTCCAAAGAACGTTTTAAAAGATTTCGCTTGAATAGGACCAAGATTAAATGCAAAATCTTTCAATTACATTTTCCACCGCCAGGGGGCAAACTCTGTTCTAAACAAACCTCTTTCCGAACGAAACTCTGACACGTGTCCTCGTTGCTTATGGCACCGTATCAAAGGCGTGCTGCGCTTGCGCTAAAAATATTTTAGTTTCACTTTTCACCGCTAGGGGGCACCAAATCTATGTCTTAATTATCTATATCTTAATTAGTACATGTTAAGTTGCATGAATCATTTCTCGTTGAAATCTAGCCCTTTGTTTGAATCGAACCAATTTTAAATGCAAAATCTTTTAGTCCCCTTTCCACCACTGAGGGCGCACTCTGCTCTAAATAAAACTATTCCCGATTGAAACTCCGGTACGTGACAGTGCTGCCTACGACAACGTATAGCAGGCGTGCTTCGCGTACGCTGGAAAATCGTTTAGTTCCATTTTCTACTTCAGGTGACGCCAAATCTGTATCGGAATTAGTTATCTATATCTTAATTTGTTCGTATTAAGTTGAATGAACGTATTCGCGTTGAAATTGGGCCCACAGAACCCGAGAAAATAATCCTCCTTGGTGATTACTGTTCAGAAATAGTGGTAACCAAGGGCTGAAAAATTGATACCGAAGTTTCTCTAGTACCTGGAGGACCTGAAAAAAGCTTCGTTTGAATCGGACAAAAAAAAAGTTCTGATTTTGGAGGCAAAGATGGAGTTTCGATCAGAGCATTTACACGATATTTAAATTACAACAGGACTCTCACCTCCCCAAAATCTACAGAATTAAACCAAAAACGTTTTAAAATTAGGAATTATCACTAACTATTGAAACAGAAACAAAATAACTTTCTTTTTTTTCTTTTTTGACATACAAAAACAGCAAGTTATCGTTGCCAATTTCTGTAATGAAATACGTAAATGACGTCGCGTACATGAAAAAACTCATAAAACAAATCTCGAAAAATTCACAACTCGCTGTTCGAATTGCAATCAGCTGACGACCTTTTCATCTGCCAATCACAATTGCCCGGTTGACTTCCAGTTGCGCCTACAATCCTATCAGCTACCGATCACAACTGCCCTCCATCGGTGTTTGACTTCTAGTGAGCCATTTGTGACGTTATTTGAAACAAAAAACGCTGCAAAGCATGAAAAAAATGATTAAAAAACTCATAAAAAATGAAATTTTAAAAAATCTAATCAAAAAATACAAATCGGGATAAATGTCGGAATCGCCTTTTCCTTTTTAAAATCGTGATTTTTTATCTGTAAAGAATTATCAACTCTCTCCAAGCTAAAAAGAGAGAAACAAGTTGGAAATTGTACGTCAAACGTGACAAATGAGGGGCGTTTGTACTATAGCTAGTTATATAAATATTCAGATCGTGATTTTTAATTCTGTGGAATGAATTATATCGTCTGCAGATTAATTTCTGTAATAAAATAAGTATTTCGGTCGCTTGACGATTAACCCCTTCGCGACGCGCGTCCTTTACAGTATTTTTAATCTTTTACCACCGGTTTTTCAAAACAGAAATTTTCGCCTAATTGAATCGCAGAAATGCTAGGATTACATAAGGCAAAGCTTACAATAAGAAATAATTGGTGGGAATAATCGAGGATTCTGAGCATCATATGGTATATGTTGTATACGTGTAGTCGTATGGTATACGTGTACTCGTATGGTATACGTGCCGCTCGTCCCCAAGGGCTTAAACCTCGAAAGCTCCTATAACAAGAAAGCACACTTTTTTTTTTGTAATTCAAATTTCTTAATAAATATTTTTATTAATATCTTCTAAAGTTTTGATTTGATTTTCGTAAAATTTGAAATGTCTCGACAAAATTCAGGAAAGATTATATATATTAAATGTAAAATAATTTGGTTGAGTAGTCTTTGCTCTGTTATATGCGGACGGACAGACGGCCGGACCAGACGATGACTATAGGTGCTACGTATTTATATAATTACGAACGCATCTAAAAATACACGATTCTGAGCGTAGCTGAGGTCGACATGGAAGCAACCACCGAACCAATCAAGCATTCTGGGCAAAGTTTCTTAGTGTCTAAGAAAAAAAAAATCGCCAAAAATTCAAAAATTGCTGTACGAATTCCGAACAAACTTCATTGAAAAGAGGATAAAATTTACTACAGTGGGCTACAAGATTGGAACCGGATTCCTGTTACTAATGCGGCAAAAATTACAGCAAAATGTGAAAAAACGCTAAAAATCGCATAAAAATTTAAATTAAAAAAAAATCTATTCAAAAATTCCCAAATCGGGCTTCGAGGTACAAAACTACATGTTTAGAGGTACCGTCCCACTAAATGTTGTACACTGTAAGAAAAAACGGCAGAAATGTCAGCATAATTTGCTGTAAATTTATGAACCCAAATTGCCAGCATTTTTTGCTGTAAAATTTAATATGATTATAATCGTATTTGCAGTAAAATTAGCATGTTTGAAGCACATTTTGCTGCAAAATTCCAAACATAATGTAATTTAAGGCATATTTTGCTGTCAATTTACAGTAAAATATGCTGGAAATTTGGGTGCATAAACTTACAGCAAATTTTGCTGTAATTTCTGCCGTTTATTCTTACAGTGTAGCTCTGCGTGCAGCGGTCTCTTCCGAACGCAGGCCAGAAACATACACACAAACTTCCTTCTTTATTATAGTTAGGGATTTTATTTAAAAACAAAATAATAACAATAATATTAACTTTTGAAATTAAAATATTTGCTTATATATATATATATATGCGCGTGTGTGTATGAGGGGGGAATTTATTCCTGTATTAATTTTTCTTTTTAAAACTTTTTCTCATAGTTTCCATACGTTCGCTACAAAATAGCTCATTTTCATCCAACTACTTCTAAATTCAAATAAATGTATTTCGTAAGAATAAGCATTCAAGTGAACTTGAAATGAAATATTTCTTATCAAAAGTACTCATTAAGAGTTTTCCTCTTAGCTATACTTATCTTAAAAGTTTTCAAAGAAGTTAGGTTTTCAATGACCGTGTCTTCTTTTATTTGATGCAGAAAATTGAATATGTATTAGTTTTTTTTTCAACTTTTTTGCCACCTAAAGTGTAGCGATTTTTTTTTTCTTTCAATTATCACGACGAAATTTAAAACTATTTTTGATTGTTAAAAAATCAATACAGAGTATCAAACAAAGCTTTAATATAAATGGAATTATTGTCATAGAAAGATAAAATATTTCTCGTAATAAAAGCAATATTTGATAGAAATTCTCTGTGTAAGTTGTATTATAATAGCTTTATTTTGTAATATTTTAAACACTCTAGAAAATAAATGAGTAAATATACCACTTTTACATTTGTATATGTGTAAATTTGTAAAATTACATTGCTTGTTGAAAACATTACACGCTTGTCGTAAATCTGTATCTGTATGAATGTGTGTTTTGCTTATGAATGAATGCGTGCAATTTACCATCGCTTCTATTTACTCTCACCTATATGTAAATATAGAAAGATATATGCATCTATTTACTCGAATTGGCGTGTAAATGTAATTTACATATAGTAGTTATGTGTTCATAGAAAACAGTGTAAATGTTAAAAGACAACGTCTACCTGCATATTCTAAAATACCAAAAATAAATATGCAAAAAGAAGCAACCGTTACTTTTAATGTTTTTTTATACATGTAATACATAAATGGCCAAAGTTTATCTTTTTATAAAGCATGAAATACAAAAGCCAAATATTCAAAATTATGGAAAGAAAATACGTAAAACGTTGAGAATTATACTCAGTTGAAAAAAAAATATATTTTTACCAAAGACACTTTTTATATTTTTTGACACATTACTTGTGAATAATAAATATGTGCATTTTTACCTTGCTAACTAAGCCGATAGAGTGAATAAATGTACAAACCCGGAATCGAACCCGGACCCTTGGATTAACGGTCCAATGTATTGAGCACGATACCCAGCTTGGCATCTCTCAATTATATATGTTGATAAGGCTGCAATCGCAGTACAACATGGATGCTCAATGATACAGCATTAGAGCGTTATTCTAAGGGTACGGGTTCGATTCCCGACTTGCCAATGCTCTACCAACTGAGCCTTCCCGGTCAAATCTGGAGGAGGACATAATTCGTCCAGATTCGACCGGGAAGGCTCAGTTGGCCGAGCATTGCAGCTTCAGCCAAGAGATCCCAATTTCGAATCCTAGCCCGGACATTTTTCGCTCAGTTGGGAAATTACAATTTGTATGATTTCGATGAATAATTGTGTTAAAAAGTAATCTAGTACTTCAATATACTTAAAATAAAAGAACAAATACGTGTTATACAATAAAACTAGCAAGCTACGCCCGCTGCGCTGGTCAGTTTCTACAAATGAACCTTGAAGCAAACAAAATATATCGTTTAATTTGACCTTGTATTTGAAAGCAATCTATATATTTACCTGGAATATCCTTCCACATTACTGAAAAATGACGTGATTGCGCTATTATATTTTCTAATGTGCAGTCAAAATTTTAGCTGTTAAGGACCAACTCTTTTATTTGGTCATTTACAGTTAAGGTCTGCTAAAGAACGATAAAACTATATGCAATATACTAAAACCATCACTAAAAATTATCGAACTAACAATGCAAACTAATTAACAAAATCCATTCAGTAGAAGTTTTTATAAAGGCTAATCTTTTATAATCGGGTTCATCTGATTATAGAACTTTTCCACGTAATTCTAAAACAGAACAATATAAAATATACTAAAACCATCCTTACAAATTATCTACTTAACAATGCAAGTCGCAAAAAATACGCCCAGTAAAAACTTTCAAAAAGGCTAATCTTTCGGAATTGGGTTCTCCTGACTGTATAACCTTCACACAACTGTTTGACTAAGCAGCGTAGAACAATATGTAGTACATTAAAACCATTCCTGAAATAGCATCTGACTAACAATACAATTCTCATCAAAATCCGTCCAGTAGAACTTTTTCAGAAAGCTAATCTTTCATAATCCGAATCAAATACTGAAAAAGCTAATCACACAACTGTTTGACTAAGCAGCGTAGAACAATATCTAGTACATTAAAACCATTCCTGAAATAGCATCTGACTAACAATACAATTCTCATCAAAATCCGTCCAGTAGAACTTTTTCAGAAGGCTAATCTTTCATAATCCGAATCAAATACTGAAAAAGCTAATATTTGATAAAAAAAATATCACCTGATTTTCGAATTTCCCCCTATAATTCATTTCTTTTTTTAAATAAAATTAATAACAGCTTTTTCTTTTATTTTTCCAGCTGTATAGCCATTTCAATTCTTTCTGCATCAAAAAAAAAAAAAAAAAAAAAAAAAAAAAAAGACACCTTTTGGCTTAAAATCAAATTGTTTAGGATCAAAAGTAAAATCAAAATCGCCAAAAACAAAAGATAAATCGCGAAATACTGTTTCGATAGCAATCTTGCCACTTGAATAATTTTTTAAGCATTGCGAACATTCCCAATCATGTTTAAATTAAATATTTTCGTTTTATAATATTCTTTCATCAAAACTCTTTTTCCTTTCTTTTTTTTTTTTTTTAATTAATTTAACACAGTTTTTCTTTTATTTTTGGAGATGTATAGCCTTTTCATTTCTTTCTGCAACAATAATGATCGCCAAAAAAATAGCAATGGTAACCTTTTCGGCCAAAATAACAAAACTTTCTATCATAATTCAATAACTAATCTACGTAGAACGTCGTGTTATACATATAAACCTTCCTCTTGAATCACTCTATCTATTAAAAAAAACCGCATCAAAATCCATTGCGTAGTTTTAAAGATTTAAGCGTACATAGGGATATAGGGACAGAAAAAGCGACTTTGTGTTATACTATGTAGTGATAATAAAATAAAAGACCTTTTAAACTGCAGGCATTAAATTGTAAATGTCTCTTAACATTTCAGTAAACATTTCATTTTTGTGAGTAAAGACGTCGTCACATGCACTTCATCAGCCAGAATTGTAAATAATGACGATCAATGCCGCGCTGTGTTTTATTAGACCCTTTTGCGATGCCCCATAATTTCTCAACAGATTGGGTATGGAATCCAGTGTCAGGGTCAAGAAAATTATATTTGTAATCTACTGTCAAATGTTCGTAGCCATCATCTCGCAAAAGACTTTCCTAATGAAAATTATATTTGTAATCTACTGTCAAATGTTCGTAGCCATCATCTCGCAAAAGACTTTCCTAATGAAAATTATATTTGTAATCTACTGTCAAATGTTTTGAAACAATTGAAACAATTTTATTGCAGCTTTCTCATCATCAGCTAACTGCCAAATGTTGAAATCCATCTCACCGAAACTAAAAATGTAGGACATAATTTAATAAAAAATATTTTAGATTCGAAATATGACAAATTAAGATGTTTGTGTGGATACGATCAAATGAAAATTTAAAAAAAGATTCACGTTCACTAAATAGCGAGTCGGAATGTTTAGTACGGTTTGCAATAAAAATTCTTTGCAAGGTCAAAGTTGAAATAAATGACGCATAAGCATGCATTTGCCACGGCGTTTGTATAATTAAAAAGTACCAAAAAATGCAGTATACTATCAATATTTTATCCTAATAATAATAATTTAAAGAAAAAAATATAACAGATTTTGTTTGAGAAATTTCTTAAGTTTTATTATTATTATAATATTATAATACATGGTGTTTCTAAATGAATATCGGGGTTTTAAAGCTTTGTAGTATCTATTATAAAAAACTTGAAAATTATACTTAATACATAAAATGAAAGAGCAACTCAAACAGTTTTACCTACAAGCTTATAAGTGTTCAATGTGAACACCTTTCATCACACGGCACACATCAAGTCGATAGCTCAGTTCTTCCCAAACGCCACTCTACACTCACCGATCTGACGGCCAGAGAATCACGTGATCTGACGCCATGTGATTTCTACCTGTTGGGGATCATAAAGGATCGAGTGTATGTGCCTCCGCTACCAGCTGACCTCTACCCAACCTAAGAAACAGGATTGAGACAGCTGTTGCAACAATTACCCCACAAACACTAATTAACGTTTGGGAAGAACTGAGCTATCGACTTCATGTGTGCTGTGTGACGAAATGTGTTCACATTGAACACTTATAAGCTTGTAGGTAAAACTGTTTGAGTTGCTCTTTCATTTTATGTATTAATTATAATTTTAAGTTGTATGTAATAAATACTACCAAGAGTTAAAACTCCGATATCCATTTAGAAACACCCTGTATTATTATAATACTATTGATAGCTATTTTTATATTTTACTTTTTTACCGAATAGTCAATTTACCGTTTAGCTACTGCCAAAATTATTTAAAAGAGTATTGAAATCGCTTCAGGAATTCTCTAGAAAAAGGTATATCAATGACAGACGTTTTACACGTGATTTTGCAACTGTTGTAGGACCCATAACTTTTTTTCAGAATACATAAATTAAAATAAGCCAAAATATATCAAAAGTATCGAGGAATCGTTTCTTATACTTTCCAACAAAGTTGCAAAGGGTTTATAAATTCAGTTTATCTGTTTGTCATCCGTGCTCTAACTCGCGTAAATATACTCGGATTGCCATGCAATTGATATATGATAATGAGATTTACTATGGCATGTTCGGTATTGAAAGTATGTAGCGTTGATAGTTCATTTACAGGAACACTCAAAATAATTACGTTACATTACGGTCTATGAGAAAAATCGTTTGCGTTGGGTTTTAATGATGTTATCATATTTCAAACACATTGAAATTGATATATATCACTGAGGTGCACTACAAGAGGCTTACTATAGAATAGGGTGTGCATAGCGTTCATCATTCATTTACAGAAATACACAAAATATTTCGATTACGATACTGTCTAAGAACAATAATTGCTGGAATTGCGTTTTAAGTTGTGGTATACGGTTTGAAATTAAACCAGTTTTTAACCTATTGCTTGATATGTATAAATTCTGTAGAGGATATACAGGACAGAACAAAATATCTCGAGTACATTTCGATTTATTTAAGGAAATTGCTGAAGGGTAATTTAGAACTGTGCTATGCTTTTGCTAACATGCAGTATATATATAAATCTATAGATCATATACAGGGCTGCACAAAAGAATTTGGATATTTTTCAGACTATTGATGGTAATTCCTGAAATTGGGTTTTCAAACGTGTTATGCGTTTTTCAAATTGTTTACTTGGGAACTGCTGGGTGGAGCTAGTTGAGCTTAAGCCGAGAGGTAGGTATCCCCGCCCAATTTGACCTGGACCTTGTTTACTTAGATATCATCGTTCACCTTATTCAATTGTGAAGTTTTATTAAAGTATTCTGAACGTGTTGGGAAGCGTTTCAAAATGAATGCTTCATGCATTAATTTTCGTTCTTGTCGAAAAATATTCCTGAAGAAGCACACATAGAATAAGAAACCGCACACGCACGTGGTTCGTATTTCGTTCGCAGCGTCCAAAAAAACATTGCAAGTGCTTTGTTTACACGTATAAAATCCATCTGATAATTTTACAATAGCATTGAATATGCTGTCAGTAGTTAATTTATAAACTGTTCGCTTGGCAAGGAACAAAAATAAACAAGAGGGTAAGTGTAATCGAAGATCACACAAAGGGTTTCGTTTAATATTCCTTTCAAAACACTTTATCCTTTCTTTAATAAATCCAAATAAATTTCATTAAAAAAAATAAAAGAAAAGAAAAGGAAGTCATGTTTTTTGTAAAGTAAAAATTTACCGGTATATTTTTCTCCTTTTTTCGAATATCTGAACTGGCCAGATAGCGGGCAAATCCCGCTGTTATACTCTGTCATAATAATATCTGTCATGTGGACTAAATGCGATATTAAAAAAAATCAATTTCAAAATTAAACATATTGTATAGAGACCCTTCAAAATGTTAAAATATGCCAATATTTCCATAATCGGGTTTTTATCATGACCCAATACGTTCCTCAAACTCATATATTTACTATTCTCTATTGTTCATATTGATACTCTATTAGTATTATTCTCAAACATATAAAAAATCCGTTAAACAACCAATATGACGTCAGTTTAATTTTTTTTTAATTTTCTAATGACGTCATATTAAGCTGTTTTCTGTATTTACACATACTCACAATTCATGTATTATTGAGAAATGTTTGAAAATTTCTGTTTTATTACCAATATTACGTCATATTAATCTTTTTTCAATTGGTGAAACATTTTATTTCATTTTCATTTTTCACGTGGAAATCTTTCAATGGATAATTAATTATTGTAGAAAGGATGTTATTGTGGATTTTTAATTGTTGGCAACTGCTATAACGAAAAATATGTAAATTTAATAGGAAAAGCCTGTTAGGTTTTTGGTTTTTTATCTCTATATATTAAAATAATACGATTTTTTCAAATTTTATGATTTTGAGCTTTATAGTAGATATTCAGCTACAAGTACACAAAATTTCATGCTTGTAAGTTATATAGTTTCTGAGAACCAGATCTGTGACAGACAGATAATGAAGATGGAGTAACAGGGTTTCGTGAGATGAACGAAACCCTGAAAATAACAAGTTACGCGATTTTGCACAACTACTACCACAATAGTCGAATAAAATTTTTCGTCTTATTTAAACGCAAAAAATATTTAAAAAATCTGTGATTAATTGTATAAAGATTTTTAATTGGAAGAAAAAATATTACATACAGATTTGTAATGCGAAATGCTGGTGCCATACTCCGTAGAAATTCTAAGGAGTTTGCCCACACTGGTTATATTTTGCATTTTAGAAAGATTAATACAAAACGTATGTAATGAAATATATAAATTACTGTTGCAGTTATGTATATATCACCTAATATTGAACATTAGATGGTTCGTTTTAATAAAAAATAAAATTAAATAAATAAAATAAAAATATGTCTCATTTACTAGTCGTTGAAAATTAATGAAATTTGTATTTCTACGTTTTTTTGCATGTCAGATATAATTATGCAATAAATATATATGCAGTAATTAAACAAGTTAAAATAGAATTTCATTTTAATATTTACATATTAATAAAATTCAACTGATCTGCAAAATTTCAACAATCACGCCATAATTTTATGATACATTTACGTAAAGCATATCATAAACAATATTTCGTGGATGAAAGTATGCCCTACATCGAAATATCACCTATAAAAAAATAAAAGAACCTACATTTATAAAAACCTACTATATAAAGAGTCTTTTACGAAGTTTTTTTTCTTTCATCAAATAGAAATGAACGTATGGCAGACATTTAACTTTTGTGTGCGTTTGTGAACTGTATCTTACGTTTTACTATTAAATATTTTTCAAAATAATTGTAACCGGAATAAATTAAAGAAAATAATACTAAAGATAAAATGTTCCATATAACTGTGCTTTTAGGATGAATGAATCTTTGTTCAAGTAGCAATCTTGTCTTCTGAGACAAATTGATATTATACAGAGCAGGGAAGAATCAAATTACGCAGATAGTGCGTTTAGGTCAAGAGCTTTTAACAACTGTGTTGCAAAAACTTAAATATAACATTAATTAATTATTAACTTATAATTATTTTAAAGATTAAATTTTCAAGTGATTCAAAAAAGTAGTACAAAAAATTTTTCAATTCACAATGTCATTCATATTAAATGGGCTTTTATGAATGAAGAGTATTAAAAATGAAAACTGATGGCATATAAAATCTTATCTTTGAAAGAAAATTTAATGAGTAGTTTAGCTCAGCAAAAAAAGGGTACTTTAAAATATATTTAAAGCTCAGCTATTTCATTGGGTATTAAAATATAATAAATATAATAAAATGTGTTTAAAAACACCATTGTTAAGTTTTTATTGAAAATTATGCTTTTTAGCTCACAGGCTATCAAAGCCTGAGAGCTAATGTGCCCGCCCGTTCTGTATGTATGGGGGGTAACGGAGGGGCTAACCCCCCCCCCCCTAATTTAGATAAATGGGCTTTTCGTGCAGAATTATCCGATGTGCTTCAAATTTTGTATACCGGTTCATTTGTGATAAGGCACTTTCCTGATTAGTTTTGTTAGTTCATTGATTAAGTATAAAGGGGGGAACGGAGGGCTAATCCCCCCCCCCCTTAATTTAGATAAATGGGTTTTCAGACAGAATTATCCGATGTGCCTCAAATTTTGTTTATAGGCTCCTTGTGATAAAGCTCTTCCCTGATTAGTTTTGTTGGTTCATTGGTTAAGTATAAAAAGGGGAAAGGGGGGCTAATTACCCCTTAATTTAGATAAATGAGTTTTTCATGGAGAATTATCCGATGTGCTTTAAATTTTGCATACAGGTTCATTTGTGATAAGGCGCTTTCCTGATTAGTTTTGTTGGTTCATTGATTAAGTATAAAGTGGGGGACGAGGGACTAATCCCCCCTTAATTTATGTAATTGGGTTTTCCATGCAGAATTAGCCAATTTGCTTAAAATTTTGTATATAGGTTTATTGTGATAAGGTGCTTTTCTGATTAGTTTTGGGGGTTGATTGGTTAAGTATAACGAGGGGGAAGGGAGGGGGGCTAATCCCCCTTAATTTATTGTCGGTTTCTTTATTTTTCGAGAGGCATTATTCTTTGAAATAAGAGTATAATATGCAATTAGTGTTAATAGCGTGTGAGCTCAATGCCATCAGTAATAACTGGGCACTTTTCCTTTTATCGTTGTTATGTCTGATTTCATAAAATGGTATTTTTTGAAATGAATACGGATTCTCGGTACTAAATTTCTCTAAGTCAGGGAACTGTGCAGAGCGTTGAATAATGACTTGACATTTGAACATCAGAATCTCAAGATCAAAAATTTGAGATTTACTATTTCAATAATTGGTCGTGATGGCACATTACATTTGTATAAGCTATAAAAATATTTGTACATTTTTACTTTCTTAATTCGGTAAATATAAATTAATTGTGCCACGGAAGTTTACTTATAACCTCGAGTGTACCATAAAATATAAATTGATACCGTATAAATTTGTACAAATGGGTATTGGTATGATATAAATTGGTATAAATGGGTATTGATATGGTATAAATTCGTACTGTAAAAAAAGTTTGAAAAACTCTGCTTTTGGGTGTGAACACACAAGGCATTGCAGGTTCAGCAGGAGATTCTACGCCAAAAGTGTGATTGTTTTATAATAGTAATATTATCGTTTTTGATAAGTAAATTTGAAAATTTAATTTTAATAATCCTTTTGTTCTCTCACATTCTAGAGAAAAGTATAACTAAATAAACAAAACAATACCGAAATACTTAAATATTAAAATTCATAAAGATACAACTAAATGTAAATATATTGCTTGAAGGTACGTAAAAACATACATAAAACATTTAAAAGCACATTAAAGTCCTTTTAAAAAAAATCAAAACGTTAGTAACCGAACTACTCGGTAATCATCAGTGAAAAACTAATTGTTGAGTTGAGTTGTTGTCTCTTCGCGTTTTCTTGCTTGCCCGGAATAAACTATTTTACTTTAAGGGTTTGGAAAATAAGGTGGGATGGGAAAGGTAATCAATGATCTATTAATTTATTCCAGACTGCGTGTATATCATATGATAATACATCGTTACATACTATTTCTTTTTTAGATATTATTTCTAGAGACTCTCTTATGATAGCTTCCACGTGATTATTTGTGCGGAATATAATTTTGGATCCATTGAAATCTACTTTTAAAGGTTCAGTTTGTGCTAATCTTGCTAACGCAGTGTGAGGTCTATTTAATCTCAGATCTGCTTCATGTTCTTTTATTCTGTCCCGAAATTTCCTCAGTGTCATACCTACGTACATAAAATCTTTGTTATATTTCTTGAATGGTAGATATATACGTAGGTATGACACTGTGGAAATTTCGGGACAGAATAAAAGAATATGAAGCAGATCTGAGATTAAATAGACCCCACGGTTAGCAAGGTTAGCACAAACTGAACCTATAAAAGTAGAATTCAATAGATTCAAAATTATATTCGCACAAATAATCACCTGGAAGCTATCATAAGAGAGTCTCTAGAAATAATATCTAAAAAAGAAATAGTATGTAACGATGTATTATCATATGATATCCACGCAGTCTGGAATAAATTAATACATCACTAATTAACTTTTCCATCCCACCTTATTTTCCAAACCCTTGAAGTAAAATAGTTTATTCCGGGCAAGCAAGGTAACGCGAAGAGACAACAACTCAATTTAACAATTAGTTTTTCACTGATGATGACCGAGTAGTTCGGTTGAAAACGTTTTGATTTTTTTAAAGGGACTTTAATGTCCTTTTAAATGTTTTATATATGTTTTTACGTACCTTCAAGCAATATATTTACATTTAGTTGTATCTATGAATTTTAGTTATTAAACAAGGTGAATTTGCACTGAAATTTTAAGTTTTTACTTAAATATTATCTGTGATCAACCGTTTACTTAATATGTTTAATAATCACTCACTTTCTGGGAAATTCTAAAACCATTCTTCACATAAATGTCTCTCATTCAAAAAAATTTTAGAAAAGTATGGTTTAAAAATAAGTAGCGAATGGCACTGAAATCCATCGTTTGCTTAAAACTTTTAACGATATCTCACATTCTGAAAACATTGTAGAAACTTTCTCCTTATTAATGTCTCACATTCTAAAAAGAAAAGTATGCCTAAAAAAATAGCGAAATACCGATACTGGGATCAATGTATCTTTAAAATATTTAACAATGTCTCTGATGTTCCTGAAACATTTTTCGCAATAATGTCTAGCATTCTAGAATTAAATATAAAAGTATGCTTTAAAAAAATAAATAGAGAATAGCACTAAAATTAACCGTTTGCTTATTATTCTTAACGATGTCTCGCATTTTGAAAACATTCTAGAAACATTCTCACATTACACAAAGAAAAGTATGCTTAAAAAAAAAATAAAAAAGTACGGATACTGGGATAAACCGTTTCTTAAAATGTTTAACGATGTCTCTCGTATTCTGGAAACATTCTTCAAAATAATGTTTAGCATTCTAGAAAGAAATAGAAAAGTATACCGAAAAAAAGAAATAGCAAAATTTTGCTGGGATCAACTTTTTGATTAAAATATTTAACGATGTCTCACATTCTGAAAACATTCAAGAAACATTTTTCACAATAATCTCTCGCATCCTAGAACAAAATAGAAAAGTATACATGAAAAAATAAATAGCGAATCACTGAAAAATTTGCTGGATTAAAATGATTAAACGATGTCTTTTATAAATACTGTCCTGGTATTGTTGTGTTGCGATAAATAGTAAATGTTTAGCTAATGTAATGCCAATCACAAGAATATTGGATAATATCGGCGCTTTACTGGATGTAGTCCAATATAATGCCGATATTTGATAAATATCTGCAAAAAACATAATTAGTGAGGTGGTCACTATTTTCTACAGGACTGTAAAAAGAAATATCGTCTAAGAATCAAATTAAATAACTGAAAAAAATATTTAACATTAAATCATTTCTTTTAAATGCTAAAAAAGGTGTAAATTAACAACGTAATACAAATTAAAATAACTTTTATTAGGTTGTTTGACATGTTTCGACTCATTCCGAGTTATTTTCAAAAACAAACGAGAATATTCCGTAATTACACGGGTTTTGAAGTTATTTCTTTTAAATATGCTGTAAATTAACAACATAATACAAATTAAAACTTTTTTTTGTTTTTGAAAATGACTCAGAGTGAGTCGAAACATGTCCATAGTTGCCAACCTCCCGATTTTTTTATACCAGTAAAATCTTACAGAAACTTTCGCTTTGTTAAATTGCAGAAATTGTAAGATTAAATAAGACAAATATTTTTACATAAAAATAGTGGTATGAAAAAAATCGGGATGTTAGCAACTATGCATGTCAAACAACCTAATAAAAGATATTTTAATTTGTATTATGTTATTAATTTACACCTTTTAACATTTAAAAGAAATATATTATTACAAGGTGTTATAATTTATTATATTGTTATTAAATCATTATACTACTTTAACCGGCACATTAATATATTAATTATATATTTCTAATGTATTTTAAAATTAATACAATGTAAAGATTAATTAAATGTAAAGATAATGGTTTTGATGAACAAATATTAAAATATTATCTGACATTTCCTTATCCAAACGCTTTAAAAAAAATCATTAACACTAATCAATAAATAACTAATCACTGCAATATTTGCTGGATTAAAATGATTAAACGATGTCTTCACTGGATTAAATACTGTCCTGATATTGTTGTGTTGAGATTTATAATAAATGTTTAGCTAATGTAATGCCATTGACAAGAATATTAGAATAATATTGGCGCTTTACTGGATGTAGTTCAATATAATGCCTACATTTGATAAATATCTGCAAATAACATAATTAGTGAGGTGGTCACTATTTTCTACGGGACTGTAAAAAAAATATCGTCTAAGAATCAAATTAAATAACTGAAAAAACATTTAACATTAAATCATTTCTTTTAAATGCTAAAAAGTATAAATTAACAACGTAATACAAATTAAAATAACTTTTATTAGGTTGTTTGACATGTTTCGACTCACTCCGAGTCATTTTCAAAAACAAACGAGAATATTCCGTAATTACACGGGTTTTGAAGTTAGTTCTTTTAAATGTGCTGTAAATTAACAACATAATACAAATTAAAACTTTTTTTGTTTTTGAAAATGACTCGGAGTGAGTCGAAACATGTCAAACAACCTAATAAAAGATATTTTAATTTGTATCATGTTATTAATTTACACCTTTTAACATTTAAAAGAAATATATTATTACAAGGTGTTATAATTTATTATATTGTTATTAAATCATTATACTACTTTAACCGGCACATTAATATATTAATTATATATTTCTAATGTATTTTAAAATTAATACAATGTAAAGATTAATTAAATGTAAAGATAATACTTTTGATGTAAAAATATTAAAATATAATCTGACATTTCCTTATCCAAACGCTGTTTTTAAATAAATCAATAACAAGGGGCGTCCCTTGTGTCCCTTACAGACAATGATTGATACAGTCCCTAATTACTATTCCTAAATCGGCCGTATTGAATATAATGCTATCTCTACCAGAGGTAAGAAGTCGAAGTGCAGGAGGCGGGGAGAGTCTTCGCTACCATGTCAAACTAGCGAATGTGAAAAAATGTATTTTTCATTACTTTTAAAAATGGGCCGATTGTCACCACTAAATTTTAATAGTATTCTTCAGCAGGGTTGCGAGTTTGTCCTCCTTTTTTATTCAGAATTTTTGAATCCATACCAGGAATTTCAAATGGAAATTTTTTTCTTTATTTAATGACAGACTTTTCGTGATTATTTAAAGTAAATTTTTTTTAATAAAAATTTCCGGTATGAATTCGGCATCTCTGAATAAAAAGAAGGCCAAAATGGCAACCTTGTTCTTCATTGAAATTTTATTAGTATTTTTACTAGGCGAAGAATTCTAATACAATTTAGTGGTGACAATCGGCCCATTTTTAAAAGTAATGAAAAATGCAATTTTTCATATTCGATAGTTTGACATGGTAATAACGATATATGTAAGACGAAAGGTCTGAAAAGTACAACTCCACCGAAGTTATTAATTAAAATCAATATTAAACAATAGATAAATAATTAAAAAGCATACTCACATGCCCTTCCTCCGAATCGCAATACAGAAGAGAGATATGTATATATATAAGACAGAGAACCTCCGGGATCTTTAAGAATAGCTTTCAGTAGCAAAGTAAATTGATAATAAAATAAATTCATATGAACCTAAAACTACATTTAACAAAAGTTGGCACTCGAAAGGTTTTTGTTATTGTGCTCTTGTGAATCGTAAAAGAAGATAAATTTACAATGACGGTTCTATTGTTAAAGTTGAATGGGGGAATCTCCATTTGTTTTTAATTAAAATTTTTCATTTAAAAGACTCTGACTACACACTTTTTTTTAAACTTGTGTTTCCAAGTCAAACTTCAAATGTCTTTAGATTTATATTGAAACAATTTACTTTTTATAAAAATGTGTTTTGTGAAAATTAGATAAAAGTTTAAAAGAATATAAAAGTGTTTTTACTTCAAACAGAAATTTAATTATGTTGCCATTAAATATTAAGTTTTATGTTTATTAAAAATATCTGGTCAAAGCATCCGAAAAAGAATACATAATAAAACACTATTAAAAAATTATTGATCATTAAACAATTACGGTATTTTAAACAATACATTAATATATTAATTATATATTTCTAATATATTTTTTAAATAATACACCACTAGTAAAATTAAATGTAACGATGATGCGTTTGAAGAACAAATATTGAAATATAATCTGGGATTTTATTTTAGGAAAGCATCTTTTTAACACTTTCCAACCTAGTTGAAAAGTGTTTATGACTTCGGTTTGTCTGCCGTATGGCCGTGCTCTAACTCCCGTAAATATGCTCGGATTGCCCAGCAATTTTTATGTTATTGTCGTTATCTATATAATGTTCCCTATTTCAACGGAAGTGTGTATCACTTATAGTTTTTTTACAGGGACACTCAAAAGAATTCCGCTACATTACGGTCTATGGGGAAAAATCATTTGCGGTTTATTTTAATGATGTTACGCAATTCCAAACACATTGTAATTGATATATATCACTAAGGTGCATTACAAGAAGCTTAACATGGAATAGGATGTGCATAGCACTTATAGTTACTTTACAGGGACAGTCAAAAGAATTCCGTTACATTACGTCTATGGAGAAAAATCGTCTGCGGTTTAATTAAATAATGTTTCACTATTTTAAACGCATTGAAATTTATATATATCACTAAGGTGAATTACAAGAGCCTTACTACAGAATATTGTGTGTATAGCAGTCATCGTTCATTTACAGGGACACACAAAAGAATTCTCTACTGTCTGTTAACAATAATTCCTGGAAGTGCGTTTTAAGTTGCTGAACGCGATTTTAAATTGAACTCACTTTTTGTCTATTACTTGGTGTGTATAAATTATGTAGATCATATACAGAGCAGCACAAAAGTTCGCAAACACATTTCCGTTTATTGACAGAAGCTGCAGAAGGAGAATTTTAAACTGTCCTACGTGTTTCCTAACTAAACTAAAATTCAGCATCCTATGTAGTATATATACAAATCTATAGATCATATACACGGCTGAATAAAAGTATTCGGATATTTTTCCTTATATTGCATATGTTGGAAATATATGTTGGGAATTCCTGAAATTACGTTTTTAAATATGTTATGTGTTTTCCACATTGTTTACTTAGATGTTATCTTTCAGCTTATTAAACGGTAATGATTTGTAAAATTATTTTGGAAGCGTTGGAAAGTGTTACATAATCTATGCTTGACGCATGATTTTTCATTCTTGTTTTAAATATATTAAGAATAAAACTTATTTTTATGAAAAGCTCTGAGTAGGAAAGCCAATTGATATATTCATACGAACGTGAAATTATACTTAACAAAAGTTGGCACTTAAAAATTTTATATTGTGCTCTTGTAAATCTAAAAGAAGGTATATTTTCCATGACAGTCCTATTGTTAATGCTTAATGAGTGGATTTATTTTTTGTTCTTTCATTAAAGATTTCCTCTTAGTCTCAAATTACAGATATTTTTTTAACTTGTGTTTCTAAATCGAACTTTAAATGTCTTTGAATTTATATGGGAAACTATTTATTCAAACCTCTTCTCTCTTTTATTATTATTACTGCTTAATGAGTGGATTTCTTTTTGTTTTTTCATTAAAGATGTCCACTTACAGTCTCAAATTACAGATATATATTTTTTTTTAACTTGTGTTTCTAAATCGAATTCTAGATGTCTTTGAATTTATATGGGAAACTATTTATTCAAACCTCTTCTCTCTTTTATTATTATTACTGCTTAATGAGTGGATTTCTTTTTGTTTTTTCATTAAAGATGTCCACTTACAGTCTCAAATTACAGATTTTTTTTTTTTTAACTTGTGTTTCTAAATCGAATTCTAAATGTCTTTGAATTTATATGGGAAACTATTTATTCAAACCTCTTCTTCCTTTTATTATTATTACTGCTTAATGAGTGGATTTCTTTTTGTTTTTTCATTAAAGATGTCCACTTACAGTCTCAAATTACAGATATTTTTTTTAACTTGTGTTTCTAAATCGAATTCTAAATGTCTTTGAATTTATATGGGAAACTATTTATTCAAACCTCTTCTCTCTTTTATTATTATTACTGCTTAATGAGTGGATTTCTTTTTGTTTTTTCATTAAAGATGTCCACTTACAGTCTCAAATTACAGATATTTTTTTTTAACTTGTGTTTCTAAATCGAATTCTAAATGTCTTTGAATTTATATGGGAAACTATTTATTCAAACATCTTTTTGTATATATATATATATATGAGGGTTGGGATTGAGATAAACAGAAGCTTCATTTAAAGTATAATATTCGTTGAATGTTCTAAACTAAAAGTTAAATATAATACAATATTATTTAAAGACTAAATTAGGGGAAGGGGAGGATTCGCAGACATTCTAACTGCGGAAAATTCGGTAACATTTGGTCGGTTTCGGCCCGATTCGATCATATTTTCTTTCTCGTCCCGAGAGTGCTTCAGGACTCTCATCTGATTCTCTGCACGTCCAATTTAAATCTGAACTTTTCTATTCCCAGGCTGGCGAGGCCAAAAAATGTATCTCAGCATTCTTGTGGTATGCGGTCTGTGGACGTCACAGCTTGCTCAGGAGAATTGCTTGTTGCCTTGTGAATTTGGTGGGAGAACTTAACCGCATTCATTATATATATATATATATATATATATATATATTGAGAAACTTAGATAAAAGTATAAAAGAATATAAGTGATTTTTCATCAAAACAAAAAAATAATTATGATGTAATTAAATGGTAAATTTTATGCATGTTTAAAGAATCTTGTCAAAACGTCAATAGAGGGAAATACAATAAAAACTATTGGAAGTATTATATTTTTTAATATTATACATAAAACGACAGTAATTTATTTCTTTATGCTGGAATAAAATAATTTTTGCATGCAAAAGATCTATAATGAAGGCTTTGTACTGGGCGATATACGTTTGACCTTGGCAATGAGTTTGACGAATTTCGCTATAAAATCTGAAGCATAAGAGTGGGGTTGTACCAAATAGTTTGTATACATTCAATAATAAACTTATATATCTTATATTTTAAATATAACAATAATAAACACTTATCCTTATGAAATGGTCTTATTAGAAATACAAATTGATAATAAAATAGATTCTTACGAACATGAAACTATACGTAACAAAAGTTAGCACTTGAAGGTTTTTATACTGTGCTCTTGTCATGTGCATAAAGATGATATATTT
Organism: Maratus michaelseni; assembly: GCA_963931845.1. Taxonomy (NCBI): domain Eukaryota; kingdom Metazoa; phylum Arthropoda; class Arachnida; order Araneae; family Salticidae; genus Maratus; species Maratus michaelseni. Next base: position 129,457,772 of record OZ007598.1, on the reverse strand, counting down.
TCAATGACTTTTCTATTGGTAATGCTGCATTATGGATCTTTATTATTATTATTACTATTATTATTAAAGATTTTCATTTAAAGTTTCTAATTACAGATTTTTTTAACTTATGTTTCTAAATAAAATTTCAAATTTATTGAGATTTTTAACAAGTTCTTTATTCAAACTTCTTTTTCTATATATATAAATATACTTTGAGAAAATTAAATAACAATAGGAAAGAATATAAAAGCATTTTTCATCAAACAGGAATATTTTAAACAGTGCATTAAAATAATAACTATATATTTTGTAAATAATACATCAATAATGAAATTAAATATAACAATGATGCGTTTGAAGAGCAAATAATAAAATATAATTTGAAATTTTACTTTTTAAAAGCATCATTTAAAAAATATTTTAATAATAAATTTTATGAAAAGTTCTGAGTAGCAAAGAAAATTGATAATAAAGTCAATTCATACGAACGTGAAACTATATTTAACAAAACATAGCACTTCAAGTTTTTATTATAATGGTCTTGTGAGTGTAACGAAGATATATTTTCAATGACAGTTCTATTGTGAATGTTGGATGGGTGGATATCCTTTTGTTCTTTTATTAAAGATTTTCATTTAAAACTCTAGTTACAGTTTTTTTTTACTTGAGTTTCTAAATCAAACTTCACATGTCTATAGATTATTATATATGGTGGATCTCTTTTGTTCTTTTATTAAGGATTTTCATATAAAACTCTAGTTACAGTGTTACAGTTTTTATTATATTATTTATTTTACTTTCTTTTTTTTTTTTTTTTTTTTTTTTTTTTTTTTTACTTGAGTTTCCAAATCAAACTTCACATATCTATAGATTTATATGCAAAAGCTAGATATTCAAACATCTTTCTTTATATAAATGTTTATTGAGAAACCTAAAATAAAAGAAGAAAGGAAAATTAAAGTTCCTTTTCATCAAACAGAAAATTAATTATGATGTCGTTAATTGCAAATTTTATGCCTATTTAAAGAATCTTGTCAAAGCGTCAGAAAACGAAGATATGGTAAAAAAGAATTTGAATAATTATTTATCATTAAATAATTATAATATTTTAAGCAGTACATTAATATATTAATATTACAAAATATATTATTTAATATAATATATGAATTATATAATTAATAATATATTTATTACTATAATATATTAATTATATTTATAATATAATACATAAAGTATATATTTCTAATGTATTTTTGTACTATTGAAAGTTTGTATTCATGAAAATTTTCGACTTCCGGTTTTCAACGGATTTATACGTTATAGAAGGTCCTGAACACGATTTGACTGTTTTTAGAAAATGCCTGTCTGTGAGTCTGTGACTGTGTGATTCTGTCTGTCTGCATGTGACAAAAATTTTGTGGGCGCTCTATCTCAAGAACTAGTGAACGAAGTTTAATAAAACTGTATATTCAGTTAGTCCCTAATATAAATTGGTGCTGATTAGTTTTTGGTGAAAATCGCCCAATAGGTGGCGCTGCTATGATGCATTTTTCGCGATTTCCGCAATAGCTCTATCTCAAGAACTAATGCACTTATTTTCGTCAAACTTCAGATTCATTTAGACCTTGACATAAATAGACGCTGATTGCGTTTTGGTGTAGATATCCCAACAGGTGGCGCTGCTATACCACTTTTTCATGATTTTTACGATAGCTATATTTCAAGCACTAATGCACCGAATTTCATCAAACTTCAGATTCTGTTAGACCTCGAGATAAATAGATGTTGCTTACGTTTTGGTGTAAGTAGCGCAACAGGTGGCACTGCTGTGCTATTTATTTAATTATTACCACAACTATATCTCAAGAACTAATGCACGGATTTTCATCAAATTTCAGATTGAGTTAGATGTTGACATGAGTTGTTGATTAGGTTTTGGTCTAAATCTCCCAACAGGTGACGCTGCTATGCTACATTTTGCAGGATTTACACGATTTTAGCAATAGTCATATCTCAAGAACTAATGCAGGGAATTTAATTAAACTTTAGATTCAGTTAGATCTTGATATAAATTGATGCTGATTATTTTTAGTGTATGCGAAACCTGTGTGAGATAGAAGAAAGTTTTGGGATTAGCGTATCCGACTAGTTAAAATAGTACATCTATACTATTATATAATGAGAGAACACCTGACTGACTGGGTGCCTTATCAACGCCCAGCTGAAACGACTAAAGTTCGGATCACGAAATTTGGACAGTAGATTGCTGTTATGACCTAAGCAAGCAATAAGAAAGGATTTTTGAAAGTCCCCCCCCCCCCCGAAGACTGTTAAAGGGTTGGTCGAACGTTCTAGGTGATTTCGCCGTATGTCAGCAGCAGTTTTAGGTAAGAGCTCGAAATTCAGAAAAACAAATCTGCTAAAAAATGATAAAAAACATGTATTTCAGCGATTTTAGAATTTCACCCCCTAAAGGGATTAAATGGGGGAGGGGTCGAACGTTTTAAGGGATTTTGCCATATCTCAGCTGCAGTTTTAGGTAGGAGTATGAAATTTAGGATAACAAATCTGCTAAAAGAAGGATTAAACACGTATTTCAGCTAGAAATTCAACCTCTAAGGGAGTTAAAAAGGGATGTCGAATGTTTTAGGTCATTTTGCCATATCTTAGCAGCAGTTTTAGGTAGGAGCATGAAATTCAGGATAACAAAGCTACTAAAACATGGTTGAACACGTATTTCAGCGATTTTAGAAATTCACCTCCTAAGGTGGTCGAACGTTTTAGGTCATTACGCCATATCTCACCAGCAGTTTTATGTACTAGCATGAAATTCGGGATACGAAATCTACTAAAATAATGGTAAACATGTATTTCAGCGATTTTAGAAATTCAACCTCTAAGGAGGTTAAATGGGGATGTCGAACATTTTAAGTCATTTCGCCATATCTTAGCAGAAGTTTTAGGTAGGAGCATGAAATTCAGGATAACAAATCTACTAAAAAAATAGTTAAACATATGTATTTCAGCGAGTTTAGAAATTCACCCCCTAAGGTGTTAACCATGGGGGGGGGGGGGTAGAACGTTTCAGGTCATTTCACCATATCTCAGTAGCAGTTTTAGGTAGTACCATGAAATTCAGATAAGGAATCTACTAAAAAGATAGTGAAACATGTATTTCAGTGATTTTAGAAACTCGCCCACTAAAGGGGTTAAATGGGGGGGTCGAACGTTTTATGTCATTTCGCCGTACCTCTGCAGCAGCTTTAGGAAGGAGCATGAAATTCAGAGTAACAAATTTACTAAAAAAATAGTTAAATAAGTATTTTAGAGATTTTAGAAATTCACCAATCGGGCTAAACATCGGATATGAACCCGATTATGAAACATTAGATGAATAAGACAACTATTGCTAATTTTTGATTAGATATTTGGCGTAAGACATTTTTACATAGAAAATACATGGCAATCGACACATTGTCCACCCGCGCGAAGTCGGTACGGGCTGCTAGTCAGTAATAAAATTAAATGTAACGACGATGCGTTTGAGGAACAAATATTAAAATATAATCTGAGATCTTCATTTTTAAAAGCTTATTTTTTAAATATATGAATAATAAAGACTAATCTTTATGAAAATCATTCAGTAGTAAAATAAATTGATAGTAAAATCAATTCATACTACCATTACGATATATTTAAGAATAATTGGCACTTGAAAATTTTATTATTTTACTCTTGTAAATCTAAAGAAAAGATACATTTTGCATGACAGTTCTATTGTTAATGCTTAATGAATGGATCGCCTTTTGTTCTTTTGTTAAAGATTTCCAGTTAGTCTCTAATTACAGAATTTTTTTTAAACCTTGTGTTTCTAAATCGAACTTCAAATGTCTTTAGATTTATATGGGAAGGTATTTGAAAAGGTATTTGATGAGGTATTCAAATTTATATATATTGAAAAACTTAGATAAGAGTAGAAAATAATATAAAAGTGTTTTTCATCAAAACAGAAAAATACTTATGGTGTCATTAAACGGTAAATTGTATACTTATTTAAATAAAGTAGCAGAAACGTCAGAAAAAGAAAATATAATAAAACTATTATATTTTTTAGTATTATATTTAAAACGGTAGGAATTGTTTCTTTTTTGCTGCAATAAAATAAATTTTGCATGCAATGATCTATAATGAAGGCAATGTATTGGGTTGTATACAATTCACCTTGGCGATAATTTTGACGAATTTTGCTATGAAAATCGAAGACGGGATGAACTATAGGGATGAACCGAATATTTGGTATAAATTAAATAATAGGGCTATTCGGCCATACTACCACATACTCTGTTTGAATCGAGTTCATAAAAAATCTTTGAAAATTTTTTTAAACAAAATTTTTACGTAACTGCAATTTTTGACTGCCATTAAATTCAGATAATGATTCAACATAATTAAGAAATAGAATCATATTTTTAAAATGATATCGCTTTATTATTATTACTTTATTTTATTTATATATTTATTTATTCATTTATTTATTGAAAACTATTATGTAGGAAAATTAATTATAACAATAGTTATAGTACTTTAATCGTGTTTAGCATTTATTTTTCTCTTAAGGAAAAAGTCAATGTGAAGATATTATGATGAATAGATGAATAAATGAAAATCCTTCAATATTGTAACAATGTTTTTCTGACTTTTCCATGTGTATGTGTACAACATCTTAGAATAATCGCATGCGCCAGACTCTTTCTGCCGGGCATTTTTGCTAAATTATCAAGAGCAGGAAAATTATTCTTTGCGTTGCCATCATTTTAATGGAGTTCCAGCCACACACACACACGCCTAGTCCTTTCTTAAAATCTTCCTTTTAATTCCTCCATGAAGAATATGGCCCGTTAAGAAATCCTTCACGAAATTTTTCATCTCCAAAATGAACCCTTCAACCAATTTCTTTATCTTAGAGATGGGCCTTTCACAAAACAAACAATTTTCATAATGGACCTTTGACAAATTGAATCGTTTTAAAATAAAATTGAACCTATCACAAACTATCTTAAATTTACAAAACAGCCAATTATCTAAAATTGCTTTGATAATAAAATTATTATTGTTTAGTAATATATATCACTATAAATATGTATTCAAATAAACAGATAAATTTTTCATATTTTCTAAAACAAGTGGTCTGCCAAGACCTTTCAAACTGCATCTTGTTTTTTCTGAAATTATGAATTTTATACTTATTAAAAAGATAATTATAATTTTGTGAATCTGTTTAGATACTTTTAACACGAACCTGCTTTAATTAACTATATACATATATATTTAAAAATGTTAAATTTTTTCATGTATATAAGAAATATAATTTATATACGGCAGTAAATTTAATTTATTTACAACTTAACTCTGCATATAGTTAATTAAAACGGCATCTTTTTAAAAGTGTCTAAATAAATTAAAAATTTATATGATTAGTGTTTTAATAAGTATAAAATTCACAATTTCAGAAAATGGGATCAGTTGGAAAAGGCTTGACAAACTGCTTTAGAATGTATGAAAAATTTCTCTATTTATTTTAATTCACAGAGGAAGCTATGAAAATTACAGATACGAAATTTTATATTAACTTAAAAGTTCTCATCTTTCTTAATGATAATTTAAAGCATAGGGTTTTTTTTTCTTTTTTTTTTTTTAATCTAGTGTAAAGATTGTGGATGAAAATGTCTTAAAACCGCTAAGTTTTTGTCAATAGATTAGTGTAAAAAAAAAATTCAAATATCCGTAATAAAATAGTAATAAATTTTGTGGCAAATATTTTGATAAACATCTGCTGATCAATCAAAAAATCAGAAAGGCAATAATCAAAATGTTTTTATTATTGAGAAAGAAATATGTAGCAATGTCTTGACATGTTTAAATTTAACACATTTAGAAATCTATATGTACATAGTCAATTAAAATAGAATCTTTTTTAAATGGCCTAAACAGATCCGCAAAATTATAATTAACTTTTTAATAAATATAAAAGTGACAATTTCAGAAAAAAAGATCCCGTTGGATAAGAAGTCTAGGCAGACACCGGTTCTGAGTATGTGAAAAATTTATCTATTATTTAAATTCACAGAGGAAACTATGAAAAATACATATTCTAAAGTTTTATTAATTTAACATGTTTTCAGATTTTTTTAAATAGTAATTTAAAACATTTTGTGTGGGTAAATTTTGTGGATTAAAAGTTCCTGTTCAATTGAAGTATATATATCAAATATGTTGTTAAAATGTTAAACACTTTTAGAATTTTGAGCTATATTTTTAAATCCTGGACTTCTGCAATATAGGAATAATCAGCTGACCAAATATTTGGATTTTGGTTTATCAATATGTGAAATATTTGGAGCTGTGCATCTCTATCTAACACATACCTGAAAAGTTTTATAATTCCAAATTCTACTCAGCGAAATACTATGAGTAAAGAATATCCATAAAATCTGTGATGACGTCATTACATTTTTCAAACAATGGTTTTGCGCAGATAATAAAACTCTCTAAGGAATATTTGAACTCCTACACTCGAAAAACGACATTTTCAAAACTGAGCAAAAAGTACTCAAATCTGAGTATGTCACATAATCAAAATGGCTTCGAATCCAAATTACTCAAGTTTGAAACATGTATATACTCATTTCTGTAAACATGCTCAAACTCAAGGTAAAACATCATGTGCTCCTATTTGAGCATGTCCATGTTTCAAAAATGAGTATGAACTGACTTCTATGTGCTCATTTCTGAGTATGTTCATATTTCAAAAATGAGTTTCAACAGATTCTAATCATTTTTTAATATGTCCATGTTTCAAAAATGAATATGAACTGATCTCTATGTGCTCAGTTTTGAGTATGTCCATGTTTCAATATTCTGAGTATTTCTGGTATTTCAGAATTGAAAGAATTGGGTCGTCATATTTGAATCAAACTTTCATAACAAAATGAAAACACCGATTTACTCAGATTTGAAATTGTAATTTTTCTCAGTGTAGATGCATGGAACAATTTTTATGATAATTGTTTTAAAAGCAATTTTCATTGTAAGACATTTCGTGCGAAAACAACTATATATAGTATAGATGAATAAAATAGAATTTACTTACGGACTAGAAGCAATATTATCAAATGATTCAAATTCACATACCTGAAAGAAAAAACATATTTTTTAGATTCAATGGAAAATGGAAAATATAACAAATATTTTCAAACTATGAAATTCCAAAATCAAAAGAGGTGGAACAGATGTACCACAATAGAGCATTTCATAATACCTAATCCTTCTTGCACACTAACTCGATATTTGCTCATTTTTAACCGACTTCGAACGTAGAAGGTGATAAAATTCGATTGTATCTGTTTATTTCCTATGTAAGTCCTGACATAACTGTTGAACAAATGGTCTCATTTTCATACTTTTTTTTTTAAGTTTTTTCGGGCAGATGGTGCAGTTTCAATATCATTATGTTCTAAAAATAATGTTTTTCTGTCTGTGTTCATATCTGTTTTTTTACTTTCTTCTATCTTTCTACTTTCTAAAACAAACTTCACATGTCTATAGATTTATATGCAAAACTAGATATTCAAACTTCTTTTTTTTATATAAATGTTTGAGAAATTTAAATAAAAGAAGAAAAAAATATAAAAGTATCTTTTCATCAAACAGAAAATTAATTATGATGTCGCTAAATGCAAATTAAAGATTCTGGTCAAAGCGTCAGAAAATGAAGGTATAGTAAAAAAACAATTTAAATAACTATTTATCATTAAATAATTATAATATTTTAAGCAGTACATTAATATATTAATATTACATAATATATTAATTAACATAATGTATGAATTATATAATTAATAATATATTAATTATATTATTAATATAATATATAAATTTCTAATGTATTTTTACTTTCTTCTATCTTTACAAGAATAAAGTATTGGGTTGGGTTGATTATTGACGGCCAATTATCTACACTTGGGATATAGGCCCGGGGGGAGTGCCCTTCGTGGGGGTCTTTCTAAGGGAACCTAACCCGTATTTACGCATGGATAAATCCACGGCTCGAAGAAAACCACGAAAACTCCGAACGATTAGGCCGACGGGCGCAATTGGGATCGAACCCAGCACCTCCCGTCTACCAGCTTCGAGAGCAGAAACTCTCAGCCACTGGTGGGGCGAATAAAGTATTGGATTCATTAAAATTTTCGTCTTCTAGTTCTCAGAGCATTTGTACGTTTTAGAGGGTCCTGAACACGATTTGACTGTTTTTAGAAAATGTCTGTCTGTGAGTCTGTCTGTCTGTATGTGACAAAAATTTCCTGGACGCTCTATCTAAAGAACTAATGCACGGAATTTGAAAAAACTTTAGATTCAGTTAGACCTTGATATAAATTGGTGCTGATTCGTTTTTGGAGTATGTGAAATTTGTGTGGAGATAGAAGAAAGTTTTGGAATTGGCACATCCGACTAGTTTTTGCTTTTTATAGGCTTTAACTTTCATAAAAATTAAAGATAAGAAATGTGAGAGGGAGAGCTGAATAACCAAGGCTACAATTTTTTTTTTGTTTCCGAAATTTAAATACAACTGCATTGAAAATTGAATGGATTACCGAAAAGACAGATCAGCGGTGAGAATAATTTTTTTCATTAAACATTTCTTTCTGAAATGAAAGTATTAATACACATTTAGAGGTTGTGCACACATTTGAAATGCTACTTTTCTTCGACATAATGTTAACGCAGCATGAAAACATAAATGTTACCCTTTTCTAGAAACTACGGAACCCAACTCGGACGTTCGGGGTTATAGAATATAGGTGAAAATATTTTTTTTTATTTGAAAACTCAATGTTTTTTTTTTTTTTTACACTTAATATATATATTTTTAGATTGCCCTCTAACAACATAAAAGGCTTTTTTATAAAAAAAAAATATATATATATCAATTACATACTTATAAAAATTAATTCATTAAAAGCAATATATAGCCACATGCCATGAAAATAGCCGAAAAAAATCACGAAAGATTTCGCCATTCACAACAGTATTTTTATTATGATAATTTCAGTGGTTTAAGTGCGTAGTTCGATTACATGTCTGTTAAATTTGTATTTTATTTATTTATTTATTAAGTTTTAATTTCGTTATGAATATTAGCCAGACAACAAATGCTGAATTATTTATATTGTTTTATGTGTAAAGAAATTAATCTTCCGTAATCGAAATAGCACGATACAGAGATAGATTTAAAAAAAATAAATCATGCTTAAAAATTATTTTTTAAACTATAAAAAAATCAATAAACTGAGATACAGTTGGAAAACAAATTGCATTTGAAAGTAATTTTCTTTTCCTCTATTCGGCGGTGTAAAAATTTAAATTGTGCGATGTTTAGTTCTTGCTAAATTTGCAGTAAAAGCGAAATTTATTGACGTCATTTTCACGTTGCCATTTTGAAACTGATGTCAGTGTTACTCCCGCACGTGTTTCTGCTTTATAATATAGATATATTTTTCAGCAACGTGTCTTTAGTAAGAACATGTTAGTTGCTCAAACGTTTCACTTTCAAATTACGCAGAATAGCCTTTGAGTGTGCCTCTGCAGAAATTATATCGATAATGTCAACTTTATTGAATAATATGAAATTCAAAATATTGAGTAACATACTAGATGAAAAAAATTATATTTTAAATCTACTTTTTTCAGACTACTAACAATAAAAACAAATTAATAAGTTTAATTTCATTAAAATAATGAAATTTAACTTAATCATATGCTGCCATTGTTTTACTTCATTTATTCAATTTTTTTGTATCTTGTTTAACATAAAAAATGTAATCTAAAAAAAATTTATTAATAAAATGGAAATGAAATTTGAAATTTTAATTTAAATCCATTTTAATTCACGATGCTTTACGTTAAACTGATAATAACAATTTTAGTTACATTTTTCTATACGTTATTTTTACCTATACATTATTTCATTAAAATAATGAAATTTAACTTAATCATATGCTTTCATTGTTTTACTCCATTTATTCAATTTTTTTTGTGTCTTGTTTAACATAAAAAATGTAATCTAAAAAAAATTATTAATAAAATGGAAATGAAATTTGAAATTTTAATTTAAATCCATTTTAATTCACGATGCTTTACGTTAAACTGATAATAACAATTTTAGTTACATTTATCTATACGTTATTTTTTTATTGTACAAAAAAATCCGCTAAGATAGAATCGTAAAGAACAAGAGAAAACGTTTGTTTCAAACAGTTTTTTGTCTTAAGCATATGCACAAATATATTATAATTATACACTAATATTACACTAATCTATTGTAATTATCTTTCATTTTTTGTATTGGAACCAGGGGTGCAAAAAAATCTAGGCTCCAATGGCCTGATTCCCACCAGTAAATTTTTAGTATTCTTCGCCTAATAAGAATACTGATAAAATTTACGCGAAGTATACTAATAAAATTTGACGAAGAATACTAATAAAATTTCATGGTGGGAATCAGCCCTTTGGCGCCTAGATTTTTGCACCCCTGATTGGAACTATATTTTTTTTTTTCAACTTAAGGGGGGTTTCTAGATTTTTGGACGAACATTGACGAAGAACCTTGTTGGAGGAACAGGACCCCAGAATCACTAATTAATAGAAAGCTTAAATAAATTAATGTTTTCTAGTTTTAAAAAAATGAAAATAAAATTAACTCATTTTTCTTAAAATAACATTTTTTATCTTGTTCCATGGTTTCCAAAAAACCTAGTCTTTCGATCTCAGTAAAATTTTTAGACATTGTTCTGTATACATGTGACAATGATTATAACAGACAATAAGTGATACTTTTCAATCTATTTTTTCTGCCTCCTTAAAAGCGAAAAAAATATCGATTTTTGCGACACATTTTTTCAGAAACCAACCATTTTGTCAAAAAATATTATTTTTGGCGGTTCTAACCATAACTGTAAGCATACAAATTATAAAAGTTTTCATAAATTCTATTTCTAATTTATAGATCTGCTTGAAAGCATGAAACATTACGAATATGTACGGGGCACAAACTCAACTTCGCCGCTATTTTGCATTAACACTTTTTTTCTTCCCTAAAGAATTCAGAAATATAGTTTGAAATACAAATAATTGTAAAATAAAAATATCTATAGTAATATATTTTGTTTATGTTGAAACAGAAATCCCCTAAAATGCCTAAATATACGTAGTAGAATTTATAAAAATCCATAAGAGGCTACTTCACTCAGACGAAAACACACGCTCGCTAATGTTAATCCTATGGAGGAAATATTTTAAGATATTTCGTTCGCATTTCAATATTTTTAAATGATTTTTTTTTTTTTTTGCATTGGATAGCTGATGTGAATTTCTATGCACGCTCTTTTCTACTTTTTCGATTTTTGTTGCATTTTTTTTATTTTTTTTTATTGAGGATACTTTCTTGTTTGAAACCGGTTCCGAAAGTGAAAGCATCTTAATCAAAAAAACTTGTAATCAAAATCGAAAAAGTAAAAAGGAGCGTGCATAGAAATTGACCTCAGCTATCCAATGCATAAAAATCATTTAAAAATATTGAAATGCGAACGAGATAGCTTAAAATGTTTCTTCCATAGGATTAACATTAGCGAGCGGGTGTTTTTGTCTGAGTGAAGTAGCCTCTTAAGGCCGAATTCCTTATGTACAATTTCCGTTTTGGCAGCTTTTATTGTACAAAAATTTATGTTATATTTTACAAGAGTACTTAGAAAAAATAATTTTTAATTAACTGCAATCACAGTGTAATCAGTTGGAAAAACGTGAAAAAAAACTGAAAAATTTAATTTGTTCAGCTGTAAATCTTTTTATTTCTTCCCTAAATAAACAATTAAGAAAAAAATATATATCATAATACCATTTCAAATGAGCATACAATAATGCATATATATTTAACCTTTCCGTGTTTTTAAGATTCAGTTAGCTATGTGGGGTAAAGAAACAGTCACAATATCGTGTAGTAAACGTTCTCCTTGAGGCTATTTCAATATATTTTATAGCTTTTAAACGTACGTTGGCGAAAATTCTAACTATCTATAATGTAGACATTATTCACGAATATTAAATGTAAAATGTTTGCTAAATTGAGTTAACATTAGAAGAGTTCTAATATTTATATAGCATTACTGCGTCGTGAATATGATTATTATTTCGGCGCACGTTTTCTGGCAGTTATTTTAGCATTTCAGCTTTAAATTTTGCAATCGTGTTTGCTTTTATAAAATTTCGTGTATTAAGTTTTATAGTATATCGTTCACTTTATAAATCCAATTAATTTTGCTCTTCATTTAAATTAAAAACAAATGATAATTTTGTTTTAATTATCTGGCTTGTGGTCATGAGAACAATGAATTTTGAGAATATCAGTATCAGTAATGAAAATTTATCGAATTCTAAACCCAGTCGTCATTGGAACTCTTGGAGTAAAACTTATAAGTGAAACGTTTTCGTGCCATCTATAACTCTTTGATTACCAGCCAGAACTGGTGACTATTTTTATATTCAGTCGTACGACAGTTTACAAAACATTTTCCTTTGTTGTAGATTTATCTTGAAACTATCTTAGTATAAGTGTATGGTAGAGATTATTTTTCCAAAAATGGTAGGAAAAGATCGGGTAGCCCCGGACACTTGGATAAATTGCAAATAAAAAACAAATGAATGAAATTTCTGCCTTTATTTTATACTTAAAATAAAATTACGAACTTCTTTAATGATTTTAATTAAACAGAGTTTCCCCCAGGTTTAAAAAAGGGCAGGGTGCTGCTGGTGAGAAAAGGGCACTTTTTTATTCTTAAGGGTACTTTTTGGATTCTTGAGGGCTCTTTTCAGATTCTTGTGGGCAGTTTTCATGTTCTTATTGGCACTTTTTTAATTATTAAATGTATTATTTTGGTTTTTAAAGCCACTTTTGACATTTAAATGTCAGGGCACCCTTTTTAAGACAACATTAATTTAGTTTTTACTATGAAAGTAAATTGTTTAATGCAAAAAGGAGAAAGGGCACTTTTTTTTACTGCGGGGCAAGAAGGGTGCTAATTCTTTTTATGAGGGGCAAGAAGGTTGATATTTTGTAAACCAAAGGACAGGCAGGGTGCAGCACCCTTCTTAAACTGTCTGGGGGAAACTCTGAATTAAACATTGCTAATAATATCGAATTATTTAACGAAATATACTGAAAATAGTTTGGCCTTATTTTTTGGCGTCACAAGAAACAGGGGGTAGCCCTGGACATGGTGTCCCAACCATATTTTGGCCTTACAAACATCACAACTATAATAAAAATTCGATGCATCTATGTAAACACAATGTTCATGGGCCCAGTCTTTGCATTCTTCGCACTAAATCCAGTCTTCTTCAAATGTTTCTCCGCATATGATGCATTCTGTCTCGTTTTGTCGAAAATTTATTGACAAAAACAAAACACTCACTCACGACTAACTTACTCGGCGCCCGCATCGTAATTAAACTGTATTTGTTTCAACTCTAGAGAGCGTTCATTTACAATAACTCTTCATTTACACAACATTTTGAATGTCTTAGAAATTGTAATGTCCGCGGTTACCCGCCGTCCACGGCTACCCGACTTTTCCCTACGGATAGAATTAAAAAAATGTCAAGCGAGACGTATGTGTCCCGACCCACAGTCAAAGAGTTAACTGGCGAATGCATTTGAAATCTTTAGTGACAAACAGTATTTATATTTCAGCTTCTCTCCGCCCACTTAATTTATTGCCTATTATTACTTTCTTTTACCTTTACAAGAAAGTATTGCATTCGTGAAAATTTTCGATTTAAGGTTTTTGACGGATTTTACGTTTTAGAAGGTCCTAAACACGATTGGACTGTTTTTAGAAAATGTCTGTCTTTGAGTCTGTTTGTCTGTCTGTTTGGGACACAAATTTTGTGGGCGCTCTCTCTCAAAAACTAATGCATGGAATTTAATAAAACTTTGAATTCAGTTAGACCTTGATATAAATTGGTTCTGATTAGTTTTTCGTGTAAATTGCCACAGAGGTGGCACCATTATGCTGCATTTTTCACGATTTCTGCAATAGCTCTATCTCAAGAACTAATGCACGGATTTTCATCAAACTTCAGATTCAGTTAGGCGTTGACATAAGTTTTTGCTGATTAGGTTTTAATGTAAATAGTTGCTATGCTACATTTTTTTATAATTTACATGATTTTAGAGATAGTCATATATCAAGAACTGATGCACGGAATTCATCAAACTTCATATTCTGCTGGACCTTGACATAAGTTCGTTAGGTTTTCGTGTAAATCATATAATAGGTTTCGTTGCTATGCTGCATTTTTAGATTCTAAAATGCATAGTTAAAAAATTACGCTATTTGAAGTCTTAACATGTATGCAATAGAAGAAAGTTTTGGGATTGGTACAACCGACTAAGTATTTTATGTTTTTGCAATTGCAATTAGCTGCACTTTCATTGTATCGTTTTCTGAAAACTCAGTTGCTCATTATTAATGTTAATTTATATAAAAATGGTATTTGTCTTTGCAATATTACAAAATTATTCCATTTTTTATTTTTATTTAGCGAAATGATGACGTTATAGATTAGTTTATCTTCAACCCAGTTTTTTAAAATTTACCGAAATAACCTCAATGCTTTTTTTTAGATAAAGGAACAACAAATAAATAAATGTAAGCACACACACACACATAAAAAAATAAAATCAGGTGTAGAATGCACAATTTCATTGGGCATTAAAAACTTTGAGAAAAATACAGAATCATTTTGAGAAAATAATAGATCATTTTGGAAAAATAATACATCTTTTTTTTTTGTCTTTTTTTATAAAATCACGTGTTTGATCTATTTTTTACTAAACAATGTCATTGTTTCATCATTATAAATGTTACTCACGTTCTTTAACTCTATATTTATGACTGTTTTTTGTGCTTGCAAATATCAAGCTTTCTCTATTATTAGGTATAACTAATTTCTAACTTACCTTTTTTATTATTATTATGAATCGCCTTCCATTTGTAACAAAGTAACAAAACAAAATACTTGTATCGTTGAAATCATGAGAGAAAGTTTAGCGCGCCCGCTTAAATGTTAAAGAAATAAATTGATTAAAAATAATTACAAATAAAAAATTATATATATCCCAAACCACCTTAATAAATCATAATAAGCAATGATCTATACTTATCATTGTTATATTACCAATTAAATTACATTAACTGTATTGCATTTTGTTGTGTGATTTAAGATTTTCACGTAGAGCAGTGCTACAACAAGGCAAATATTTCTTAATCTGGGTTAAATATAATATAATCACGAACACATATAAACAAATGGTTTACTGCGTCGGATAAAGCGTCTCATTTCCAATTAAAATATATCTTTGAATTGAAATTTGAATGAAATACAGGGCCATGAAAAATTGAAGAGTGTGGCAAATAGGATTACAAATATCTTGGCATCTTATTAGCCGATCAACTTCATTTTTTATGCAAAATTTATGTTTTTTAATTGTCTTTAATATTCACTCCTTAAAATAAACATTTTTGAAAATTTTTATATACCTTTTATCAGAACGAATATTTCGAGAGTCCAAAAAGAAATAGTTCCGGATAATCGAGGTTACTGAAATTCAGTAAGCTTCTTCCCATTATTACATACTATAAGTACATACCAAATTTTAAGTCTCTATCTCAATTTGTTCGGGAGTTAGAGCGGTTACAGACTCACAGACACACACACACACACACAGACGGACGGCAAATTTTTTTTTCTAAAAATATGTTTTTCGGAATCTCCAGTGTCTAAAACGTGTAAATCCGTCAAAAAAAAAATTGATTTTCAAAACGTTTACAAGAGTTACCCTATACTGCGTATGATGTGTAAGTAAAAGTGCAATCGCACATTTAGAGTTACCCCCCGATTCCCAAAAAGCGTTCGTTATCTTTAAAAATCTCCAAAACCAATAATATATTTTCGAGATTTAACGAAGAATTTATATATATAAAGTTTCTTTTCCTGCCACTGAGTTTTGGAAACGTTTTCGTGTAGTTTTTAATGCATATTATTCCGTTTTTTCTCAACCTGAAATATAGATTTATCGGATGCTGTCAATTTTCAACAATTTTCATGTTCAAGAAATATGTTTTACACACAAATATAATAAATTAAGAACTTTAATATTAACATTAAACTTAATATTATTTTGTTACTATTGCATCAATAAATGCAATTGCGAAGCTAAACTAGTCGTTGGGGCCACCGTAATACTTACCCATCATGGATATGCGTAATATAAAATATGAAAATCAAACATGTGTAAACTATTTATAAAATGCATTGCAATTCGAATAAAATCGTGGCTTGATGACGTCATAAACTTTAAATGATCTATTACTGAATTGCTTAAAAGAAACATCCTTATAACTCCAAAAATGTTAATCATATTAACTAACAGTTTAATTCGTCGGATTAAGCGTCGCATTTCAAATTAAAATATATCTTTGAATTGAAATTTGAATGAAATACAGGGTCATGAAAAATCGAAGAGTGTGGAAATAGGATTCCAAATATCTCGGCAACTCATTATTCGATCGACTTCATTCTTTTATGCAAAATTTATGTTTTTTTATTGTCTTTTATATTCACTCCTTAAAATAAACAATTTCGAAAATTTTTATACACCTTTTATCAGAACGAATATTTCGAGAGTCCGAAATAAATAGTTCCGGATAATCGAGGTTACTGAAATTCATTAAGCTTCTTCCCATTATTACATACTAAGTACATACCAAATTTCAAGTCTCTATCTCAGTTTGTTCGGGAGAGAGAGCGTTTACAGACACACAGACAGACGGACGGCAATTTTTTTTTCTTCTAAAAATGGGTTTTTCGGAATCTCCAGTGTCTGAAACGTGTAAATCCGTCAAAAAACTTTTTTAGATTTTCAAAACGATTACAAGACTTACACTATATTACGTATGATGGGTAAGTAAAAGGTTGAATATATAATTGATATCATCCTAAAAACCTATATTTCGGCTTGAGAAAACAGTACACTGCATAAAACTGCTGCAGTAACATTATTGTCGCATGCACACCAGGCAAAGAAACTTAAAAAAACGGGTTTTGTTTTTATATAAACAGATGTTTTCCGTAAAAGCATAAATTTACGGAATTTGGCAGTTTAGCTCGAAAAAGTTATTTTTCCCATAAAATTACTGAAGCAATCACGGTAAAAAATAACGGTGATTTAAAGTTTAATTTTTACAGTGATAGATAAATTTTAGTAAATAAATTTTATAGTAAATTTTATATACCATAAAAACTTCTCGGAAAAG
Organism: Maratus michaelseni; assembly: GCA_963931845.1. NCBI lineage: Eukaryota > Metazoa > Arthropoda > Arachnida > Araneae > Salticidae > Maratus > Maratus michaelseni. The sequence goes on along the minus strand of OZ007598.1, from coordinate 129,440,358 downwards.
TTTCCGATAATCCTTAACAGCAAAATAAATTATGTTTTTATAAACGTATCTTTTAATCTCGAAACTATAGTGGTTTCTGATGTTTCTACAGATAAAGAACGCTTTTCGGAAGAGGTTATGGTATATTTTTGTTCGTGATTACATTATATTTTCATAGATTAAGAATCATTTGTCTTTTTTCACAGTACAGTAGTCACAGTCATAGTATAGCTACGAAAACACACAAATGCTAATTAACACACCAACTGTGAAAGTTGTATATAATTTGTTTCTCATTTACAAAGCATTAAATCTGGTTAAAAGATCATTATCATTTATACTGAAGGTTAGTACTTCACGAAAATTGGTTAAATCAAAAATAAATCTAATCAAATAGCAATAATTGCTAAATGTTCGTTTAACAATGGAGGTATTTGCAATAAAATGCCGCTATTACAAAGATAACGACTTTACAATTGAAATTATATGCAATTAAACGCCAATATTGAAGAAATATTACCTTTACATTGAAAATATTGGCAAAATATTTCTGGCCAATATTTCATCAATGTTGGAAAAATGTAAATTTTAATGCCAATATTGGCTGTATTGACCAACATGTAAATAAAATATTGACAATATAATCAATGTTGACCCAGTATTATTTTGCTACAACTGCAAATTACGTTTGAAATACTATATCTTGAAAAGAAAAAAAAAATGAAATTCTTTCTGCATTATTTTTTAGAAATTTAAAATATAAATGAACCAGTGCGAGGATTTCGCACTGCAGTAATATATTTTACCAATGTAATTATTTTTAGATGCAGGTTTAAACTTCTAAAGGAAAATTAAGAATTAAAAATATCTGCAAACAATATTAGTCAAGCCAGAATAGCACCTCGTTTATTCCATCAAAGATACAGTAAAAACTGATCAAAGGCAAGCGCAAGGGAAAAAAAAAAATAACAATCTTATTTTAACTGCATTAGAGCATGATTTCATCCGCTTCGGGAAAAAGACGGACAAAGAAAAATAAATTGGATACATATAAAATACAATTTAATATAACAAAGCACACATTTTAAGTTACACGTGAAATATCACTGCTTCGATCGGTCGATGGTGTCTTTCTCTTTTAAACTTTTCAATTTCAATTTTGCTTTTTAACCATAAATATAAGATAAACCCGTGTAGATAAATCATACTTTATCTTTTTTGTACTATTTATTTTTTTATAATCACTGTTAAGCGTGATATAATGTGGTATTTTATTTTTGTGGCAACATTGATTTCAGGAAAAATGTTTCATTTCATTTATGAAAACAATGCAGATTTAATTTTTAATTGACTGTAATTTTTAATCAAAAACATGTTTTAACAAAATATGGGTGTGAAGAAGGGATGTTGACAACAGAAATAATATATGTGAATACTTTTATCTTGCAATAGAAAGATCTTTTTATAACACAATTTATAATCACCAAACTGCGCTATCATTTCTGATTCAATGTGTGCTACATAACCCTTGAACGTGCCTCTGCAAAAATTTTATCGGTAATGTTAATATTACTGAATAATGTTTCGTAACATTGTAGACATTTCGTCATCATACAAGAGCCCTAATATTTATTTAGTATAATTTGGTCGTAGATATATACTATCTACTTCTCCTTATGCATTTAAATTTGCTGTATTTTGCTAAATATATATACTTTCAATAGTCGGGCTTCACCCATCTATTCCATATATATTTAAATGAAAATCTATTTTAATATAAGCTTTTTATCTAAGCAAGGCGCAAAAATATGCATACGTTTCCCTATTCTATACTGTTTCCGATATGTTCCGTTTTAACAGCACCTTACTTTTAACTTAGCCTTTTCTCCTTATGCATCTAAATATGCTGTATTTCAGTAAATAAATGTACTTTTACAAGATGCGCTTCGGATATCACTCCCATAGTTGTAAATGAAAATCTATTTCAAATTAAGCTTTAGTGTACAAAAATAATCATGCGAATCCCGTTTCCAATATAATATGGACAGGTTCCGTCTTATGAGTTTTAATCATGACTCATTAAATTGGTGGGCAGGTGGGCGAAGCCTAATTCTATGCTGCTGGAAAAAATTATCATTTTTCGTTTTATGCAGGTTTATGTTATAGACGGGTTAAGTTTTAACAGGTTTAACCTTGCTTCATTAGTCTGTTGGATAGATTGGCGAAGCCAAAAAAAGTATAATCCTTTTTCGTTTTGTACAGTTTTTTGTTATAGACGGGTTTCGTTTTAAAAATTTAAAATAACTTGAGTTTGCATGCTGCCAAAAAAGTAGTCGTTTTCGTTTTATGCAAGTGTCTGTTTAAGACAGGCTTCATCTTAAAGGTTTTAACTAACTTCATTAAACCATTGGAGTAGCCTAGTTCTCTACTGCCAAAAATAAAATCGTTAATCATTTTATGCAGATTTCCTTTACAGAAATGTTTTGTCTACATAGGGTTAGACTTAAATCATTAAACTGTTGGATGGATGGACCATGATCCGGTTCTACGCAACCAAATAATTAATCCTTTTCAATTTTACGCATTTCGTTATAGAGGGTTTCGTGGTAGGAGGTTTAACTAACTTCATTCAACCATTCATCAAACGGACAAAACACGGTTCTGTGATGCCGAAAAAAATATTGTTTTTCGTTTTATGCAGATTATTTTGTAACAGATAGTTTCCGTTTTAACATGTTTAACCTTAATTGATCAGACTTTTGGGTAGACGGGCGAAGCCTGGTTCTATGCTGCCAGAAAAATAATAATCTTTCGTTTTATGCAAGTTTTCGTTATAGGCAGATTTAGTTTAAGAAACTTAATTAGAATCATTAAACTGTTAGACAGAAAGACAAAGCCCGGTTCTATAGGCTGCCAAAAGTATAATTAATTTTTGTTTTATGCGGGTTTCCATTACAGTCTTAAAATGTTTAACTTACTTCAAAAAACCATTAGATAGAAGGGCGAAAGAACCACGGTTCTTTGCTACCGAAAAAATAGTAATGTTTCATTTTATGCAGGTTTCCGTTAAAGACAGGTTCCGTCTTAAAAAATTTAACCTTACTGTATTACTTTTTGTGAACAAACGGACAAAAGCTGGTTCTACTGTGAAAAAAAAAATCGTTTTATGTTGTTTAATAAAGTAATCTATTTCTGTGTTATGCAGGTTTCTGTTATAGAGGGTTTGCGTCTCAACATGTTTTACGTTACTTTAATTCAAATTTCAATATCTTAAAAACATGATGCCTACAAAGAAGCTTTATTCAGCATGTCTGACATGTGTTCAGCAACATATGTAAAATTCAGCATGTGTGCAGCAACTGTAACTCCTTAATTTTTTCAAATTTCATTTAATCAATCTATTTTTGTTATTGTTCTTCTCTAAAAAGAAAACAAGAACGAAAAATCGTGCGTCAAGCATAGATTATGTAACACTTTCCAATTCTTCCAAAATAATTTTACAAATCATTACCGTTTAATAAGCTGAAAGATAACATCTAAGTAAACAATTTGGAAAACGCATAACATATTTAAAAACGTAATTTCAGGAATTTCCAACATATATTTCCAACATATACAGTACTCGGAAAAATATCCGAATACTTTTATTCAGCCCTGTATAGGATCTATAGATTTGTATATACTATAGGCATATACAGCATATATTAGCATATACAGAGGATGCTAAATTTTAGTTTAGTTAGGAAACGCGTAGCACAGTTTAAAATTCTCCTTCTGGAGTTTCTGTCAATAAACGGAAATGTGTTCGCAACTTTTGTGCTGCCCTGTATAGGTTCTACAGAATTTATACACACCAAGTAATAGACAAAAAGTGAGTTAAATTTAAAATCGCGTTCAGCAACTTAAAACGCACTTCCAGGAATTATTGTTAACAGACAGTAGAGAATTCCTTTGTGTGTCCCTGTAAATGAACGATGATTCTGTACACACACTATTCTGTAGTAAGCCTCTTGTAATGCACCTTAGTGATATATATGAATTTCAATGCGTTTAAAATAGTGAAACTTTATTTAATTAAACCGCAAACGATTTTTCTCCATAAACGTAATGTAACGGAATTCTTTTGACTGTCCCTGTAAAGTAACTATAAGTGCTATGCACACCCTATTCCATATTAAGCTTCTTGTAATGCACCTTAGTGATATATATCAATTACAATGTATTTGAAATTATGTAACATCATTAAAATAAACCGCAAATGACTTTTCCCCCATAGACCGCAATATAACGGAATTCTTTTGAGTATCCCTGTAAAAAAACTATAAGTGCTACACACTTCAGTTGAAATAGGGAACATTCTATAGATAACGACAATAACATATAAAAATTGCAGGGCAATCCGAGCCTATCTACGGGAGTTAGAGCACGGACAGACGGCAGACGGCCATACGGCCAGACAAACCGAAGTCATAAACACTTTTCAACTAGGTTGGAAAGTGTTAAAAAAGCTACGCTTTTTTTTTCTCTTTTTCATGAACACTAACCTCTCCTTAAGAGATAATCCCCATTACGATTTATTTGTGCGTGTGTGTATTTCATTCTATAACATGAATTTTAACGTAAACAAAGATTTAATAATATTGCCATTTAGTAGAAGCAATTTTCAGCAACACAATCTATTTACAATCAGCATGCAAACCGGTCTAACACTTTTTATTAAAATGCGTTGTATAACCTCGAGACGTGCCTGTGCAAAAATTTTCTGCAATGTAAACATTAGGGAGTCATATTAGCGGTAAGCTGTTTGCCAACATTTAAGACATTAGTAAATACACAACAGCTCTAATATTTACAAAGAATTATTATGGCGCAACTAATTTTATTTCTATGGCAGACTTTTCGTGACTATATAATGACAGACTTTTCGTGATTGCATAAATTTAAATTATTCTTTTAGAATTTCCGGTATAAATTTTGAATTTTTAGCTCACAGGCTATCAAAGCTTGAGAGCTAATGTGCCCGCCCGTTCTGTATGTATGTACGTATGTACGTATGTACATAACGCGATAACTCTTGACAGAAATATGCGATTTGATTAAAATTTTGGTTATAGGTTCCTTGTGATAAGGCGCTTCCCTGATTAGTTTTGGGGATTCATTGGTTAAGTATAAAGGGGGGAACGGGGGCTAATCCCCCCCTTAATTTATATAAATGGGTTTTTCATGCAGAATTATCCGATTTGATTCAAATTGTGTTTATAGGCACATTGGGATAAGGCGCTTCCCTGATTAGTTTTGAAGGTTCATTGGTTAAGTATAAAGGGGGGAGCGGGGGGCTAACCCCCCTTAATTTAGATAAATGGGTTTTTCATGCAGAATTATCCCATTTTTTTCAAATTTTGTATATAGGTTCATTTTGATAATGCGCTTCTGTGAATAGTTTTGGGGGTTCATTGGTTGAGTATAAAGGGGTTAAGGGGGATAATCCGCCCCCTTTAATTTAGATAAATGAGTTTTTCCTGCAGAATTATCCGATTTTCTTCAAATTCTGTATATAGGTTCATTGTGATAATGCGCTTCTCTGAATAGTTTTGGGGGTTCATTGGTTAAATATCAAGGGGGTTAATCCCCCCTTAATTTAGATAACTGTGTTTTTCATGCAGAATGATCAGATTTTCTTCAAATTTTGTATATATATTCCTTGTACCTAGAGGCTTCCCTGATTAGTTTAATGGGTTCATTAGTTAACTATGAGGGGAGTAATGGGGGATGAGCCCCCTTAATATATTGTTGATTTGTTTATTTTTCGAGGGGTTTATTTCAAATTCTGTGAAATAAAAGTATAATATGCAATTAGTGTGAATAGCCTGTGAGCTCAGTGCCCTCAGTTTAACTGGGCAGTTTTCTTTTTATTGAGTTATTTGTATTTTTGTTGAAATTTAACATAGCTGGTATTCAGCATACTATTACTAAATTAAATATGGTGCTTAAGGGGTTAATCGGAGATACGTCTTAAGTGGAGACGTATTAACGAGAGTCCCCTGTATTTCGTTCTAACGGGAATTTTAACGGAAAAAAAGAAATGATAATTGCTATTTTAGAGAAGTAATTTTTGGTAACTCATTATATCTATTATCGATATGCAAACTGTTCTATCACTTTTGATTAAAATGCGTTGGATATCCTTAGGGCGTGCCTGTGTAAAGATTGTCTGTAATGTAAACATTACCGAGTAGTATTAGAGTTAAACAGTTTGCCAACATGTAATACATTAGTAGTTACATAACAGTACTAACATATACACAGAATTATTATGCCGCAACTATTTTTATTTCTATGAATTCACGTTTCAGATTGGATATCGTTTTACTTCAGAGGAAATATTTTTTATACGATTGGTTTTATAAAATTTAATGCATTGTTTGTATTTATCACATGCAAATCCCGTTAGTGCGTGCTTCCGTGGAAGCCTATTTTCGTAATCCGCTCTAACCAAAGTACGTATTAAGCGATGTAAACATTTTAATAGTGTAAAATTATCCCTTTCATTGAATAAAATAACTTCAGTTTTGATAGAAATTGTGTGATATAAATTTTTTTAATATTATTATTTAGTAAGTTAGATTAAAAGGCAAGTTAGTGACAATTTGTTAATACAAAAGGATAAATTACCAAAGACTTACAAAATATATAAAGAAATTGCCTTTCTTACATAATTTAACTTTAATTAAATTAATATGTTACTTTTCTTTGCGTTACTTGAAAAAAAAAAAGTGTCTCTTTACCACTCCATCTTTCAGTTTTTCGAGACACGAGAAATTTTGACCTGATATTTTGATTAATAATATCAGATATCAGCCTTTAGCATTTTTTGAATCTCTGATGTTTTTTATGTTTCTTTGAAGTTTGTTTTATTTTTCTTCATCGTACCATTGACATCTCTCAATAATCAATGTTAGATAAAAATTGAAGTACATCAATGAAACTGTGCCATACGTTAGACGAACACCAGTCGTGATTTTGCGCCAAAGTGCCAAATGTGATGAATTGCTTATTAGATGCGTTCGTAATTATATAAATACGTAGCGCCTATAGTCGTCGTCTGGTCGGTATACAACAGCACAAAAACTACCCAACCGAATGGTTGGAAATTTAATATATAATCGTTGCAGAATTTTATCGAGTCATTTCAAATTTTATGAAAATCGAATCAAAACTTAAAAAGATATTATTAAAAATATTTATTAAGTAATGTGAATTTTTTAAATATCGGTACTTCCTTGTAAATGCAGCTTCCAAGGATGAATCGTCAAGCAACCGAGATGTATCGCCAAGTTATCTGACATGTATGATGTTAAAGTCATATATGACGTATATGACATATTATAAGCTCGATGACCAAGTTATAGTCACATTCTTCATTCTGTTAAATCCTAGCATACGTAATTATTTCAATGATATTCCATGCTAGGTAATGATTCTAGGTTGCCATGGTGATTAAGTCTTATTTAAGATGGTGTCATATTATTTCCGTATTACTGAATTTTAAAACAAAATTTGTATACTAAAATCGTTTAATTATAGCAATCCTATAATCTACCAACAGTTTTTTGGATAGATGTTTCCGGAGAAATAGAATTTAAATGGAAAAAGAGTCGTAATATGAATTTCAAGTTCAGAAAATTTCAAAGCTAGGCTTAAATTTCCCATTGGAATTTTCAGTAAATGTCAAGAAAAGATAAAATGTTGCCGACTTAAAATGTACCTATTTTATTACGGAAAATAATCATATCATATAATAACAGACGATATGATTCATTTCACTGAAATATTAACAGTATGAACGCACATTATTTGTTGTGTTTGACGTACAATTTCCAACTTCTTTCATGTTAAAAAGAGTATTAACCCGATTATTAAACTTCCATAGAAATAGTTTTTCCTCTCAAGGGTAGTTTTTTTCAATGTATATTTTTAAAAGATTTTACAGAGCTTTCTGTCTGATGCAGTTACCAAATATTGATTGAGAATGAATTATTTCAATGTATTATTGATATTCTGAGACACTTTCATAAAAGTACATGATAAAGTATTCTTGATTTTGGACGCCAAAATGCTCCTGTAGTCAAAGACGGAAAGTATACACATTGAAACATGTTGTAGTTATCACATTCCTTTAACAACCGTTCGTTTATCTCTCAATAATCAAAGTTGCATAAAAAAATTGGGGTACTTTTCCGGTAGTCGTGATTTTGCAACAAAGTGCCAAATGTGGTAAACTGCTTATTTCATGTTAACAAGAGTATTAATCTGATTATTACACCCCATAGAAATGGTTTTTCCTTTCAAGGTTAGCTTTTTCAATATATATATATATTTTTAAGATTTTATAGAGCTTACTATCTTATGCAATTATCAAATAATAATTTAGAATGAATTGTTTAAATGTATTATTCATATTGTGATACTCTTTCATAAAAGTACATGATAAAGTATTATTGATTTCGGGATACCAAAATGGCGCTGTGGTCAAAGACTGAAAGTATACACACTGAAACATGTTGTAGCTATCACATTCCTTTAACAACCGTTCCTTTATCTGTCAATAATCAAAGTTGCATATAAAATTGGGGTACTTTTCTGGTAGTCGTGATTTTGCAACAAAGTGCCAAATGTGGTGAACTGCTTATTTCATGTTAACAACAGTATTAATCTGATTATTACACCCCATAGAAATGGTTTTTCCTCTCAAGGTTAGCTTTTACAATATATATATTTTTAAGATTTTACAGAGCCTACTATCTTATGCAATTACCAAATAATATTTAAGAATGAATCATTTCAATGTAATGTTCCTATTGTGAGTCTCTTTCATAAAAGTATATGATAAAGTATTCTTGATTTCGGGACACCAAAATGGCACTGTGGTCAAAGACTGAAAGTATACACACTGAAACATGTTGTAGTTATCACATTTCTTTAACAACCATTCCTTTATCCCTCAATAATCAAAGTTACATAAAAAATTGAGGTACTTTTCCGTTCGAAGAACACCAGTCGTGATTTTGTAACAAAGTGTCAAATGTGGTAAACTGCTTATTTCATGTTAACAAGAGTATTAACCCGATTATTAATTCCCCATAGAAATAGTTTTTCCTCTCAAGGTTAGCTTTTTCAATATATATATATATATATTTAAGATTTTACAGAGCTTACTCTCTTATACAAATACCAAATAATGATTGACGATGAATTCTTTCAATGTATTATGCATATTGTGAGACTCTTTCATAAAAGTACATGATAAAGTATTCTTGATTTCGGCACACCAAAATGGCGCTGTGGTCAGATTGAAAGTATACACACTGAAACTTGTTGTAGTTATCACATTCCTTTAACAACTGTTGTGATCTTTATACTTCGTTTGTACATCCATGTTTATGCCAGCCATGTAGCGAAATTATTATTTATTTATTTATTTGTTAGCTATTTTTGAAATTTTTCGCTGTATTTTGTATTTTATAAAATAATTCTACTTTTAACTATTCCTATCTTCCACTTAAGATACTTTCTGCGTACACTTTTCGTAATTATTTGCGATTGACGTCTTTCTTAGCTTTCACGCCAACATTTGCAGTTGGCGCAAAGTGGTGTTCGTCTAACGGAAAAATACTAAAATTGCTTTTTTAAAAAAATAATACACAGAAGCAGTTTTGATTCGGCTTGGTCAGTTTGTGAAAAAAAATGTCCGCATTATCCGAGTAGAAGTACGCTTTTAGAAATAGGAAATTATAGGGAAAACTAAATCGTCCTCATTAACGGGAGATACCTTTTTAAAGCGGATATGCAATAACGAGAGTACTCTGGGTATGTTTGCATTTGAATATTACGTAAATTCCAAAATAATTTTCAACTTTTATTTGTTTATTTATCTAATTTTCTCGCCACAGTTGCATTCAGTTTCGTGAAAATTATTAAAAATAATTTTGTAAACAAAATATTTCCAAAAAAATAGGTGTTATATAAATCATATTTTCTTCCAATTACTTCTTTAATTTCCAATTTTATGAAAATCGAAGCATAATGATAGAGATTCAATTTACTCGTCACTGATGTATTCAGTTTCATAAAATTATAAAAATGAGTTTTGTAAACGGAATATTTTTCGTTAGAAACAAATAAAAAATATGTACTTTTTACATTTTCATATACATGTAATACTTAATAAAAATTTTATAACGACTTCTTTCATTTTAAATTTTATGAATTTGGAATCTTAATGATATATAACTTCACGTTAATGTAATCATAACGTTAATAATATCATGACATTACTACCACATATGTTTCAAGGTTTGAGATCTCATAACATGTGGATTTTTAAAAAATGTAGATTTTTACAAATATTTCTAAACAATTACTAATTACTTTTTTACTACTTTTCAAACACCCTTAAAATATTTGCAATAATTTTATTTCATTGACTGAATTTGATAGAAACATATACATAGGCAATAATTTTTACTGTTTTATATTTCATCTAACCTTATGATTAACCTTTTCCTAATTCTAACCTTATGCATAATTCTAAAGTGAGAAATCAGTCTACCGTTTTAATAAAGTGACAGTGCGCGTAGCGATGTATATTTTTGAGTATTCAGAATAAAAAATATGTTCTCATTAATTAATCACAGTATTCTGAGATTAAATAAACTAAGATTACTATTCGGTATTAGTGGTACTGAAAAGTAAGCACCTTTACGCTCTCTTTAAAAGAACAATATTAGGGATTAGTCTAACTTCACATTAATGTAATCATTACGTTAAATATATCATGACATTACTACCACATATATTTTAAGGTTTGGGGTCTCATAACATGTGGATTTTTAAACAATGTAGATTTTAAAAATATATTTCTAAACAATTACTAATTACCTTTTTAGGACTTTCCAAAACCCTTTAAAATATTTGCAATAATTTTATTTCATCGATTAATTTGATAGAAACGTATACATAGGCAATAATTTTTACTGTTTTATATTTCATTCTAAATGGAAATAAAGTGTTATAAATAATGACTTAATAGAAGGAGGTTAAAAACAGATTAAGTTCAACAGTTATAAAATTTAATGTTCCAGTTATTAAAAACATATTAAATTCAACAGTGATAAAATTTAGTGTCCCCCATCTATTAAAAATTCTATAGAGTATTTTTTTTATCTGAAAATTGCTTACATTTCCTTTTAAAATATGTTTGAATTGCTCTCGAATTTGACGCCAGATATAATCTATCTTCTTCAAAATTATCGAACAAGGTATAATAAAATCATTTTATCCTTTTAATATTCGAAGCATGAGAATTTTTATCATTTAAAAATCCAACAAAAAAAATCGAATTTCCTCACATCATTAAACAGTGGAGATTTGAAAAATGGTGATAAAATTAACTAATAATAAAAATTGTGCATAATGAAGTATTCTTTTATTACGAACTTTATTTTACTCGTTTGGAAAACGGGAATTTAGAAAATCTGGGAAATAGCATCAAATAATAGAAAAATAAATGGATGAAAATTTCACAGAATGAGTTTTATATTGTCTTCACTAAAACTCTGTTTGTGTGACTGAATTTTTCGTGATGTGTTATCATTGTGCTAATGTTTTCATTTTTTAGTTTGATGGTTTCTAAATTCCATGTTTAAAATATTTTCTAACACAGTGTTTGATTTGTTCAATAAGCCAATAATAATTTTTCTATGACTGTACAATACAGTCATAATCACTGTATTGTACAGTCATAGAAAAATTTAAGCACTCCGTCTTATATCTCAAGTAACCATAGAAAACGTTAGCGTCACGCATGAAATGTCTTTGATTAGTTTCAGAAATATTTAATATTTTACACGTAAGCGAATTGCATAGTTTACCTCTCAACTGAAGTTTCTAAAATCAGTGTATTCTGCAACTGATACGTTACGCTATACGTATATCTTAAAGTGTTGGATTTTGTTAACGCTGCGATTACTATAACTCTTGTTTGTGCACATTACATTCCCCCCTTCCCTCCCCCCCCCAAAAAAAAACGTCCTTTTTACGATGTTTTTTCGTTTGGTCGCATTGGCGAATCGAATTTATGTTCCAGAAAGGTATTTTTGCTCGAGAAACGAAAACAAATTTTGCTGGAATTTCTTTTTCGAAAATCGAATTGTTCGACAAATGAGGCGTTAATGGACTGTTTTAAATTAATTATTAATTAATTATTATTTAATTAAAAATTTTGATTAAAATTTGATAAAGTACGTTCTAGGCCTTGTTAACCTTTTGATTAAAGTTTGGGACATATGTCGTCCCAGAGGCTATATCTTTATTCTACTCTCATCACTTTTTGAAAAATAATCTTTGCCATGCTAGGATACTTTCAACAGACATCTACCACAAAGAATTTCTTTTGTCAATTGTGGTACGAGTTAATATAAAAATAGTCGCCAGTCCTAACTCATAAGCAAAGGGTTAATTTGTATAAGATATGGGACAAGCATTTTGGTAATTATAGAAGCAAAAGTAACTGTTTTAAACAAAATGCTGTCAACTGAATAAAATTCGCTTATGGTACGCATGTCCCGAAGATATGATAGGATATATGAAAAATTAATATGCGCTTTTAGTAGAAACTAATGAATCGTATATTAGCATTCGCTTATTTATAGAAAATTTGTCTGGATATAGTTAACTACGCTCGACGATATTATTATCATGTTATTTTAAATTACAAAAATATATCCACAGATTAAAATGCTGTAAAATGTGAATTTTGTAGAAATATAGACACCGTAAAAATTATAAAGAAAATAATTTTAAAATATATGAATTTACCTACTGTTGCTAACTTTATCTTGCATAATTGTCTTCTTGACGTTCTTGACGAGAAGTCTAGTTGGATATGACTTCTGAAATACTAAAATCAAATTTTTTCGTTACTGGCCTAAAGTGTCAAGCACTTTCCAACCTAGTTGAAAAGTGCTTATGACTTCGGTTTGTCTGGCCGTCTGCTGTCTGGCCGTGCTCTAACTCCCGTAAATATGCTCGGATTGCTCTGCAATTTTTATGTGTTATTGTCGTTATCTATAGCATGTTCCCTATTTCAACGGAAGTGTGTAGCACTTATAGTTTTTTTACAGGGACACTCAAAAGAATTCCGTTACATTGCGGTCTATGGGGAAAAATCATTTGCGGTTTATTTAAATAATGTTTCACTATTTTAAACGCATTGTAATTTATATATATTACTAAGGTGCATTAGAAGAAGCTTAATATGGAACAGGGTGTGCATAGCACTTATAGTTACTTTACAGGGACAGTAAAATTAATTCCGTTACATTACGTCTATGGAGAAAAATCGTCTGCGGTTTATTTAAATAATGTTTCACTATTTTAAACGCATTGAAATTCGATGACTTTTTGAAAAATATATGGCTTCGGAGGTTACCGGTATCGGTGCAAACAATTTTGTCTGTCAGCTCTGAGGGTTTAAATAAATTAGCGGAGATGGCAGATAGGATTTGTGAATGTACGCAGGTGTTAACTCTCTGGAATCGAGAGGGGCTGAACAAACTCAGTTTAATCAACAAAATAAACAGTTGGAGCAGCTAAAATTTCAGGTTCAGGAACTTTCAAAGCTGGTTAAAGCGGGTTCTTGTCCCAAGTCGCCTAGGAAATCTTACCAGCGGAACTCATTTAACTCAAGGGATAGGTCACACAGAGAGGGGTGGCTATGTTGGTATCATTTTCGATTTAAGGAAAAGGCTCGAAAATGCGTACCTCCGTGCGCTTACAAACCAAAAAACGACCTTCGCTCGCAGGAGTAGCGACGGCTACTGCACGTATGAGCTTGAGTCGCAGGCTTTATGTTACAGATAAGGTTACTCAATCCAGCTATTTGATAGATACAGGCAGTGATGTCTCATGTTTTCCGAAGTCATTTTTAGTTAAAAGTACTAGAAAGAGGGATTTCACATTGTATGCCGCTAATGGTACAAAAATCTGTACTTACGGTACTAAACTATTGACACTGGATTTGGGACTGAAACGTAAATTACAATGGCCATTTATCATAGCTGAAGTATCTAAACCAATTATAGGTGCTGACTTTCTACAACATTTTGGTTTATTGGTTGATTTAAAAAAGCGTCGTTTATTAGACCCTGTAACTAACTTTTCTGCTCGTGGTCGCGCCAGTCTGTGTGATGTCCCGGTGGTTAAAACTATCATCGGAAACACTGCATATATAGAACTGCTAAAAAAGTATAAAGAGATTACCCAGTTAAATAATACGAATAAACGAACTGTAAAACATGATACAATCCATTTTATCCCTACTGTTGGCCCACCTGTGACAGCTAGAGCTCGGCGGTTACATCCAGCGCAGCTCCGGATAGCTAAGCAGGAATTTGACTATATGCTTGAGAAAAGTATCTGTAGGCCATCTAAAAGTAATTGGGCCAGTCCATTACATATGGTCCCTAAAGGCGTTTCGGATTGGAGACCAACTGGGGATTACAGGGCACTTAACCGAATTACTGTACAAGACAGATACCCCATTCCTCACATTCAAGATTTTACTTATATGTTAAAAGGTAAAAAAATATTTTCTAAAGTGGATTTAGTCCGTGCTTATCATCAAATTCCGGTTCATCCTCCCGATATCCATAAAACTGCTATTATAACTCCTTTTGGTTTGTTTGAATTTCCATTTTTAAACTTTGGGTTATGCTCTGCAGCGCAAACGTTTCAACGCTTTATAAATGAGGTATTACGAGGTTTGGACTATTGCTTTCCGTATCTCGATGACATCTTAATAGCGAGTGAAACTCACGCTCAGCATATGCAGCATTTAGAGGAAGTTTTTAAGCGGTTTAGAGATTACGGGATTATAATTAATGAATCAAAATGTGAGTTTGGCAAAGAAACTATAGATTTTCTGGGTCATACTATTGATAGCCAGGGCTGTGTTCCACACAAAGATAAGGTGAAAGCTATACTTGAATTTCCAAAACCAAAAACTGTTAGCGATCTCAGGAGATTTTTGGGAATGGTGAACTATTATCATCGTTTTGTACCCCATATTGCAGAAATATTAAGACCACTAAATGTGTTCTTAAATGGAGCAAAAAAGAGGGATAAAAGAGAAATTAAGTGGGATGCGGATGCAGGAAGCAGTTTTGAGCAAGTCAAGCAAGCTATAGCTAATGCGACTTTGCTTTATCACCCTTCTCAAAATGCGAAGCTTGCACTTATAACTGACTGCAGTGATTTTGCTATGGGTGGGGTGTTACAAGAAGTTACGCCCGATGGTCCGAAACCACTTGGATTTTTCTCTCGTAAGTTGTCCCCTACACAGTGCAAATATTCAACATATGACCGGGAATTGTTGGCGGCATATTCTGCGATCCAGTATTTTAGGCATATGTTGGAGGCTCGGGTATTTACGTTGTATGTAGATCACAAACCCCTAATTTTTGCATTTCAGCAGAAACAAGAGAAATGTTCCCCTAGAAGGCTTCGGCAATTAGACTTTATATCTCAGTTTACTACGGATATACGTTATTTGCCAGGCAAGGGAAATTTTGTTGCTGACAGTTTATCTAGAGTTTGTGAGATTCAATTTGCGTCACTTGCAGATTTTGAGTTGTGGGAAAAGTTGCAAACAGAGGATGAGGAGCTAAAGGCTATTTTGGACGGAAAGGCTGAGTTTAGTGGAAATTTAGCTAAAGTACAAATGCCGGATGCTAAGACATTATTGTATTGTGAAACTTCTGGTGATGTGAACAGGTTTTATGTCCCTCAGACCTTGAGATATAAGGTGTTTGAGTCAATGCATGGGCTGTCGCATCCAGGAATACGGGCTTCTAGGCAGCTAATCTGTTCGAAATATGTTTGGCCAGGGCTAAATAAAGATGTTGCTGTGTGGTGTAGAGCGTGTATACCCTGTCAAAGGACTAAGGTACACCTGCATACTAAGTCTCCTTTGGTGAAATTTTTGGTTCCAGACGAGAGATTTGCTCATATACACATAGATATCATTGGTCCCTTACCTCTGGTACGTGGATTCAGATATTGTCTAACTATGATTGATAGGTTTACCCGGTGGCCAGAGGCAGTACCTATTGTGGATATGACTGCTGAAACTGTTGCTCATGCTTTTGTTCAGACGTGGGTTTCCCGTTTTGGTACGCCTCAGAGGATAACATGCGATAGGGGTAAACAATTTGAGTCCATACTTTTTGAAAGTCTGGCAAGAATGCTAGGCTCTGTTATAGCTAGAACTGCTTCGTATAGGCCACAAACGAATGGTTTGGTGGAGCGACTTCATCGACCTTTAAAGCAGGCCTTAATGTGCTATAAGGTAGATTGGTTGGAAGCGCTCCCCCTGGTTTTGCTGGGTCTACGGACAACAGTACGTGCGGACCTTGGTGCATCTACAACTGAGCTGACATATGGAACGACTCTACGGCTTCCAGGCCAGTTGTACGAGGATAGCCCCTTCTCAGACCCACCGACTTATATTTCAAAACTACAAAAAATTATGTGTTCCTTGAGACCTTGTCAACCTTTAAGGCATGGGCAGCAAAAGATCTATGTTCCGAAAGAACTAAAGAACTGCACCCATGTATTTGTACGTAGAGGTCCTTTTAAGAGATCTTTACAACCGACTTACGAGGGTCCATTCAAAGTCGTAAAACGACTGCAGAAAGATTTTGTAGTTTCTATCGGGAACCAGGAAAAGATCATAAATATTGATCGTTTAAAACCTGCGTTTCTGTTGAATGAGGATAGTGAGCCTGATCTTACAACTTACATAACGAGATCGGGAAGGAAAGTTCGTTTTCGTCTCCCACGTGTTGTGTGAGACTGGCGGGGGAGTCATGTGGCGACGCTAATTGTGCTAATTCGCCTTATTTGAAAATGGAAGAGGAAGCATAATCCATTTAAGTTTCTCCAGCGGAGCAAAAGAGCGTTCTCACATTTGGCGAAAGTTTGGCGGTTGGAAAGTTTTGCCAAGTAGAGACTGACGGTGGATTCGACCGGAATCTTTGACACTTGCTCTTCGGCAGTCTCGAGTGATGCATCGTGATTTTAGAGCGGCTGCTAAACATTATATTTATTTATTAATTAATTATGTTTATTTGAATATGTTGAATTTTATATATTTTGTTAAAGTAATAAAATCGTATATAGTCAATTATGCCGTCGTATAAATAACCACAGCGCAACCTTTACATACCAACATATATAGATCACTAAGGTGCATTACAAGAGACTTACTACGGAATATTGTGTGTATAGCAGTCATCGTCCATTTACAGGGACACGCAAAAGAATTATCTACTGTCTGTTAACAATAATTCCTGGAAGTGCGTTTTAAGTTATTGAACGCGATTTTAATTTTAACTCGCTTTTTGTCTATTACGTGGTGTGTATAAATTCTGTAGATCCTATACAGGGCAGCACAAAAGTTCGCGAACACATTTCTGTTTATTGACAAACTCCAGACGGAGAATTTTAAACTGTGCTACGCGTTTCCTAACTGAACTAAAATTATCATCCTATGTAGTATATATACAAATCTATAGATCCTATAGAGGGCTGAATAAAAGTATTCGGATATTTTTCCGAATATTGTATATGTTGGAAATTCCTGAAATTATGTTTTTAAATATGTTATGCGTTTTCTAAATTGTTTACTTAGATGTTAGCTTTTAGCTTATTAAACGGTATGATTTGTAAAATTATTTTGGAAGCGGTGGAAAGTGCTATATAATCTATGCTTGACGCATGATTTTTCTTTCTTGTTTTTTTCTAATTTCAATTAAAGCGCTAATGAAAAATTATTATCTCCTTTTATGATGACAAAGTCGTAATAAGGAAGTGTGTATTCGCATTCGTACATATTTTTATCGGATCTTTTGTTGTGAAAACAAAGCGAGCAATAACATAAAGTAATCCAAAATCCCTCTACTAAGAATATTGTTCTATACGTCTCATTATGTTTATTATGCACAAAGCCTGAGCACATTACCATAAGCAAATTATTCTTGACCTAAGATTAACATAGAGAGTTTTAAAGCAAGCACAAGTAAGATGTGGGCCAGGTAAAAATGTACTCAAAAGGAAAACTTTACATCAAAATACATTACACACTTTAAAGGAAAATTGTACTTTGTAAAAAACAAAAATGCGAATTTTTAATGACGAATCATATATTTGTAATTATTTGATCATATTCTTACACTTTTTTCTCTGCGAGAACAAAACAAGCACTAACTTAAAGTAAAATAAAATAATACTCTATCAGATAAGAAATTCACTTTTTCGTTATGTTTATAAACAAAGTATAAACGTCTAACATGGACAAATATTTCGTTAAAATTAACATTTTTAGCTAAAATTTGATAAAATTTCCATTTTATTATACGAGTTCAAAATAAATTTCATGATAATTTTTATTAGCTCACATGCTATGAAAGCCTGAGAACTAATGTGTCCGCAGTCCGCAGGTTCTGTATGTATACGTACGTATGTATGTATGTACGTATGTAACGCGATAACTCTTGATAGAAATATCCGATTTGCTTCAGATTTTGTATATAGGTTCATTGTGATAAGGCGCTTCTCTGATTAGTTTTGGAGGTTCATTGGTGAAGTATAAAGGGGGAAAACGAGAGGCTAATTATCCCTCTTAATTTAGTTAAATGAGTTTTTCATGCAGAATTATCCGATTTGCTTCAAATATTGTATATAGGTTCATTGTGATAAGGCGCTTCCCTGATTGGTTTTGGGGATTCATTGATTAAGTATAAAGGGAGGAACGGGGGCTAATCTCCCACCCCTCTTAATTTAGATAAATGGGTTTTTTATGAAAAATTATCCGATTTGCTTCATATTTTGCATATAGCTTCATTGTGATAAGAAGCTTCTCTGATTAGTTTTGGGGGTTCATTGGTTAAGTATAAAGAGGGGACTGGGGGTAAACCCACTTAATTTATTGTCGATTTCTTTATTTTTCGAGGTGCATTATTCTTTGAAATAAGAGTATAATATACAATTAGTGTGAATAGCTTGTGAGATCAATGCCATCAGTTTAACTGGGCACTTTTCTTTTTTATTACTTTCGTGGTCTATAATATCTCCATGAGGTGTACGCTCAACCCACTGTTGCATTTAATACATTTAACGTCCTACAAGTATGTAACTAGTTTACTTTTAACACATGCCTTGACTGACAATAAAAAATTTTCATGGAAAATTAGAAAAATGTCACTGAACAGTTAAGCATTTTAATTGAATTAATTACTGCCTTGGGCTTGCTTATCAATTATGATTTTTAAAGCGTGCATATATACAAAATGTTTAATCTAAATATAGACTGCTTTAAAACAAAGTAGCATATAAATGTAAAGTAATGCAGCTTCGATATTTTAAAGTATAAACGCGTCCCTCAATAACAGTGACGTCATAATGCTGCGTTATTAGACAATGACATCAAGGTGTTAAAACAGAAAAATCTAACAACATTTCTCTTGGTATGTTTAAAAAACACTTTAATTCTATACTCTTTTATTTAACTTAACTTAGTTTTCAACACTTTCCAATATAGTCGAAAAGTGTTTATGAATTCAGTTTATCTGACCGCCTGCCCATGTTCTAACTCTCATAAATATAGTCGGATTTCCATATAGTTGATAAATGTTATTGCGGTTTACTATGTCATGTTCGGTATTGAAAATGAAGTTTTGTAGAACTTATAGTTCATTTACAAGGTCACTCAAAAGAATGCCGATCTATTGTGGTCTATGGGGAAAAATCGTTTGCAGAGTATTTTAATAATGTTAAACTATTTCAAACATATTGAAATTGGTATATATCACAAATGTGCATTACAAGATGCTTACGATAGAATAGGGTGCGTGAAGCAATTATTGTTCATTTACATGGAAACACAAAAGAATTCGGTTATAGTAATGTCTATGAGAAATAATTGCTGAAAGTTCGTTTTCAATTATGATATGCGTTTTTTAATTGAAGTATTTTTTTATATATTACTTGATGTGTATACATTCTGTAATTCATATACAGGCATACATGGATGCACAAAAGAATTCAAGTACATTTTCGTTTATTTACGGACATTGCTGAACGGTAATTTTCAACTGAGCTAAATTTTGGCCTAAATGAACTAAATGTTGGCATACTATGTAGTATATATACAATTCCATAGATCATATACAGGGCTGAACAAAAGAAGTCGGATATTTTTCCGAACATAAATGGTAATTGGTAAAATCGTGTTTTCAAAAGTTTTATGCGTTTTTCAAATTGTTCACTTACAGATATGCGGGGCTAGTTGAGCTTAAGCTGAAAGGTAGGCCTCCCCGCCCAGTTTCACTTTGACTTTGTTCACTTACAGATCCTCTTTCACCTTATTAAATGGTGAAGTTTTGTTAAATATGTTGGAAAAGTGTTTCATAATAAATGCTTTACGCATGATTTATTTCTTGCTCTATGTAAAGATGGAATCTTGTAATCGATTTTTCACTTACTTCGTAATATGCTATTGGGTCTATGCATAATTCCATAGCGAAAATTGAGTAAATTTCAAGCGCAAAATATTTAGCATAAATAACAATTTTAATCTATCAAATGTGTTCTATTCTGTTGAATAACTTTCTGTCATCTCTCCACGAGCTTCATTAACCCTCTTTCATAGAAATTCTGGGGTTTTTGGGCAAAAAAGTTATCCAAGTGGTTTCTGAGGACGTCCAGGGAACTGAAGTTCTTGTGATTCCAATTGTTCTGTAGCGCCCGGAACAAGTGATAACCTGAAGGGGCAAGATCCGGACTATACGGTGAGTCATCAAAACATCCCATCCAAGCCGCAATATTTCTTAAATAATCCGAATCATCAGAGAAACGTACGGTCTGGCGCTGTCGTGGTGAAATACTACGCCCTTTCTGTTCGCCAATTCCGGCTGCTTCTGATTGATTGCTCGCTTTAATTTGTCCAGTTGTAAGCAGTACTTGGTCGAAACAATCGTTTGGTTGGGTGGTAGCAGCTCATAATATACGATTCCTTTCCAATCCCACCAGGTACAGAGCATTATTTTCTTCGAGTGTAACTCAGCCTTTGCGACCGTCTGAGGCGTATCTCAGCGCTTTGACAACGATCTTCTTTGACTGACATTATTGTAAATAATCCATTTTTCATCATCAGTGATCATCCGCTTCAAAAATGGTACATTTGTATGGCGTTTGAGCAACAAATAACAAGAGCTTCAGTTCCCTAGACGTCTCCAAAAACCACTTGCGGTTGAAATGTACTCAATTTTCGCTACGAAATTATGCATAGAACTAATACAGTTACAGTAAAGGAAATATACAAATAGGTGTATTTCCGATAACAAAAATTTTTTTTTTAAGTTTTTAGAAATTAATTACAAACTAATAAGTTAAATTTTAAAGCATTTTTTCGTTAGCGAGGCGCAGGTGATAAATCTTCAAACATTCTTTATGGTTACAGCTATATATGAATTACAACAACTATGCGCCAAATCACGATTGCCAAAATAGACTAACTGGCTCTAAAACTGCAACAACGAAATATTTTAAATACTTAAAAATAGAAAATATAAATAAAACGTAAAGAACAAATGATTTTTTATACTCTATTATCATCTAATAGTTTAATATTAAGCGAAATATAATTATACGCTGAGAAGAATAATTCTAAAATACTGAACAGATCGTTTAAATAATGTTTTTTTCTTTCTTACTTCTTACCATACCTTATAAAAGAAACAGAGCAAAAAATATAATTTTTCTAATAATTTGACTAGCTTGCACTTTCTATGAAGAGTAAATCAAAACAGTGAATTTTCAATAATCGAAGCCCACGCCAAATTAACGTATTGTAATGAAATTGTTTGAAATTTCATGAAATCAGGCGTGATTTTTAAGATAAACATTGAGTGCTGATGAAAGTGTGTCTTTCAAAAAGCTATTTCTATTTATCTATTTCGTATTCTAACAAGAACGAAAAATCAGGCGTTAAGCATAGATTATGTAACACTTTCCAACACTTGCAAAATAATTTTACAAATCTTTTCCGTTTAATAAGGTTAAAAATGATATCTAAGTAAACAACGTGGAAAACGTATAACATATTTAAAAACCCAATTTCAGGAATTACCAACAATAAAACCAACAAAAATATCCAAATTCTTTTGTTCAGCCCTGTATGTGATCTATAGATTTGTATATACACTACATAGAATGCTAAATTTTAGTTCAGATAGAAAAAGCGTAGCACAGTTTAAAATTCCCCTTATGGAATTTCCGTAAATAAAAGGAAATGTACTCGAGGAATTTTCTACTGCCTTGTATATGATCTATAGAATTTATACACACCAAGTAATAGACAAAAAATGAGTTAAATTTAAAAACGCTTTTCATCAACTGAAAACGCACTTCCAGCAATTATGGTTAACATACAGTACTGAAATATTTTGTGTGTCCCTGTAAATGAACGATGAATGCTATACACAAAATATTCTGTAGTAAGCCTCCTGTAATGCACTTTACTGATATACTAAGTCAATTTCAATATGTTTGAAATTGTGAAACATTATTAAAATAAACTACAAATGTTTTTTTCTGCATAGACAGTAATTCTTTTGAGTGTCCCTGTAAAGGAATTATAAGTGCTGTGGACACCAATATTCAATAGTCAGCCTCTTGTAGTGCACCTCAGTGACATATATCAATTTAAATACGTTTGAAATTGTGCAATAGCATTAAAATAAACCGCAAATATTTTTTTCCCATAGACCGTAATGTAATGGAATTCTTTTAAGCGCCCTGTAAAAAAAACAAGTGCTATACACTTCTTTGTCAACCTCGAACATTCCATGGTAAGACTCAATAACATATATATCTGAATATATTTACGTGAGTTAGAGCACGGACAGACAGACAACCCGAATTCAAAAACACTTTTCAACTATATTGGAAAGTGTTAAAAATAGACAAAACTTTGTGAATATTCAATCAAACTACTACAGATAAAACTTGTACGAACTGTATTTTATACAGTTAGAAGAACTATCTTGTTTCTTCTTTTTTTTTGAATATTTCGAGCGCGTAGTGAGTGAAAAAACTTTTGATTGTGAAAAAGTAAATTTAAATAAATGTAGATCTTTCACGTATAAAATTAAGTAAATGAGGGAAAACTACAGAGAATTTATGTTTAAAACTATAAAATAGTTTTTAACTTAAATTCTCTGTATTTTTAAAATGTTTTTAAACAAACTTGTCAAAATAGCACATTTATCTTAGCGGGATTTCAAAGTTTCTTTCAGTATGTTAATGAAAATCCTCTATTAAATATATAGAATTTTTTTTTTCAAATGTTGTATCATTAAATTCACTTTCATATACAAATTAAAAACATGAAAACATTTAAGAATCACAATGTAAATAATGTGTAAAATGAAATAAAGATTTTTAAACATTAAAACCCTTCTGTCGGTAATGATATGTTATCATGCAATATACCAGAAACCTGGTTTAATCTACTTAGTGCCAATGGTGCATTTCGTTTGGAATGAACCACCTCGCTCAATAGACTCATCCATCCCCTCCCCTTTTTCATATTTGGTTTCGCCTTGTGATATTTAAGAGGCTACTTCACTCAGGCAAAAACACCCGCTCACTAATGTTAATCCTATGGGGGAAATAATTTATGATACCTCGTTCGCATTCCAATATTTTTAAATGATTTCTTTTTGCATTGGATAGCTCAGATCAATCTCTATGCACACTGCTTTGTACTTTTTTTATTTTTATCACAATTTTTTATTATTAAGATATCTTCAATTTAAAAAAAAAAAACTGCAACAAAATTCGGAAAACTACAAAGGAGCGTTCAATATTTTTAAATGATTTTTTTTTTATTGCATTGGATAGCTGAGGTCAATCTCTATGCACGCTTCTTTCTTTCTTCTTGATTTTTGTTGCAGTTTTTTTGAGGATACTTTCACTTTCAAAACCGGTTCCGAAAGTGAATGTATCTTAATAAAAAAAAACTTGTCATCAAAATCAAAAAAGTACGAAGGAGCATGCATAGAGA
This sequence comes from Maratus michaelseni, assembly GCA_963931845.1. Lineage (NCBI taxonomy): Eukaryota > Metazoa > Arthropoda > Arachnida > Araneae > Salticidae > Maratus > Maratus michaelseni. The sequence goes on along the minus strand of OZ007598.1, from coordinate 129,416,195 downwards.
TTGACCTCAGCTATCCAATGCAAAAAAAAAAAAAAAAAAAAAAAAAAAAAAAAAAAAAAAATCATTTAAAATATTGAGATGCGAACGAGATATCGTAAAATATTTCCCCCATAGGATTACCAATAGCGAGCGGTTGGTTTCGTCTGGGTGAAGTAGCCTCTTAAGGCGGTATTCAAAAAAAGTATTTTTCCACGCTCAAAATTTTGAGACATTCTCAGACTCATTTTTAACACTTTCCAACCTAGTTGAAAAGTGTTTATGACTTCGGTTTGTCTGGCCGTCTGCCGTCTGGCCGTCTGGCCGTCTGCCGTCTGGCCGTCTGGCCGTCTGCCGTCTGCCGTCTGCCGTCTGTCCGTGCTCTAACTCCCGTAAATATGCTCGGATTGCCCTGCAAATTTTATATGTTATAATCGTTATCTATAGCATGTTCCCTATTTCAACGGAAGTGTGTAGCACTTATAGTTTTTTTACAGGGACACTCAAAAGAATTCCGTTACATTGCGGTCTATGGGGAAAAATCATTTGCGGTTTATTTAAATAATGTTTCAATACTTTAAACGCATTGAAATTTATATATATCACTAAGGTGCATTAGAAGAATCTTAATATGGAATAGGGTGTGCATAGCACTTATACTTACTTTACAGGGACAGTCAAAAGAATTCCGTTACATGACGTCTATGGAGAAAAATCGTCTGCGGTTTATTTAAATAATGTTTCACTATTTTAAACGCATTGAAATTTATATAAGGTTCATTACAAGAGACTTACTACAGAATATTGTGTGTATAGCAGTCATCGTTCATTTACAGGGACACACAAAAGAATTCTCTACTGTATGTTAACAATAATTCCTGGAAGTGCGTTTTAAGTTACTGAATGCGATTTTAATTTTAAATCGCTTTTTGTATATTACGTGGTGTGTATAAATTCTGTAGATCCTATACAGGGAAGTACAAAAGTTCGGGAACACATTTCCGTATTATTTAACTCCAGACGGAGAATTTTAAACTGAGCTACGTGTTTTCTAACTGAACTAAAATTTAGCATCCTATGTAGTATATATACAAATCTATAGATCCTATACAGGGCTGAATAAAGTATTCGGATTACTTAGATGTTATCTTTTAGCTTATAAAAGAGTATGATTCGTAAAATTATTTTGGAAGCGTTGGAAAGTGTTACATAATCTATGCTTGACGCATGATTTTTCGTTCTTGTTAAAAGTAACAATAGGAAACTTGGCGGCGTGATTTATAAAGACATTTATAAGGGCCCCATGTTTTTATTTTTCGTTCAATTAATTCGAAATTGATTTACAAACAATTATTACGATCTTTTTTTTTTTTTTTTTTTTTTTTTTTTGCTTCCAGCGCTAAGCGTTTTTTGGAATATATTCTGCCTTTATCAAAATATCGAGACAATATGGACATTATAAAGTTTCTGAATAAGAGAACCTGCCAATTGGATGCATTTTAGAGCAAAAATGAATTTACAAATGTCTCTCAAAATAAGCAGTTTGGATTCGAATACACCCTTTAAGTAGCGTACATTCCAGGAAGTTACAGAATTTTTCCTCATTTTCGCCCTCTTGATGGTGGTCAAGTTCTGGTCGAAAGCGCTCGAGACTCCGACGAAAATTTTAACATCCATAGAAGGGTTTTAATGTCTTAAAATGTTTATTTCATTTTACACCCATTTTAGTAATAAGTAATAAAATGTGATTCATTTTTAAATGTTTTTAATTAAAATCCTATATTTCTCTATTACTATTTCTAAAAATAGACAAATGCTGTAAGTATTAACTGCTCACAGGCCAATGTTCCCAATATGGAATATCGAATGGAAAATTCATTTGAAGACACATTTCAACAGGGCCTGACTAATGCAGGGGCATGCGGGAGCTGCCCCGGACCCCCATTTGAAGGGGCCTTCATGTGAATAATTAGGGTTTTCGTTGCGAGGATACGAAGTGGTTACAATTGGCCTAATGTGACCAAATTTCTTATATTTACAAAGATTTGGAAAAGAAATGTGGTCCCCCCTACTCCTAAATGAGAATTTGACATACATAATTTCACATATGAAAATAAATACAGAATGAAAAATAACAGAGTTTAAAATTACTTTACATTTATTTTAATACTTGGAAATTTTTCCATAGACAATTTCTCACGCCTTACATTCACAATATTTCAAATTTTAATTGCTTAAAAGACGTATAGCCAACATAGTGAAAAAGTATCAAAGCCGGGACTCGAACCCGGGTCATAGGTATACGCATTTTAAGCAATTAATATTTGAAATATAGTTTACATTTATTATTATAAAACAAATTTTTCATAATAAAACATTTAATTTTGGAAACTTTCGAAGTTTCTTTCGATATAGTAACAAATATATATGTATATTTTACGTTTTCTAAAAAAAGATATAAACTATAAATATTAAAATTACTTAAAAAGATAAAAATTCTGCAAACAAAATTTTTTGATTTGTGCAAGAGAATTGCGTTATTTTTTTTGTTCTTTGAAAGTTTGTATTACGTAGAAAGGGGAGAAAATCCTTCTCATTGTGATGAATAGAAAACAAATTAAATAAATGAGAATTTGACATATATAATTTCCCGCATAAAAATAAATAAAGAATGAAAAATTATAGAATTTAAAATAAATTGTCATTTATTATTATAAAACAAATGACAGAATGGAACATTTAATTTTGGGAAATTTCGACGTTTCTTTAGGTATAGTAACAACAAAAATAATTTCTTACGATTTCTAAAAATAGATACAAGCTATAAGTATTCAAATAAGCTAAAGATAAAAAATCTGAAAACAAAAGTTTCTGGTTTGTTCAAGAGAATTACATTATTTCTTCTCTTCTTTAAAAGTTTGTATCGTGTAGTGAATTGAAAAAATTCTCACTGTGACAAATAGAAAAATTAATTAAATAAATGAGAATTTGAAATGGATAATTTCAAGTATAAGAATATAATAAAACAAATAATACACACAATAACTAATTTCTATATTTAATTTTATAATAAATGAACATTGAAATATTGCAGTTTAGAATTAGTCCTCATTATTTTTTATAAAACAAATTTGTCATAATAGAACATTTAATTTTGGGAAATTTCCACGTTTTTGTCTCTAAGGTAACAAAAATATTTCTTACGTTTTCCAAAAATACATATAAGCTATAAATATTCAAATAAGATAAAGATAAAAATTCTGGAAACAAAAGTTTTTTTTTGATTTCTTCAAGAGAATTGTATTATTTCTTCGCCTTTTTTATGAGCGAATGAAAAACCTGTTCTTTGTGATGAATAAAATTTTATTAAAAGAACTGAATTTTTTTTTTTTTTAGGTCTTAGAGGAAGTCTTAATTATAAATTATTTTTATTTCGTATAGATATTTTTCCATTTTTACGTCTTCCTGGAGAAGAAAAATTACAAGCGTATCTGATGTATTATTTCAACATATTTTACGATTTCTTCATATTTAAAAAACATTACAATTGCTTAAATCAGTGGTACTCGCTGTGCAGCCTGCAAGCCGCATGCGGAATTCATTTCTTATGGCCCTGAAAATTGGGTGAATAATTAAAAATATATATAAACAAGTGGGTAAGTGTGATCGAAGATCGCACAAAGAGTTTCGTTTAATATTCCTTTCAAAACACTATCATTTTTTTAATAAATCCAAATAAATTTAATTTTCCAAAAAAATATATAAAGTAAAAATTTACCTGTCTATTTTTCTCATTTTTCGAATAGCTGAACCGGCCCGATAGCGGGCGAAGCTCTCTATTATACTCTGGCATAATAATATCTGTCATTTGGACTAAATGCGATATTAAAAAAAAAATCAATTTCAAAATTAAACAGGTTGTATAGAGACCTTCAAAAATGTTAAAATATGCCGATATTTCCATAATCGGGTTTTTATCATGATTCAATACGTTCCTCAAACTCATATGACGTTATAATCACTTGCTGACGTCCTATCTACTTGCTTTCTCTATTACTCATATTCATACTCTCTTTGTATTATTCTCAAACATTTGAAAAAGTCCGTTAAAATTCCAATGTGACGTCAGATTAATTTTCTTTTTAATTCCCTAATGACATCATATTAACTTGAGAAATGTTTGAAAATGTCCGTTTTATCACCAATATGAAATCATATTAATCTTTTTTTTAATTGGTGAGACTTTTTATTTCATTTTCATTTTTCGCGAGGAAATTTTTCAATAGAAAATTAATTGTTGTAGGTAGAATTTTATTGTGGATTTTTAATTGTTGGCCACTGCCATAACGAAAAGTGTTTAAATTTAATAGGAAACGGATGTTAGATTTTTGGTTGTTTTATCTCTCTATATTAAAATAATACGATTTTTTCAAAATTTTATTATTTTCAACTTCATAGTAGGTATTCAGCTATAAGTACGCAAAATTTTAAGTGTGTAAGTTATATAGTTTCTGAGAACCAGCTCTGTGACGTACAGACAACGTAGCGGCATGAATAGGATTTCGTGAGATGAACGACACCCTAAAAACATATTCAGATATATAGAGAGAGCGTCAAACTCTGTTAATATGAAAAGGTAGGAAATTATATATGTCCTCGTATTATCCGTTACTCGTAATACCCGTTAAGGTAATAAAAATATTAAAAACACATACATAATTAAACTAATTACTACAATTAATTGATTTTGTTAATAGTAATTCCGAAGGAGTAAAGCAACAGATCACGTCCTTTTTTTCGAAAAAAAAAAAAACTCGACTAACATTGCAACAGTCACTGCATTTTTCTAGCTAATGATTTCACATATCCTTTTCATTTTAATAGTGCTATAAAAGCCATGAAAACTCTTGTTAATACGGCTCAGAGTCCAGATTCAAAGAAATAAATAAATAAAATTTTTTTATGCTTCTTTTTTCCCATGCCTCTGTTGTACATCTTGGAAAGGGAAGGTAATTAAAGAGTCCGTGTCCTTAACTCCCTCTTCTTTCTTTCCAGATTTCTGGATATTCCTTTGCACGTTCTTGGATGCGGAAAGGGGAAGGGGGTACTCGCCTTGAAGGTTGAAACTCTATCTGGTAAAACATATTACTACATTTTTACATCCAGTTGTAATGTAGAAATATTACACAAGGAAACAAAAAAAAAATTCTGCGGCATTAGATTTCTTTAGTGATTTTGATACATACAAAAGTTTATAATTAGGGAATATAAAGTAGTTAGTTGGAATGGCTCTGGTTTTTGCAATAATTCTTCTTAACACATTCCAACATAGTTGAAAAGTTTTTATGAATTCGGTTTGTCTGTCCGTGTCTGTCTGTCTGTCCTTGTCTGGCCGTCTGTCTGTCTCTCCACGCTCTAACTCGTGCAAATACAGTATGATTTCCATGTAATTGATATATGTTATTGTGGTTGACCATAGCATGCTCGGTATGGAAAATGTAGTATGTAGCATTTATGATTAGATTACAGGAGCAATAAAAAATATTCCGATATATTGCGGTCAGTCGGGAAAAATCGTTTTCAGTGCATTTTAATCATGTTGCACTGCTTCAAACATAAGGAAATTTATATGCATCACTGGGGTGGCAGGCGACATGATTCATATAGAGTGTAGAATAACTAACATTTATGGATCGTTTACAGGAACGCACAAAATATTCCATCGCATAAATCGTTTACAGTGTATTTTAATGAAATTGATATACATTACTCAAATACACTAGAACATGGTATCTGTAAATTTATTGAGTGCGTAGAATATTTATTTTATTTACAGATATACTCAAAAGATTTCGGTTACAGAACTGACTATGAGCCATAACTGCTGGATTTAAGTTTTAAGCTGTGATATGCACTTAAAATCCTTATTTTTAGAGTATTATGTGGTTTGTATTTCATAAAAAGGGTTGCACGATATAGAATTCGCAGACATTACCAGCTGTGGACAGCAATTCCTGAAAATGAATTTTTACTGTGTTGTGCTTTATTTATAACTAGCCGATCCCGCGCAGAGTATCTGCACTCTAGTGTCTACTCTTTTAAATACTTTATGTATAATAGAATACACGAAGTTCAGCATTGTATGTATACATATCATACATAAAAAAATCTCCACTTAGGACTGGGTACTTTGAAATAAAAAATATATACACATCATAAGATATGAACACCATTTATAAATATGAAAACAGAGGTATTTTTTCAGCGTCGTGCATATAAAAAACATTTGCATGCACACAATAGTTGCAGGATACTCTTTAAAATTAAAAAAGTGTATTCATATTATATTGAAAATATCTACACCATTCACAATTAGGAAAATATTTTTATCTTTTTTTAATTTTCTGCTTCGAAAACTTCTTGACTTCAATTCAATTGACAAATTGTTTGTCACCATTAGTATGGCTCGTCCTTTAAGGTTTTGAGGTGTGACCGTTAAAAACTCAATGTTACTGAAACGTTGCTGCACTCGATCTTGTATATCTGGATAGCAAATTGAGGGCAATTTAATAGTTTCCCCATTTTGACATTCGCCAACCTGTAACACCCAACTTGCTAACTCTCTCTATGTTGGAAGAGCACGCATACTTCCTGTAAATTACATAATGTAAAATCTTCTCTTCTTTATGCAACTTGAAACTGATAGTGATCTTGAACCTCTAAAAATGACAGGTAGGACTGACTTGACGGAAATCTCCACCCAATAAGATTATTTTATTTCTTTATTATTATTTATTATTATTATGTATTTGTTACTACTCAATCTGTATTATAAATAACAAATATGTCTATGTACATCCGTAACATTGACGTCATAATGATCCGGACAATAATGAGTTTAAACTACAAAAGGTACAACAATGGAGTTACTGTTTTAATTAATAACAAAATAGCACGATTCTTCGCTTGATTTCGCACTTTATTTTCTTTCCTTTTTAGAAAGTAGCTAGTTTTTAAAAATAAATAAGACAAATTACAGGCCAACTTTTACAAAAATTGTATTTTCGGATGCAAAAAATTGTTCTACATATGTGTGGTGACTTTTAAATCGATACCTCAAATATTTTTCTTAATATTCGCAAATTAGTGAAAACAAACCTCTCGTTGCCATCGGCAAATGATAAATAATCGCGATTTCTGTGCCACGTACGATAGCGTAATATATATATAGATAGATATTTATTTAGATATCTTATTTCATTGTATGAACAAAAGTGACATTACTCAACAATATTCCGATAGTGTTGGAAAGTGTTTCATAATCTATGTCATGGTGCAAGATTTTTCGTTCTTGTTTAAGGTATCCCCTGGGCGCATTTTTTACACAGTCATTTAGACAAACTTCCTAAAAACTTGGGTTATTATAGTGAATAGCAGGGTGAGCGGTTCTACCGAGATACCAGAATAATCGAGCAAAGATGCTAGTTGGGATCGATAGCCACATGATGGCTGACTACTGTTGGACCTTACAAAGAGATTTTCCTGGAGAGAAACATTCTGGAAAATCATACAGGAAACGGTTTTAATAGTAATGTTAAATCTATATTTCTGCTTTAGAATACCTATCTCACTCAAAATATAATGTTACAAAATATGTAAAAATAAAATACAATAAGTTTTTACATAGTGAATGTTACGTTTTTGTACTTGTGTCGTTTTTTAATTGTTGGCTGTATTGCAAAAACGAGAGCTAATTAAGAAAATTTGCTATTATTTTCGTATTCAGCAGACCAAAATCACTCGAAATCCGTTGTCCATCCCCGTGCCACAAAATCACTGTTCCCCGGTGTTATCGTTGAGAGAGCACAGTGTTTTATAAGAATTGGATGTATTTTTTTTCTAATCTTTCTTGTATATATTTCACCGAAAATCACATTGAAATGAACAGATGTTTTTCTCGTATTAGTCGTTGCTTTTGTAGCTCGTAAAAAGTGGGAAAATATTAATATGTAAGGGTGGATCAAATGAAAACGGAACAGTGGCTATAGTTTGGTTTAATTTTGTATGAGTGTGCTATAGACTTACCCTAGGTAGTCATACAGAAGCACGTGATATGCGCTGGTGGTCAGCCAACAGTATTGTCCGGTAGGCAATCGGTCGTTGTTGCTATTCATCTGCGTCTGCAGAATGTTTACCAGTAAAATAGGTCAACGCAATTTTATTCGTTAATTTGTGGAAGAAGTTGGATTTCGCGAAGTGCGAAAGAAGGAAGTGTACGAAGCGGCAGGTCGGAAACAACCACTTCCATGAGGGAATTTGGTGAAGTTTCGGTGGACAGTGTTGGAATATCCATCGTATAGCCCGGATCTTTTGCCATATGACTTTCCCTTTTTTGGTTTCTCTGAAAAAGGCATTGAAAATTCCCCGTTTTTGGTTCTCTGAAAAAGGCATTGAAGGTTCCCCGTTTTTACTCGGACAGCGAAGTCATGGACAATGTTCGAAACTGGTTCCGATTGCAACCAAAGGGCTTTTATGAGCCAGGCATTCACTACTTGGTGAAACAGTGGGACAAGTGCTTGTGTAGTTTTGGAGATTAAGTTTGAAATAAACTTGGTCATTTCATTCTGTGGCTCCTGTTTCGTTTTCATTTGATTCATCCTAATAGTTTATCTGAGTTCTTGTATTTAACCGTGTTCTCGTTCTAGTCATGCTCGTGTAAGGCGCGTTCGACTGTATATTTTGCAAAATGTATTATTAAAAATCTAATACAATAAATATACACTTAACTTCAATACTGGAGTAGAATATTGCAAATCTGACTTACAGCGTTTCATTGCAATTAGCTAATACATTTTATCCCCCAACCATTTAATATTCAATTGTTAACATTGGTTAAAAATAATATTTACATATTAATAATGTGTATACGAATAGTTGTTCATTATAATATGTAGACATATTCCTGCAAATGCGTAAGTGCGGCCCTCGAGCTCAATTTTCTATCAGATTTTGCCTCTCGTAGAAAATTTAGTGAGTACCACTGACTTAATTAGACGTAACTAGTCTTTGGGGGCAACCGTAATACTTACCCATCATGGATATGCATAACATAAAATATTAAAATAAAAATGTGTAAACTACTTATAAAATGCATTGCAATTCGAATAAAATCGTGGCTTGATGACGTCACAAACTTTAAAGGCTCGATTACTGAATTGCTTGAAAGAAACATCCTTATAACTCCAAAAATAATAATCCTATTAACTAGCGGTTTACTGCATCGGATTAAGCGTCAAATTTCCAATTAAAATACATCTTTGAAGTGAAATTTGGATGAAACACAGGGTCATGAAAAATCGAAGAGTGTGGAAAATAGGATTCCAAATATCTCGGCAACTCCTCATCCATCGCCTTCATTCTTGATGCAACATTTATGTTTTTTTTATTGTCTTTTATATTCATTTCTTAAAATAACCAATTTCGAAAATTTTTATATACCTTTTATCAGAACGAATATTTCGAGAGTCCGAAAAAAATAGTTCCGGTTAATCGAGGTTATTGAAATGAAATAGGCTTCTTCCCATTATTACATACTAAGTACATACCAAATTGGAAGTCTCTATCTCAATTTTTTCGGGAGATAGAGCGTTTACAGACACACAGACACACAGACACACACACAGACGGACGGCAAATTTTTTTTTTCTAAAAATATGTTTTTCGAAATCTCCAGTGTCTGAAACGTGTAAATCGGTCAAAAAAATTTTTCGATTTTCAAAACGATTACAAGACTTACCCTATACTACGTATGATGTGTAAGTAAAAAGACGTTGTATACCACATACCGTATCGTTTAAACGAATCTGGAAAACATATAAACGTTTCAGTCGGTACTTGCTAAAATTTGACGGCTTGGTCTGCTGTTTTTCCCCTTTTTACACTCTTTTATTACTTACCCATCATACGTAGTATAGGGTAAGTCTTGTAATCGTTTTGAAAATCGAAAAATTTTTTTTGACGGATTTACACGTTTCAGACACTGGAGATTCCGAAAAACATATTTTTAGAAAAAAAATTTTGCCGTCCGTCTGTGTGTCTGTGTGTCTCTGTGTGTGTGTGTCTGTAAACGCTCTATCTCCCGAAAAAATTGAGATAGAGACTTGCAATTTGGTATGTACTTAGTATGTAATAATGGGAAGAAGCCTATTTCATTTCATTAACCTCGATTAACCGGAACTATTTTATTCGGACCCTCGAAATATTCGTTCTGATAAAAGGTATATAAAAATTTTCGAAATTGTTTGTTTTAAGAAATGCATATAAAAGACAATAAAAAAACATAAATTTTACATAAAGTATGAAGTCGATCGGATAATGAGTTGCCGAGATATTTGGAATCCTATTTTCCACACTCTTCGATTTTTCATGACCCTGTATTTCATCCAAATTTCACTTCAAAGAGATATTTTAATTGGAAATTTGACGCTTAATCAGATGCAATAAACCGCTAGTTAATAGGATTATTATTTTTGGAGTTATAAGGAAAAACCTCTTTCAAGCAATTCAGTAATCGAGCCTTTAAAGTTTGTGACGTCATCAAGCCACGATTTTATTTGAATTGCAATGCATTTTATAAGTAGTTTACACATTTTTATTTTAATATTTTACATTATGCATATCCATGATGGGTAAGTATTACGGTGGCCCCCAACGACTAGTTTAACTTAACTTGATTTTTGTATGTAAAAACTAGAAGGCTTCGCCCCCTTCGCTGGTCGGTTTCTCCAAACGGACCTTGAATCAAACGAAATATATCGGTGAATTTGATATTTTGTTTTAAATCAATATGGACTTTTACCTAGAATGTCCTTCCGCATTGCTGAAAAACAATATGAACGCCATTGCGCTACTATATATTTTCTAATGGGTATTTTTTCGTTATACCAACACCATGCCAAAAATGTGTGATAATGTGCCATTTATTTCAACCCTGACCGTGCAAAGACTTTTTATTGTAAACCGTGCCAAGCATTGTGATTCGTTTTATTATTATTGTTAGTATTATTATTATTATTTAATCCTATTCACACGATTAAATCATAATTTGCTTGTTTTTAGATAATACGTAAGTATTAAGACAAGCAAAAAACAAACATGAAAAATACCATCTTATCACTTTGAGTCCATGTGGCGACGTTTTTATTCAAAAAATGAAATGTTTTCTGCAATACTAAGAGACATTTACAATTTCATGTCTGCAGGTTAAATTAAGTTTTATTGTGTATTACTTTATTATATAATATTTATTTGTTCGTTTATTTTAAGGATATATTTGTATCGATTTAATAAAATATTTCGTGAATGTCTGCTATTTTCCAATGTTTCATCTTTTAAATAATCACTTTCGCAACAACAATGTTAATTTTTTTGAAGTGCTTCATTCGGCGTCAACTATTACGCTTGGCAAAAATAGTGTTGGGCAGACAAAATTTCAGCTTTTCGAGCTGTTTTGTTATTTGAGCTCTTTTACTTCATCATTTACTGTAGGATTTCGTAGAGAACAATAGAACGTTTTGCAATATACTAAAGCTATCCCTGAAAAATTATCTAACAATCAAAATAAACTAACCAACAAAATCCATCCAGTAGAACTTTTTAAAAAGGTTAATCTTTCATAATCGGGTTCACCTGGTTATAGAACTTTCCCCCATAATTCTATAAATAAGCAAGGTAGAACGATATGCTGTATACTAAAACCATCCCTTAAAATTATTTAATTACACAATGCAAGTCTCATCAAAATCCGCCCAGCAGAACTTTTTAAAAAGGCTAATATTTCATAATCGAGTTCACCTAATTGTAGAACTTTCCCCCATTATATGACAAAGGCAACGTAGAACAATATATATTAAAATACACTAAAATTATCCCTGAAAAAATATCTACCTAACAATGTAATTGTCATCAAAATCCGTTCAGTAAAACTTATTATGAAGGCTAATTGTTCTTAATCGCTTGATTATAAAACGTTCGCCAATATACTAAAACCTTCCCTGAAATCTAAATAACAGTGCAAATCCGATCAAAATCCATTTCGCAGAACACAAGTTATAAACAACTGAAATTTTCATTTTCATTTTTTATATATAATAGATGGGTAGATAATACACGAAATTTAGATACATTTGAAGTAAGATTGTCAAAATTTTGCAAACGGATTAAATTTTTTCATTGTTAGGTATGTCTTGGCAATATGTAATAATTATACAAGGAACATGAATACTCAAAATTGTAACAAAAGTTATCGTAGTATTTGTATTATGGTCGAAAATTGAAAAGAAAAAGGCTTTTTGGAGCAGAAAATTAGAAGATTAAACAAAAAATAAAAAAAAATGAATGACAATAGAAAGAAAATGTATACAGTAAAACCTCTAAATAGCGGACACTTTCATATGTCTGTGTTGTGGATTAAAAACTGTTCGCTAGTTATACAGTGTTCTGAGTTATACCATTTAAGAAAAAAACTCGTACCGGAAAAATAAATAGAAAATATTTTTAGAATTTATTGGATTAAAAACAATTTAACAGTTACAATTTCTATTCTCTAATCGAGCTTCCTAATCATCTTTTTCAGATTATTAGAGGCCGAAATACTAAAACAGAATACTCCGCGGCAAGTGATGACAAACCTTTTTTCAAGCGCAAAAACCCAAGAATCGAAAATATTATTATTCAAAGTTTCTGCTTTGCCAAGAACGTTTTCATACATATAATTATTATATCTCTTTATTTAATTTGTATAATCTATTTCAAAAATTTAAATTCTCTCATGCAATATTTTTGTATGATTTTTTTTACATAAATGCTAAACATATGTTACACTTAAAATATGTTTAAAATGGGTTAGTAATCACAAATGATTAAATATGATAATACAAACAATTAAATTAAATTTCTAAAAATCGTACTTTTATTACAAAACGACCTTGATGTAACGTTTACAAGCACAAAACATTATTATCATATTTTTTAATAAATAGTTTTTTGTGATAATTTAATCTTTGGACACTTTACTTTTTAAAAGTGAAACATTTTTAGTCTTTAGCTTTTAGTTTAGATACAATAGTAGAGAATATTCTCTCATGCAGAACAGAATAAAAATTTGTCAAAAGTGAATTTTTGCACTAAATATTCGAAAACAATAAGGGCTTTGCTATCTAGTGCTTTATCTCACAGGCATTTTTAACACTTTCCTACATAGTTGAAAATTGTTTATGAAATTGGTTTGCTTGTCTGTCTGTCTATCCGTGCTCTAACTCGCGAAAATATACTCGGACTGTCATGCAATTGATCTATGTTAATTAGGCTTAGTATGGCATGTACGGTATTGAAAATGTAGCATGTAGCATTTATACAAAGGGCATTCCATAAAAACTGAGAGTTATTTTTTTACGTGGTGTCAACACCGCGAAACTAAAAAATAAAACTGTAGGCAATTTTTTCAAACTTCAGTTTGAAAAAACGTTTGAAAAACGTTTATAAATATTCTAAGCGAAGCAGACGATTTTATTTTCCTAGTTTCGTGCTTGTTTAAGGAACTGTTTTTATTTGCCCTACAGAAATGGAGGTGAGTGATTCAGAGTTAGAAAACGAAATGCGTTGTGGCATAAAATTTTGCTATCGTTTGGGCAAAACAACTCCAGAAACAGTTAAGTTAATGAAAGAAGCTTACAAAGACAAATGTTTTGGTGAGTTTACGATTTTTAAATGACATGGCGATTTCAAAAAAGGACGTTTCTCTGCACAACTGGCTCCTAATCCTGACCGACCAGAAAGTGTTGTGAATGATCGAAATGTTAACACCGTGTGAGAAATCATGCAAGAAAATCGGCGAATGACATGTGAGGAGATAGCGGCATCAACTAACATTTCCAAACCGTTGATATTTCGCATTCTGTGCAACAATTTACAGCTTCGACATGTTTGTTCTAGATGGGTCCCTTATCACCATACCAAATGCAATATTAAAATCATTCGACATCCCCCTTGCAGTCCAGATCTCGCACCATGCGATTTCTGACTGTTTTCGACGTTGACTGTTCCGTGGCAGAACATTTAATACAGATTCTGAAGTTATTTCAGCAGTGCAGGGTTCTTTGAAGATGCTTCCAAAAAAAGACTTCTCTACTTCTTTTGAAAAGTGGGTTGAACGGTGGGACAGTTGCATATCATCTGAAGGAAGGTATTTTGAAAAATGTTGATGTATTTTTTGTTGTAAAAATATTTCTTATTTTTATGACTTTACTCTCAGTTTTTATGGAACGCCTTTTGTACTTCATTTACAGGGGCACTCAAAAGAATGCCATTATATTATGGTCTACGGGGTGAAATTGTTTGCTGTGTATTTTAATAATGTTACACTATTTAAAATATATTGGAACTGATATATAAATAACTGGGGTCCACTACAATATGCTTAATATAGAATATGTTGTGCATAGTATTCATTATTTATTTACAGGGACACACAAAGAACTCGGTTACAGTACGATAATTATAAGAACAATAATTGCTGGAATTGCGTTTGAAGTTGTTGTACGCGTTTTTAAATTAAACTATTTTTTCCTATTACTTGGTGTGCATAAATTCTACAGATAATATACAGGGCAGCACAAAAGATCTCGAGTACATTTCTGTTTATTGACGGAAATTGCTGAAAAACAACATACAACTATGCAATGTGTTTCCTAATCGAACTAAATTTTAGCATACTATGAAGTATGTATACAAATCTATGGCTCATATACAGGGCTTCACAAAACAATTCGAATACCATTCCGATTATTAAAGGTAATTGCTGAAATTGGGTTTTCAAATATATTACAGTCTCATCTGCAGATGACTAAAAATAATGAAAAACTTCTATTCCAAATTAAAAATTAGTCGTTGGGGGCTACCATAATGCTTACCCATTATGGATATGCATAATGTAAAATATGAAAATAAAACATGTGTAAACTATTTATAAAATGCATTGCAATTCGGATAAAATCCTTGCTTGATGACGTCATAAACTTTAAATTCTCTATTAGTGAATTGCGTAAAAGAAACATCCTTATAACTCCAAAAATGATAATCATATTAACTAAATGTTTACTGCGTCGGAATAAGCGTCTCATTTCCAATTAAAATATATCTTTGAATTGAAATTTGAATGAAGTACAAGGTGATGAAAAATCGAAGAGTATGGAAAATAGGATTACTAATATCTCGGCAACTAATTACCCAATCGATTTCATTTTTTATGCAAAATGTATGTTTTTTATTGTCTTTTGTATTCACTCCTTAAAATAAACAATTTCGAAAATTTTTATATACCTTTTATCAGAACGAATATTTCGAGAGCCCGAAAAAAATAGTTCCGGATAATCGAGGTTACTGAAATTCAATAGGCTTCTTCTCATTATTACATACTAAGTACATATCAAATTTCACGTCTCTATCTCAATTTGATTGGGAGGTAGAACATTTACAGACACACACATAGACAGACGGAAGGCAATTTTTTTTCTCTAAAAATATGTTTTTTGGAATCTCCAGTGTCTGAAACGTGTAAATCCGTCAAAACTTTTTTTTCGATTTTTAAAACGAATATAATACTTACTCTATACTATGTATGATGGGTAAGTAATAAATCTCGTTAAATAAAAAATCTAAATACAGTAAAAATACAGTAAATCTTATGAAAACGGAATCTGTTTCTAACAAAATCCTATCTTGTACGTAAAATGCCAATAGTTCAGACGAAAAGAGCACCATTCAAAGCTGCCTATTAAGACAGAAACCTGTCTAAAACGGACATTGTGATACTTATGTATCGGAGATACTTACGTATTAGCCGAATGCCAGAAATTAATAACCGAAGAAATTGACAAAATTTTCACTACTTAAAGAAAGCAGTCTTTTTGATTCAGCTAATTTAAGTGGTTTAAGCGCTTAGTTCGATTGCATGTATGTTAAGTTTGTGTTTTATATATATTATTTTATTCATTTAATGATGAACAATTAATTCCATTCTGGAATATTAGCCGGAAACAAATGCTGAACTATTTATATTGTTCTAAGTGCAAACGTATTAATATGGCTGCACGCGATATAGACAGATTTTTTTAAAAGAAGAACGAAAAAATTATGCGTTAAGCATAGATTGTGAAACACTTTCCAACACATTCGGAATATTGTAACAAATCTTCATAGTTTACTAATAATTTAGAAAACGCATGACACAGTTTAAAACCCTATTTCAGCAATGACTGCCAATAGTCAACCCAAAATGTCGATTTATTTTGTGAAGCCCTGTATATGCTCTAGAAATCATATACTGGGGTACAGATTTATATGTATACTACACAGCTATTACTAACTTCAGTTAGGATATATAAAGCACAATTGAAAATTCCGCTTTAGAAAATTTCCGTCAATGAACGGAAATGTACGTGAGATCGTATGAGCAGCCCTGTATATGATCTATAGAATTTAAATTCACCAGTTAATATGCAAAAAATTAGTTACATTTGAAAACGCGTACCACAATTGAAAACGTGCTACCAGCAAGTATTGTTCATAGACAGTACTGTAATCAAATACTTTTGAGTGGCCCTGTAAATGAACGATACATTCTATGCACACCATATTCTACAGTAAGCGTCTTGTAGTGCACCTCAGTATGTATCAATTTTAATCTGTTTAAAATAGTGTAACATCATTAAAATACACCGCAAACGATTTTTCCCCATATACCGTAATGTAACGGAATTCTTTTGAATGTGTCCCTATAAAAAAAAAAAAAAAAAACATAAATGTTACACACTTCATTTTCTATACCAAACAAACAGTAGTCAACCCCAGTAACATATTTCAATTTCAAGGCAATCCGAGTATATTTACGTGAGTTATATCACGGATACACGACAGACAGACAGGAAAACCGAATTCATAAACACTTTTCAACTATCTTGGAAAGTATTAAAAATCATGCTTGAAAATTATTTAAAAAAGCTAAAAGCAAACTAAGAAACAGTTTTAAAGCAAATTGGATTTGAAGAAATATTTGTTATCCTATTGGACGGTGTAGAAATTGAAATTGTGCGATGTTTAACAGTTTGAAAATAATTCAATAAAAGTGACATTTATTCGTCAAATTTTGTCACTTCAACATATATGACATGAGCGCTATTGACGGACATAGTTTTGCTTTATAATATAGATAAGACAAACATGTCAAAATACAACATTAAGCTTCGCAAACTTTCGACATTTCTTTCGGTATGTTTGTAAAAAAAAATTGTCTCCCTTTTACGTATTCTAAAAATAGACAAAACACTGAGGATATTCAAAAAAGCTAAAGATGAAAACACTGCAAACAAAAGTTTTTGATTTATGCTAGAGAATCACGTCATTTCTTCTCTCTTTTGAAAATTTGTAACATTGCAAACAAAGGTTTTGTATTTGCTCAATAGTAATTGCGTTATTTCTTCCCTCTTTTTTTAAAGTTTGTAACACGTACTGGGAAAAAAAAACTTTGCTTTGTGATAAAAAGAATTTTATTAAAATAACGGAAATTTACTTTTAAAGGTCTTAGATAAAAGATTAATCATGAAATATTTTCATTTCGTTTACACTTTTATTTTTTGTAACTCCATTTAAAATTCATTTTAGAGCATTTACATTTGTGTGTGTATTTAATTTATTTTTTTATATTTTTTATATATTATTTTTTTTTTAATCAAACATTATTAAAATTTTTAAAAAATGCCTTTTTTTTAGGTGCATTTGTAATTATTGAAAATGCGTAGCACCTATTGTCGTCATCTGGTCCGTCCGTCTGTCTGTCTGTCCGTCCGTCTGCATATAACAACACAAAAACTATCAACCGAATGGTTTGAAATTTAAGATATATTATCTTTGCAGAATTTTGTCGAGACATTTCAAATTTTATGAAAATCGAATGAAAACTTTAGTAGATATTAATAAAAATATTTATTAATAAATTTGAATTTTTTTTTTTTTTTAAGAAATCGATGCTTTTTTGTTATGTCCGAGGTTTAATCGTCAAGCGACCGATATACTTATTTTATTACAAAAATTAATCGGCAGACGTCATAATTCATTTCACAGAAGTAAAAATCAACAAGATCTGAATATTTATATAACTAGCTATAGTACGAACGCACTTCATTTGTCACGTTTGACGTACAATTTCCAACTTGTTTTATCTTGCATAGCTTTAATGAAACCTGTAAAATGCTTTGAGTGTGTTAATTTGATTGTTGGGAGGAAATTCTGCTTTTTTCTTCAATTAATGACAAAATATTATCACATTTGCATAAAATAGTATTGAAAACTGTTTTGCAGAGAACGCTATAGGTGTATTCGTGTATGTGTACTGCAATCTTCTACATTTTAAACTTATCGAAACCAAAGTTTTGAAAGCAATAACAATTTTGATTGGCGAGAAAATTCTTTTTAAAATTTTATGAAAATAAATGAAAGACAATTACAGTAGACTCTCAAAAATTCCGCACAGTTTCAGACCAAGGACATTGCGGATTTCTGATTTTTTTTTTCAGATTTTAGATCCTTGCTTTATTTACAATTAAAAACCTCATCATAATAGTAAGAATGAAATGAAATAACTAGGCTATACATAATACATAAAAAATGCTAATAAAATGTCAATATATCTAATGAAAATAGAATTAGTTTGTTAAATAATGTTTATTTAATGCATAATGATAAATTATAATCACTATTACAAAGTATAACTTAAGTTTGTTAAATGTATGATCCAGAGTAGTTTAAGAGCATTAGTTTTACGTTTTAAAATCTTTTCTTTCAACCTGGAAACAGTCAGCAGTTCTTGTTGAGTCATAAAACTGTATTGTTAAAAAAATCAAATATTGATCTTTCTGAGCTAATTCCTCATCAAAAATACCTCTGTTTCAGTATCTGTGACTGTTCTGGAAACAGCATTATACAAACAACTTGTAGTTTACACGAACAAGGCCTCTATCTTGTAAATCAGTCATAACTCACTTTTAAGTTTGTTGCATAACTTTTTGAAGATGCAATTTTCGAGACCACTTATCAGACTATTAACGTAGAAAGTTTTTTAAGCAGTTAAAAATACAGATTAGTCAATAATAAGTGTAAAATATTGAAAAAAGTTTTAAATTCTTTCAAGAATCTACATATTTGATTTTGAAAAATTACAACATTATAATTGCATTTTTGGCTATATTTGTTACCGTAGAATTGTACTGGCAACCCTGGCCGAACATTACAGTCGTTTGCTGTGTATAAGTGACTAGTGGTTTAGATTCGTAGCACCATATTTGACGACTTAACTCGCTTTTGGCGTCAAATTAACAATTAAAATCCAATAATAAAAAATTAAAAGTATAAAAAAATATATAAAATATGATTTTAACAAAGAAATAGTATCGGTTTTCTAACTTTTATGTATAGGGCTACAAAATGCACCAGGTCTCGGTGCTAGGTGCGAGCAGTACCAAAAGTGGTTCCATTGTAAGTGCACTGTGAGAATAAACGGAAGAAATTACAGTAAAATTTGCTGCAAATTTATGCACCCAAATTTCCAGTATATTTTACTGTAAATTGACAGCAAAATATGCCTGAAATTACCTTATGTTTGGAATTTTACAGCAAAATGTACTTCAAACATGCTAATTTTACTGCAAATACGACTATAATCATAGTAAATTTTACAGCAAAAAGTGCTGGCAATTTGGATGCATAAATTTACAGCAAATTATGCTGAAATTTTCGTCTTTTTTTCTTACATTGTGGGCAAGGAATGTGGCAGAGTCACATGTCGAATTTAGCCTAATTTAGCCTATACCGTGCGACGAATAACAAAGATCGCGCTAACTTAAACTTCAATAGAAATAAATAGAAGATTTACTAAAAATAACAAAGTTACACTTACTGGCAGTTCAAATCCCTAATGAATCCAAAATTCACTCAATGCTTTAGGCTATAATGCAATAAACACTCTCAAATCTTTAATACAGTCTAACTTCTACTAAAACTGACAACCAGTGGCTGCCGAAGAGCTTTTATTTAAGACTATAATTCAAAATATCTTTCCCAAACGGCGAACTTTCACCCAGCAATGTTTTAATTCCACTAGATACGTTTCGAAATCACTGCTTTATCTCTTCAACGCAGGCCTTTTTTACCAACTAGGCAGGAAGTGACCAAAACCGACATTACCACCTTCCGCTTCAACTTACATACCTTGCCGATCGAACATGAAGCAAAATTTGTATAAACTTACATCGAAAAACAGTAACCGGAAACTCCGAGAGCTCCAAATATACTTCGGGAAATTAGAGAAGTATAAAGTACAGATATCGCTGTTGCCTACACAGGTTAGATGTTGACGTCACATTCGCATTCACAAAACTAGAACACCTTTAGAAGAGAGTTGCTAGTTTACTACACACTTATAATTTTTTTCATTTGTGAAATTCTGATTCTATACTGCTTCATCAGCACAAATTACCAAGCTTAGAATTCATCAATCAAAACATCATCATCTTGATTTTCCCCCCTGCATCTTATCTGAAAATTTCGTTGTTTACATTGCAAATGATGCGTGGATTTTAGGCGTTTGTACTTTTCACAGTAGCGGATTTTTCAGATTTGACCGTATCTATTCGCATATTTTCTGTATATTTTCCCTGCAAATCGTTACCAAAATTATATAGTGTCACAAACATAGAATGTGAAATTATAATTATAACTATTTTATGCAATTACATGTTGCGATTTTCGCATGCATAATTTTGCCTACAAAATTAGTATAGTATAGAAATTGCAACACATTTTACAGTAATTCTGAATTTTTGTCACGAAACAAACCTGTCAAAATGGCCAATTAAACTTTTCGAATTTTCGACAATTCTTTCGGAACGTTAAAAAATATATATTATTTTATCTTCCCCTTACGTGTTCTAAAAATAGAGAAAGCATCACTTCATCAGCACAAATTACCTAGCATAGAATTCACCAATCAAAACATTATCATCTTGATTTTTTCCTCTGCATCTTACCTGGAAATTCCTTTTTTTTACATTGCAAATGATGTGCAGATATTAGGCATTTGCGGTTTTCAAAGTAGCGAATTTTTGAGATTTGACTGTACAACATATTTTTCATCCAAATCGTTACTAAAATTAAATAGAGTCAACAACATGGAATATAAAATTTTTATTATAAATGTTTTATGCATCACATGTTGCGATTTTGCAGTCTTCCCATGCATAATTTTTCCCACAAAATTAGTATAGGATAGAAATAACAACACATTTTACAGTAATTCCAAATTATTGCTATGAAACAAACTTGTAAAAGTGGTGCGTTAAACTTTTTGAATTTTCAACATTTCTTTTGGTACGTTTAAAAAATATATATTATTTTTATCTTCCCTTTACGTGTTCTAAAAATAGAAAAAGTGTTGTAAATATTCAAATAAGCTAAAAATAAAAGTTCTGCAAACAAAAGTGCAAGAGAATTGCGTTATTTCTCCCCTCCTTTAAAAGTTTGGAACACGTATGGAGTGCAAAAAATTATTTTTGTTTAGAAGCACAATAGATTTAAAAAGAGTTAAATTTTATTTTGTAGGCTTTAAATACCAATTGTAATTTAAAACATATTTTAATTCTATTAGCGTTTTTACTTTTTATACCTGGATGGATAAGTTGCTTTCTTTCATTTTTCTTACAGCAAATAATGTAATTTTTCGGGTTTCACATGCAAAATTCGGAATACAATTAATGCAAATTACAGAAAATTTACCTCTAACACTAATTCTAGATTATTGTTGTAGAATAAAATTTGCCAAAATGGAACATTAAATTTTACAAACTTGCAATGTCGCATTTAGGATTTCTAAAAAAATAGAGAAAACTTTGTAAATATTCAATTCAGCTAAAAATAAAAATTCAGCAAACAAATGATTTTGATTTGTGCAGTAGAATTGCCTTACTTCTTCTTTTCGATTTCAGTTTGGTCAACATAATGAGTAGAAGAATACCCTTCTTGATGGTAAATAAGACAAATAAATGTTTTTTAATCTGCGAAAACATAATATAACCACGAATAAAAATGTACAATGACTTCGTCCTAGCTACTAACCATTCCAAAAAGCGTTCTTTATAATCTGAAACCTCAGAAACAAATACATTTTCGAGATTTAAAAATGCAGTTATAAAGTTTCTTTTGCTGCCACTGATTTTAGGAAACTTTTCCGAATAGTTTTTATAGTGTATTAATCAGAATCAGTTTTTAACCCGGAATATAGGTTTATCAAGTCTTATCAATTCTAAAGTAAACATTTTCCTTTTCAACAGACAGGTTTTACTGAAAAATATGAATCGAACTCAACAAACACGGTCTCCAAATGTTTTTTATCTGGCGATCAAGTTTTAAATACAAAAATTGACATAAGTTTTCTTGGAATGAGCACAAACGCCATTTTTCTCCCACCCAACCTTTCCCCAATATCATAAAATAAACTTAGACACTATATTCAAACAAAAAATAGGTTTAACTTTTATTTTTAATTTAGCAAAAATAAGTTTATAAAATATAACTTTTAAAATAATAAAACGAGAATTATTTGAGACTTCGACAAAAAAAATAGGCAAAAACTTCTTTTCCTGCTTCTTTACTTCAGCGATGCCTTTCTCAGCACATATATAGATTTTGTAATGTTCAACTAATTTGTACATTTGAAGCATTCGGCAATCACCATGTCCGAACATGCCGATTAATTCAGCTTTCACAGTATTTTCAAAGATACAGTGTCTCACATAAGTGATGGGACACTTGTGCTTTACAAAAGGAAACTAATCAAATAAATTAAAAAAACATGTACACATTTTTTTGTGGGTGTGTTTCATACTTAAATTTAGTAAAGATTATTACATAACATACATTTTGTCAAAATATTAAAATATTAATTTAATAAAAATACAAATGTTTAGAACGGAGCAAAAAATAGCTCACATAAGTAATGGGACACCATTATATATGCAACAAAAATCGTCTGAAATAAGCAATAAAAATATTTTTTAGGGTTTTATTTTTACTTAAAAGCAATTGGAAATAATTTATACAATCGTCTGCAGTATTTCTCTCCAGTTTGTTTTGGAATTTTTGTGTTTTTTAGCTCTGTGTAGCCATGAATGCTAAACGAAAAGAAACTTCGCCTGAAATTCGAAAATTAGTTATTAATTTGCATATTGAACGTGGAAAATCTATTAGTAAAACTGCTGAAACAGTTAACTTGAGTCGTTCAACAGTTTTCAATATCATTAAACGATATAAAAAGAATCATATGATTCAGGATAAAAGAAGACCTGGCCGACCATCAAAGCTATCCAATGGAATAAAGCGAATTATCGTTCGAAATATTAAAAAAAATCCAAGAATTAGTGATTCAAAAGTTGCTGCTGATTTACAAGCATTATATGGAATAATTGTTAATCCTGAGACTATTAGAAGGGTAATTCGATCTGCTGGATATCACGGTAGAGTAGCCAGGAAAAAATTCTTCGTAAGTGAAAAGAATAGAAAACTCAGACTAGCTTTCGCAAAATCCAACATAAATAAGAATTCTGATTACTGGAATAAAGTTATATTTTCTGATGAGAGTAAATTTAATATACTATTTGGTTCTGACGGTAGAATCTTGGTGTGGAGAAAACCCAGGGAAGAATTTCGCAAACAGAACTTGGTACCAACAGTAAAACATGGTGGAGGAGGAGTTATGGTTTGGGGGTGTATGTCGTCCGCTGGAGTTGGTAATCTTGTTTTTATTGACAGTATAATGGATCAGTACAAGTATATTGATATTTTAAAGCAAAATTTGAAATCTTCAGCACGAAAATTGAACCTTCATAACGATTTTAAATTCTACCAGGACAATGACCCCAAGCACACTGCTCTGAAAGTTAGACTCTGGCTGCTATATAACTGTCCTGAAATAATAAAAACACCACCACAATCTCCAGACTTAAATCCCATAGATAATATTTGGCAAGAATTGGAATCAAGAATTCGCAAACACACCATTTCTTCAAAACAACAACTAAAATCGGTGCTTCAAGAAGAATGGGGTAAAATCACTCCAGAAATCACAAAAAAATTAGTCGAATACATCCCAAAAAGATTAAATCATGTTTTAAAAGTAAAAGGAAATCCAACAAAATATTAAAACCTTTTAAAAAGTAAAATTTTTGGATAAATATTTGATGGAAAAGTAAGTGTCCCATCACTTATGTGAGCCATTTTTTGCTCCGTTCTGAACAATTGTATTTTTACTAAATTAATATTTTAATATTTTGACAAAATGTATGTTATGTAATAATTGTTACTAACTTTAAATATGAAACACACCCAAAAAATTTTTGCACATGTTTGTTTATTTATTTTATTGCAGTTTCTTTTTATAAAGCACAAGTGTCCCATCACTTTTGTGAGACACTGTATATAATTTTGATAAGTTTCATTATAAAACTTAATTTATATTATCTTTCTAAACTATGTAACTAGTAATTCTAAACTATGCTTATTATTATTTTGTTTTCCAATTCATTCATAAAAACTTTTGAGCTTTTTGAAAATCTGTGACGGAGGAGGTGGGTATGGTAAATATTTTTTCACTGGCGCCTAGAATTTTTTTTTTTTTTTTTTGGCTACTAGATTTTGTCAAATTTGTAAAACCCTGAACATGATAAATTAATATCATTAATATTAACATTAAATTTAATATTATTTTGCTGCTCTTGCATGTATGAATTCAATTACGCAGCTGAAAATGTTTAATTATGAATTTATAGCATCCTAATAACTGATATTCCGTTTTGAAAAAACTGGTTAGTCCAATATGAACTTCTCGGAGATGTTTCCGAAATGACTGCCAGCAAAATAAACTCTGTTTTTATAAATGCTTCGTTAAATCTCTGATGTATATCGGTTTCTGGGTTTCCTAAAGATAAGGAACGCTTTTTGGAATCAGTAAATCGGAATAGGTTATTGCTTATTTTCGTATGTGATTATATTATATTTCTGTGGAATAAGAAACATTTGTCTTTTTTATTAATCATGAAATATTTCTATCTTGTTTAGAAGTTACACTTTATATTCCTTAATTGGTAGAGTATTTTCATTTGCGTGTCTATGTGAATGTGTGTATCATATACATTTAATAGTTTAGGTATTCTTTATGCTTAAAAAATATAGTAGAATTATTTTAAAAGTGTAAATATATGTTTTATGTTCCATATTGTTATGGTTTAAAGAAATCCTACGGATTGTATAACGGTGCACTTTAATTGTTTTGATTGCTTTGTGAAAATTTTCTTTTTTTTTCTTTTTAGGTGCGTTCTTAATTATATAAATACGCGACTCCTATATTCATCGTCTGTTCCGTCCGTCTGTCCGCCTGTAACAGCGCAAAAACTACTCAACCGAATGGTTTGAAATTTAATGTATATATAATCGTTGCAGAATTTTGTCGAGTGATTTAAAATTTTATGAAAATCGAATCAAAACTTGAAAAGATATTAATAAAAGTTTTCTTCATTCTATTAAATCCTATCACACGTAATTAATTCAGTGAAATCCCATGATAGGTAATGGTTCAAGGTACCTTGCTGATAACGTCATATTTAAGATGAAGACATATTATTTCCGTATTACTGAATTTAAAACTGAATTTGTATACTAAAATTGTTTAATTATAGCAATCCTATAATCTACCGACTGTTTTTTGGATAGATGTTTCCAGAGAAATAAATATTAAGTGGAAGAAAAGTCTAAATATGGATTTCAAGTTCGGAAATTTTCAAAGCTACACTTAAGTTTCCTATTGAAATTTTCAGTAAACGTCAACAAAATATAAAATGTTGCCAACTTAAAATGTACTTATTGTTTTTCTGAAATTAATCATATCATAATAATAGACGATATAATTCATTAAAAAGTTAAAATTTCAGTGCAAATTCACATTGTTTAATAACTAAAATTCATAAAGATACAACTAAATGTAAATATATTGCTTGAAGGTGCGTAAAAACATACATAAAACGTTTAAAATCACATTAAAGTCTTTTTAAAAATTCAAAACGTTTTCAACCGAACTACTCGGTCGTCATCAGTGAAAGCTAATAGTTAAGTTGAGTTGTTGTCTCTTCGCGTTCATCCCAAGGTTTTTGAAAGTATGAGACATTCCCTCTTTAAGTTTGGCATTACATTAATCGCCCTTCCCCAAAGTTACGGGCTTTGTTAAACAGGAACATTGACCCAATCCAGGCTATCAATAGATCAGGGGTATATATTATACCATTCAAGAAGAATAACAAAGATTTTATGTACGTAGGTATGACACTGGGTAAATTTCGAGACAGAATAAAAGAACATAAAGCAGATCTGAGATTAAATAGACCCCACGTTGCGTTAGCAAGATTAGCACAAACTGAACCTATAAAAGTAGATTTCAATGGATCCAAAATTATATTCCGCATAATTAATCACCAGGAAGCTATCATAAGAGAGTCTCTGGAAATAATATCTAAAAAAGAAATAGTCTGTAACGATGTATTATCATATGATATCCACGCAGTCTGGAATGAATTCATACATGATTGATTAACCTGTACTTATTTTTGAAATATTGTATGATCTTTCCCATCCCACCTTATATTCCACACCCTTGAAGTAAAATGGTTTTTCCGGGCAAGCTAGAAAAACGCGAAGAGACAACAACTCAACTTAACTATTAGTTTTTCACCGACGATGACCGAGTAGTTCGGTTGAAAACGTTTTGAATTTTTAAATGGACTTTAATGTGCTTTTAAATGTTTTATGTATGTTTTTCAAGCAATATATTTACATTTAGTTGTATCATTTTGAATTTTAGATATAATTCATTTTTTCAGTAAAATAATAACGATTTTTTTTTACATTGTCTTGTATTGGATATTTGCGCATAGTATAATTTTAATGTAACAGAATTGTAATTAATTGTTCGTAAAAGTGTGTTGGAGATTAATTTCATAAAATAAAATTAATATCTATAATATGAAAATCTGCACATCAAATAAATTTTGCATTGATGATGCATTTTTGCATAAGAGTGCAACAGCTGTTGCACCAAGATCTGAATATTTATAAAACTAGTTATAGTATGATACGCACCTCATGTCTTACGTTTGACGTATAATTTCCTACTTGTTCCTAATTAGTGACAAAAATATATCAGAATTGCATGAAACGGTAGTAAAAATAGTTTTATACAAAAATCGATATGTGTAGTTGAATTAAGATGCTATACTCACTATACTCAATTTAGGTTTCCTAAATCTAAATTTTCAATACAATGAAAATTTTTAATTTTTGCATGTGAAATACATAAATAAAAGACAATCATTTATTTATGTTCCAAACAGTTAGTTACCGAAATTAAAATTTTGTCACAAATTTAGAAAATAAAATCAGCAATAGAACTGCTGTAGGAAACAGATATTGCAATTTTTTCGTTTTTACATACAAAAGTTAACATATGAAAATAAAAAAGTTAAACGGAAGAATTTTGGAATGGTTAGAAATTTCAGTTTCAGATGGCGGGAAATTAGAGACGCGTGTTATACAGGGTGATTCTGAACGCATGAGCAAAACATTACAGAGAGATAAACACATCTAGACAAGCTCAAAACGCCATACAAAGCATGGTTGTAACTCAAGCAGTGCCGCTTTCTAATTGTGGAGAGAACCCTGTTTCTACACATTATCTAATCAAGGATTGCTAAATTTATTTATTCTAAATAGAGCTACTAACTAGGATGTTAATAATAATGAAAATTTGAACAAGAAATCCAGAAACTGCAATGTAAGTAGCTTTATTTGTCAAACAACTGAAAGTGGGAGGGGGTAGTATTTTAAACTAGACAAAATTTCCCTCAGAGAAGTTGATCAAAACTCATGAGCAAAACTTTAGGGCTTGGTACAACACATCTAAACAAACTATTTTTTCTATGTAATGCATGGTCGTAGCTCCAGCGGCTAACTGATAGATGGCGCTGTAATTAAACACTTAAAGCGCGGTTTTTTCACCCACAGTCATTTCCATATCGTGAATTTCAAAAGGGGTGGCTGATTTTACTAGTTAGAAAAAAGCGGAGATGTATTTCATGTATGGTGTTTCGGATGAGCTCTAATTGTGTAGTAAATGGGGTTCACACTACAATCAGTAAACGCTTTATAGCGCTTCACTGCTTAAGTTACGACCATGCATTGTATGGTGTTTTTAACTTGTCTTAGGCGCGGTCTATCTCTCCTAAAAGTTTTGCCTATAAGTTCAGTATTAAATTTTATGTATGATGTGTCACCCGTAAGCTTTTCTGCGATCTGCTAACCCGGGTAAAAAAAGACGGTTGTTGCATGAAATAAGAGATAGCAGGAAATGCATGAATGCGGTATGAAACAGTAAGGCAAGATCTTGGCCTGCAAGTGATCATAATTGCAAACACCCATGATAATTACATAAGTTTGAGAGAGAGAGGTGTTAGCGTGCAGTCGACTGAAGCGTTATATAGGCATGAACCCATTCAAAATCTCCAATGATGTTTTCTTATGGAAACAATCAATCAAAACTATACCTAATCATCTTTATGTATCAAATTCATCCAGTAGCTGATACAGAACTCTCTTACAAATAATAAACTTCATTAGAAGTTATTAGTAATCATAAGACATTCCATGATATTATAAGAAATTCCGTAAAGCGGGACAACCTTTCGCTGCTGTCGTGCGAGTTTATTTAACAAATGAAAACACAAAAAAGTGCTCTTCTGAGCTTATGCAGACGATTTTAATGGTAACGGATAGAAAGACAAATTTCTCGAAAAAGCGCATTGCGTCATGTGTTCTAAACCCATCAGGAGCTCGCCAGAGCTCTTTACTTGTAGAAAGAGAAAATAGCTATGCTGTGACCCTGTCTTACGCGAGAAAAAATTTTCGAAGCGACTCTATCAGAAAAAAAAATTGCTTATAGTTGAAATAGTATATTCTAAAATGTAATGAATTTTTAGAGGTGAAATCAAAGTTGCCAGGCGTAAAATCAATTGGTATTTGAGAAAAGGAAAGGAGAAAAAAGTATTTCAAGTCAAAAATCGAAAATTAAATGTGAAAAAACTTAGAATAATTAAAATGTTGTACACCCACATGCTACCCTAAAAATAGAAAGTTTCAGCAAATTTAATTTTGAGATTACATCTGAATTAGTATTATAAAATGCATTTGTCAAAATGGAACATTAAACTTTCGTTTACACTAGCAAAAAATTCGTTAAAATCCGGTTATGTGCTCTAAATATATATATATATATATATATATATATATATTTAGAGCACATAACCGGATTTTAACGAATTTTTTGTTTATTTATATTGTTTTGTATATATATATATATATATATATACACTGCTCAAAACAATTAAAGGATATTTGAAGTTTTATATAAAATAAAGATATAAACGAAATTTTTTTTTGCCGAAAATAGGAGAAGAGAATCACAAATGCAAATTTTTCTGGTTTTCAAACTGTGGAGTATGCAAATTTTGAGTTCGACGTCAAAAACGTCGCTTCAGCGGCAGCGAATGAAATTTGACTTTCAACTGGATAAAAGAGAATGAAGACAAGGATGATCGGCATTCAGTGATTGCTTTGTTTCGATGAGTACGATGTCTCAGCGAAGTCATTTGACAGATTCAGAAGCTTGGAGAATTGTTGGTAGGTTAGAAGGGGGCCAAACTCAAGCCGAAGTAGCGCAAGCCATTGGAGTGTCACAAAGTGTCATTTCCAGGATCTGGAACCGTTTTTTGGAGGGTGGATGTGCAGGCCGAAAACCAGGGCAAGGTCGTAGACGGGCAACAACGCCCAATGAAGATCGGTATTTAGCGTTAACAGCTCGGAGACACCGAAACATGAACGCTACTCTTCTCCAACAACACCTTCGCTCGGCTACAGGCACCACGATTTCAACTCAGACTGTCCGAAACCGGCTCCATGCTGTAGATCTGTATGCTCGCCGACCGATGGTATGTGTTAGATTAACATCAAGGCATCGTCGCGACCGCAGGCAGTGGGCAACCGAGCATGTCAACTGGAGGAGAAATGAATGGAGCAATATTCTGTTTTCTGACGAGTCCCGTTTTTCTGTGCATCCGGATAATAGGCGTATTTTCATCTGGAGGGACCGTGGCAGTAGGAATAATCCTGCGTTCGTGCACGAAAGTGTCAGATTTGGCGGTGGAGGAGTGTTGGTGTATGGTGGCATCTCCATTGACGGGCGCACTGACCTCTACATCATTCGAGATGGAGCTCTGACTGGTCGCCGATATAGGGATGAGATCCTCAGACCTATTGTAGTCCCTTACGCTGCAGCAATCGGAGATAACTTCATTTTAATGGACGATAACTGCAAGCCACATCGTGCAAACCTGGTGGAGGATTTCCTTTTCGAGGAAGGAATCGTTCGAATGGAATGGCCATCGTGTTCTCCAGACATGAATCCAATCGAGCACGTTTGGGACGCTCTAGGAAGACGAGTTTCTGGCCGCCAACAACCCCCACAAACTCTCCAAGAACTGGAAAGAGCTCTTCTGGAAGAGTGGGGCAGAATACCCCAACTCGTCATTAATAGCCTCATTGAGTCCATGCCTCAAAGGTGTTCAACGTTGCTGGCCGCCCGTGGAAACCATACCCCCTACTGAAAATGTTTTTCTTTGAAGAAAACACCTTTTCTTATTCTTTTTTTCTCATATGCACAAATTGTGTTTTTTTCCTTTTGTACACAAATGCGCAATAAAATGCATTTTTTTCTGCCAAACAAAGTTGCCAGGCGTAAAATCAATTGGTATTTGAGAAAAGGAAAGGAGAAAAAAGTATTTCAAGTCAAAAATCGAAAATTAAATGTGAAAAAACTTAGAATAATTAAAATGTTGTACACCCACATGCTACCCTAAAAATAGAAAGTTTCAGCAAATTTAATTTTGAGATTACATCTGAATTAGTATTATAAAATGCATTTGTCAAAATGGAACATTAAACTTTCGTTTACACTAACAAAAAATTCGTTAAAATCCGGTTATGTGCTCTAAATATATATATATATATATATATATATATATATATACACTGCTCAAAACAATTAAATGATATTTGAAGTTTTATATAAAATAAAGATATAAACGAAATTTTTTTTTGCCGAAAATAGAAGAAGAGAATCACAAATGCAAATTTTTCTGGTTTTCAAACTGTGGAGTATGCAAATTTTGAGTTCGACGTCAAAAACGTCGCTTCAGCGGCAGCGAATGAAATTATCATATAACCTACTATGTCTGTCGACCATGTATCAATCAGCTAAAAAGTTTCCCAGATACAAAATCCACCTAAAACTGCAATATCCTTTAATTGTTTTGAGCAGTGTATATATATATATATATATATATATATATTAAAGCGCTGGAAGCATTCAAATAGCATAACGATAAGTTCTGCAAACAAAATTGTTTAATTCGTACAAGAGTGTACGTTATTTCTTCCCACCTTTAAAAGTTTAAAACAAGTAATAAGTAAAAACACTTTTGTATCTTAGAACAGAATATCTTTAGAACAAATTTAATTTATTTTGAAGTCTTTAAATAACAATTTTAATCAACGAGTATTTTCTTTCTGTTTACATTTCTTACGCCTCTATTTAATTCGTGCTTTCTTATTTTATATTTATTTTCTTACTTATTTATTTTTACAGCAAATATGGTAATTTTTCGAATTTTCGAAACGTAATTTACATGAAAAATAGATACAGAAGAAAAAAGTACGGTAAATTTCCCTCCAAAAGGCATTGTCAATATAATTCAAAAGTAGAAGTAGAAGTAATTAGTAAACTGAAAAACACAATGGAATATTAAATTTTGTGAAATTTCCACATTTCTTTCGATTTTGTTAACAAAATATATTTTTTTCTCCTTTACGATTTCAAAAATTGGGAAAACTCTGTAAATATGAAACCAACTAAAAATTAAAAGTCCTTAAACAAGTCTATTTGCTTTGTGCAAAAGAATTACGTTACGTCTTCACTTTTAAAGTTTGGAACATTTCAAGAGTAATAACGCTTTTCTTTGTAATGAGCGGAATTGATTTAAAACAATTAAAATTTTATTTTAAAGATTTTAAATAACAACCTTAAAAAAGACACATTTTCATTCTGCTACCAAATTTTATTTTATTTTTATATCCGGATTAAAAAAATTATGTTTTTTTTTTTCCTTAGCAAATACTACAATTTTTCGGATTTGACATACGAAATTCCTTTAAAAAAGAAAAGTATTTTAAAAATATACATATTGCACTCTTTATTTTTATTTATATTATCTACGTTTTAGTGTTTAAAATATTTCGTTGTTGCAATTTCACAGCCAGTTGGCATACTTTGGCGAACGTAGTTTGGCGCATAATTAAAATTATTGTTTTCGTAACTCGTGTACAGTTGTGACAATAAAGAGTATTTGGCGGTTTTGCGACTTGCGGCCGACTATTGGTTGGTTGATTTATGACGGCCGATTATCTACTCGAGGTAAATATAGGCCCTAGTGGGGAGTGCCCTCCGTGGGGGTCTTTCTAAGGGAACCTAACCCGTATTTACGGCAAGGTTCGAGAAAACCACGGAAAACTCCGAACGGTTAGGTCTACGAGTGCGACAAGGATTTTGAACCCAGCACCTCCCGTCTATCAGCTTTCAGAGCAGAACCAATCAGCCACTGGTGGGGTGGCTGTCTGTTGGAAAAATGCCTTAAAATGTATTTATTAATTTTTAACCAATTCCAAACAATATTAAATTTCTAAACTATAGTTTCTGTGTTCTATTGTCATCGGCAACACGCTTCTGTATAGAATTTCTATAATTCTAGCATATCAAAAAGTGTTTGGGGAAACTATTACAAAATTCCATCTTTAGATACAGAAAACAAGTTAAGATAATGAAGTGTCTGTAATAAATGCAGAAAATAAAGTTTAGGTAAATTTACATAGAAATAATTAAAATTAATTATTAATTCTGTATTAATGCTACAGAATAAACTTGGCAAAATGGACAGATAAATTCTTCAAAATTACGACATTTCTCTCTTCAGGTTAACAAAAAGTTATTCGTCTTTCGCTAAAGTATTCTAAAATTTCGTTTAGTGCTGTAAATATTCAAATAACCGAAACATATAAGTTGTACAATCGATGTGTTTTATTTGAACAAGTAATTACGACTACAAAATTCATTTTCAATACCGAAAATGTCAAAGTAAACCTCAATAACATGTATCAATTGCATAGCAATCCGAGTATATTTACGCGAGTTAGAGGACGGACAAACATAGGACAGACAAACTGAATTCAAAAACACTTTTAAACTTTCTGGACAAATTCTAAAAGCAAAGTTAAGTTATATTTTTAAAAAAAGTGTAAACAAGAATCTTTTAGACTACTTTTAAATGTATGAGTTGTAATTTTCAAACTGGATGAAAATGTCCGGGCCAAGTTTCAAACCTGGGATCTCTTGGCTGAAGCTGCCAGTGCTCTACCAACTGAGCCATTTCAATCGCATCTGGAGGACCTAATTCATCCAGTTAACCTTATTGATCATAGCATCTGGTCTGATATCTGAATCAGCTCAACAGAATAAATCGTAAATAATTTGGAAATCCAGTAAACGTTAGATGCGTGATTACACTTTAGCCAAGAGATCCCAGGTTCAAATCCTGGCCCGGACATTTTTCATCCAGTTGGAAAATTACAACTCATATGATTTCTTAACCAATTTGTATAATTGTGTTTAAAAATTAATCTAGTGTAATCACGTATCCAGCGTTTACTACGGAGTTCCAAATTACCTGCGATTTATTCTGTTGAGCTGATTCAAATATCAGACCAGATGCTATGATCAATAAGGTTAACTGGATGAATTAGATCCTCCAGATTCGACAGGGATGGCTCAGTTGGTAGAGCTTCAGCCAAGAGATCCCAGTTTCGAATCCTGGCCCGGACATTTTTCGTACAGTTGGAAAATTATAACTCATATGATTTCTTTGCCAATTTGACAAATTGTGTTTAAAAATTAATCTACTTTTAAATGTGTTTTATCTTTTTTTTTATTTACGCACACACACATACAGTATGTGTATAAGCAAAAGCAAAAACATGAAAGTGCGTGTGGCCTGGAAAATGTTCTTTAGTTTAAATGTGTCTTAATTATAAATTAGTGGATGATATCATAAAAAAAATAACTTTTTGAAAAGTCCTAAAATTCAATTTCTTTGTTTAAAACTAATTATTTTTCTCTTTTCGTAATTCTTAACAATGATCATTAATCTTCATCAAAAAACCCTTTAATATTACTACATAAAAGTCAAAAATAAAAACTATTCAAATGAACGATAAACTATTCATAAGAAAAAAAAAATTAAGATTTCATGCAGTATCTACATTTAAAAAAATATATATTTTCAATGGCGGTTTCAGTATTAGAGAAAAGAAAATAATTCTCCTTTTATTTCCTCCTTCATTATTCATTTTTATTTTTAATTTATTGAAGAGTAACTTTTTTTTCTTTATTTTACAATGAGTGGTTGTAAATCTATTTTTGGAATTTTAATGATCAAGATAAGATGACTTTTTATTTTCAATTTCACACCAGAATAAAATCAAAATTTATTGTAATTTGTAATTTATCGCTTATTTGATAAGATGGTTTTTCTAAAAATGGTTGACTTGCCTTTATCAAAAGGTCTAATGTATAAAAATTAAAAATATAGACTATTGAATAAAAACTTACCTGTGACACTAAAAAAATAATATGTATCACATTGAGTAACCCCTTTTTAATTGCAGTTTCAGTATAAGAGAAAAAAAAAATAGTTAACTGTTTATTTATTCGTTCGTTATTCATTTTTATTTTAAACCAGCTGAACCAACCCGGATTACAGAACATAGCTCAAAATAATATTTTGTTGAAAACTTTTTTTTACACATAATATATATAGGTGATTAAATTGCCCACTAATAACACTAAAAAACATTTTTATATGAAAAATATCAATTACGTATTCAGATAAAACTTTGAAAATAATTCAAAGTGATACTTCCGCATTAGCTGCATGTCCGGAATTAATAGCCAATAAAATCGACAAAGATTTCGCGATTTACAGCAACCTTTTTGATTTC
The DNA here is from genome assembly GCA_963931845.1 of Maratus michaelseni. Classification (NCBI taxonomy): domain Eukaryota; kingdom Metazoa; phylum Arthropoda; class Arachnida; order Araneae; family Salticidae; genus Maratus; species Maratus michaelseni. The sequence continues at coordinate 129,380,855 of OZ007598.1, read as the reverse complement.
GATTATTTCAGAGTTTCAGCGCGTAATTTAAGTAAAAATGTGTTAAATTTGTGTTATATTTATAATGTTTTATTTATTTATTTGCGAAGTTTTAATTTCGTTAATGTTAGCCGGAAAAAAGCGCTGAACTATATATATTGTACAACTGGATCCGTTCGAGGATTCCGCACTGCAGTCATATATTTTAGCAATATATAATTTTTTTAAAGATGCATGTTTAAACTTCTAAAGAAAAATTAAGATAGAAAAAATATCAGCAAACGATATTAGTCAAGACAGAATATCATCTCATTTATAGCAATATCTAATATTTTTTAGATGTAGGTTTAAAATTCTAAAGAAAAATTAAGGAACAAAAAATATCTGCAAACAACATTAATCAAGCCAGAATATCATCTTATTTATAGCAATATCTAATATTTTTTAGATGCAGGTTTTAACTTCTAAAGAAAAATTAAGGAACAAAAAATATCTGCAAACAACATTAATCAAGCCAGAATATCATCTTATTTATAGCAATATCTAATATTTTTTTAGATGCAGGTTTTAACTTCTAAAGAAAAATTAAGGAACAAAAAATATCTGCAAACAACATTAATCAAGTCAGAATATCATCTCATTTATAGCAATATCTAATATTTTTTAGATGCAGGTTTAAAATTCTAAAGAAGAATTAGGGAACAAAAAATATCTGCAAACAACATTAATCAAGACAGAATATCATCTTATTTATAGTAATATCTAATATTTTTGAGATGTAGGTTTAAAATTCTAAAGAAAAATTAAGGAACAAAAAATATCTGCAAACAACATTAATCAAGCCAGAATATCATCTTATTTATAGCAATATCTAATATTTTTTAGATGCAGGTTTTAACTTCTAAAGAAAAATTAAGGAACAAAAAATACCTGCAAACAACATTAGTCAAGTCAGAATATCATCTCATTTAGAGCAATATCTAATATTTTTGAGATGTAGGTTTAAAATTCTAAAGAAAAATTAAGGAACAAAAAATATCTGCAAACAACATTAATCAAGCCAGAATATCATCTCATTTATAGCAATATCTAATATTTTTGAGATGTAGGCTTAAAATTCTAAAGAAAAATTAAGGAACAAAAAATATCTGCAAACAACATTAATCAAGCCAGAATATCATCTTATTTATTGCAATATCTAATATTTTTTAGATGCAGGTCTTAACTTCTAAAGAAAAATCAAAGAATAAAAAATATCTGCAAACAATGTTAGTCAAACCAGAATATCATCTTATTTATAGCAATATCTAATATTTTTTAGATACAGGTTTTAATTTCTAAAGAAAAATTAAGGAACAAAAAATATCTGCAAACAACATTAGTAAAGACAGAATATCATCTCATTTATAGAATGTAGGTTTAAAATTCTAAAGAAAAATTAAGGAACAAAACATATCTTCAAACAACATTAGTCAAGCCAGAATATCATCTCATTTATAGCAATATCTAATATTTTTTTTAATGCAGGCTTAAACTTGTAAAGAAAAATCAAAGAACAAAAAATATCTGCAAACAACATTAGTCAAGCCAAAATATAATCTTATTTATAGCAATATCTACTATTTTTTAGATGCAGGTTTAAACTTCTAAAGTAAATTAAGGAACAAAAAATATCTCAAAGAACATTAATCAAGTCAAATATCATTGTATTTATTCCATCAAAGTTACAGTAAAAACTGATCGAATATAACAAAAGGCACGCGGGAGAAAAAAAATTAACAATTGTATTGTAAATGCATTAAAAGATGAAGTCATCCGCTTAGGGAGAAACACGGGACAAAGCAAAATAAATTTTACACATATAAAATACAATTAATATAATACAGCAAAACACAAATTTTAATCTACACGTGAAATACCACTGTTTCGTTCGATCGATGGCGTATTTTTCTTCTAGACATTTGAATTTCAGATTTGCTTTTTAATCATAAATTTAAAATAAATCAGTGCAACAACAATGTCCTACTTTATATTTTTTGTACTATTCTTTTTTTATAATCCTTGTTGAGCACAATGTAATGCAGCATTTTATTTTATTTATTTATGTATTTTTTATTTATTTTTAGGGGGGGGGGGGGCAACATTGATTTGAGAAAAAACTTTCATTTTATTCATGAAAACAATGCTGTTTTAATTTTTAATTAACTGCAATTTTTAATCAAATAACATGTTTTAACGAAATGCGTGTGTACCATGTCAGAAACGACGCAAAAATCTTTCGTATGATACCTCATTCATTGCTGAGCATTTTGTAAATGCATAGAAAAAGAGATGTTGATGGCAGAAATAATATATATGGTTATATATACATATGAAATATCAACCTGAAATATTATATAAAGTTGAATATTTTTCCCAAACAAAATTAAAAGTATATAAACCTGGAACCTTGTCTATGAAGTCCCACGTGTCCGTATTTTCATCGGTAAAAATATCCCGAAGTTGCATATTCGACAGTACCAACATGTGAGAGAACTGGTCAGGCTAGATATCGTCTGATAGCTCAATGGTTAGAGCATTGGTGCGTATTGCCAAGGTCCCGGATTCTAATCCTCACCTATATACCTTTCGCTCTGCTGGAGAAAATTATTCAACTTTGACCTCCCACCTATAACAAATATTTATATTGTTTTAATTGCAAATGTGGCTAATCTTCCGTAATCGAGATGCACGCTATACGGATAGATTTTTAAACATTAAATCATGCTTCAAAGCCCACTTGCTTGTCTAGTGGTTAGGGTGAACAAGACGTACCAACATATGAGTGAACTGTGTTAGTCTGTATATCGTATGGGTAGCTCAGTGGTTAGAGAATTGGTGTGTACCAAGGTCCCAGGTTCGAATCCTGTCCTTCATACTTTTCACTTTGTTGGAGAAATCTATTCAACTTTAACCCCCCCCCCCCCTCCACCTACAAAGAATATTGTTCTTGTTTTATGTGCAAATGGGATTAATCTTCCGTAATCGAGATGCACGCTGTACAGGTAGATTTTAAAAAATAAAATCATGCTTCAAAGTCCACCTGCTCATCTAGTGGTTAGTGCGCAGGCTATTGGACAAGAGGTGCCTTCATGTGCAAAAAATGACCGTAGCGCCCGTAATCAACCAACCAACAATCATGTTTGAAAATTATTTTCCAAAACCACAAAATTTTAGTTATCCGGGATACAGCTTTCAAACGAATTGCATTAAAAGAGTACATTTTCACCCCTATTCGACGGTGTAAGAATTAAAATTTTGCGATATTTAGAAGTAATTAAATTCGTGAAAATAAATAAAATGAGGTATTTAAATCATTGTCACCGTCGGTCTGACGTTAGCGTTACTGACGGACGTGTTTCTGCTTTATAATGTAGACTTTTAAAAGCATTTTGAAACTTATTTTTAAAATCATATCGATCAAATAAGATGACTAAAAAGTCATCTTATTGCAAATAAAAATTTCCAATTTTACTACAGGAAAAAACGAAATTTAATGAAAAAAGTGGATTGGTTCATTTGTTAAAATGTCTGTCGTAATGATATTTGTCTTGTCTTTTTAAAAATAAATAATAAAAATCTCTAAAACATTAAAAAATAATAATAAATAAAATAAATAAATCACAAATTCTCTATGGAAAAAAAAAGATATTTTTAATAATGGCTTTATTAAAGAAGAAAAATAATTCTTTTTTTATTTCCTTATTCATTTTTCATTATCATTTCAAATGTATTAAGTACCTTTGTTCTTCTTGTTGGTTTTAAATCTATTTTTGAAGTACTACTGATTAGATATAGCTTAACTTTTTATCTTTAATTTTACAAAATAATTAAATAAATAAATACAAATAAATTAAAATAAAATATTAAAAAGTGGATTGTTGTATTTGTTAAAATAACTATTGTGATCATGTCTGTTTCTTCTTTTTCGAAAAATTTCTAATTCATAACAATTAAAAATTTAAATTAATCACATGCACCACAAATTATCTATGAAAAACAAATCTTAAAGATTCCATCGCTTAGCCACATTTTAAAATAAGATATAATTTCAATAGCCAGTAGAAATTTAGAATAATTTTTATTGAAAAAATACTACCAGAATTTTCGAATAGTAATCGTCACTAAATTAAATAACAATTATTCCGTGATTAATTAAAATGAAGGTTAATTGTCGGAAAACATGACAGATGTTTTGAATAACTAATTCTTTAATCTGACGGGGCAATGTCAATGATGAATTCAACAAAAATGAAAAAAAAATAATCTTCTTTGCTTCATTTATGTCTTAGTTCATTATTCATTTTTATTTTATAAACATATAAAATTAACTTTTATTTTACAATCAGTTGTTGTAAATCTATTTTTAACGTGCTATTTATCAGCTATATTTACTTTTTATTTTCAATTTTACAGGACAAAAATTGCAATTATTGGAGGAATTGAACTGGTTCATCTGTGAAAATGTCTATTTGTGATATGGATTACCTCTCCTTTATGGAAAAATCGCTAATGTATAAAAATTAAGAATACGATTTATTCAAATGCACCAAAAATTATCTGTAAAAACTGGAGAATTTCAGTGAGTACCCGCACTTTAAGAGAAGTTATATTTTCAAAATCGCTTTGGTGTTAAAAAAGAAAGATAATTTATCTTTATTTCCTCGTTCATTATTCATTTTCATTTTACACACATTAAAGTAATTTTTACTTTTGAACTGAGGGTTTCAAATCCATTTTTAAGCTGCTATTTATCAAGTGAGATGATTTGGTTTTTAGTAAAGAAAAAACGAAATTTCTGCAATAAAAGCATATCCGTCCATTTGATAAAATGACTATTGTGATGATGTTTGTCTCTTCTTTATTGAGAAATCTCTAATGCATAAAAATTAGGAGTAAAATCTATTCAAATAAACTACAAACTATCTATAAAAACCGAAATATTTCATTGAATATCCACATTTTAAAATAAATTATATTTTCAATATCGGATTTAGTATTAAAGCAGAAAAATAATTATCTTTCATTTTTGCACTCATTATACTTTTTTATTTTAAACGAATTAAAGTAACTTTTCCTTTAGAAGTGGAGGTTTTAAATCTATTTTTGAAGTGCTGTTTTTCAAGTAAAATGACTTGTTTATAACAAAGAAAAAAGGAAAATTCATAAAATATTATATTTTTCCTTTTGTTAAATTGGCTATCGTCCTGATGTTTTATCTTCTGTTATCGAAAAATGTCTAATGCATAAAAAATAAAAAAATATATAAATAAAAGTATTCAAATGAATCGCAAATTATATATGAAAAAAAAAATCTTAAACATTTCTTTGAGTAGCCACATTTTAAAAGAAGTTCATATTTTTAATGACGGCTTCGATAATAAAGAAAATAATTCCCTCTTTATTTCCGCATATATTATTAATTATCATTTTAAACACAGCTACATTATAAAGCAAAAACATTTCCGAGGGTAATGCTGACATCATATATTGACGGTGGCTATACCTGGTCAATGAATTTTTCCCTTTTGCTGAAATTTTTTTAAACCTCAACACCACACAATTTCAAATTTTACACTATCGAATAGAAAAATAATTTTCTTTCAAATGCAATTTATCTGAAAACTGTATCTAAAGTTGCTGAATATTAATGTTTTTTTAAATAATTTTCGAGCATGTTTTTTTTTAAATCTATCTCTGTCGCTTGCAGTCCGACTACGAAAGATAAATCCGTTTGCACTTAAAACAATATACTGTGCTTGGTGTTGCTTTCGGCTAATATTCCATCACAAAATTAAAATTTCACCAATAAATAAATAAAACAGTAAAATAGTATAAATAAAACACAAATTTAACAGAGATGTAATCGAACTCAGCGCTTAAACCACCGAAATTATCAGAATCAACAAGGTTGCTGTAAGTAGCAATCTTTGGCGATTTCTCAGGCTAATAACGCCTGGCATACGGCTAATACGAAAGTATCGCTTTTAATAAATTTCAAAACTTTATTTTAATCCATAATTGATATTTTTCATATAAAAATGTTTTTTTCGTATTGTTAATGCGCAATTACAAAATATACTAGGTGATTATATTTAAAGTTGAATTTTCAAAAAAGAGCCACTTAACAGAATGACCTGATATTTCATCTGATTATACGTGAAGCCATGGGAATTTGTTTTGCGAAAGAAAAAAAGTTCAAAAGTTGACCGATGGATGGCGCTGTACTCGTCATAAGATGCTAATTAAAAGACGTGAGATGCTGTTTGAACAAAGAGTGTCATGGCAGCTTGTGACGTCTTTTAATTAGCATCTTATAAAGAGTACAGCGCCACCTATCGGTCAATTTGTGAACTTTTTTTTTTCCTTTCGCAAAACAAATTCGCATTGCTTCACGTATACTCAGATGAAATATCAAGTCATTCTGACCAGTGGTTCTTTTTTACACCCTTTTGGAAGTGCAACTTTAATTATAATCACCCTGTATATTAAATGTAAAAAAATCTATTAGAGTTTTCAATATAACAAAAAAATGGTTTTACTATATAATCTGTAACTCGGGAAACTCGTGTTGGATCCCCTAGTTAAAGTAACTTTTATTTTTCAATTGGTTCTTATTTTTTCAGTGGAAAAAATATAAATTACGTCATTTTTATCACATTATTTTTTTTAATTACGTTGTCCTGCGTGAGTATTTCAATTTAGATTTTGTTTTTCTGCTTTATTCTATCTTTAACCTTAACTTGTTTAAATTAAACTATCATGAACATGATAAACTGAAATTAATTATATTTTTTCTACAAGTTGAAATCCTGAATTTAGTAGCTTTACCCTTTTCCAGTTTAAACAAGAACGAAAAATCATGCGTCAAGCATAGATTATGTAACACTTTCCAACGCTTCCAAAATAATTTTACGAATCATACTCTTTAATAAGCTAAAAGATAACATCTAAGTAATCCGAATACTTTTATTCAGCCCTGTATAGGATCTATAGATTTGTATATATACTACATAGGATGCTAAATTTTAGTTCACTTAGGAAACACGTTGCACAGTTTAAAATTCTCCGTCTGGAGTTAAATAATACGGAAATGTGTTCCCGAACTTTTGTGCTTCCCTGTATAGGATCTACAGAATTTATACACACCACGTAATATACAAAAAGCGATTTAAAATTAAAATCGCGTTCAGTAACTTAAAACGCACTTCCAGGAATTATTGTTAACATACAGTAGAGAATTCTTTTGTGTGTCCCTGTAAATGAACGATGACTGCTATACACACAATATTCTGTAGTAAGTCTCTTGTAATGAACCTTATATAAATTTCAATGCGTTTAAAATAGGGAAACATTATTTAAAAATACCGCAGACGATTTTTCTCCATAGACGTAATGTAACGGAATTCTTTTGACTGTCCCTGTAAAGTAAGTATAAGTGCTATGCACACCCTATTCCATATTAAGCTTCTTCTAATGCACCTTAGTGATATATATAAATTTCAGTGCGTTTAAAATAGTGAAACATTATTTAAATAAACCGCAAATGATTTTTCCCCATAGACCGCAATGTAACGGAATTCTTTTGAGTGTCCCTGTAAAAAAACTATAAGTGCTACACACTTCCATTGAAATAGGGAACATGCTATAGATAATGATTATAACATATAAAAATTGCAGGGCAATCCGAGCATATTTACGGGAGTTAGAGCACGGACAGACGGCAGACGGCAGACGGCCAGACGGCCAGACGGCAGACGGCCAGACGGCCAGACGGCAGACGGCCAGACAAACCGAAGTCATAAACACTTTTCAACTAGGTTGGAAAGTGTTAAAAAAGGGCACTTCAAATAACCATTTAAAAAAAGAGCTTTAACAATGAAAACTAAACATTATAATTTTCTTATTGAAAAACTATTTTTTCAAACTTCACACTGCATAAAATCTTAAATAAAATTACTTTCCAAAAAAAGAGATTAAAAAAATAACAAAAATTGTCGTTTAAGAGAAAACATTTTATTGCTTAATAATCTATATTTTCTAGCAGGATGAAAGAATTTCCATCATTTCTAATCTAAAATGCATTGCATACCTTGGAACGTGTCTCGGCAAAAATTGTTTTCATATTGTAAACATTTACTGAGCAATATTCGATTTAAAATGTTTGCTTACATGCATGACAATAGTCGTCTAACAAAAGTCTAATATTTACTCAATGTTATTATGCAGTAAAACGTTTTATATCTACGGCTTTTGTTCTGTGTCGATAACATCATGAAATTTTTAAAATTCTGAATAAAATACTGTTTGATTTTATAATGCTAAATGTACAGTCAGCCAGAAAAAGAGTAACACTCCATACATTTTAATCTCCAAATTGTCGCAGAAAAGAAAACAAGTTGGAAATTGTACGTTAAACGTGACAAAGGAGGTTCGTACTATAACTAGTTTATAAATATTCAGATCTTGGTGCAATAGTTTTTGCACTCTTATGCAAAAATGCATGCATACAAAATTTATTTTATGTGCTGATTTTCATATTATAGATATTAATTTTATTTTATGAAATTAAGTTTCAATACACTTTTACAAACAATTAATTACAATTCTGTTATATTAAAATTACACTGTGCGCAAATATAATACTAGACAATAAAAATACTAGACAATGTAAAAAAAGAAGCCTAAAGAGCTGCCTTCACTTCATTGTCCGAATGGAAACGTTTCCGCTGTAATGCTCTCTTAAGTGGTCCAAAGATGTGGAAGTCACAAGGTGACAAATCTGGATTATACGCCGGGTGTTCCAACGGAATTTGTTTAAGGTCGTCTGGGTTTCAGGGGAGACGTGTGGGCGGGCATTATCATGGAGAATGATCACTTGTTATGTCAGAGGGCTTGGCCATTTACTTTTGATTGTTTTCCGTAGTATCGTCAGAGTACTGCAGTATTATGTTGAATTGATAGTGCTCGTCTTCCGCAATCAGAAACCATACTACTGCGCGTTGTTCCGATGTTCCATATATGGCACGACTTCACTTTCGGTCAATATCCCCTACCGCAAACAAGTTTCACTGTTGAACGCTGTATGCAGTGCACAACTCCTACAGGCCTTTATCTCCCGTTCGGTGGCGCTGCTATAGCTGCAGTCATTGTGACGAAATCGCATGTGTCCACTTTTCATTTGGGCAACCCTTATATTTTCGAATTTGTAATAATACTTTTTTTTAATGTTTACTGATAATTTATATAATTAAAAATTTTATCCTTTTGATTTCGTATTGCATTATGTTAATAACATCATAAGTTCTCTGAAGTGGCAACAGTAAACGGTGATGGAAGCGAGTTGATATAAATAAAGATTCTTTGCTAAAGTCCATATTATTATTGGAAGACACGTTTTGAGATGTACTTCAATGATTGAATGCTTGCAAACTGGAAAGCTTGAATATGTAACTGGAATGACGGGCTTTTTTTGATAATGACTTGCCCAACAGCTTAACCCTTTACGGCACAGTGATCCCACTCCGGGCACACCTAATTTTAATTCCAAACTTGTATACTGCACCAAGAATATTTTAATAAAATTTTGTTTCTACAATGAAAGCTTAAAATAAGGAGTTCTTATTTTCTAAAAAAAGTCGTTTGTAAATTCCGGTGTCAGTCAGTAATTTCTCATTTTACGAACAGAATTTGTCTGTGCCGGAAAAGATTAACAGACGCGGAAGGGTGTCGAGGCAAAAAAAACTGCAGAATCCTTCCCTGCAGAATCTTTCAAGTCAAGGTGGGGGACACGGCAACTTGCATTTATTTTTATTTCTTTTAAGATACACAATTTTCATTTATAATTTATATTTTAAAAGCATTTTACTCTTGATTTTTTAAAACGTTTGTTCATATATCATTTAGCTTATTTTGGAAATATTGTTTAAAATTTTGAAATGCCTTCTAAACTTTCATTATTCAAATATCAATTTTTATTTTTTTCTACACGTATAAAATATCCAAGCTGCCTGTGCCTTTCGAAACTCCCGAAGCTACATAATTTTTATACATATGCTGCTCGACGAGCTAGAGGCCATTTTGTGCTGTTTTGTATGTTCTTTCTTGCTAGTAGTTACTGTGTTCATGGTTTATTTATTTTTTCATCTAGTTATTACCCCTACCTTTCATAAAAAAAATTTCTTAATTTACATATTTTGATTTTAATTGAGTAATACAGATAGGTTGCTGTTAAAATAATTACTACTAGCTACACTTCACTGTTAAAAATTTGCAGCAAACTGTCCAGTCATTCGACAGTTTTTATAGAAAACGGTTACATAACCATAATGATACTCTATTCTGACCGTAATATGGACAATAATATGTTCAAAATAGCGTTAAATTACTGTTATATAACCGCTTTCTATAAAAACGGTCGAATTACCGGACAGTTTGCTGCAAATTTTTAACAGTGTTGAATGTTATTTTGTGAAGTTCTAATAGTTTCAACTCCTCAGCAATCACTGGTTTATATAATTTCATGGACAATTCATTGATATATTCACTGGGTTATATAATTTCAGAGACAAACGGATTTCCAACTCGTTTATATATTCACTGGGTTATATAATTTCAGAGACAAATGGATTTTCAACTCATTGATATATTTACTGGGGTACATAATTTCAGGGACAAATGGATTTCCAACTCGTTGATATATTCACTGGGTTATATATTTTCAGAGACAAATGGATTTTCAACTCATTGATATATTCACTGGGGTACATAATTTCAGAGACAAATGGATTTTCAACTCGTTGATATATTCACTGGGGTACATAATTTCAGAGACAAACACATTTTAAAGTCATTGTTATATTCACTGGTGTATACGAGTATAATTTCAGAAACAATTAAATTTTCAACTCATTGTATTGTTCACTGGTTTGTATACTTCCAGAGATACATATATTTTCAAGTCATATGTATATATTAGTATTTCGCTGACCAATGCAACAATTAAAACCGGCCAAAAGATACTTTTCTTAACACTGTGAAAGTAGGTTAGAAACAGTTAAAATTCAACTGCGATAAAGTTTACTTTTTCAAAGAACTGTATTAAAATGTCGATTAAACATTTTTATTTTACACATAAAATATCCTTAAGCATTTAAAGAAGTAAAAATTTCTGTTGAAATAAGCATTGAAATATCATTTGCCTTCTTTAGATCTGAAGGAATAAAATCATATTGCCCTTTTAATGTGCAAAGTACTCTATATATTTTCGTTTAAAAATTCAGTAATAAAAATTAAATTTTCTCATATTGTTTGAGTGTGTATTTTAAAACATATAGTGATAAAATTTTATGATTTTAAAAATCTCGTAAAACTAAAGTATTTTATTTTCAGAAACTTTATCTTGCTAATTTCAAATTTCTGAAAGCTTAAAGATCAGCATTCACAGAAGGAAAGAAAAATTATTTCTCATAATAATGACACAGAAGAAAGATTTTGCATTATTTTCGCTAATGCATTTGTACTTTCATGATCCTTTATCGTATACCATTATTGAGCTAGGCAGTAATGAAAATTCACGTATTATTACACTCTTATAGTTAACTTAGCTTAGTTTTTATATGTAAAAATGGAATTTTGAAATCGATTTTTCACTCACTTCCTGATAGGCTATAGTTATAAAAATTTTGAATAGACGTGTTTTCCATGACAATAGAACAATTTAATATATTTAGGACTTAATTATAAATTAATAAATTAATTTTAAGACATTTTCTTCTCAACTGGCCGCAGGATATAAATAACGTAATAACTTTTATGGTTACAACTAGGGTTTTACAAATTTTATAAAATCTGGTTTCCAGCAAAAAATTCTAGTCGGCAGTGAAAAATATTTACCCCCCCCCCTACTCTTCTCCATTATTGATTTTCAAAAAGTATAAAAGTTTTTTATGAATTAATTGAGAAAAATTAACAGCAAGCATAGTTTAGAATTAATAGTTACATAGTTTAGAATAGTACAAAATTTAGAAAGATAATATAAACTAAGTTATTTAAGGGTGTATTCAAATCCAAACTGCTTATTTTGAGACACATTTGTAAATTCATTTTTGCTCCAAAATGCATCCAATTGGCAGGTTCTCTTATTCATAAACTTTATAATGTCCGTATTGTCTCGATTTTTTGATAAACGCAGAATATATTTCAAAAAATGCTGTCAAAGTGGACATTTTGAACCGAATTTCCCGAAACGATAGCGCTGGAAACAAAAAAAATGATCGTACTGTGAAAATAATTGTCTGTAAATCAATTTCTAATTAATTGAACGAAAAATAAAAACATGGGGCCCTTATAAATGTCTTTATAAATCACTCCGCCAAGTTTCCTGTTGTTACTTTTAAAAATGAGTCTGAAAATGTCTCTCAAAATTTTGAGTTGTTGAGCGTGGAAAAATATTCTTTTTGAATACCGCCTTAATAAAACTTGTCAAAATTTTATATCTCTGAAAAAAGAAAAATACCGTAAAGGCTGAATTAACTGGCATGTTCGAAAAATGCTGATTGCCGAATGCTTCAAATGTCTGGATAGTTCAGTGCTGCAAAATCTATATCTGTTGAGGAGGGCATCGGTGTAATAGTGAAGTAGAAAAACAAGTTTTTGTCTATTTTAGTGTTAAAGTTTGAAATAATTCTGATTTTATAATTTTAAAATTTGCATTTGATGAACTTATTTTTTCTAAATAAAAAATAAAAGTTATTTTTTTTTATCTATTTTGTTTGAATATCATTTCGAATCTATTTCTTAATATTTGGGGAGGGGGGGGGGGGAGAAAAAATTATGTTTGTGCTCATTTATTAGGTCATTTTTTTTTAACAAAACAAAACAAAAACTTCTAGATTAAGAAACTTGATCACTAGATAAAACAAATTGGTCGCGAGTGGCGATAGGCGATCGTATTTGTCAAGCCCTGGTTACAACTGTTTGCACACTACAAAAAAAAAATGGAGTTATCTATTCACCAAAACACTTTTGCCAAAATATGTAACATAACTGTGAAACTGTTGGAACAAATTATTTTAAACACTAAAAAGTAGAAAAAAAAATAATCAAGAGTGTAATATTTTTTATTACTCTTTCATCATTTAAGTTGGTTGATTTATGACCGATTATCTACTTGAGGGATATAGGCCCTAGGGCGGAGTGCCCTCCGTGGGGGTCTTTCTAAGGGATCCTAACCCGTATTTACGGCAAGGTTTAAAAAAACACGAAAAACTCCGAACGGTTAGGGCGACGAGCACGACAGGGGTGTGAACCCCGCACCTCCCGTCTACCATCTTTGAAAGCAGAACCTCTCAGCCACTGGTGGGGCCTTTCATCATTTAATATTACTTTAATATTAATTAAATTATGATTATACGTTGAGAAAATTATGATATAGAATCATTTATACATATCTTTATTCTAAATTATTATCTTCCTAACTTAATTTTCAATATATTAATTAATATTCTCTTCGCTAAAATATCTCTTATTCTAAAACCTCAAATGTTACTTCCTTTTCTCATATGAAAGACTATCGTTACTAAATGCAGCATGTACGTTATAAATCTATTTTAATTCCAATGCGGTTATAACAGATGTAATGTTATGTGTTCTGGACATTCATTGACAGCTGCTTGGGCGCCCAACCTTTTTCTGTTCATAAACAAATTGTGCAAGTAATGTAATTTCCCAGATACAATGTTTAGCTCTTTTCTTTTGACTAAAATTCCTTTCCCACCGGGTTGCCCGCCTGTGTCCTCTAAAATTCACAAAAGTTACGGGTTCGCCAAATGTGGTAACCTATTCATTACATTCTCCCAAAACATTTATATTAATTATCCTTAATGTACATAAATTCTTCTGTGCGTCTGCGGTTTGTTGGCTCAATGTAATATCGCATCTTGGCGAGACAATGTACTGCCCAAAAAGGGCAGATCACTCCTGACTCTTGGTCTGTCAACAACTGTTCTAAGCCTCTAATACCCGAGACCACCCCGTTCTTACATCTTATGCTTGCTATATATCAATAAATAACTTCAGCTGATATGTTTTCATCTTCATTAGATATTCCCGTTTTTGCCTTCCTATGGATTCGAACTATGGGGTATTTGTTACAACGCAAACTGTACGAAAGAAACGGCTCAAAAACTATCTCAATTCATGCATTATGCATTCAAATATTTCAGCCCAACATCAATCTTCATCATGCACAGTTGGTGTGACTTCGGAAGGCAATAATTGATTATAGTACAGTCGGGGTGGTCTCCCGTCTCCTGTCTCCTCCTGTATCATGTATCCTGTGATCTCCGTTTCTGCTCTCCTCCTGTATCCTGCATCCTGTGAGCTCCGGTTGCTGGCCTCATGTGTACGGTCTCCGGTCTTCTCCTGTCTCCCATCGTCTATTCTGATATCCTGTCTCCTATCCAGATGGTATCCAGTTCCTTTCCAATTCTTTTCCGGACATCTCCAGTCATGTCCCGTTCATCTGCCAGTTATATCCAATAGTCTCAGATGGTCTCTGGATTATATAAAAGATTTTTTTCAAGCGGTACTGTTCTGGATTTCTCAGGATTAAGTGAATTTTTCTTCCGGATTTCCAGATCGCATTTTTCAAGCTATACAAGTTTTCCTGATTCTCCCTTTCTGTTCCGCATTATCATTATTCGGTTCTACAAAAAAAAAAAAAAAAAAAAAAAAAAAAAATCCAACCTCTTCGCGAATTTACTGAATATTAATGTTTCCTTCTAAACAAGTGAAATCTTCAAGATGTGTAATTACTTATAACAGACTATCGTCAAATGTTATCGCCTGAACCTTCAACTCTTGAAACCTGACTCATTATTGTTCCGATTATCTTTACACGGTAACTTTTTATTTACTTAAAAAAAAAATGAGAAAGAAAGAAATCCCCGACATTATTCCTACGAAGATGCATTTATGTGTTTGGATTATTAATCACAGGCAGTGATGCAATTTCATCGTGCAATGATAAACGTTTTGCTAAACTGACAAATAAACTGGTTCATTCCAATAATTAATGTGAAATATGCATTTCCTTCGAACATACGAAATATCTCTTCTGATACAACAAAATTTTGCTGTCTCTCGCCGTGCCAACTGATAAGAATTTTTTATCTTTTCTTCTTCTTCCTCGATCTTACAGCTGTTGCGAACTCAGCTATTCACATTCAATGCTATGATTTAATTTCTATCATTAAAAGAAAAAACAATAATAATAAAGAACTTCAGCGAAAAACCTTAAGACTGACTTTGTACTTTATCACGAATGCGCTGTAATTTTGGCAAGAGAGAGGAAAATAAATCAGAACTAATTATCGGGAAGACATTTTAAGTGTTAAAGCAATATTTTCTATTACTTTCTAATTTAAACTGATTATTTAAATTTTGGATATCAATATTCTTCAAAGAAGTAAGTAACTATTTTAAAAATTATTTAATATATGCATGTTTTAATTGTTTCCTTCAGCCTACAGTATTTTCCTCTCAAAATTCTTTTACATGATGTTTTTTTTTATAAAAAAAAAAGAGAATTTTTTTTTCTTCCTTTTCTAAGGTAATTTTTTTTTACATCTTGATTGCACGGGCTGAATACGTTAACTTAAATTATACTCATGCATATATTATAAACTGTATAAATAAATTCTACTGTTTTAGTTGTTAATTGTATAAAACGATGAAGATCATAAATAACTTCATCAGTATATTATTTAAATTTTAGATGAGTGCATGATATATCCTTTAGTTTGGTTGGAATAAAAGTAGATAAATATAGTTTGAAATTTGTGAAAATATAGGTGCAAGTTTATTTGGAAACTTATCTCGTTAAATTAATGTCTTTTGAAATTTTTATTAATCGGTATATCAATTAGTCATGCAAACATTCACAATTTTTTTCTACACGTATGTCACATTTTATATGGTAATATATGTTTCTTTTTAATAATTGTGTACAACCAGAGTATGATTTTTTTCCTCAAATGAAAAAATTTTGATTTTACATTTTTCGTCTGCATTTTATATTTTAAATATTATATTCTAGATTTTTTATGCATATTAAAAGCTGTTTTCCTATTTCATAACATTCTATAAATATATATATATATATATATATATATATTTATATATATATAATACAAGATGTTTATCAGATTTTTTCAAATTAATAGAGATGGGGAGAATTTTCACATATAATGAATGTATATGGGAGTGTTGCATATATTTTTGAACTACTTATTGTTTTTGAAAGCTGATATTGATAGATTATGTAAGTAAGTATCAACTAATTGGTTAATAACATTGCATCAAGAATTTTTCGGTTTAAAAGCTCTATATCATAAAAATTTATAGTTTTACTCTTTTGAGCATTTTTAGTTAACTGTAATGAATATTTGTTTGCTTTAACACCATCCATTTTATACCATTAAAGAATTTTAATAACCTGGAATTCCTTAAAAGGTAAACTGCATTACATTATATGTTGTTTGTTTTTGTGTAGGTCATTTTTTATGTTATGTGTGATGCTATAAGCTCTGTCTCGTGTATATATATTTACATTTTGCCATATATGATGGGCTGGCCCCAAAGTTTTGATCGAATGTGAATATCCCGGATATATCCATGAAACATTCGCTTATGCAAGTAACATTTTCATTTTTGGTGTATGTAATGTTTTTGATCTATACTTGGGCGCTACAGGTAAATTTTTATAGGTTTCAGGAGAAATTGACAAATATTATAATTTGTGGTAATGCTCATTCTCATATTTAAAAAAAAATCATTTTAGGTACCTTTGCACACATACTGAAAGTGCAACATTTAAAAAAAAACAAGTACTTGTATATTTTTATTTCTATATGTTTATTTTTATTTTTGTTTTATTGTGTACTTTTGGGTGGTCTCCAAGTGTAATTGAGTACTGAATTTTTGCATGTACGTATAACAGTTTGTACCGATGTACATTGAGCCAGCGTCATTTTTTTTTCATATCATATACATATTCTCCCCTTCGACAAAATGAAAAAAAAATGACGCTGGCTCAATGTACATCGGTACAAACTGTTATACGTACATGCAAAAATTCAGTACTCAATTACACTTGGAGACCACCCAAAAGTACACAATAAAACAAAAATACAAATAAACATATAGAAATAAAAATATACAAGTACTTGTTTTTTTTAAATGTTGCACTTTCAGTATGTGTGCAAAGGTACCTAAAATGATTTTTTTTAAATCATACAAATGTTCTGTTTCATTTTTTTTTAAACAGCTGCAGCATTTAAAAATACAGAACAATATCATAATTATCATTTCAATAATACTCGTCATAATTGACGGAGGCCTATATATTTTTCATACATATGTATATACATGTATGTGTGCACAATTATCAAAATCTTCAATGCTAGCAATTCTCATAATGATGGTAACATACATATCTGCAGATTTCTTTGATTTTAGCTAGCTTTACTTCAAAAAAAATGTTTATCATAATAAACATTAATATAGAAATATAATATGACAACAAAAACTAGTTTAAATTGAAAGTAAATATAAACAAATACAAATGTATATATATAAACAATAATTATGCATATATAGATAAAAGTTGAATATAAGCAAGTGTTTTCCTTTATTCAAGTGAAAATAAAAATCTATTAGGCAAAAATATGTTAAAAATAGAGTGATGCTGTGCAAAGTATGAATACTGACAATAAGAAATAAAATTACGTGCAAAATTATGAATCTATTGCATAAAAGTATTATAAAAATTGTAAACAACATGGCAAAAAAACTGGTGCATATGAGCAAAAATTGGATTAAAAATTTTTTATAACATTTTTCTTTCATTTATAGGATTTAATTTTTATAAACATGTCTTGTAAATGTCATTCTGGTAAATGTTTTTTTTTCAGAAGTACTCTACACTACACACATACAAAATATAGATATACTAGATAGATAAAATTTTCTTTTTGCATTCCTGTCATATGACATGTCTATGAGTCATATGGTGAACGACAGGACTGCTTTTTCAACATTTTACACACGTACTTTCTGATAGCGCATAATTACCTATGGAGTTTACTTTTCAGTTTATATTATTATTTTTCCTATATATTTTTTATTATTTATAAATCCCACACCTTTTACAATTAATAAAAAAAAAACATATTTGTGGACACTACAATTTAATGAATAAAAATGTTATAAAAAAATTTTAATCCAATTTTTGCTCATATGCACCAGTTTTTTTGCCATGTTGTTTACAATTTTTATAATACTTTTATGCAATAGATTCATAATTTTGCACGTAATTTTATTTCTTATTGTCAGTATTCATACTTTGCACAGTATCACTCTATTTTTAACATATTTTTGCCTAATAGATTTTTATTTTCACTTGAATAAAGGAAAACACTTGCTTATATTCAACTTTTATCTATATATGCATAATTATTGTTTATATATATACATTTGTATTTGTTTATATTTACTTTCCAATTTAAACTAGTTTTTGTTGTCATATTATATTTCTATATTAATGTTTATTATGATAAACATTTTTTTTGAAGTAAAGCTAGCTAAAATCAAAGAAATCTGCAGATATGTATGTTGCCATCATTATGATAATTGCTAGCATTGAAGATTTTGATAATTGTGCACACATACATGTATATACATATGTATGAAAAATATATAGGCCTCCGTCAATTATGACGAGTATTATTGAAATGATAATTATTATATTGTTCTGTATTTTTAAATGCTGCAGCTGTTAAAAAAAGTGAAACAGGACATTTGTATGATTTAAAAAAAAAAAAAAATCATTTTAGGTACCTTTGCACACATACTGAAAGTGCAACATTTAAAAAAAAAAACAAGTACTTGTATATTTTTATTTCTATATGTTTATTTGTATTTTTGTTTTATTGTGTACTTTTGGGTGGTCTCCAAGTGTAATTGAGTACTGAATTTTTGCATGTACGTATAACAGTTTGTACCGATGTACATTGAGCCAGCGTCATTTTTTTTTCATTTTGTCGAAGGGGAGAATATGTATATGATATAGAATCATTTATACATATCTTTATTCTAAATTATTATCTTCCTAACTTAATTTTCAATATATTAATTAATATTCTCTTCGCTAAAATATCTCTTATTCTAAAACCTCAAATGTTACTTCCTTTTCTCATATGAAAGACTATCGTTACTAAATGCAGCATGTACGTTATAAATCTATTTTAATTCCAATGCGGTTATAACAGATGTAATGTTATGTGTTCTGGACATTCATTGACAGCTGCTTGGGCATCAATCTTCATCATAAAAATAATTTAGAAATCCCGAATAGATAATTTAAATAAGTCATTTGTCATGCACATTATTTTTCACGTTTGACGTACAATTTCTAACTTGTTTATATTTTACGAAACACTGTTTCTTTCAGTCGGAAATTCGTTTAAGATATTGAGATGTCACATGGATGATTTTGCAAAGTAAAATAATACAGAGCAAAATATTCTTGGCAATTCATTTTAAGAATATTCTTAACCTACAGTTAGAAATAACCCTATCAAAATAAAGCCTAATCTTGTCGAAATTTCCACATTTCTTATTGTAGGTTAAGCAAATCATTTGCTTCGCAATGTGATTTCTAACGATAGATAAAACGTAATAAAAATTTAAACTACTGTAGATAAAAAAATCCCTGACGGCTCGGCCTACAGGCACGGGTAGATTTTGAAGACGCACACCGTGGGGCACCTGTTTGAAGGGAATTGCGGAAGAAGTGACCCTTTTGCCATGATGCGACAGTTGGAACCGTCCTATTCAAAACCAACATCAGACATAACACAAGACATGAAATGGATCGACAATTACACACCACTACAGAACATCATAGTAGGAGCAGATCTCAACGCCCGTCTCTCCTTGTTGGGATACCTCAAAGAGGACAGTAGAGGTACCCTCCTAACATACCTAATAATGTCAAAAGGACTAATACTAATAAACGACACGGAGGCCCCAGAGATTTTTATTGGACAACCAAACAGGAAGTGCTCAAGTACGCCTGATGTGACGTTATGTACCGAAGATGTGGCAGAAACAATCCAATCCTGGAACGTAGACGTCACTAATGATAGCCACTCAGATCACAGGGATATCTATTTTACAATTAAACTCCAAACAAAAAAATGGAATTAGAAAGATACAAAACTAAACACACAACTTTTAAAAAATTCAACAAACATATCAAAAATAAGCTAATTAACTTACAAACAAAACTACAAGACACACTTGCACAAGAACATCTAGACACCTGGTTAGAAAACTTTAACGATACAATAACAGAAACAGCAAATTAAACACTAAAAACCAAAAAACTCAAACTCTACCCAGAATTCAACTGGTGGAACAACAAACTAAAAACAGACAGAAACAAAATTTCGGCACTCAGAAAAAGGTTTAATAAACAGGCGAAACTAAATGGAAAATTCAACTTAACAAAGAGAGAGCCCTCTATAAAAAACGTATTAAATCAGAAAAACTAAAATCGTGGCAAACCTTCTGCACACAAACAAAAGATAAATTTGGCCAAACCTTCAAAATTGCAACATCCAAAAACATAACTAATAAACACTTTATACACACAACACTAAGAGGACTCTCACACATACGCGACAAAATCAGATATCTTTAAAGATCTAACATCACATCACTTCCCAGTGACTGCAGTCACACAACAACAACTAACAGACCTGACAACGGGAGAAGACGCACACTCTACATCCCCTCTACTATTCACATTTAAAGAAATCAAAAACGCAATAAAAGAACAAAATAATCTTAAAGCTCCCGGATAAAATAGACGCATTCATCATAAAAAACCTATTCAAAAACTTTAAACACATAATATTAGACCTACTAAATAAATGCCTTACCCTTAATCACTTCCCAACAAACTGGAAAATAGCCCAAGTAGTATTCTTCACTAAGAAGAACAAAGACCCAAAACTACCTACATCATATCGCCCCATCTGTCTCCTCCCGATGCTCGGTAAAATACTGGAGAGGCTCCTAAAACACAAAATAACACACCATCTAGAAAATCTAAATTATCTTCACCCATCCCAATACGGATTCAGAGAGGGCAAAAACACAACACAACTATTAAAATTAACACACACAAAAATAAAAGACCTCCTAAAAACATATAAATATTGCATCCTAATATCATTCGACATAAAGGGAGCCTTTGACAGCATAGACTGGCAGGTACTGGGAGAAACAATAATAAATTCTCCACTTCCCACATATATCAAGAAACAATTACTAAGTTTTCTAACCAATAGACATGTAATAACAGACTACACAGACAACACATCAAAACGAAAAGTCCACCAGGGCTGTTCACAAGGTTCGTGCCTTGAACCCCTGCTGTGGCTACTCATAGCTAACAAAATACTAATAGAGTTCTATAAAAAATTTAAAAACCTTAGATGTTTCTCCGACGACTTTAACATGATAATCCATGCGAACAGTAGTCGCGATCTAGAATTAAGAGCAAACAAAAGAATAAAACTATTCCTAAACATATGCAACAACTTAAACCTCACACTATCTACAGAAAAAACAGTATACATAATGTTTGGTAACAACATCCTAAAAGCCCGCCCACCAACACTAAAACTTAATAACACTACAATAAAACAAGTAGAAAACATAAACCTCTTAGGCATAGTCTTTGAACAAAAACTTATATGGCAAACCCACCTCCAAAACATCAACAACAAACTATTATCAATAACATCTTCAATCAAAAGGGTTTTTTCGGCAAACTGGGGGGTGAATCGAGCATTCCTCAGAGAATGGTACCTCACCGTGCTTGAAAAAATCATTGATTATGGCTCAGAGGTGTGGTTTGACCACCTACGAATAATCGACAAGAGAAAAATCCAATCAAGTCTCACATCCATAACAAAATGCTACAAAAACGTATCAACACCGTCCCTACAAATTCTGCTCGGAATACCACCGCTACTCATAACTCTAGAATATAAAAACATCAAAAATAATATTAACACGAAACAAGGAATCCTAATACACAATAACAAAATAATAACGAAAGACAAAATAGAACAAAAAATCCATAGCTATCAAACAAACCCAGAAAACCACATAAATAACTTAATAACGACAGAATCCATAATAAAACTACACAATACAATACACATCTACACAGATGGTTCAAAGATAGAAACAAACACGGCATGTGCATTAATA
This sequence comes from Maratus michaelseni, assembly GCA_963931845.1. Classification (NCBI taxonomy): domain Eukaryota; kingdom Metazoa; phylum Arthropoda; class Arachnida; order Araneae; family Salticidae; genus Maratus; species Maratus michaelseni. The sequence goes on along the minus strand of OZ007598.1, from coordinate 129,358,487 downwards.
GCTTTTAAAAATGATATTAAAATCCATGAACAAGTACACAAGCTACAAAACAACAACACGGTATTCCAGGCAGAACTCCTAGCAATAATAAACACAATAAAATGGGCCACAAACCGAACAGAATCAATATTCCAAATTTTCAGCGACAGCCAATCATCAATACTAGCCTTAACTAATATATTCCCAACAATCCAGAACATATACGACATACATCAAACAATAAAACAAAACAAAAACAAACTCTTTTACCTCACATGGGTGAAGGGCCACGCTGGGAACAAGGGAAATGAGCTGGCAGACAAACTGGCAAATGAGGCTGCCACTTACTGTGATCACCCATTAACCAGAGACTTTAAACTCCCAAAATCGTACCTCAATAAAATAATTAAACAAAGTCTCCTGGATAAATGGCAATATAACTGGGACCACTCGGAAAGTGGCAGACACACATACTCATTAATTCTGAAAGCTCATTTCTCACTCATATGTAGCGACAGGGACTCCATGTTCTTTCTATCAGGCTATGGTAGCTTTCCATCATTTCTACACAGAATAGGCAAGAAAGATGATGACCTCTGTCAATGTGGTCAACGTGGAGACCCGACTCACTATCTTTTTGGTAAGTGTCGCTACATGAAACATAAATTCCCACAAGACACAAGTAAAACCTTCCTACAAAACATAATGGAAATCCTCAAAGACAATACTAAACTTAAAAAACTATATGAAAACTATAACATTCTAAACGAAAAATACTCATTTATCAGATACAAATATCTAACTTAAATAAACTTAAAATAAATAATTACATCTCAAATTTAATAAATACCTGTGATCAAGACTGCACTATCAATAACAAATTGTAAATATTAACCGATAAACTGTAAATAATTAATCAACTCATCTCAAAACTGTAAATATTATATTTATACTCAAGAATAATGCAAATGTAACTTCAAGTAATAATCAAATCAACTAATATATATTAACCCCTTATAATGCCCACCCTCTTGCCAACTGGCAAAAGTATGTCAAATAAGATCTTCCATAAAAAGAAGAAACTCAGACAATATGCCATGTGGATGTGGCATTAAATAATGCGATTATCTTGCCACTGGGCAATAGTATGTATAAAAGAAAAGAAGAAACTTGAACAATATGCCATGTGGCATTTCAACAACTTGTCTAAGTCCGAATGAGGACTTCAGAAATTGTAACCCTCAATGTAAAAAGCCAAAAATTTTTCTTTTCAATAAATTAGGGCCGGCTCTGCCTGGGGGTCTTTCGAAGGGCGTTCCCATGACTGGAGACGCTAGTAGTAGCTATTTTCCTACCTCAGGCTTTGGGGCTTGTCCCAACCATATGCCAAAAGCGGGTTCCTGAGGTGGGGGCTTTCAGTAACTTTCAGTTGGAACCGTCCACTTCGAAACTAACTTGTTTGCAGACGGAGCCGGCAGGGACTCTTTTTCTTTTTTTTTTTTTTTTTTTTGCTATAAGGGTTGGTTCTATGAAAAACTTGTCAGTATAAAAGTTTTCGATATTATTAAGGGGATTTATAATAAATTTAAGCGGATTTGATATCTTGTGAATTGACAAAGTTATGATTTTTTTTCTTCTAAAACCCCCCCTTTTTTCCCTCCTTTGGGGCCATTTTTAATTATGTCAAAAATCTGCCATACATAAATTTTCGGCCCTTTTCCTAGAAGTAATAATAACTGTAAACGAATTCGAGACTTATCATAATTAAGAAATTATGGGTTTTTTCTGTTTTCACAAAAAGCTCCCCCATCCCCCCCCTTGTTTCGATTTTGACCATTATCCCCTTGGGGACGGGCGACACGTATACGTGACGCATAAGTTGCTCGGAATCCTCGATTATTCCCACCAGTTACTTTTTATTGTAAAATTTGCCTTATTTAATGACAGCATTTTTGCGATTCAATTACTCGAAAATTTTTGTTTTGAAAAACCGGTGTTAAAAGATTAAAAATTCTGCAAATATCGCACGTAGCGAAGGGGTTAACGTACTTGACCGGGATTTTATGACCCTTGATTTTATGTATTAGTTTGGAAGAGATTTGTGCAGAATTATTGCAGTTATCGTGTCCATAAAAAAGTGACATAGATAGATAGATAGATTGATTGATAAAGTTTTGAACTGGGGCTGGTTTTGGGTTCTGGGAGTCATAATCGGCGTAGAACTTCAAATTTAAAAAAAAAAATCCAACTTAGGTGAGAATGTAATAGGTAGTATTTCTTACGAAACCTACCTAAATGTGTGCAGTTCTTTTCTCCATTAGAATTTGAACGCGTAGTAAAAGATAAAAAATTCAATTGTGATGAAAAGAACGAATTTATAAGGCCATAAATTTATTTTCTAAGGCCATAAAGATCTTTAATCAATAAATATTTTCATTTCCTTTGCATTTCTTTGCTTGTTTTACAGATTTTACATATTTGTAGTTAAAATATTCAATATTTTTAGAAACATTTAAAATGAAATAAAGAAGCACTTTATTATATTTTGCATCATTTTAATTTTTTCTATATGAAAAGTTGCTTTTATTTTATTTTGGAATACCAAGAAATGTTTTTTCAGAAAAGTTTACCTGACAAATGTTCATGGAAAATGTTGAGGTTTCACATAGATGATTTTAAATAATAAAATAAATAAAAAATAAAAGATTATTAACGCAAGTTTACATTTAAGAAAACTTTTAGTTATTGTTAGAAAACCAACCTATTATAATGGTCATATAGGTGTTTTTCTAGAAAACTTCTTTTGAATTGTGTTTTATTTAATATATTTTTAATTCTTTAATTTTTCCGGTTTAAGCGTGAAAAATAAAAAATGTGTTTGATTATCTGGGGATGTACTAGACCAGGGGTTCCCAAACTTTTTGACCGACGTACCACTAAATCGGAGTTCATACTTCCGTGTACCAACAAGTATCAAACGTAAAGCAAAACCTATTGAAAAAACTGTGAAAGTGGAGTTTCCACAATTTGTTCGATTTCAAATATCACCATTTTAAATAACTTTACTGTTTTAAAAACATATTTCCATGAAATAGAAGGAAACTTACAGATTTGGTACAAAAGAAGAGAAAAATTTCAATCGACAGACTTAAATAAATAATGAAATATGTTTTAAATAAAACTTCGACACTGAAATAACCAGGAAAAAAATGCTTTAATTTCTCTTATTTGTACAAGCTCCTCGTACTTTCACGGATTCAGACTTTACCTTCAGATAATACAACTTAAAAACCATGTTTAAAACAATTTTTCTGCTAATTAAAACTGTTTCATTGATAATTTTTAAATTAGGTCTTTTTTCCCCGTATAAATGTAAAAATTACATGTGTTTACTTCTGGAAAACTGGTTGTATCATAAGCGGATATGAGGATTTCAGAGAGTTTGCTATAACAAACATTTCTAGTAACAAAAAAGAAAAAAAACTGTTTACAGTCTCTCATTTTTATTCGAAAATTTCCGAAGTAAGAATTTTATGTCGTTTTTAATTTTGTAATACGATGCTGATGTTTCATTTTACGTACCAGCATTGCACTTGCGCGTACCAGTAGCCAAAGCTTTGCGTACCAGTACTGGTACGCGTACCACAGTTTGAGAACCCCTGTACTAGACAGTTTTCACTTCTATTAAGAGGGAAGTTTTGGGTTATTAAATAATTAACAAATTTGTTATTTTAACCCCCCCCCCTCCACACTTCTTTTTTAAGGTTTCGTTCGTCTGACGAAACCCTATTCGTCTCACTTCTCTGTCTGTCTGTGTATCTGTCTGCCCGTCACACCATTCGTACTCGGGGACTGTATGAGTTAGATACTTGAAATTTTGTGTATTTTCATCTGAAAGCTTCCGTCACACGAAAACTAATAAAATTTTAAATATGACGATAATTAGCGGAGATATTAATTAAAAACTCATTAAAAATTGCGCAGAAACTCAAAAAAATACATTCTTGCTTATACTCTTCGTCCAGACTACTAAGATATCTTCCATCACCGCGACCTCCAGGAAGGCTATCATTTTCACTCTCAATGTGATAAAAAAAACACAAACAAGTACAATTATTTCAGGCTCTATACAATTATTAAAACTATTGTATTTATCTATTTGAAATTTACACATCTATGCATAGATTTGAATGCTGAATACAAATATCCAATTTTTATAAAAATCGGACGGTAATAACAAAGATATTAATTACAAATCATTATTATTTTCAAGAGAAAAATGATTCCATTTTATACACGTATGCAGGTTGCAGACCATCGATAGCAGATGCGACGGTACTAAAATTTTAACCTCAGATAAAATTTCTTGTACTGGCAGATTTTAAGGTATATATAAATTTTTAAAACTATATGAGATACGGATTTTAAATTTGGTATTTATGATATCAAAATCACATGCCCATTGAGAATTTCCAAAAACCGAAAAAATCGACCTGTAACTTTTTGTATTTTGTAAAAAAATTTTGTTTATTTTACTTTCGGATGTGAAAGATAAAAATAAATAACTAAGCGATGCTGATGATAATTAGATACCTGGCTCACAAATTTTAACACATAATAAAATTTTTAAAAGTGTATAAGATAGGTATTCGAAAACTGGTATATATACGCAAAATCATATTCTATTTAAGAAATTCGAAAAATTGAAAAAAATCGACCGGCAAATTTTTATTTTATATAAAAAAAAAAAAAAAAAAAAAAAAAAAAGATATTTTTTATGTAAAATGAAATTTATTTGGATTTATTAATTAAAGGATAAAGAGTTTTGAAAGGAATATTAAACGAAATCCTTTATGCGATCTTCGATCACACATACCCATTTGTTCGAACTGCTTTTCTTTCTTTTTTTTTTCAAATAAATTGCTAAGTAACTGAAAATCGAATGAAAATGATGAAAATATATATTGACGATTGTAATGTAAGCCAATCTCTTTGCAGATTGAGAACGTTATACTTGGAATTGTTGTTTCCGTTTGAGTAACTTAAACAATAATTTAAGTTACTTAAACAATAATTTGAGTTATTTAAACAATCATTTAAGTTACTTAAACAATCTTTTAAGTTATCTTTTAAGTAAGCTTTCTATGAATCTCTTAACTTTTTCGAGTGGACTGGTAAATGTAAAAACAGCTGTCTCTGATATACAGCGTGTCCACGTATAACCTGACCGACCTTTATTTTCGCAACCGTTGGTCCTAGAGGCATACTTCCAATTACAAAAATGGTTTAAATAAGGTAAAGAATTACTTTCAAAGCGATTTGGGCCAAGAAAAGCAGTTATTAAAAAATTACGAAATTTAAATTTTTATACGGTCCCTCGGTCCTATTAGTGATATTTAGTAAAAATTTACTGTGGCACTAAAAAGTAAGACAAAAAAAGTCCCATTCGTCTAACATTAAAATTGACCGAGTTATGAAACTTTGAAATGCATGACTTATACCACTTTTTTGCATCTGAAAACAGATGATTTCGGCCTGGCTTTCAGGGGTCGTATATAGAGTACTTAAAGTTATTTCAAGGTATCTGCGCTTTGAAAGAAATCATACAACTATTACGATTGAGTTAACTTTTATTAATTAAGTTTCAGATTAGTTAAAATACTTGTATTTTAACATATGTTTTATTTTGAAAGGATTTGAGGCTATGATTTCTTTTAACAAAAATTATGTTATTTTCATAAGGTTTTATTTAACTTGCAACGATCGTCTTTCCAGTTTAAAATTTGTACTGGATCTTTAGGTTACTTTCAAGTGTCCGATCAAAGTTAAATTTTACATACTGACTTAAATCCGATGACAATGTAATATTATTATAATTTTCGACGCTTACCATCTTATACATACTTATATTAGAGGATAACACAAAAGAAATTGGATAGATCACCCTCAACAAGTTTAAGAAAGAATTTTAGATTAAATAACATAAACCTGCGATGGTTGTGTTTTTTAACTTTTATAATTACGTTTTATGTATTTTTTAACGCTGAATAAAAAAATTACCTTCACTTTTAACCATCATGTTAGGATTTTTCGAAAATCGTAAATTTCAAGGTTAAAAAATAGCAAAAAATCTGATACTATAAATTAGATGTAAGACTTTTTATTCAGTTTAATTTTATTTAATTCAATAATTTATTCAAATTTTTGGCTTATACTGGGTTTCTTACAGCTAAACAGTTCAGGGGTCTGATGAGGTTGGGAGAGGAGGGGGGATCAATTTGGACTTTGAGCTTTATATCTTTGAAATTTGCGATTTGAGAAAAATCCTGACGTGATGGTTTAAAATGAAGGTCATTTTCAGATTCTGCACTTAAAAATACATAAGAATCAATTTTTAACAATTTAAAAAACATGGCACAATCCAAAATTTGAAAGACAGTGTAATCTAACAGCATTTTAAAATCTGTATCATTTTGTAAAGAATTGAGGCTGTAGTTTTCATCCTTTTATTTAGCAAAAATTCTGTTATTTTTATCCTTTTATATGTTCAGTACAAATGGTATATTTTGCATTAATATGTTAGAATGAATATAGATTTCACATTTATATTAGATTGCCATGTTAATTTTGCTCTCAACTATTTTTTGATATATCTGACGATTATTTATATTTCTACTACATTTGTGAATGACCCCTATTTCGCAGCAAAAAATATACTCCACCTTTAAACTGCTATTACTCGGTCAATTTTAATGCTAGATGAATGGGACTTTTTTTGTCTTACTTGTTAGTGTCACAGTAAATTTTTACTAAATATCACTAATAGGACCGGGGGACCGTATAAAAATTTAAATTTCGTTATTTTTTAATAACTGTTTTTCTTGACCCAAATTGCTTTGAAAGTAATTCTTTACCTTATTTAAACCATTTTTGTAATTGGAAGTATGCCTCTAGGACCAACGGTTGCAAAAATAAAGGTCGGTCAGGTTATACGTGGACACGCTGTATAACGTTTCCAACACATGTAAAATATTTGATTTCAAGTTTTGGAAAATCGTTATTGGTGCGATAGTATTTCGTAACGTGCATGCTTTATAATGTACAAGCAACCCACTCCGGCTTCGCACGGGTGCCATGGTGTTTCAAAGATACCTCTCAATACATTTATCTGTGAAGTTCAAACTTAACATATTTTTTAATTTACTCAGATAAAACATTACAGATTACATTTGATTTTTTTTTATTATTATTCTATCAAGTAAAAACACTGTCGACGTCATACATAAACATTCAACTGGAAATGCAAAAATCGTCTGTAAATGAAAGTTAAAATTTACGATACATATAAAAAATATTTCTTTAAAAAAATCGTCTGCGGCGACTTTCACAGTAATCCAATATATCATAAAGCAAAAGGCTCTAAAAATACATTTTTTCTTATCCATGCGCCAAATATAGGCAACAAAGTGATAAATTGCCAAATATTGTTTCAATGGCCGCCTTTGACATTGAACATTTCTTTTAAGCTGTACAAGCATTCCTTTCGTATGTAAATTAACTTTCTTCGTTTTATAATTATTTCTCATTAAAACTTTCTTTCTTTGTATTTTAAGTAAAATCGGTAATAGATTTTTTATTTTATTTTTCGAAGTGTTTGTACTTTTTTTATACCGGGTGGTTATAAAATAAGTATCTCTATTTGGCGCTGTCTGTAGCTTGAAGGAATAACCCGAATGAAGCAAAATCGGTGTACTTACTATTCGAGAAGGGGGGAAGAATAATAGAACAATAAAAAAAATAATTGCAATAATTTCCGACAGATGGCGCTTTTGAGTGTGAAATGTAATGTGTAATATTGTGTACTGTGGAGGTGTCTCAAACCTCAATGACTTTACCGCATATCACAACATGTGCGAAACATCACTCCTGATGCGTTACATTCCTCAGATGAGTACGTCGTGCATCGCCTGGATTGAGTCCTCCAGCACAATGGTCATTTGGAACTTGAACAGGATTGGCACCGCCATGCGAAAGCATAACCACATTCACTGTGACGTTTTCCAATAAATTACGTGTGTCATCCGGTTTGATGTCTTAATTCTTTGTTCTTGTATTACACATTACATTTCACACTCAGTAGCGCCATCTGTCGGTGATTATTGCAATTATTTTTTTATTGTTTCATTCTTCTTCCCCCTTCTCGAATAGCATGTGTACCGATTTTGGTTTCATTCGGGTTATTCCTTCGAGCTACAGACAGCTCCAAATAGAGATACTTATATTATAACCACCCTGTAGATCTAACTGACATAGCTGTTTCTCAAAAACCGTTAACCAAAGGATAGCATAATGTACCGTCGCCAAGATGAAAAACATATTACCAATGGCAACCTTTTCGTCCAAAATAAGGATAAAATACCAAATTTTATTATCAAAACCCATGATTATATCGGTATATAATACAAAATGACTGCGGGAATTTGTCTTTCCGATGCTGCAAACTGCGGGTAGTTTTTGAAATTACCGCAGATATACACTTTTAGAGCTTCTTGCTTTATAATTGATATGAATTGATATAGCATGCATTAACGTTGAATTTATGAGTTTGATTTTGTGTGGAATAACTGATACATCAGAGTGCGTACGGTTTTTGTGGCTACTCTTTATTTGTAGCTTAGTGCCTAACTACTGTTTTATGAAAGTACTGTGTGGTCGAGTTAGTTTTGAGATTTTGCGCGCAAAAAATCCCTCCGTTGATGAATTCGCTTGCACTTAATACAATGTAAATAGTTCAGCATTTGTTTCCTCTAATATTTCAAAACTAAATTAAAACTTCATTAATAAATAAATAAAATAATAAAATATTATAAATAAAACACAAACTTAAAAGACATGTAATCGAACTATGCGCTTAAACTACTGAAATTGTCGTAATTGAACTTCCAAAAAAATAATAATAATTATGTTACACATTAATTTATTAGATCATAATCTAAAAAAATAATTAAAAAAAAATAATGAAAATACAAATATATACAAGAAAATAAAATATTTTTAATCAAAACATAATTATGTTATTAACTTTTTACACAAATTTAATTTCAACAAAAGCTTCTTTTTCAGCCGTTATCAGCAAATAAACAGAGCGTTCCCTTGACCTTCTGAAACTGATTAATTAGTGCATTAAAGCTGTTTTTATAGAATAACAATAAACCTGAAAATATAGACATTCTAAAAATAATTGCAACAAATGGCAAGATTTTATTCAACAACAAAAAAACTATGCCAATACTTAAAGCATTCATCACATTATTATTTAACTCACAAATAATAATTTTAAAAAACATATATTTATGGGTAATGCATTAATATTTTGAAATTTTAATGGATTGATTTCGTTAAAAAATCATATACATTAATTAGTATATAGAAATGTTGATGAATTGTGATCGGAGAAATGCATTTTATAAAAATAAATAAATGATTTTTATTTATATTATTAATGAAACTTATGGAAATATTTTTTATGGATGTTATTTGGTCATGGAAGTTATAAAATTTTTAAATATGAAGTAAAATGTTAATACTTTTTTAAATGGTGTGAAAATAAAACAGGAAAAATTTATTAGTTTTAATGCATAAGTAACTGGCAGATGATATACAGCAAGACATTGTCAAATTGTTACTTGCTTAAGAGGTTATCCTGAATTTCACGTCTGTTTCTTTCAGTCCCAGTTAAGGAGATAGATAAATAGTGCTACAAAATCCTAATTATCCGTCATTCGAAAAATATGAGAACCCGTTAAAACGTCACTGCACTGCAATGAAAAGACTAATGTTTCTTAATCTGCGAAAATATAATATACCCATGTACGAAAATATACGATAATCTCTTCCGGGTTACCCTCTATAAAACAAAGTTTTTTCTGCTGCCACTGATTTTTGAAACATTTCCGAGTACTTTTTACAGTGTATTAATGAGTTTTCTCAAACCGGATGCTTCTTAATCTAAGAAAATATAATAAACCCATGTACGAAAATATACGATATCTTCCGAGTTGCCCTCTATAAAACAAGGTTCCTTCTGCTGCTACTGATTTTCGAATCATTTCCTAGTACTTTTTACAGTGTCTATTAATCAGTTTTCTCAAAGTTTCTTAATCTACCAAAATATAACATACCCATGAACGAAAATATACGATAATCTCTTCCGAGTTACCCTCTATAAAACAAATCTTTTTGCTGCAGTTTTCTCAAACTGGATGTTTCTTAATCTACGAAAATATATTATACCCATGTACGAAAATATAAAACAATCTCTTCCGAGTTACCCTCTGTAAAACAAAGTTTCTTTTGCTGCCAGTGATTTTCTGAATCATTTCCGAGTACTTTTTTACAGTGTATTAATCATTTTTCTCAAACTGGAATATTGGTTTCTGGGGCGCAATCAATTCCGAATTAAACATTTTCAGTTGTGTAAATGAATTTATACGTGCTAGAGCTGCAAAATAATATTAATTTTAATGTTAATGTTAATGATGTTAATTTATCATGTTCAGGGCTTTACAGATTTGATAATATCGTCTAGCCAGTAAAAAATTCCATAATAATAATGTTAATTTTAGTGTTAATGTTTTTAGTTTATCATGTTTGTCTGTAAAACATGTTTATAAGACATGAAAATGTTTACTTGAGAATTGATAGCATCCAAAAATCTTATACTCCGGGTTGACGAAACTGATTACTATACTATAAATATAAAAACTACTAGGAAAAGTTTGAGAAAACCAGTGGCAAGAAAGAAAACTGTGTTTTTATAAATGCTTCTTTAAAAGCCTGATAATACTAAGCTCATCCAGACAATAAGTACCGTTTGGATATTAAACAAGAACAAAAAATCATGCATCAAGCATAGATTACGAAACACTTTCCAACACAGCCAGAAAACTGTAACGAAACTTCAACGTTAAATAAGGTGAAATAAGATATGTAAAAAAAACAGTTTAGAAAACATATAACACATTGAAAAATACAGTTTTCGAAATTACCTTCTGGTGTCAAAAAAGTAGTCGAATTATTTTGTGCAGCTCTGTATATGATCAATAGATGTGGATATATAGTATGATAAAAGTTAGTTCAGTTAGAATATTCACATTTAGCAATTTTCGCCAATCGATGGAAATGCACTCGAAATCTTTTGTACAGCCCTGTATATTATCTGAAGACTTTCGTACACACCACCTATAAAGCTAAAAGGCAACTTAAAACTCACTCGCAGCAATTACCAAACGTAAACGATAATCTATCTTTTTAGCGCAGCCCTGTATATGAATTTATTTATATTCCACAAACTTCTATTCGTGTACTAAATATAGTTCAGCTTAAAAATGCGTAAACACAATTAAAAACTACCCTTAAGCAATTCACTCTCATAGTCTGTAATACTTATGAATTCCCTTGTGTTGCCCTGTATATGATGAACCGAATTTATAAAAACCCACGTGCTATGAAAAAAAAGATTGTTAAACTTAAAAACGCAAACCAAAGTTGAAAACGCACTTATCACACATAGACTGTAAATATCGCACATGTACTGTAACCAATATCTTTTGTGTGTCCCTATAAATAAACGCAATGCACACAAGAGAACAATTTATAGTACACCTCAGTAATTCATATAATTTTCATTATGTTTGAAATAGTGAAATATCACTAAATTACACTGCAGACGATTTTTCCCCATAAGACGATGTGTAACATAGTTCTTTTGTTTTACCCTGTAAATGAATAATAAATGCCCCATATTCTACAAAAAGCATGTTTTAATGCGCTTCATAATTATATATCAATTTCATTATGTTTTAAATGACGTAGTGTGATCAAAATGAACTTGAAACGATTATTCCCCATAGACCGTAATGTAACGGAAAACTTTTGACTGTCCCTGTTAATAAACTATAAGTGCTACACACTTCAGTTGAAATAGGGAACATGCTATAGATAATGACAATAACATATAAACATTTCAGAGCAATCCGAGCATATTTACAGCAGTTAGAGCACGGACAGACGGCCATACGGCCAGACGGCAGACAAACCGAAGTCATAAACACTTTCCAACTAGGTTGGAAAATGTTAAAAAGATTACAAATTTGTTTCCATTTGTATTCCATTACAGATAAATCTACACACCTTAAACTACTTTTTATCATATTCACCATGCGAATTAAGGCCTATGTCATATCTTGGCACTAATTGCAACATACCCGCTTAGTAGAATTCAGCCAACCTGCGACCTGAACCAGTTAAGGACGTTTACTTTGATCTCTCATTACTTGCAAAGTGCTGGCTGGCAAGAAATTGCTTGAGATGCGAAAACAAATGGAAGTTGGGTGGAGCTAGGTCCAATTATTCGGTGGTCAATGATGGTCATCCACTGCGCTCCTCTTCGTGGATATTTTCCATTCTTTCGTTAAACATCCTAATCCACTTTCACACTTCCGTAGTTATGAATTGAGACAACATGGACATGGTGTCAACATGGACATACTCAAAAATGATTATAATTAGTTGAAACTCATTTTTGAGACATAGAACTACTCAAAAATGAGCACATAGAAGTCAGTTCATACTCATTTTTGAAGCATATACATACGTCAATATGCGCACATGATGTTTTATTCTTGAGTGTGTGCATGTTTTCAGAAATAAGTATCTACATGTTTCAAACTTGAGTAATTTTGATTCGGAGCCTATGCGACATACTCAGATTTGAGTATTTTTTGCTCAGTTTTGAAAATGTCGTTTTTAGAGTGCTGGATAAGAGAGAAGGAAATACGTATCTTGGTCTATGGATTCGCGTTTTAAGCGAGATTTTTGGCCTCAAGGGACAGAATCTCTATCCCGTATTAATGGAGACATCGTGATAACGGTTCGTGTATTAAACGTGATATTTTTACATTAGTCTAATAGCAATGTCCAAGTGACCGGAAAAAATCCGCTAGCTAAGCATGTGCATTTTTTCAGAAATGAAGCGGATTATTGGGACAATAATCCGCTACACTCATCGCTTTCTCTCTGTAAGTTTCTCTTATCTGACGATAAATTTCACAAGGTCAAGCATTTTTCGCATTCAAAAACTTGATAATATCTCTTATTTCACAGCTGACTGGCCAATTGATTGTTTTAAACATGATTACCGACAAACAATGATTTCAAACTTTCACGTAATCAAATAAAATGGCTAGGCTAATACGTTCTCGAGTTGAAGGATGTAACTACGCATGCCAGACCTTCGTTCTGTCAGGTGCGCGGGAGATATGCACAAACGGTACTTACTTTCTGGATGAGCTTTGTTTAATGGTATGTGGAGTTTCTAAAGATAAAGAACTGTTTTCGGAATCGTGGATACTCCAAAGAGTTTATTGCATATTTTCATTCGTGGCTAGATTATATTTCCGTAGATTAAGAAATATATCATTTATTTTACAGCGTATCGACTTACGATTATGCTTTAATGCTCTACGACGATATCTATAAAACAAGTAATATAAAAAAAAATTTAAGTCAATTCCTACTTTTTAATCATAAATATGTGAAATAAACCCGTGCAGCATTAATATCCCACGTTATCTTTATTGAACATTATTTTATAATCATCGTTGCGGTATTTTATTTCTGTGGCATCACTCATTTGAGATAAATCTTTCATTTCATTTATGAAAACAATGGGAGGAATTTTTTTTATCCCATTTAAAACTAAATTTAATTAATGAATTAATATTTGAAAAAACTGTATAAACATAAAGTGTCATCCACTACAAGTTTAAAAAAATTTATTTGAACTTGAGTGGATGAATAGAAAATATTTTATTAACGATTGAAAATTTGAACAAGATATATATAGAGGGAGTGTGAGCTAATAGTAGGAATTTAATAATGATAGTAGAAACAAAAATTTGTGACGTGGAAAAGAAAAGAAGATAATAATACAGCCGGACTCAGTTAAGACGTTCAAGGTTAATACGCGATCTTGCTTACCAAGCGGATTTTTTTCCGTTCACTTGGACATCGCTATTAGACTAATGTAAAAATATCACGTTTAAAACACGAACTGTTATCACGTTGTCTCCATTAATACGGGATAGAGATTCTGTGCCTTGAGGCAAAAAATCTCGCTTAAAACGCGAATCCATAGACCAAAATACGGATTTCCTTGTTTCTTTTTCAGTGTTTCCAGTTTCCTTTTTGCCATGCTAACAATATTTTTTTTTACACAAAGACAAATAAGAATAGTTTTATTCAAATTTTAATTGCTTAATAGGCGTACAGCCAATATAGTGAAAAAGTACCCAAGCCGGGACTCGAACCCGGGTTATCAGTGTAGCGCATTAACGTTCTACCAACTGAACCACTTGGGAACGATACTCAGCCTGATCGATGGATGATCCTTATCGATGCTGGATTTACTTTGATTTCGTGTTTGCCCCAGGGTTGGCGGCTCACGGAAAATATTCCATATTGTGCTGCGTTTGGAGCCTTACCAACATGTTACAGTGAGAAAAGTTCCAGGCTCGGTATCGTTCCCAAGTGGTTCAGTTGGTAGAACGTCAGTGAGCTACACTGATGACCTGGGTTCGAGTCCCGGCTTGGGTACTTTTTCACTATGTTGGCTATACGCCTATTAAGCAATTAAAATTTGAATATTATGAATGCAAGGCGTGTGAAATTTTCTACGGAAAAATTTCCAAAGTATTAAGAATAGTTTTTTTCTAATTATATTAAAAATTAAGGGCTGATTATAAGGGTGCTCATTATTACAGGTACTAAATAGGATTTCAATAACTGGGTTGTTCTGCTTCTGAAGATTTAAAAAATTTTGTGTTAAAAAAATTTAGCTAGCAGTAAAATTATTTTTATTGCTTTGGCTTTGGTTGTAACGTATATTAAATGTCAATAAAGTCATACTTAAATCCATATTTATTTTCAGTTATTATTCCAGTCGGCCCTATAAAAACAAACAATGCGTTAAACTTGGATCAAGTTAAATTGTAATCTAAATCTGCTGAAAAGACACAATTTTCGACCGTAAACATATAAATGAAAGCTCTAAAGTTTATTTAGACAGTTCGATGTATAAATAAGCTCATGTCCTACATCATTATACAAATCACATTTCATACGCGATCCCGCTTTAAACACGACTTTTTTTCCAGTCCCTTGAAACGCATCATCTTAACCGGATTCGACTTTATATATAAAAGAACGGCGACGAATTGAAGTGAAGCATCTAATATCCGAATTAAAAGACACTGCAAATGCATTATGTATCTAATGCGTTTTCGAGTGCGTTCGTAATTATATAAATATGTAGTACCCATAGTCGTCGTCTGATCCGTCCGTCTGTCCGTCCGTCAGCATATAACAGCGTAAAAACTACCCAGCCGAATGGCGTGAAATTTAATATATATAGTTGTTGCAGAATTTTGTCGAGTCATATGAAATATTATTAAAATCGAATCAAAACTTGCCATGATAGGTAATGATTCTAGGTTGCCATAGTGATTACGTCCTGTTTAAGATAGAGTATTATTATTTCCGTATTACTGAATTTAAAAACCGAATTTGTATATTAAAACTGCTTACTTACAACAGGGCTGCGTGCTCCTCCGGGTGTTCCGGAATCAATCCGGTCCTTCGGGACGCGGAGGGATGACCTGGAGCCCGGCAGAAGACGCGGTGGCGTACGGATTCCATTTTCAGGAGTTTGGGACAAAGCGGGGTCTCAGAGGGAGCGGTAACCGACGTAAGTCCACTTCCGGGAGGACTGGGCTGCCGGCCGTCGCCGGTACGCTCGGACAATCCTAAGTGCAGCCTGGGGATCCTGAACCGGGCACGAAATCGAGCGGCCTGGAACTCATCCTTTCTCAGCGTACGGCACTCCAGGGGATAGACAAGATGAGTGCTTCTCTTGTCCGTTCCCAGGGCCCTCGGCGGGGGGCGCCGGAGACAGCTGTTGTTGAGATATGGAGCCATGGGTGGGAGCCACATGGTTAAGGTTCTGGAAAGCTGGTGTTCGTGTCTAGTGAAAGTGAGCTAGCGGACGCGGGCGGTTACGCAGGTCTGGCCGGACCACCGGGACGAAACTATCGCACTACCTGTTTCGATCCCTTCACTTTTCGCTTTCAAACTAACGTTCTCCCGGCCCTACGGCTCTGGCGGCCTAGTCACCCGACAGCGTGACGGGGGTCGGACCCTCTTCCTATTTTTTTAATCTATCTGTGTTTTACTAACCTAGTTTTTAGTGTGTGTTGTCCATTCCCGACTAGAGAGACATGAGATCACTCGTGTGAGTTGTTCTCGATCTCGAATTGGGATAAATCAAATCATGAGAGGGAGCCCTTGACTAGTCGCTGGGCCCTGGTTGCTCCTGTGAGCTTTCCAGACAAGTTCGGCGTCGAGGATGTCACGGACTGTCGCTCATGAACCGAGCCTGTCCGGCCATTGTCGTACTCATGAAAGGGGTTACGATCGCGCCGATTCAGGCATCCAGAAAGTATGAAGGGGGCAATGTCCAGTAATGGATAGGTGCCGCGTTTTTTTTAAACACCCGCAGTCGTCTTACTTATAACAATCATATAATCTACCGACTTTTCTTTTTTTTGGATAGATGTTTTGGATAAGATGTTTGGATAAATAGATATTAAATGAAAAAAAAAAGTCCAAATAAAGTTGCCATAGTGACTACGTCCTATTTAAGATGGAGTCCTGTTATTTCAGTATTACTGAACTTAAAAACCGAATTTGTATACTAAAATTGTTTAATTATAGCAATGCTATAATCTACCGACAGTGTTTTGGTTAGGTGTTTACGGAGAAATAGATATTAAATGGAAAAGAGTCTAAATATGGATTTCAAGTTCTGAAATTTGCAAAACTAGGCTTAAGTTTCCCAATTGGAATTTTCAGTAAATGTCAACAAAAGATAAAATTTTGCAAACTTAAATTGCACTTATTTTATTATGGAAAATAATCATACCATAATAACAGACGATATAATTAACTTTTTTAGTGAAATAATAACGACGATTTTTTTCATTGTCTTGTATCGGATATTTGCGCATAGTGTAATTTTAATGTAACAGAATTGTAATTAATTGTTTGTAAAAGTGTATTGAAACTTCATTTCATAGAATAAAATTAATATCTATAATATCAAAATCTGCACATAAAATAAATTTTGCATTCATGCATTTTTGCATAAGAGTACAACAGCCATTGCACCAAGATCTGAATATTTATAAAACTAGTTATAGTACAAACGCACCTCATTTGTGACGTTTGACAAACAATTTTCAACTTGTTAATTTTATCAGATGTAAGAAAGAAATGTTTGAAACCGTGATTCTAGATATGAATAAAATAAATTTTACTTACGTACAACAGGCAATAATAACAGTGTATTCAGATTCGCTTACCTGAAATTCGAAAATATATTTTAGATTTATGAAGTAATAAAAAATATTTTTAAAAAAACGCTGTATTAAACAACGGTGTTTACGAGGTATGAATTTTCAGAAAATAACTTTACTATTTCAACTGAGTTAAAAAGTGCCCAGGCCAGGATTTGAACCAAGGATCTCTTTGCTTAAGCTGCCAATGCTCTGCCAAATGAGCTATCCTGGACGAATCTGGTGAACCTAATTCATCCTGCTGACCTTATTGATCATGTCACCTAGTCTGATATCGGAATCAGCTGAACACAATAAATCATAGGTAATGGAACTCCAATAAACGCTGGAAACCTCATTACACTTGAATAATTTTTAGCATAATTATTCTAATTGGTGTAATTTTTCAACTGAGTTCAAAAGTGTCCAGGACAGGATTCGAACCAGGGATCTCTTTGCTTAAGCTGCCAAGATATCGAATTCTCTGCCAACTGAGCTATCCTGGAAAAATCTGCCGAAAACAATTCACCCATAGATTATTGTTGATTATAACATCTGGTCTGTTATCCGAATCGATTTAATCAGTTGAGCTGTTTTAGATAACAGACCAGATGCCATGACTTGGTCAATTAGGTACACAGATTTGTCCACGATAGCTCAATTTGCAGAACAATGGCAGCTTAATCCAAAAGGTCCCTGGGTCGAATCCTGGCCTGAACATTTTTTACTCCGTTTGAAAATTACAACTCATATGAAATACTTTGTAATGGGAATTTCTCGGTTTTTTTTTTCTTTTTTTTTTGTCTTTAACCTTTCACTGGTCTTACAGACTACGACCCTTTTAACACCTATCTGCACCTATCGTTCGCCAATTCACGCCCCCTACGAGTTGGCTTCCCAACATCCTCACACACCCAACACTTCTATCAAAGATTAAAAATGGTCACTTTTTTTTCCCCATGACCTATGCAACTTAACACACTAGAGGCCAGGAGTAACCCTTTTATAACATTGAGTGGTGCTGCCCTGAGTCGCAATTTGAGCTTGCTCAAAACGCGAAATCTAGAATAATGATCACTAAGACTCAAGCAGTACAAGTGCCAAAGTGCCTCGTTTGACGTCATTGTGAACTGAATCCCCCACCAACTTCACTGCCCAGTGTCGTGTGGGAAATCGGTTTTCCGGCAGCGAGGGATATATTTGTATATTTCTTATTTTTATGCCATTCAAAGCCACTCTGCTCCATGTCGCGTGTGGGTTCTCTACAGGCAAGGCTTGAACACTGTATTTATTTTTTTAATGTACCCTAATAAAGGAATCCGGGAGTTACATTATGCTCTACGGATTTGGTTCTTCGTCTGAGCAGTTCCTTAAGCTATCAAATCAAATCAAACTTAGGACACGCTTAGGACACGGACGTTCTTATCACGCTTAGGACAGTAAACATGATTTTTCCGAAACTTTACACCCAGAAATACCATAAAACAAAATTCAATTTTTCATTCTGATATTTAAAATCGCTCTTTTAACATATCTCTTATTATTTCCGTGTACATATATATATATATATTGCATTTTCATTTTTAATAGCGTAACTACTGTCTGTAGAAAATGCGCCACGCGCCCGCTCGTAAAAATAATTTAAGTGCGAACGCTTAAAGGTTAATGGGGTTTTTTTTCATTAAGTACATAGTAAAAGGGAACTACCTCTATTATAAAGTAATGTTAAAGAACATTAATAAGTTTCCATATTAAGCTCATAAAAATATAATATAACGAATATTATAATAAGTAAAGTTATTCATTTGCACCGTCAATCCCTGCTTTAAACGTCACCCTCATCTGATTCCAAAGGGTGACGGCTTAACGAGGTTTCATTATATTATTCTTCATTTTTTTTTTACTTTTATAATATATGAAAATATTTTTTCCCGAAATGAATAAAAGTATGCGTGAATAAAAAAAAAACTTTTAAAAGCATTTGTAGATATTTCCAAATTATTTTTCATATAATTACATTTGTTATTATTATTGTTGTTGTTGTTATAGTTTTATATAATACATGTTATTCCCAGGTTATTTCTTTCACTTTTAATATGTATCACATAAATTATAATTCAAAACTTTCGCATACACAAGTTTATGCTTTGTGTAAAGTTATAAATAAAATGTGAAGAAATTTGAAGAATCGGCATAAAATAAAGAAAAATGTTTATAATAAATTAAAAATATGCAACTTAAAACTTTTTAATCAATTAAAACTGTACTATATTAGTAATAAATTTCACCATCATTGTATGAACACCAATAATAACAGAAGCACAATTTTATTTATTAAAAAATAAATACTTTATATTTATCATAAAATCATTATTAATTTTTATTTCACTTACTTAAAGAAAATAAAAGTGTTTTTAGTTATATTAAATGAATTTCTTTAAAAGCTGCAACTAATTAATGGCCAATTAATATTAATTTTAATAAAATAATAATAATAATAATAACAACAATAATAATAAAATTAATAAAAATGTTAAGAATTTAATCAAAGAACAAAATATCATTCATCAAAAAGTAAGTGAATGGATAAAAATGATCTGAATTTAATTGTTTTATTTCCAAAACTAGAATCAATCACACAATTTTAATTGCATTACATGAATAAAAAAAAATAATAATTTGCAATTAAGGAAATGCCTTGCATAAAGTTAGAAAAAATTAATTATTAAAGTAGCACATAAAAATATTTTCCTTAATGACATCCATTAAAATTAAGTAAATTACGAATGTTCATAAATTAAATTAAAGAATTCGATAAATAATGTAATCGTTCCAAAATTGATGGGGAAAATAAAACGTTTCCAAAAAAAAAAAAAAAATAGTCAAAATCTGCGTCGATTGATTTTAATATGTGAGTAATCTAACATGTTACTAGGAATTCATATTTTGCCTGCAATCTAAAAAAAAAAAGAAAAATGCTTCTTAATGTAAGAAAATATAATATCACCACGAACGAAAATATACAATAACCTCTTCCGAGTTACCCACAATTCTAAAAAGCGTTTTTTAGTGTTAGAAGCGTCAGAAACTGATATATTTTCGAGATTTAAAGAAGCATTTATAAAAACAAAGTTGGTTTTGCTGACACTGATTTAATAAATAATTTAATCGTTCCAAAATTGATGTAAAAAGTAAAACGTTTCCAAAAAAAAAAAAAAAAAAAAAAAAAAAAAAAAGTCAAAATCTGTATCGATTGATTTTAATATGTGAGTAATCTAACATGTTATTAGGAATTCATATTTTGCCTGCAATCTAAAAAAAAGAAAAATGCTTCTTAATGTAAGAAAATATAATATCACCACGAACGAAAATAAACAATAACCTCTTTCGAGTTACCCACAATTCTTAAAAGCGTTTTTTAGTGTTTGAAACGTCAGAAACTGTTATATTTTCGAGATTTAAAGAAGCATTTATAAAAACAAAGTTCCTTTTACTGACACTGATTTTCCAGAATTGTTTCCGAGTAGTTTTTAAAGTGTATTAATCAGTTTTCTCAACCTGTCATATAGATTTTTCGGACGCTATCAATTCTTAAGCAAGCATTTGTCATCTTCAACAAAAATGTTTTACAGACAAACGTGATAAATTACAAAAAATTAACATAAACATAAAAAATATATATTATTTTGTTACTCTTGCCTGTTCTCTTGCATTCAATTAAGCAGTTGAAAATGTTTATTTGAGAATTGATAGTATCTTAAAAACCGATATTCTGGTTTTAGAAAACTCATTAACACACTATAAAAACACTCGGTATTTATTAGGCTGTATCAAACGCATTTTCGTTTTTTGAATGTTTTTATACCAAAACATTCACATCCCTATTGTTGAACATAAAGTGTTATTTAAGAGTATACATATTCCTCTATATTCTACAATCATACAGGCATACAATCATACAATCATCTTTCATTTTTAGGTCACATAAAGAGTGATACAAATGCTGAGATTTTATGCATCTTAAATCATACAATTATACAATCATCTTTCCTTTTTAGGTCACATAAAGAGTGGTACAAATGCTGAGATATTATGCATAGTAAGGCATGATTTTAAACTAGGCCTTAAAACCAATAAAGCTGTCCTCAAAACTCGTGCATTTGGAGACCAGGACAAGAGTAGTGTCCAAACAGTTCAAATAAAATCCAAACATTTTAAGGTATCCCGCACACCTTCGGAGCGGATTTTTTCATTTTTTTCAAATTTTCTTTTTATACTAATTTTTTCTAATGACATTTAAGTTAAAACTTTGGAAAATATACAAACATTTTAGAAATAATACAGCTATAATCTTTTAACAGTGAAAAATAGTAAAAATTATTTGAAAAATTGACATTTGTGCAAAACATGATAACTCAAAATCAAATCAATGCATTCACATTTTGTAAATTGCATAATAAAGAGAATAACTTTCTCTAGGACATAGACTAGCCTCATGATAATAGCATCGCTATCTCAGACGCTATGGCACTTTAAGTACTAATCTAATGAAAAATTTTTAACATTTCTTTCAACTTTTTAACTTATACCAGCGTAAATATAAAACTAATTAATATATCATCATGATAGCAGTCTATTCCCTCAATAAACATTTGTAAAATAAGTAAAAATAATTTCAAGGCATTTCATGCATAATTTTTTGCTATAGGATGTTTTGCGTTCAGTAAAAATCTGAAAATTTTCATTTTGAGAAAAAGCTAAAAATAACTTTTAAAGGCGGTTCTTGCTATAAAAATAATTCTTCTTTTTTAAAGTTTTAATTATATACTCCATGTATTTTCTTGAACATATAATTCAATTTAAATGCTAAATCTTGAAAAAGAAGGATGTAAACCTACATTTCAGCTTACTTCCGGTTCGCAGAACGATATTTTCTGTTATAAAATTTTTCAGCAAGCTGTAATAGATGTAACTTTAAACGGCTATAACTCGGGTTCAAATTCAGATACAGACACAATTAAAGCAGAATTCGATAGATAAAAGATCGGATTTTAATATTATTCTAAAAAGGAAAAATTTATATTCATATCGAAAATGATATTTCAAAGGTGTGCCGATACCTTAAAAAAAGGGAACCCAGCCTTGAAATCAAACCCAGAAGCGACAGGTGAATTTTGACCAGTTGGGGAGAAAAAAGAGGAGAATCCTATCTCCACAATCAATTTTGATGCTAAAAATTAACAAAACTACATATTCAAACATTAATAATTGATGAGCACAGCTTTATTGTTTTTAAGGATTAGTTTAAAATCATGCCTTAAGGATGCATAAAATCTCAACATTTGTATCACTCTTTATGTGACCTAAAAATGAAAGAAAGAAGCCTTGAATGATTATAGAATTTAGAGGGACATGTATATTCTTAAATAACATTCTATGTTCAACAATAGGGGTGAGAAAATGCCTAAATGCTTTGTATGAAAGCAGTCAAAAAACCAAGATACTTTTGATACAGCCTTATATTATCTTAGCATGTATCACATATGACACAGAAAGGTTAAACAACACTGATAAAAAATGTTTGTTTTAAAATGTTTTCCTAGAGTTTGTAAATTATTTTGCAATTTTTCGTACTTTGCCATATGTTTCATTAGTCTACGTTGACCGCGGACAAGCCCATTTCCTTAAATAATTATTTCCTGTTATTATTTAAATACGCATTAACTCTGAATAATACAATATCTTTTAAGACAAACAGTTACATTAATAATGCTACTTAATTATTTTCATAAAGTAAATTATTTTTAATTATTTTTTAAAGAAACACATAAAATATTTTTTTAATACATCTAATAAAATCGAGTAAATTACGAAAGTTCATAAATTAAATTACAGAATCTGATGATAAATAATTCCAAAAAATGACACAAAAATAAAAAACATTGAAAAAAATTTAAATTCTTTAATAGATTGGTTTTAATATGTGAATCATATGGCATGCTAATGGGAAATAATATTTTTGCTGTAGATAGCACAATAATGCATTAAATAATTTGTATTAGTATAATTTTATACAGTTCATTACTCTAGATGTGCAACAAGGCTCACAACGTAAAAATGTATAACACGCAGGATATCTTCAGCGTTTATTGTCTGTTCATAAATGATACAAAATGTATCATAAACGAATGTATCACAAATGACACGAAAATGTATAATAAATCAAATGTAATTTTGTATTAAAAAGGTATTCAATTACCAATGTCTGCATATTCAATATTTATTCCTCATATTACCGAATTTTACTCTCAGACATTATTTAAAAATATGGTAAAATTTTCACAAAAAACAGTTTACCATCACTAAAAAAATGTTAAAAAGTTCCACATAACCACCATTACACAAAAACGTTTTCACTCCAGCCGAAGCATCATCAGTTGTAATTCTCAAGCATCCCTCCCCTCCCTCGGCAATGCTGGACTGCTGTTGGAAAAGATGTTCGAAGAAGAATGGAAAATGAAAGGTAAACAGTGAAAGTAAAGTGAATTCTTCAATCCCCAGTGAGATAAATAGCGAAAAGAGAGATGCTTGAGAATTATAACTGATGATGCTCTGGCAGGCGTGAAAACGTTTTTGAGTAATAGTGACGGTTTTATGTGAAACTTATTAACATTTGTGAAATGTTTTTTTGTAAATCCTTTACCATATTTTTTTAATAATGTCTGAATATAAAAACTGGTAATATGAGGAATAAATATTGTGATTTTGTATCATAAATTACACAAAATACAGTGACGGCTTAAACAACAATGATAAAAATTATTTGTTTTTAAATGCTTTCCTAGAGTTTGTAAATTATTTTGCAATTTTTGAGGCTTTGCCATATATTTCATTGTGCTAAGCAGCCAAGTTCATTTCCTTAAATATTTTTTTCTGTTATTGTTTGAATACCCATTAACTGTAAATAACACAATATGTCACAAGACAAACAGTTAAACTATAAATTTATTTATGTATTTATATTATCAGTTACAGAAGTAAGGGTCTCTGCTCCCTTCACCACCACCGTACTTTTTTTGTCTGTCTGTCGGTATCTCTACCTATCTATTATCTATTCGTATGTCTGCCTACTTGTATCTCTATCTGTATGTCTGGCTTTCTCTTTATCTATCTGTCTGTCTGTTTGTCTCTTTATCTCTCTGTCAGCCTGTCGGTCATTAATTCATTCGTTGGCATTCATTCATTCATTGACATCCATTCATTCAAAATTATATTATAAACCGCGAATTTAAGCGTTTTATAAATTCGATTCATATATTCGAATTCATATATTAACCGTTTCATACCATAGTTGCACAAATTCGTTTCATTAGGATTTCATGTATATTCAGTAGATAAATAAGCATACACATAGTATACAAAAAACTTTTATTGTGACAAAAATTAATTCTGCATTATTTTCTAGACGTGTTATCTTATAAACATATTTCAAGTTAATGATAACTAGCATAAAATTATTTCTTTCAGAAATATCATTAACCTTAAAGGTAATTATTAGGTTAACTTTTTTAATCGTAGCAGAAAATTTAATATCATGAGCAATAACATTTTTTGTTGCCTAGAAATGTGTTTTGCATAGTTAGCTGTATTAACACACATTAGTGATAACATAAAAGTCATATCTTATTATGTTTTCCGGCCCAATTTCTTTTTCTTCAGCGCCTATTATGCTTTAGAAGAATAACAATTTCATTTTTATTTTTAAAAAATATATATTTATCCTTAATTGAGAAAATTTTGTTATGTTGTTAATTTTCTTCACATTTGACTTTAAATCATTTAAGATTTAACAGATTTTTATGTTCTATTTTAAGAAAAAATCATGTCAAAAATCATTAACGAAATCTCCTCCCCCACCCCCCTCGTCTTTTTTAGGGTTTCGTTCGTCTGACGAAATCCTATTCGTTTCACTCCTCTGTCTGTCTGTCTGGCCGTCACAGAGTTCGTACTCGGAAACTGTATAGAGACTTGAGATTTTGGGTATTTATAGCTGAATACCTCTTGTCACATGACAAATAATAAAATGTTGAAAAAGTTTCTTTAAATTAATATAAAATTAATATTAAAATAAATTTATATTGTTTAAATTAAATGAATTAATTTAATGACATCCATCATGTTTGTGAATTTTTTAGATATTAAAACAGAATCTTAATTTCAGTCTTTTTCGCGAAGGCTAGATGGCTCAGTGGTAGAGCGTTTTCCTCATAATCCAAATGTTCCGGGTTGTATTCTGGACGACAGAAGTCGAAATTTTCAATTTTTACATTTCATCGTCTGATGGATTTAATTAATAGAACTTTTGTTTAATACTAATATGTGTATTTTTAAGTAAAATTTAAAAGCAACCAAAATTTAACGTAAAGTACCTCTAAGCATGATGTTTAAGAATAACCTTCCTATTTTAGACGAGTAGCAAATTTCAGCTCTTATTTGCTCTCATTGCTCCACTCTCGCAATTAGATCGCACTATAGAACACGCTTCGTACTTACTGTCTGTTAAACTATGACCACCATGTATTTCCCGACTTTCATTTGAAATTTATTACACAGCTTAGATAGTATGCATTTGGTACACTCTCAAAAAATCCGTGAATGTATCACAAATGACACGAAAATGTATAATAAATCAAATGTAATTTTGTATTAAAAAGGTATTCAATTACCAATGTCTGCATATTCAATATTTATTCCTCATATTACCGAATTTTACTCTCAGACATTTAAAAATATGGTAAAATTTTCACAAAAAACAGTTCACCATCACTAAAAAAGTGTTAAAAAGTTCCACATAAGCACCATTACACAAAAACGTTTTCACTCCAGTCGAAGCATCATCAGTTGTAATTCTCAAGCATCCCTCCCCTCCCTCGGCAATGCTGGACTGCTGTTGGAAAAGATGTTAAAAGAAGAATGGAAAATGAAAGGTAAACAGTGAAAGCAAAGTGAATTCTTCAATGTTAAATGAAAAAACAATGACAATTAAACAATTTTTTCCGTTGCCTTTTTTCGTTAAAACATGAAAATTTCCGCTTTGATTTGCTTCTTTTCAAGCAAAATACGGAAAACTCACCAATCTAACATAAAATATACGAGAAATTCTCCAATCTAAGTCTGCAATTTCTTCAAACCACAGGAGTATACCGGCAACTGTGCTGCGTGTTACTTATCAGTATTAGAAACGGAATTTTTACGTATGTTTTTTTTTTCCTTCAAAACACGGAAAATTAAAGAAACGAAGCTCAAATTTCCCTGAAATTCCCCAGTCATAAGACAGAAATTTCTTTAAATAACAGAAAAATCTCTTCGAATCACAGGGGTGTTACGGCAACTTGCTGTCTGTATTTTTTACGTTTTTTGACGAAATTTATTTTCAGAGTGTACTTAAAAAAGTCTTTGCGAAAATTTGCGGTTTTAAAATAGAAAGTTTATTCGAGTTAATCTACAATCTAAAAGAAATTGTTTTCTTTTATTTTCTTGTATTTTATTCCTTTCGTTCTAAGGTCTTCAAATATTTGAGTACTGTTTTGATGGTATTTATATATCATCGTGCTGGAACATAAATTGAATAGCAATAACGAAAATTTGGATATATTGGCAAACTACCTACTTAACTTATATGGTTTCTCTTAAGAGCTTGTAAGTGAAATAAATCAAATATTTCCGCATTCAAGTCTCAAAACAAATACAGATCGATTGTAGCATTTTGAAAATATTATACTCTAAATCATATACTTGAATATAATTTTATATTATTTGTATAAACTAAATAATAATGTTATAGTTTTTGTTTTAATATAATAATTCATATTATAGAATGTATTATTGTATAAGTAACAATATAAATATATTAAATAAATAAATCCTAAACACCAAATGATGCCGTATGAAAGTTTTAAATGCATAAGAATGCATCCAAAATCAACATTCTACACTCTAAAACCAACATTTTCAAAACTGTGCAAAAAAATACTTAAATCTGAGCATGTCGCATAGTCAAAATGGCTCCGAATCAAAATTACTCAATTTAAAACATGTATATACTCATTTCTGAAAGCATGCGCACACTCAAGAATAAAACATCATGTGCTCACATTTGAGTATGTACATGTTTCAAAAATGAGTATGAACGGAATTCTGTGTACTCATTTTTGAGTATTTCCATGTTTTAAAAATGAGTTTGAACTCATTCTAATCATTTTTGAGTATATCCATGTTTTAAAAATGACTATGAACTGACTTCTATGTGCTTAGTTTTGAGTATATACATGTTTCAATATTCTGAGTATTTCTGGTATTTCAGAATTGAAAGCATTAGGTCGTCATATTTAAAACAAAAAGTTTCATAACAAATTGAAAACATCGATTTACTTAGATTTGAAAGTGTCATTTTTCTCAGTGTAGGAAAAGGCTTGCCTTCCATTTAATATTTGACTGATGTTATACAGCAAGGTATACACAGTAAAAAAAAATGATTCATAGAACGAACGAAAATATACAATCACCTCTTCCGAGCTACCCGTGTTTCTGAAAAGCGTTCTTTAACTTTAGAAACCTACGAAACCAATTTATTTTTTAGATTTGAAGACGCATTTATAAAAACTTAGTTTCTTTGGTTGACACTGATATGCGAAAGCATTTCAAATTAGAGTTTGTAGTGTATTAATGAATTTTCGCAAAACGGAATATCGATATTTTGGGATACTATTAATTCCCAACTAAACATTTTCAGCTGTTAATTGAAGTTATACATGCAAGAGTAAAAAAATAATATTAATTTTAATGCTAACGTTAACGCTGTGTTATCATGTTACCATTAACTGAATGTATACATTCAAGATTAACGAAATAATACAAATGTTAATGTTATTGTTAATGCTGTTCATTTGTAAAACATTTTTCATCAACATGAAAATGTTTACTTGAGAATTGATAGTATACGAAAACCTATATTCCGGGTTGAAAAAAAAACTGATTAATACAATCGTAAAAACTACTTGGTAACGTCTACGAAAATCAGTGGTAGCCAAAAAAACACTTGGTTTTTACAAATGCTTTTACTTACCCATCATACGTAATATAGGGTAAGTCTTGAGATCCTTTTAAAAGTCCAAAAAAAATTTGATGGATTTACACGTTTCAGATGCTGGAGATTCCGAAAAATATATTTTTAGAAAAAAAAAATTGCCGTCAGACTGTCTGTGTGTGTGTGTGTGTAAACGC
Organism: Maratus michaelseni; assembly: GCA_963931845.1. Lineage (NCBI taxonomy): Eukaryota > Metazoa > Arthropoda > Arachnida > Araneae > Salticidae > Maratus > Maratus michaelseni. Next base: position 129,329,775 of record OZ007598.1, on the reverse strand, counting down.
TCTATCTCCAAATTGAGATAGAGACTTGAAATTTGGTATGTACTTAGTACGTAATAATGAGAAAAAGCTTTTTGAATTTCAATAACCTCGATTATTCGGAACTAATTTTTCGGACTCTCGAAATATTCGGTCTGATAAAAGGTATATAAAAATTTTCGAAATTGTTTATTTTAAGAAGTGAATATAAAAGACAATAAAAAAACATAAATTTTGCATAAAAAAGGAAGATAAATGATAGGATAATTAGTTGCCGAGATATTTGTAATCCTATTTCCACACTCTTCGATTTTTCATGACGCATTATTTCATTCAAATTTCAATTCAAAGATATATTTTAATTGAAAATGAGATGCTTAATTCGACTCAGTAAACTGTTAGTTAAAATTAGTTATCAAACATTTAGGTGGTTAAAGTTGATTATCATTTTTGGAGTTATAAGGACGTTTCTTTTACGAATTGCAATTCATTTTATAAATAGTTTTCACATGTTTTATTTTCATATTTTATATTATGCATATCCATGATGGGTAAGTTTTCCGGTGACCCCCAACAACTAGTTTAACTATATCGAAAATATATCGGTTTCTGAGGTTTCTAAAAATAAAAAACGCTTTTCGGAATAAGTGGGGGGAGGGGGTTACGTCGGAAGATGTTATTGTATATTTCCGTTGGTTGTTATATTATATATTTCTAGATTAAGAAATATCTTTTTTTTTCTGTCTTTTTGTATTCAAAGGTTCAGAATATATTTTATCAGTTTACTTAGTAAAAAATACATTATCCGAGAGAAAATGGGTAATATTTTTAAAACATTTTATTCATACATTAAAATAATATAATAATAGATAATAATAAGTATTAATGTAATAGTAAACATTAAATTGTGTGTTGTTGTTGTTCCCTTACTTATTTAAAAATATATGTTTACATTTCATCTTAAAATTAAACTACTAGCCGTTTAAAGGGTAATAACATATATTTATGAGCTTCATAATTGTTCTCATTTGCAAAAATTACGACGAAATTCTTTCACTGACTTGCAGATGTCTAATATTTATTTCATAGCCGATTACTTAACGCAAAATGCGGTGGATAATAACGGCTCGCAAATATTTAATGCCTTAGAACATTACTTACATACGGGATTGTTGAAATTAACGACATTAATTCTATCTAATTTCAGAATGAGGTTTTAAATCCTGTCTTTTCAGATATAAAATATTCATTTGGTACAAAATATGTCAATTGATACATGATAAATTTGTTGAATGGCGACCTGAATTTTTCGTGTCTATCGATGAATAGTTTCAAATATAATATTGAGAATGATGCATTTACAGCTGTTTATTTAGGAATGAATTTCAGCTGTATAGTTATATATAAAAGAGAATCGCCAGTGTTGCCAGTTTAGTAAATTTCTCAATATCAATTTTTCAAAATTGTAATATTCACCTTATTTCATAGCAGAACATTGCGATTAAAATAAGCAACGATTACTATACACAAATCCGTAACAGTTTTAGCACTGAAATGAATTTATTGGCTAATTGAATCTAATTAGACTATTGGAAACTAGTCGTTGGGGGCCACCGTAATACTTACCCATCATGGATATGCATAATGTAAAATATTAAAATAAAAAATGTGTAAACTACTTATAAAATGCATTGCAATTCAAATAAAATCGAGGCTTGATGACGTCACAAACTTTAAAGGGTCTATTACTGAATTGCTTGAAAGAAACATCCTTATAACTCCAAAAATAATAATCCTATTAACTAGCGGTTTATTGCGTCTAATTAAGCGTCAAATTTCCAATTAAAATATATTTTTGAAGTGAAATTTGGATGAAATACAGGGTCATGAAAAATCGAAGAGTGTGGTAAATAGGATTACAAATATCTCGGCAACTCATTATCCGATCGACTTCATACTTTATGCAAAATTTATGTTTTTTTTATTGTCTTTTATATTCATTTCTTAAAATAACCAATTTCGAAAATTTTTATATACCTTTTATCAGAACGAATATTTCGAGAGTCCAAAAAAAAATAGTTCCGGTTAATCGAGGTTATTGAAATGAAATAGGCTTATTCCCATTATTACATACTAAGTACATACCAAATTGCAAGTCTCTATCTCAATTTTTTTCGGGAGATAGAGCGTTTACAGACACACAGACACACAGACACACACACAGACACACAGACACACACACACAGACACACAGACGGACGGAAATTTTTTTTTCTAAAAATATGTTTTTCGGAATCTCCAGTGTCTGAAACGTGTAAATCCGTCAAAATTTTTTTTTCTATTTTCAAAACGATTACAAGACTTACCCTATACTACGTATGATGGGTAAGTAAAAAAGGAAATTCAATTGGGATTTTTCAAAAAATCATATGGGTATTCAGTGCGGATGTTTTTATATCAAAATGGCTGAAAACAAATTACAAGGAAGCGTACTTTTAAAAGTTAAATTTCATTGTTTTTAATATAGTAAATTAAAACAAATCACAAGCCATTAATAATTTGTGATGTAACTAGCATATTAAAAAACATATTGTAGGGAAATAGCCCGAACGTGGAAGAACTGCATCATAAGTATTGACAGCTAATTAAACAAGAACGAAAAATCATGCGTGAATCATAGATTATGTAACACTTTTCAACACTTCTAAAATACTTTCAAAAATCTTTACTTTTTAATAAAGTGAAAGATGTTGTCTAAATAAACAAGGTTATGGTTGAACCGGGCTGGGAAGCCTACCTTTCAGCTTAAGCTCAACTAGCCCCACCCAGCAGAGGTGTTTACTATTACAAAATTGCACAGGAGGCTGCCCACATTCGACCCTGCCTATTGCTAAATTTGTCTAAGTAAACAATTTGGAAAACTCATAACAAATTTGAAAGAACACAAATTAAGGAATTACCAACAATATTAAAAAATATATCCGAATTCTTTTGTGCAGCCGTGTATATGATCCATAGATTTGTGTATATACTACATAGTTCCAAAATCATAAACACTTTTCAATTATGTTGGAAAACGTTAAAAAATTGCTTTTACATTTTTCTTCTAAAGCTTCCAACCATGAACGATTAGGAAATCTTAGATATTTTATTCTGTACAATTTCTCAGGGCTCAGAGAATCAGGCGCAATATTCATTTCAGATACCCTAAGTAATAATTCCAAAAATATTAGAAATCTTTCAAAGAAATTTTAGAACGAATTTCCTATATAATCTACGAAGTGTGAAAATAAATTTTCTACCTTTAAAATAAATGTAATATGCAATTTTTATTGATATTCTCCTCATATAATACAAATATACGTAAAAAAAATAAACATTTTCTTACGATTTGTAGAAAAAAAAAAGACAAAAATCTCAGCATTCTTTTTAAGTCATTAAATTATATTAATGAGCTTAATAATTGTCCCCATTTTCCAAAAATTACGACGAAATTCTTTTACTAACGTGCAAATGTCTAATATTTATTTCATAGCGGTTACTTAAAAGTAGATAATAGCTACTGTTAATGCTCTTTTAATATCTAATGCGCTTGCAAGGAAGGTCATTTAACTCGAACTCTCAAATTGTTCTAGGAAAAGGTTCAGTGAGTTGTATACATATTAGGGTAAAACGTGTGAAAATAAATCAGATGCTAAATATTACTAGGAACGTAGTAAAAAATAACAAGAACGAAAAATCATGCGTCAAGCATAGATTATGTAACGCTTTCCAACGCTTCCAAAATAATTTTACAAATCATTACCGTTTAATAAGCTGAAAGATAACATCTAAGTAAACAATTTGGAAAACGCATAACATATTTAAAAACGTAATTTCAGGAATTTCCAACGCATACAATATTTGGAAAAATATCCGAACACTTTTATTCAGCCCTGTATAGGATCTATAGATTTGTATATATACTACATAGGATGCTAAATTTTAGTTTAGTTAGGAAACGCGTAGCACGGTTTAAAATTCTCCTTCTGGAGTTTCTGTCAATAAACGGAAATGTGTTCGCAACTTTTGTGCTGCCCTGTATAGGATCTACAGAATTTATACACACCAAGTAAAAGACAAAAAGTGAGTTAAATTTAAAATCGCGTTCAGCAACTTAAAATGCACTTCCAGGAATTATTGTTAACAGACAGTAGAGAATTCCTTTGTGTGTCCCTGTAAATGAACGATGATTCTGTACACACAATATTCTGTAGTAAGCCTCTAGTAATGCACCTTAGTGATATATATAAATTTCAATGCGTTTCAAACAGTGAAACATTATTTAATTAAACCGCAAACGATTTTTCTCCATGAACGTAATGTAACGGAATTATTTTGACTGTCCCTGTAAAGTAACTATAAGTGCTATGCACACCCTATTCCATATTAAGCTTCTTGTAATGCACCTTAGTGATATATATCAATTACAATGTGTTTGAAATTGTGTAACATCATTAAAATAAACCACAAATGATTTTTCCCCATAGACCGTAATATAACGGAATTCTTTTGAGTGTCCCTGTAAAAAAACTATAATAGCTACACACTTCAGTTGAAATAGGGAATATGCTATAGATAACGACAAAAACATATAAAAATTGCAGGGCAATCCGAGCATATTTACGGGATTTAGAGCACGGACAGACGGCCAGACGGCCAGACAAACCGAAGTCATAAACACTGTTCAACTATGTTGGAAAGTGTTAAAAACAAGTTGGAAATTGTATGTTAAATGAGACAAATGACTAGACAATGACTAGTTCGTACTATAACTAGTTTTATAAATTTTCAGATCTCGGTGCAGTAGCTGTTGCACTCTTATGCAAAAATGCATGAATACAAAATTTATTTTATTGTGTAGATTTTCATATTATAAATATTAATTTTATTTTATGAAATTAAGTTTCAATACACTTTTACAAACAGTTAATTACAATTCTGTTAAATTAAAATTATACTATGTGCAAATATCCAATACAACACGATGTAAAAAAAATCATCGTTATTGAAAAAATGAATTATATCGTCTGTTATTATGATCTACAAAAACAACTTTTCAAAAGTAGAAAAAGCCAAGCGTAAAAAAAAAAAAAGTTGTGGCTAAAAAATGGTGTGATATCAAATTTCCAAGCTATTATATTATTTATTTAACTTTTTTCCATTAAATAAGTTATCATATATGTAAGTCGAGTGCCTACGTATATGTTAATAGAAATCGTTTTCTCCTGTACTAAATACATCCTAACGAGTTTCTGAAAATGCAATTTTTTTTCAAATTATGCGTGATGGGCTTGGCGACCATCTTTGCATATTATTCACAAAATTCTAAACACTCAAATCCGTAGTTAAAATCCGAAGTTCAAAATTATTATTTAAGCAAATGTTTTAAGCGTTTAATTTATAGACTTGTATGCTCTGAAAATTGTGTCTTAAGATAATGATGACTTACCTTAAAGATTCATCTTATGATTTATTTTTTAGAGTAATTAATAATTTCAAACTAGTAAAAATCAATTTCTCAAAATATCAGTCTTATCTAATTTATCTGTCCGTAGTTAAAATCCGAAGTTCGAAATTGTTATAAACATATTACAGTGCAAACATATTACTCTTTTACTTTAGAAATTTGGATGCTTAGAAATATGGAAAAATGGCCGCCAAGCCCATCATGCATAATTTGAAAAAAATTGCATTTTCAGAAACTCGTTAGGATGTATTTAGTACAAGAGAAAACGATTTCTATTAACATATACGTAGGCACTCGACTTATATATATGATAGCTTATTTAATGGAAAAAAGTTAAATAAATAATATAAAAGCTTGGAAATTTGATATCACACCATTTTTTAGCCACAACTTTTTTTTTTTTTTTTTTTACGCTTGGCTTTTTCTACTTTTGAAAAGTTGTTTTTGTAGATATCATTTCTTTTTTTAAAAAATAAATTAAACATAATTTAAATAATCTAAACATGAAAAATAATTTAAAATTACATTTTACTTTCAGTCATTGTTTAAAGTGTTAACTAGAAATACCAGTAGATTTTTCAATTAAACTAAATACACTCTTAAAAACAACATACTAAATGTGGCTTGTTATAATACTTGTTATCCTCCGTTAAAAAATATCACTGACTTATCCATGAAATGAATAAAAATGGAATAAGTACATAGCGTGTCAGTGCTGCATTTGATATGAAACGTGATATCACGCTCTTTTATTATTAGCACTAGCTGGCTTCGCCCACTAGCGGGCCCTTAATTCACATCAGGGCCTCGAATCTTGTAAAACCTCGAATAAGATAAACCTCGAACCAAACGAACCTCCGACCAGGTTCCCCGCTGCCTTCGGCACCGGATAATCCCTTAATTTGCACATCGAATAGTATAAACCTCTAACCGAACGAACCTCCGACACGAGTCCCCACTACTTCGGCACCGTATAGCAGTCGTGCTGCGCACGCTCAAGTTCCATCTTCCACCGCCAGGTAGCACAATCTCTTCTATATGAACCTCGGGCACTGAAATCGTTAAGGCTATAGATGTCGAGTCGAATGAGCTATACCCCGTCGTGATCCAGCCCATTGAACCAGAGATAGGAAAGTGCCCCTGGTGGTGAAAAAATGAACTAAAATCAGAAAGCTCTATCGATGTCGAGTCGAATGAGCCATACCCAGTCGTGATCCGACCCATAGAAACAGAGATAGAAAAGCGCCCCCTGATGGTGAAAGCTAATCACGTTTAGGGGCAAAGTGGGGGGATGAACACCGGAGATGCATAATAGGATTAAGCGGTCACAGACCTTTCCAACGATGTATCACATGAGGGGTATGTGCAAAATTTAGAAATCTCCTCCCTCCCTGCATAGTATGATTAAGCGTTCACAGACCTGTCCAACGATATATCACATGAGTAGTGTCGGGGGGGGGCACAAAATGTGAGGGTGACACCTGTGATGCATAACAGGAATAAGTGGTCACAGCCCTTTGTAACGATATGTGACATGACGGATATCGTTAAAATTTAGAAAAGTGTCCCCCCCTTGTGTAGGCAAAACACGCTCCGCCCCTCCCTATAATTTTTGACGCGGCTTTATTTTTAAAATTTATGTTATGTATTATAAAATATCGTAAAGTTTCAAACAGATAGCCTTATTATACTTCCTAATTTTGTTCACGCCCCTTCCCATCTCCTCCCCGAAATGTGACGCGCCACTCTTTTTTATAATTTTTTTTTATCATGTCTTATAAACTATCTTAAAGTTTAAATCAGATCGTATTGGAATTTAATATATTTGCTGAAATTACTATTATATATAGAATAATATAGAAATAAACCCTCCTTTAGCTTGTAATTAAGATATACGAACAATTTTTAGAATTTCTGAAAGCTGATTTTTATTTATTTATTTATCTATTTATTTATTTTTTGTTTATTTATTTATTTATTTATTTTTGTGTTGCCCTGCGCATGTTTGGAATTTCTTAGCAATTTCTTAGATTTACATTATTTTATTCAATTAAACATTGTACTGTTACAATAAATTTAAATGGAAACTTCACTTCTAAAACAAAATAACACAGGCCTACAAAATTTAAATTTTTATCTGGGGTTTTCATGAATTTATGTAAATTGTAAGAAATCTGCTATGCTTATTTCAAAATAATATCCATTTTCATGTATCACGTCAGGATTTCTTTCAATTAAGAAACCAAGAATTTGGAATTTGAGAATATACAATTTACACAACATTCATTTAAAAATGTACAAAAAAAATCAGATAAATAAATAAAATCATATATACATATATAAATGTGTGTGCATGTTTTATAAGAAATTATATTCTAGTATATACAGTAAAATTACTTTTCTTTATCATCAAAAGAACGCTTGTATCCTTTAGATTTTGAAGCTGGTTTAGTGTCTCTTTTTAGCCCCCAGCAGTAATCTGCCAACATATTTACATTCCAGTGTCCTTGATAGCGTTTTTCCATGCATTTTATGTCCTGGTGAAATCTCTCACCTTGTTCTTCACTCATTTCACCAAGATTTTCAGGAAAACATTCAAGATAGGGGTGCAGAAAATGCATTTTTAAACTCATGTTACAACCTAGTTTTTGAAAGTTTTGAACCATTTTTTTCAATGATCGTTGCGTAGTTAGGATCTTTGTAACTTCCTAAACATTTCTGAGTAACGTGTTTGAAACTAACCCATGCATCTTTCTCGATTGATTTAATTTTTTCCTCAAAATTTTCGTCCTTCATTAACCATCTCATATCTGGGCCAACGAACACATCTTCTTTGATTTTACCTTCCGATAAATGTGGATAAACTTCATTTAAATATCGAAAACTATCCCCTGTTTTATCTAAGGTTTTTACGAATTGTTTCATTAAACCTAATTTAATGTGCAGGGGAGGCAAGAGGACTTCTTTTGGATCAACTAAGTTCTGCCGAATCACTTTTTTTTTATATCCTGGATTTATACAACCTCTTGATGCCATATTGCTATAAGAAACTGACAAAACAAACGTAAGATATAAATAAACGAACAAAATAAATGCATGTTCTCACTACAAATGCGCGGGAGAAAATTGCGCCTTCTCAGGCAAATATCAATACATAAAGTGGCGCCATCTATATTTATATTTCACATCCTTTAGTGCAGTATTGTATTTTCACATTTATTAATGTCACTTTACTAAGAAATTAATTTTTGTTTTTATTAAAAATGTATCTTATTTAATAAATATTACACATTGATTGTATTAAGAGGCACCCCCTTCTTTTTTGTTTTGTGAAAAAACTGTGGGTGTTAGAAAAAAAACTAATGTCATATTTGTGATCAGCTTGACTGATTTACTAAGAAAAAAGTGCCATTCTTCAAACCCCAGATTTGTGTTGAGCTGTGTAATTTAACAACTGGATTTCATTAATTTATAGGAAAATGACGTGAAAGGTATTCCTGCGAACGAAATGCCTGTCCTTTACCGTGCTTTTTTTTTTTTTTTTTTTTTTTTTTTTTTTAAAGAAATAAATGAATCACATTTAATTCATTTCAAAAATTTTGTTTACGTTTGGAAAGAAATTTTAAATGCCGATAAGTCTTAATGTATACATTTTAGAAGGTACATCTTCCCTTAAAAACTAATTTATTTTTAAAGATCTTTCTAAAAACGTAAATTATATATTAAAAATATTTTTTAAAGCATAAACACTACGTCTGATTACTTTATTTTACAATATTATAAGAACACGCATTTTATCAGACAATTAAATACACTAAACAAACATGAGTGAAAAGTTAACCGGGGGCAGGACTCGAACCTGGGACCTTGTGCATGCCGTGTTGACGCGCTGCGACAGAGCCAACCAGACCGATATCCTTGAGCGGCAATTCCTCATACTTATTCATGTTGGAAACAGTCATCTGCTACAATTTGCAGTCATATTTATTTGTCTGATAAAATGTGTGTTCTTATAATTATGAAGTTTTACTTTGTTTTAAATATCTTCAAAAGAAAATGGCTGATTTGCAGATGAAATTTGATGTGGTTATATTATAACCTGTAACTGATTTGTGCTATTTTAATACAGATGGTACATGGTCGTTGGCGGGTTTTATCTCTGTTTTGGCATAATTTTTTAATCGCCAAGTTAATTAACAGTGTTTTGCTAATTAAGAATAGAAAATAATTCTTTTTTACACTGAATTTTATAAAAGCACATAGATTACGTAATTACTTGTCCAAAAATGCAATCCTTTTTTTATTCTGCCCAATATTAAGGCCTGTAGCTTGTTTGAAAAAAAAAAAAAGTGATCATTTTAAGTAATTCGACGTTTTTTAAAAAAAGCTATATCTCTGTTTATAAATCACTTATGAAGATGAGTTTGGTCTTAAATTGAAGAAATTCTTCCTTAGATTCTTCTAGTTTTCGTTTTTTTTTTTTTTTTCTACGACGCTTGGTTTGTTTGATATCTGATATTTTAATCTGGCATGTTTTGTCGATTTAACATTGCGAAGTTGCTTTCTGTATATAAGCATTAGCGGTCTTTATTCCAGTTCTTGGCGTTGTTTGTGTGGCGTTTTTTTTTTAAGCTTGGCTTGGCAGAGCGACCGCCCTGCTTGATATGATTAATTTCCGTAATAAAATAAGTACATTTAAAGTTGGCAACATTTTATCTTTTGTTGACTTTTACTGAAAATTCCAATGGAAAACTTAAGCCTAGCTTTGGAAATTTCAGAACGTTAAATCCATATTTAGACTCTTTTTCGATTTAATATCTATTTCTCCGGAAACATCTATCCAAAAAACTGTCGGTAGATCATAGGATTTCTATAAATAAACAATTTTAGTACAAATTAGGTTTTTAAATTCAGTAATACGGAAATAATAGTACTCTATCATAAACAGGACGTAATCACCATGGCAACCTAGAATCATTACCTATACCTATCATGGGATTAATTACGTATGATAGGATTTATTAGAATGAAGAAAACTTTTATTAATATCTTTTTAGTTTTGATTCGATTTTCCTAAAATTTGAAATAACTCGAAAAAATTCTGCAGCGATAATATATATTAAATTTTTAACCACTCGGTTGGGTAGTTTTTGCGCCGTTATATGCGGACGGACGGACAAGACGACGACTATAGGCGCTACGTATTTATATAATTACGAACGCACCTAATAAAAAGAATGGGGTTTTCATTGCCAAATGTAACTCTATTGGCAGATAATTACAAAACTGTCGCCAACACTGAAGACAGTTTCAATAAGAACTAAAAATAAAATATACAAATTAACAGACAGTCAAATTTTTCACAGATGCATTATTGGTTTATGAGAATTAGTGAGTGAATTTAACTCATTTTTATTTGCTTTAAAAATAGCTAATTTGTATATATTACCGTTAATTTAATTTGATTTAGATAACACATCAACTTCATTTTCGCTTTCAATTTGTAAGCTCTTTATGGGTTACGTATTCTTGCGAGTTACATGATTCAAATGACTATTGTTTTAACAATTTTTGAATATTTATATAAGAAAGTCTTTACATTTGTGTTTGAGAATAGGTTTTTATGTAAAGTAAAAAAGGTTTAGCATTTATCCATTCAATGCAGTTCGAATCATTCATTAAAATTTGTTCCGAATAACTGAACGAATCATCATTATTTTTGCCAAACCCATATTTTGTGTGCGACATTCTCAAAGTGCAATCCAATGTGCACAATCATTTTTCCTCACCACCGTACATTAACCTGTGAAAATATTCATGTTTTGCAAGTTCACACACAAGCACACATCCTGAGTATTTTGAAAATCAAAATAAATAAATATCTAAAACAAATAACATACTATACTACTCTTTATATACTGTACCGGAGAGAAAATTGCAATACATATCTGTTTAAAATTTTTATTTATAACGATTTCTCTAGTGCCCCTCATATATTTGACACGTTTGATCCATAATTCACGTGTTTTGCAATTTTTAGGTGCGTTCGTAATTATATAAATACGTAGCACCTATTGTCGTCGCTTGGTCCGTCCGTCTGTCTGTCCGTCCGTCCGCATATAACAACGCAAAAACTACCCATCCGAATGGTTTGCAATTTAAAATATATTATCTTTGCAGAATTTTATCGAGACATTTCAACTTTTATTAAAATCGAATCAAAACTTTAGGAGATATTAACAAAAATATTTATTAAGAAATTTGATTTTTTTTTTTTTAATCGGAGCTTTTTTGTTATAGGAGCTTCCGAAAATTAATCGTCAAGCGACCAAGATACTTATTTTATTACAGAAATTAATCTGCAGACGATATAATTCATTTCACAGAATTAAAAATCAGAAAAGATCCGAATATTTATGTAACGTTATAGTACGAACGCACCTCATTTGTCACGTTTGACGTACAATTTCCAACTTGTTGAATTCAATTATGGTTTACTTCCATACAAATGGAATATTATATTTTATTATGTTGGGCAATAACATGTAAGTCCCCCCACGCCCAATATATATATAATTATATGGAATTGATGAACCATGTTATTTAAAGGATCATAAAACAAACAAACAAAAAACTTTTGCATTACATTTTAATTTTAAATATTTTTATACACAGCCTCTATAAATTGCAGGGTGTGTGTGTGTGTGTGGAGAGAGAAGTGGGGGGGGGGGCAGATGTCCCTCTTGATCCACTACACTTCTCTTTTGACACAATCCGGTTCCATTCTCTAATTGTACTTTATTATAATTTGACAAGTGTAATTTTAACATCTTCATATATGAAAACATTTATTCTAATCTAAAGAATATAAACAGTAACCAAACCAACCAACCTACCTGTTATTTAAAATATTACACTCTAAAATTTTGCAATCTTTCAAGTATTTTGCTCTCTTGTTACAGGGACCCGACTATAGTTGAGTGGTAAGTATTCCAGCTACTAATGTTGGCAGATTGTAATAGGCACAATTTTATTGCATATTTAAGTTAAGCATACCATAAAACATACAAAATAAAAAATTTCATCATTTCTAAGGATAAATTAGCGCACTATAAACTTATACAAACTGAATCAATCAGTTTTAAAGATAAACGACTGTTATTTAGACAGAGGGGTCATTCCATGGTAACTTACATTACATTTAGAATAATTTTCTTTAGTAATTTTCATAATATAACGCCAAAAAATATTTAAAATGTAATGTTGATATGATTTTTTAATTAAACCTATCTAAAGCAAAATTTGGATGAAAATTACCTACCTTTAGTGCTATTTTTTGAACACTGGCCATTATATTTATTATGGTAACTTACGTTCTTTTTTGTCAGAAACGTAAGTTACCATAGTAAATATAATTTTTAGCATTCAAAAAATAGTACTAAATTTAAGTAATTTTTATCCAAATTTAGCTTTGTTAGGTTTAATAAACAAATCATATAAATATTACATTTTGAATATTTTTTAGTGTTATATTACTAAAATTACTGAAGTCAATTATTCTAAATGTAATGTAAGTTACCATGGAATGACTCAGAACTTGAACAATATAGTATATATATTTATTTCATTAATTTCATTATTTTTATTTCATTATTCATTTTATTTCATTATTCATTTTATTTCATTATTATTTCATTATTCATTTTATTTCATTATTATTTCATTATTCATTTTATTTCATTATTCATTTTATTTCATTATTATTTCATTATTCATTTTATTTCATTATTATTTCATTATTCATTTTATTTCATTATTCATTTTATTTCATTATTCATTTTATTTCATTATTCATTTTATTTCATTATTATTTCATTATTCATTTTATTTCATTATTCATTTTATTTCATTATTCATTTTATTTCATTATTATTTCATTATTCATTTTATTTCATTATTATTTCATTATTCATTTTATTTCATTATTCATTTTATTTCATTATTATTTCATTATTCATTTTATTTCATTATTCATTTTATTTCATTATTATTTCATTATTCATTTTATTTCATTATTCATTTTATTTCATTATTCATTTTATTTCATTATTATTTCATTATTCATTTTATTTCATTATTATTTCAATATTCATTTTATTTCATTATTATTTCAATATTCATTTTATTTCAATATTCATTTTATTTCATTATTCATTTTATTTCATTATTCATTTTATTTCATTATTATTTCATTATTCATTTTATTTCATTATTCATTTTATTTCATTATTATTTCAATATTCATTTTATTTCAATATTCATTTTATTTCATTATTCATTTTATTTCATTATTCATTTTATTTCATTATTCATTTTATTTCATTATTATTTCATTATTCATTTTATTTCATTATTCATTTTATTTCATTATTATTTCATTATTCATTTTATTTCATTATTCATTTTATTTCATTATTATTTCATTATTCATTTTATTTCATTATTATTTCATTATTCATTTTATTTCATTATTATTTCATTATTCATTATTATTTCATTATTCATTTTATTTCATTATTCATTAGCTTTTATGATACTTTGTAAAATCCCAGACATGTCACGCGTTATTTCTGAAAAAAAAAAATCAACAATATTTTAAAAATTACTTAATATTATCAAGTCCATAGACGCAACAGCGGAGAGGAGCTCAACCCCGTTCCCCGAAATAAGTGGGAAAGAATGTATTCACATACATATATTTAAAAGAAAGATATTGTAATTGGGGAACTATAAGGCCAAAGAAAGAAAAACATTCTGATTAAGGATTTGAATTTTTTAAAACTCTTTTATTGCTTAATACCATTCGATTAGAAAATGGAGGACTTTCAGTGATTATGGTAAGCTGTGTTAGTGATTGAAAATGGCCAAACTAAAACAAAAATAATGTTTTTACTTATAATGAAAGGGAATGAAAATCTTTCAAACAAAACTATCACACAGGGAAATTGCAATCTTTCAATATTCTGTTCATTCATAATCAAATACATTTTATGTTTACATTATTTCAGTTTTTTGTTATTCTTATTTTGCTTCAAAGATTTTTAAAGGGGGGGCTGCAGACCCCTGTAATCGATTGCTCATGTCTCATAGTGCAAACAATCGACCATAATACACAAATCCGACGCTTTTCTGGCAATACAATAAGTGATAAGCTAAACCATAGCTTTCATCTACAAAAATGATATCGAAATTCTGTCCCAAAAATGCAGATTCCTATTTATTATACAGCAGTTACTTACTCCAGAACGCAGTAAATAAAGGCTTCACAGAAATATTAAAGTTCCCAAAATTATTTACAGACAAACAACTGTTTGAATTAACCAAATTACCTCTATTCATTTTGTATGGACGTTATTAATACTATCCTGTATCAAATATAATATTCCATGTGGGACAAAAGAGTCATTAAAGCCTTCATATCATTAGTTAAAGCATGTTGCATTTTCAGTTGACACCCATCACATGAATCTTTTTTGTTAATCAATAAGCAGCTTCGAATGTTAGATTGCAAATGTTACAATTATGACTGTTTATTTAGACATGAACTTGTTTGCTGAATGCATTTATATGGGAAGATTATTATATAAGGAATGACTATATCTGGATTTCCCGGTCACTTTATGTCAATTTTCATTATGTAGTATTAAAATATATAAGAAATTAGCAGAATAATTCAATACAAACGACATGTCTGTGTATTTTGAAGGGTGACTTTACTGACTCCTCTCTATATATATTATAATACGGATAATGGGTATAAGTAACATATTTTATAAAATTACATATACAGCCGTTCTCAATTAAAACGAGCAAGACAAATACGAGAGCAGGGATAAAAAGAGCAATCTGCATAATTAGAATGGTTCACCATTTAAACTGTATCCTAAACTTTCATCCTTTTTACTAGCTACAAAAAAAGAACCGTGGGTAATATGAGGAAAATGCCTGTTGAAAAATGTAAGGAAGATGAAAAATACGATAAAAATGTCCAAGACGAAGAAGATTTTTCATTTACAAATGAGTTAAGAAAGCAATCTTAATGTCTATCAAACCTTTCCCTTAGACGCAATGGAATTGTAAAGAAATTATGTATACTACTTATTTTATAGAAATTATTCACTCCAGAACGCAGTTAATAATAGCTTCACACAAATATTAAAGCCCCCAAAATTACTAACAAACAAGGAACTGTTTTAATTAACCAAATTACCTCTATTCAATTCATATAAAAGTTGTTAATACTATTCTTTATTAGATATAACATTGCATCTGGGACAAAAGGATAGTTCCATATCATTAATTAACACTTTCTGCATTTTCAGTTTACATCCCATCACATGAAGCTTTGACGTTAATCAATAAGCAACTTTGAATCTTAGATTGGAATTAATACAATTATGACTGTTTATTTATAAATGAGTTTGTTTTCTAAATGAATTTATCAGGGTTTTATAAAAGGAAGGAATATATTCGAAATTTTTGGGACAATTTGTTGTAATTTTCGTTGTTCGAAAAGTTTTTCCATAATTACAAATTTTATTCATATCTTCTATATATGAGATAGGCATATGTGAGACTGGTGTTAAAATGTTGGAAAACTAACCAAGAATTTTTTTTTTTTTTTTGCAGATTTTCGTAACGTGGCTGAAATGTAGCAGTATCAGAGCACAGAAAACAAGAAATGTTCACAAATCAGGAAAAAACTCATCGTGTCCTCTGGTATCACGAGACCCGGTCACTAAAGACAGTGTAGAGAAATGAGTGTATCAGATCTTGCAACTCAGCGACGACTAATAATCGCAGTCCTTCCATCGATCGCTATTATGATGTTGGTTAATGTATCTACAGAAATTGACTATCGACTAGATGTGTTACGTGCTTCCAAGCCAGTGTTTGATACAACCACATTACAGTAACCTGAAACAAAAAAACTTGCTTGGTTTTCCAACATTTTGGCACCAGTTTCACATGTCTATCTTATATATAGCGGATATGAATAAATTTTGTAATCAGGGAAAGACTTGTTAGACACCCGGTATATATCAAAGTATCATAATAATTCAAAACGAATGACATGTGTATGATGAATAATGAAG
Source organism: Maratus michaelseni (assembly GCA_963931845.1). Classification (NCBI taxonomy): domain Eukaryota; kingdom Metazoa; phylum Arthropoda; class Arachnida; order Araneae; family Salticidae; genus Maratus; species Maratus michaelseni. Next base: position 129,313,134 of record OZ007598.1, on the reverse strand, counting down.
GCTAACTTACTGACTCCACTCTCTATGTTATAATATAGATAATACGTATAAGTAACTTTCCTTTAGACGCCTTTGAATTGCAAGGAAATTTTGTACACTATTTATTTTATAGACATTATTCACTCCAGAACGCAGTAAATAATAGCTTCACACAAATATTAAAGTTCCCAAAATTTACTTACAAACAAGGAACTGTTTTAATTAACCAAATTAACTCTATTCAGTTCATATAAAAGTTGTTAATACTACACTTTATCAGATATAACATTCTTTCTGGGACAAAAAAATACCTCCATATCATTAATTAAAACTTTCTGCATTTTCAGTTGATATCCCATCACATGAAGCTTTGACGTTAATCAATAAGCAACTTTAAATCTTAGATTGGAAATAATACAATTATGACTGTTTATTTATGAATGAGATTCTTTTCTAAATGCCTTTATCTGGGTTTTATAAAAAGAAGGAATATATTTTCGGGAAATTGTATGTTAATTTTCGTTATGTAGTATTAAAATACAGGATGTCCGAAAAGTTTTTCCATAATTACAAATTTTATTCATATTTTCTACATATTATATGTCAAAATATTGGAAAACTAACAAAGTATTTTTTTGTAGGTTTCCGTAACGTGGCTGCAGTGTAGCAGTGTCAATGCAAAAGAAATAGGAAATGTTCGCAAATCAGGAAAAGGCTTATCGTGTCGTTTGATCACAAGACCCGGTCAACAAAGACAGTGTACAGAAATGAGTGTATCAGATCCTTCAAATCTGCGACGACTAATAATCGCAGTCATTACATCAATTCCTACTATGATGTTGGTCTGGACAGAAAATGATTATCGACTAGATGTGCTACGCGATTCTAAGTCAGTGCTTCACACAGCCACATTGCAGAAACCTGCAACAAAAAAACTTGGTTAGTTTTCCAACATTTTGGCACCAGTTTCACATGTCTATCTTATTGCCGAAACGTCAGTTGAGGCTCACTATGGAGACGCGAAAAGTTTTTGGTTTCCGTCTGTTTGTCTGTCTGTGTGTATGTCTGTTTGTCTGTCTGTTCCGCGATAACTGCCGTAAAAATGATCCGATTAGGTTGATTTTTGGTAGGTATGTTTATGAGGTACCCGGAATGAGCTCTATAGTTTTTGGTTACATTTGGTTCATTCGTTCAAAAATATAGAACATTTCTTTTCAGGTCATAATGCCTTCTTATGGGAATGCAGACGATTTTCACCTATAATTTTAAACTGAAATGAAAATCGCATATTTGAATAATGGATTTGAACGTAAAACTAGTAGTAAATCTACAGATCAGGAGCCTCAACGTCAGCCTGAAAGTCAATGTTTTTTAAACTCACTTTTCATAATATTTAATATCTTACAATCCGCAAATTAAATTATTTAAATTACTACATATATATTTATATGCATATAAAATAATTCGAAGGTTTCAGAACTTAAACGTTAAATTAAACACGGTTTATGCAATAATATTCTGACATTCTTATGAATTTCTTATTCTATTTTTTAAATTAAAAAAATACATTTCTTCAGGGGGTGGGGGGGGGGGGCTTTGCCCCGCTGAACCCTCCGTAATCTTATTAAATTTATATTCGTGATTTCCTATTATTTGTGTGAATGATTCTAGTATATCTTCCATTTCGTTCTGCACAGTGGTTTTATTACGATAAGCAAAAATTTTGAAAATAATTCCATGTTATCCTAATACCTAAATAGCAATATTTACCAATCACGAAACACTCGTATCTGATTGATACGTTGAATAATATCTCGTGTACAAAAGTAACTTATGGAAATGTAAACTGAATCTACTATATATTTCACTTATCTATTTCAGAAATCTAGTATTATTACAATTTTTGTTTCGGAAAAACAGTTTTGATGGTCATTGTACAATATTTATTTGACCTAAGTACATCCTGATCTAATTCGATGGCAATAGCATACTAAAATCTCCCCAAAATAGGCTTATTTGGAAACTTTTAAACCTATTGTGTAATCATTCATAATCGTGCCCACTGCCAATTCACTACATAGCAACCTTGATTTGGCGCTATAATGTATTTTTTGTGATAACTTTTTATGATCTCAGTTTCCAGTAATTGTGCTATTTCAGGCTGTATGGATGCGTTTTACTACGCTAATTTCTTTAAATTAACTATCTCGTTGTACGAGATATTACATTCTATTTTTAAAATAATACTAATTTTCAACCACGAAAAATCCACATATCTTCCAGAAAATTAATAATATCTCATATAAAAATGTTTCGGCTATCATTCTATAGTAGTTAAAAGGTAACTTGTACAAAATAAATTCTCATTTATTTCAATAAAATATTAAAATCACCCAATAATATTTTACTTTGCGAATAAAATATTGTAGCAAAATCGTCTGAGTTACTTGAATTTTATCATTTTGATATTCTTTGAAATATGGTTGCTAGGTTACGGTTAAATTGAAAAGGAAAATAAAAATGAATGCATTTTAATATTTGCAAAAAATGATAAAATAAAATGTATTATATTATTAGAACAGATGTATAAAATTGCACCAAAAATTATACACCTAATTTAAAAAATCTGACGAATGTATAAACAAAATTTCAAATTAATTTGAATAATTTAACACCTGACTTGATAAATTGTAGCCTTTATAACTTACCGTTTAAATACATTAATCAAATGTGACATTTTATTTTAAACGACTGAAAAATTTCAAATTCGTCTGAATTCCCATAGGAAAGCATTATGATCAAAAAAGAAATGTTCTATATTTTCCGAACGAATGAACCAAATGTAACTAAAAACTATACAGCTAATTCCGGGTATCTCACCAACATACCTACCAAAAATCAAACTAATCGGATCATTTTTACGGCAGTTATCGCGGAACAGACAGACAGACAGACAGACAGACAAACAGACAGAAACCAAAAACTTTTCGGGTCTCCACAGTGAACCTCAACTGACGTTTCGGCAACTAATGCTAAATTTTCGATATGGAGGTTTTAAATATATCTAATAGCTTTAAAAATTTGCTGATACATTCATTAGAATTTAGAAATTAATTGTTTAAATTATTGGAAAAAATTTTGCATCTGTTCGGGAAATATAAAATATTTTATTTTCCTATTTTGTACAAATTTTAAAATGCATTTCTTTTTACTTTGCTTTTTAATTTATCAGTTTCTTAGCAACCCTATTTCAAAAAATATAAAAATAATAAAATTCAAGTAACTCGCACTATTTTGATACAATATTTTATTATCAAAATAAATTATTTTTGTATTCTATTAACATAAATAAAGAATTTATTTTAATACAAGTTTATTTTTTTTATCTAAAAAGTTGCATGAATAAGAAGTTCATACGAATTTCAGAATACCATTGCATAAACCGTGTTTAATTTAAAGCTTCTAATTTCTGAAACCTCCGAAGTATTTTATATGCCAATAAATATGTATGTAGTATTAAAAAAAATTAAATTGTGGATTGTAAGATGCCAAATAATATAAAAAGTGTAATAACAATGATTTCTAGAGCTGACGTTGAGGCTCCTGATCTGCAGATTTACTAGTATAGAGCGGATATGAATAAATTTTGTAACCAGGGAAAGACCTTTTGGACATACAGTATATATCAAAGTATCATAATAATTCAAAGAAAATGACATGTGTATGATGAATTATGGAGGGTAATTTACTGACTAATCGCTCTATGTTATAATGCAGATAATGCGTATGACATGAGTAACATATTTTATTAAATTACAGATACATTGGTTTTCACTTAACCCTTTCAAGGGAAAAGTACTTATGTTGATAAAATATTGAAATGATTGAATGACACCAAGATTTCTATACAGATATATTTGAAAATAAATAAAAGCCTTTTTTCAAAACAAAATAAAAGCAAACTTTTATACCAAAATTTCGGAGTCATTGTGGCATTTGGGGATTAAAATTAGGTCGGATATATATATATATATATGTCCCACCACACTTCAAGGGGTTAAAATGAGCAAGACTAATACAAGACCATAGTTAAAACGAGTAATCTGTATGATGACAATGGTTCTTCATTTAAACTGTACTATGATTTTCTTCCGTTTTGCTAGCTACAAAAAAAAGAACCATAGGTAATATGAGGAAAATGTCTGTTGTAAAATACAGTTCGAAATATACAAGTCCGAAAATACGATAAAAACGACCAAGACGAAAAAGATTTTTCGTTTATAGAATAGTTAAGAAAAAAAAATCTTGATTTCCTTCGAAGGTTTCCTTTAGACGTCTTAGAATTGTACAGAAATTATGTATACTATTTATTTTATAGAAATTATTCACTCCAAAATGCAGTAAATAATAGATTCAAACATTAAAGTCCTCAAAATTACTTACAAACAAGGAACTGTTTGAATTAACCAAATTATCTCTATTCAATTCATATGGAAGTTGTTAATAATTTTCCTTATCTGATATAACATTCCATCTGGAACAAAATGATACCTCCATATCATTAGTTAAAACATGCTCCATTTTCAGTTGACAGCTATCACAGGAAATTTTGACGTTAATCAATAAGCAACTTTGAATCTTAGATTGGAATTGATACAATTATGACTATTTATTCAGGAAAGAACTTGTTTGCTAAGTGCTTTTATCTGGGTTTTTATAAAAGGAAGGAATAAATTCTGTATTTTTGGGACAATTTATGTTAATTTTCGTTATGTAGTATTAAAATATAGGGTGTCAAAAAGTATGTCCCTAATTAAAAACTTCGTTTATATCTATTGTATATCAGGTATACACGTGAAACTTGTGCCAAAATGTTGGAAAAATAACCAAGTATTTTCTTTGCAGGTTTCCGTAACGTGACTGCAGTGTAGCAGTGCACGGGAAACAGGAAATGTTCATAAATCAGGAAAAAGCTCATTGTGTCCTCTTGTATCACGAGATCCGGCCACTAAATACATTGTAGAGAAATGGTGTATGAGATCTTGCAAATCTGCAACAACTAATAATCGCAGTCATTACATCCATCCCTACAATAATGTTTATTAATGTATGGACAGAAATTGACTATCGACTACATGTGCTACGTGCTTCCAAGCCAGTGTTTTACACAGCCCCATTACAGCAACCTGCAACAAAAAACTTTGTTAGTTTTCCAACATTTTGGTACCAGTTTCACATGTCTATCTTATATAGAGCGGACATGAATAAATTTGTAATCAAGGAAAGACCTTTTGGACACCCAGTATATATCAAAGTATCATAATAATTCAAAACAAATGACATGTGTATGATGAATTATGAAGGGTAGCTTACTGACTCCACTCTCTATGTTATAATATAGATAATGCGTATAAGTAACATATTTTATAAAATTACATATACAGTCGTTCTCACTTAAAACGAGCAAGACCAATACGAGAGCAGGGTTATAAGAGCAATCTGCATGATGAGAATGGTTCACCATTTAAACTGTATTATGATTTTCATCCTTTTTACTAGCTACAAAAAAAACCGTGTGTAATATAAAGCAAATGTCTTACAGAAAATGCAAGGAAGATGGAAAATACGATGAAAACTTCCAAGACGAAAAAGATTTATCGTTTACAAATTAGATCAGAAAAAAACTTAATTTCTATCAAACATTTCTTTAAACGCCTTAGAATTGTAAAGAAATTATGTATACTACGTATTTATTTTATAGAAAGTATTTATTCCAGAATACAGTCCAACTTCACACAAATATTAAAATCCCCCAAATTACTTACACATAAGAAACTGCTTCAATTAATCAAATTATCTCTATTCAATTCATATAGGAGTTGTTAATAATATTCTTTATCAGATGTAACATACCATCTGGGACAAAATGATACCGCCATATCATTAGTTAAAACATGCTGCATTTTCAGTTGACATCCATCACATGAAACTTTGACGTTAATCAATAAGCAACTTTGAATCTTAGATTGGAATTGATAAAATTATGACTGTTTATTTAGGAATGAACTTGTTTGCTAAATGCATTTATCTGGGTTTTATAAAAGAAAATAGTATATTCTGAATTTTTGGGACAATTTATGTTAATTTTCGTTACATAGTATTAAAATACAGGGTGTCCGAAAAGTGTTTCCCTAATTACAATCTTTATTCATATCTATTGTATGTCAGATAGACATTTGAAACTGGTGTCAAAATTTTGGAAAACTAACCAAGTTTTTTTTTTGCAGGTTTCCGTAACGTGGCTTTAGTGTAGTAGTGTCAATGCACAGGAAACAGGAAATGTTCACAAATCAGAAAAAGCTCAGTGTGTACCCTGGTATCACAAGACCCCGGTCACCATATGAATTGAAGAGGAATCAGTGTATCAGATTTTTCAACTCTGCGACAACGGATAATTACCGTCGTTACATCGATGTCTAGCGTGATGTTGAATAATGTATGGACAGAAATGGTTTATCAACTAGATGTGCTGTCAGGTCATAATGAAGAGAGGAAAGTTTTACAACCAGATGAATCATATTCAAATAGTTGGTGCATTATTTCCAACAGAGTGAAAATTTACGATACTCCAACTATTTGAATATGGTTTATCTGGTTGTAAAACTTTCCTCTCTTCATTATGACCTAATAATATGATATACAGAAGTTTCCATGTTATATCATACTTTCATCACGTAAATGGTATAGTTATAGCTCGGATGAATGGAATGAATACTGTAGTTTTCAGCCATGTCCACCAAATAAGAGTGAATTATGGTTGTATTATAAGAATGAAATTATTTTAAATAGTTCGGAAACTTTATACTGATTTTCCGTGTATGGCATTAAGACATACGTGAACTTATTAGAATGACTCATAACAAACAGCATGTTTATATATTCCAAATCAAGACCTTCTTTCTACTTATATGTACAGGGTGGTCCATAATAAAATCAGCAAAGTTTTTTAATACCTTTTGCACCAATACTTTTACAAAATTAATATATATATATTTGGAATATATATATGAAAATAAAATGCAGAGTGTATAGTTTTTGTACAAATACAAAGTAGAAATAATACTAATTCGGAAAATAATTTTTGAGGTACTATTCCGTTAGACGACCACCTTTTCACAATAAGCCCAGGTGTTTTCGGCCAAGTTAACTAAGACGCCAGGCGTAAATATTAGAAAACATACGTTCGTACGCTAACTACAAAATTGATTGGTAAGCCAATGATATATGTATAATTTACTGAAATAAATAACGGTTTTATTAAATACAAAATACAATGAAAAATTCCCTAACAATAAAAATAAGGTTTCATTACACAACCGTAATAAATTAGACAGTTTTATTTAGCATTTACGAAGATATCTGCTTTGGTCTGATTGTGCTTTTTTACAATTGTCACCATATCAAATTAGTTACAAATTACGTTTCAGAGAATTTTCGCTAAACTCTGCTAAAGTAAGCTCTTGACATCAGAAATAAATAAATCAAAGATCAGTTAATAACGGAATACAGGGGTCTTGAAATCCAGTTTTCTGTATATAGTAAGTCTTTTTCATTGTTTGCCGCTCCTGTTTGGTGCATTAGTATCAATAATCAAGATGCATTCACTCTTTGCAATTTCCAAGAAGTCTGACACCACTATAATTTGACACCACTACATACTTTTATTAGAAAATTTCTGTTTATTTAATATGGAAAATTTGTAACCGGCTTGTTTAATCGGAGAATTTGTAATATTTTCCTGTAGGCAAAAACTTTTATTACAAAAATGTGGTAGACCAATATGCGCCATGAAGAATACATATTTTTCTGAAAAAATATCACAGTATTAATAATACATTTGTCTTGGTAGAACTTACTCGCAGAGCATTCTTCATTTAGCGGATGCCGAATTAAGCAAGCGGGATTAAATCTTTTTTTATATATGAACTCATAGAAAAACCAAACACCAAACGAAAAAATATTTTCTACATGGGTTTAATAATTGGGTTCAACATGAAACAAACCACTTTTGGCACCTTGGCGCAAAATTACGAGTGGTGTTTGTCTGACGAAGACATACAAATTTTTCTTTTGTTTGTTGTTATTTGAGAATTTGCTGTAGTGTTTTTCGAACTTTTCGTTTAGCTTCCAATAAAAGAGATTTTTTAACGAAAAGAATAAAATCGTCTGTATTATTTTAAAGTTTCTTATTAAAAAGTTCTATGGACATGCAATAACTAGCTTTTATTTTGTATTTATCTTTTTTTATAATGCTATTCAAAATTTCGATGTTTGACCAAACTTAGAAAAATTCGCTCCATCACGATTAACTATTGACTACCGAGCCTTTATTGAATTGTATTATAATATGCGTGTTCAATCACTATCTGAAATTTGTGTGACATATGACTCAACACAGAGCCCGATCACCGGCAGGACAAACTAGTAATTTAATGGTAATTTAATGGTAACTAGTAATTTAACTCTCTTTTTTTTCTATTTTCTTTTTTTTCTGTCGACTTTATCATTTTATTATACATACAGTAAGAAAAATGGGTCGACATAGAAGTATTGTCCGGCCAGAACAAGTGATTTCGTACACTGTTAAAAATAATCTGAAATTCACGGTTTTTTTTTCCTGAATTTCACAGAAAAAGTCCCTTTTCACGACAGAAGGGCATTTTCCGTTAAAAAACAGAAAAATTCTTCATATTTCCTGAAAACAACGGAACAGAAGGAGAAGAAAGTGGCCAACGGAGATATTCCGTTATCTGCTGCATATTTATTTCCAATGTTTAAAAAACTGACATGTTGCAGCACAGAAAAACTAAAAATTCAATAAATTAAAAATTCGAGTTTATTTAAAAGAACAAAATAGTTCTTTCGAATTTAAAAAGCAACAATTAATTTTCCCATGCTTTTAAAATTATTAGCAATTTATTTTTTAAAGTTACAAAAAAATATTCACACTTAAAATATATTCTAAACAAATAGCTTAGTATATATATATATATAATAGTTAAATTAAGTGAAAAAAAAAATCGATTTTACGCAAAACAGCAACAAACAAAAATAATGCTTCCGAATAAAAAAAAAATAACAAATAACTTTCTCATTCCTTTGCTATTATTCGTAATTTGCTTTTTAAAGTTATAAAAGACACTCTCAATGAAAATATATTCTAACAGAACACATTTAAAAAATATATAATAGTTGAAAAAAAATCGATTTTCTCAAAAAAGCAAACATACTTTATCGAATTTAATTCAAAATATAATATTCATATTTTGCATCTAACAATCAAATTAGGAATTAATATAATTCATGTTTCAATCCTCTATTAATAATAAATTTTTCAATCATAATCTTATAACAAAATATCCCCCCACTTAAAAAATAATGATATTTTAAGTGGTATTTTTAAGCATGCGAAACAGGGTTCATTAGTTAAAAATAATATTTGTTTAAGTATATAAAGAATTTCTTTTTTTTTTCTTCTGAGAATATGAATTAAAAATATATATATATATTCGAAAGAAAAATGTTAATGCTCTCGGGCATCTTTGAAGGTAGTGTAATTTTTCTACATATGAAAAAATTCCCTTCTTTGAAAAAAAGAAAAACAGAAAGAAAGAAGACTGTTTCGTTCAAATAAAAAAAAGTTAAAGAGATTTAGTACTTTACTCGCATCTGTATGGGGATTTGGAATTTAAAACTTTTGTAACATTACTTATATCTGAACAAAAAAGCTTAAGTTGTCATTTCCAAAATTTAATTTAACAAAGATTAAGGAAGCAGCTCGTAAACGTATCCCTCCAAAACAATTAATCATTCTGCAAACATTTTTCATTTTCATATACCATAACCATTACATTGTACCGCATAAACGAAAGAAAATTATCTTTTAATTATTATTTTTTTACGAAATATTACGTGTTTCCTTTATTTATTAAAATACATTTTTCGCTATTTTAAAATATTCCAATTATGAAAACGAAAATTGCGTTTAGTTTTCGAGTAAAATGCCCATTCTTTTCATATTTTTGTTTCATATTATTCGTATTATTTCTCAATATACATATACAGGTGTATATATACGTATTGCTAAGCAAAACGCAGTTTTTGCTGTATAGACAGCAGATTAATAATATCGATTAATATTTGAAGGTGTTAGAATGACAGTGGAGTAAGTCAAAAATTTGGAAAAATCTAGATATAACCATATTTTCACTTAAAGTATATTAATTAGACGGTGATTATAGGTGCTTAATTACCAACGCACCTTAAAATCATAAGAAAATTCAAATTTAAGAAAATATGAATACAAATTCTAAAAAAAAATTTAATATTAGAGGATCTGAACTTTGGGTAACTTTTATTCCAAACATTTTGGTCAAAATGACTTTAATTTCGTATCTCAGAATAAATCTCAGTATCGAACAAAAAATATTTCATTAAATTTGTCAGATAAAAAAACGTTTCAAACAGCAACCCTATATACATACAGATGAGGTAGAATTTACTCTTAATATTGTAAAAATGAATCACCAAAGAATTGTTTTCTTAACATAAATGACTCGATAACAGATAAATCAAGCTCTCTGGCATATTCAATATAACAATTCGTGTGTGAATGACGGTGAAGTATTACTCTTCTAACAGAATTAATATATTAATTTCTAAATTTAGCTATGTAGTAGAACTTCGACATATTTCGATAATTAAATTAAACAAAATTGATTCTAGAATGCCATTTGTCAGTTCAATCTATAAAAAATACTTATTGTGAAAAGCATAATACTGTTTTATTTAGTAAATCTTTGACAATTGAACTGAAAGTCTACTTACATAAAAAGAGTATTTGAATGAAAAAGAAATTCTTACAAGCTGTTAAAGAATAAATTTAAATGCTAGTAAGAAGTAATTTACCTTAATAATTGTAAAATGACTATTTATGTAATTTTAAATAATTATGCATATAGATAATCGCAAGATTTTGACAGTTAAAAAAAAAATAGTATAATCAGCTAAAAGTTTTTTTTTCTTCTTTTTTTAATTCCCTCTTTTAGTCGAAATTTTTTAATTCGTCGTTCGTGAAACTTTCAGCAATTTATGTCTATGGGTTTTTTTTTTTTTGCCATGCCTACGTTAAGTTGAGTAGACACACAAAAAAAAAAAAAAAACAGTTTGTTGACAAACATGCACATTTTCTATAAATACAAAAGTATATTTGTACATGATTCATGAAGTGAAAGATTTTTTTTTACTAGACAAATATCGGTTTATAGGAAAATCTATCTCCGATGAAAGTGTCGTCATATTTTAAGTCATGTGCCGGTTTTCATTCAGAAAATAGTAATATTTTTTAGCAATTACACAAAGTAGCGTGATTAACACGGAATGTATTGGTCGCCAAAACATAAGTTTCACGTCCTTTTTCCGTACAATTTTCCAGAATAATAAATTTAAATAACATTTAATAAATATATTAAAGTCGATGTAAAAGCTGTTAGCATATGCAATTTTCATTACAGAACGGGATTTGCGTTTGACATCGTCCACGTGAAATTCAAAGAGTCGATGCCACTAATTAAACAAGAAAATCCAAGCTGCTGTTTTTAAAGGCACTATGATTATGAAAAAGCGCAACAGAAAAGCCAATTAAAAATCCAATTATTATCAGTTATCTTTCTCCTATGCTTGTATAATTCCTTATAATTTTAAAATATCTAAATCGATAGTTAAAAATATCTGTACAGGATAAATTTTGCCCCTCATTGGAATATATTCCCTTCAAATTTCTAGATTCACACAATTTTAAACTGCAACACAACAATCAATAAGACAATGTTTATCCATATTTGGGGTGCTTTTCTTCAGATTTTTTTCGGCATTGAAATAAATAAGAAACTATATTGCATAACAAATAAGCATTTTGGCTTCGAAAGTTTTTGGAGCATGATGAACATTTTGATATTGTTGACTGTTAAAAGTGTGGCATTGTGAAATAAAAATACAACAAATATATGCGGGTAAAAGGTATTTTTTCTTCTTATTTTATTTATTTTTAAACTTTTATGCTCCACCATGATTTAATTTATTTTTTATATATCATATAACTTCAATTTAGTTACAAGATGTGGAGTGTTTTGGAAAAGAAACATAATTTATATTGGTTTTTAGATTATTATAATCAAATAAAAGTTACATCTAAATTGACATGTTAATTAACAAATTTCCTCAAAAATATTTACTAATATAATCACTTCTTAGTCACGAAAACTTAAATTAAAAAAAATTTCATGAACGGAATAAATCTAAAATAGAATAATAAACTTTCGAAGCCTAAATGCTTATTTGTTAAGCAATAAAGTTGCTTATTTATTTAAATGGCGAAAAAAATCTGAAAAAAGCACCCCAATTATGGATAAACATTGTTTTATTGATTGCAGTGTTGTAGTTTAGGATTATGTGAATTTAAAAAAAAAAAATAACAGGAATATATTCCAATGAGGGGCAAAAGTTACCCTGTATAGAAATTTTTAACTATGGATTTAGATATTTTAGAATTATAAGGAAATTATATAAGCATCAGAGAAAGGTAACTGATAATATCTGGATTTTTAATTGGCTTTTCTGTTGCGCTTTTTCATAATCAGAGTGCCTTTAAAAATAGGAGAGTAGATTTTCTTGTTTAATGCTAAAATGCTTGAAATGCTAAAATAGAATAACTTAGAGAAAAATGTATTCCACCCTTAATCATGAAAGAGTATGAAATTTCAAGCTCATTAAAAAAATTAAATGATATTAAATATGAAAACAAAAATACGCAAATTGTGATTATCAGAAGTATTTTCTACTATAAAATATGATGAAAAGTTTGTTATTTCTATATGTTGCTTAATTAATGCATTAATTTTCTTTAGATGTTACGTGAACGAAGTCAGGGGTAACAGCTAGTTCTTTTATATTTTTCTAGTCACATTTTCCTCACAATTTTGAAAAAAAAAAAAGTATCTTGTTAAAAAGAAATAGGAAAGAAAATACAATTTTTTATTTCTTCTTTCATAAAAATTAAGTTTTTTTGTTTAATATCCCTTAATATTTATTTCTTTTGAATATCAGACGTACTGCGCGAAAAGACTAACTATTACTAATTCTCGTTCAAAAAACTGAGAAGGATAAAGAAACTCATTTAATTTATTGAAATTGATTTCAACTTAATAGCATCATCTCTTGTCATATTAGTAATAATTTATGCGAAAGCTATTTTTCTAAAAGCAAATTCATATATACATTAACTCCAAAAAAAATGGACGTTAAAAAAACTCCATAAACTCCCTGTCTGCCTTTTCATCATTCACTTACAATTTAAACGATCATTCCCCTGTACATGTCTGTTTTCTATTACTTGTAAACGAGAAGAAAATAAAAGCAATATGGTTAGTCTTTAGCAGTTTCATTTATCCAGTAATGAGAAATTTCTTTTTTTTCCTGAATGTAATTTAAGATATTGTGGGTGTATGATAAAAAAAAAGTTTGTGTTTTCTTTAACATTAAAAATAAAAAATCGGAATACATATACATATATTTGTACAAATAAATGTTACAGATTATCAAAAAAATTAATTCTCTAATGTAAAAAGAAATAACAAGATATAATTTTTCAGAAAATGTTTTAAAAGTTTTTTTTTAACATTTCTCACACAATTTAGAAAAAAAATTCTTAACAACATACACAAAAAAATAAAATACAATTTAGTATTTCTTATTCCGTAAAAATAAATAAATAAATAAATAATAAAATAATAATAAAAGCTTTGATGAAAATATAATGATTCTTTGAGCTAGTGCACAAGGAATGTAGTTGTGATTCCTTGTACTAGCCTGCGAGTATAATATAAAACAAAACATTTCCGTTAGTCAACATGAAGTCAAATTAATGGTGACAACGATCTGACCAATAAATTCCACTTTTTTGCAAATTTATCAACTTCTAAAAATCGCACAAATTAATTTTTTTACACCGTCAAAAATACTAACAAAATTACTTTCAAATGCAAATTGTTTGAAAATTGTATCTCAATTTATTTATATTTTGTTGGTTATAAAATAATTTTCAAACATAGAGGGTTTTAAAATCTATATCAGTCACGCGCAGCACGCTTACGGGAGATTTGCGCGTTTTCACTTAAAACAACACAAATAGTTCAGTATTTGTTTCCAGCTAGTAATATTTCATAACGAAACTAAAACTGAATCAATAAATAAACAAAACACAAATTTAACAGATATGTAATCTTAACTACATGCTTACACATAGACCGAGAGGTGGCAGCACAGACAATCACCTCATCGAATTCACGGCTGATATTCCAGAATTAGTTAAAACGTGATTCGCATATTAAAACGCAATCGGTCTGCCAAGTCATATCTTGGTGGGAAACACTCGAAAACCTGATTTTAGCGGTTGGCTCGTAGGTTTTTTTTTCTGTGACGACAATAAATTTAAAAGAAATTCAAATTCGTTCATTCATGAAATAATTTCATTTATTTCAAAGAAAAATATTGATGTTCTGGGTATGTTTATAATTAGTATTTTTTTTTTTTTTTAAAGGACAAAAAAACAAAGAAACCTTTTCATTAAAAGAGGTTTAGTCATTTACACTCATTTGTCTTGGTTATAGATATGCGTATATATTTCAATAAACATTCAGTGATATTTCAATACTATTTTCGAATACTCATTTAAAATAGACACGACATTTTAAAGCGCTGCTTCCGTTAAAAAGCAATTCGAAATACGAATTAGATAAAGGACAATAAAAGAGAAAAAACAGCTCTTTGCCAACACTGGGAAGGTGATTAAATTTTTTTAGTCACTACAAACGTCAATCGGAACAAATATTTGTCAACTCAAAACTAACTTTAAAAGCGAAGAAAAATTCAATTTTTTTCTGCAACGACAATGAAATTAAATATTTATATTTGAAAGAAAAAATATTAATGTTCTCGGCATACTTAAAAGTGGTAGATTTTTTCCTAAAGATGAAAGAATTTTTGTATTTGAAAAAAGAGAACAAAAAACAAAGAAACCTTTTTCATGAAAAGAGATTTAGTCATTTACACACATCTGTCTTGGATGTAGATACTCGTGTATATTTCATTAAAATGCTCCTTAAAAAAAGTCACGACTTTTTAAAAGGCAATTCGAAATTCGAATTATATAAAGGACAATAAAATGCAAAAAACAGGACTTTGCCAACTCTTTGGCTAGAAAGGTGATTAAATTATATAAATCTTTTATTTGATAATCGGAACAAATATTTGTCAACTTAAAACAACCTTTTAAAAATATATATATATACTTTTTTCTCTGAGACGACAATGAATTTAAAAGTTTATATTTGAAATAAAAAATATTAATGCTCTCGGCATAGTTAAAAGTGGTATATTTTTCTAAAGATGAAAGAATTTCTGTATTTGGAAAAAAAAAATATGACAAAAAAAACGAAACGTTTTTCAGTATAAGAGATTTAGTAATTTACACACATGTGCCTTGGATATATGATATATATATTTCATAAAAATTCAATGAAATTTTAGCCCCACCAGTGGCTGAGAGGTTCTGCTCTCAAAGCTGGTAGACGGGAGGTGCTGGGTTCAAACCCCTGTCGCGCTCGTCGACCTAACCGTTCGGAGTTTTCCGTGGTTTTCTTCGAAACTTGCGTTAATACGGGTTAGGATCCCTTAAAAAAAAAACCCACGTAGGGCACTCACCCCAGTGCCTATATCCCTCGTGTTGATAATTGGCCGTCATAATCAACCCAATGAAATTTTAATACTGTTTTTAAATACTCATTTAAAAAAACAAAAAGACACGACTTTTTAAAAAGCAATTCGAAATGTGAATGGGATGAATTTAAACTTTTTTATTTCAAAGGAAAATGTTAATGCTCTCGGCATAGTTAAAAGTGGTGTATTTGATGAGAGAATTTCTGTATGTGAAAAAAAGAGGACAAAACACAAATAAACCTTTTTCATTAAATGAGGCTTTGTTATTTACACTTATCTGTATAGGGTTTTGTCATTTAAAAAACAAACGAACACTTTGCTGAAATGGATATCTGGTAAACTTTTATCACACTATAAACTTTAATTGAAAAAAAAATGTACCTGAAAAATAAAGAACATTTCTTCCAAAAATAATTTTCTTCCATGAAGACAATGAATTAAAAAAATTGCATTCGAAAGAAAGAAATATTTATGCTTTCCGCATCTTTAAAAGTAGTATATTTTTATACAGATAAAAAAAAAATCCTTAGAATCAAAGAAGAAAAAAAGAAAAGAAAGAAATCAGTTTCCTTCCAACCACAAAAAGAAAAAGAGAGAGAGATTTAAAAAAAGCTTTAGTGCTTTACACGCATCTATGTAAGAATTTGGAATTTAAAACTTTTGTAACATAATTTATATCTGAGAGCAAACAGGTTTAAGTTATCGTTTTCAAAATTTAATTTAACAAAATATAAGGAAGTAGCACGTAAACGTATCCCTCCATAACATTTAATCATTCTGCAAACATTTTTCATTTTCCTATAATAATAATAAAAAAAATTCACACTATCCACAATACCGCATTAAAGTAAAGAAAAGGAAATATTATTTCTTTACTCTTTTCAAAATATTATGCGTTTTCTTCATTTAATGATTACAGTGTTTTCGTAATTTTAAAACACTACCTTTAAATATTTGAATAAAGCGAGCATTTTTTTTTCATACTCTTTTAAAAAGATAAAAATATAAAAATCATACCAAATGATAGATGCAAAATTTGCTTTTCAATTACAATCTTTTATTTAGACAAATTACTAGAACTTATTTATCTATGAATAGCACAGGTAAAATAGGGTTGTACAATCACAACTGGTGTGCACTCCGAAGATTTTGGGAGTAACTTAATTTTTAAATTTAGAAATGACGATCCAATGATTCTCCAAATAAAAAAGTTATTTTACCCTTTTGTTTTGGAGGGGGGGGGGAGCTTTTTTTTTAAACTCAGATTTTTTTAAAACTAGGTCGATATGTGTATCAATTTTCCATACATTGTTTAATGCTAAATCGAATGACACCATTTGTAAGTTGATAAAATCACTCGCTACAGATTTATGACAGGTTTTATGAATAAAAAATCTAAAATTGCACTTTATGAGAGAGAACAGCTTTATTACATTTATTTTACATTCAAAGTCATATTTATTATTTCATATTGAATCATCTTACTTGTTACGCTTATTAAATATCTTTAAAATAGCAATAATCAAAATCAAGGTCACCTGCATCTTGGCCAACGAAGTTATCAAAATTGACTTCATGTGCCACCTTAACATCTGTTTTTTCAATTAGTAGGCTGCAGCAGGCTACTTACTTCCTCACAAATTTTGCACACTGCAGAACAGGTTATCCCGCTTTTTTTTTCCAACTGCATTGGGCTGATAAATGATCGTCTTTGCAAGATATCTGCTTGATTGTTCGTCAAGAACAAGAAGTAAAGTAGTCCAAACAGGGTGTTAAGATCCTACACTAGTCACGGGAAGAAACGCTCAAGCTAATGTTAAGTCTATGGGAAGGTTCAAGCGCGATTTCTCGCTCGCCTTTTAATATTTTTAAACGTTTTTTTCGCATAGGATAGCTGAGGTCAATCTCCAACGTTGTTAGTTTTTGCTTTTTCGATTTTTGTTGCATTTTTTTTAAAAACGGCCATTTTCAATTTTGAAACCGGTTGGAACCGGTTTTGAAAGTGAAAGTACCCTTATATAAAATAACTGGAACCAAAATCGAAAAAGTAAAAACTAACAACGTTGGAGATTGACCTTAGCCTGGAGATTGACCTTTGTGCGTTAGCTCAGTAGACATCAAGAAACAGAGTTTCACCTGTTTTCTTTACTTTGCCAGCCGTGGAATTCGTTCTATGGAAAGTGTCAATCTTCCAAGACACTGTCACTAGCTATCGACTTCATAATTAGCTTTTACTTTTCCTGCTTATAGCACTAGTTGTGTCGAACCCGCTAAACGCACATACGAGCAGGATGCAGGTTTTCTGGCCATTGTGTTGACTTTGTAATTATTTGGAAGAAGGCACTTTCCCCTTCACACACCTTATTTTGGATTTTAAGAAAATTTTAGGTTTTCCAGGTGCTATAAGGGCAGTTAGAAATACCAGGACATCTATGTCTTGAGTAACAATGGTTGTTTGTAAATGCTGAGACTACTCTACAGCTATCTTCATATACAGTAGCATATACAGTAGAGCGCCAGTTATCCGAACATTTCGGGACCGACCCTAGTTCAAGATAAGCAAAAGTTCGTATAAATGTACAGTCAATTTAAAGGATGTTCCTGACTATTCTAAAACCTTCTTCACACTTTATCTAGGCTTAGGACTGGCAGCATCCGTTAATGCTGGTTTGCTGAATTTTTTTTTTTTTTTTTTTTTTTTTTTTTGTACTCCAGAGATTATAATTTAAGCAAAAAAGCTTTCGATTGTTGCTTTCTTCAAAGAAGATATTATTTTCAATGCTGCCATACATCGAATTCTTCGTTAGTTGATACGTTAGTTGAATAGGACCAGCGTTCTTCTGCCATTGGAGGCATTGCATAGCTGTTTCCAAACATTCAAAGGCTTAGATATGTGATGGACATGGGTTATTTTCAGAGCATTCGTTTTCATTTTCTTCAAGGTTTTTTTTCATCTTGAATCTGATCTCCAAACTCATCAGCATTTAAAATCTCCTTTCAGCTTGGAATTGAAGCGCTAGTATGAAAGGTCACAGCGAAAGGGACAAAGTAAGAGTCCAAAGGAAGGAGGTAATATAATCAGGAATTCTGTGCTTTGATTTTGATTTCACCCCCCTTTTCTCAAGCTTGTTATTCTCTTGTTACTGGTCCCAGCGATTTACTAATCGGGGACTTGATTTTGCATGCTAAATCTGAAGGGAAAATAAGTGAGAGAAATAGGGTGTTGGGATAGTTGGAAGTTCGGTTTAAAAAATTTTGAGAGAAATAGGCTGTTTGGATAATTGGAAGTTCGGTTAATTGAAGTTCCGATAATCGGTGCTCTACTGTATGCATTTTCGGAAGACTGTCTCACCACAAAGTTATTGTTTTGAAGTACAGCAGACAGCATGATGATAAACTGTTTCTTGTTTTGAGCATCATCCAAAAAATCGCTCATGGTTGCTATAAACTGGATTACTTGCTAAAATCTGAAACTGTGGAATAATATGACCTACACTTTTTTTCGTACTATCTGGGTCATCATAACCATCGAATACGACTGTTACGTGGTTGTTTGTCTGCATTAAATTGCTCCCCACTACACCCAACCGTCATAGTCTTTATTAATCGGTTGATTGACCCCCACTCTTGAAGGATAACGCATGTCCTTGGGTGAATAAAGAATGAAATTAATAAAGTGGTTCCCCGTTCTTTTACCTGAATTACATAACACCTGTATATAACTTTTGGTTCTCTTCACAAGTTTTGATGGCCCTGGTGTTGATCATCAATTAACTATATGGTTTGAATAACTGTCTAAAAGATCGAAATTACTTGTTATGTGAGTGTATGACGTGTAAAATGAATGTAATAAAACTGTACTCTCTAGTGTATTTTTCGACTTTTTATTCATAAACCAGTCGCAACTTTGTAACAAGGGATCGTATCGACTTGGAAATGATGCCATTCGATTCAGCATTAAGAAATACATAAAAAACGATCCCCCACTCGACCAAGTTAATTTTTGTTTCAAATTTTCATCTTTTTTCCCCCTACTTCCTCCCCTCCAATACATGTTAAATCAACTTTTTATTTAAAGACTCATCGGAAATTCATTTCTAGAGCCAAACCAAAGTTCTTCCTAAATTTTCATGAATGCACATCAGTGGTCCACTGTTACTTTGTTTTTAGCCTATTTTATCTGTACTAGAATACTAGTTTACATCATTACATATTTTATTATGATCCTTAAATGTTTAATAAAATTCATATCTAAGAAAACAAATTAAGTTGTCATTCCCAAAATTTATTTTAGAAAGATTAAAGCAGCACGTAAACGTATCTCATCAAAACAATTAATCATTCTGCAAACCTTTTTTTCAATGATTTATATTGTAACCATTACAAATTTTCATAGTTCAGCATTAAAGTAAAGAAACATAGTGTTTATTTTTCTTCAAGAAATATATTGTGTTTCCTTTATTTAATTACGAAAGTGTTTTTGTAATTTTATAATTTCGAACTGCATAAACAGAAACTGCATATAATTTTCATATAAAATGTGCATTATTTTTCGATTCTGCTAAAAAAGAACAAAATCGCAATGGAAAATGTATTATTTTTCTTTTAAATTACATTTTAACGGTTAGACCAGTGATAAAAGTTTTGCCTTTTGGATATTAATTTATATAATTTCATATTTTATTATGGTTCTTAATTCTTTGAACAGTTTTAGCTAATTAGGAAGATTGTAAACATTAAAATGAGCAAAAAATACGAACAAAAATACTCGTTTTGTGTTAAAAGTTTTTGTTAAATTTTATAAATATTAATGTATTGCCACATGCTTGCTAAGAAATGTATTTTCATACTTCATATATAACTAAATAATGAAAATGACGTCTATTTCAAATGAATTTTTCTCAAAACAAATGTTCCCATTCCATAGGAACAGGCGGGGCCCAGAGGACCAACCCTTCAAATTGTATTTATTTTACATTGTTTTATTGTTATATTAGTACTCATAAATGACAGTATAGCAATGAGTAGTTGCATCCTTAAATCGTATGGTCAAAGCAGAAGTTTGTTGTTTTCAGCTACAAAAACGAAATTTTGCTTCTTCAATATTTTAGATTATTGGATAATAATTAGAGGTATAGAAGAAAAACAATTGAAATTTAACCCTCTAATCCAGGGGCTCTCAAACTATGGTACGCGTACCAGTACTGGTACGCAAAGCTCTGGCTACTGGTATGTGGAATAAAATACAGAATGCAGCATAATATTATGGAATCAAATCTTTATTAACTTGGAAATTTTCACAAAATTTTCGAATGTGATTTAGGATTTGTAAACGTTTTTTTTAATTTTTTTGTTAAGAGAAATAGTTGTTATAGCAGACTTGCTGACATTCGCACACACCGCTAATGATACGATCAGTTTTCCAGAATTAAAAACATAATTATTAGATTTATATGGATGAAATTGAATGTTTTAATAAAGACCAAATTTTAAATTTAATGCATGAAGTGTTTTTAATTAGTGGAATAACTGTTTTTAAACATGCTTTATAGATTGAATTATCTGAAGGTAAAGTTTGGATGGTCGGAAGTAGGAGTAGCTTGTGTGAGTAGGAGGAGATAAAACAAAATAAAATTCCAAGTGTAATTTATAACCCATTGGGTCCCTTTACGAGACCAATTCCTTTCTCTTTTTTAAAATTTAAATTTCTTTTTTAAACCTGCCATTTCAGCGAGGTTGGATGGATGCCGTGAGCTGTCAAGTAGAGAAACTGTAGCAAACCACTAGAGAACACTACAGACAAGATGTAATACATAGCGGAAACACAAATATTTAAACTGAATTATATAAACCTGTCTATATTAGCAACCATAGTCAGTGTGAATATGGCCCGAAAGCAAGCCCCTTTCCTTATTCGACAACATACCCAGATACCCATAATTAATAACAAACTAGAACCGGCCAACACAGTATCAAAGTAACTCTCACGAAATACCGCTGCAGCCAAGGACACCCAAGAAGCTAATCAGGTGGATCTCCGTTATGAGGAGATTAGGCGAATTTCGCCCCGCGGCCAGGTATACAAACTCGTTAAGCTGGGCATAATGCCCGGCAGGTAGGGGCCTGGTCTGCGGTTTAATAATAATAATAATAATAACCCATTGTTCTCTTTCAACTAAAAAAAAGCTTCTAAGAAGTGTTGAAATAAAAGTTTTATTTCAAACATAATTCATAAATTAATTCATTCTGATGATAGAAATATTTTTCTTCTCTTGTACAAAATGTGTGTAGTTCCTTTCTACTTCATGGAAATCAGTTTTTAACAGAGTAATTTATTTAAAATGGTGATCTGAAATCAAACAAAAACTGTGGTCATATGCAGTGCGGATTTCAGGTAAAGCATTGTACATATGTATTGAGGTGGTACCACATACATAAATGTATAAACAAACTTGCAAGTGTTTACATACTGCGCGACATTATTGTCGTATTTAAAGGTATTATCCTATGTTAAATGCGCTAACTAAGCTTTGGATAAGAAATTCGTTTCTCCTTTAGGACACCCTGCCACAGTCTCTTTTGAGAGAGGAGATAAGTGAGCTTATTCAGCTCTCCTGTAACGGATTACTGGAGTTCACATTCAAAAGGATGAAGTAACAGAATTTTCGTCGGCGAGAATATCAGAGTATCATCTGACATCGTCAAAGTCTACTTATGTTTAGCACAACATATCGCTGTGAATGTGCTTTCCCTCTTCTTTATATGAAAAAACAAATACAGGAATAAACTAAACATCGAATCTGACTTATGACTAAAACTACCTAATATTGAACCAGGCATGACGAAGCTGTGCTTGATAATACAAGCCTACCCTTTTAATTAGCGATAGAAGCAAATTAGTGCAATCAGTCTACTATAACGCTATATGAATCAGTGTGCGCCAAGTATGTCATTAAGTATTGTAGCTTTTTTCCTATACCAAAACACTGTTGTGTGCATTATTAAAAATTACTGATGATACTAGTTTTTACGTGAAAGTTATTATAAAGCAGTCAGTACTCATAATAATAAAACTTTATATTCAGTTAGATCTTGATATAAATTTATGCTGATTAATTGTTGGCCTAAATCTTCCAAAAGGTGGCGCTGTTATGCTGTATTTTTCATGATTTTCATTATAGCTATATCTCAAGAACTAATGCACGGAATTTCACCAAACTTCATATTCTGTTTGACCTTGACAAAAATATAGATCCTTATTAGGTTTGGGTGTATACCGCCCAACAGCTGTCACTGCTATGCGCTATTTTTGCGGTTTCCGCGATAGCTATATTTGGAAAACATATAATAGATTGCCATTTAATTTTTGTTGCAACGATTTGATTTATGTAGAAAAACGTTTTGTGATTGCCACAACATACTTGTAAAAAATTACTTATGTGTTCTGCGCAATTTTAATATTTTGGAGATTATGGCTACACATTATGGCTATATCTTATGTTAAAATGTTAAAAATTTATTTAAAAGTTTATTTGCTTTATTTTATATTTCTTCTTCTTTTTCAGAACATAACAATTATATCATTAAAACTATAAATAGTTATCTAACTGAAGAAGTATGAAAATGCTCTTTCTGCCAGATAAATGTCCATATCGTGTGGTTTTGTATTTAATTTTAGTAATAAATTTCAATAAAAGAAATTCTTATTTTTGCTCTTTTCAAAGTCCCTTTAAATTGCGTAATGTATTTCAAAGGGAAAATTCTTTTTGAGTACATTTTTACTTGGTCCACACTTTTCTGGTACTTCGATTCAAATTCTTAATTTTAAGCTTTGGTCAGGACTAATCTGCTTATGGGTTTTTTTGGTTTGTTTGTTTATTGAACATATACATCAGACTTGTGTGCTTGATACAAATATCCGCTTATAAATCTTCGTCAAGATGAGGACTGGATAGACACGAGGAAATTACAGCACTGAAGAATTACAGCCCGGAACTCCAGAAAGAGTATGTAATGGAGTTTACGGAAGTCCAACCCTGTTTCCTACACTCTCAAGTGATTAGCGGAATGGTGTGTTAACCATTCGTACCAAGGAGGGTCCTTGTTTATGGTTATGTGGCCAAACTTTGTGCAAAAAACATAATGAAAAAAATTAAATTCTTTTCAGTGATAGTGTTATTTTGTATACTTCGCTTTGCTTTTGCAGATAAAGAAATATAAAAATATGATAGAATGATTTAGTATGATTCATTATTAAATCTCCGTCATCATAAAAGCACATAGTAATTTTTTGTATACGCTTTTACAAAATTTATCTTTGCTCATAAAATGTAGCTAAAACTCGCCAAATCATTGACACTGACACCCTATGCATTTTAGTATTTCATAAGTCTTAATCCAACTAGACTTCTCCCCAAGAACTTGCTAATATATTTATTATTCAGGGTTAGAGTAACTATGTAAACGCATATTATTTAAAATTATGTTCTGTATACATTTTATGGATTCTACTTTTCTATAAAATTCACATTTTCCAAAAAAAAAAAAAAAAAAAAAAAAAATTACAGTGTTTTAATTGTGGATAATTTTTTGACATTCAAAAGAACATGATAATAATATTGTCGTACGTTGTTAACTATATGCAGTCATATCTTATACAGATGAGCAGGTGTCTAAAGCATGTTTTATCAAATTAAATTTTTAGAAAATCACTGCAATGTATATGGAAAGTATATGGCAATATATTGCTATGCTTTTTAAATTTTACTATAAATATTAAGAATAAAACAAAAATTACTCTTTACAAATGTCCGCCGTTCCCTTAAGATTAATTTCACAGAAATTTGTTGTATACGAGAAATATAAATTTAGAAATCAATATGTACCCAGAATAGAACACCGAAATATGTCTCACAAATATAATAATCCAATAATTTTATTACTCGTATTACTATTGGATTGGCTTAGGATTGATTTATTACTGAATTTATGTTTCATGTATTTTTTCTGTACAAAAGTTGTTATCCCTTTCAAATACTGTACAAGAGAATTCCATGCAATTTGTACAGTACACACGTTACATATGCGCTTACACATTTAAATATGCATATATTTAAATGTAGATGTACGTATTGACATGCAAATATAAATATGAAACGCAGTATTTGCTGTTCAGATATCAAACTTAAAAAATTTAAGCAATATCAATTGATTGATATTGACATCTTTCAACTATTTTCAAGAAAACATAGTATTTTTTTAGTAGAAACTGCTTACATCTATGTATCTTCTCAAGAGCATTTAAAATCTAAATCGAATTTAAATTATTAATGTTATTATATCATTTATCTAGATAAGTAAAATATTAAAATATTTTTTTTTATATTCTAAAGATAATTATCGTTACAAACAAAAAGAAGTCTTCACATAAAATGCATCCTAAAATGTAAAACAGTGAAAATTATACATAGCAAAAATTCAAGGTATAATTATTGAACAAAGGATAAACAACCCACTTACTAATTACACTGCAATAGCTAACGGTAAATTGAAACTGGTACTAATAGATTGGGACTTACGTATATCTTTATTTGATATAAAGTCTTTTAGTGGGCTGTATATTAAAGTTAACTTAAATTTCAATTGTTCGCAATAATAATAAAGAATGTCAAATCATGCGTCAAGCATAAATTATGAAACAATTTCCAACATATTCAGAATACTGTAAATGTAGTAATTAGTAGATTAATAAGGTGAAAAATGATGTCATTGTAAAGAATATTGAAAACGCATTTTCGGAAATTACCATCAACAGTCGATAAAAATATCAGAATTATTATGCACAACCCTGTAAATTATCTATAGATTTGTATATATATTACGTAGCATGTTAAAATTTAGTTCATTTAGGAAATCCGTAGTAAAGCTAAAAATTTCCCCTCAGCAATTTTCGTCAATAAGCGTAAATGTACTCGAGATCTTTTGTGCAGCCCTGTATAGGATCTATAAAATTTATGTACGCCAAAAAGAAAGCTAAAAATTAAATAAATTTCAAAACGCATACCACAATTTAAAATTCACTTCCAGCAATTATTGCAGTATTGTTACCGAATAATTTTATGTGTTCTTCTAAATGAATGATAAATGTCATGCACAGCATGTTCTATAGTAAGCATCTTCTAGTGCACCTCAGTTATCAATTTCAATATGTTTGAAATAGTGTAAATCATTTAAATATATTATAAACGATTTTTGCCCATAGAATCGCAATGTAACGGAATTATTTTAAGCGTCGCTGTAAACGAACTAAAAATTTTACACATTTCATTTTAAATACTGAACATGCCATGATAAACCTCAATAACATATAAATCGTGTAAACATATAAATAATAAACAACATATAAATAATATGTATCATTACAAGAGCATGGACAGACGGACACATATAAACCAAATTCTTAAACACTTTCCTCCCTCTCGCCATAAAGTCTCTTTAAAAAAAATCACGACGTTCTTATGATTATTTCAGAGTTATTAACTATTTTATATAATGAGACGATTTCAGATGTTTTCTCTACATTAAAATCCGGCTATTCTGTGACGTATACATAATTTTTTTTTCAAATAAACTTGTTTCATTGCAAACGTAACAGAATTTTTATGTAATATTTTTTTTTGTTTACGGTACAAAATAAAATGTTATACAGGGTTATTCAAAAGGAATCATCCTATTTTAAAATGCTATATTTTCATAAATAAGCGACACATGAATGATAAGTAATACATGAATACAAAGGGAAAATATGGAAGTTTTGTTTTACATGTATTCGATATAACTTCCTTTATCGCACTTATAATGTCAAGACGGTAGGTAAATTCCTCTCAAACACGTTTTAAAGTGTCACGTAGCAATGACCAGTTCTAGACTGGCGCAAACATTCGATTTCTTTGGGCTTAGTTAGAAAAGTGTCTCTTACTCTTTTAACATTTTTTACGGATATGCCTGATCGACCTGAATTTTTCCCTTTACAAAGACGTCCACTGTTCTCAAACTGATGATACCACCTTCAAATACTCTAAGCCGTAGGTGGATTAAATCGGCACTTTTTACGAAATTCACGCTGAATGGTGATTACAGATCCACATCGCGTAAAACAGCAAACACAAAAAACTTTCTGCTCGACGGACGCCATTATCATTTTTGCCGCTGAAAAGCTTCTAAAACAGCATTCGTGAAATGGCTTTACAAAGAACACACTAGAACACATCTATTATTAACAATATAAAACTTCCCTATTTTTCCTTTCTATTCATGCATTACTTATCATTCTGAGTTGTTTATTTATGAAAATATGGAATTTTGAAATCGGGTGATTCATTTTGAATAACCATGTATTTAAAAACATATAAAATTATAATTAACTCAAATCCTCACTCTTACAAGTATTACATAATACCGTAATTCCGTTTTATGATAGATTTTTTATTGATATTCAAAAAACTACAAAGGAGGAAACAAAATTTTAAATATATACGCACGTTTAGGAGGCATTTATGAATCGAATACAATAAAATGTTTCGTAGTTTATTATTAACATAAGTTTTAATACAGAATTTAGGATTTGATTTATTTAAAATTTATAATTATTACAATATATATAATTATTGAGTTATAATTCCTAATTGTTTCAAATATTATTTTCGTAATTAATGTTGTATAAAACAAAATTATGACAATTAAACATTATGACATTTATGATTGGATTTCTAGATAGAATATACAAAACAATCTTTTACGAAAAAAACTGACAATTACAGAAAAATAAAAATAAAAATATGTAAAACTTGTTTAACATTAGAGGATCAAAACTTTGAATAAAGTTAATACTAAAAAGTTTGATCCAAATGACTTGAACTTTGTACACGATCATAAATTTCAATTTATATTTTAAGAAAATGTCAAATTTGGCAAATTTTTCATTTGGTAAGAAACTTTTCAAACACCAACCGCATAAACATAAAGATGTTGCAGAATTTTTATTTTCAAGACAGTAACAATGAATCACCAAACTTGTATTTAGCATTGACGAATCGATAACAGATAAATCAAGCTCTTGTGAAATATTCAATACAACTGTTTACGTGTAAATGGCTGATGAAGAACTGTACAGCTAACAGAATTAATACATTAATTTCTAAGTTTGGACTGGAATATTATTAGCCTCGCTGTATTTTAACGATTAAATTAAGTAATATTAATTCTAGGATGGAATTTGTCATTTTAAGCTGCTACAACTGATCGTGTTTTAGCAAAACACAACTTACTATTTTATATAGTAGAGACATTGTTTTTAATCGAGTTACTTACTTAAATTATTTGAAACGAGATAAAAATCCACAACTTAACTACAGGATGTTGAAAAATAAGTTTAACCTTTCTACCCTGTTGAAATTTTACTAAACCTCGTTAAAAACATTTCACACCAGAATTTTTATTTTAAACTATTTGACACATTTATTTAACTTAGTTGTCTGTGGTTTTTATTTAACTTACTTTAAGAAGAAATTTCTGGTTCGAATCGAAGGAAATAAATTATAGAAAAAATTATCTGTTTTAAAAAATCATAAAAAGACTCTTTTTGTAAATTAAACAAATACTATGCACATTTAAATACATTCGTGCTACTTTTCGACAGAAAAAATAAAGTAAACCATTAAAAGTTTTGGTACTTTCGTGTTATTGCGGTACCCAAGGATGACTCTCCAAGCGACCAAGATTTATCGCTAAATTATAAAGTACATATCACATTATAATAATATATGATGCATATAACATTTCATGACGTATATGGCCAAGTTATAGTCATATATGACACATGTATGATTTACATATATATGACATGTGTATAAAACATATATGATGTATATATGACATATAAGACGTAAATAATATGTATATAATGACGTATGTGGCATATATACGAATGTCTGGAGTATATATATGCGTATAAATGATTCATATATAAACTTTGTGATAATGTTGTTAAAATCATAGCTGCAACCTTAGCATAATAGTAATTGTGGGGGTCGCTATAACACGAAAAAACCTAATTTTTTTTCAGGGATATAAAATCCATTCGAATTAATCTTTTTTGTTCAATTTTCTTTTATTAAAATTTTAATTAGCCAATGCAAATAGATCACGTACTTAAGAAAAATCAATTTATCATTCCCTTTAAAATATAAGTTGTATACTGTATGCAAGAAACAACGTAAACGTGAAACAAAATTCAGGATAATCAGTTAATTCACATACAGTTCGTTAAAATTGGTAGGTTGCGTACACTGTGAAAAAAAAATGAAAAAAAAATTCTTAATCTACGAAAATATACAATTACCCCTTCCGATTTACCCACTATTATATTTAGATATATTAGAAAATATTATATTTTCGAAATGTAAAGAATTATTTATAAAACAAAGTTTCTTTTGCTTCTACTGTTTTTCGGAAATGTTTCCGAGCGGTTTTTATAAAATAGTAATCAGTTTTCTCAAACCGTAATATCGGTTTTTAGGAAGCTATCGATTCAATTAAACATTTTCAGTTGAGTAACAAAATTTATACTTGTTAATGCTGTTAGTTTATCATTTTTAACACTTTCCAACCTAGTTGAAAAGTGTTTATGACATCGGTTTCTCTGCCGTCTGGCCGTATGGCCGTCTGTCCGTGCTCTAACTCCCGTAAATATGCTAGGATTGCCCTGCAATTTTTATATGTTATTGCCGTTATCTATAGCACGTTCCCTATTTCAACTGAAGTGTGTAGCACTTATAGTTTTTTTACAGGGACACACATAAGAATTCCGTTACATTACGGTCTATGGAAAAAAATCATTTGCGGTTTAGTTTAATGATGTTACACAATTTTAAACACATTGTAATTGATACATATCACTAAGGTGCATTACAAGAAGCGTAATATGGAATAGGGTGTGCATAGCACTTATAGTTACTTTACAGGGACAGTCAAAAGAATTCCGATACATTACTTCCGTGGAGAAAAATCGTCTGCGGTTTATTTAAATAATGTTTCAATATTTTAAACGCATTGAAATTTATATATATCACTAAGGTGCGTTACAAGAGGCTTACTACTGAATATTATGCGTACAGCAATCATCGTTCATTTACAGGGACACACAAAAGAATTCTCTCCTGTCTGTTAACAATAATTCCTGTAAGTGCGTTTTAAGTTGCTGAACGCGATTTTAAATGTAACTCACTTTTTGTCTATTACTTGGTGTGTATAAATTCTGTAGATCATATACAGGGCAGCACAAAAGTTCTCGAAAACATTTCCGTTTATAGACATAAACTCCAGAAGGAGAATTTTAAACTGTGCTGCGCGTTTCCTAACTAAACTAAAATTTAGCATCCTATGTAGTATATATACAAATCTATAGATCATATATAGGGCTGAATAAAAGTATTCGGATATTTTTCCGAATATTGTATATGTTCAAAATATATGTTGGAAATTCCTGAAATTACGTTTTTAAATATGTTATGCGTTTTCCAAATTGTTTACTTAGATGTTATCTTTCAGCTTATTAAACGGTAATGATTTGTAAAATTATTTTGGAAGCGTTGGAAAGTGTTACATAATCTATGCTTGATGCATGATTTTTCGTTCTTGTTATCTGTAAAACCTGTTTGTTGAACATGAAAATGTTTATTTGAAAATAGATAGAATCAAATACCTTATATTCACGGCAAATCTTTATACACTTTTCAGAACACTTTTATGAACACTTATTTTGTCACTTTTTTAGACCATTTTGAAGCGCTCTTTTTGGAACAGTTTTTAGAATACTTCTAAGAACACTAATTTTGTTCACCACTCTTTCTAGCGCACTTTTTGAAAGCGATGATTTCACAAGTGTGTCCAAATGTGCTCTCAATCCGTTCTCAAATGTGTTCCCAAGCTTAGATTTAACAGATATCCTGGAGTAGAACACTTTCGGTACACTTTCAAAACACTTTCTTTATAGCGGAGCATATTCGGAACACATTAAGGGTACACTTTCAGTACACATTAAGGGTACATTTCAGTACACATTTAGGTAACTGGAACACTTTTTTTGAATCAAAGTGTTTCTAATGTGTCCCCAATGTGTGCTGGCAATTTGCAGTGTTGCACGTTGAGAAAACTGATTAATACGCTATAAAAAAACTACTCGGAAAAGTTTGCGAAAATCTGTGGCGGAAAAGGAAACTTTGTTTTTATAAATTATTTTTTAAATATAAAAAAAAAATATTGGTTTCAGAGATTTCTAAAGATGAAGAACGCTTTTCTGAATCATGATAAATTCGGAAGATGTCATTGTATTTTTTCGTCGGTGGTTGTGTTATATTTTCCTAGATTAAAAAACATTTGTCTTTTTTTACCGTGTATTTTTAAATTATAGCAGTAAACATTACAAAGGTTTAAGCACTTAAAATATTACATGGAAAAATAATTTGTCAGTCAGTTTTATTATTTGTCTTATAAAACGAAATCCTCATTTTTTTTTTTATATATACAACATATCCAAATATCTTCAGGATAATATTATCTGTCAGACCTGAAATTCATATTACATGCTGTCAATGAAGCAGAGCAGTTTCTCACAAAGTTCACAGTAAGTCATGTTATGTATCACAAATTGCTTATAACAACGTAGATAAAGCGTAATGGCCTTATAATGTATGTATTGCTGCAGACAGGACGTATAATATCTATTATGCGGCGCGTTTCTCCTTTCAGTTATTTTGATGCCGTCAAGTATTTCCCTCTTAAGGTTTATGACCTATAAAAATTAACCTTTACACATGAAACGTGAACACATATTTGTTTTCTCCATGGTAAAATACTTTCCATGCATTATTTATTTCTGTTTTATCTCTCAAATAAAAGTACAAATAGATTTTAAAAAAAACATTCTTTTATAAGCATATGATGTTTATCTTAAAAATCCCGCCTAATTGTTTGACTGCAATTCATGTAGTTCCAAAATATTTCCGTTACAATACGTTAATTTAGCATGGGCGCCAATTATTGAAAATTTTCACAATGTATTTTTAATTTACAATTGTTACCATTATAAAGGCTTAAGCAGTTAAAGTATTACATGGTAAATTAATTTGCCGTCAGTTGTATTATTTGTCTTTATAGAACGCATTCCCCAATTTTTTTATACAACATCTCTTCCAAATATCTTCAAGATAGTATTAGCCACCATACGAGAAATTAATATTACATTCTGTCAATGAAACAGAGCAGTTTCTCACAAACTTTACAGTAAGTCATGTTATGTATCGCAAATTTCTTATAACAGCGTAAATAAAACGTAATGACCTTCTAATGTATCTATTGCTGCAGAAGGGACGTATAATATCTATTATGCGGCGCGTTTCTCCTTTCAGTTATTTTGATGCCGTCAAGTATTTCCCTCTTAAGGTTTATGACATCTATAAAAACTAACCCTTATGAAGTACACACATGAAACGTGAACACATATTTGTTTTCTCCGTGGTAAAATACTTCCCATGCATTATTTATTTCCGTTTTATCTCTCAAATAAAAGTACAAATAGATTTTTAAAACAAGAACGAAAAATCATGCGTCAAGCATAGATTATATAGCACTTTCCAACGCTTCCAAAATAATTTTACAAATCATACCGTTTAATAAGCTAAAATCTAACATCTAAGTAAACAATTTAGAAAACGCATAACATATTTAAAAACATAATTTCAGGAATTTCCAACATATACAATATTCGGAAAAATATCCGAATACTTTTATTCAGCCCTGTATAGGATCTATAGATTTGTATATATACTACATAGGATGCTAAATTTTAGTTTAGTTTAGAAAACGCGTAGCAGAGTTTAAAATTATCCTTCTGGAGTTTCTGTCAGTAAACGGAAATGTGTTCGCGAACTTTTGTGCTGCCCTGTATAGGATCTACAGAATTTATACACACCACGTAATAGACAAAAAGCAAGTTAAAATTAAAATCGCGTTCAATAACTTAAAACGCACTTCCAGGAATTATTGTTAACAGACAGTAGATAATTCTTTTGCGTGTCCCTGTAAATGAACGATGACTGCTATACACACAATATTCCGTAGTAAGTCTTTTGTAATGCACCTTAGTGATCTATATAAATTCCAATGCGTTTAAAATAGTGAAACATTATTTAAATAAACCGCAGACGATTTTTCTCCATAGACGTAATGTAACGGAATTAGTTTTACTGTCCCTGTAAAGTAACTATAAGTGCTATGCACACCCTGTTCCATATTAAGCTTCTTCTAATGCACCTTAGTAATATATATAAATTCCAATGCGTTTAAAATAGTGAAACATTATTTAAATAAACCGCAAATGATTTTTCCCCATAGACCGCAATGTAACGGAATTCTTTTGAGTGTCCCTGTAAAAAAACTATAAGTGCTACACACTTCCGTTGAA
Organism: Maratus michaelseni; assembly: GCA_963931845.1. Taxonomy (NCBI): domain Eukaryota; kingdom Metazoa; phylum Arthropoda; class Arachnida; order Araneae; family Salticidae; genus Maratus; species Maratus michaelseni. The sequence goes on along the minus strand of OZ007598.1, from coordinate 129,279,800 downwards.
ATAGGGAACATGCTATAGATAACGACAATAACATATAAAAATTGCAGAGCAATCCAAGCATATTTACGGGAGTTAGAGCACGGACAGACGGCAGACGGCAGACGGCCAGACGGCAGACGGCCAGACGGCCAGACAAATCGAAGTCATAAGCACTTTTCATCTAGGTTGGAAAGTGCTAAAAACATTCTTTTATAAGCATATGATGTTTATCTTAAAAATCCCGCCTAATTGTTTGATTGCAATTCATGTAGTTCCAAAATATTTCCGTTACAATACGTTAATTTAGCTTGGGCGCCAATTATTGAAAAATTTTTACAATGTATTTTTAAATTACAATTGTTACCATTATAAAGATTTAAGTACTTAAAGTATTACACGGTAAATTAATTTGTAAGTTAGTTGTATTATTTGCCGTATGAAACGCAATCCCCAATTTTTCTTTTACACAACACCTTATCCAAATATCTTCAAGTGTTAGAGGTAATTTAATCTAAAATTTTTATATTTATATTTTCATTAATATCTTAAAACATTTCTTTTTTATAAACTCATTCTATTTTAATATTTAATCAAACCCCCCTCTTCCTTTTTCTTATTTTTCTTAAACATTATTAATTAAAACTCTTATTTTCAAAATCCAAACATTTGTATTTCTCTATAAGTCAAGACCACCCAAGTTCTTCTTTTTTTCACTATGAGATAGTTTCCACGCAAACAACTTTTACTTGAAATTCTCACGTAGTTTAAGGGATCGTAAATTCGGAACACACACAGGCAGATTGGATAAAGTACAAAAGGCCTTTATAAGAAGTCATGGGAATAACTGAAGCATTATTATCAGTTGTATTGTGTGCATCTTTTATTACCCTAAGTAAAGAGAGTCATAAAACTATTTCGAAGGCTTGTTAGGAAGATGCACAGTATATTGCTTTCGAGTCGTTGTTTATGGCAGGTGTCAGCGGGCGGATAGTTGTTTTCGTGGGACCCGACATACAGCTGTTTTTCAACGATGCCCACGAGCGCCTTATTTCCAGGAATTGTAGCTAGGATTTTTCACCTAGCAACAACTAATCCAATAGGCGTGTTATTTGCTCCCCCCCACTCAACCAATCAGCGTTGACCCTTTTTACCCCCTGGTCCAGCGTTACCAAGGAAACGATGAGCTAGTTAGCAGAGGCAGTCATGTTTTGAAGCTCGGATAGTTTGGGTGTGTGAGGGTGGAGGGTTCCTTCCCCCACCCCGCCGGTTAGGCAGTGGCGAATTTTTTCGAGAGAGACACACTTCTCTCCCGGCAGTAGCGACAGTGGGTTGATAGAAAATGTTCGCTCATCAAGCAACCTGAAATGACCGAAAAAAACTTCTGCTTTTCCTATAAGTGCATACCCACGAAGGAGATCTACCATATTGTCGCGATTCGGATGTTCTAAACAGTTCGTGATATCGATACCGTATTTAATGCATAGTATTTCTCGGGAGCGATTAATTGTGAGAAAATACCTGCTGAAGTGATGATGACAGCGAGAATCTCATCGAGTGCTCTAGCCGACACTACACATGCTCTTTGTGGTGTATTCTGAGAATCTGGGTAACTTTATTCTTGCAATGAATGGGTGATCGTCCCATTACTATTATAAAGCATGTCATCAACGTGGTAGTCCTATTATGATCTTCATAGAATAACGCTGTGTTCACTAACTTAGCTGTAAAGTTAGAAAAATAAAACTTACGTAACGACTATTCGTAGACTCGCAGTTCAGAGAATACTGTGAAAAAAATACAAGTAATATAACCGCAAAACGAGTCGCTAATGCATTAAATATTCACTATGCGTGAAGGTTTGTTGTCACCTTCACTCTATTCTATCGAGATGTAAGTAAAAACAATTCTTATCATTATTATGATTTATAAATTATGTTTTCTGTCTGATATGATGGAACTTATCTGTGTGTTAGTATTTTGATACATATATATATAAGATGATATTTAAATCATTTAAAGTGTTACTTGTTAATAAATGTTTGTTCTTTCTAATTTAATTCCTTCTCTGTTTTCTTTTTTTCGATTATTTACTTAATTACTTCAAAAGGTCTGCTTTCAGCATTTTACCTTTTATTTAATTTATGAAAATCAATCTCCCTAGGATTTATATTAATCCTTTTATTTAATGTCTTTTAATTGATTAAAAATGTTAATTCTGTTAGAAAAATAAATAAACAAATTAATTAATTAAAGTAAATTATTGTATTCTCTAGTCATGGAATTTCTAAATATTATTTTAAGCATTAAATCTAATAAAAAAATAAACTGCTAATTTACTGGATGTTGTAATTTGTAATATTCAAACTTATTTTATTTAATTAACTGAGACCTTTTACTATTCTTTAATTAATTACAGGACATACTTATCTGAATTTTTTATATAAAGTAATTTTAACATTTTGATCTAAAGTCTTATGAGGAGCATTTTATAATAATGAATTACTTATTCAAAATTTAATTATTTACTCATGGTCTCTCAAACAAGGATTAATCTATACGATCACAGCTTCAGTGTTGTGAATTCTTGGAATTAATTGTGCATTTTTTGTATATTGGTCAAATATTATTTTGTTTAACCTATCTCATTAATTTTATACACCCCCTTTCTGTACTTTCTTTAAAAGAAAGATTTTGTCCCCTTTATTCCAAAATTTTCACTTAGTCTAAATTATTATGTCTATGAAAATTCCTTGTTGTTATCCTTCATATTAATTCTTGAATTCACAATGCTGATTGTTGGGGAATTGGATGTAGTGCAAATTGAGAATCTTGTCAGTGCTTTTAAATGATTAATTCTTATACTATTTTGAATTCAAAACTTAGAATTCATGTAAATTTAAATTCTTTAAATTTTAATTGTTTCTGTTTAATTTAATCCATTTACCTTTTTTCTAAATTTATTTTTGTTTGAGAATTATTTTGTTAGTAGGCATATTGACAGGATTCATTTCAATTTTTAGTCATAGGTAATTTGCACTCATTCATAATTTTTGCAAAAGGTAACAGTACCAAGGCAAGAAAACAAATCCCCCAACAAAGAATTGATGCCGTGACACTTACCTGTGTGGCACAATTCAAATTTTTAATGTTTATTTGTGTATACTTAAAGTTCAGGGTATTAGGCAACTATTTTTTTTTCAAAATGTATTGTGCATTATGTCTTTGAGTATATGTTATGAAGTGTTAACCCTCATATCTGTGCTGTTCAAAATTTTTTTTTCATAATACCCCACCCGCACTGAATTTTTAGAAATTTTAACATACCTTTCCCATTTGTTTATATTTATTTGCAATTGATTATATATATTGACAAAGGCGACTAGTGTATACATGGGTGTAGCTCTCAGTAATTTTATTTAGATTTTGCATTTGTGTAAATTTTTTTTTCTTTGCTTAAGGTTTAGGTAGGGTTAATTATAAAATTTTTTTATCGCTGAATTTTTTGTTGACAAAACATTTCATAAATATGGCGGAGACCCTTACCAAGGAGATGGCTGAGTTGCAGAAGAAATCGTCTTTGATGGATAATTTATCCAACATCCCACCTTTTAGCGGGGACTCTACTATATCCTTTTCCGACTTTATTGAAAAGTTCACAGATATTTCCACCTTCTTTAACTGGGATGAAAAAGAAAAAATTTTCGCCCTGTTTAACAGACTGTCAGGGAAAGCAGCCAAATTAATTAAGGCTAATAAAGGCAAAAATTATACGGAATTAGTGGAAATTATACACGACAGATTCACGGAACAGGAGTCGCCAGATGTGGCATTATCGAAGTTTCTTAACTTCAAACAGACACCTTCAATGTCTGTCCAAGATTTTTTCGACAGAGCCTCTGATCTGTCACGCAGAGCTCTTGTCATTGATGGAATTGCTGAGGGCATTGTAAATAAAAGTAGAGATGCTATACTGCACTCTATGCTTCTAGGTAACCTATCTCCAGAAATTCGGAAGGGTGTCATTTCAAAAGATCCAAAGACCCCTCAGGAAATACTAACGTTTGCCTTACTTGAAGAAAAGGCTTGTAGGAGTGTTAACCCCTTCTACAGCCATGAACCAGCAAACATTGCCCCCCAGGTCCCCTCAGGTGTAGCATGTGCTGCTGTTTACCCCCCTACACCCCAGATTAGCCATCCCAACCGTGAAATTGTAGAACTCCAAAACAAAATGGAAATCTTAACGGCTAAAATTGATAGTCTGGTTATGCAACAACCAGCTGCAGCGAGACCACCAGCCCAGGAAAATGCCCAGTACAACCATTTTTTCTGTTTTGGATGTGGCGACCCCAACCATTTTTTTTCAGGACTGCCCCCAAAACCCCAGAAATCAAGGCTGGCAAAATTATAATGAAAATCCCTATGGTCGTAGAGGTATGGCCAGGCCTAACAATAACTACAGAGGCAGTTATAGTAACAGGGGATATCAGAATCAAAGAAACTATAGGGGAAATGGCAATAACCAGAGAAACAGAGGTACCAACAATGGCCAGAGAGGTAATTATAGGAATAGGGGTAATCAAAATAATGTAACCCAGCAGAATAACAACACTGCCAACGAACACAATGTTCAACAAAATTTAAACGGGTAATGGCTGAGTCTGGAGTAGTCGGACTGACTCATGAGAAGCCGAACGACAAAACCCCCTCTGTTTATAATGTTTTCCCACCATCAGCATGCAATCTCCCTACCGCAAGGATTGCTGTCGGTGATATTTTTATTACTGCACTGTGTGATACGGGATCAGGTATCAATTTAATTTCTCGACAGGGATTGTGTTTATTCCCAGGTGTAAAAACTGAGGCATGCAATGTACCCATTCTAACTGTGACAGGTGAATGTGTCCCTCTCACTGAGAAAGTTAAGTTATTTTTCAATTTCAGTAATGTCAGCTGCCAAGCTGAATTTTTTGTAGTAGCAGGTAAACTCGCTGATGAATTTACTGCTATTTTAGGTATGCCCTTTTTGAGTGAGTACATGGCTATCATAAGGTGTAGTGACAAATCTATTAGTCTTGATATTAATGAGCAAACTTTTTGTAAATATGTTCCAAAAATTTCAGAATGTCATGTAAATATTAAACCGCCAATTATTGTAAATAACAAAATTTCTTGCCTTAAAAATGTGTCATGTCAAACTGAGGGTAATGTAGAATGTTTTTCTAATGTTAGTAATATTTCTGAGAAGAATAAGAACAGTGAGAACAATTGTAGGGTAGTAAAAGCCAATGTAAGGGATAGTAGAGAACAAATAGAGATTCGAGATAATGAAAAATGTAGTAGCGAAGATAGAAATAATGTGAATTTAGATAAATGTGAAGGTAATGATAGCAATTCTTCTGTTCAAAAATCTTCTGAAGGTGTTTCAAAATTAGAAAATGTTAATAATACAAATAATCATGAGACCTGTAGTTATATGTGTAGTGATAAATTAAATGAAAATAAGGCAATTGGTCGGGATAATATATGTGAAACAAATGGTTGTGATCTTAGTGTAAATACTATCAGGGATGTGAAAAATAATGAAAATGAAATCAATGTCCCTGTATGCCAAGTGAGTTGTCATGATAGCGAAAAGTCACAATCTAATGATGTCGAAACTGAAATAAGTGATACATGTGAAAAGTCTAAGATTATTAAAATTAGTTTTGCTGTTTTGAAAAATTTAGTAACTATCCCCCCCCCCAATCTAAAATTTTAGCTCAAGTGAACTGCTCGAGAAGTAATTTTATTGATAATAATGATGTTGTTATTTTGGAACCCCTAGTAAAAAAATTTGGTAATGGTGTTTTAACATCTAGAACAATCTGTTCACAGGAGCACGGGTTATATATTTCATTCGCTAACTTTTCGGATGATGAGGTTACTTTGAATAAGGGAATGAGGGTTGCTAAAATTCAAAAGTGCATCGATGATTCTGAGTGTAATTCTAATAATTGTAATTATGCCCTTAATGTTAATGTGTCCACTCCACTAGCTGATTTTAATCATGCTGATCTCAGCTGGAGTTCAGATATTAATCTTGACCATTTAGACCCCCCTCTTAAACTTAAAATGCAGGATTTTCTTAATAAAAATAAAGATGTGTTTGCAGCATCAGTCCTAGACTTGCCCGGCTGTGACACTATTCCCCATGTAATAAATTTAACTTCTGATAAACCTGTAAAATGTAAAGCCTATAGAGTTCCCCATAATCTTAAACAAGAAATGGAAGATCAATTAGATATCCTGTTAAAAGCTAATATAATATCCCCCTCCATTTCTGAATTTGCGGCTCCAGTCATTTTGGTTAAGAAAGCAGACGGATCTTATAGATTGGCTGTCGATTTTAGAAAATTAAACAAAAATTTAGTTAAAGATGCATACCCCATCCCTAATATCACAGATTCGGTTGATGCACTATCCGGTTCAAATTTCTTTTCTACACTTGATTTAACAACTGGCTTTTTCCAGCAAGTTGTGCGTCCTGAGGACAGACTCAAAACAGCAATCATAACTCATAAAGGACTATTTGAGTGGTCGAGAAATTGTTTTGGCTTATCAAACTCAGGAAATTCTTTTCAACGACTCATGAGTGCAATATTTGGAGATCTGGGAAATATGGGAATTCTTGTATATATAGATGATATTGTTATTGCTAGCAAAGATGTAGAATCCCACCTTGAAAAATTAACAACTGTTTTTGATAGACTTCGCCAGCATAATTTAAAATTAAAACCCAGTAAATGCCTTTTTCTATCAGATAAAATTAAATATTTAGGTTTTGAAATCCATAAAGGTAAAGTCTCACCCATTAATAAAAATATAGAAGTAATTGAAAAATTTCAACCCCCTGATACCCGCAAAGCAGTTAGATCTTTTATTGGTACAATTTCATTTTACAGGAGATTTATACCTGATTTTTCTAAACGAGCTAAAAACTTAATTGAATTAACTAAAGAAAATGGTCGTTTTTCATGGAACCCTGCAGCGCAAGCAGAATTCGAAGATTTAAAAGCTGCTTTAATTTCTAAGCCATGTATTGCCCTCCCTGATTTTTCGAAGGAATTTTATCTTTATACTGATGCGAGTGGTGAAGCTTTAGGCGCAGTTTTATCTCAACTGGATGAGAACAACTTTTTACACCCTGTGGCTTTTGCCAGCAGAAAGTTGAAGGACCCTGAAACAAGGTACTCAGCCACAGAAAGGGAACTTTTAGCTGTTGTCTGGGCAACCGCCCATTTTAAGTGTTACCTAGCTAACACCCACTTTTTTATTTTCACTGATCATGCTCCCCTAACTTATATGCTTAAAATTCAAGACCCAACTTCTCGTATGGCAAAGTGGATTTGCACCTTATCTGATTTTACTTTTTCAATTAAATTTATCAAGGGCAAATGCAACAGTGTTGCGGATTTTCTTTCTAGATACACTACTTCTAATGAAATCTCTGTAAATACAGTAAGTTGTAATTTTTGTGTACAAATAGCAAAGGAGAATATTTTTATGCCCCAAACTGATCTTCTTGAAAAAATTCAAGAACTCCAAAAGACTGACAAAAAGTGTTGCCAAATTGCTCAGAGGCTAGATCAAGGAGTGGATATAGCACCAAAGTACATGAAATTTTTCTTCCGAGATGATCTCTTGATGTGCGAGGACACTCGAGACTCTCCCATTTTAAATAAATTGCCCAAACTGGTGGTGCCAAAAGAACTAATCCCCCAAGTGTTCGCACTAACACATGATTCTCTAGCAGCTTGTCATCAAGACTTCCAGAAAACTATTGATCGCATTCGCGAAAATTTTTACTGGCCAGGTATGTCTGCAGATGTCAAGCATCTAGTAGAATCTTGCATTAGTTGCCAACAAAGAAGAGCTTATCGACCTAAACATCTAGCCCCTTTGCAGAGAATGCCAACACCAGAATTTCCATTGGCAAAAGTGAATTTCGACATAATTGGTCCTTTACCGACAACCTTTTCGGGTAACAAGTTCATCGTGACATATATCGATGCTTTTTCTAAGTGGCCTGAAGCATATGCTGTATCCTCTATCACCTCAGACGTTGTAGCGGATACTCTAGCAGATTTCGTTTCAAGGTACGGTGCTCCTAGCTATATTGTTTCCGACAAGGGTAGAAATCTTATATCAGAAGCCATTGAGAGAGTCTATAAAAACTTTGGAATGAAACATATTCACACGTCAGCTTACCACCCAGCAGGAAATTCTCAGATTGAACGTCAAAACAGAACTCTAATTAATGCCCTATGCCATGTTGTCAATGAAAATCAGTCGGACTGGGATACAAAATTAAAATTTGCTCTTTTAGCTCTCAGGACAGCCGTGCATTCTTCTACAAAATTAACCCCAGCTGCAGTAATGTTTGGCAGAAATTTAAATCTCCCCTATAAACTTTTTTCCACCCCCCAAACTTTAAATTATAATGACGCCCCCACCTATTGTGAACTTTTATTCCCTGCTTTGAAGAAAGTGTATGCTGAAGTGCACAGTAGTTTGGTGGAAGTTTCAGAGAAGCAAGAAAAATACAGAGAAAAAACTGCTGTTTCTAAGAATCTTAAAATAGGTGATTCAGTTTGGCTCTTTACACCAGCTGTTAAACCAGGACAATGTAAAAAACTATCTAAATTTAATAATGGTCCCTATACAATAACTGAAAAAATAAATGAGGTAAATTTTAAAATCGCCCCCCAATCAAATTTAAAATTAACGCAAGTGGTACACGTCGATAGGCTGACTGAATTTAAAAACAGGCATGTTGATTTCCAAACAAATGACCAACTGCCGCAGAGTCAATTCGATGATCAATCGAATATTCAGAATCCAACTACTCCCATTCACCAATCGATTAACGATAACCCAGAACGGCGGACGAAAAAACGCAGGCGCGCGTTTATCATACCAACAGCATCAGCAGTAAACAGAGATGAAGCATTGCCCATGCAATCAACAGCCAACACGTTGCCTTCACTAGCCACCAGCAACGAACCCCTTTCCCCCTCTCTTCCTTCAGCCGAGTTCGAGAACTCACGAGCTGAAACCACCCCCTCCCCCTCCACGGCTGAAAATCCAGTTACGGACACGCCAGATATCGCGGTAGCTAACGAAGTTGCTGAAGCTCAATCCTCTGTTATTCCTTCAACCAGTCGTATTCCGACTTTAATCGAATCTCAGCGCAAACCGACTGATTCGATTCCTTCGTCCAGAAATACTTATGGATTCAGGAACAGGGACAAGCGTCCCAATTATAAACTTTAAGTTGTATTAATTATAGTATTTTTATTTTAATAACCTTATATTTTGTTTGGATAATGTATATAGATAGTCTAGAGTTAGTTTTTATTGTATTTTAACGTGAAAAATAAGCTTTTTAGAGTACTTGTACCGTTTGTTTTGGTTAACGGTAGCGATCTGAGCGGTTGTGTGTTCATCACATTTAATGTTCTATATAGCTAATTTTAGTGTAAATAAGGTATATTTCGATAGTTATAGTACAAATAACCTCTCCGCAGGTATATTTTTGGAATTATGTTACGTTTTTGGGTAATTTCGAGACTTTGAAAATGGGAATCCAAAAAAAATTTTTCCCCTTTTTTTTTTCATGTAGTACTCCCTGTTTGTGAAATACGATAGTATCCATCGATTTGCATATTATTTATATTTTAATTGATGTTCTAGTTAAGTTCTCAGTAGATGAGTATAAGTGGATCTACAGGATAATACTATATTTGAGAGAACTATTAATTTTACTCATTACTAGATATAATATGTAGGTATTTCGTAGTGTAAGGTAGTATTAGTGTACTGTTTTGTGTATATTTTTTTTTAACCTGAAAATTTTTGAGGTTATTAATTTTGTTCTTGAGTACATTACTTCATTAAAGTATAGTGGTGTGGTTTTATTGAAAAATTTATAAAATTTTATCTGGTTCTGTGCTATTTTTTTTTCCTTTTTTTTAAAGGATTTCTTTTGTCAATTTTTTTTTTTTTTTACTGTATAAATTAAGTTTCTGATGGTGATAATCTTCACCATAGCTTTTGGGTCTTCTTCGCCCCATTATGCTTTTATTTTGGCATTTGTTTATAGCACAGATAAATGGGTTGCTCTTCCAATATGCACAGTGTCGCTGTAAGTGCATATGTAAATAACTTACTTCATAGTTTCAACTTGCATATCAATCGACTGGAGAAAGTGTTTCTCAATTTTTACACATTGATACAATTTGTGTTAACTGAATTTTAATTAGTGAAATGTATTTTATTGTGAATTAACTGTATATTGTGCAAATTGCCTTTTACCCATTTTTATTCTTTTTGTTTGTGTTTTTATATGCATATACATTACTAGTTCGTATGTTTTTATATATCTGTGTACATCGAGCTAACAATTTATACCTATATTGATATGCATTATTATTGTAATGGATTTGGCGATTCTTTCGGTTGGCAATGTTCTCTCCCAAATTTTTATTTGGCTTTAAAAAAAAAAAAAAAAAAAAAAAAAAATTATTTTGGCAATTTTCAAATTTTTTTTTGTGGTTTAGCAAACAGTGTTCAGGTAAATATTTTGAATGGAACCTTCCCGATTGATAAGGTTAGTGGTGACAAAAGCAATGTCCAGCCTTGTGTTCATCTTTTAATTTTTTTTTGTTATTCTACAGGTGTGTCTAGGATTTTGTTGACAAGTGAGGAGAGTTTTGTGTATGCAAACTCAGGTTATGCAGTCCGGACTGTATACCTTGAGGGGTAGGCTTGCTAAGTGTTTCGTGATAATTCTTCGGACCGAAGTCTGGTTTGTTTGAAATGTTAGGCCCCATTTAGTGATCTCTCCCGCATCCATTGAATTTTTACTCGCACTTTTTACTTAAAAAACAAATTTTTTTTTTATTTTTCAAAAAATTGTGTTTTTTAAATAGAGACGGGGGATTCTTGTTAGAGGTAATTTAATCTAAAATTTTTATATTTATATTTTCATTAATATCTTAAAACATTTCTTTTTTATAAACTCATTCTATTTTAATATTTAATCAAACCCCCCCCCCTCCTCCTTTTTCTTATTTTTCTTAAACATTATTAATTAAAACTCTTATTTTCAAAATCCAAACATTTGTATTTCTCTATAAGTCAAGACCACCCAAGTTCTTCTTTTTTTCACTATGAGATAGTTTCCACGCAAACAACTTTTACTTGAAATTCTCACGTAGTTTAAGGGATCGTAAATTCGGAACACACACAGGCAGATTGGATAAAGTACAAAAGGCCTTTATAAGAAGTCATGGGAATAACTGAAGCATTATTATCAGTTGTATTGTGTGCATCTTTTATTACCCTAAGTAAAGAGAGTCATAAAACTATTTCGAAGGCTTGTTAGGAAGATGCACAGTATATTGCTTTCGAGTCGTTGTTTATGGCAGGTGTCAGCGGGCGGATAGTTGTTTTCGTGGGACCCGACATACAGCTGTTTTTCAACGATGCCCACGAGCGCCTTATTTCCAGGAATTGTAGCTAGGATTTTTCACCTAGCAACAACTAATCCAATAGGCGTGTTATTTGCTCCCCCCACTCAACCAATCAGCGTTGACCCTTTTTACCCCCTGGTCCAGCGTTACCAAGGAAACGATGAGCTAGTTAGCAGAGGCAGTCATGTTTTGAAGCTCGGATAGTTTGGGTGTGTGAGGGTGGAGGGTTCCTTCCCCCACCCCGCCGGTTAGGCAGTGGCGAATTTTTTCGAGAGAGACACACTTCTCTCCCGGCAGTAGCGACAGTGGGTTGATAGAAAATGTTCGCTCATCAAGCAACCTGAAATGACCGAAAAAAACTTCTGCTTTTCCTATAAGTGCATACCCACGAAGGAGATCTACCATATTGTCGCGATTCGGATGTTCTAAACAGTTCGTGATATCGATACCGTATTTAATGCATAGTATTTCTCGGGAGCGATTAATTGTGAGAAAATACCTGCTGAAGTGATGATGACAGCGAGAATCTCATCGAGTGCTCTAGCCGACACTACACATGCTCTTTGTGGTGTATTCTGAGAATCTGGGTAACTTTATTCTTGCAATGAATGGGTGATCGTCCCATTACTATTATAAAGCATGTCATCAACGTGGTAGTCCTATTATGATCTTCATAGAATAACGCTGTGTTCACTAACTTAGCTGTAAAGTTAGAAAAATAAAACTTACGTAACGACTATTCGTAGACTCGCAGTTCAGAGAATACTGTGAAAAAAATACAAGTAATATAACCGCAAAACGAGTCGCTAATGCATTAAATATTCACTATGCGTGAAGGTTTGTTGTCACCTTCACTCTATTCTATCGAGATGTAAGTAAAAACAATTCTTATCATTATTATGATTTATAAATTATGTTTTCTGTCTGATATGATGGAACTTATCTGTGTGTTAGTATTTTGATACATATATATATAAGATGATATTTAAATCATTTAAAGTGTTACTTGTTAATAAATGTTTGTTCTTTCTAATTTAATTCCTTCTCTGTTTTCTTTTTTTCGATTATTTACTTAATTACTTCAAAAGGTCTGCTTTCAGCATTTTACCTTTTATTTAATTTATGAAAATCAATCTCCCTAGGATTTATATTAATCCTTTTATTTAATGTCTTTTAATTGATTAAAAATGTTAATTCTGTTAGAAAAATAAATAAACAAATTAATTAATTAAAGTAAATTATTGTATTCTCTAGTCATGGAATTTCTAAATATTATTTTAAGCATTAAATCTAATAAAAAAATAAACTGCTAATTTACTGGATGTTGTAATTTGTAATATTCAAACTTATTTTATTTAATTAACTGAGACCTTTTACTATTCTTTAATTAATTACAGGACATACTTATCTGAATTTTTTATATAAAGTAATTTTAACATTTTGATCTAAAGTCTTATGAGGAGCATTTTATAATAATGAATTACTTATTCAAAATTTAATTATTTACTCATGGTCTCTCAAACAAGGATTAATCTATACGATCACAGCTTCAGTGTTGTGAATTCTTGGAATTAATTGTGCATTTTTTGTATATTGGTCAAATATTATTTTGTTTAACCTATCTCATTAATTTTATACACCCCCTTTCTGTACTTTCTTTAAAAGAAAGATTTTGTCCCCTTTATTCCAAAATTTTCACTTAGTCTAAATTATTATGTCTATGAAAATTCCTTGTTGTTATCCTTCATATTAATTCTTGAATTCACAATGCTGATTGTTGGGGAATTGGATGTAGTGCAAATTGAGAATCTTGTCAGTGCTTTTAAATGATTAATTCTTATACTATTTTGAATTCAAAACTTAGAATTCATGTAAATTTAAATTCTTTAAATTTTAATTGTTTCTGTTTAATTTAATCCATTTACCTTTTTTCTAAATTTATTTTTGTTTGAGAATTATTTTGTTAGTAGGCATATTGACAGGATTCATTTCAATTTTTAGTCATAGGTAATTTGCACTCATTCATAATTTTTGCAAAAGGTAACAGTACCAAGGCAAGAAAACAAATCCCCCAACACAAGATAATATTATCTACCAGACGAGAAATTATTATCACATGCTGTCAATGAAGCAGAGCAGTTTCTCACAAACTTCACAATAAGTCATGTTATGTATCACAAATTACTTATAACAGCGTAGATAAAATGTAATTGCCTTATTGCTGCAGATATGAGGTATAATATCTATTATGCGGTATGTTTCACCTTTTAGTTATTTTGATGCCGTCAATTATTTCCCTCTTAAGGTTTATACTATCTGTAAAAACTAATCTATATGAAATAAAAAAACATGAAACATGAACACATATTTGCTTTTGCATATGAGAAGATATTTTTTGTGCACTATTTATTTACGTTTTATCTCTCAAATGAAATTGCAAATAGTTTTAAAAAGAACATTATATTATAAGCCTGCGATGTTTATCTTAAAAATCCCGCCTAATTTCTTGACTGCAATTCATGTAGTTCCAAAATATTTCCGTTACAATATTTTAATTTCGCTTAGGCGCCAGTTATTGAAATTTTTTTATAATATATTTTTAAATTACAATTGTTACTATTGTAAATGTTTAAGCACTTAACATATTACATGTTAAATTGATTTGTCAATCAGTTGTATTATTTATTTTATAAAACGCAGCCCCCAATTTTTTTATACAGTATCTCATTCAAATATCTTCAAGATAATATTATCTACCAGACGAGAAATTAATATTACATGCTGTCTATGAAACAGAGCAGTTTCTCACAAAGTTCACAGTAACTCGTGTTATGTATCACAAATTGCTTATTACAGGGTAGATAAAACGTAATGACTATCTAATGTATGTATTGCTGCAGAGAGGAGGTATAATATCTATTATGCAATGAGTTTCTTGTTTTACTTATTTTGATGCCGTGAAGTATTTCCCTCTTAAAGGTTATGATATCTATAAAAACTAATCTATATGTAGTAAAAAACACATGGAACATGAATACATGTTTGCTTTTTTCCGTGGTAAAATATTTTTCATGCACTATTTATTTGCTTTTTATCTCTCAAATAAAAGTATTGGGTTGTTCGGAAAATTCGTGCCGTTTGGGAAAATTAATTTGTATCGGAAAATTCTATTATTTAATTATTAGACGTTAATTCCGATAGTTAATTTCTAATTAACGGCACGAATTTTAAGGACAACCCAATAGAAACACACTCTTTTATAAGTATACGATATTTATCTTTAAAATAACGCCTAATTTCTTGACTGCAGTTCATTTAGTTACATAACATTTCCGTTACAGTTTGTTAGCCTGGCGTGGACGCCGATTATTCAATTTTCTTTTACAGTGTATACTTTTAAATTACAATTGTAACCATTATAAAGGTTTCATCTTTCGCAATTGCTAGATGTTGTCCATCGTTTTACTTAATAGTTTCCTTTCCGTCGCGATATCACTTGAACAAGCCCAACTTGTCCTTGTTTTTCCCAATTTGTAAAAAACTGTATGTCTACTCGTTGCTCCATTGCGGTGCTTTGTTTGGCTTTGTTAATGTGGAGACTCTTATGTTGCGCTGAAGATCATGCGATGAAAAGCGGAGGAGAGTCCTGACATGTTTATCACATGTGCGTCTTGCTTCCAAACCTTTGAAGAGCAATAAGAAAAGTCACGACTAACCACAGAACCTTTCGAAAAGAAAGCCCAGAGAAATAATTTATGACTCTCGTGGCAGAACTCGATATAAACGGAGCCTTAAACTCACTACGTTCGAATGACTCCAGCAGTGAAATCTACTTTCGCTTAGTGTGTAGGATTCTACATGGCATTTCTGCATTATTCTCTCCAAGCGCATGTGCATACACTAGTTGTTAGTTCACTTTCCCTCTTTTAAATCGAAGTACACAAATCCTCTGCTTTTCTTTCATTTTACAAAGCACAGTTGCTACTTTTATACACTTTTTTTCGTGGCTCCTTTAAGATGTGATACACAAATACTCATATAAAGGGAGTGGAGTTGATAACAACTGGGAATCCCCTAGAAAGAATCTTCTGTTCTTGTTTTTTAAATTCTCATTGATTTCATAAGCTCGGCTCTGTGATGTTGCACCATATATATATATATATATATATCTTAAATTAAATTTATGCTCTAAATTATATTTTATTTTCATCCCTTCATTCCAAATTTAAATTCCATTATTCTTAAAATGAAAAGCTCATTTTATTTAAACTCTATTTATTCGGCAATCTCTCAGATCCGTTATTCTATCAAGGCGACCACATATTATCACAAAAAAAAATAATAAAAAGGAAAAGAAACGCGCAATAGTCATAAAGTATTGATATCGGCATTCACCATATGTCTGCTCCGCGTTCAAAATGAAATAATTTATAAAAACAAAGGATGTTGTGGTATGTCACTTATATGTAAAATCCTAAACAATAAACATCGCAGACGCCTTCTTTCGATAAACTCGAAAGCAGATGTTCTTTCGGCCTTTACCTTAAGGGTTAATGTTATAAAATTCATGATTTTTAGCGCTTCTGGTAACTTAACGGCGTGCCAAGCAAATTCAAACCACCCTTATTTGATTAACATTAACGAATCTTTTTCTATTGTTCTTTGGCATATTTTTGCAACTCGCCATGACTCTATATTCCAATCTTGGCTGTAAAATATAACCGCAATTCTATAATCACTTCATCGCCTCTGCCTTTAGAGATAAGTACTAATTAACAAAGCGACCGACGCCATCCCATGCTTGTATTGTATTTATATCCCTTGACTTCGAAGTTTGATTTACTGTATTTCCAATAAACGATAAATATAAAAGGAAATAAACACGTTTGGACTATTATTTACATCTTTCCAGGATTATTCATTTTCAGGATCTACGGACATCTGATGGTTATATTGCGGGAACAACTAATTTCAATGTTGTCGTACGATTCGGCCACGTATCTAACGTCAGTTAAAGAAATCTTTACATAACAACTGAACCTATCGGCCCTTCAATGTTCATACTGCTCCTCTTATTTAAATGTTGTTTTAGACAATGAAAATCAATCATATAGTTTGACAACTCTATATTACAATCTTTATCATTTAAAGTAATATGTTAATTGCATGTGAACTATAAAAAAATGTTTCTTAACTTACGAAACTATATACTGTAATAATGAACAAACATATGCAATAACCTCTTTCGAGATACCCACGATTCCGAAAACCGTCCTTTATTAGCGACTTCAGAAATCACTACATCTTCGAGATTTAAATAAGCATATCATCATCATCATCATCATCATCAACCGTTTTCTCCACTGCTGGATGTAGGTCTCCCCCAGATTTTATGAACACAATATATCTGTTGCTAACACTAATTTTCGGAAATGTTTCAGAGTAGTTTTTATAGTGTATCAATCAGTTTTCTTAAATCAGAAGATCGGTTTTAGGATGTTATTAATTTATCATGTTTGTTTGTAAAACATGTTTATTGAACATGGAAATTTTTATATGAGAATTGATAACATCTGAAAATCCTATATTCTAGGGTGAGAAAACCAACTAACAAAGTATAAAAACTAATCGGAAACGTTTCCGAAAACCAATCGCAGCAAAAGAAACTTTGTTTTTATAAATGCTTTTTTAAGGGGACCGTGGACCTTCATTTGTTCAAAAATCGACCCAAAAACCGAAAATTATTTTTATGCATATTATTTTCTTCCAGTTTGTTCTGAGCCATTTGCGAAAAACCGCATGCAGCTGCGACTATTTTTCGCAAAGTTACAAGTGTTTAAATTTTGTACACAAAAAATTTTTCGGCCCTTCAATATACTTTAAATCTGTTTTTCTCAAAGCTGATTTTTCAACGATTTCAGATTTTTGAAATGTTCCGAGCGTTTTAGTTTTCGATCAAAATTCACGAAATTGATAACGAAGTATACTGATATTGTGTACAAGGAAACTAAGCATGCATTTTGAAATTCGACTGCATTAAGATAGTTAAAATATTTTTTTAACTTGTTAAAAGGCAAAATTTTGATGAAAATCGATAGGAAAATCAGAAAAAGATCTCTAAAAAATTAACTATACAAGAGACTAAAAAATGAATGCTTAGATTTGTTTGTAATATAGTTTTAAGTGATTAAAATTCAAAAACAAGGATATATCTAAAAATTAAGATGCCAGGAGCATTTTAAAATTTCCTTTTAAAATTAAATTTTTTTTTTAAATCTTAAAATTGCAAAAAGATTGGAAATTTTTTTAATGTGTTTTATATACTTATGATATAATGTATATATGCAAAAAATGTTACATCTCTATGATGAAAATTTAAAAAATATATATTAACATCCACCGTCCCCTTAAATCTCGGAAATATATTAGTTTCTGAGGTTTATATTGATATATAACGCTTTTAGGAATCGTTGGTAACACGGGAAATGTTATTGTATATTTTCGTTCGTGGTTATATTATATTTTCCTAGATTAAGAAACATTTATCTTTTGTCACAGTGTGACGTAGTTGGGACTTGTATCAAAAAGTATAAAAATCCTCTTCTAAAAGACGAAAAATGAAGAATTTTACTTCAAATCACATAAATAATTTCATTCATCACAAATGGGGAAAAGTTGTATTTTTAGATTTAAACAGCAAAATTATTTCTATAATAAAGAAATTTCGAAGGCGGTTTCAATTTTCTGGATGATAACCTCTTTTTAAAATGATTAATCAATAATTGAGAATGAATAACGTAATTAAAAAGTAGTTTTAACTTACTTAGTAGTTAAAACTACTCTTCTTAAAGTGGTTTTAAGTAACTCCTAGTTAAAACTACTTTGCTTAAAATAGCCTTAACTAACATTTAAATTTTCAAATGAAGTTCCAATTTCTTGGTCGTGGTGAAGTTTCTTCATTAATCGAGAATTGGAATGTAGTTTAAAAACTTATGACATACTAAATGAATCATTTAAATTTCAAGTGCTTTCTACATAAATAAAGCATGAAACAAGATTAATGTACTTTTGAGTAAACGGAAGGTTTATAAATATTATTCATAAAATGCCGCATATTTTAGTTCATTAAGTTAAGCATGATTTTATGACTAACAAACATTAAAAAGTTGTGTGAGATCGTCTGAAGTGCTGTTTGCATGAAAAAGATCCGTAATTACACAGAAAACTAATAAATTTCATTCACAAAAGAAGTAAGAAATATTTCAGTTCAATTAGCAAACAAGAACGAAAAATCATGCTTTAACCATAGATTATGAAACACTTTCCAACACTTCCAAAATACTTTTAGAAATATTTACCGTTTAATAAGGTCTAATGCCTGATGTCTAAGTAAACAATTTGGAAAACGCATAACACATTTAAAAATGCAATTTCAAAAATTACCAACACTATTCGAAAAAATATCTGAATTGTTTTTTGCAGCCCTGTATAGGATCTATAGATTTGTATGTATACTACAATGCTGAAGTTTACTAAAGTTATAGGAAACGCATAAAACAGTTGAAAATTCCCCTTCTGCAATTTCCGTCAATAAATACAAGTGTACTGGAGATGTTTTTTGCTGTCCTGTATATGATCTACAGAATATAACCAGTTATACAGAATAAACACCAAGTAATACGCAAAAAATTCGTTAAATTTAAAATCGCCGACCACAACTGAAAACGCATTTACAGCAATTAGTATTAACAGACATAATAACTTAACCGAATATTTTTGTGTGTCCCTGTAAATAAACGATGAATGCCATACACACAATATTCTATAGTAAGCCTCTATTGTACCTCAGTGATATATATCAATTTCAATATGTTTGAAACAGTGAAAAAATGTTAAAATAAACCGCAAACGATTTTTCCCTACAGACCATAATGTAACGGAATCTTTTGAGTGTCCCTGTAAAGGAACTATATGTGCTTTGCACACCATATTCTATAGTAAGTCTTATGTGGAGCACGTCAGTGATATATATTATTTTCAATTTGTTTGAATAAATACTGTAAAAAAATTTAAATGAGCTGCCAGGGATTTTTCCCCATAGTGATGTTTCCCCATAGAATGTAACGAAATTCTTTTGAGTGTCCCTGTAAAGGAACTATAAGTGCTACGCATGCCATTTTCAGTATCGAACATGCCATAGTAAACCTCAATAACCTATATCAATTGCATGACAATCCCAGTACGCAAGATAGAGCACGCACAAACAGACAAACAGGCGGCAGATAGACAGACAGACAAACAGAATTGAAAAACACTTTTCAACTATGTTGGAAAGTGTTAAAAGTTATTTTATCTGTAACAGGCACTGTTATGAATGTTTATGTTTTTGCTGTTATGAATCGATAATAATCATCTTTCATCACTGCTGAATTTTCAACTGAGGTTTAAAGTTCTTGCTGTACACAGAAAACTACTACATTTCATTCATAAAAGAAGTTTGAAGCTCCAGTTTTCTTACTTTAAAATGGTAACAATATCAAATTCTTAAAAATTGTGTTAGTAAAGAATAAAGAATCATCCTTTATTACCGAAGCAAGATATTCAGCTGACTTTCATAATTCTGGCTATATTAATCTTTAAAAGTGTTCTCCATCGAGTGAAAATAAATCATTTCTTTTAAAAAATTCTAAGGTACAAAATAGATAATTTACATCTCACGCGCTTCTTCCATAAAGAATGCATGAAATAATATTAAGATGCAGCTAGTAAGTACAAAGAAAACTAATATGTTTGTTCATATAAAAATTGCATAGAACGGTTTATTCAGTTAAAACTTTTTTTTATCAAAACAAGCACTCAAAAATTGGGCTAATAAAAATCACGAACATGCCTCCTTTCATCATAAACATACTTTTATATTTAGAATGCTTGCTACGTTTGCTCTTTAAAAATGTTCTTCACTGAGTAATAATTAGTCATTTAATTTTTTTATTCTAATATATTAAATAAAACAGTTTATTCGGTTAAAAATTTTAGTCAATCAATTTTTAAAAATTGTTGTAATAAAATTCATGAACATGCCCACATTCATAATAACTAAATTTTTAACGGACATTTAAAATGCTTGCTTTCTTTTGCTCTTGAAATGTGTACTTCATCAAGTAATAATTAGTCATTTAGTTTTAAAATATCTAATATACAAAGTAGAATAATTTATTCAGTTAAATATTTTGTATCAATAACAAGCACTTAAAATTGTGCTTGTAAAATTGTGCTTTCATCATAAATGGATTTTTATCTTTTATTTAGAATGCTTGCTAATTTGCTCTTTAAAAATGTTCTTCACCGAGTAATAATTAGTCTTTTAGTTTTAAAATATCTAATATACAAAGTAGAGCAATTTATTCAATTAAATATTTTTTATGAATAATTTAATTTAGTTATCAGTTTAGTTATTATCAATTTAGATTTAAAAAAATGTAATATACAAAATAGAACAGTTTATCAAGTTAAATGATTGATCAATGACAAGAACTTAAACTGTGCTGGTAAATCTCAGGAACATGCTTCCTTTCATCATAACTAAATTTTGAACTGACATTTAAGGGGCTTGCTATATTTGTTCTTGAAAAGTAATCTTCACCGAGAAATAATTAGTCATTTAGTTTTAAAAAATGTAATATACAAAATATAACAGTTTATCAAGTTGAATGATTGATCAATGACAAGAACTTAAAAACTGTGCTAGTAAAAATCATGAACATGCTTCCTTTCATCATAACTGAATTTTAAACTGACATTTAAAATGCTTGCTATATATCTTCTTGAAAAGTAATCTTCACCGAGTAATAATTAGTCACTTAATTTTTTTAATCTAATATATTAAATAAAGCAGTTTATTTGGTTAAAAATTTTAGCCAAACAATTTTTTTAAATTGTGCTAATAGAATTCACGAATATGCCCACATTCATCATAACTAAATTTTTAACTGAGATTTAAAATGCTTGCTATATTTTGCTCTTAAAATGTGGTCTTCACCAAGTAATATTTAGACATTTCGTTTTAAAATATCTAATATACAAAGTAGAATAGTTTATACAGTTAAATATTTTTTATGAATAACAAGCACTTAAAAATTGTGCTTGTAAAAATCACATAATATGCCTTTCATCATAAATGGATTTTTATCTTATGATTAAAATGCTTGCTACGTTTGCTCTTTAAAAATATTTTTCACCGAGTAATAATTAGTCATTTATATTTTTTAATCTAATATGTTAAATAAAACAGTTTATTCGGTTAAAAATTTTAGTCAGTCAATTTTTAAAAATTGTGGCAATAAAATTTACGAACATGCCCACATTCATCATAACTAAATTTTTAACTGATATTTAAAATGCTTGCTATATTTGTTCTTGAAATGTGTTCTTCACCAAGTAATAATTAGTCATTTAGTTTTAAAATATCTAATATACAAAGTAGAATAGTTTATTCAGTTAAATATTTTTTATCAATAACAAGCACTAACATTGTGCTTATAAAAATCACCAACATGTCTCAACCAAGTAATAATTAGTCATTTAGTTTTAAAATATCTAATATACAAAGTAGAGTAATTTGCTCAATTAAATATTTTTACGAATAATTCAATTTAGTCAATTTAGTTATCAATTTAGTTATCAATTAATTATTATCAATTTAGTTTTTAAAAAATGTAATATACAAAATAGAACAGTTTATCAAGTTAAATGATTGATCAATGACAAGAACTTAAAAACTGTGCTAGTAAAAATCATGAACATGCTTCCTTTCATCATAACTGAATTTTAAACTGACATTTAAAGTGCTTGCTATATTTCTTCTTGAAAAGTAATCTTCACCAAGTAATAATTAGTCCTTTAGTTTAAAAAAAATTAATATACAAAATAGACTAGCTTATTTAGTTAAAAAATACGAGTACATAAATTGCTAAAGGGAAATTTTCAAATATATTATGCGTTTTCTAAATGAACTAAATTTTTGTATGTTATGTAGTATACAATATAGAGATCTATAAATCGTATACAGGGATGCACAAAAGATTTCAGATAATTTTCTAACTGTATATAGTTAGATGGTGATTGATGAAACTGGGTTTCAAATGTATTATGCGTTTCAACAAATTGTTTACTTAGGCATCATATTTCATTTATGCTTGACACATGATTTATCTTTCTTGTTTTTATTAATAAATAAATCTGCGCTCATAAATCTATTCAAGATGAAGTTAAGCAACATATATTAAAACACAAAATTCATGGTTCATTTAAGCTAGTGGTGACGTATTTCCCTAATTCTGCTTGAAGTACCAGATGCTTACATGGTGGATATTACTTACGTTTAAACTATTTCCTGGATGAAAGATGAATAAAAAATAGATGAAATGATAAGTATAGAGGAGGCATGATTGTTTGTTCATGTAAGAAGTGCAACATTTTCCTTCAGTCTGTAAAGAATTATTGTGTCAATAACAAACATGTCCATATCGTTTGAAAAACAGTCATAAAGAACCCTGTTTTAATAAAAATTTGATTCCCAACAGACAATCGAATTTCTTTTTGGGTCTTTTTTACTAGAAATATTGTATTGTTTGCTGCAAAGAATACTGATTCAAATGAAGAACTAATTCGTGAAATACCAGATGCTTACATGATGAATATTACTTGTTTTTAAACTATTTCCTGCAAAAGACATGAGTAAAAATAATATATAATGATAAGTACGGAGGAGGCATAATTATTTGGTGATGTATTAAGTGGAAGGTTTTCCTTCAGTCTGTAAAAAATTATTTTGTCAATGACAAACATGTCAATATCATTCCACTAAGACTAAAGAAAAATTCTCCTTTTATAACAACCTGATTCCCAACAAACAATCCAAATTGGTTTTGAGTATTTATTACTAAAAACATTTTATCGTTTGCTGACAAGGAATCCTGACTCAAATGAAGAACTAATTCATGAAATACCAGATGCTTACATGATGGATATTACTTGTATTTAAACTACTTCCTGTATAAGAGTTGAGTAAAAATTAGATAAAATGATAAGTATAGAGGAGGTATAAGTGAAATGTTTTCCTTCAACCTGTAAAAATTTATTTTTTTCACTAACAAATATATAAATATCGTTCCAATGAGAGTCATAAAACCCTCTTAACAACTTGATTCCCAACAGATAATCCAAATTCCTTTTGAATGTTTATTACTAAAAACATTTTATCGCTTGTTGGCATAGAATTCTGACTCAAATGAAAAACTAATCCATGAAATACCAAATGCTTACATGATGGATATTACTTACGTTTAAACTTCTTTCTGCAACATATATGAGAAAAAATTGATAAAATGATAAGTAATGAGGCTTGATTATTTGTTCATGTGAGAAGTGGAACATTTTTCTTAATTCTGTAAAAAATGAAATTGTCAATAACAAACATGGCAGTGCCGTTCCAATAAGAGTCATAAAAACTCTCTTTTAATAACAACCTGATTCGCAACAGATAATCCAAGTTCCTTTTTTGTCTTTATTACTAAAAACATTTTATCATTTGCTGACAAAAAATCCTGACTCAAATGAAGAACTAATTCATGAAATACCATATGCTTATATGATGGATGCACTTACGTTTATACTACTTCCTGCATAAGAGATGAGTAAAAAATAGACAAAATGATATGTATAGAAGAGGCATAATTATTTGTTGATGTACGAAATGGAGAGTTTTTATTCAATTTGTGAAAAATGATTTTGTCAATAACAAGTATGTAAATATCGTTCCAGTAAGACTCATAAAAAACCCTCTTTTTATAACAACTTGATTCCCAATAGACAATCCAAATTCCTTTTGAGTCTTTATTACTAAAAACAGTTTATCGTTTGCTGACAAAGAATCATGAGTCATATGAAGAACTAATTCATGAATTTGTGCATTAACGTCTGGAATGCCAGCTGCTAGAAAAATCATACCGAATAATTCACAAAAGAAAAAGAGAATTAATGATACGGCAAGAATATTAATCAAGTCATTATTTTTCCATGACAAAAGTAGGCAATGGATATCAAAATATAGAATGCATGACATAAAAACAATAGCATATAAAATAATAAAACTAAATAACTCATTCGCTTCCTGTACCAATCTGTATAACTGATCATATTCCATGAAAATTTGACG
This sequence comes from Maratus michaelseni, assembly GCA_963931845.1. NCBI lineage: Eukaryota > Metazoa > Arthropoda > Arachnida > Araneae > Salticidae > Maratus > Maratus michaelseni. The sequence continues at coordinate 129,255,092 of OZ007598.1, read as the reverse complement.
AAATGTTGATGTATATGGTTTTATATGTTGTCTGAAACAATCCAATGCTACCTTTAATTGCCATGCTATTGCAGAATACAATACAAAGAAAATATTCAGGGGATGAACGGCAAAAATTGAAGGGATAAGAAAATTTAGAATATATTCAGTATAAATGATATTCTCAACTTCTGATACATTGTACTTCTTTAGAATGGAACTAAACCCCATTTTTTCAGGAACCATAGCATTCTCTTTTAAATATTGTACTGTGATTATGCACCAAAGTGTTTGCAAAAACACGACACCTAATATCATACAAATGACTTTCTTTCTTGCAGCAAAGATGAATGGCATACACTTTAATATATATTCATTTTTATTTAGATTCATTATAAAATCAAATATTAATCTTCGTTTCTTGAACAAGAAGTATTTAAATACAATTCCTGATAATGTTATGAAACATAAAATAAATTCTGTATTTAAATTTATAATTGATTTAATACCAATTACTATAGTAGCTAGAGTCAAAATTCCGTTTACTATATATGCAATGTTTTTGAGATAGCGGGTAGAATGATCAGATTTCGGAAACATGTCGATTCCAAAACACAAAAGTGCAACGAATATCGGTTTGTAAAATTTATAAATCATCTTTCTTTCGCCTTGATATTTTCTGTGTTTATTACACAAATCAGTAATACCTTTTTGTTGCCTATGTTCCTTCATCTCTGTTTAAAAACTCTTCATATACAAAATTCTACGCAAAATGATGTTATTGAACGATATTCATCAAAGTTATTCAAAGAAATCTATCTGAAAATCTTGCTACTTTTTTATTTTGCTAACCAAAATTATTTCTGAGTTAAATTTGTTAGCTTCTCCATTTAATGTAATGTCGAACCAGAATTTTCTTATAAAATTAATTTTATGTAATTTAGCGTGCAAAGGGGTCGTTTTAAAATGGGTTTATTTAGAACAATTTATTCTTAGAAATCCATCTGAAGTTATAATCGTTCTCTCTATTGGTGATTAGCTTTTGTGATTCTACAATATCACATTTTAACTATTTTCAAGGTACGAAATGAGCAAGAAATTTATATTTAAGCAACATAATATGTGTATTGTCTAGTTTACATTAAGCTTGTCTTCCAAAAGCTGAGTTTTGCTTCAAAATCACTTTACTTGCTTACGTCTTTGATCACTTCGGGTTTTTTCACCTTACATTTTCTTCTCGAACACATTTTATGTAGTTATTAACTCTGTTGCATGATTTTAAACATACCAGGTATTATTCGGCATTTTACATTTCAACTATGTCTTTCAAGGTAATGTTTTAACAGGCAGTTTCTTCACACAGAAAAAAACATTGTATTTAGACAACTTCCTCACTAACACTCTAATCCTCAGTAGCCATTGGGGACGTTGAAATTAGATAGGTGTCCTTCTGACCCTTATAAATAAAAAGTTCCATAAACCCTAGTGATTGGGCCTGTAAGAGCGTGGATGATAAAATATTCGATAAGCACTCTCTCGTTACGTAACGCTGTTTCCAAATAACTATATTAAAATTCTCCACTTGAATAAATAAGTCACACTGAGTGTATAAAATGCACTCACTAAATTGCACAACTTTAAATGAATCGTAAAAAATAAACTTTTAATTAAAACACTAAAACCGTCATTGTTTACACTTTGGATAGCGCAAGTTAAACCCTTATAGTCCACATCACAGTAGACAATAAATCAAACCACTTGGAAATATTGTTCAATACATGAACAACTACGAAACACAAGATCACTTACGAGCTATCATTCGATACCTTAACTCAATAGGAAACTTCCTATACAAATAATTTCGAACACACGTATGCAAATGTATTTGCATAGTATTAGCATCCCAAACTCTTTACATGAAAAATTATACAGGAAATCCAACTGTTTATAGAATTCCACTTAATATTTCTTAATTTTCCTTTTACGAATCAATATTAAATATGCTACTATAGGTTATTCCAGAATTTAAACTTCCTTGTAGAATAAATATGGTATGTGATTTAGCATACAGCCACGCAGATGAAGTCTTGTTTCAATGGCATGCTACCTGGCATAATCCTTCTTCGCATACAAAAAAAAAACATCGAAAGTTCGAAAGTTCGAAAGTTTACAGTTCTTCCTATTTTGGGAGGTTGAACAGGCTGTACAGAAATCCAGACTTTCAAACTTCAGCTATTTCAACTATTTTTTTTTCTTAAAATAGCGAAATTTCTTTAAAAAAACGTCGAACACGCATTTATATTCATACGAAGACAAAAACAACGCCTTTGTTTGATGGCCTGTATATCTGTTCGTAGTAATCAGTTCAAATTTCACTGCTTCTAATTTGTAAGTGTAAACTTGTGGTACAATCTACGTCTTAACATTTTGGTTACTTTACTGAATGTAATGTTTTTAGCAACTATTTATTTTAAATAAAAATCCTGTGATACATAGCATGTTCTTTCTTAAGAAAGGAAAAGTTCTCAAAAATGTTGGCTTACATTAAACGTATATTTACTTGCTTAACATCGATTTTGTTAATGACGCACCATTCACGTTAGACTATAGGCACTGTGTCCTTGAAAAAATATAAATATTTACTAGCTGACTTATGTAATTTCCTACTTGTCTATCAAAGGTTCATTCATTTTAATCTTTTGCGTTTAATAAAGTAAAAGGAATAAGATAAATTTCCTGATAATAAAGATGTTTGCTTTTCGTATAATTGAAATCGATTTCAATATCCATCAGTTTGTGTCATTTTAGTAATGGTTTCTGTGAAAATAAGTATACGATAATGAATTCATAAGACTGTTAATTCAATATATGTTTGTTTGACCGTTACAAAAAAAAAGATTGATCGTTTTATCATACGTACTTCTTTTCCATGAATTTTTAACGATAGAATAAAAACAAGTTGGAAATTACACGTTAAACGTGATATATGAGGTGCGTTCGTTTTATACTAGTTTCACAATGTAAATAAAAAATCATCCTTATTATTTCAGTGAAATGTATTATATCGTCTGCTATGAGCGAAATGAGAATGGCTTTTTTAACACTTTCCAGCTTAGTTGAAAAGTGTTTATGACTTTGGTTTGTCTGCCGTCTGGCCGTCTGTCCGTGCTCTAACTCCCGTCCGTAAATATGATCAGATTGCCCTAAAAATTTTATATGGTATTGTCGCTATCTATAGGATGTTACCTATTTCAACTGAAGTGTGTAGCACTTATAGTTTTTTTACAGGGACAGTCAAAAGTATTCCGTTACATTACAGTCAATAGGGAATAATCGTTTCAAGTGCATTTTGATGACGCTACGTCATTTAAAACATAATATAATTGATATATAATTATGAAGCGCATTAAAACATGCTTTTTGTAGAATATGGGGTGCAAAGCATTTATTATTCATTTACAGGGTCAAACGAAAGAATTCTGTTACACATCGTCCTATGAAAAAAAATCGTCTGCAGTGTAATTTAGTGATATTTCACTATTTCAAACACAATGAAAAATATATGCATTACTGGAGGTGCACTATAAATTGCTCTCTTGTGTGCATTGTGTTTATTTACAGGGACACACAAACGATATTGGTTACAGTACATGTGCGATATTTACAGTCTATATGTGATAAGTGCGTTTTCACCCTTGATTTGCGTTTTTAAGTTTAAGAATTTTTCTTCATACTACGTGTGTGTTTATAAACTTGCTTGATCATGTACATGGCTACACAAGGAAATTCCTCAGTATTAGAGACTGTAGGAGTGAATTGCTTAAAGGTTGTTTCTAATTGTGTTTACGCATTTTCCTGCTGAACTATATTTAGTAAACTAATAGAAATTTGTGGAACATAAATAAATTTATATATAGGGCTACGCAAAAAAAGATACATTGTCGTTTACGTTTGGTAATTGCTGCAAGTGAGTTTCAAGTTGTCTTTTAGCTTAATAGGTGGTGTGTACGAAAGTCTTCGATAATATACAGAGGGCTGTACAAAAGATCGAGTTCATTTCCATCGATTGGCGAAAATTGCTAAATGGGATTATTCTAACTGAACTAAATTTTATCATACTATACATCCACATCTATTGATCATATACAGGGCTGCACAATATAATTCGACTGCTTTTTTGACATTGGAAGGTAATTTCAAAAACTGTATTTTTCAATGTGTTGTATGTTTTCTAAACTGTTTACTTACATATCTTCTTTCACCTTCTTTAACGGTGAAGTTTCGTTACAGTTTTCTGGCTGTGTTGGAAAGTGTTTCATAATCTATGCATGACGCATGATTTTTCTTTCTCGTTTCTTATTACGTATGCCACGTTTACAAATGCAACTTTTTTTTCTTACATCAGACAGCGCAGAAAAATTCACGATGGAGATCTTGTTTTGCGAATTATTACCACCATGGTTTAAAATTTTTATGGCTCATAATGAACGAATCTCCTGTGTTTATTTACTCTACTGGATTGAAATATTTGGCTGTTAACCCATTAAACGCCTCTATATGAACCGCATCCCAAAAATTGTAATTTTTATATTTTTTTAGGTTTAATATACGTCTCTAATCATATGCAGTTTAAATTTTTAAGAAATCTTTATTTGGTTAAAAGATATGATATAGTCCCAAAATGGGAGACTTGGCGCCTAATGGGGATAAAATAGAAACCTCCACCACAATGTTTAGAGTTGAATGTTTAGTTTTAAAATATTTCGAAATCGAGTTATAAATCCCCAAATTTATTTGTATATGGTAAATAAAGTTAATTATCAATACCTTAATTGCATATTAAATATATTCAAGCCATAAAATGAAGAACTCGTAAATGTTCTTACCTTTTTAATATCTTTTTTCTTTTACATTTTTGTATGAAACGGTATTAGGCAATTTTTGTGGAGCATTACCTTACATTTCTCGCACCACAGACGAGTATTCTTTTTACAAAGTTTACATTTTGATTGCTTTCCTGCCTGTGTGATAAAATGATTTACACCATCAAAGCGTATATTACAGTTCACTGGTGTGTGTGGTCCAAGTTGAGGTATTGGCAACGATTGCAGTCTGTCTGATTTCATCAAACCCATCACAATGTCTCGTAAAAATGTTAACTGAGACATTTGTCCATTCATCTCACGATGGATTCTCCAAGCCGCTACCACAGCCATGTTCAGTGTGTTGGTGAAAAATGGCCACCACCATTTCTTACCCTTTATTCTGGGTCGGTAACTACTCAAAAATCGATCAAGAAGATCTACGCCGCCCATATTTTTATTGTAAGATCCAACTATTCCTGGTTGAGGCAAATCAATCTTCTTTTTAGATTTTCGGCACCAACGCTTTGCTTGCCCCATAGGCTCCATACATTCAAAATGCGATGCTAAGCATACAACTTTATTGTCTTTCCATTTTACTACACTTAAATCCTTTGTTATAATGTAGTCAAATGTCCCTCTTTCTTTTTTTACCAAAACTTTACTATCTTGTAAAGGACAGTTCTGCAGTCGGTTCTCTCTCACCGTTCCAGTTAGACGGAATTCCCTTCTTCGCATTTCTTCAAGCAATGGCAGAGAGTTGAAAAAATTGTCAACATACACTTTGTGTCTTCTACAGTTTTCTACACATTCTATTAGATCCAAGACAACTCTTGTTCCAAGGGGAGTTTTGTCTTCGGCTGCTGTTTCTTTTCCCACATAAACTTGTAAATTGAATGGATAACCTTGAGAAGAAGCAAGAATCCATAATTTGTAACCAAATTTTATTGGTTTTCCACGCATATACATTTTGGTAGAATGTCTGCCTGTATAAGGGATCATTTCCTCATCAATACTTAAAGATTCAGAAAATGTTCCGAATTGCTGCAGTTTTTTTCCAAACAACTCTATAAAACATCTAACTTTGGCCAACTTGTCAGAGCCATCAATAGAATTATTATCACATAAATGGAGATACTTCTTTATATCTCTAAATCTCTGTCTACTCATGGCATTTTGTATGAAAGGCAGATTACAATCTTCTGAATTGCTCCAATATAAATCTTCTTGAGGCAAGGAATGATATCCGCTAAACAACAGAATTCCGAGAAATACTTCCAATAACTTTTCAGATAATGAAAAGGTATAATTATTGTTTTGCGTAGCATACCTTAAAGTTTCTTCTAAAATAAGATTCATGATATCAGAATCAAAATACATTTTGAATAATTCATAAGGAGTTTTACTTGCTAACTCAGGATGGATCTCTTCTAAAATTGGTGTTTTTTCAGACTTAATTGGATCTAATTTATCGACTTTTTTCCAAACATATGGTTTCGTTTTTGGCTCTTTCTCCTTCTTTGTCCTAATAGCTTTATTTATTTTAACCTTTTTTTCCGTTTTGTCAATTTTTTGGACTCTGTTTGTTGGTTTTGACTTTTGTTGCAGTCATCTTCATCACTTGAAAAATAATTTTCTTCTGGACAGATCTTCCTCTTTTTATATGTTACTTTCTTCTTTGAAATATCTAGTGTTTCACGACGTTTTAAATTAAGTTCGACTTCTCCGCATACATCCACTGGTTCTACTTCATCTAAATAATTTTCATTAAAATTTTCCTCATCAGTTATCTGATCAGGATTTGGTGGCAAACAAGTGATTGTACACTCATCTGCTGAGAATTCGTCCGAATCTAATGTTTCCATATAGTCTAAGGCTTCCTGCACAGTTAAAAACTTAGACGCCATTTTTACACTTTAAATACACTGCTCAAAACAATTAAAGGATATTTGAAGTTTTATATAAAATAAAGATATAAACGAAATTTTTTTTGTCGAAAATAGAAGAAGAGAATCACAAATGCAAATTTTTCTGGTTTTCAAACTGTGGAGTATGCAAATTTTGAGTTTGACGTCAAAAACGTCGCTTCAGCGGCAGCGAATGAAATTTGACTTTCAACTGGATAAAAGAGAATGAAGACAAGGATGATCGGCATTCAGTGATTGCTTTGTTTCGATGAGTACGATGTCTCAGCGAAGTCATTTGACAGATTCAGAAGCTTGGAGAATTGTTGGTAGGTTAGAAGGGGGCCAAACTCAAGCCGAAGTAGCGCAAGCCATTGGAGTGTCACAAAGTGTCATTTCCAGGATCTGGAACCGTTTTTTGGAGAGTGGATGTGCAGGCCGAAGACCAGGGCAAGGTCGTAGACGGGCAACAACGCCCAATGAAGATCGGTATTTAGCGTTAACAGCTCGGAGACAACGAAACATGAACGCTACTCTTCTCCAACAACACCTTCGCTCGGCTACAGGCACCACGATTTCAACTCAGACTGTCCGAAACCGGCTCCATGCTGTAGGTCTGTATGCTCGCCGACCGATGGTATGTGTTAGATTAACATCAAGGCATCGTCGCGACCGCAGGGAGTGGGCAACCGAGCATGTCAACTGGATGAAATGAATGCAGCAATATTCTGTTTTCTGACGAGTCCCGTTTTTCTGTGCATCCGGATAATAGGCGTATTTTCATCTGGAGGGACCGTGGCAGTAGGAATAATCCTGCGTTCGTGCACGAAAGTGTCAGATTTGGTGGTGAAGGAGTGTTGGTGTATGGTGGCATCTCCATTGACGGGCGCACTGACCTCTACATCATTCGAGATGGAGCTCTGACTGGTCGCCGATATAGGGATGAGATCCTCAGACCTATTGTAGTCCCTTACGCTGCAGCAATCGGTGATAACTTCATTTTAATGGACGATAACTGCAGGCCACATCGTGCAAACCTGGTGGAGGATTTCCTTTTCGAGGAAGGAATCGTTCGAATGGAATGGCCAGCGTGTTCTCCAGACATGAATCCAATCGAGCACGTTTGGGACGCTCTAGGAAGACGAGTTTCTGGCCGCCCACAACCCCCACAAACTCTCCAAGAACTGGAAAGAGCTCTTCTGGAAGAGTGGGGCAGAATACCCCAACTCTTCATTAATAGCCTCATTGAGTCCATGCCTCAAAGGTGTTCAACGTTGCTGGCCGCCCGTGGAAACCATACCCCCTACTGAAAATGATTTTCTTTGAAGAAAACACCTTTTCTTTTTCTTTTTTTCTCATATGCACAAATTGTGTTTTTTTCCTTTTGTACACAAATGCGCAATAAAATGCATTTTTTTCTGCGAAACATGTGTAATTTATTCTCATATAACCTGCTATGTCTGTCGACCATGTATCAATCAGCTAAAAAGTTTCCCAGATACAAAATCCACCTAAAACTGCAATATCCTTTAATTGTTTTGAGCAGTGTAAAAGTACAGAAATTTCTCTATTGAAAATGAACCTTGCTTACTGAGCGCCTAGCTTAGACTGCTGACCAAGAATTTATCACACGTTTATCTAGAACATTCTCCAGAACGTTATGAATAGAATCAACTGTTTTGATAAAAACACCTGGACTTCAGCAACAAAAGAGGGGTTACTATGTTCAATAACAAAAGAGCCTGACCTTCAACAGTAAAGAATAAACAGCAGAGAGGTCAACAGATGTATTCATGGAAAAGGGGTGAGGACTTTATTTTGCTAGTCAGAAAGGGCCAAGTCTCCTATTTTGGGACCTTTCTAAATAAACAACTGTAAAACCCTTTTAAATTATTTTTCTTGATCTATGTTTGTTATGATTTAAAAAAATAACTATTTTTTTTCATATTCAATGTTTCGAAACTTTCGCCGTCGAATTAATTATTTTTAGTGATTTTTTTTCTTATGAAGTAAATATAGTCAATTTTCCTTAAATTTGAAAAATTTTTAAAAATAGAATTTAAATTACAAACTTTTTGAAAAAAATTCCAACCATGCTAAGTACTTCAATATTCAATAAAAGTAATATAAAATGTATGTGTCTTAATTACTTGTGGAGAAAAAAAATCTTAACAAAGGTTCCCAAAATGGGAGACTTGGCGCTTAATGGGTTAAACAAATTTCCACTGAAGTTATCTCAGAATCTATAATTTTTTTAATGTAACTCATCTCTCACACAAACAATTTTTTTGAACGATCTTTCTAAAAATGTAACTTTTAGGAAATTTTATTCGAAAAAATAACTTTGAATAAAAATGGCCGCCTGGCATACGAAAAAAGAAGTGGTTTGCCCGTATTTGTTTTCCTCAGTCAGATGACTTGCGCTCATATTATATAGATTACGTACGATAGGATTTAATAAAATAACGAAAACTTTTATTAATATGTTTTTAAGTTTTGATACGATTTTCATAACATTTGAAATGACTCTACAAAATTCTGCAAATATAATATATATTAAATTTCAAACCATTCGGTTCGGTAGTTTTATTGCTGTTATATGCGGACAGACGGACAGACGGACGGACCAGACGACGACTATATGTGCTACGTATTTATATAATTACGAACGCACCTAAAAAAGCAATTTTGTCTGCGTTTCGCAATTTTATTTATCTGCTAATGGAAACAATTTCCCCCAATATTATTTACGATACTTTAGATGTATTATAAGAAGTTAAAACTTTTGTCTTAAAATTAACAATAGATTTTTATGCATTATTTTTTAATTAATTGAAAATAAAACAACGGGATTAGCATTTTTTCGCTTTGTAAACGTTTTCCCTTATACTTTTTTCTAGGAACACATCTCACACAATTTGAAAGAAATGGGATATTTTTAAAAGAAAAGGGGGGGAAATACACTTTCGTGTTTCTTCCATCATAAAAATACTCAATGATGATTCCTTTATGCATGTATAATATCAGTCATTTATTTCAGCATTCAATCAATCCTTTCACACATTGAATAAGTGATTGATTGAAAAAGTGAAAATTGAAATTGATTTTAACTTAATAGTCATTAATTCTTTCAATGAATTATTTTCACTAATTATTTCAGCGAAAAAAAAATTATAAAATAGAATTCATGAAACTAATAATTCAACGTTTATTTGTATATCTCTCACACAAAATTTTACTGGTCGTTTCTCTGTACATATCTGTTTTACATAAATTACAAGCAAGGAAAACTAAAAGGAATTTAGTTCGCATTTTGCATTTTAATTTATCATCTGATGGCAAGATTAAATAATTTCTCTAAGATGTCGTTTCCGTTATTTTCGATGTATGATAACAAGTTATTTTGTTTTCTATCTTAAAAAAAATTGAAAGAAAACAATACACAAATGAATATGAAAAAATTCCAAAATATAATTATCACTAAAGTGAAAACAAAAAATAGAAAGATACCATTTTTATTAATATTTTTAGAAATTTCAGTTGTTGATTTTTTTCTCAAATGCGATTTGAAAAACTAAGAATTTACTGTTAAGTGGGAAAAAAAAAAAAAAAAGAAGAAGAAAACTTCAATTTCGTATTTCATCTTTTGAAAAAATCAAAAAACTTGATGATGATTCTTTGGTGCATGCATAATATCCGTCAATACTCATTTCTTTTAAATATCGGATATATTGAGTGAGAAACTGGAGTAGTAGCAACATTACTTCTAATATTCGATGAAGAAAGCTAAGAAAAAATAGTTAAGTAAAAAAAAAAAACTGTTTTATAAACTGAAGATTTTATCTAACTTTTCTTCAAAGATCGGAATTGTATCTTGCTCGAGGAGTTTTCTCCTTAAATTTCCGTCTTAATGACTATCAAAAGACAATGTGAAATTGAAATATATATATCACACAGAATGAAAAATCTTTTCTACTTAGCAGGTTTCAATAAAGTGCATTGATAAAGAAAAAAAATCAATAAAGAAAAGAAAAATGTAATACAGGGTATCCATAAATGATTGTCGCGGTTTTCTTACCGCATAACTTTTGATTTATTAAACGAAAAATTAATTTTGACGAAACATAATATTATATATTCGTAAAGTACAACTCTAAAGATTATACTGGGTGTCTCAAAAATACAGCGACAAAATTTTAGGGGAGATAAAGGACACTGTAACAATCATTTATTGTATAGAAAACCAAGGACAGAAATCCATTTATTTATAAATAAAAAACAGCTATATACATTACCATTTTTTTTACAAGCAGACATTATATAGACAGTCATTAAAACCATGAGTCATTAAAAAATGTCCATCAGACTGCAAAATAATGTTTTCGTCTCCGGTCCGGAGGCGACATTTCCATTTCCACTAGACTTTTGTTCTAACGTATTTTTAAGGTTCTACAGAACTATGAAATTATTGAAAACAGAGCGTAAATCTATTTTTAAATGCGAGTTTTTCTTCCCTCGTCGTAAATAAGATAAATTTTGTAAATAAGTAGGAGGTTCTATTTCCATCTAGCGATAGCCAATCAAACGACTCAAAAGTACGCTAGAACAGAAGTCTAGTGGAAATGGAAATGGAGCGGTCCGGAGCGAAATCCTTACAATATCCTTACAATAATGAAATCCTCACAATATCCTTACAGTAATGAAATCTTTGCACTATCCTTACAATAATGAAATCCTTACAATATCCTTAGAATAATGAAATCCCCCACAATATCCTTACAATAATGAAATCCTTGCAATATCCTTACAATAATGAAATCCTTACAATTCAGACTAATAGAGTCTGTTGCGAATTTTGTTAAAATATCTTCACTACTGTTAAAGTTACGAACGAAAACGCGACTTCGGATTTGAGGGAGACGCCCCGTAATTTTGACTCAATAAATGAATTTCTGACTGGTTTTCTATACAATAAATGATTGTTACAGTGTCCTGTACCTCTCCTAAAAGTCTGTAGCTATATTTCTGAGATACTCTGTATATATATAACACATATACGTAATAGTTACCTATACGTAAAGTTGTAATTCAAAATGTTATAAATCAACAAACGATTATAATATAAATTATAATTAAAATTAAAATTTTATCAAATTTATCAGAAGGCTTTTTCCTGTACTTTCTTCTGAAATAACTTCGTGTGTAGGTGACGTATTTTGTTTTTTAAAACCACAATACGTACATTGCTTTATCTGGTGCACTTGCAATTTTAAATTGTCATGTCTCACCCTTCCACAATGTGACGCACGCTGCGCTGCCAGAGTTGCGGCATTAATGGCGGAAAAAACTTCACACGTTGAGTGCCACCATATAATATGAATTAAGCTTTCATAGGATACCATTATTCAGTGATGGAACAGTTTAGGCGATTCTCACCGTTAAATTTTAACAGTATTCTTCGTGTTAAAAAATCTCTGAAACTGTTCTTAAATAAGACAAAGAATTAAAATTTAACAGAGTTAATTGATTGTCAGCTGCACCACTGTTCCATCACTGCATTATTCACAGTGGAGACAGATCAGGGAAAAACACAGTAAAAAAACAGGGAAACACTGGTATTTTCTAAAATTCGCACTGTTTATTTGAACGGTAAATAAGTCGTGTCTTCCTATAAAAAAAATACTGGTACCTTACTTTTTTTTTCGACTGTGTTTTTCTTTTATCTGTAGCCACTCTTTTATTACATTTAGTGGTAAACTAATAACTTTAGTGATATTTATTACAAGTGTAAGTAGAAGTTATAAAAAGAAATGTGTTTAATGCACCGCCGGCTGTCACGCACGTGATATGCTTTTTTTTCTTTTTTTTCTGAAAAAGTAAAAAGATTGATGAAAATGAAAGTGAAGAAATAAAATTTTGAGTTGTAACCAAAATATGTTTTTTATTCTTTCTATAACTCATTCGAAATATAAGATTAGAAATTAATTTTTAAAATATTTTTAAAAAATGCTTTATATCGGTGAAAAAGAACAACAGTAATGTATGTTACTGGAATGTCATCAAAATTAATATGCTTTAAATTTAGATTTACATATGACCACCGGTGGTGCACACGGCACTCTAATAAAAATAAATTTTGAGCGCCGGCGGTACACATGACACTCTAATAAAAATAATAAAGTGTGACCGCCAGCAGCGGTACACATAGCACTCTAATAAAAATAAGGAAATGTGAGCGCCGGCGGTACACATAGCATTCTAATAAAAATAATAAAGTGTGAGTGCTGGTAGTACACATGGCACTCTAATATTAATAATAATGTGTGACTGCCGGTGGTACACATAGCACTCAACGTGTTAAGACTGTTTGTGTTATTTTAAAGGAGTTACACTTATGAGTTGTATCCGAGTCCGAAACATTTTGTGTCATCAGAGCCCGAGCTCGCACAAACCCGATACCGAAAGTACGTAGTAGAAAAATTTTAATAACCTTTTAAAATTGTTTCAAGATTAAATTTCTCATTAAAGCATCTCTTCTTACATTATAAATAAGTGTTAATCCCAAATACACGCTCATGACAACACTTCGTGATTTTCATGTCCCTGAAAATATGTTTAAATTAGCAAATTTGTTATTTATACCCATCAACCGACAGAAATCTCCAAAAGTTACAATTTTTTTGACAGAAAGACGTGAGGAACTATAACTATGGCAGAAAGACATGATTTCTGTTTTCCAGTAATTCTGGAAAAGGAGTTCAAGAAGAAAGTGGAGATAGACAAGGCATATTTCACGGCTTCTTTATGTTACTGACGCTGACCGTGCTTCAGAATCATAATATTTCAGTAAAATAGTACAAATTCTCAGTTTGTAGGACCAAAACTTACCGAGTTATGATACTTTCAATTTTTCTCCAGCTGTGAAAAAGAAAATACGTGGTTTTAATGCCAAAAAACGCTAAAAATTCATGAAATTCAATGTAACATGAATCAGTAAGGTTTGATCGCACAAGAATCGATAATGACAATTTAATGACATACAAAATTTCATTCATAATTATCTAATTGTCCATCAGAAATCAAAACATTGTATACATCTATTTTCAAAAATAAAACTTAAAAAATACATCAAATTTTATTACAATAAAAATGTTTACTTTTATGATATAATAAAAATCGATTTATATTCAATATTCATTAATTTTTATTATATTGATATACTTAATAGTTTCTAAAAAAGCGAGTGTAACAAAAGGGATTCATAGCATCATTATTAACTTTAAAGTATGTTTGCATGTGCCATTTTGTCTGTTTGCATTATTATAGGATTTTCGGGAATTTTAAGTGATATAAAATGTAATTAGTTGCATTTGATAATTTAATTTACCATCAATATATCAATAACTTATATGTGGAATAATAACGAAATTTTTAAATCCAAAACTCTAAAGATAGAATTATTATTATTATTATTATTATTATTATTCACAAAAAATGATTTTTATATCAATAATTTTGTACTTTTTTGTTTATGTACTACTTTAAATAAAGAAACAGTAAGTAAACTTAGTATATTTATATTATTTTTAGATACCATTCGGTATGTACCAGGTGGCCAGAATTAAAACACCGTTACTCCGACCTCTCTATCCATCGAACTACTGATATCCATGAACTAAGATACACTGAACTGCTGGGTGCATAAGCTTCAAATTTTGTGCGCATACTATTCAAGGCATGGGAAAATGGATTACGCGAAAAAAATAGTTTTAAAAATTACCTATAGATGGCACTGTACAACCGGACATATGCGGAAAAAGCACAAAAACATATTATAAACAAATTTTATTTTCTTTTAACGTACCAAATATTCATGTGACAAGTACCTTATCAACTCATGGAATGCTGCTCAATATGAGTCCTTTCTTCAAAATCTGCTGTCTGTGGACAGGTTGTTCAGTTGCAGATCGTAACTGATTGACTGAGATACTTATCACATGAATACCTTCTTCCATATCTGCAAAGGTTACCAGACGTCTTTCATAAACAAGATTTTTTAAACGTCCCTACCGCCAAAAATCAAACGAATTCAGATCCTCAGAACGAGACGGCCAGTTTGTCGAAAATGCGCAACAGATTACTTTGTCATTACAGAAACTATGCCGAAGACACTGTTGTACACATGTGCAGAGGCGCTCCATCTTGCATAAAGGTTATTGAGTCAAGATATTCCCGCTGTTAAAAATGGGGTACAACAAAAGTTTCGAGCATCCTTTTGTACCTGTTGGCCGCCACGATGCATGTCACAGGGTCATTGCCAGTAAGTAGTCTGTTCGAAAGATAGAGGTCCAAGAATGTATGTGACTGTGAATCGACGTATTCACAGTTCTTTTATTATTATTATTATTGTCTTTATTTCAATTTTATGTTGTACAGCGCCAGCTATCGGTATTTCTGGAACTATTTTTTTCGCGTAATCCCCTTTTCCCTATGTTTTGAATATTATCTGCACAAAATTTAAAGCTGATACATTGAATAGCTCAATATATAAAGAAATCGGAGTAGGGGTGTTTTAATTCTGTCTACCCTGTACATGTGATAAAAAAATAACACTGTTATCTAAGTAATTATCACCTTTAATTACTTCCATTTTTCCTAATACATTATTTAGGGGGGGAGGGGGGGACTCTTCAGTATTCAAAAGTCAGTATAATCATCACACCAGATATTCGGTTCACTATAAAAAAAGACAAATGTTTCTTAATCTCGGAAAATATAGTGAACGAAACATAAACGAAAACATACAATAACTTCTTCCGAGTTACCTGCTATTCAAAAAAGTGTTATTTATCTTTAAAAACCACAGATATATTTTCGGGATTTAAAGTAGCATTTATAGAAACAAAGTTTCATTTAGAGCCACTGATTTACGGGAACGTTTCCGAGTAGTTTTTATAGTATACTAATCGGCTTTCTCAAATCGGAATATCATGTTTTAGGAACTATCAATTCCCAAATAAACATTTTCAGCTGCGTAACTGAATTTATACACACGCAAAAGTAGATAGAGATATTGATATTAAATGGAAAAAGATTCTAAATATGGATTTCAAATTCTGAAATTTTCGATTTTCAATAAATGGCAGCAAAAGATAAAAGATGTTGCCAACTTAAAATGTACTTATTTTATTATTAAAATTACCATATCATAATGACAGACGATATAATTAATTTTTTCAGTGAAATAATAACGATGATATTTTTACATTGTATCGGATATTTGCGCATAATATAATTTTAATGTAACAGAATTGTAATTAATTGTTTGTAAAAGTGTATTGAAACTTCATTTCATAGAATAAAGTTAATATCTATAATATGAAAATCCGAGCATAAAATAGATATTGCATTCATGCATTTTTGCATAAGAGTACAACAGCCATTGCACCAAGATCTGAATATTTATAAAACTAGATATAGTACGAACGCTCCTCATTTGTCACGTTTGACGTTGAATTTTCAACTTCTGAAGTTTATCAGAGGTAAAAAAGAAAGGTTTGATACTGTGGCTGTAGATGAATAAAATATATTTTACTTACGTACTACAGGCAATAATATCAGTGTATTCAGATTTGCTTACCTGAAAGACAAAAATATATTTTAGATTTATGAAGTATTACAAAATATTTAAAAACAAATCGCTCTATTATTAAACAACGGTGCTTTCGAGGTATGAATTTTCAGGAAATAACTTTACTATATTAATATTTATATTATTATTTCAAATGATATAGCATCATCAATTCATAATTCAATTTTCAAAATATGCCCCAAGTAATTTTATTTTTATTTACCATATTTTATCTTATTTTTCGAAATAGAGCAATGAAAGTATATATTTAAAGAAAATGAGTTATGACAAATAGAATCAAAGAAAAAAGCATTGTCTGCATATTTATTTAAAGTATATCTTTATTTTAAAAGATATAGCAGCATTTCATCCAATTATTACATTAAACTTATCAATACTGATACAGTCAGTCTCCCGTCTCCAAATGCATTGTATTAATATTTTACCATTTCTTTTTTTAAATAGAGCAGTGAATGTATATGTTTAGGGTAAATGGGAAATAACAAATATAATTAAAGAAAAAATAACTGTCTTCATAAACATTAATACTTATATTTTTATTAAGATATAGCAAAATTTCATTCAGTTTTCACATTATGCTTTTTAATACTGATACAGTCCCCAAATACCTTTTATTCATATTTACGATGTTTGTTATTTTTTGTTTTGTTTTGTTTTGTTTTAAAATAGAGCAGTAAAGTTTATATTTTGGGTAAATTGCGAGCAACAAGTAAATTTTATGAAAAAAACATGTTTTGTTAAGAAAATTTTAAATTCTCAGCAAAAATCAATATATATAGACAACAAACTAAGACAACAAATGTTTATTAGAAATATAGAACTCATAAACGAGCAACTTTTATTCAAGTAGCTATATATACTGGAACTTTGTTATAATTGGAGACCTGTTTTTTTTTTCTCATATTGCACATACTAAAAATTTTCAACTATTTTTTAAACACTTATTTTAGGAGTAACCCAGTTTAATTTAAATTGTAACATGATTGCAGTTTGTTTGATATTTTTCTATATATTAATTTATTGTTTGTGACTGTATTTTTTTACAAAGAAGTCTAATGCTATATATAGAGCGACAGAGATATTAGGCTGGATAGATAGTTCTTTCTATATTTAAAAAAATTGCAAATTGAGCTTTTTTATAGCTATATTCATGTTCAGCTTATCGAATACTTAAGAAATAAGTATTTTTAAATCGGAAGCAATAACTTTCTCGATGATTATTCTTGCACAGCGTTTTCAGGATTTATTAATCTAATAAAAACAACTTTTAAATTTAAAAAAAAAAGGAACGAAAAATAAGGTAAACAAAGTAAAAGTTGCGTAAAATAAACGATGAGAAATGTCCAAGGTTATAGTCTGTCTGGTACTTATATACAATTTTCTATTAATTAAATTATCATGTGCATGTTAAGTGTCTATGTATGATATGTTGATAGAAATCCTTTTCTCCTGTACATATGTACATCATACCGTACTTCGGAAAATTATTATTTTATTTATACATGTTGCGCTTGGTGGCCATCTTTACAGCACCCAAGTGCGTAGTTATAATTCGAAATTCGAAATTGATACTCAAAAAAACATTTTACGTTTTCCATTTATTTATTTATTTATTATTTTTTAGTTGGACCCCACTTATAATTTATGTATGAAAAGGAATTTAGTCTTGAATGAAATAACTTCTTCATTAAATTCTTCTGCTTTTCGGTTTATTTTTCTGCGATGCTTGGTTCCTTAGATACGTGATATTTTACGCTGGCATATTCTGTCGAATTAACATTTAGAAATTATCTACTGTAAGAAAGCAGTAAGCGGCGTAACGTTTGGTGGGGTTAGTATTTTTTTTAAACATTAGCTTTGCAGATAGTTCTGTTTGATTTCAGCAATTGAACGGCACAATTGGTGTCGGTAATAAATCACACAGTGACTAATATAAAACAAATTGAGAAAATCCATAACATTAATGTAAGTTATGTTCAAAACTTACAAAATAACAATTAAGAATTCATTTATACTGAAATGTCTTATCGAAATTAATGAGGCAAAAATAAAAACAGAATATCAAAAGTTCTATTAATAAATGAATCACCTATTTATTTTTAACTAAATTCCACTTTATGTTCACATCATTTTTCCAATACTGAAAAAATATACACAAATATGCTCAAAAAGTGTTTAAAAGATATAATGTCAAAGTTCAATAGAGAATAAATATAGTAAAAAAAAGTAATGAAATTTCGTCGTTGAATTTTGTCAAAGGATATTTCTTTAAATAACGAGTGGAAATTGTATCGTGCATTAAACTATGTAAATAATTTAAAGGTGAAAGAAATTTAAATATATGCTTAGTTACTAATTTTATTTCATTCAATACACCTGTGACTTTTCATTCAAGTTTATTCCAAATATGTTTTAAATGTTTATTTATAAAATCATTAAAAATGATAAATATAAATAAGTTTGAAAGTTATTAATAGTAAGATTTTTTTTCACATTTTAGTATTTTCACTGCACTGTAAAAAATGACCGATGTTTCTTATTTTATGTAAATATACTATAACCACGAACGAAAATATAATATATTCTTCTGAGTTATCCGAAATTCCAAATAGCATGTTACATTGTCTTTTGAATCCCCAGAAATCAATACATTTCCAAAATTTAAAGAATAATTTATAAAAACAAATTATTTTTAGCTGCCCGTATTTTTCAGAAACGTTTACGAAGGGTATTTATAGTGTATAAATTAGTGTTCTCAGCCTGGAATACCTGTTTTTCGAATGTCATCAATTCTCAAGTAAACGTTTTCAGCCGCATAAGTTAATTTATACATGAAAGAGCGAAGATATAATCTTAATTTTAATGTTATTGTTAACGTTGTTAATTTTGCCTGTTTGTCTGTTAAACATTTTTTTTTTGAGCATGAAAACGTTTACTTGAG
Source organism: Maratus michaelseni (assembly GCA_963931845.1). NCBI lineage: Eukaryota > Metazoa > Arthropoda > Arachnida > Araneae > Salticidae > Maratus > Maratus michaelseni. Next base: position 129,235,754 of record OZ007598.1, on the reverse strand, counting down.
AATGGATAGCATTCGAAAAAACAGATATTCCAGGCTGAGGACACTAATTAATACACTATAAAAACCCTTCGGAAACGTTTCTGAAAAATACGGGCAGCTAAAAAAAATTTGTTTTTATAAATAATTCCTTAAATTTTGGAAATGTATTGGTTTCTTGGGATTCAAAAGACAATGGAACACGCTATTCGGAATTTCAGATAACTCAGAAGATTATATTATATTTTCGTTCGTGGTTATAGTATATTTTCATAAAATAAGAAACATTGGTCATTTTTTACAGTGTGGTTTGTACGATTTTGCTGAAATTACTTATTTATTTAGAATTATGAGGACTATTTTATGTATCAGTTATTTGGAATACAATTTTTATGGAGCCTTATTAGCTGTTTATGGGGTTTTATCGTACTCGTACAAGATTTCTTGGATTTTATAAAATGAATTAATTTTTAATGCGTAGAATAAACAATGTGGAACTTTTATGAATAATTTGTATACACCAACAGTACACATGTATATTATGTATAACGTTCAGTAAGACTTGATTGTTGATTTCGTAGAGACCCTAACTTTAACAGTTGTGCATTTATTAAAAACACAAATAAAAAAATCTTTAAATTATCGATTTAAAAAATAATCAATATTTATTAATTGTTACTTAATACCGGTGCTGTCAATATCACAATTTATCTATCACATAGTGGACTAATATAAAAAAGGGTTAGAAATAGCTGGACCATATATACATATACATCCATGTTAAAAGAGTTGCAATAACAGCGACAGACGTGAAGGACTCCGTTTTGAAGCATTCAAATAGATGTAAGCTACGTGTTCTGTCTATTTGCGCTTTTCTTTACACTGATTTGTGTGTCCTTCGTAAACATCGTATCATAAAATATTTCATATTAAATTTATCAGCATTCCAATATTTTTACTTTTTTCTTATCTTTACAAGAATAAAGTTTTGGATTCATGAAAATATTTGACTTCCGGTTTTTGACAAATTTATACATTTTAGAAAATTCTGAACACCATTATACTCTTTTTAGAAACTGTCTGTCTGTGAGTCTGCCTGTCTGTGTGTTTGTCTGTATATGACAGAACTTTTGTTGGCGCTCTATCTCAAGAACTAATGCACGGAATTTAATAAAACTTTAGATTCTGTTAGACGTTGATATAACTTGGTGCTGATTAGTTTTTGGTGTAAATCGCCCAAAAAGTGCCGCTGCTGCGCTGAATTTTTCACGATTTTCGCAATAGCTTTATCTCATGAAATAATGCAGGGATTTTCATCAAACTTCACTTTCAGTTAGACGTTGACATAAGTTGTTGCTGATTAGGTTTTGGTGTCATACCACCCAAACGGTGGCACTGCTATGCTGCATTTTTCACGATTTTCAAGATGAAAAATGTTTAATAAAAAATGTTCATATTTAATGAAGCTAATGAACACAGTCTATCCTCATTGAGTGAGAGAAGTTTAACAAGCTAAACACACGTATTTTTCTTATAAAAGGTAATTTGCTCAAATTTTCATCTTATTTCTAATTAACTGGATTAGAAATTATGCGTTATTAAGGAGCTTATATTTAAATAATAATTATATTTTAATAACTGTTTCAATAACTGTAAAAATTGCTTTTTTTTTTCAAGTATCCATATTGTTTAGGAAAATTATTTATATAGATTTTATTTAATTATATATATATATATATATATATATATATATATATATATATATATATATATATATATATATATATATATATATATATATATACATATAATTTAAGATTACGTAAAGTTAGTACTAATTTAATATTTTTCTGTTTTTAACATAATATATTTAAATTGGTAAGAAACATTTAATGACCACATAAGATGTTTTGTTTTTATGTAATTTTTATTGATCTTATTGAATGTATTTTATTTATCATGGAATTCTACTTAAAATACATCTGTATTTCACGACTTCGCATAAGATATTTTATTACCTGCGTAATGTAAGTATTCCAATTGTTACTTAGAAATAAAAACTTTGAAAACTTTTTAAAATCCTATTTCTATTTAGAATATCGTTGAAACCACAGTGTAGCGGACCAATTCTTAAGAAAAAGCGAATCAACCTTTGTAATTTAGGGTTAATTAAATTGTTTTTACCTAAACTTTAAATACTTTACAGATGTTTCTTAAAGCTTATTGGTTTCAAAACCTCAAAAATCGAAAATAATACACAGGAATGAAACCTTCTCTGCTTAATTTAATAAAATTAAAAATAATTTAATGAAAAAAACACCGCATTTAAAAAATGAAATTTTGTGCCAATCGAAAAATTATATTGTTAATTCAGTGAAGAAGTTTAAATAAATCGGACAATAAAAGACCATTTTTCCCTAAACCATTTCTTATGGATTATGAAATTATACGTCAGAGCTTATATAGAAAAGCAATTTAATATCTGTAGCTGTGTAAATTACTTTTTATGCAAAAATACTCTATTCTTAAAAAAAGTTACTGACACTTCCGCTGCGTAGCGGCCATTGTTGGATCTATTGTGTTCTTTTCACTCTCTTGGCTTATCCTGCTAATTATATTACATACAAGAACATAAAAAATGTAGTCTAATATAGAAATATGGGACAAACACGCTGAAATAGAAAGTTTTTAAATCAAAGAATTATTTTAAGCGCTATTTAATGATAAAATCGCTTAGGATAGTTCGATTACTTAAGTTTTATAGGATCAAAAACTATGCGTAGCAATTTAATCATTTTTGCAGACATATACTTGACAAGATTGTAGTATGCATTTTCCATATATTTTTTTTAATTTCTCTATTTCTTTCTTTTTTTATTTTTTTATTAAATATTTCATTATTTGTACAGAGAATTTATTCATATTTTGAAATTACCATTTTGTATCTGCTGTTGCCAGATTTTATAAAGCCTGGATAATAATATTTCTAAGAAAATTTAAATCAAATTTTTACTTAAATAATTATTTGAATCATTTATTTATCTCTACTATAATTATTTTTTTCGCGTTCCTGTATTTTTAAAGAAACTCAGCAAGAATGAATGCATCTTGATATAACTATATTATTCTTGAACATTAATTACATGATTTTTATATGTGAAAGTCGTGCCCTAATCAGCAGATCCCGTGCATTTGCATTTATAAATCCTGAACTTTAAAGTTTCTACAAGTAAAAAAAGTCGTCATGTTTAAAATTAAACGTCCAGAAAACTTAAATATTTTCAGAAACTTAAATATTGTAATACAAATACGTAAAATGGCGTAAATTCATAAGCTTGTCCAAGCTTGTCAAACATATCCTTCGCCGAGATGTTTTTCTTTTATTTTCCGGAGAAGGCGGGGAGGAGGATTGATATTTTATTAAATTAAACTATTTTTAATGCATTTTAATTTACCTTTAAATGGCTATTAAGTTACTTCATGCGGCCCAACTATACTACTTCTGACTCTGATAGTTTGCAGATGTCCATTTCAGATTTATAATCATATACTGTAGCGATTAAATCCAAATTGAAGAAGATCGAGCCGTTGCTATCGTAAGATTTATGTTTCGATGGTATTAGTCGAGTCCCTACACCAGTTAGCATCTTATGACCCAAAAGTATATATCAACATAAAAAAAGAACTTGGTCTTGAATTTTCAAAGCTGAAACTTGCATCCATTTTTTTTTTTCTCCCGATGTTGGAAATGTTCTTCATAAATCTATATTAAACATTTTGAACAGACAACCCGGTTGTCTGCTTCTCTTGATCACAAAATTACGGATACATTGTGCAACAAATTTTATTTATTTTTACTACTAATAATTTTTTTTCAATAATTTTTCTGGTACACAAAAAATTATTCTACACAATTTTGAGCGTAAGATAAATGTTTAAGTAAACATTAGGTCATACATACGATGAGGCATTTAATAAATAATGTTAGAGCTTTGTAAGACTTGGTTTATTCCCAGTAATAGCTGAAATCGAACATTTTTAAGGGAAACTGGGTAGAGTTATCAATGTATGTAGACAGCAGTTGTAATATTTTGAACAGCATGTAACTTTGGAAATATTTGAATTTAAATAATTTTTAATCTCACCTATTCAATGACAAAATATTTGTTAATCTAATCTAAATTTATTATTATATTAATTAATATTTTATCCATAACAATGTCTGTAGATAATAAATCCTGAATCTGGTGTCTATATGTCTGTTTCTCGACTTCCAGACCAATGTATTTAATTTTGAAAGGATTTAGCTATAAAATAGAGAAACTTTATGAACATCATAAAAGGCACATGCTCTAATTTGAAGTTTTGTCCAAGCTATCTCAACTCACGTTACAGAACTTGCCGGTAATCTTGAATATGCTACATTAAAAGTTATTTCACCTAATATTCACTTTGCAGTGAATAGTAAATAATAACTATATTATTAGCTATGCAGTTTTTTTATTTGAATACTAGCGAGCTACGCCAGCTACGCTGGTCAATTTCTTTTAACGAACCTTTAATCAAACAAAATATTGACATTTCATAAATAACTTTTATATTTTAACAGAATAATAAGGCTACTATAATTTGTGACTCGTCCTATAGCCAATATACACGTCAGGACACGTCGCCCTTATCATTATCTTTTTACGCATGAAGGTTTCGTTATGGTAATCCATTGGAAAATTTGGTAATTTTTGAAATTCAATATTTGAAAAACGGCATAATCATTAGATTTGAAATTTATATCAAGAAAAATACAATTTTTTACCTTTCAAACGCAGTTTGTCTAACAATTTTCTGATAAATACTTTTTGAGCTATCATTTTTTTCAGTAACTTCAAATGTTTCATTTTCCGAGATTAATCTGTTGCAACAATTAGCGAAAAACCCAGTCGTCAGCAACGCATAGTTTTTTATTAAAGAGGCTGTTAGAGCAGGGATTGTCACCACCAATTTGCCACCATCACTTTTGAAATCGGTTCCGTGGTTCCAGACACTCCATAGAAATTGTAATTTAGACGTGTCATTTAGAATGACTTCAGAACGCTTTTCGCTCATTTCACCCATTTAAATTTCGATTTTTTTTTTATTTATTCTTAGAGAGCATTTACATCTTATAAGTAACTACAATGCTAAATTTCAAATTTCTTGCCCCTTCAGTATAAAAAAGTCGCAATTTTCGAACATTTTTCGATCCTGCACCCCATTGATGTTAGTGGCACCGACATAAAATATAGCCTATGTTGGAGTAGGGATTGTCCCCATCAATTTGCCCCCATTACTTTTGAAATCGGTTCGTAGTTCCAGAGATTTCATAGAAATTGTAATTTAGACTGTTTTTAGAACGCTTTTCGCTCATTTCACCCTTTTAAATTTAAATTTCTTTTTTATTTTGTTCTTAGAGAGCATTTATATCTTATAAGTAACTACAATGACAAATTTCAAATTTCTAGCTCCTTCAGTATAAAAAATAAAAATAAAACTGCCCAGTTAAACTGAGGGCATTGAGTTCACAGGCTATTCACACTAATTGTAAATTATACTCTTATTTCAAAGAATTTGAAATAAGCCCATCGAAAAATAAAGAAATAAACAATATATTAAGGGGGGGAGGTCATCCCCCTGCTACCTCATAGTTAACTAATGAACCCCTTAAACTAATCAGGTAAATCTCTAATTACAATGAATATATATACAAAATTTGAAGAAAATCGGATAATTCTGCATGAAAAACCCATTGATATAAATTAAGGCGGGATTAGCCCCCTCCGTTCCCCCCCCCCTTCATACTTAACCAATCACTCCCGAAAACTAATCAGGGAAGCGTCTTAACCCAATGAACCTATAAACAAATTTTGAAGCAAATGGGATAATTCTGCATGAAAAACCCATTTATATAAATTAAGGGGGGGATTAGCCCCACCGTCCCCCCCCCCCTTTATACTTAACCAATCAATCCCGAAAACTAATCAGGGAAGTGCCTTAACACAGTGAACCTATAAACAAAATTTGAAGGAAAACGGAATAATTCTGCATGCAAAACCCATTTATATAAAATAAGGGGAGATTAGCCCTCCGTTCCCCCCCTTTATACTTAACCAATCAATCCCGAAAACTAATCAGGGATGCGCCTTAACACAGTGAACCTATAAATAAAATTTGAAGGAAATGGGATAATTCTGCATGAAAAACCCATTTATATAAATTAAGGGGGGTATTAGCCCCCGTTCCCCCCCTTTATACTTAATCAATCAATCCCGAAAACTAATCAGGGAAGCGTCTTAACCCAATGAACCTATAAACAAATTTTGAAGCAAATAGAATAATTCTGCATGAAAAACCCATTTATATAAATTAAGGGGGGGATTATCCCCCCGTTCCCCCCTTTATACTTAACCAATCAATCCCGAAAACTAATCAGGGAAGCGCCTTAACACAGTGAACCTATAAACAAAATTTGAAGGAAAACGGAATAATTCTGCATGAAAAACCCATTTATATAAAATAGGGGGGATATGCCCCCCGTTCCCTCCTTTATACTTAACCAATCAATCCCGAAAACTAATCAGGGAAACGCCTTAACACAGTAAACCTATAAACAAAATTTGAAGGAAATGGGATAATTCTGCATGAAAAACACATTTATATAAAATAAGGGGGGGGGGATTATCCCCCGTTCCCCCCTTTATACTTAACCAATCAATCCCGAAAACTAATCAGGGAAGCGCCTTAACACAGTGAACCTATAAACAAAATTTGAAGGAAATGGGATAATTCTGCATGAAAAACCCATTTATATAAATTAAGGGGGGGGGGGATAATCCCCCGTTCCCCCCCTTTATACTTAACCAATCAATCCCGAAAACTAATCAGAGAAGCGCCTTAACACAGTGAACCTATAAACAAAATTTGAAGGAAATGGGATAATTCTGCATGAAAAACCCATTTATATAAATTAAGGGGGGTATTAGCCCCCGTTCCCCCCCTTTATACTTAATCAATCAATCCCGAAAACTAATCAGGGAAGCGTCTTAACCCAATGAACCTATAAACAAATTTTGAAGCAAATAGAATAATTCTGCATGAAAAACCCATTTATATAAATTAAGGGGGGGATTATCCCCCCGTTCCCCCCTTTATACTTAACCAATCAATCCCGAAAACTAATCAGGGAAGCGCCTTAACACAGTGAACCTATAAACAAAATTTGAAGGAAAACGGAATAATTCTGCATGAAAAACCCATTTATATAAAATAGGGGGGATATGCCCCCCGTTCCCTCCTTTATACTTAACCAATCAATCCCGAAAACTAATCAGGGAAACGCCTTAACACAGTAAACCTATAAACAAAATTTGAAGGAAATGGGATAATTCTGCATGAAAAACACATTTATATAAAATAAGGGGGGGGGGGATTATCCCCCGTTCCCCCCTTTATACTTAACCAATCAATCCCGAAAACTAATCAGGGAAGCGCCTTAACACAGTGAACCTATAAACAAAATTTGAAGGAAATGGGATAATTCTGCATGAAAAACCCATTTATATAAATTAAGGGGGGGGGGGGATAATCCCCCGTTCCCCCCCTTTATACTTAACCAATCAATCCCGAAAACTAATCAGAGAAGCGCCTTAACACAGTGAACCTATAAACAAAATTTGAAAGAAAACGGAATAATTCTGCATGAAAAACCCATTTATATAAAATAAGGGGGAGGATTAGCCCCCCGTTCCCCCCTTTATACTTAACCAATCAATCCCGAAATCTAATTAGGGAAGCGTCTTAACACAGTGAACTTTTAACCAAAATTTGAAGGAAATGGCATAATTCTGCATGAAAAACCCATTTATATAAATTAAGGGGGGGATTAGCCCCCCCGTTCCCCCCTTTATACTTAACCAATCAATCCCGAAAAACTAATCAGGGAAGCGCCTTAACACAGTGAACCTATAAACAAAATTTGAAGGAAAACGGAATAATTCTGCATGAAAAACCCATTTATATAAATTAAGGAGGGATTAGCCCCCCGTTCCCCCCTTTATACTTAACCAATCATAGTAACAGAGATTTATAATTCATTTCACTGAAATAATAACAGTACGAACGCACCTGATTTGTCACGTTTGACATACAATTTCCAACTTGTTATTATAATATTAGTGTGTAAAAGACTGTTTAATTTGTTAGATGTTATCTCTCTTGCAAAGTGCGTTATGTTATAGGTAAAAATTTCGCTAAAACTTCATGATTTTGTAATGTAAAGGAATGAAACAACTTTCTTTTAATTATAGAAAATTTATAATAATTTAATCAAAAATCATCATATTTAGCGAAACTGATAGACACGTTATAGTGTTACTGACTGAGAAATATTTAATAAAGCAGGCAATTGCATTCCTTTTTCCAAAAAAAAAAAACGTATTACTTAAATTTTCTTCTTAGTTATCATGCGTTATTAAAGTACTTATACGTAAATATGTTTTTTCAGTAGCTGTAAAAAATGTTTTTTATGCAAACATTCATAATTTTTTGAAAATATTATTTATGTAGGTCTTATTTAATTATTTTAAATTTATGAAAGTTTAATACTCATTTTCAATTTTTATGATACATTTCATTTAAAAAATAATAATAACTCCAATTAGATTGTGTGGTTCTATTTGATTTGTTTAATTTAATTAATTTTATTTTATTAAAATCACCTTTAGTTTTTATAAATGTCTCATTTTTTTAGGAAGTTTCATTTAACATTCTTACTACATACAATATTTACGTAATAATTATTTTGTGCAGATAAAGTTTTTAAACCTTTTTTTATATTCCGTAGCATACATATTGCATCAATTAAGTATAATAATAAAATAACATACATATTTCATGTATCAGGCAGATTTTATCACTTTCGCCAAAGCTTAAATTATTTTTTTTTCTTTTTTTTTTTTTTTTTGCTTAAATTATATAAACATTTTTTAAGGCAAAAATTTTTAAATAAATTTTTAAAATATACATCATGAGATAAAATGTGTAATAAAATCGAGTGCTCAAAATAGTCAACTATAAACGTGAAAATTAATATTTCCCTATTGCTTTTTTTTTTAACTAAAAAACATCTCGTGCCAAATTTTAGGTAATTCAAAAGATGCTGATTCATTGCATATGTTCTCGTTACGCATATAAATTTTGATTGATCTATAGATCTTGATAATGTCGCCATTTGTTCGTTCAAAACATGTCAATCGTCATACTGAAAAGTTTTTATAAGCCTTTTTGTGTTCTGTTTTTATCACTTTAAGAATTTACATCTGTATTTTAATGATAATTAGTGATTTTATTATAGGATTATGAAAAATTCTTCACTCAATATCTACGTTTGTTTTTTCTTAATTTTCTGTAATTTAATTAGTTCTATTTCATTTAACCATGGAATACTAGCTGCAGTATATATTCGCGACTTCCCTTTGGATGTTTCTTTCTCTTTTTTATATAACTAAGGCTTGTGTTTTGTTATTTGAAATAAAAATGAAAAATCATGCATTAGGCATAGATTTTGAAACACTCTCTAACACTAACAGAATATTGTTAAGAAATTTTATTTTTTAATACAATGAAATGAGATATCTAAATAAGCAATTTAAAAAACGCATAACCCAATAAAAATCCATTTTCAGCAATTGCTATGTGTTATTCGGTAATGTGTGCGATTTATTTTGTACAGCCCTGTACATGACCAAAAAATTAAACACACCACTTAATACACTGAAATTTAGATGAGTTTAACCCTTTAACAATGTCGTTTATTTATTTATTTATTTTGACCCGATAAACTAAAAATATGGACAAAACACTATTTTTTTCCATTCTAAATATTTGTCTTTTATAATAGAAAAATGTCTGCCAATTAGTAATACAAAGATTATAGTTAAAAATTAATGATATCAAAAAGCTTTTAGTAACGGAGCAAACAAACTCATTTTTCCGAGCGGTGCACAGTTGGGTGTTTTAAGGATCTATGTGGACAAAATTCGTTTTTCCGATTATCTCGGAATTTAACAAGACCGCGTATACTTGTAGCTGAATGTCTCTTTTGTCGAGATCCGTACAAGTTTTGTCGAAAAATTCCGACGTGTCGATTAACTACGACCGTAAAGAAGACAGTTGGTTTGGGGGAGTTTCAACAGTTGCACTATTTTTCTGTAAGTTCGAAAGCAAATCGTGACTTTTCTGTTTTATTTGAAAGCGGGAGTTTACTGGACATATGTCACAAGTGTTTTACATATTGTTGTTTGAAAATAAGCGCCATCTTGTTTTCAAACTTCATCTTGACTTTTAATACAGTATTAAGCATTAATAAGAAATAAGCATTTTTTTTTTCAAATCAAAGTGCCATTCCTAAAGCATTGGAAACTTAAAAAAGCTCCTCCGAAAGTTTGCGAATCATTAAGTTATATTAACTTGAAGTGTATGTAAGCATGTTTAGTTCAAATCTTGCAAGTCAATTTTAAACCATTTTACTTATCCATCATACGTAGTATAGGGTAAGTCTTGTAATCGTTTTGAAAATCGAATTTTTTTTTTGACGGATTTACACGTTTCAGACACTGGAGATTCCGAAAAACATATTTTTAGAAAAAAAAATTTGCCGTCCGTCTGTGTGTCTGTGTGTCTGTGTGTGTGTCTGTAAACGCTCTATCTCCCGTACAAATTGAGAGAGACTTGCCATTTGCTATGTACTTAGTATGTAATAATGGGAAGAAGATTATTTCATTTCAATAACCTCGATTAACCGGAACATTTTTTTTTCGGACTCTCGAAATATTCTTTCTGATGAAAGGTATATAAAAATTTTCGAAATTTTTTATTTTAAGGAGTAAATATAAAAGACAATAAAAAAACATAAATTTTGCATAAAACATGAAGTCGATCGGATAATGAGTTGCCGAGATATTTGGAATCCTATTTTCCACACTCTTCGATTTTTCATGACCCTGTATTTCATCCAAATTTCACTTCAAATATATATTTTAATTGGAAATTTGACGCTTAATCAGATGCAATAAACCGCTGGTTAATAGGAGTATTATTTTTCGAGTTATAAGGAAAAACCTCTTTCAAGCAATTCAGTAGTTGAGCCTTTTTATGACGTCATCAAGCCACGATTTTATTTGAATATCAATGCATTTTATAAGTAGTTTACACATTTTTATTTTAATATTTTACATTATACATATACATGATGGGTAAGTATTACGGTGGCCCCCAACGACTAGTTTAATTATCCGATTGAGCTGAAACTCTGAATACACGTGTAGTTTCAATGAGAATACAATATTATAATAAAAATAAATAATAATAATATAAATAATACTAATAATATAAACAATACTAATAATAATATAAATAATTAAATAAGCCAAATATTTATCACTGTTTGATTATTATTTTTTTACTGATACATTCGAAAACCCAGCAAAACCTAATTAAACTTCAACGTAATAATTTTGCCCAGCTAGATCCTCAAAACGCCCCACTGTGCGGCGTTCGGGAAAAACTGTTAAGTGGTTAAAAATACATACCACAAGTCAAAACGCACTTCCAGGAGTTATTGATCATTATCAATCCTTTGACCGAATTCTTATGTGCTTCTGTAAATAAACTATACATGCTACGCACTTACATAATCTGTAAAAAACATGTTGCATGGCACCTTAATGATTTGAAGTAATCACCATTAAAATGCACCGCAAACGATTTTACTTTATAGATCAGCCATACTCAACCTGCGGCCCGCGGGCCGGAGAGTGGCCCGGAGGCCTTTTATGTGCGGCCCGAGATACATATAATCAATAACCTCTATTTATTACATTAATTGAGATGTGTATAAAAGTTTTTAAGACCTTCATTGTTTTTTTATATATTTTCATGGGAAAACAAAATCTGTCCTGTTATTTAAAATTATCTTAAATACCGTTTCCTTAGTCAAAAGTTCTTTTTACATGTACACAATTTGTGCTATAGTGGTGTATACATTTCTTAATCTTCAACACTAAACCAATATAATTCCAAATTTATTTCATTTGCACTATACATTTCTACACTTAAAAAATAAAGTTTTTGTATTGAGAAAATGATTAATTTATTAAAGCAAATCACCTTATTTTTTTTAAATTTAGAACTTGGAAATGCTACATTGTTATATTATTACGTTTAACTAATAATGCTTATTAGGGTTGAACGTTTACCGTGGAAGAAATTGGCAGCAAAATGTTTTATATCAGTATTTGTACATCATTTGCAATTGAAATCTACCACAAAGTTTATTGTTTGAAAATAGTGGTGTTAAAAGTTTTGGTAATATTTCTTTTTCGACAAACGTTCAATCCTGCTGCTTATATTAACTTTATTATATGGGTCTGTTATATACTACTTTTTTTTTAATCTTACTATTTAAATTACCCCTTTTTTACATTATAATATAATGTGAAATTCTTGCGAGAATTCTTGCGCAAATTCTTGCGAGAATTTTTGTATTTATCATTAAGATCTGAAGATTTCACCGATAGTTGTGAATGAAACATATGTAATCTACATTAAAAAAACAGGTATTTTAAATATTCTGTGTTATTTTTATCACTTTAAGCATTATGGGACTTTAATTTAAAGTTAACAAGTGATTATATTATATTATTTATATGCATTTACCTAATTGTTGCATCTTACACCGATCATTCCCTTTCTCTTAATCACGCATGAACCTTTTAGTTCTTAAACATTTCAATTTCGGTAAAAATGCAGAAAAGTGAAACATTTTCCTATTTATTCTAGAAAAATCTAAAATATTTTAATAAGAAGTCATCACATTTAAAGAAATTAATAAGGAAATTATATAATTATTCGCTGAAGAAAATTTAATAAGCCGGGCCATTACATTAATTTTTTTTTTTCACAAAATTAGCATTACTCAAGATTCTTAGTGCTAATTAACTCGATTGCAGAATTATATTTTATTAAGGATCTTATATATATAAACAAGAATTATTTTTCGATAGATATTTAAAGTCTTTTTATGCAAATACAGTGGTGTTAAAAAAATATATATTTGTATATGCTTTATTTAATTAATGTACATTTACATAAGATTAATTTCATTTATTATTTTTTTTTTGCTCCCTATCTAAATACGAGTCAGTTGATTGGGGAAATTTAATAACGTCGATTACATTGTTTGGTTTTATTTAATTTTGCGCAGTTTAATCACTTTAATTTTATTTAATTCTGAAATGCTATCTGGGTTATGTCCATGACTTATTTCTTTCTCTTTTTTCTTATTTTATTTTATTTTTATTTTGCATAATTAAACTTTTTTCAAACTTTTTCAAAACTCTACACTGTGAAAAAGATAAATGTTTCTAAATCTTAGAAAATATAATACAACAACGAACAAAAATATACAAAAAATTTCGTACAATTTTTATTTGTAGACCATCCCATAAGAAAAATTCAAGTATTGCCTTAACTCTTGTTTAGATTGATGTCTGGGCTAAAGGTATTTTGAGGAAATTAAAGTTGAAGACCACGTTTTTTGCTTTATAAGACGATTTCTCATCCAACGTCAAGTTTTGAATTCGGCTTTTTTTTCATATCTGATAATTTGCATCTATCCTTTTTGTAACTTTAACATTTTTGTAACGATTTTATGCATTTCTATTACCTATTCAAAGAAAAATTCTTCTAAAGTTACAGAATTTCGTTAAAAACGCTAAAAAACGCTTAAAAACAAAGTGACGACGTCAATAAAGTGACGACGTCAAGAAGTCCATTCTCGACCGAAAACAACCACCATTTTCCCAGTGGTTAATAACGTCTATCGAGTTAACCAGGATTCCGAAAAGCGTTCTTTATCATTAAAAACGTGAGAATCAATATATTTTCAAGTTTTGGAGAATCATTTATGAAAACAAAGTTTCTTTTGTTGCCACTGATTTTCGGAAACCTTTTTGAGTAGCTTTTATAGTTGTGTTGCTGTTGGGCTTATCCTCCAACTGTCTGAGGAAGTCAGACAAGATCCAATATACCGTTAATCCTAAGAAAATCAAGAACCAGAAGGGGGGAAGCATATAAGTCCTCTCTTAAAACACCTAAGCAGTCCAGGGTGTGATCTGCAAAGGCCTGTTGAGCTTGGCATATAGTGAATGGTTTATAGTGAGCTTGGTTTTTAGTGAATGTCTCAATCCGTTTTCTCAACTCGGGACGCTATCATGTCTCAAGTAAATATTTCCATGCTCAACAAACATGTTTTACAGACAAACATGATTCATTAACAGCATTTAACAGTCATTAACATTAAAATTAACATCATTTTGTTACTCGTACAGTTTCTTTTGCTGTCACTAAATTTCGGAAAAGTTTCTGAGTAGTTTTTATAGAGTATTAATAATTTCTTTCAAGTCGGAATATTGGTTTTGGGGGTTGCTAATTGTTCTCTATTAAACCTTTTCAGCTGCATTCTTCAATTGATACCTGCAAGAGTAATAAAAAAAATGTTAATGTTAATGTTAATGTTAATGTTAATGCTGTTGTTTATCATTTTTGTCTGTAAAGTCTGTTTGTTGAACAGGAAAATGTTTATTTAAGAAATAATAGCATCCGAAAAAAATCTGTAATCCGTGTTTAGAAAACTAATAAAAAATAACTATAAAAATTACTCGGAAATGTTTCCGAAAATCCGTGACTGCAAAATAACTTTGTTTTAATAAATACTTATTTATATCTCAAAAATATGTTGGTTTGTGAGTTTTCTAAAAATAAAAATACTTTTCGGTATGGTAACTTCGAATAGGTTATTGTTTATTTTCGTTCATGGTAATATCAATTTCATTAGTTTAAAAACGTTTTTTTTTTCTTTTTTACTGTGTATTTATACACAGGGTGCCGCTAAAATCATAATGTAGCGAACCCGATTACAAAAATATGTGAAATAAGTATGCGTTTTCGAAGGTTTTTATTTACATTTGAGTTGCTTAAGGCTTAAAAAGGTTTTATTTTACTACATTTGGGAGGTTTTTTTTCCTCATTTCAATCTTTTATGTCTAATAAAAATGCAATTTCAAAAATAATACTGAGGTATGAAATAACTTTATTTTAATTAAACAAAATATTAATAATTTAATTAAAAACCATTACCTTAAAATAAACTAATAGGCAAATTATATGGTTATGCAACGAAGAAAATTTAATAATCCAGGCAATTGCATTCCTTTTTTTTTCTTACAAAAAAGCATATTGCTTAATTTTTTTCCTTAGAGCTAATTAACTGGAAATAACAATTATTTGTTATTAAGGAACTGATGTATAAATGGGAATTACTTTTTTTCGGTAGCTGTATGTATTATTTTTTATGAAAAATCATTGATGTTTAGAGAAACTATTTATGCAATGTGGTTTTTATTTAAATAATTTACATTTACGTAAAGTGAATATTAATTTACAAATAATTAAAAATTTGACAATTGCACCATAATTTATACTTAAAATAATGTATTTAAATCAAATACAATATGCTGAATGGCACACAGAAGAAAACAGTGATTTTACAAACACATTTAAAATATAATTAACCTTTTCAGGGGCAAAGTACTTTCAGTACTAAAATGTTGAAATAAATGACTGGCACCGGTATTTACAAAACAATTTATTGAAAATAAGAAAAATGCTATATTTGACATACATATTAAATGGAAAAGATTTTAGCAAAATTCTAACGCCTATGTGGTGTTTGGGAATTAAAATTAAGTGGTTTCATAAACATACCACTGCCCCTGAGAGGGTTAAAATCTACGTTTCGTTTCGCTTCTGCGAACGTCATCAGGATATGATGTTACACACCAGCCTAAAATTTTGAAATGGACATAAACTTTTAAGAGTTCGGGAGAGTCCCTAGATTTTTATCTAGAACTAGATTGGAAACTATCCGGCAAAAATTTAAAGTATGTTAGAGGGTACCAAAATAATTAAAAAAATTTTGTCATAGAAATAAGTTGTATAGTCTTTCATTGCACCTTTCACATTTTTCTTCTTTGCCAGCGCTTAAACGCACCATTTCCGGATACACATTCTATGACGAAAAATGGTTGTGTATAGTTTCCTTCTACTACCCTTTAAAATTTTGCCAGTTATTTTCCGATCACCCTATATTAGTGTTTTATTGTAAATGAAGAGAGCAGGATTTTTAAAGATTTTCAAGAGGATTAGTAGCTCATCACTAAGAAACTTTATTGCATACCAGTGGATCCGTGCGAGAATTTCGCACTGCAGTTTAATATTCATTTTAGCAATATCTAATATTTTTTAGATGAAGGTTTAAACTTCTAAAGAAAAATTAAGGATAAAAAAAAATCTGCAAACATAATTAATCAAGCCCGAATATCATGTATTCTATCAAAGTTACACTAAAATCTGATGGTAGATAGCAAAAGGCACGCGCGAGAAAAAAAATTAACAATCATGTTTTAACTGCGTTAGAATATGACATTATCGGCTTCGGGGGAAACATGGGACAAAGAAAAATAAATTGAATAGATATAAAATACATACAACAAAGAATACCCTTTTAGGCTACACGTGAAATATCACAGCTTCGATCAATCGATGTTTCTTTTTCTCCTGAATATTTCAATTCGCTTTTTAATCATAAATATTTTTTTTAATTCTTGCGGCGACGTGCCGCTTTATAATTTTTGTACTATTTATTTTCTTTTATAACCATTGTTGAGTACGTTTTAATTAACTGCAATGTTTAATCAGAAATCATGTTTTAGCGAAATGTAAATGCACTATGTCAGAAGCCGCTTCAAAAACCTTTGAAATGATACCACATTCATTGCTGTACATTTTGTAAATGTATACAAAAAGGGATGTTGACACTAGTATATATATATACATGATGGATAATATAAATTGCAGGCTATATTAAATCTTCATTAATGGTAAAAAAATAAAAAAGGGGAAAAACCGCTGGTAGCGCAATTGCCAGAATTGCAGCTTAGATTGGAGAAATTTGAATCTTTTTTAGCTTTGGAGAATTTTCTGTAGTTTGGAGGAAAATATACCAATTCAAACAACGAAATTTGATTTTATTTTTTTACATATTAAGCATTTCAATTTTACATTATATGTGTATGGGTTTATGTCTGTTATGACGTGCAACATATATTTTACTAAATGTAGATAATTATATATCTTTTCAAATATATAAGTTATAACCATATATATTTTGACAAAAATAAACACATATACAACATACATTATTAAACTATGCAGAAGTGTATCTAATATTCCACGTACCAAACAATAATTTCCTCCGAATCTATATTTAGTTTCCAGAAATACAATTTTCTCTTGAAAATAAGTTTTTCGTCCTAATCCCCAATCTTCTTTGTATTTTTATTCAATCTTCGAGCTTGAGTCACATACTCCATCAATCAGTTCTGATCATCTATTGATTTTTTTTTCATCTGAGATTGAACATCTTAGCAACGCCTATACAGATAATTTAGACAGACATGTGGAAAATCATCTTTTTCTTGTGTGTTAGCTCCCCATTTCTTTTTTTCTTTGGTAGAAATAGAACTATCATAATCTAAATCGATATCCTTCGCTGTCAAATTATCAAAATAAATAAATAAATAAATAAATAAATAATAGAAATACTGAGATATTGCGTTTTGGTTTCACAATAAAAATAGGTTAAATTTTCAAATGAAAGACACCTACTTGAAGTTTCAGGTATTATGGACAAATTCGTCAAATATTGATTTTTTTTCTTTTTTACCATAACAAGGAAAACTTTAATAACTTGTGCAATCTCTTACCAATTTACATATAATATCTAATCTCCTACAATCTACAATTTAAAATGTTTGAGTTAAGGGTGTGATTAAGGGTCAATGTTTGCGTTTGGGAGACAAGGTAAGTTTCTTGTACAATTGGCCTGTAATATTTTGATATCTCCTTTAGAATACAAGCACATAAATTGACGATAATGATAATTTATTGGACTCGGAACTGGCGGAACGGCAGCCCCTTCCAACAAGACCGCACGGAACGGTAGTAGTCCCGATCACAGAAGCTCACACTGGAAAAATTTAAAAGTTAAATTCAATAAGATAAAGACATTGACTTCTTTTTCCACATTATAAATACCTAATTTCTTAATTTAAACTTAACATCTAAGCTATTACAAAAAAAATGTAGTGCTCTTTTGAGTGCCTTTTTTTTTGTTTGTTTATGCTTTGCACGCTTTTTCACCACCTGGCATTTATGTTCTGTCTCACGAACATGTTCCGAACCCTATTTTTTACTTTTTCAACTTCCTTACTAGTAGTTAGTTATAACTACAGCTATACCATTCAACTTTCTTCCGATTATTTATACTCTATCCTTAATCTCCTTCGCTTTAATTTTTATTCCAAATTTGTTTTCATCTCTTTTCTTAACTTTACATCTATCCTTTTAATTGTAATTGTTCATTTTTCTTGTAGTTATTACTACATCTTAACTTTTCCCAACGGCTCAATTTAATACAAGACACTCTACTCACTAATAGACTGGGCGTAGTTGTCTGCAACTCGGAAGCCCCTTAACCGACATCAACTGTTCGGCAACAGTTCGGCAGGTAGTTCGGGGTATTTAATACATCAGACAACCGCAGTGGTTTCGAGCTTCTTTATTGCTTAATTAACTGCTTATTCTCAGAACTTGAATTTTGCTAGTTCGCCTTTAATATATGTACGACCAAATATATTAGACAATATAGATGCTAATTTATTTGAAGTACAATTTTTAACTCATTACTTCTAAAAATTGTGATAAGCAATACGATACGCAATTAAATTTTTCTCATAATTTCAGAATAAATTTGTTTTTGACATTTTAACATCTTGAAAGCATATTTAATTCATTGTCATATTAATGTTGTGCATGTCGCAAATGTCATTGTGAACAAATGTTTCTTTTTCTTTTTCTTTTTTAATTACTTAAATTATATTTTAAAGGAATATAATATAAACGATACTTATACATATTATTTTTGACACACACACACACGCATATGTCGACTTACTTTAAAGTAACAGATTTACTATGTAATACTTTAAAGTAACAAATAAATATTTTTTCCAGAGGCGCAGAGACCCCCTGAACAAGTTCACTTTTTATTCGAAAATATTTTTTTTAAATGCTGAAAATGATAAAAATTCATAAAATTCAATGTATTATGACTCGACAAGTTCCGGTTGTAGTATAATAGAATCTTTACTGTTTTACTTGTCGAAACACGGAGAAGGTTTTTTTCTAATTACAGCTTCCAGTACCCAGTGATCGTATAAAAATAAAAATTTGTATTTTTTTAAAAATAACAACTATTTCGACCCAAACATTTTAAATTGCAGATTGCAGATTAGATACGAGAGCTGTAAATTAAGTAATGGCAACATAGGTATAAATCAACTTTTAATGAACTTACAAGTACAATTGCATTACATTCCTTCTGTGTAATCATCAGCAAAGCTTATAACCTTTTGCCAAATGTCGGGAAGCCGTTGTAGACCAGTGGTATGGTGTTGATTGTTGATGTGAGCGACCGAGCGCCCTACTGCCCACACCGTTTGATGACTCAGACCAACCTCTAAGGATAATTTTCGGACAGTCCATCGGCGGTCTATGGTAGGGAGACCACTCAGGATGTCAATCTACTCTTGAGGAATGGAGGGCCGACCTGTGCGTTGCAAATACGCAGTCTCATTCCGACTCGAACGAAATGCTTGAACCCATCGTGCTACTGTCCTATACGGTAAAGCATTTGTGCCTTAGGCTTTCACTAATCCTCGATAGCATTCTGTTGCAATTTTGCCACGGGCAACCAAGATTTTAAGCCACGACCGCTAATCACCTTCTGAAAACATGCTTTAGAGCGATGGAAACGAAACTCCTCAATTTAACGCCACACAACAACTACCCTTTTAAGCAGATCGACTGCTTTTTGCACTCTACACATCGACAACAGCGCCACCTCACCGCTCCCATATCGTATTTGCGCATGCCCACCCTTCTGCGAGTTTCAAGGTTAAGTTGCCACTATTTAATTTACAACCCTCGTATAAAGTAAAGTGCGATAAAAAATATAAATGATTTGCACAACTGACGTTGGGGGACCTGATCTGCAGATTTACTAGCGAAACTGTATAATGTAAGCCATCTGAATATCTAAACATGTTTCCTTTATTGTGTACTGGCTGACCCGCCCAGCGTTGCCCCTTCACATCATTGAATAGCACAAAACGCGATAAGACTCTGAAAATCACAAGAAAATATCACGGAAAATTTAAAATCACTGCACGAATTCTGGATAAACTTGACTGAAAACAGAACAAAATTTACTATATTGTGCTAAAAGATTGAAACCGGATTCCTTTTACTAATGTTGAAAAATCGCAACGAATCTCGAAAAAAACGCTAAAATATCAAAAATTCCAGAGGACAAAATTAACTTTTTTTGGCTAAAAAAATAAAACAGGATTTCTTATGCAAATGTCAAAAAAACTCGGCGGAACCCGAAAAAACTCATTTCATGAAAAACTCGCGAAAAATTCAAAAATCGAATACCAAACAAACTTTATTCAAAAGAGTACAGAACTTCCTGTAATGAGCTAAAGCATTATAACAGGAGGCATTTTACCAAAATGTGGAAAAATCGCCTTGAATTGCCTCTCCTCCCCTCCCCCCCCCTCCCCCCTCCGCCACAAAAAAAAATCGCTAAAAATTCAAATACCGCAAAGTTTACTGCAGTGGGATAAATCATTATAAGCGGAATTCGCTCTCGAATGTCAAAATACTGGTGCATCAGCCGAATACTGGTACATCAGACGTTTTGTATGTCCATTACTGGTGCAGTGAAGATGACATTTTTTAATCTTTATTTTTACCAGGGCATATATTTTGAAACTTTGAATGTTCATTCTGACTGACGAAGGTTAGGACTAGGCTAAAACAGTATTATACCTTTTGGAGTTCACTAAAATTTAATGATAATTAAACAAATGCCCTTAAGCGGCCCATTTACATTACATTTCTAACAACAGTTACATTTAAATCTCTATACATATCTTATAATTACAATTTCTTATTGTAAAGAAGTGGGTTTTTGTTTTTGTAATGTAAAATCTCATTTGTATTTTCATTCGATCATCGAACTTCATTCATAGAATTTTCGTCATACAGTTCACCTACAAAGAGCTGTCTGAACTCGAAACTATTCATCAGAAAAATATGAAACTTGGAATTCGCCTAAATGAAGGGATGCGAAAGACATTTAGCAGAAAAAAAATGCATTTTAAAAAATGGCTACCAGACAGCATTATTTGATAAAATTTCAGCATATATGCAAATTTTAGCAACCGAGGTATGTACTGCTCGCGCACAATGAAAATGCTAAATAAAAAAACGCATTTCAATCTCTTGTCAATCTCTTTCCTTTTCCACGGAAAATGTTGCGGCGCTGTTTACAGGATCGTGGTTTACAGGTGAAAGTTTTTAAAAAAAATCAAAATAGTGATTTTTCACCAGAAGCTTTGCGGAGGTTACGAGCTTTGAAAACATTCGCAGAGATGCAATGACTGGAAACATGAAAATTGCCAAAATTCAATGACAGTATTTCCCGGGTTCAATTCGTTGCACACGATTCATCGCTGACAATTCATCGCGGCGTCAGTTCATTGCGGCGTCAATTCATCTGAGCGAAAATGTTTTTGAAAACGATTATAATAAAAGTAAAGTTAATTCAGTAAAATTATTTAATCATAATTTATTTAATTTTTTTTCAGAAATTTAAAATAGTTATATAGATATATTTCTCCTTTTACTGTTTTACACTAAAAGTATCAATCATTGAAATATAGAGGATTTTTTTTATCTGCGGTGTTTGGTAAGTACATGATTGAGAAATACATATTTAATGCATTAGTCAGCAAGTGATTTCTTATCATCATCATCTACAAAAACATTTTCGCTGTGTGGAATTGACACCAGGACGAATTGACGCCGTGACGAATTGACGCTGTAATGAATTGCGCACTATGAATTGTTCCGCGTTGAATTGTGCGCTGCGAATTGAGACACCTATTTCCCGTCACGCCCTCAACATTTCTAAGAATTTGCTTCGGTTGACTGCTGAACACGCTATTTTGCATCCTCAAACGGTACTTGACAATATTGGTCAGCACATTGAAGATTATTTGTCTTGATAAACAAATTCTACAGTGTATAAGTTTGTATTTCGTTAAACTATAGAAAATAATCCTTTATACGCCCTCTGGTGGCCAGTCAATTTGAAAAAAAAAATTGGTAAATCTCTTTTGCAGCCCTTCATTTCAGCGCATACCAACTAAGCGCATACCATTAAGCGCATTTCACATTTTCTCTGAAGAGCACTTTCGACTACAGAAAGCAATGAGTAGGTGAACTTTAATTATATAGACCCTGTATATTGATTTTTTTCCATCTAAAATTGAACATGTTAGAAACGCCTCGACAGATAAATCGCTGAGAAAGATGTTTGAAAAATCATTTGTTTCTTATATGTCAGCCTCCTATTCATTCAATTTTTCAACAAAAAAATACCATTAACATAATGTAAATCAATATGCTTCGCTGTCAAATGATCAGGTGATTTTGACACATAATTGAGAGATGACTACAGAGATATTACGTTTTGCTGTCAAAATAAAAATGAAGTAATCATTCTTATGAAAGACAGACGTGAGTTGTTCAGAATCAAAGTGAATGGAATTAATAAATCATTATCCAGATGTATTTGCAGGTACATTTAATCAGTTCCACTGTAATTCATTGAGAATCAAACACTGTAAAAAATGACCAATGTTTCTTATTTTATGAAAATATACTATAACCACGAACGAAAATATAATATAATCTTCTGAGTTTTCCGAAAAGCGTCTTCCATTGTCTTTTGAATCCACAGAAAACAATGCATTTCCAAAAATTAAAGAATTATTTATAAAAGCAAAGTATTTTTTGCTGCCCGTATTTTTCAGAAACGTTTCCGAATAGTTTTTATAGTGTATTAATCAGTTACCTCAGCCTGGAATACCTTTCTTTGTCGAATGTCATCAATTCTCAAGTAAACGTTTTCAGCTGCATAAGTTAATTTATACATGAAAAAGTAAAGAAATTATCTTAATTTTAATGTTAATGTTAACGCTGTTAATTTTGCATGTTTGTCTGCACTGTCAAAAATGACCAATGTTTCTTATTTTATGAAAATATGCTATAACCACGAACGAAAATATAATATAATCTTCTGAGTTATCCGAAATTTCAAATTGCATGTTACATTGTATTTTGAATCCCCAGAAACGAATACATTTTCAAAATTTAAAGAATAATTTATAAAAACAAATTATTTTTAGCTGCCCGAATTTTTCAGAAACGTTCCCGAAGGGATTTTATAGTGTATTCATTAGTGTCCTCAGCCTGGAATACCTGTTTTTCGAATGCTATCAATTCTGAAATAACCATTTTCATGCTCAAAAAAATGTTTAACAGACAAACATGCAAAATTAACAGCGTTAACAATAACATTAAAATTAAGATTATTTCTTTACTCTTTCAGGTATAAATTAATTTATGTGGCTGAAAACGTGTACTTGAGAATGGATAACATTCGAAAAACAGGTATTCCAGCCTGAGGACACTAATTAATACACTATAAAAACCCTTCGGAAACGTTTCTGAAAAATTCGGACAGCTAAAAATAATTTGTTTTTATAAATTATTCTTTAAATTTTGAAAATGTATTCGTTTCTGGGGATTCAAAAGACAATGTAACATGCTATTTGAAATTCCGGATAACTCAGAAGATTATATTATATTTTCGTTCGTCGTTATAGCATATTTTCATAAAATAAGAAACATTGGTCATTTTGTACAGTGATGTTAAACATATTTGTTGAACATGAAAATGTTTACATGAGAATGGATAGCATCGGAAAAAACTAGCTTAGAAAACTGATAAATGCACTTTAAAAGCTACTCGTAAATGTTTCGAAAATTACGGGCAGCAAAAGCAATTTTGTTTTTCTAAATGATTCTTTAAATCTCGAAATGCCATCGATGTCTGAGGTTTCTAAAAATATAGAAAAACTTTTCAAAATCATGGTCAACAAGGATGAGTTTATATTATAAATTGATTCGTCATTATATTATATTTTCGTAGATTCAGCAACATTTGTCATTTTTTACAGTGCAGGATACTACACACTGTAAAAAAGACAAATGTATTTTTAATCTAGGAAAATATAATATAACCACAAAAGAAAACGTACAGTAACCTCATCCGAGTTACTTGCTATTCCTAAAAATATTCTTTATGTTTAGAAACCAAAGAAACCAATATATTTCCGAGATTTAAAACAGTATTTATAAAAGCAAAGTTTCTTTTGCTGCCACTGATTTTTAGAACTGTTTCCGAGTATTTTTATAGTGTATTAATCAGTTTTCTCAACACAGAATATACATTTTTTAGATGCTATCCATTCTCCAGTAAACATTTTCATGTTCAATAAACATGTTTTACAGACAAACATGCTAAATTAACAGCATTAACATTAACATTAAAATCGATATTATTTTGTTATTCGTGCATGTATAAATCCAATTACGCAGCTGAATATGTTTACTTGAGAGTTGATAGCAACCTGAAAACTGTTATTCTGGTTTGAGAAAACCGTCTGAATACACTCTAAAGACAACTCGTAAACGTTTCCTAAAATCGGTGGCAGCAAGTCAAATTTTGTTTTTATAAATGCCTCTTTTTATCTAACATAACTATTGCTAATGTAAAGGAATGCAGTTATTAGCAATAGTTACGTTCATTTTAGCACGTTTAAACACGTTGCTGTATCCGAAAGTCTCTTACACTGTAAAAAATGACCAATGTTTCTTATTTTATGAAAATATGCTATAACCACGAACGAAAATATAATATAATCTTCTGAATTATCCGGAATTTCAAATAGCATGTTACATTGTCTTTTGAATCCCCAGAAACGAATACATTTTCAAAATTTAAAGAATAATTTATAAAAACAAATTTTTAGCTGCCCGAATTTTTCAGAAACGTTTCCGAAGGGTTTTTATAGTGTATTAATGAGTGTCCTCAGGCTGGAATACCTGTTTTTCGAATGCTATCCATTTTCAAGTACGTGTTTTCAGCCGCATAAGTTAATTTATACATGAAAGAGTAAAGAAATAATCTTAATTTTAATGTTATTGTTAACGCTGTTAATTTTGCATGTTTGTCTGTTAAACATTTTTTTTTAGCATGAAAATGTTTACTTCAGAACTGATAGCATTCGAAAAACAGGTATTCCAGGCTGAGGACACTAATTAATACACTATAAAATCCCTTCGGAAACGTTTCTGAAAAATTCGGGCAGCTAAAAATAATTTGTTTTTATAAATAATTCTTTAAATTTTGAAAATGTATTCGTTTCTGGGGATTCAAAAGACAATGTAACATGCTATTTGAAATTTCGGATAACGCAGAAGATTATATTATATTTTCGTTCGTGGTTATAGCATATTTTCATAAAATAAGAAACATTGGTCATTTTTTACAGTGTAGTGAGGTGAAGGAATGCAGTTAATAAACTCACTATTTTTAATATTTTACTATGAGCGCAGCTTTGCAACACTTTTATTTTTACATATATTGTACATTTTCATGTATTTTATAATATATGTAAAGAAGAAAGTGTTGCACGATTGCGATCATATAAATAATTGAGGTAAAATTATGAGAAATTGCGTATTTTTCATCAAAAACTACGAATAATACGAACTTTGAGCTTGTGCAAGTCATATAAATCCAAACAAAATGCAAAAACTATTGTTAAAATCGTACAGTATAAACCTTCTGATATTAAAAAGTGAAATAAGTAAGTCAGTATAACAAAATCGAATTTTAGTCTTATTTCATGTGCCAAAAACACGGCTTATGGGCCCTGATCCTTTAACTGAGGCATGTCAAATTCGTTTACTACCGAGGGTCACATCAATACAATTACAACAATTATTATATACAAAGGTATTATATACAAAGGTATTATATACAAAGCTGCGGGCCACATTAAAGAAAAGGAAATAAAAACAGATTTATTTTTACCACTGTACGCATTCGCTGTATTTTTATCGCTGTACAGCATTCTCTAGAATGTACGAAAAATTCATTTATAACC
This sequence comes from Maratus michaelseni, assembly GCA_963931845.1. Lineage (NCBI taxonomy): Eukaryota > Metazoa > Arthropoda > Arachnida > Araneae > Salticidae > Maratus > Maratus michaelseni. The sequence goes on along the minus strand of OZ007598.1, from coordinate 129,209,421 downwards.
AAATTTCATATTTATTTCCATTTTGTTTCAAACTTTCCATAGCTTATATGTTGAAAAATGGAAACTTTACATTTTTTTTTATTCAAATTATTTTTTATAACTCAAATAAATACTGAAAAATAAAACTTAAATTTTTTTTATTCAAATTATTTTTTATAACTCAAATATATGCTGAAAAATAAAACTTTTCGCCGCTGGTATTCGAACTCAATACCACAGAACGGAAGAGAAATGACATACCACAGAGATACACACACTGTTTTTGAAATGGCTTAGAAGAAAATTTTAAAGTATCAGACAAGCACGCATGCGCGCAGCAGAGTGATCCGTTTTTTGAAATCGTAGCCAAAAGCAAAAGTGCAGGGGCTAGACGCTACTGATTTTAACTGTTCCGGACTGTTCCGAAGTACACAGCGGAATATAAATAAAATACGTTTATAAGGAATATGAAATTTAAGAAAAATGTTTATTTTATTATAATTTTACAGTAGAATAAGATTAAAAATGAAATATATATTTATCCAAATATGTATTTGTATATCGCACATGTGTGTTTTAATAAGGCATTGAAAAGTTTCATTTTTTCTATCAGTAAAAGACGGGGTGTTGAATGAATGCTAGGTCATGGGACCTTGTTTGGATTGAACGGGCCCTGGGTAGGAGCGCTATTATTTGCAATATAAACTTACCTTTTAAACGACAAATTGTATTCAGTCAAAACTTTCAAGTCAAATATATCAGCTAAGGTGTTTTTTCCCTTCCGAACATAAGGAATAATTGCCAGAAGTTCTTCATTTAATTTTAAGTAAACATCACATCTGCGAATGCAAACTGCCAGCTGAGTGTAATTTGTGACTTTCATGAATTTCATTGTAATAGGCATGAAATTTCGAATATTGAAATTATAGATTTCACTTGATTATTGAAATTTCTAGATTTATCATGAATATCTATAGCAGTAGCACTTATACAGGGTGTAACTGAAATGCTTCAACAAAGTTTGAGGGATGATAGTACTCATGAAGACGAACAAAAAATGCAATGGAACACGGGGTCGCAAATGACGTTTAACTCCTTCAGGGGCAGTGGTATGTTTATGAAAGCGCTTAATTTTAATTCCAAAACGCCATAATGGCACCAGAATTTTGCTAAAATCTTTTCCATTTAATATGTATGTGAAATATAGCCTTTTTCATATTTACAAACAAATTTTTTTTATAAATTCCGGTGCCAGTCATTTATTTCAACATTTTAGTACTAAAAGTAGTTTGCCCTTAAAAGGCTTAAAGGATAAAAATAGAGAAAATGCGTCTGAAAATGGACTGGCACCGGAATTTACAAAAAAAATTGTTTGTAAGTAAGAAAAAGGCTATATTTCGCATAAATATTAAATGGAAAAGATTTTAGCAAAATTCTGGTGCCATTGTGGCGTTTTGGAATTAAAATTAAGTGGTTTTTTAGACATACCACTGTCCCTGAAAGGGTTAAATGTCATTTGCGACCCCGTGTTCTATTGCATTTTTTGTTCATCTTTATGGGTGCTATCATCCCTCAAAGTTTGTTGAAGCATTTCAATTACACCCTGTATATTTTAGCTTACATAATTTTCAAATTTCTTTAACTGTTCTGGACACAGTTTCCTCCACTTCAATGAATGATTTCGATTTTCTTGCAAATGAATGTAATAGTTTTCTTAAAGCAATGTAATGAACAACGTATTACCTTTAGTAGGCTTTTGATGAATACATTGTTTTTTATGAAGTACCAGTTTCAAATCTAAAGTTTTAGATTTCCGATTGGCTATTTTTGCATCCACAATGTCTTGGAGCTGAAATTTTATAAAAGGATATATCTGACTATATACATATACTTTCTCATGGTTGCCATTTCTAACGACATTTCAATGATGCTAGATTGCAGAATTTTTATTTCATTCAAAATATCTATCAATATTTTCATCCAGTAGTCGCATTTTTCAATTCACATATTGCCTGTCATTAAATAAAGCGGATAATACTATTTTGAAATTCTAGTAGATATTTTAAATTAAAAAAAAAATCTTCAACTTGGCAACACTGTGGCTATGATTAGTGCAAGAGTGTTTGTGCAAAGTGTATTTTCTTCAACAAACACTAATTGAATCAAACATAGTGAAAATGCTAAAAACTCGGCGGGCCACAGATAGGTAGTCTGCGGACCAAGTGTGGCCCGTGGGCCACGTGTTTGACATGCCTGCTTTAACTGATTAATTCTGCAGGAAAACCAATTTATAGTAAATTAGATTTTCTTTTATTGCAGATTTTTTGAAAACTTTAACAGATTTTCTAATATTTTCAGAATAGATATTTTTTTATTTGAAACATCTGGTACACATGTTTAATATATTTTCATATCAATGTCCTGCATGTTGTAACAAATGCATTTTTGTTTACCATTATAGATTATAAATAGCGCCTACCTATACATATATTTGTTCAAAAATATATTCAATTTGTTATATAACTTTCAAAGTAATTTTGCATGAGTAATGTTTATTTTTCAAACATTAATTATGGTAAAACAAACAATAAATTTCCAGAGCTTCAGTTTGCTGTGTATTTGTTTTTTTTGTTTTTTTTTTTTCAAATACGTCGTACTCCTTAAAGTTTCAATTTTAGAGCTTCATTTTCTTTCTTAATCACATAGTTCTCCATACGCACAGTCCCAAAAATTTCCGGACTTGTTAAATTACCGGCCAATATGTGGCGCTGGTGTTGTCGATGGCAAGTCAACGCTTTGTCTTGTAAAGCGGTACAATGCACTTTCCTATCTGTTGTGTGATGCTAAGTGTATCCAGTTTGTTCTAACAGTGTAACGTAATCATGTCCGAGCTCGCGAAGGTCTATCAACGAGCTATCATAAAACTGAAAGTACAACTGTTACTGAACGTTGCTATTTGGAAGTGTTCAACTGTTTTTCTTGGCCGGAATTCGCAGAGTTCGTCTTTGGTACCGACTGCAAGTCGGTTGGTCGTTCTTGCACAACAACACACCAGCATACCAGGGCCTGATTACCGACGGGGCACACTTCCACCAGTAAAATTTAACAGAAATTTTCTTCTCCTTAAAACGTCCTATTCGTTCAAAATTACTGTTATAAATAAGAAAAAAATTTCTATACTCTTTTACTGGTGGAAGTGTGCCCCGTTGGTAATCAGACCCTGCAGCATACACTTCGATCTTTGTGCGGGAGTTCCTGGATGCTAAAGGGGTTGTCTTGCTCAACCATCCTCCTTGCTCCCCAGATTTATCCCCCTGTGACTATTTTCTGTTTCCCAAGGTGAAATTGCACCTAAAGAATACCACCTCCAGAAACTGCGACCGAGTACTCACAAACAATGGAAAGGAGGACTTTTAGGATTCTAAAGGGGTCGTCTGGCTCAACCATCCTCCTTACTACCCAGATTCATCCCCCTGTGACTATTTTCTGTTCCCCAAGGTGAAATTGCATCTAAAGAAGATCACCTCAAACGACTTCGACCGGCTTTGACATACACTGCACAGACGGACTTCCAGAAGTGTTTTGATGACTCTACAATCGTTGTAAAATGTGTGTTCAGTCCATCGGGTATTATTTCGAAAAAAACATATATCGAAATTTTCATTTCAGTTCTTAATTTTTTGTTTATAGGATCAGTCCGGGAAGTTTTTGGGACACACTGTGTATATTAATTTTTTTTTCCAACTGAGATTGAACATCGTAAAAAAGCTTAGATAGATAATTCGCTGAAATTTACATTTGGAAAATCATTTGTTTCTTGTAGGTATCCTATTATCCCTGGACGACCTGGACGACCGTATACCTGGACGACCATCATCATCTGTAAAGGGGTACCTCTAAAAAGAAGTTGTCAAATGATCATACACTGTACTTTTTGGAGTATCTAGTCTGTGTAATAGCTCCTGGATTGTGTAACGTGGATTTTCAGAGATAACTTCTTTTCAGAGTACTCCTTTACAGATGATGGTCGTCCAGAGCGGGCATCATCCAAATACACTGCAAGCAGAACAGACCGAATGTACATAACTCGGTCATTCAAGGTCACACCTTATCAACAGTAGCAAAATAACTATACAAAACTGAGCTTCGCTTTGATAAACCGCCAAAATTTCCGGATGACCCAATACATAATAAGTTTCAGAACTACAATTTCCTGATAAAATAGTAGTATGCCGTAACAATGACAAAACAGATTATTCTAATATGTATATTAATTTAAATTGCGCTATAACACATCAACAATTACGAAGTATAGTACATTTCTTTAAATTTAACTTGAAGATACATTGATCAGAGAATAAAAAAAGTACAGTTCAACAGCGTCCCATGTTGGATATTCAAATGCAAAAATGGAAACACATTAGTGAAATCATGGTCGGAGCATCCCAAAGCGTGTAAATCCATCAGAAAAAAAGAATGTAAATAGGTAGAATGGGAAAAGGCGGAAGTCAAAAATTTTCATGATTCTATTATTTTCTTCTCATTGCATATAGAAAAAAGCAGTATTTCTTCGCCAATCTACTTAGGATTTTCATTCCATCATGGAGCTTGATTCAGATGCTCCGTCGCATAATTCTTATCATTTATCGATTCATTTTCCAAATGAAATTGAACATAACGGCAACACAAAAAAATCGGTGAGAAGACATTTGAAAAATCATAGTATATTATTTCTGTCGTCAACATCTCTTTATCTATGAATTTACGAAACGCTCAAAAACGAAAAGGTTTTTGAAGCTGCTTCTGACCTAGTACACTCACATTTCACCAAAATGTGTTGTTTAATTAAAAATTGCTGTTAATCAAAAATTAAATCGGCATTGTTTTCATAAATGAAATGAAAGGTTTTTCCTCAAATTAGTGCTGCCACAAAAATAAAGTACTACATTATATGATGCTCAGCAATGATTATAAAAAACTCCTCATGGGTTTATTTTATATTTATGATTATAAAGAAAAATTGAAAGTGAAATGTTTAGATTTATATTTCTTTATCCCATGTTTTTCCCGAAGCGGATGACATCATCATCTAATGCAGTTAAAATACGATTGATATTTTTTTTTTCTCCCGCATGCCTTTTTCTATCTTGGATCCGTTTTTACTGTAACTTTGATGGAATAAATTAGATTATAGTCTGGCTTGATTAAGAACTAAATTTTGTTTGTAGATATTTTTTATCCTTAATTTTTGTTTAGAAGTTTAAACCTGCATCAAAAAAATATTAGATATTGCTAAAAAATATTAGATTGCAATGCAAAATCCTGGTCATATATATTGCTTCTGTTGTCAACATCCCTGTATCTATGAATTTATAAAACGCACAACAACGAATGAGGTATCATTCGAAAGGTTTTTGAAGCGGCTTATGACATAGTACACTCACATTTAATTAAAAATTGTTTTTAATTAAAAATTGTTGTTCAATGAAAATTAAATCGGCATTGATTTCATAAATGAAATGAAAGGTTTTCCTCACATTAGTATTGCCATAAAAATAAAATACCGCCTTATAGGATGCTCAACAATAGTTATAATAAAATAAATAGTACAAAAAAAGATAAAGTATTATTTCTCTGCACGGTTTTATTTTATATTTATGGTTAAAAATCAAAATAGAAATTGAAATTTTTAGAAGAAAAATACATCATCAATCGATCGAAGCAGTGGTAGTTCACGTGTAGAATAAAAGATATGCTTTGTTATATTATATTAAATTATATCTTAAATGCATTCAATTTATTTTTCTTTGTTTTACGTTTTTCAAGAAGCGAATGACGTCACCTTCTAATGCAGTTAAAATAAGATAGTTATTTATTTTTTCGTGCGTGCCTTTTGCTATATTTAATCAGTTTTTACTGTAACTTAGATGGAATAAATGAGACGATATTCTGGCTTGACTAAAGTTGTTTGCAGATATTTTTATCCTAATTCTTTTCAGAAGGTTAAACCTGCATCTAAAAATTATTAGATATTTCTGAAAATTATTAGACTGCAGTGCGAAAGCCTCGCACTGGTCCACTGGTCATTTTTCTTTCTTGTATGTTAGCCTCTCAGAATTTCAATTTTTGAATAAAGATAACTTTAACATAATGTTTATCAAAACACTTGGCTGTTAAATGATTGGTAGATTTTGACAGAAAAGATGGCTAAATTAAAAAAGATGGTTAAATTTAAAAAAAAAAAAAAAAAAAAAAAGGTAAGTATTCACATAGAACAAATGAAATTTGGTTTTATACATACTGATTTTTTATAAAAGAAAATGTGTGTGACTTTTAAATCATTAATTCTAAGACAGAAATGATTTATAATCGATTGGAAAAAATAGGGTATGTTTAGTACCTTAGTAATTAAATTTTCTAATATTTTCAGAATGGATATTTTTTTAAACATCTAGTAGTGCCTGTGTCAAAACAAAAAGCACATCCAATATATTTAACGGGATCCGGGACAGATTTTTAAGAAAAAAAAATGATTTATTGAATTTGAATTTTCAGTTTTTTTTTTTTTTTTTTTTTTTTTTTTTTTTGTGATTTTTAACCATATAATTTGTAAACAAAATCAAATCATAAAACTTCTCATAATATATATATATATATATATAGTGAGTGTGGTAATTTATAATTGTTATGACTCGAAATTTTATTTATCAAATTTCAATTTTTCTTCATTTAATTAAGCATAAATATATAAGTTTTAATTCTTATTCAATATTTTTTTAATATTAATAAAAATTAAAAAATATTTAAAGTAAATTTTCTTTAAAAAATGAAGTAACTTATTTTTAAAAAATCTTATTTTCAAAAGTAAATATTATTTTCAAATTTGCTTGATCAAAAATAAAGTATAACAATTGAAAAATACATGTTCTAAGTTTGAACCAATTTATCTTTAACGGTTCTTAACTTATAACAATTTAAAGACGATAATCATTGAAAAAACTCGTCATACAGAAAAACGCAAAAACATTTCCATGACAACCACTACTTAAAAGCTAGATTTTGAATACCAAAAAATAATATATCCTGTTCTAATTAAGATAGAAACATGGTTTAAACGTCATTTTATGCAAAAAAAAAAAAAAAAAGATAATTTTGTAATATAATAAAATATTTTTCAAAAATTTGAAGATTTTTCTGTCTTAGACCTCCTTAAATCACCGAATCGTCGCAAACAAAAACAAAAATAGCCAATCGATGGGAAATTAAGTATTATTTCAATTTAAGTTTTAAAAAAATCAGAACAGCAGCAAATAAGGACTCGAACTCCGAGGTCGCTTACCTTTATGTTATATTACCGTTCCCAAAAAAACGTTACTATGCGATAATTTGGCGTTAGTACCGATTATGGAAATTCATGAGTTTGTCACATAATAAATCGACATAGGTTTATAAATTAATGTGTTTCTGATTAATATTTTTATTAGCTTAATTTTATACTGTTTTATTATTTATAATTTTGACTATATATAATATTATACTGAAGACACAGCATGATTACCGCAGGTGCAAACATCCAACACTTTTTCTGAATAGTAATCATTACCTCATTTAAATTCGAAATTTCTTCAATAAATAAGGCAAAAATTACCTATCGGAAAAGTGGAGGTACTTAGCACCTGCAGTAATCAGGCTCTGTATAAAGACATTCATTTCACTATTCTGTCTCAGATAGTTCTTTATTTACATATACGTTAAAACATAAGACATTCTAATTTATGTGTTGCTTTCAATTATGTACAATTTTATGGCGGTCCTTTGAAGCACACATAAGTTAGAAGTAACTGTACTTTAGAAAAGCTTCTAATGTTGTGCATTCCAAAAATGAATATTCAATTTTACAGATAGTTTCCAGAATTTCAATTTCATTATAAAACAGTGTTTTTTGCTTCTTACTCTTCATTCAATCTTGATGCTCGAATTTTATGCTCCATCACGTAATGATTTTTAAATCTGATGATGAACATCTTAGCAAAGCCCAGACGAATAAAATTTTGAGGACAAGATTGTAAAAATATTTTATTACATTCGTGTCATTTTCCTGTCATTTTCATATTTCGATATAAATAATAATATAAAGCAAACCTAGAACATAATGCAACTGTACACTTTTCTGTCAAATAATAGTAAAATGTTGACATGGATTTGAAAGGTAATTACAAAACAAAATTGCCATGTGGTTTCAAGGCAAAAATAAAAGAATAAACTGAAGAACGATGTGAATACTATAGCAGCATTTATTGGTAATGACAAATGCATATTTCTTAAAGGAAAATACACACCTAATTCTGTTTTTACATGACCATAGGTTTAAAGGTTTACTGAAATTGAAAGCCATTATATTTAATATATATCTGCAATTACATAATGTGAAGATATAGCAATATTTAAAGTCCATAATCCTATAAAAGCGTGGTCGTGTAAAAACAGACTTAGTTGTACTATAGATCAAAATATATCCAACAAGTTATTTAAAATTCAAATAATTTTAGAAAGCATTTAATGTTGTATGTTTCAAACAACAATTTTCAAATATATATACTAAGGGGTCTGCCCCTGTGCCATTTGAGTGCCAACCCCGTACTTTTTTCGTCTGTCTGTCACGCTCTCAATCTGTCTGTCTGCTATCTGTCTATATATCAATCTGTCTATCTATTTGTCTGTATGTATGTCTGTCTCTCTATCCCCGTATGTCTGTCTACCCGTGTGTCTGTCTGTCTTTCTGCCTTTCTATCCGTCTGTCTGTCTCTTTATCCGTCTGTCTGCATTTCTATCCGTCTGTGTACTGTACGCGTATGATCAACTCCTTACCCGTTTTTCTACCCGTCTGTCTACCCGTTTGTATATCTGGATGTCTCTCCCTCTATATCTATCATCTATCTATGTCTCTATATCTATCTATCATCTATCTGTGTCTCTCTATCTATCTATCATCTATCTATGCCTCTCTATCTATCTATCATCTATCTGTGTCTCTCTCCTTATCTATCATCTATTTATCTATCAAAATTAGTCTACAAACCACAAATTTAAACGTTTCATATATTCTATTCATATATTCATTTCGTATATTCGAATTGATATATTTCTCATTTTACAAAATTGTTTCATTAGGATTGTACATAGTATATACGGCAGATATAGTTTACTGAACTGCAATTTTGTTAAAGTGTCATTTCACATTCACCAAACTATATCCTGTGGTTTTTCAATCAATCTCAGACCATAAATGAAATTCTCCATCATTTCTCATCAAATCTTGTTTATTTCCATCAGAGATGGGATATCTTAGTGACTCAGAAACCGCTGAAGATGATATATCAAAATCCGTTTGTTTCTTGCGTATTCTGTCATTTCTACAGTCATTTTAATTCATCGATAGAAATAACCTTCAAATCAATACTTTCTGCTGTTAAATGATTGAAAAAAATTGACATGAAATATAAAAATGATTACCGAGGTATGGTGTTCTAGTTTCATGGTAAGGACAAATAAGAATCATATAAAGATACGTTTCATACATTAAACAATACAGTCAACAATTCCAAGTACAATTTTTGAACTTATACTTTTGCAATAAAAATATAATTTACCTTAGAAATATAACCAATGAGATATTTAACTTTCAATGCATATTAGAAGAAATCTTTCAACGTTATACGATCCAACTACGATTTTAATGCTACATTTTGTCTCTAGAGCTTCAATTTCGTTATAAAATAGTGTATCTCTCTTCCTCCTTAATCTCTCTTAGATATTTAATCAATCTTGAAGATTCAATTTTATGCTCCATGACACAATTTGCATCGCGTATCGATTTTTAAATTTGAGGTTCAACATCTTAGCAACGTCTAAACAAATAAATCTCTCAAGACGACATTTTAAAAAATAATTTTTTTTCTTTCGTGTCAGTATCCTGTCATTTTTATTTTTTGATATAAATAACATTAACATAAAATCAATACACTAAGCTGTCAAATAATTGGAAATTTTTGACACGAAACTGAATGATGTCTAAAGAACCTTTTTGCTTCTGTTTTATTGTAAAAATAAAGGAAAATGTAAAGATGCATATATTGAATAATATAACAAATAATTGTTGCCCAAGTTTTGATCTAAACATCCTGCATACAAAACACACATTTTATCTCAGAAATGTATGAAACATATCATATGAATTTCAAATTATTGTATAAAAGCATACATAGTTGAATGCTACAAACAAAAGTTTTGAATTTTAGATAGTCGATAAACAACATATCTTATTGCCTTAATGGCTGTATTATAATCTATATATTTAAAACGCTAAGCGATTTCTTTCGACAATCCGTGAGAACAAACTACTGCATCAAATTACATCATTCTTTTTTTAAATGAAAGATATTTGGACACAGATTTGTTATCGTGCATTCGTTTGTTCGAAAATTTAATTAATTAACCGTAATTTTCAATTAAACTTTTACGTCTGCTAATGACGTCATAATCGGATAACGCCTACTGTTCCGAAACACAGAGTTTATTTTCTAAACTCTGTGGTTGAGTAAAAGAGAAATAATAAATATTAAAAGCACGCGGTTTTAAAGCCGAATTTGTTAATTTGCAAGTTAAATTTCGGTAAAAATACTTATCCGCGTGTTTTATAAGCGAGTAAAAATTCATATGTATTGTGACGTCACGGGAATATTGTCCATTGGATTTATTTTATCATTATGCATTATAACTTTGTTGATGCCATTTTTTCATTACAATTAAATACAAAATATATTTATATTTGTGTGCATGGTGTTTAAGCATTAATGTAAGGTATATGAAGTACGTGTGAAAAGTTTGCACCGGTGAAAATGACGTTATGCTTAGCTTGAAGTGCATTTTAACATTGATAAAACTAAAGAGAAAAATGTATATGATTGTGTTAACATGACATAATTTTACTGATTTTTGCATTCATAATTATAAAGATTAGAATTGGAGCCGTCATTGATTTCTTCATCTTGATTGCATACCTTGATTACATGTTACCAATTGCTTTTTTTTTAATTATACGATAGCAGATTTCCTTTTTTAATAAAAAAAAATCACAAAAGTAAAGGATTTCAGGAAATTTAAAGTTATTAAAAATAGTGTTATGGTACAAAAAAATCTTGAAATAATTATTGTATTTTTAGCTAGAATAAACAATGTAAGACTAATATTTCATAGGAATTATTTTGGTAGATTTATTATAAGTTCATTTATCAGTTCCTTATTAGCGCAAAGTCCTATTTCTTTCACTGTGAATTTCTCTTTCGATGTCAAAAAATGTTTTTCCACTTTTGGACGCCAGCCAAAATTCAGTGGCAATTTTTAGAAATGTACAGCAGTTGTGACAACAAAGGCGCTATCGCTTTAGCTTTCATCGCGCTTACATCACTTCGAAATACTACAAATTTCTATTTTTTACTACATTTTACAATTTCAATTCTTACATCATCAATTAGAAAAAATCTAGCTTTCGATTGAAATTTATTTGAAAACTGCCGATTAATTTAACGACTTTTTAAATAATTTTCAAGCATGAAAAGTTTTTCAATTCTATCTTATCAATGACCACCAGTTTACTTCAATAATGTAAAATAGCCCATGGGAAAGTTGCCACAATTGAAAACAGATTTCCCTAACCATCATAAAAAGTGAATAATAATTTTTTTAAAAAAATGATAAATCATAAGATCAGATTATCCATAAGATAGGATCTCTTAATAATAATCCCTGGATAAATCTGTCAGGGAAAAAAAAAAGACTTTTTAGTTTATGTTGAACATAAAATTGATATGTTGAATTCGTTGATGAATATGTTCCATCAGATATCAGGATATGCTAGGAATTGCATTTTTTAATTTTTTTACATTTGCCAACTGTATAAGAGGAAAAATATCCCCGACTGTGATGGAAAAGGGATAATCATCCTGATTATGTCAAGGAACCGAAGAAACCATACAAATAAATTACACTTGAAAACATTAAAAATCTCCCTCATCTGCAGATAGATTTATTACTGTAAAAAACTTCTTAACCTTTGCATAAAAATTGATTTGCTTAAAACAATGGATGTGTTTTAGAAGATATGGATTTGAAACGAACAATGATTAAAGAGGACATTTTAAAAGTTTTAATTTAATCATTTTAAAACTTTTTTAACGTCGAATTTCAACGGTGCTTTTGGGCAGATGCAATGCACATGCGCATAGGAGCTCATTCGGTTGCATTATCACAGGGGGGGGGGGGGGGTGGAGATGTGTGCTTTATTTACTATGTTCTGTTATTTACTGAATATGATATGAACGTAGGAATATACTATTTGTACATACTTCATAGGTCCATGATTTTTTTATCTTGCCGTGGGGAATATGGTGGTAATGTCAAACTGATTTGCATTACACAGTTATTTACGGATTGTTTGTTTGGAGTTTGCCTCGGAAATAGTACTGTATTTGACTGGGGAAAAAATTAAATAAAATATTTGAAAGACTGTTTTATACGCACCCCTTCATAAATAATAAAGAAGCTTATTTTACTGATATTGTTATAGTATTTTTTTGCGTCAAGTTTTGACGGGATCCATCTAGTTATATATTATATTAGTATACCAAGTCCATCAGGCATTAGTATATATTATGTGGAGAGCAACACTTGTATACCAGTATCTTTTCAAATTACTTTTAGTTTAAAATATTTTTTTTCTTTTTCTAAAAACTTTTAATACTATCTTTAAAAACATACATTATTAGCATTCAATTAAAAAAACATAATTTAATTAATTAAAAAAAGCCTAAACACAGTCTGACGTCTTTGTATGTAATATATTATAAGACATGCGCATAGGAGCTCATTCGGTTGCATTATCACAGGGGGGGGGGGGGGTGGAGATGTGTGCTTTATTTACTATGCATCATCACACTGTATGCTACATCACACTGTATCTAGGGGTTTTTTTAAGTAACTAAACTATGTTTTTTGATTGCTTGCTGATAATGTATGTTTTTAAAGACAGTATTTAGAAAAAGAAAAAATAGTATGTTTTAAAGTAAAAAATAATGTGAAAAGATTCTGTTATACAAGTGTTGCTCTGTATACAATATATGCTAATGCCTGATGGAATTGGTATACTAATATAATATGTAAAAGTTTTCGAATCTATATTGTATTTCCAAAACTGCATTTTCAGTAAGAAATTGTAATTTGTTTTATATTTCCTAATCTGTCTTGGATTTCATTTAATCTTAAAGCTTGAATTTTGTGCTCCATCACACAACTTACAGTATATATTGATTTTTTCAATCCTAGAAAGAACGTCTTAGCAATGCCTAGACGAATAATTTTCTGAAGATGTTATTTTAAAAACCATTTCTGTATTTCATGCCACTGTATTGTCATGTTCATTCTTCAATAAAGATAACATAATTCAAGTCAATAAATTCTTCTATCAAATAATGGGAAACGTTTGACATGAAATTTTAAATATGATTATAGATATATTATGTTCTACTTTCCTTATGCAAATAAGCAATCATGTAAAGTTACATATATTGAATATTGTAGCAGCATATTTGTTAAAATAGAAAAAGTACAAATTTAGAATCAATTTTTCATACAAGTGTAATTTACTTCCAAATATATCCGACTAATTCATCTGAATTCTTTTCTGTTGTTCTGTTAAAGAACTATAAATGTTACATCCAGGAATGAGATTTCTCCGCTTTTCCGTATACCGGTATAATCTTAGAGAAGATGTTGCTCTGTTACACCGCAAAATGTTCTGATTAAATAAAATAGCATTTTCTCTAAGATTATACTGGTATTCAAAAAAAGCGGATAAATCTCATCCCTGGTTACATACGATATTGTTCATGAAGAGCATGTCACAGTAAGCCTTAGCAACATATACAAATTTCGTAGACTTTCAAATAACATAATAACGCTAAAATGTATTTTGAGTAAGTTCCCCCCCCCCCCCATATACGGTAGTGTAATTGAAGTTTTTTGTGCTGCCCTGCACAATAACTATAAAAAGTATATACACCCTTTTCAAGAAAAACATGCTGAAGGTGGCTGTAACAACATACTAAAATTACATTACTATCTGAGTTCCACAAACTCCGCGTTTAACATATATTCGTTTCACAAAATCGTTACATATATTCGTATTATTTTGTGCGGACCTGTAAAATAACTATAAATACTATATATACCCTCGTCAAGAAACATCTTGCTGTAAGTGACTGTAACAACATACTAAAATTACATTACTAAAATTACATTACAGTTCTACAAACCCCGCATTTAACATATATTCGTTACATAAATTCGTTACATTAGAATTCTGTATTATAGGTTAGATAGTCTGTACTGAGCTGAAAATTTGTCAAAATAAGGCACTTCCCTTTTTACTCCCCAATCTTCTTTAGATCGTCAATCAATCTTCGAGCTTGAATCATATGTTTCATCGCATAAATCTCATCATATCTGGATGATTTTACATCTGAGACATAAGATATTATTAAAACATAAATCGTTTAGCATGACATTTGAAAAATCATTTGTTTCTTGTGTAACAGTGTGTCATTTTCATTCTTTGAAAGAAATAACATTAATGTAATACAAATCAATACTTTCTGCTGTCAAATAAATGAAATATTTTGACACGAAAATTGAAGATCATAACAGATGTATTATATTCTAGTTTTATGGTAAAAATAAATCGTGCATACACGAATACATATGTTGAATAATATAACAACTAATTTCTTGTACAACTTTTGAATTAATAATTCTGAAAGAAAAAGAAATCTTATCTCAGAAATATACCCAATATGATATTTAATTTTGAAAATATGTTTGTAAAGCTCTATATTTCAAACGGCAATTTTCAAATCTATATGAAGTTTCCAGAAGCGCAACTTCATTAAGAAGGATGTTTCTGTCTAATGTCTCTTGCATTTTCACTCAGTCTTGAAGCTTGAATTTTATGCTCTCTCCCACAACATAAATCATGTATTGATTTTTCAATTCGTTGTTGAACGACCAGACTAATAAATCTTTGGGGACCACATTTTGAAAATCTGTTGTTTCTTTTGTCTTACTATACTGTCATTTCTTTTTGTAGTATGAGTAACAATAACATTAATCAAATCAATACACTAAACTGTCCAATTATCGGAAACATTTGACAAGAAATTGAAGGATTTTTAAAGAATTGTTTCGTTTTGGTTTCTTAGTAAAAATAAACAATATGTGTAAATCTATTTTTTTAAAGTAGCAACAAATTTCTTAAGAAAATGATAATTTAGCTCTAATATAATATTTAACATGTTGACTTCGTAGGTCGCAGAACTGCGTCTAGTCGATAGTAGCGGGGTGCGACAGACGCAGATTCACGTAGACTTGCTTACAATGCATTACTTTTATCTACAGCATTCACATTTAGCATACGAAATTTTGTCAGCATATTAATAAAGCATCCCGCTTACCGAGTTTGTTGTCGTTTATGTATATGTGTGTGCGTATGTGTGTGTATGTGCGTGTGCGTGTGTGTGCGAAAATATGCGATCCTGGGCCAAGTGACATTCCTCAGCCCTTTGGTTCTTTATCAGTATTTTTGTTTATATAGATCAAAGTTTATATAATATGATCTAATGTCTAAATACTTTTAATTTTTCTGAATAAAAGAATGAAAATAGATCACATCTGAATCGTTTATTTCCGATGCTAGTGGACGCGGATACGCGCCCGTTAGTATTGGAAAAGAACATTTCAACTATATATTGCTAACGATGTAGATCTGCGCCCAAACAGCAAAAACATCAAAATGGGTTAATGTGTCATCTATGTGATAGTAATCGAATTTTTATACCCATATTGACTGTTTCTGGCTTGTTTCCGTCTAGCCTGCGACTACAGACAATGCTTCGCCGTCCACGTGTTAATTTCTATGCTATTTTAGATGAGCATTCAGCGTTCTATTTTTCAAACAACAATTGATGGGCTCGATTGATAAATATGATAACTGACATTTTAAAAAAAAATCTGATTTTAATGTAAAGTTTTTTAGTTGCATTCTGACAACTTTTTAAAAGAACAAGATTTATTTTTTACTTCATATATGCTATAATAATCAAATATAATTATTAGATATGAATTTTAATAACGAAGACGCTTTGGACATAAATTTAAGAAAATAAAATGTATCAGACTTAAAATGTCCCACATAAATCAACCGAAGGACCAGTCTTACTTTGTTCCAGGGTTGCCAGTTTTGCCTCTTTTTTGTATTCAGAAATTTCAAAAGAAAAAAAAACATTTTATGCACGCACAAAATGTCTGCATTTAAATAAAGCAAAATCTGCGATTTAGAATTTCTGATATGAATTCTGAATTTTTGAATAAATAAGGATGCCAAACTGGCAACCCTGCCGAGCACTTCAATTTTGAAATCTATATTAAATGTCATGCATTGCAACTTCATTAAAAAGGGTGTTTCCACCTTACTCCCGATTGTGTCTTGGATTTTAATTAAATCTTAATGGTTGTATTTTATGTTCTACCACAAAATATCTATCATGTATTGATTTTTAATGCAAACATGAACATCTGAGAAACTCCCAGACAGATTAAATCTCCGGTGGACACATTTTGGAATCATTTGTTTCGTTCGTGTTAGCATCTTGTCATTTTCATTTTTCGCTAGAAATTACATTAACATAGAGAAATCATTACATGCTGCTGTGAAGTAGTCGCAAAATTTAGGACAAATATAAGAAATCATTACAGAGGTATTGTATTTCATATTCAAAAATTACATAATCGTTAAAAATAGGGGGGGGGGTATACTACCTAATCTTTGTTTGATTTTCGTTCAGTCTTGAAGCTTGAACTTTTTGCTCCATCACATAATATGCATTGAGAGTTGATTCTTCAATCCGAGGATGAGATCTTAAGAACTGCTCTGGCTGATCACATTTTTGAGTACATCATTTTAAAACTCATGTATTCCTTTGTTTAAGTTTCTTGTTTTTATTTTTTGCTACAAATAACATTAATATAAATTTATGAATACATTATGTTGTCATTCCATCAAAACATTTTGCATAAAAATTGAAGATGATTACAGAAGCACTGAATTTTGGTTTCGTAGTAAAAATAAACAATCGTATACAATAATATATATTGAATGATATAGGAATTAATTTGCTGTTCAAATCCCATAATTTTAACTTTATTTTGAAGGGTGTTTCCGCGTTACCCCCTTATGTCTTTTGGATTTTCATTCAATCTTGAAGCTTGAATTTTATACTCCACTACACAACATCTATCATGTATTCATTTTTTTAAGTAAGGATGAACACCTAAGCAACTCCAGATGAATTAAATTTCGGATGGAGACATTTTGAAATCATTTGTTTATGTCGTGTTAGTCTCTTGTCATTTTTCTTTTTTGCTAGAAATAACATTAACATAGAGAAATCATTACATTCTCCTGTGACGAATTCGAAACATTTAGGCACAAAACTGAGAGTACATTACATAGGTATTGTATTGTGCTTCGGATACAAAAACTGCAAATTCGTTACGAAGTGATGTTTCTTTTATACTGCCTAATGTTTTTAATTTTCGTTCAGTCTTTAAGCTTGAACTTTTTGCATTTTGCTCCATCACACAACATATATCGAGTGTTGATTATTCAATACAAAATTGAGATTCTAAGACCTGAGTCCTGACCATTCAAATTTTTGAGTACATCATTTTAAAATTATTTGTTTATTTGTGTAAGTTCCTTATTTTTATTTTTTGTTAAAAAAAAAAAAAAAAAAAAAAAAACATTATTATAATGATATAAATACATTATTCTATCATGTCATCGAAATATTTTACATAAAAATTAAAGGTGATTGGACAAGCGCTGAGTTTTGGTTACGTACTAAAAATAAACAAACGTATAAAATAATATATATTGAATAATATAGCAATTAATTTGCTGTTCAAATCCCATAATTTCAAATTTATTTTGAAGGGTGTTTCCGCGTTACTCCGTAATGTGCTTTGGATTTTCATTCAATCTTGAAGCTTGAATTTTATGCTCCTCTACCCAACATCTATCATGTATTCATTTTTTTAAGCAAGGATGAACATCTAAATAAATCCAGGTGGATTAAACTTCCGATGGAGACATTTTGAAATCATTTGTTTCTGTCGTGATAGTCTCTTGTCATTTTCTTTTTTTTTTCTTTTTTGCTAGAAATAACATTAACATAGAGAAATCATTACATTCTGCTGTGAAGTATTCGTAAAATTTAGGCACAAATATAAGATATCAGTACAGAGGTATAGTGTTTCATATTCAAAAATTGCAAATTCGTTAAAAAGGGGAGGGGGTTATGCTCCTTAATCTTTTTTTTATTTTCGTTCAGTCTTGAAGTTTGAACTTTTTGCTCCATCACATAATATGCATCGATAGTTGATTCTTCAATCCAAGGATGAGATCCTAAGCACTGCCATGACTGATCACATTTTTGATTACTTCATTTTAAAACTCATCTTTTCCTTTGTTTAAATCTCTTATTTTTATTTTTTGCTACAAATAACATGAATATAATGACATTAATACATTATGTTGTCATTCCATCAAAACATTTTGCATAAAAATTGAAGATGATTACAGAAGCGCTGAGTTTTGGTTAAAAAAAAACAGTCGTATAAAATTATATATATTGAATAATCTAGGAATTAATTTGCTATTCAAATCCCATAATTTCAACTTTATTTTGAAGGGTGTTTCCTCGTTACTCTCTAATCTGTTTTGGATTTTCATTCAATCTTGAAGCTTGAATTTTATGCTCCACTACACAAAATCTATCATATATTCTTTTTTTAAGCAAGGATGAACGCACCTAAGCAAGCTCCAGATGAATTAAATTTCCGATGGCGACATCTTGAAATCATTTGTTTCTGTCGTGTCAGTCTCTTGTAATTTTCATTTTTTGCTAGAAATAACATTAACATAGGGAAATCATTACAAGAATTCGAAACATTAAGGTGCAAAACTAAGATATCATTACATAAGTATTGTGCTTCGGATACAAAAACTGCAAATTCGTTTAGAAATCGTGTTTCTTTAATACTATCTAATGGTTGTTAGATTTTCGTTCAGTCTTAACCCTTTCAGGGGCAAGCAATTGTGTTCCTGTAACGTTGAATTCGCACCAGAATTTAGGAAAGAATTTAATTCAAAATAAGGGAATGCAATTTTTCAACTTTTTCCCGTCAAGGTTAAAAAAGTAAAATTTAATTAAAAGTTTCTGGTTCGAATGGGATTAAAATTAGGTGGTATATAATATATCCCACTTAATTTTAATTGCCAAATGGCACAATGACACCGGAATTTTGGAATCAAATGTTACTTTTATAATATACGTGAAGAAAATATTTTACTTAATTGGAAATAAATTTGTTGTTAAATCCCGGTGTGACTCAATGATTTCAACATTTTAGAAACATAAATACTTTGCCCCTGAAAGGGTTAAAGCTTGAACTTTTTGCTCAATCATACAACATACATCTAATTTTTCAATCAAATGTTGCAAACCTCAGCACTTCTTTGAATAATTAAATTTTTGAGTACATGATTTTAAAATATTTTGTGTGTGTGTGTGCCAGTCGCTTAACATTTTCATTTTTTTTTTTTTTTTTTTTTTGCTATAAATAACAAGAATTTGATGAAAGGAATGCAATTTGCTGTCATGTCATCGAGACGTTTTGCTTAAAAATTAAACGTGATTACAGAAGCGTTGAGTTCGGTTTCATGGCAAAAGTAAACAATCACATAAAGTAATCTATTGAATAATATACAGGGTGTTTCACAAAGGACCCCTAATTTTAAAAATCAATAACCCGGAAACGGTGATAGATAGAAACATGAAAACAGTGGTATGTTTATTTAAAAAATCGTAAGAATCTTATGCATAAATCTCAAAATTTAGTTAAAAATAGCACCGATAGATGGCGCTGAGAGCGTTAAGAATCCTTCTAAAGATAGTTCAGAAGCATAGAAAGACTAGCCGTCGAAGATTTCGCCATTGAAATCTGACCGCTATTAGCGTATAGTGAAAATAATTCCGAAAGTAATGTATACCGTGGAGGAACGTGTGTTTATTGTGTTGGAGTACCACCAATTAAATCATAGTCCTACTGTCACAAGGAGAAGTTTTCAAACGCGATTAAGTCGCAAAAGGCCCAGATGGGAAAGCAATTTGTGAGCTTTTCAAAAAATTTCAACAGACAGGCAACGTGGCCGATACGAATTATTTTCACTATACGCTAATAGCGATCAGATTTCAATGGCGAAATCTTCGACGGCTAGTCTTTCTATGCTTCTAAATTCTCTTTAGAAGGATTCTTAACGCTCTCAGCGCCATCTATCGGTGCTATTTTTAACTAAATTTTGACATTTATATATAAGATTCTTACGATTTTTTTAATAAACATACCACTGGTTTCACGCTTCTATCTATCACCGTTTCCGGGTTATTGGTTTTTAAAGTTAGGAGTCCTTTGTGAAACACCCTGTACCAATTAATTTGTTTTTCAAATTCTCGAATTTCAACTTCATTAAGAAGAGTGTTTCGACCTTCCTATCTAATGTCTCATGGATTTTCATTCAATCTTGAATATTGAATTTTATGTTCCACCACACAAACAACATCTATCATGTATTGATTTTTCAATCCAAGGATGAACATCTAAACAACTTCCAGGCAGATTAAACCATTGACGGTAAAATTTTAAAACAATTTGTTTTCTTCCGTGTCATTTTCTTCGCATTTGCATTTTTCGTTAAAAATGACATTAACAAAGCGAAATCAATACATTCTGCTCTCAAGTAATTAAAATATTTAGACCAGTGGTTTCCAATGTGAGGTAATTTGATTTTTAAGGGGTGCAAATCGAGAATAGTTATTAACTCATACTGCGACAACATGATAACCTGATTTTTGGAGAAAAGATTAATGTTGTAAGCTAAAAATAAAATTATTAGATCCAAAATCAAAAAACAAAAGTAAATATATGTTTTTTTTTTACGCCATTTTAAAAAAAGTCCTCATTTAAAAATTAAAAATGCATGAAGGAATCACGTAAAAGTTAAATTTTTTATTTGACATATTTTATTAAACTTTTTTTTACATAATTTTTCTGATTTTGGAATATTACTTAACATGTTTTATTTTTCATTCTGTCTGCCTTTTATTTCTATTCACTTAGCAATATATCACATGAAGAAACTTTCCCTAATGAAACCACTTAAAAATATTTATAAAACTTACTATTTCGAAACATTTTTCAAAAGTTTGAAAATCCTAAACTAAATAATAATAACCTTGGATAATCCCGAAATAGAGAATGCAAAACAATCATACCTAAGAGTAAATTTCTTGCGTTTCTGCTGTCATACAAAATATATAAATATACATTTTAAAATTTAAATGGAATGTGTGATAATCAACTGACACAATGGAGAAGGATCTAATAAGGAGGAAACTTATGATGGAAAAAAACTAGCAACTTTAAAATTATTTAAAAATAATCCAGATATACTTCTTGTTCATTGCATTATTCATAGAAAGATCTTATTATCCAAAAATACATTTTACCCATTTTTAATGAGGTAGTAAATATTATTATACACTATATCAATGCTATTAAACTAATGACTATTGCAAGCGCCATTTTAAGCAATTTTGTGAAGATGGCAATGCAAACCATATAAAATTTTTCTTTCCTTTCACGGTAAATTGTGCAAGAAACAACAAAACTCTTCTTGATGAAAAGACAAAAATATATAGACTGGTTTATAAAATTGTATTTAAAATATATTTTTGAAAATAACTTTATCCGTTACATAATAACGCCACTCTACTTACCTTTCTTGGCTGTTCTCAAATCCAAACTGGCTACTTTATGACATATTTTTTAATTCATTTTTGTTTGCAAATGTATCAAATTGGCAGGTGCTCTTATTCAGAAGCTTTGTAATCGAAACACGTTTTCAGAAGGTGTTTCAGAAAATACTGTCAAAATCGTCATTTTAAATCGAATTCCTAATGCGGCTGTACGAGAAGAGGGAAAAACGTGTCGTCACGTGACGCGAATCGGTTATAACTCTATAAGTAATCTATTCATTCAAAAATGGAAAACTTATTTCGATTCCAAATCGCTTCCATAGTCAGGCCTGCCAATTTGATGCCTTTCCGTTTAAAAATGAGACTGAAATTGTGTCAGAAAGTTTCGCGTTCTTGAGCAGGTCATTTGAGAACCACCTTAACTATTATAACGAACGTACAATATTCCGAAAACTTTACAGAATATTGTACGTTCAAATAAATAGTAATATAATAATAAATAAAAATATCCTAATTTTACAAAGGAGAAATATTTTTCCACTCATAAAAATGACGTCATGTTTTAAAGAAAACGTGCATTTTCATTCATAAAGCTTAAACAGTTTTATAATGACGTAATTTTCAATAAATTTCCATTCCGCCCGTGCAGAAGTATAGGCCTATAAATTAAAAAAAAAAATAAGAACAAATATTTCACTAAATTAAGTCACTTCTCGTGAAACTTAATTGTTTTAACGATATAAGATGAACGACAGCAATAAAAATAACGACATTTTAAAATTTCTCCCTCTCAAAATTTCAATAATATAATTTTAGATCCAAGGTTGCAAATGTTAGCATCGTCTAGACAATAAATCTCTGAAGAACGCGTTTTAAATATTTATTTTGATTAGCATCTAATCTCATAAGTTCCAGTCACTGACTTTTTAATTTTATAGTTAGTTATCAGCATTGAAAATGCGTTAAAAAATAGTGTTTCTTGCCCCCTCCTTAATCTCTTCTGGATTATCATCCAATTTTGATGCTTAAATTTTGTGCTCCATCCCAAAAATTATATCGGGTATTTTTAGATCCGAGGTCGCAAAATGTTAGCATCGCCTCTAGACAAATAAAATTTCTGAGGACGATAGTTTAAAGATTATTTTAGATTAGCATTTAATGCGAATGTTCCAAACATTATATTTAGTTTTCAGCATTGAAAACGCGTTAGAAAATTATGTTTCATTCACACTCTCTAATCTATCTTAGACAGTAATTTAATTTTCATGCTTGAATTTTATGCTACCTCTCAAAATTTCAATAATGTATTTTTAGATCCGAGGTTGCAAATGTTAGCATCGACTAGACAAATAATTCTCTGAAGACAATATTTTAAAGATTATTTTACAATACTATCTAATGTCATATGTTCCAAACAACAATTTTAAATTTTATTTTTAAATTTCCAAATCTGAAAATTCGTTACGAAATTGTGTTTATTTTACAGTCGCTAATCTTTCATGGATTATCATTCAATTTGATTCTTGAATGTTACGCTCCCTCATACAATTTCCATCGCTTATAAATTTCTAGATCCGAAGATGAACATTTTATTATTCCCTATAAAATAAATCTCTGAGGAAGACATTTTAAATAATATTTTAGAATAGCATATAATGAATTACGTTCCAAACAACGATCTTCAATTTTATTTTAAATTTCCAAAACTGAAAATGCGTAACGAAATGATGGTTCTATCACACTTTCAACTCTATCCTGGATTGCCATTCAATCTTGAAGCTTGAATTACATGCTCCATCTCATGTATTTTTAGATCTGTGGTTGCCCATCTTAGCATCGCACAGTGAGGTATTTAGTCCCAAAACATGGCCAAAAATGAGTTTTTTTTAAATTGGTTTCCTACCCTGTATATTATTCCTTAAAAAGTTTAATAGTTACTGCATCCAAACCCGAAACGTGCAATGCGCTGGTACAACACAACTCGCCACGCGATTAGTCTGAAGTTGCCGTTCGCTTCCAGTGGTCCTGTGATTTTACGATGCGCTCAGATTTTAGTGTTTTAAAATCTCTTGTAGTTTTGTGTCTAAACAATTTAGTGGTTGTTGTTGTGATGGATTATTCTGAACCGGGTATATACTTTATTAAAAAAAAAGTAACTTGCAAAGCAAATTAATAAAAATAAATTTATTTCCAAAATTTTAAGCCCGAGAAGGGACAGATATTAAAATTATTTTATTTAGTCAATGCTACAATAATGTTGCATTTTTATATTAAATCTTGTTCCGTCTATTTAATCTTAAAATATTAAATTTAAATTTGAAACATGATGTTAAAGCAACTTTAAAACATTTCATTTAGTTGAAATGAAATCTAAATAAATCTTCAACTTTTTTAATTATTTGAACTTCTCATGTTTCTTGTCTGCTAGAATTTGCTACAATACAAATTTTGCATAATGCATGTAAAACTGAAAAAAAGTTGAAGATTTATTTAGATTTATTCCAACTAAATGAAATTTTTAAAGTTGCTTTAATATCATGTTTCAAATTTAAATTTAATATTTTAAGATTAAATAGACGGAACAAGATTTAATATAAAAATGCAACATTATTGTAGCATTGACTAAATAAAATAATTTTAATATCTGTCCCTTCTCGGGCTTAAAATTTTGGAAATAAATTTATTTTTATTAATTTGCTTTGCAAGTTACTTTTTTTTTAATATCTCAAGTTTTTTAATAACAAATTAATATGAAGCAGATAAGATTCACACAAGGCAAGTATGTAAAAGACTGCACAGATCAAAATCAATATTGGTAATATGAAATAAACAGTTCAAACTTTGATTATTCTGTAAACAATTCAAATAATAAAAGTAATTTTTAACAAAAAAAATATAACGGACTTCAACGGATTGTTTCTTATCTTCATAATGATAATAATAAACGAATCATGTTCATTTTTGCAAATAATTTTATTTCACTGTGCAAAATACGTTTGCAACTACTTTGGAAAGAAACGGTAAGTGGTGTGTGAAAGCTATCGATAAAATCTTGTGTTGTTTTATCACATAATAAGAAGTATAAATATAATAACGAGTATATATGAGCAGAATGTTCTCGAATATAATTGTAAACAGTGAATGTGTCAAGAGTTTTTGTTATATAATACAAATAATAAGAAAACAAGCTGGCTTCGCATGCTAGCGGACCCCTAATTTACATCGGTGTCTCGAATCTTGTAAAACCTTGAACCGAACAAACCTCCGACTCGAGTCCCCTCTGCCTTTGGCACTGGATAATCCCTTAGTTTGCACATTGAATGCTATAAACCTCTAACACAACGAACGTCCAACCCGGGTCTCGCTGCCTTTGGCACCGTATACCGGTCGTGCTACACACGCACCGGATGATCCCTTAATTTGCACATCGAATAGTATAAACCTCTAACTGAACGAACCTCCGGCTCGGGTCCCCGCTGGTTTGGACGAACAATGTTAAAAACGTGTGCATTGTACTTCTTCCAATGCTGAAGGCAGGAATTCAGCATCATTATTGTGATTACTCATTAAACGAACTTTTTGACTGAGTAATTAAATTAGAAAGCTTTTTCCTGTACCAGCAACTCCGCTTACAATCAGATTTATGGGTGGAATAGACGGGTCTTTCTTTTGTTCTTCTACGTGCATTATAATTGATTCAAATATTTTCCTTTGATCAGCATTCATTTTCCTTGTTCAATTTATCTTCATTAATAACAATTTCTTGGTGAGTTTCAAAGTTATCAAAATCTGCGGCTATCATATCAACGTCTTCATTTGGTTCTTCAATATTTTCAAGCTTGTCGTGCAAATCACTTTCTTGTTGCAACTTTTCAGCCAAGTTGATTGCAGCTTGCAGTCGTTGTTTTGTTTCGCGACATTCTTCCATCTCTGGAAAATTTTTCGCATTGTGCTCAAAGGATTCACGGTAGAGTTTAAATTCTCCCAATAGGTCTTATTCGTTTCGCCAAGGCTTGAACAATATTAGAAATGAATTATAGTACAACTCAATTCCAGCGTCCGTTTTCGGGTTATGATTGGGCGTTTTCAAAACAACTGGTTTCAAATGTTTTCTGAACCAACTGAGGTTTTCTTTTAATTCGTAATATTCTACAGACTTTTGGTCTACAGTCGTTTGTATTAGTACCTTAGTGGCCAATTCGTATAAACACATGTTTTCTAATTTGTCATGTCGATTCGGGTAATAATCATCAATCAAATTCCGACAGTAAATTTCAGTAGATCGTTCATCCTCTTTTGCCAATAAAATTAAATCATGGTGACTTTCAGTTTTATTCGTCGGTCTTTTTTCATGTGGTATTTAAGTATTGCACAGCATCCCATGAATAGAAGCATTTATGGCCAAGAATTTTGTCTACGGCTCCGTAACTTCCAGTTTCTCGATTAATCAAGTTTTATCTCGCAAAAGGGCGTAATCTGGCACCGAGACTTTTGTTTTCGTCAATGGTATTCCAAATCTCTTCCTTACGATTTTTTCAGGTTGGTTATATAACACGTAATGTAATGATTTAACACCAAACTGGGTTCTCCAACAAACTGGATGTCAATGTTGGCGGCTCACATAAAGAAAATCGCGGGATTATAATCATTGATCCAAGTTTGTTTTTCTGATCGTTTCAAACCATATAACTTTGTAACATGGTGTCCACCTTTTCGAGATAAAATGCAGTCTTTAACAGAATTTAAAGTTCAAAGTTTCACCAAACCATACTTGAAAATTATGTGTAAAAATATGCAGCCTGATTATGGCACATTATTGATGACCTATTAGATGATAATAATGATAGATTTTCTAATATGTAATCGAGTCCCATGTTCCAATGTTAGCAAGAAACAAAAAAAAAAAAAAAAAAAAAATTAGGTACTTTTGGGCTAGCCGGGAGCCAGTGAAATATATATATACTAGCCGCCACTGGCGACCAGTTTGGTCGCCCTTAAATGTATGTTAAGCATTGTAACAAATTATTTTTATTCATAATTTACTTTTTTCCTTAATCCTGAGCTAAACCGGAAAAATCTAATAGACAAATCAAGAACTTTTGCGATCGTGGTAGCATTTCGTATATTTTTTGTTATTATGTATTTTATCTTTCTTGACAAAAACCGCTTAACCCACTTTATAATAAATTAATCATTGTGTGTGTGTTTTATAATAAAATTGTGTGTTTTTTAACATAAAATAAACTATTTCACAATAAAATAAAAGTACATGCTGTTTTAGTAATCTCTAATAGGTACCTGAAAATGGGATTTTCTCGCCAAAATGGCGCAAAACAAAAATCGCGCCAACGCCGTTGCGTCTGTGACAGCTGTTCCAATTTAAAATACATGACGTTCACATTTTTCTTTAAAATAGAAAATAGATAAATAAGAAATAATATCATAAATCAAAACATTTGATTTCAAAATTAAAGTATCGTTTCTAATTTGCACACGCGAAAAATAAAAGCTGACAATTCGTTTCGAAATTTGATCTATTAAATATTATTACATGAGTTCAACTTACGTCCAGAAAAGATGAAGTTGAGTTGTATAGAACAGAATTATGGTAAACTTTGACTGTCTCACTGGTGCGGATTATTTTTTTTTACACCAGGCAGCGGTCCAAAAATTCATGGTTTAATATTTTAAACATTCACAACAAATGAATTTTTTTTGTTTACTTTCATGGATAGAGAATTTGAACTGCGAACCTAATTTAAACTGAAGTTATTGCAGAATGTATACATAATTGAACGTAAGTCATTTCTCAAATATTAATTTCTTTTGAACGATCTTTCTAAAAATGTAACTTTTATGCAGTTTTATTCTAAAAAATAATTTTGAATAAAAATGGCTGCCTGGCACATGAAAAAGTTAAGTGGGCATCCCGGAACTGTTGATGACAGTCACATGACTTACGGTTTTATTATATATATATATATATATATATATGTGTGTGTACTTCACTGGCACCTGGTTAACCGAAAAGTACCAAAAATATTATAGCAACGATATGAATGCAGTGTAAATGTGGATATGATGAAGGTTTTTCACAAGATCGCAACAACCACATCAAACATTTATCGTCAATAAGAGCCCACTCAATCTACCAGCACAGGATTTTTCCCTTTATTGTATAACAATTATTTGTTTTCTCATTTTAAGTATATATTTGTGTTTTAATTTGAATAAAATAGTGCTTAAAAGTCTGTAATTTTTCAAATGTTATATTTTTTAAATGCTCACTTTTGTTTCAACATTGTTTTTTTTTTCTTTTTTCTTTCTTTCTTTTTTTTTTTTTTTTTTTTTTTTTTTTTTTTCAAAGTGTTTTGATTCACGGGAATTTCATTTTGCGCCAACTATTACACTTGGTGACAATGGTTTTTGTATAACGGAAAAGTACCGAAAAAATGATTTACATTCAATAAAAAACAAATCACAATATTTGGCACGGTTTGCATGACAACACGGTTTGTAGACAACATCTGCTCGTCAGGGTTGAAATAATTGGCGCATTAGCAAACATTTTGGCATGGTGTTGGTATAACGGAAAAGTACCAAAATAAAAGATACAGCACAAGATATACAGGAACGACTTAATAACGACGACATTGAAAATTAGGTACTTCTCTATTATCCCGTCGACCACTTTTCACAACAAAAAACTATCACCTACTCAAAGATTAAACGCCAAAAATGCAGTCCCATTTACTGGATGTCAGAAGCATTATACGTGTTTGTTATGTCATCGAGTGGTTTTTAATTCGACATTTGCGTGTATTATTCATTATGTTTTACTGACTTATTAGTTATTTCATTAATTAAAATAACAATTGTGTCCGTAAATTCTTATATTTTATTTATTTATTTATTTATTTTGATATTCCAATGGTAACGTTCTCCAATATGGTTTTATATTCATTAATAACAATTTCTTGGTGAGTTTCAAAGTTATCAAAATCTGTGGCTATCATATCAACGTCTTCATTTGGTTCTTCAATATTTTCAAGCTTGTCGTGCAAATCACTTTCTTGTTGCAACTTTTCAGCCAAGTTGATTGCAGCTTGCAGTCGTTGTTTTGTTTCGCGACATTCTTCCATCTCTGGAAAATTTTTCGCATTGTGCTCAAAGGATTCACGGTAGAGTTTAAATTCTCCCAATAGGTCTTATTCGTTTCGCCAAGGCTTGAACAATATTAGAAATGAATTATAGTACAACTCAATTCCAGCGTCCGTTTTCGGGTTATGATTGGGCGTTTTCAAAACAACTGGTTACAAACGTTTTCTGAACCAACTGAGGTTTTCTTTTAATTCGTAATATTCTACAGACTTTTGGTCTACAGTCGTTTGTATTAGTACCTTAGTGGCCAATTCGTATAAACACATGTTTTCTAATTTGTCATGTCGATTCGGGTAATAATCATCAATCAAATTACGACAGTAAATTTCGAGCAAAAAAGTAAAGATACAGCACAAGCTGTACAGGAACGACTTAATAACGACGACATTGAAAATTGGGTACTTCTCTATTATCCCGTCGACCACTTTTCACAACAAAAATCTATCACCAACTCAAAGATTGAACGTCAAAAATGCAGTTCCATTTACTTGATGTCAGAAGCATTATACATGTTTGTTATGTCATCGAGTGGTTTTTAATTCGACATTTGCGTGTATTATTCATTATGTTTTACTGACTTATTAGTTATTTCATTAATTAAAATAACAATTGTGTCCGTAAATTCTTATATTTTATTTATTTATTTATTTTGATATTCCAATGGCAACGTTCTCCCGTTTATTTGGCGTTACAGTTTGGCGATACTTTTTTGTTATGAAAAGTGGTCGACGGGATAATAGAGAAGTACCGAAAATTGTTTGCCGCATATTTTACGTGAATTAGATGAAATTACGAAACACAATTCTTTTACACAAGCATATAAAATGCTTAGTGAGTTTGAACGTTAATAGCAGGAGCCTGTTAGGCGATACAATTTTCCAATCTCTATATTCCCTCTTTGTCGATGAATAGTATATGAGTATTATTTCAAATTTAATGTGAAAACCACGATTTCTACCCACGATGTCCTATAACGGACATTTACGCTAGTATGAAAATAAAAACAAATAAGCATGTTTGTCACGTGATTTATTTAATTTGAAAGAATTCTGTTACATACATTATATCCAAATATTTGAAAATGTCCGTTTATTTAGAGTGTGATATCGTGTTCCATTTTTTGAAACGTTAAAAAATCTAATTCAGTTTTATTTTGATCGTGGAAATCTTTCAATTGACAAATTATTGCTGTGGTCAAATTATTATTATGGTTTTTGAATTGTTGGCAACAATAAAGAAACATATAGAAAAACGTCCATTTATTCCCAGTGAAAATTATGAAATCTTGAATTATTAAGAAAAATATTTGAATAACGTAAATAAAACATAGCTTATGTTACTTCCTGGATTATAATTCATCTATATGCAACGGCATTTAATCCATTTTGATCCTGACGTCAGCCAAATAATTTCACTATTTCACATTTCAAATTTTATTAGAATTAGCACACAGTTAAAATTTTGTGGCAACGCGTACAAAAAGTGGGAAAAACTCTAGTAAATTAACTCGTTCAATGGGATTTGCTGTGTTAAATTAACATTAAGATGTCACACTGGAAATAAATAAGTATTGCGCTGCCGCGCAATACTTAATACACACTACATTTACCTAATGAATATCCTGCGGATTTTTTGTATATGTGGTCGACAACTTAGGTATAGTTAATAGTGGCATAAATAATTATTTATAATATTTAGAAAGGATTGTGTTATATTTTTAAACATATTTAACTGATGAAAACTATTGTGTAATATGCAGTACTTAGTATACAAGGCAATTATAAAAAAATCAGCCGTCCGAAACCGCCCCCCTATTTTTAAAGAATTTTTTTGTTGGTTCCTACAATTTTTTATATAAATTACTGCTATTTATTTTTTTATTTATTTTGGTAACAGGGCCTTCTGAATTGAGATCTATGACTCGAAATGAGTTGTATACCATCATGCAATGCTCAAATGAGTCAACATTTGATTGAAATCATCAATTTATGGAGTAAGAATTATTTAGAAATTATTCTGAAGGTGATCCAAGGATAGTTGAGATGAAGCAAAAGCTCTCCGTTATTAAAAATCATTTCAAACAAAAATGGGTAGCTACTCATAAAAACAAGGACAATATTTGGAGAAAACAATACTAATACAAAATTAGTACAGAAGAATTTGAAAAATATTGCTAAGAGACGGCTGAACTGTATGTGTCGCTATATGGTTTTTATCCCATGTCCCATACAATGGACAAGGTACTTCGTCATGGAGCAGACGTTATAAAAAAAGCTATTCTGCCAATAGGCCAACTATCTGAAGAGGCTGCGGAAGCTCGCAATAAACATATTAGGTCATTTAAATTAAACTACAGAAGTAAGTTTTCGGGAATGGCCTGTACATTGATGTCCTGAATAGGCTTCTTTTAACTTCTGATCCCTTAATAACTGGCATGAAATACAAGACAAACTAGAAAAGAAAACCCTTATCGTCTGAAGTTTTACATCTGTTATCAGAAAGTGATATTACAAATGTTAATATACTTAAAGACAGTAATAGTGATGAAACTGATGAATAAATGCTTTCATTTAAAAATAAGACTTTATTTTACCGTTTTCACTCTACAATTCAAATAAAAAAGAAAACTGCTCACTTAAACTGAGGACATTGAGAGCACAGGCTTTTCACACTAATTGTATATTATACACTTGCGTCTCGAAAAATAAGGAAATCGACTATATATTAAGGGGGATCATCCCCCCATTCCCCACTTCATATTTAACCAATGAACCCCCCAAACTAACCAGAGAAGTGCTCTATTACAATGAATATATATACAAAATTTGAAGAAAATCGGATAATTATGCATGAAAAACTCATTTATCTAAATTAAGAGGGAGTTATCCCCCCGTTCCCCCCCTTTATACTTAACCAATGAACTCCCAAAACTAATCAAAGAAGCGCCTTATCACAATGGACCTATAAACAAAATTTGAAGCAAAACGGTTATTTCTATCAAGAGTTATCGCGTTACGTACATACATACGTACATACATACATACATACATACGTACGTACATACATACCTACGTACATACAGAACCGGCGGGAACATTAGCTCTCAGGCTTTGATAGCCTGTGAGCTAATAAAAACGTAGATGTGTAGTTTTTAGAGGTATAAAATAATTTTGGCCAGGTTTTGTTACTAAATACCACACTGTGCATCGCTTAGACAAATATATCTCCGAGGACGACATTTTACTGATTACTCGTTTCTCGTGTCATTTTTTTTCCACTTCACAAAAGTTTTTTTTTCCTCTGATTTTTCTGAAAATTCCTGAGCGAAAACATTAATCTTGAAACAGAAATGCATCAATGCTAACAGAAATGCATTTAATCTGCTACTTTTTACTATAACAATTACCTTCAAATCTATATACAGTTTCCCGAAATTCAAATTCAGTTTAAAAATTACGTGTATCTTTTCGAATCGGCTGTTCCCTTTAGGATTTCCATTCAATTTTCAAACATTAATCGAATGCACTATCGCAAAATTTTAGATTATCATCTAATGTCGTATGCTACAAAAAATATTTCCAATTTTATTTTAAGTTTCCAAAATTGAAAATGCGTTACGAAGTGATGTTTCTTTCGTGATTCGAAGTGATGTTTCCTTTCGAATCGGCTGTTCCCTTTAGGATTTCCATTCAATTTCGAAACTGAAAACTTACACCATAGCGCAATTTTAGATTATCATTTAATGTCGTATGTTCCAAAAATGATTTCCAACTTTTTTAAGTTTCCAAAACTGAAACTGCGTTACGAAATGATGTTTCTTTCACAGTCCTTAATCTCTCCTGGATTGTTATTCAATCTTGATGCTTGAATTGTATGCTTCATTAAACAATTTCCATCACGTATTTTTAGATCTGAGGCGCACATCTTAGCATCGTCTAGATAGATATATATTTGAGAACGACATTTTAAAGATTATTTCTTTCTTTTGTGTCCCGCTTCTGTTTCATTTCATTTTCCATTAGTTTACAAATGTTTATTTTCTTTGAAATTTCTAAAACTTCGTGTGCGAGAATGGTAATCTTGAAACTATAAAATAAATAATCATTCAAAATCGATGCTTGATTTTTATGCTCCATCATGTATTTATAGATCCTTATTTGTCCATCTGTGTATCGTCTAGAAAAATAAATCTCGGAAGAAGACGTTTTAAAGATTTATTTAGGATAGAATCTAATCTCATAAGTTCCAATCACTCATTTTCAATTCTATATTTAGTTCCAAGATGTAAAAATGCGTTACGAAATTATCTTTCCTTCACATTCCCTAATCTCTCGGGGAATGTCATTCAATTTTATGCTCCATCACGCAATTTCCATCATGTATTTTTTTTTAGATTCAAGAATGAACATCTTAGCATTGCCTAGACAAATAAAACTCTGAGAACGACATTTTACAGATTATTTTACAACAGAATTCAATGAATTACGTTCCATACAACAATCTTCAATTTTATTTTAAGTTTCCTGAACTAAAAATGCGTTACGAAATGACGGATCTATTACATTCCCAACTCTCTCCTGGATTGCCATTCAATATGGATGCTTGAATTTTATGCTTCGTTGCACAGTTTCCATCATGTATTTTTAGATCTGTGCCGCATATTTTAGCATCAACTTGACAAATACATCTCTGAGAATGACATTTTAAAAATTATTCGCTTTTTTGTGTACCGTTCCGGTTTTTTTCTTTTTTCTTTTTTTTTTTTTTTTTTTCATTTTTCCACTAGTTCCCAAAAAAAATTTCCTCTGAATTTTCTAAAAATTCATGATCGGAACGTTAATCTTGAAACTATAAGATAAAAATATTTAATCTGCTACTTTTTTACTATAACAATTACCTTTAAATCTATATACAGTTTCCCGAACTTCAAATTCAGTTTAAAAATTGTTTATTTTCGAATCGCTATTCTCTTTAGGATTTCCATTCAATTTTGAAACTTTAATCGAATGCACCATCGCACATTTTTAGATTATCGTCTAATGTCGTATGTTCCAAAACTATTTCCAATTTTATTTTAAGTTTCCAAAACGGAAAATACGTTACGAAATGATGTTTCTTTCACAGTTCCTAATCTCTCCTGGATTGTTATTCCTTGATGCTTGAATTTTATAAAAAAAAAAAAATCGATAACGGGCGAAGCCCGCTTTTCCCTATCATAATATCTGGATAGGGGGTCCTTATTACTTTAATTATGATGTTTGGAATCAGTTTGGTGGACATCCGTAACATAGTTTCTTAGTTATAGAAACGGACCACAGTTAAAAGAAAAAAAGCGGGGGGGGGGGGGGGGGTTGGCGATGACACTGCTTTTCCTCAAACAACTTATGTAGACTACCTGTGTTCTAGTTCAAAGACAGTGAGCTGTAGAAAAACTTAAAACTAAAAAAAAAAAAAAAAAAAAATCGATAACGGGCGAAGCCCGCTTTTCCCTATCGTAATATCTGGTTGCCACTCTAAAACAAAAACTTAAGATACTCGTTATGGCAGTTTTTAGACGCGGCCTACTTCTTAAAATCGTAATATCTAGCCTGCACTGTAAAAGAAATCTTTCTTTTGCTTTAATTATACAAATAACGATGATTAATTACACAATAAAATAATATATCGGCTCCTAATGAAGATATGAGAATAATTTTTAGATATTCTGAAAGCAGAATCCATTTTGTGTCGCCCTGTCAAAGTTTAGAATTAATGCGCCCCTTAGATTCGGAAATGCCCCCCCCCCCCCTCTGAAAGAACGCAGTTGAAAGTCACGTGACTATTTTATCTCTTTCAGAAATGACTTATACACAGACGATTCGTCTGCGTTGAATGTTGAAATAAAAAAGAAGCTGTCTCTCCGGAATAGAAATAAATTCATTTGCCGTGTCATTAATGAGTTTTAATTGATATCTTCAAAAATTACTGGTCGATGTTTACGAATTTTTTTTTGTTGAATTCGCGATTTTTTTATACACGTGTTAGCAAATTTTCGCGAATGTAGAGTCATTATTTCCACTTGTTTCAAAAAGGACTGGGGCGATTCGATCTCGGATCTGTCGACCTGCATTCTTTACGGCAACCTCTTTTTACGTCTGGGGTCGATGTTGGATGTCTGGTCAGTTTTTGGCCAAAATAAAGAAAAGTTACGGTCCGAATTTCAAAAAATTTGACGTTTTGCAACGACAAAAATCGGCCGCGTGTGTACCCCGATTTTTGGATCGATACCACCGGTACATATTTTTTTATTCGATGATGCGTTAAAAAGCGACGATTTGGATGTCTGCGATTATCAAAACGGAAGGCGAACCTTTGGCTGTTTTGACTTCTCTTCCAACTTCGGTTTCGGTCGGTAATTAAAACACTTTCGCTCATTAATAACTCCCCGGGTCCGGGTCGGAATCCCGACCCGATCGAAACTTGAGCGTCGCGCCTTTTTTGCGAATTTTTCGGTCCGCGTCCGCCGTCGGTGCGTCGATTAGTCCAGGAGCCTTTGCGGGTACAAAGGCGGAGTGCACAGACACACACACAGACGTTTACCGCGCTTAATATTAGGGATTATTTGATGATCAGGTCATTTGAAAGGAAATCGACAATCCTCTTCATCTAATGTTGTTATATACTGTTTATTCACACCAGAAAAAAAAATTACATATTTTTATTTTCAGATTTAAAAAAACAAACAAATATATGGCATAATGTTGATGTCAAATAAGAAACCCAAGAAATTCCTAAACCGTTCCTTTGCACATATTATAAATTATTAACCTTTGACTGCTGTTAGCGATCTCACAGCTGTTTTTTTTTTTTTTTTTTTTTTTTTTTTCAATTTTTACAGTTTAACAGTAGATACTGGGGAAAGTTTGTTTCATTTGGAGCTCTAGTATTACCGCTAGATGCTTCTGAATAAATGAATTTTAGTTATAATAGTTCTGTACAGAAAGTTTAGTATACAAGCAGTATCCTATGAGTAAATCGGGCTATTTATTCACCTTTCGATCAAGCGATCTCACAGTAATTATGCGACAATTTCTGTCACAGCAGTTAAGGATTAAGTATCAAACAATTATACATTTACACAAAGATTAGTGTCTCAATACATTAATTTCATTGTTTCATTGATATTTAAGGTGTCCTAACCCTTTCAGAAACAAAGTAATTATGTTCCAAAAATATTGAAATAATTCAATGTCACTTGTATTTACGAACGAATTCATTTGAAAATAAACAATAAGCTCTTTTCTTTACATACATTGAGAAACCAAAAATTTATCTAAAAAAAAATAGTTGGAGCTATTTAGCATTCAGGAATTAAAATTTAGTGGTATATATAATATACCACCGTCCGTGAAAGGGTTAAAGCATATTTAATGATTAAAAAAATTAAGTGGTATATATAATATACCACCGCCCTTGAAATGCTTAAAGCATATTTAATAAACAAATACATTAAGTGTTAGATTGACGCTATTTGACGTTTTGGAATTAAAATTAAGTGGTATATATAATATACCACCACCTTTGAAAGGGTTAAAGGATATTTAATGATAAAAAAATTAAGTGGTATATATAACATACCACTGCTTTTGAAAGACTAAAAGCTTATTTAAAACAAAAAAATATATATAATATATAATGATATATAATGATATATAATAATGTTTATATAATATAGCACCACAATTGAATGGGTTAAAGAATATTTATTTCGTGATTCAAATTTATAGAATATTTATGCCATATTTAGATTACTGTTAGATTGGCGCTATTTGACATTTGGGAATTAAAATTAAGTAGCATATATAATGTACCACCGTCCTTGAAAGGGTTAAAGCATATTTAATGATTAAAAAATTAAGTGGTGTATATAATATACCACCGCGCTTGAAAAGCTAAAAGCATATTTAATAAACAAACAAAAATTAAGTAGTTTATATAATATACCACCACTTTTGAATGGGTTAAAGCATATTTATGTAATGATTCAAATTCATAAAATATTTATACCAGATTTAGATTACTTTTCAGTTCCGTTTTTAAATAAGTATTTCACTCCTAATCTTCCCTTTAGATTTTTATTAACGCATTTGAAACCAATTTATCAAAAGCTGCTTTTGCATTAACACGATTTTTCGCTTCTCATACTCCAACTATCAAACCTCTCTAGCCCCAAAAGAGATAAATCGTGAAAGAAATTACATGAAAAATGATTCATTTCTTGCGATGCCAGAAGAAAAAAAAAAACCCTAGCAGAATGTAAATCAATATATTATTTTTCTTCATTGAATTAATGAAATAGATAAAAGAAATTCATTATGCAAATGTGGTGTTCTAATAGGTATTAGGTAATATCTAAATATTTTATACACTCTAAACATATTTATTTTTTTTCTTTCTTATTGCTTTTACTAGCTAATTAATTTTAAATGTCTTACAATGTGTTAGAATATATTTTTATTTATTACTAGAAGATAGCCCGTCAGAATGACGTGTTTGAATTTTTAAAAGAATGATATAGCATTGCATTATAAAAAATAATTATGAAGTAATACATTTTATCTTATCTGATTAATAGGATCACTTGGGGAAAAATAGTTATAAAAACAGCCCATTCTTTCAAGCTTTCTTTTTCTAATTTTAAGAAATTGAAGGTTACAGATTTTTTAAATGCCTGTGGGCAGAAGAATGTAAGAAAAATATTGCATTTCAATAACGTAGCTGCAGATATAAAAAAAAGTCCATTTTTTCAAACAATTTTTTTTATTATTATTTATAAGAAATTGAATGTTATAGATTTTTTAAATGCCTGTATGTGAGTGAAAAAAAAATTAATATCGATAACGCATCTGCGGTATATTATGATTATACTCTACTCAACAGACGGCAAGTATTATGAAGTAATAAATTTTATCTTATCTGACTAATAAGATCATTTGGGGGTCAAATAGTTAAAAAAACAGCCCATTTTTTCAAGTATTCTTTTTTTTTTTTACTTATAAGAAATTGTAGCTTGTAATTTTTTTAAATGCCTGTGTACAGAGGAATGTAATAAAATATTTAATATCGATAACGTCGCTGCGTTATCTTTACACTTTACCGACAACAGATGACGTCACATGGCAACACCTTCGCTTGCTTTAAATTATCATTTTAACAGAAAGTTGCATGGAGTTCGTTCAGTTATTGCATCCATGGTCTATATTTTAATGAATCTCAATGGAATGATTCACATATTGTTTACTACCGCTATCGCTGATGGCTGGATGAAACGATTTTCAACTCAAGATACATCGAAAAACATGCATATTTCGATGTAGCTCATCACTCAAGATGTTTTGTTTTTCTAAAAAGGTTAATCTTATGCAGCTTTATTGAAACAATTAAATCTCTGATAATTAAAATAAAATGGCTGATTTTAACGAAAGATTATCGGGATTCGGAGGAGTTCACTCTGGAAGTGTTATACACATAACGCTATTGTATATATAATACTTACTACAACACTTATGACAAATGCATATTGAATTCCATTTTTATTCCGAATTCACACCATAATAATTTTGGCTTTATTTGATAACAAGCGTTTCGTGATTAAATAAAGTAAAAATTCCTCTTATTAAATTTCCGTTGTGGATTAGGAATTTATAAATAAGAAAGAAATTTCTGAAAGAGCACGTTAATTGAGTTAGGTTTGCAATTTTCGTTTTTAGCACTTTCCAACATAGTTGAAAAGTGTTTCGGAATTCTGTTTGTCTGTCGGTCTGGCGATCTGCCTGTCTGGCCGAGCTCTAACTCGAGTAAATATAGTCGGAATGCCGTGTTGTTACCGTGTATTGATACATGTTATTGAGGTTTACTATCGCATGTTCGGTATTGAAAATGAAATGCGTAGCATCCATAGTTCATGTAGAAGGACACTCAATAGAATTCTCGTTACTCTATAGTCTATAGGGAAAAGTTGTTCCCAATGTATCTTAATGATGTTACTCAATTTCAAACATGCTGAAATTGATATACATCACTAAGGTGTACAACAAAATGCTTACTGTTGAATATGGTGTCATAGTCAGGACTTACTTTCTAAGAAAAAAAGTATCGGAGCCGTAATATTCTGCAGTACTAATACCCGTAGCGTACGCCCAATCTGCATCCCTATAATCTACATATTTATATTTCATACATTATTTTCAAAATTTAAAGCATTATTTTTTTATTTGGCAAAATTAAAATTTAAAATATATTTGTCTGCGTGTACTTAGCTATCAACTATTCCACTTTTTAGTTATTACTGCTTCCAAATAGAAACCTTTGCCTAATCTTAAGTTAATTAATCGCAGAATTCTGCGATTAAATAAGCTCAGGATTATGATTCGGAAATTGTGTTAACACAAAAAAATGAATACTTCGCAGCTATGCAGAATAGAAAAAGGCTATTTCTGTTTGCTCTTTATTCTGATCAAAATAGAATTAAAATGATTTAAAATGGAAATAAATAAAATTTTGTATTTAAGACAGATTGAGCTCGAGCCTGCCCAAACCCGAAGACTGATATAAAAATCGAACCTGTTTCATCTCTATATCTTACGTGAATGACACATTAGGTCACTTATAAGTGTATTGATACAAAAGAAGACAAAAGATTGGAAATGGGAGGAAAAGAAAAGGGTAATTTAGGATTCGTTTTTCGGAAGCGTTACTACACTGGGCTCCGGAACGCACAGTGTTTATGAGCTTCGGTGGGCTCCGGCGCAAATTAAGGCCTGGTCATAGCATTTATCATTCATATATAGGCACACATAAAAGTATTCTGTTGCAGTACTGTTTATGAGCGATAATTTCTGGAAGTAGTGTTTCAATTGTGATATGCGTTTTTAAATTTAGATAATTTTTTTAATATTACTTGATGTGTATAAATTTTATACATTATACTAGTGTAAATGCCCGTCCTAGGACGGTGGGTAGAAATTGGGGTTTTCAGTTAAAATTTTAAATAATTGATAAAAATATTCATATACTGTTTATCGACAATAAGGAAAACTGACCTGAACCGTTAAGTTCAGGGTTAATGGTAAATATTACTGTTAATGGTAAATTTTACGAAACGTAATATTTTTATTTATCTTTGTTTTTCAACTCAAAATTTCCAAATATTTTTCTGAATAAATAAAAGCTTAATCCTAATAACGATCTCAATAATTAATTAAGGTCTCAATAATTAATTATGGTAAGTAAATTATAGGTATTAATTTTCGCTCTCAATAATACGAAAATGATCTTTTAGTTTATTCATAATCTAAAAGAATGCATTAGTTTTTATACAAAGTCAAATATTTCCCTTTCAAAATTAATAATAAAAATAATTTAAATCATTAAAAAAAGTTGATCTTGTAATAATTCAAT
Organism: Maratus michaelseni; assembly: GCA_963931845.1. Lineage (NCBI taxonomy): Eukaryota > Metazoa > Arthropoda > Arachnida > Araneae > Salticidae > Maratus > Maratus michaelseni. The sequence continues at coordinate 129,168,856 of OZ007598.1, read as the reverse complement.
ACATCCTGAATGTACATACCTTATGTTAATGGTAAATTTTACGAAACGTAATCTATTCCTTTATTTTTGATTTACTACTCAAAATTTCCAAATATTTTTCTGAATAAATAAAAGCTTAATCCTAATAACGATCTCAATAATTAATTAAGGTCTCAATAATTAATTATGGTAAGTAAATTATAGGTATTAATTTTCGCTCTCAATAATACGAAAATGATCTTTTAGTTTATTCATAATCTAAAAGAATGCATTAATTTTTACACAAAGTCAAATATTTCCCTTTCAAAATTAATAATAAAAATAATTTAAATCATTAAAAAAAGTTGATCTTGTAATAATTCAATACATCCTGAATGTACATACCTTATGTTAATGGTAAATTTTACGAAACGAAATTTTTTCCTTCATTTTTGATTTACAACTCAAAATTTCCAAATATTTTTCTGAATAATTAAAATTTTAATCCTAATAACGATCTCAATAATTAATTAAGGTCTCAATAATTAACTATGGTAAGTAAATTATAGGTATTAATTTTCGCTCTCAATAATACAAAAACGATCTTTTAGTTTCTTCATAATCTAAAAGAATGCATTAATTTTTACACAAAGTCAAATATTTCCCTTTCAAAATTAATAATAAAAATAATTTAAATCATTAAAAAAAGGTGATCTTGTAATAAATCAATACATCCTGAATTTTTTTATTTTAAAAATATGCTTATGTACATTTTATATTATTTTACAACTTTATTATTATGTAAATTATAATAAAGTTGTATTATTAATTTTTTTTTTTCCAAGGGTATAATTTGTATTTATTGTCAATAGGTGGCGCCAGAACAGTATTTAAGAAATATATCTAAAATACCGGTAGATCATCGCAAAGCCTCGAAAGGTATCATCGCTATTTCTGAAAAAGTACTTAGAGGAATAAAATGCTTACAGAAATAAATTTAAAAAATCCTTTAAATTATTTAAAGACTTTAATATGCTTTTACGAATATTTTAAGAGCATAATCGGATTTTTTAATGAAACGTTCAAAGAGTCATTCATGGAATAGATATGGAATTTGTGTTTTTGAATGGCAACATTATTTGTTTGTTTACATCAGGTAATCGGATGTTTAATCGGTTATTTTTAATTTAAAACTTAAAACATTATAACTGGATATGATATACATGTTTTATACGAAAATATGCTGAACAGACATTATTTCAAGTAGAAGAAATTATCATTTAATGGTTATGTGTTAGCATATCTTTTTCAGTAAGCCTAACATGGCGTTTAACTACGGTCGACTCGCAGACCAGAGTGGTACAAACCGGTACCGTTACAGACAGATTCTCGCCTTTGGATTTTATTATAAGTAAGATAGAGAGCTGTATAAATGAATTCGAGTACATTTCCGTTTATTGACGGGTATTTTTGAAAGGTAATTTTCAACTGTTTTAAGCGTTTCCGAACTAAACTAAATTTTAGAATAACTTTTATTATGTTAATTGTGCTTAATATCGCACCCATTTTGAAATGTGGATCTAATTCGGCTTGACTGCACAACAAATTGAAACTGGTTGACGCTATGGGTTTATAAAACATTCTAATAAAACATTTTCAGTTTATTGATGGATATTGTTGAAAGGGCATTTTCAACTGTGTTAAGCGTTTCCTAACTAAATTAATTTTTAGAATAACATGTAGTAGGGGAAGTGTGCCTAATATCGCACCCATTTTGAAATTTTAATCTAATTCGGTTTGATTGCATAACAAATTGAAACTGATTGACGCTGTGGGTTTATAAAACATTCTAATAAAACATTTTCCGTTTATTGATGGATATTGTTGAAAGGGCATTTTCAACTGTGTTAAGCGTTTCCTAACTAAACTAAATTTTTGAATAACATGTAGTAGAGGAAGTGTGCCTAATATCGCACCCATTTTGAAATTTTGATCTAATTCGGTTTGACTGCACAAAAAATTGAAACTGATTGACGGTATGGGTTTATAAAACATTCTAATAAAACATTTTCCGTTTATTGATGGATATTGTTGAAAGGGAATTTTCAACTATGTTAAGTGTTTAATAACTAAATTAAATTTTAGAATAACATGTAGTAGGGGAAGTGTGTCTAATATCGCACCCATTTTGAAATTTTGATCTAATTCGGTTTTATTGCACAACAAATTGAAACTGATTGACGGTATGGGTTTATAAAATGTTCTAATAAAACATTTTCCGTTTATTGATGGATATTGTTGAAAGGGAATTTTCAACTATGTTAAGCGTTTCCTAACTCAATTAAATTTTAGTATAACATGCAGTAGGGGAAGTGTGCCTAATATCGCACCCATTTTGAAATTTTGATCTAATTCGGTTTTATTGCACAACAAATTGAAACTGATTGACGGTATGGGTTTATAAAATGTTCTAATAAAACATTTTCCGTTTATTGATGGATATTGTTGAAAGGGAATTTTCAACTATGTTAAGCGTTTCCTAACTAAATTAAATTTTAGAATAACATGTAGTAGGGGAAGTGTGTCTAATATCGCACCCATTTTGAAATTTTGATCTAATTCGGTTTGATTGCGCAACAAATTGAAACTGATTGACGGTATGGGTTTATAAAACATTCTAATAAAACATTTTTCGTTTATTGATGGATTTTGTTGAAAGGGTATTTTCAACTGTGTTAAGCGTTTCCTAACTAAATTAAATTTTAGAATAACATGTAGTAGGGGAAGTGTGCCTAATATTGCACCCATTTTGAAATTTTGACCTAATCCGGCTTGACTGCACAACAAATTGCAATTGATTGACGGTATGGGTTTATAAAACACTCTAATAAAACATTTTTCGCTTATATTGGTTTCCAATAAAATAAACATATTTTCTTTTGAAAATCAATGTGCAAAACGCCTTAGTACCAACTTTCAAAAAGTGTTCCTCATATCGCATCCCCCGTGCGAACACGATAAAATTCACTCTTTTCAAAAATTTTTGAAAGAAATATGAGTTGTAACGTTACTAACGAAGAACCATTTTGCCCAGGATAAGAAATTGTGAATAGGAATATATATTTAATTAATTATAAGAAAACAAGTTGTAAAAAACGTGATTTAATTGGATGTTTTTTAATTTTCTTTAATAAAATAAAAGTAAAAAATAGGCGCCGAATAAATTGCTTAAAATAATAATCTAAAATCCACCTATCCTTCTAAGCAAAATTCACAAATAAAAGTTTTGAAATTAATTAATTAAATTTGGAATAAGTAGCCGGTGCGATATCAGAAACATATAAACAAAAATATAAATGTTCGTCTTTTCACAACTTCAAGCAAATAATAAATCAATCAAAACATAAAAAATCAAAATTTTGAATCAATAACAAAATTTCCATAATAATTCAAAACTTTTTTACTTACTTTTTTATATTTATAATTTTCTGAAGACAACGTTAAAAAATAATTTTAAATTAAAAAAATAATAAAATTATCACTACTTGGAACAACACTTCCCTACGGTAACAAATATGGCACTAGACTAAAATTACTAATGTAGAATCAAGTTTAGACAATGACCACCAGAATGCAGCAGATACTTCACTTAGATATCATGGGGTGCGATATTAGGAAGGGTGCGATATTAGGCACACTTCCCATATGCATACCTATCGATAGATCATATACAGGGTTTCACAAAAGAATATTATTTTTTGACCATAGATGATAATTGCCAAAATTGCGTTTTTAAATGTTTTATACGTTTTCCAAATTGTTAACATAAATATAATCTTTCACCTTAAATTTTGTTATAGCATTCTGAATGTGTTGGAAAGTGTTTCATAATCTATGCTTGAAGATTATTTTTCATTCTTGTTTTAAATAAATATTTGGTTCATAATCGCTCCCAATGGATTTTCATTTTACGCATTTAAAACTAATTTCTCAGAAGAGTATTTGAAAAAATGGTTTGAATCGAGTTTTTTTTTCTCATATTAGATACCTTTCTTACACTAACATGCTAAAACGTAAAAGAAATTTCTTGAAAATTGATGCATTTCTTTGTATCTCCTAAACACATTAATTTCTTTATATAAAAAGAAAACATTAGCAGATTTGAAATCAATATATTCCATTGCTTAATATCATGTAATTTGAAAAAAATTCAATGAAGGTAAACAGACGAATATAGGAGAAATTGTTTCAATCAATTTTTTTTTTTCCTTTCTCATATGAGACTACTTACTAACGCTAACACGCTAAACCGTAGAAGAAATTTCTTAAAAATTGATGCATTTCTTTGAATCTCCGAAACACATTAATTTCTTCATATAAAAAAGACATTAGCAGATTTGAAATCAATATACTCCATTTCCTTATATCAGGTAATTTGAAAAAAAATCAATGAAGGTAAACAGACAAATATTTGAGAAATTGGTTTGAATCGATTATTTTTCTTTCTCATGTGAGACACCTTACTAACACTAACACGTCAAATCGCAAAAGAAATATCTGTAAAAATTATGCATTTCTTTGGATCTCCGAAGCATATTAATTTTATTTCTTCATATAAAAAATACATTAGAAGATTTGAAATCAATATACTTCATTGCTTAATTAGGTAATTTGAAAAAAATTCAATGAAGGTAAATTGACGAGTATTTGAGAAATTGTTTCAATCAATTTTTTTTTTCATTTCTCATATGAGACTACTTACTAACGCTAACACGCTAAACCGTAGAAGAAATTTCTTAAAAATTGGTGCATTTCTTTGAATCTCCGAAACACATTAATTTCTTCATATAAAAAAGACATTAGCAGATTTGAAATCAATATACTCCATTTCCTTATATCAGGTAATTTGAAAAAAAATCAATGAAGGTAAACAGACAAACATTTGAGAAATTGGTTTGAATCGATTATTTTTCTTTCTCATGTGAGACACCTTACTAACACTAACACGTCAAATCGCAAAAGAAATATCTGTAAAAATTATGCATTTCTTTGGATCTCCGAAGCATATTAATTTTATTTCTTCATATAAAAAATACATTAGAAGATTTGAAATCAATATACTTCATTGCTTAATTAGGTAATTTGAAAAAAATTCAATGAAGGTAAATTGACGAGTATTTGAGAAATTGTTTCAATCAATTTTTTTTTTCCTTTCTCATATGAGACTACTTACTAACGCTAACACGCTAAACCGTAGAAGAAATTTCTTAAAAATTGATGCATTTCTTTGAATCTCCGAAACACATTAATTTCTTCATATAAAAAAGACATTAGCAGATTTGAAATCAATATACTCCATTTCCTTATATCAGGTAATTTGAAAAAAAATCAATGAAGGTAAACAGACAAATATTTGAGAAATTGGTTTGAATCGATTATTTTCCCTTCTCATATGAGACACCTTATTAACCCCAACATGACAAATAAAAGAAGAAATTTCTTAAAACCTGATGCATTTCTTTGGATCTTCGAAACATATTAATTTTATATCTTCATATAAAAAAAAACATTAGATTTGAGATCAATATACTTTATTGCTTAGTATCAGGTAATTAGAAGAAAAAATTCAATGAAGGTAAACGACTGGTATTTGAGAAATTCTTTTTAATCGATAATTTTCCCTTCTCATATAAGACAACTTAATAACACCGACACAACAAATCAAAGAAGAAATTACTTTAAAATGGATGAATTTCTTTCATTCTCCGAAACACAGTGAATTTACTTCTTCATATAAAAAAGACACTAGAAGATTTCATATCAATATGCTTCATTGCTTAGTATTCAGGTAATTTGAAAGGAAATTCAATGAAGGTAAAAATCATTTCTGTTTTTTTTTTTTTTTTAAGCTCTACTATATGTTCTTTAATCATACATAAAAGGAAAAAGAAACAAAAGGAAAGAAAGAGACAAATTATATATTTCGAAACACAGATTTTATAACCAATGCTGTTTTATGTTGCGATCAAAATAACAAGAGTCAACAACATTTTAAAAAATGTCTTTCAATACTTTAAACTTTTTTTAAATATTAAACTAGCAGGATTCGCCCGCTATGCTGGTCGGTTGTTTCAAACAAACCTTGAATTAAAGGAAATATATCGGTGAATTTGACCTTCTATTTTAAAACAACATATGGATCTTTATCTGAGAAGTCTTTCCGCATTGCTGGAAACGATACGAACCCCATTGAGCTATTATATTTTCTAGTGTGTCATACAAAATGTGAGCTGCTAATGACCAACAATGATTAGTTGGTCATTTATAGTAGGATTTGGTAAAGAATGATATAACGATATACAATATACTAAAGCCATCCCTGAAAAATTGTTTGACTATTAATGAAAGTCTAATCGAAATCCACCCAGTAGAACTTTTTAAAAAGGCTAATCTTTCATAATCAGATTTACCTGATTATAGAACATTCCCTCATAAATCCAGAACTAAGCAACATAGAAGGATATGTTATATGCTGAATCTTTCCCTGACAAATTATCTAACTAACAGTACAAGTACCATCAAAATTTATTCTGCAGAACTCAATTCATAAGCAGTCGAAACGAAATTGCCATTTGTATTTTATATACCGGGTGGTTATAACATAAGTATCTCTATTTGAAGCTGTCTGAATGAATAACCGTAGTGAAACCCAAATGGGTACACTTACTATTCGAGACGGGGAAAGAAGAATATAACAATAAAAAAAAATTAATTGCAATAACCGCCAACAGATGGCGATTTTTACTGTGAAATGTTATGTGTAATATTGTGTACCGTGGAGGTTTCGCAAACCTCGATGACATTACTGCATATCACAACTTGTGCGAAACATCACTCCTGATGCGTTACATTCCGTAGTTGAGCACGTCGTGCACCGCCTGGATTGTATCCTCCAGCACAACGGCCATATGGAACCGGAACATGATCGGCACCACCATGCGAAAGCGTAGCCACATTCACTGTGACATTTTCCAATAAATTAGGTGTGACATCCGATTTGACGCCTTCATTCTTTGTTCTTGTATTACACATTACATTTTACACGCAGTAGCGCCATCTGTCTGTGATTATTGCAATTGTTTTTTTTATTATTAATATTCCATTCTTCTTCCCCTTTCTTGAATAGTAAGTGTACCGATTTTGGTTTCATTTGGGTTAATCCTTCGAGCTACAGACAGCTCCAAATAGAGATACTATTATATTATAACCACCCTGTATATAGTAGATAATCGAGCATATTTAAAAATTGCAGCATATTTAATGATTGCCATTTATAAAATGTTTGAGCCAAATTTACATTGCTTTCTGATTCCTTTTTTAAAATAAGTATTTTGTTCATAATCTTCCCTTTATATTTTCCTTTAATTCAGTATTTGAAACTAACTTCTCAGAAACTCTTCTCACTTTAAATCGATTTTATCTCTTCTCATTCGGAACGCCTCACTAGTACCAAAAGAGATAAATTGTGAAAAATATTATATGAAAAAAATATTTTTTTTTTCCTTATGATGTCAGAAACACATTAATATTATTTCTTCTTACAAAAAAGAAACTATCAGGATATAAATCAATATGTTCCATGGATTCAGATTATTTAGTTAAAATAAAGGGCTTTTCTATTAACTCTTAAGGTATCCGCACACCTTCGGAGGTGATTTTTTGAAATTTTTGAAATTTTCTCTTTATACCAATTTTTTCTAATGACATTTAAGTTAAAACTTTGAAAAATGTATAAACATTTTAGAAATTACACAGAAATGATTTTTTTTAAGTGAAAAATAGTCAAAATTGTGTGAAAAATTGACATTTGTGCAAAACATGATAACTCAAAATCAAACCAATGCATTCACATTTTGTAAATAGCATAATAAAGAGAATAACTTTCTCTAGGACATAGCATCTCTATCGCAGAAGCTATGGCACTTGAAGTACTAATGTCTTGAAAAATTCGTAAAATTTCTTGTAATTTTTTAACTTATACCAGTGTAAATATAAAACTAATTAATACATCATCATGATTGCAACCTATTCCCTCAATGAACATTTGTAAAATAAGTAAAAAAAATATTTCAAGGCATTTCATGCATAATGTTTTGTTATAGGATGTTTTGCGTACAGTAAAAATCTGAAAAACTTCATTTTGAAAAAAAGCTAAAAATAACTTTTAAAGGCGGTTCTTGCTATAAAAATAATTATTATTTTTTAATTGTTTAATTATATACTCGATGTATTTTCTTGAACATATAATCCAATTTAAATGCTAAATCTCGAAAAAGAAGATGTAAACATACATTTCAGCTTACTTTCGGTTTGCAGAACCATATTTCCGGTTGTAAAATTCTTTGGCAAACTGTAATAGATTTAACTTTAAATGGCTGTAACTCGGGTTCTAATTCAAATACAGGCACAATTAAAGCGGAATTCGATAGATAAAAGATCGGATTTTAAAATTATTGCAAAAATGAAAAATTGATATTTTCATCGAAAATGACATTTTAAAGGTGTGCGGATAACTTATTCATAGAAAAAGAAACTTAAAAATGCCGAAACGGTAGATTTTAAAAATAATACTGTTTCAAGGAGCAGTCAAAAATCTAAGTATCAAACACATTCAATAAAATAAATCAAGAACAAAAATCCTGCGTCAAGCATAGATTATGAAACACATTCGAACACATTCATAATAGAGTAAAAAATTCTTCAAAGTTTAATAAGGTGCAAGATGATTTTTTGGAAAACGCGTAGCACATTTAAAAACCCATTTTTAGGAATTACTATCATTAGTCCGAAAAATATCAGAATTCTTTTGTGTAGCCCTGTATATGATGTATAGATTTCTATACATACTGCATAGTATGCTAAAATTTAGTTCAGTTAGGAAACGCATAACACAATTGAAAATTTTCTTTCAGGAATTTCCATTAATAAACGAAAATGTACTCTATTTCTTTAGTGCAGCCCTGTATATGACCTATAGAATTTATACACACAAAGTAATATGCAACAAATTAATTAAATTTAAAAACGCATACTACAACTGAAAACGCACTTCCAGCAATTATCGCTCATAGACAATAGCATAACGGAATTATTTTGTGAGTCCCTGAAATTTACAATAAAATGCTATGCACATACTATTCTACAGAAAGCTTGTTGTAGTGCACCTCAGTGAGTGATTTATATCAATTTCAATATGTTTGAAATCGAAAAACATTATTAAAATACATTGTAAACAATATTTCCCCATAGACCAAAATGTAAAGGAATTCTTTTGAGTGCCCCTATAGACGAACTATATGTGCTAACCACTTAATTTTCAATACCGAACACACCATATACTAAACCTAATAATATTTATCTATTGCACGTCAATCCGAGAATATTTACGCGAGTTAGAGCTATGACAGACAGACAGACGGCCAGACAAACCGAATTCATAAACACCTTTTCAACTGTGTTGAAAAAATGACTCCCATTTCAAAACATTAAACTTCTTTTTCAATTGATTAATTGTTTGTGAGGTACTTGAAAGTAAATTTTACTGATTACGATTCATAAAATATGTTTTCCAGATTTACACTGCTTTCCAATTTTTATTTTTTTTTAAATATGTATTTCGTTCATAATCTCCCCTTTGAATTTTCATCTAATACTACATTTGAAACCAATCTACCTGATACTCTACTAATTTTAAAATGATTTTATCTGTTGTCATATGGAACACTTTACTCATATCAAAATACATAAATCAAGAAGAAAATTACCTGAAAAGTATTTATTTCTTATGATATCAATCAGAAACAAATTAGTTTTGTTCTATCTTATTAACACTCGATTGCTATCCTCAAAAACTTACTTTATGGCTGTCGTTGCATCTGTGAGACGAGGCTGACAAAAAGGACTGGCTGCCGTATTAGGTTTCGCGTTTGTAACCCTTCGGATCGGTAGAGTTACATGATGATTTTTTTGTTCACCTGCTTTCTTGCTTTTCCAGCATCTGCGTCACGAAAAGAGCATCACATGACTCAAGTGGTCCCAAAAGTGTTCCACGGGTAATTCAGTGCGGCAGCCTGTCTTTTTCAAAGAAGGTGGATTATAGTTATGATAATTATTCAACTTCTTTGACCTTTTCTGTTAGCCTCGTCTGTGAGATACATGAGGCAATACTCTTTTTTACACAACGCTACACTGATTTTCATTCCGCTGTGCGTTACGAATATATTTGGGGAAGGAGTAGGCGTTCCTGAACTCAAAAACGCCTTTGCAGTCAGAAAAAAAAATTATCTTACCGATACAAGGATAGTAAAAGAGTGTAAAAAAATACAACAAACAGGATATAAAGCAATATGTTCCACTACTTAATGTTCAGCTAATTTGGATGAAATTTTTGTCAAGTTGAAGTACATTGATGTCCATTTATTCTTATAAAAACAGACAGTAGCAGAATGTGCATCGGTGTATCTTATTGCAGACCTGCCAAGTCTCCGGCTTTTTGGATACCAGTAATTTAGTACAGAAAATGTTGTTTTCTTGAATCGGAGCATTTTGCGATTTAAAAGAACAATATTTTCTCAAAAAAATTACTGGTGTTCAAAAAGCCGGAGACTTGGCAACTCTGTTATTGTTAATGTTTGGGTAATTTGAAAAATATTTCAGTGCAGGTAAAGAACGTTGCTATCAATTTATTCTTATAAAACTATACAAATAGAATGTATAGCAATATGTTTTATTGTTTAATGTTCAGGTAATTTGAAAGATAAGTCAGTACAGGTAAAGGGCATTGCTGCCCATTCATTCTTATTAAAAAACACTAGTAGAATGTAAATCAGTGTATGTTATTGTTAAAGTTCGGAAATTTGAAATTTATTCCAGTGCACCTAAAGAACGTTGCACATTAATCATTTATCCATATAAAAACAGAACTAGAATGTAAATCCATATGTTTTATTGTTTAATGTTCAGGTAATTTGAAAGCTATTTCAGTGCAGGTACAGAAAGTTGCTATCAATTTATTCTTATAAAACTACACAAATAGAAAGTATAGCAATACGTTTTATTGTTTAATGTTCAGGTAATTTGAAAGATAAGTCAGTACAGGTAAAGGGCATTGCTGCCCATTCATTCTTATTAAAAACACTAGTAGAATGTAAATCAGTGTATGTTATTGTTAAAGTTCAATTTGAAAGATATTTCAGTACATCTAAAGGACGTTGCACATTAATCGTTTATTCTTATAAAAAACACAACTGGAATTTAAATCAATATGTTTTATTGTTTAATGTTCAGGTAATTTGAAAGCTATTTCAGTGCAGGTAAAGAACGTTGCTATCAATTTATTCTTATAAAACAACACAACTGGAATGTAAATTGATATGTTTTATTGTTTAATGTTCAAGTAATTTGAAAGATATTTCAGTGTAGGTAAAGAACGTTGCTATCAATTTATTCTTATAAAACTACACAAATAGAATACATAGCAATATGTTTTATTGTTTAATGTTCAGGTAATTTGAAAGATAAGTCAGTACAGGTAAAGGACATTGCTGCCCATTTATTCTTATTAAAAAACACTAGTACAATGTAAATCAGTGCATGTTGTTGTTAAAGTTCAATTTGAAAGATATTTCAGTACACCTAAAGGACGTTGCACATTAATCATTTATTCTTATAAAAAACACAACTGGAATTTAAATCAATATGTTTTATTGTTTAATGTTTAGGTAATTTCAAAGGTAATTCAGTGCAGGTTAAGACCATTTCTGCCCATTTATTCTTATAAAGAAACCCTAGTAGAATGTAAATCAATATGTTTTATTGTTTAATGTTTAGGTAATTTCAAAGGTAATTCAGTGCAGGTTAAGACCATTTCTGCCCATTTATTCTTATAAAGAAACCCTAGTAGAATGTAAATCAATATGTTTTATTGTTTAATGTTTAGGTAATTTCAAAGGTAATTCAGTGCAGGTTAAGACCATTTCTGCCCATTTATTCTTATAAAGAAACCCTAGTAGAATGTAAATCAATATGTTTTATTGTTTAATGTTTAGGTAATTTCAAAGTTAATTCAGTGCAGGTTAAGACCATTTCTGTCCATTTATTCTTATAAAGAAACCCTAGTAGAATGTAAATCAATATGTTTTATTGTTTAATGTTTAGGTAATTTCAAAGTTAATTCAGTGCAGGTTAAGACCATTTCTGCCCATTTATTCTTATAAAGAAACCCTAGTAGAATGTAAATCAATATTTTTTATTATTTATTGTGCAGGAAGTTTGAAAAAAAAAATCAGTTACTTAGCAAGTCAGTTACCTGGATTACGTTTCAATATCTTTTATCGATTTCCTTCGTATCGCTTTTCATTGATTTTCTTCGAACCTTATTAGCGCGCCCCGCATAGAAAAAAATATTTGAAAAATCCTAGGTTTCTTCCAGAATCAGAAATATATTAATCCCTTTTCTCCTCATAAAAATTCATTAATGACGCTAATGAATGTCATACATTGTTTAATCCTCGTGTAATAAAGAAGAAATTTTGATGCTATTATAGAAAAATTTTGTCTCTTTTTTGTCAATGTAAAATTAAAAGTAAAATAAGTCTAATTGCTCTGGTAGACCCTATATGGGAACTGATAGGTTAAAACACAACTAACATTATATCCTACTTTCAATTGCTAAAAGGTGTAAATTAAAAACTTTAAAAACAGTAAAAAGAGGTTTAAATAAACACTTTACATGTTTCGACTCCATCGAAGTCATTATCAAAACAAATAAGAATATTCTAAAACTGCACGATCTGTGATGTAATGATTTGAAATGCCATCATTTAATTTTTCATTGCATCATAGATTACATTTCATTTACATTACATTATATTACTTACATTACATTATATTATATACTTACATTACATTACTTTTACATTAAACTACTTACATTACATTTCATTTACATTACATTACTTATAGAAACGTTCAAAAGAATTCCGTTATGTTACAGTTTATGAGGAAAACCTTTTGCGGTGTATTTTAATGATATTACACTATTCCAAACATATTGAAATTGGTATAGATTACTGTGTTGCACTGCAAGAGGTTTACTATTAAAATATGGAGGCCATAGCATTCATCGTTCATTTAGAGATGCACACAAAACAAAATCGGTTACAGTACTATCTAGGAACGTTAATTGCTGGAAATGCGTTTTCGGTTGTGGTACGAGTTTTTTGTACTTAACTATTTTTAACACTTTCACCTTGTTGAAAAGTGTTTATGACTTCGGTTTGTCTGGCCGTCTGCCGTATGGCCGTGCTCTAACTCCCGTAAATATGCTCGGATTGCCCTGAAATTTTTATATGTTATTGTCGTTATCTATAGCATGTTCCCTATTTCAACTGAAGTGTATAGCACTTATAGCTTTTTTTACAGGAACACTCAAAAAAATTCCGTTACATTACGGTCTATGGGGAAAAATCATTTGCGGTTTATTTTAATGATGTTACACAATTTCAAATACATTGTAATTGATATATTTCACTAAGGTGCATTACAAGAAGCTTAATATAGAATAGGGTGTGCATAACACTTATAGTTACATTACAGTGAGAGTCAAAAGAATTCCGTTACATTACGTCTATGGAGAAAAATCGTTTGCGGTTTAATTAAATAATGTTTCAATATTTTAAATGCATTGAAATTTATATATATCACTAAGGTGCATTACAAGAGGCTTACTACAGAATATTGTGTGTATAGCAGTCATCGTTCATCTACAGGGACACACAAAAGAATTCTCTACTGTCTGTTAACAATAATTCTTGAAAGTGCGTTTTAAGTTGCTGAACGCGATTTTAAATTTAACTCACTTTTTGTCTATTACTTGGTGTGTAAAAATTCTATATTTCATATACAGGGCAGCAGAAAAGTTCGCGAACACATTTCCGTTTATTGACAGAAACTCCAGAAGGAGAATTTTAAACTGTGCTAGGCGTTTCCTAACTAAACTCAAATTTAGCATCCTATATAGTATATATACAAATCTCTAGATCATATACAGGGCTGAATAAAAGTATTCGGATATTTTTCCAAAAATTGTATATGTTGGAAATTCCTGAAATTACGTTTTTAAATATGTTATGCGTTTTCCAAATTGTTTACTGCGATGTTATCTTTCAGCTTATTAAACGGTTATGATTTGTAAAATTATTTTGGAATCGTTGGAAAGTGTTACATAATCTATGCTTGACGCATGATTTTTCGTTCTTGTTTAACATTTTACTTGGTGTATATAAATGCCATAAATCATATACAATGCAGTACAAAAGATATCGAATATATTTCGGTGTAGTGACGGGAATTGCTGAATAGGAATCTTTAACTGTGTTATGCGTTTCCTAACTGAACAAAAATTTAGCATACTATGTAGCATATATGAAAATTTATACATCATATACAGGGTTGCACAAAAGAATTCGGATATTTTTCCAACTATTGATGGCAATTCCTAAAATTGGGTTTTCAGATTTGTTATATGTGTTTTACAAATTGTTTACTTAGATATCAACTTTCACCTTGTTAATCGGTAAAGTTTTGTTAAAGTATTCTGGAAGTGTTGGAAAGTGTTTCATAATATATGCTTGTCGCATGATTTTTCGTTCTTGTTGAATATCGTTTCAGTAACTACATTGAAACACACACTTAAGTGTTCCAATCACATTAAAACATATTGTAAAAATTTTGGCATTTAAAGTTCTTTAAAAATCACTTCCATGACAGTTGACACCTTTTGAAAATATTTGTTTTATTATGCTGAATTTCGTTATATATATACAAAACCTCTACGACCGCTTTGATATCTATTTCACGTATCCAATTTCCGTAAAAGCTTCACGTTTTTCTTGAAAATACTCTCCTATTTTTTTTCCTGAATAAACACTTTTATATTCGAACTATGCAAGTCTCTTTTTCTGTAAATAATTTTTGCCTCCGGAGAAAAACATCTGACAGGCTTTTTAATATAACACTAGATGCATCCGCCGAAATTCGACGGAGAGAATATTTCAGAAAATAAGTTACAGTTAAAGCTTATGAAGAAAACAAAGTTGTAGTTAGAAGAAAATGTTGATATAATTTTTTTTTTCTTTTAATATAATCTACATTATAAAGAACAAACGTGTCCGTACGTAACGCTGATGTCATTGTGAGGTTGGCAACACCTGTTTTGCAATTTTCGTTACTGCAATTTCTTAAACTTATTTCATGCTAAATATTTGACAACAGGAATCTTAAGGACGATTTCTTTCGTGCTAAATTGATCGCATGAAATCCAGTGCGATGTTTAAACTTCTAAATATCGCACATTCTCAATTTTTACGCCGTCGTATAGGGAAAAAAGATTTACTTTAAAATGCAATTTGTTGAAAATTGTATCGCCATTTACTCAGTTATTGTGGTTTTTTAAATAGTTTTCGAGCATGATTTTTTAAAAATCTATCTCTATCGCGTGCAGTCTCTATTACGGAACCCGATTTGTACTTAAAACAATATAAATTCAGCATTGCCTCCGGTTAAGTTTCCATAGCGAAATTAACACTTCATCAATAAATGAATAATATAAAATAAAATAAAATAAAATAAAACACGGTAGAAATAATAATATAAATAAAATACAAATTTAACAGACATGCAATCGTACTGCTCACTTAAACCGTTGAAATTGCCAAAATACAAAAGTGCTGCACTAAGTAGCGAAATCTTTGGTGATTTCTTCGGATATTAACTACTGGGATGCTTTTAATATCGTTTTTAACACATTTCAAAACTGTGTTCGAATACATTATTGATATTTTGGATATAGAAATTATTTTTGGTGTAAAATAGGTGAATTTAACTCTGTGCCGTTTATATTAAAAAATAAATGAACAACTTAAAATAGCACTAATAAAAATATATGAAATGGCAAACAGCTGTTTCGGAGCCCCTAAGCTCCATCATCAGTGCCAAATTTAAAATATTAAAAACTGATTAAGAAGCTCAAGCCATGTAAATATTCTTGCGTCTCCTGCACGCGCCCAAGATTGAATGGCGATGATGTTCAAGAAAAAAAATGCAAGCATATTTACATGGCTTGAGCTTTTTAATCAGTTTTTAATCTTTTAAATTTGGAACTGATCATGGAGCTTTTAGGGGCTCCGAAACAGCTGTTTGCCATTTTATATTTTTTTATTTGTGCTATTTTATGTTGTTCATTTATTTTTTAATTCTTTTTGGTGTTGTTAATGAGCAATTAAATATAATATATATTAAAAGTAAAAACTATTAGAGTTAAGAAAAAATGGTTTACATCTATGTTCTCTAACCAATATAACCCATTTATAATTAAAAATCAATATTAGAGGTGGGTTTTTAACACTTTCCAACGTAGTTGAAAAGTGTTTATGAATTTGGTTTGTCTGTCTGCCTGTCCGTGCTCTAACTCGCGAAAATATACTCGGATCCTCATGCAATTAATATATGTTATTGAGGCTTACTGTGGCATGTTCAGTATTGAAAATGAAGTGTGTAGCATTTATAGTTCCTTTATAGTGATACTCAAAAGAATTCCGTTACATTACGTTCTATGAAGAAAGTTTACAGTTTATTTTAACAATGTTTCACTATTTCAAACATTTTTAAATTGATATATATTACTAACGTGGATTACAACAAGATTACTATATGATACTGTGTGTATAGCTTTCATCGTTCATTTACAGGGACACACAAAATAATTCGGTTAAAATACTGCTTATTAATAATAATTGCTAGGAATGCTTTTCCAGTTGCTGAACGCGTTTTTTAATTTAACTTATTTTTTGTCTATTACTTGGTGTGTATAAATTGTATAGATTGTATACAGGACAGCACAAAAGTTCTCGAATATATTTCCGGTTATTGTCGTAAATTGCAGAAGAGAAATTTTAAACTGTGCTACGCGTGCGTTTCCTAACTGAACTAAAATTTAGCATTCTATTTAGTATATATACAAATTTACAGATCATATATAGGGATGATGCACAAACGAGCTCGGATATTTTTCTGAATATTGTTGGTAATTCCTGAAATTGTTTTCTTAAATATGCTATGCGTTTTCAAAACTGTTTAGTTAGATATCATCTTAACACGTAACGGTAAAGATTTACAAAATTATTTTGGAAGTGTTGGAAAGTGTTACATAATCTATGCTTGACACAGGATTTTTCGTTTTTGTTTTCTTTCAAAGCTTTTCACTCTATACCACATTAATTGTAGTGCCACTTTTGACACTACTTGTACTTTCAAATTTTTGTAGAAACGTATATCCGGAACATCGCGACGCATGATTGTCCATAGCTAAATACTACTTGAAATAAATTACTTGCGCTTTGTTTGTAGTTACACAAAATGCAAGACGAATAAGAAATTAACACTTTTTAAATGAAAAAAGAAGATTTACGTTTGATGACATTAATAGGGCAACAATATTTTGCGGATTACTGAAGCGATTTCTATGTATATATTTTTTTTTTTCTGGAAAATCAATTCCTTTTTAGTAACGTTAAGTTTTAAAGTAATCTTAGAATTTTTGTTTGCGATTTTTTACAATTTTTTACAATTTTTTTTTCTTCCTGAACGGTTAATATGTAGTTTAACTATTGCCAAAACTATGAAAAAATTGTTGATATCACTTCAGTAATTTCTGAGCTAAAAGGTTTATAGATAAAGAGTTGATAGATAAAGAATGAAGAATAAAGAAGGTGCAGTTGGCTAGAAAAAGAGAAAACCCCAAACATTGTAATCACTAAACTGTCTCAGGGGGAAAAAAAAAAAACGGAAGTAGCCCATCTACTGAAAATTATGTCTTCTTCCAATTTATGCTTTAAAAAAATAAGCTTAAGGAGTCATCTTTATACTGAAATTGTACCAAACTCTCAAATTTTCAATATAAACACCTAATTTTGGCATCATATTTGAATTTTGTGGTACCTTGTACCTTAAGATACCAAACAGAAAGTCATTCTGTCCAATCGTTCAGGAATTATGAAAGTTTAATGTTTGGAACTCGTAATATTAAATTTATTTGTAATCGTTGCAACACTGATCACAATGCAAGTAGTTTTAAGGATAACTCAAAAACCACTTCGCGAAATTAGCTGTAATTTTAGGTTAGCAATCGGTTTCTAGAAATCGATTTGTTTAAAAAATGCATAGATTAAAATTCATACATATATATATTACATGTATTTCGAAAATATAAATTTTTAAATGAATTTTCTAATAAAATATGCATTGTAACCAATAAATTTTACCACAACAATCGATTTCTAGAATATTAAAATATGTAAATCTCAAATTACAGGTAATTTCGAAAAATAAGTTTTGATATATGCTTAAAAAATTACCCACATTGCAAGCATTGTACCAAACCCTAAAATTTCAGTATAAACACCTAATTTTGACATCATATTTAAACTTTTTGGTATATTTTACCTTAGGATACCAAATAGAAAATCATTTCGTCAAACAGTTCAGGAACTATGAAGATTTAAAGTTTAGAAATTCTAATGTTAAATTCCTTTGTAATTGTTGAAAAACTCATTGCACTGCAGGTATACTCTAAAAACGACATTTTCGAAACTGAACAAAAAATACTCAAATCTGAGTATGTCGCATAGTCACAATGGAGCCGAGACAAAATTATTCAAGTTTGAAACATGTAGATACTCATTTATGAAAATATGCACACACTCAAGAATAAAACATCATGTGCTCATATTTAAGTATGTGCATGTTTCCAAAATGAGTACAAACTGGCTTCTATGTGCTCATTTTTAGGTGCGTTCGTAATTATATAAATACGTAGCACCTATTGTCGTCGTCTGGTCCGTCCGTCTGTCTGTCCGCATATAACAACACAAAAACTACCCAAACGAATGGTTTGAAATTTAAGATATATTATCTTTGCAGAATTTTGTCGAGACATTTCAAATTTTATGAAAATCGAATCAAAACTTTAGAAAATATTACTAAAAATATTTATTAAGAAATTTGATTTTTTTTATTTGATTTTGACAAAGTTGGCAATAATTCTTTTGAAATTCAATTACTTCGAAAATCATTTCAATGGTAGCTGAAACCATTGAGAATTTTCTTTTTTTAATTATGTATTTCGTTAGATATAAAACCTCTCCAACCATTCTCATATCTATTTCACGTATCCATTACCGTAAAAGTTTCATATTTTTGTTGAAAATATTCCCCTACTTTCCCGAATAAACACTTTTATACTCGAATTATTCGAGTTATTTTTCTGTCAATAACTTTTGCCTCCAAAGGAAAATATTTGGCAGGTAGGTTTGACAAGCATAAAATATGTGGAAAATAAAAATAATTACAAAAGAGAAGCTTATACATAGATTGAACAATAAAAAAGGGTAAATATAATACTTTCAAAGGTTGTTTTGAAAATACCTGCAAAAAAATTTAAATTATAGTAGAGGAAATTTAATTACAGAAAAAAAGGAGCATATAGCTGATATTAAGTATAATAAAAAAAAACTACAGCCCTGGCAAGATTACAGCAAGAAGAAACCATCCAAATAAATTTCAATGAAAGTAAAATAATATTTCCCTCCAGTCTGTACTATCCGTCCATAATAAGAGAAACCATAGAGATACTACTACGCAAAAATATTACAATATGTAACGATGCGGCATCTTTTAATTTACCGAAACTGTGGTTCGAATTACTCCATGGTTACAGAAATGAAAATAAACAACCAAGTAAAAATAAAAGATAACGCGCGTAATTTCTAAAAAAGTGCAGGAAAATAATAACTTCAAAGCCCGTGTAATTATTGAATATTCTCATTTGTTTTTGAAAATGATTCGGAGTTAGTCGAAACATGTAAATCAACCTAATAAAAGTTATTTTAATTTGTATTATGTTGTTAATTTACACCTTTTAGCATTTAAAACAAATATATTAGTACGAGGTGTTATAATTTATAGTAGTGGAATTCGGCATAAGCTTACAATTTCCCATTACGTACTGAAAATTTGGAATTTCAAATACTTTGAATTCATTTCAGTAACCAGTTGAAACATTTCAGAAGTTTTAGGTAGCTTTCAATACAATAATGTATAAAGCTACCTATTGCAGCCGTTAGGAGGAAAGCAGTTCTGGAAAATTTTGATATATTTTCACCGATCATGACCCCCAGACCCCAAAACCACCCTCCGTTCAAATGTTGATTTATATATATATATATATATATATATATATATATATATATATATATCTGACCTATGTCATACGATAACGCTCGTATTTATAAATCGATTTTGATGAAACTAATTGTGTATATTAAGGTCACCAATGTCTCGACCGAGTTCGTTGGCCAGCTTGGTCCGCCATTTTGTTTCAAGATTGCGGCCATTTAAAAATTTAAAACTAAAATAAATATACAAAAAAATTAAAAATTCAAATTTATTTTTTAATTACGTTTTAAGCCTTGATACAAGGATTCCAGAGCATTTTTTGGTTTACCTCTATCTTAAAAAATGGCTGAGATAGAGCAGTTTGAAATTCTAGGGTGGCTGACATTTTGAAACAAATCAGCACATTAACGCGTTTACTCGCAAATTATTTTCTTTCATTGTTGTAATAATTTTCCCAATCATACGCATAAAACTATATATTCATATACGTTAGTGCCAAAATTGGCGACATTGGCAAAATTGGCGACAAAATTAGCAAAATTTGTGACATTTGGCGAAATATCGCCAAATTTGGCGACCAAAATAAGTCTTTATAAATGAAGCCAATTTGGCTATTGCTCAATAATTTGGCGAAATTCTTATTCAAATTCAGTATTAACGAATCTTTTGTAAACGTTTTCTTTGCATTTTAACTTGCCGTTTTCGTGTAACATTAGCTAAAATTTTAAAACGAAGATATAGGAAAGCTACCTTTTCCTCCCGGTACAGGCCGGAAGGACATTTTTCTTATTATTCTCGGTTTCTTTAGATACAAAGCCTGGTCCTGACCACTCTGATATTTATTTCAGGTATTTAATTTACGTAAAAGCGTTACGTTTTTGTTGAAAATACTCTCCAAATTTTCCTGAATGAACATTTTTATGGTGGAACTTTGTGTGCCTCTTTTTCTGTCAATACGTTTTGCCTCCGAAGAAAAATATTTGACAGGCATTTTAATTAAACATACGGGAAAAATATACAAGAATGAACTTTATAGATAAAGAGTGAAAAATAAAGGAGGTAAAGTTAATGTTATTTTGAAAATATCCTGACAAATGTTTAAGTTATTGTAATATCATGACAGCCGAATGACGCAATGATTCTTCTCTTTAAAATTTAAATAGAGAGTTTATTAAATATGAGATGTTGATATTTACAATTATATGTACACTATATATATTTTTACTATTATTCATAACAATTCCACCAAAACCACACACTGCAAAAAATAACTGTTGATTTTACAGTATAAAACTGGCACCCAGCTGCCAGTATTATACCGTAAAATTAACAGTATTAAACAGTAAAAAAAGCAGTAATACGCTGCCGCGCAAGCAGTAATACGCTACCGCGCATGCGCGGAAGCGTATTACTGCTTGCGCGGCAGCGTATTACTGTTTTTTTACTGTTTAATACTGTTAATTTTACGGTATAATACTGGTAGCTGGGTGCGTATTACTGTTTTTTTACTGTTTAATACTGTTAATTTTACGGTATAATACTGGTAGCTGGGTGCGTATTACTGTTTTTTTACTGTTTAATACTGTTAATTTTACGGTATAATACTGGTAGCTGGGTGCCAGTTTTATACTGTAAAATCAACAGTTATTTTTGCAGTGCATTACTTCTTAAAATAACCAAAATATACTCGGATGCATTCCCACATCCTACTCCTCCGAAAAAAACCACCATCCCTACTGTCTTCTCTTCACTTCTGCTTACTTTTTAAAAAAGGGTTGGTAGGATGTTGGTTGCATGACAGTTATCGTACAGTTATCCGGCATAGACTTTTTGGCAGAGACTATATGTTCGGAAATAAAAAAATTATTCCTATCATGCACTGCCTGTCTTGATCAAGAACTTTAGCTTTCAAATCGCAATAAAACATGTAGTAAAATTTTGGCATTTCAAATACTTTCAACTTCTTTTCAACGACAGTTAAAACCTTTGAGATTTCTTCTTTTATTGTTCTGGATTTCGTTATATACAAAGTTAAGTTGGCAGTAAAATTTGAGAATTTCAGTTACTTTTAAAATCATTTCAATAGTAGTTGAAACCTTTGAGAAATTGTCTTCTATTATTCTGGATTTCGTTAGGTATAAAGCTTTTCCGACCATTCTGATATCGATTTCACGTGTCTAATTTCTGTAAAAGCTTCACATTTTTGTTGGAAATACTCTCCTACATTTCTGAATAAACATTTTTATACTCGAAAAATTCGTGCTCTTTTTCTGTCAATAAATTTTGCTACCAAAGGAAAATATTTGGCAGGGTTGACAAGCATAAAATATGTGAAAAATAAAAATAAGTACAAAACAGAAGCTTATATACAGATTGAACAATAAAAAAGGATAAATATAATACTCTCACAGGTTGTTTTGATAATACCTGCAAATTTTCAAAATTATAGTGGAAGAATCCTGCAAACATATTTTTGGAAAAGAATGTATATTCGGAAATAAAGTAATTAGACTTTTAAGTGTCGGATTTAAAGTGTTATGCTTTGTTTGCCTTAGTCAAGTAGCTTCCAATTTCCAATTACGTTAAAACACGTATTAAAATTTTGGAATTTCGGAATTGGAAAATTTTGGAATTGAAACCTTTGAGAATTTCTATTTTATTATTCTTGGTTTCTTTAAATACAAAACCTGTCTGATCGCTCAGATATCTCTTTCACGTATTTAAATTTCCTTAAAAACGTTACGTCTTTGTTGAAAATACCCCCCTAATTTTCCGGAATAAATATTTTTATGCTCGAACTTTGTATGTCTCTTTTTCTGTTTATAATTTTTGCCGCCGAAGAAAAATATTTGACAGAAATTTTAATAAAACATGTGAAAAGAAATACAAGAAAGAGGTATATCTAGATAAAAAGTGAAATCTGAAGAAGGTAAATCTAATACCTTCAAATCTCTTTTGAAAATGTCTGCCAATTTTTTAAAGTATGTCAAAGGCAGGGCTGTAAATGTACCGGTGCAAACCGGAATGATATTCCGGTTCGTGAAATCAGGACAAATATTGTTCTGGCTCGTGAAATTGTGGTAAATATCGTTCCGGTTCCTGCAATTATTAAAATATATTGTTAGAGTTCTTTTTGAATAGTTGAATTTCGGGCATCGCATTTAATAGACCTGCAGGACTGGTTCATTTATCATCGCAGTGTTTTGGTACACTTTTGTAGTATTTAAATTTATCATTAAAAATAATTTGGTTTATGCAAGCGTTCCACCACGTGTGTTATTGGATGCTGTTAAGATGATGACCGAAGACTGACTTAAGTATCTTCAAACGTAAATAACGTGCATACTCGGACTGCCTACCCTAAGAAGAATGAACAATTTTAAAAATTGACTAAAAACTGCAGCAAGTAATAAACATGACAGGCCACGCATCCAAGATTTGTAATTTTAAACTTTTGATATAACAAAGATGGAAACAGGATGAATTTAGGCCTTGTTTACACACGGCTTGTTGCTATCTATCGGCAAAAGATAAATTATTCGCAGTTTTCCGACACACAAACGTATAGTGTTATATATATATAGCTTATTGTGCTCATTGTACCTTTTTTATTATTATTTAGAATCTTGAATCCATTTTTTAAATTGTTTTGGTATGGTTAGAATTAAATTTGTCTACACTTTCAAAAAAAAAAAAAAAAAAAAAAAAAGAAAGAAAAGAAAAGAAAATTATTCAACTACAATTTTGAAATAGCGTTCCGGTTCGTGGATTTTTCTATTTCGAGCCCTGGGTAAAGGTATCCGGCTTATTTGTCAAAGAATGTGCTCCAAGAAATAAAGCACTTCAACTTTATGATGCGTTGTCTGCCTTATCTAAGTAACTCAAGGTTCTTTGTCTCAGTGAGATCTCAATTTCCCCTCGATAATATTAAACCTATGGGCGTGTGATTCCTTCGTATTTTTAAAATATTTCCTCAGAAAATTTTATTTCAAATGTTAACATCTTACTTAGCTTCGCTAACATTTTACCATATAAAATTATAAATTAAGTACATATATTAGAAATATTTTGTCAACTGAAAAAAAGAAAGAAATCCATCAAAAATAGTACACGGAAAAAAGAAGTTAAAACTATTAATTTCTTCAGGAGATATTTAAAAAATAGGAATGTATCACACGCCCCCATAAGTTTAATATTTGTGAGGGAAATTTGAGATCTCAGTGACCAACAACCTTAAGTTTTCAAATCACATTATCACAGGCAGTAAAATTTTGGAATTTTAACTTCTTTGAAAATCATTTTAATAATTGTTAAATACCTTTGAGAATTTTTATTTCATCATTATACACTCTAAAAACGACATTTTCAAAACTGAGCGAAAAATACTCCAATCTGAGTATGTTGCATATTCAAAATGGCTCCGAATCAAAATTACTCAAGTTTGAAACATGTATATACTCATTTCTGAAAACATGCATACACTAAAGAATAAAACATCATGTTCTCATATTTGAGTATGTCCATGTTTCAAAAATGAGTTTGAGCTGACCCTAATCATTTTTGGGTATATCCATGTTTCAAAAATGAGTATGAACTGACCTCTATGGGCTCAGTTTTGAGTATATCGATGTTTCAATATTCTGAGTATTTCTGGTATTTCAGAATTGAAAGCATTGAGTCATCATATTTGAAACATAAATTTTCTTAACAAAATGAAAACATCGATTTACTCAGATTTGAAAGTGTCCTTTTTCTCAGTGTGGATTTCGTTTGATACAAAGCTTCTCAAATCGCTCTGATAGCTAATTCATGTATCCAATTTCTATAAAAGCTTCGCGTTTTTGTTAAAAATACCCTACTTTTACTGAATAAGCATTTTTATGCTCGAACAGTGTGTGTCTCTTTTTCTATCAATGATGTTTGTTCTTAAAGAAAAATATTTGACAGCCATTTTAATAAAACATTTCGAAAAAAAATATGAGAAGAAAAGAAATTATATTAAAGAGCGAAAAATATTAATCTAATGCATTTAAAAGCTGTTTTGAAAATATCTGTCAAATGTTCTAAGTATGGCAAACACATCCTGCATAGACATTTTTGGCAGATAATACATGCTCGAAAATAAATCGTTTAAATTTTATCATGCGTTGTCTGTCTTAGTCGTGTAACTTAAGTTTTTTTTTTCAAATATCATTGAAACAGGCAATAAAGTTTTAAAATTTCAACTTCTTTGAAAATAATTTCAATGACTGTTGATATCTTTGAGACTTTTTATTGCATCATTGTGGATTTCGTTTGATACAAATTTTCTCCAACCGCTCTGATATCCAAATCGCTTATCCAATTTCCATAAAAGCTTGCTGTTTTTGTTAAAAATACTGTTACTGAATAAACACTTCATGCTCGAGCGTGTGTGTTTTCGATCAATAATTTTTGACACTGAAGAAAAATATTTGACAGACATTTTAATAAAACATGCGGAAAATAAAGAAAATTCAAGAAATAAGCTGATACATAGAGTGAAGAATAAAGTAAGTAAATATAATACTTTCTTAGACTGTTTCAAAAATATATGCTAGATTTTTAAAGTAAGGTAGAGGTATTCGGATATGCTTTTCTGACAGAGAATGTATGTCAAAAAATAAAGCATTTAGACTTTCTTATGAGTTGTCTGGCTTGCTCAGTAACTTTAAATTTTCCAAACACTCGTAGTAAATTTTTGACATTTCAATTACTTTGAAGATTATTTTAATGAAATTTAAAAATATTAATAAACTTTCTTTTTATTATCGTGAATTTCGTTAGGTACAAAGCCCATCCGACCGCTCTCATATCTGTTTCATATTATATCAAATTTTCGTAACAGTTTCATGTTTTGTTGAAAATTACTTTTATGTTTGTGCGTGTCCCCCAAAGAAAAATATTTGACAGACATCTTAATAAAGCATGTGAAAAATAAAGAAAATTCAAGAAGTAAGCTGATACATAGAGTGAAGAATAAAGTAAGTAAATATAATGCTTTCTTAGCCTGTTTCAAAAATATATGCTAGATTTTTAAAGTAAGGTAGAGGTATTCGGATATGCTTTTTTGACAGAGAATATATGTCAAAAAAATAAAGCATTTAGACTTTTTTATGAGATGTCTGGCTTGCTCAGTAACTTAAATTTTCCAAATACGCGTAGTATTTTTTTTTAATTTCAATTACTTTGAAGATTATTTTAATTAAATTTGAAAATATTAATAATCTTTCTTTTATTATCGCGGATTTCTTAGGTACAAAGCCTCTCCGATTGTTCTCATATCTATTTTATATGCATACAATTTTCGTAAAAGCTTCATGTTTCTGTTGAAAATTACTTTTAGTGAATAAACACTTTTATGCTCGAACTGTGCGTGTCTCTTTTTTCTTTCCCTCCAAAGAAAAATATTTGACAGACATTTTAATAAAGCATGTGAAGGATAAAGAAAATTCATGTAATAAGCTCATATACAGATTGAACAATACAGCAGATAAATATAAAACTTTCAAGGCCCGTTTCAAAAATATATGCTAGATTTTTAAAATAAGGGGGGAGGGGTATCCGGATATACATAACAATAGAGCATTTAGACTTTATCATGATTTGTTTGATTTGGTCCTTAACTTAAATTTTCCAAACACAAGTAGTAAATTTTTGGAGTTTCATACTTTGAATATTGACTTCTGTTAAAGAAATTTGAAACCTTTAAGAATTTTCTGTTTATTATCTTGAATTACATTAGGTACAAAACCTCTCCGACAGCTCTGACATCTAATTCATGTAACCAATTTCCGTAAAAGCTGCGTGTTTTTATTAAAAATACTCCCCTACTTTTACACTGAATAAGCACTTTATGTTCGAAGTGTGTATTTCTTTTTCTATCAATAATGTTTGCCACTGAAGAAAAATATTTGACAGGCTTTTAATAAAACTCGAGGAAAATAAAGAAAATTCGAGAAATAAGATCATGCACAGAGTGAACAATAAAGAAGGGAAATATAACACTTTCTAAGCCTGTTTAGAATATATATGCTATATTTTTAATGTAAGGTAGAGGTATCCGGTATATGGTATTTTGACAGAGAATATATGTATAAAAATAGAGCATTTAGAATTTATTATGAGTTGTCTGATGTGGTCAATAACTTAAATTTTCCAAACACGAGTAGTACATTTTTGAAATTTCATACTTTGAATATCATTTTAAAGAAATTTGAAACCTTTAAAAATCTTCTGTTTATTATCTCGAATTACATTAGGTACAAAACCCCTCCGACAGCTCTGACATCTAATTCATGTAACCAATTTCCGTAAAAGCTGCGTGTTTTTATTAAAAATACTCCCCTACTTTTACACTGAATAAGCACTTTATGTTCGAAGTGTGTCTTTATTTTTCTATCAATAATGTTTGCCACTGAAGAAAAATATTTGACAGGCTTTTTAATAAAACACGAGGAAAATGAAGAAAATTCAAGAAATAAGATCATGCACAGAGTGAACAATAAAGAAGGTAAATATAACACTTTCTAAGCCTGTTTAGAAAATATATGCTTTTAATGTAAGGTAGAGGTATCAGACGTATGGTATTTTGACAGAGAATGCATGCATAGAAATAGAGCATTTAGACTTTATTATGAGTTGTCTCATGTAGTCAATAACTTAAATTTTCTAAACACGCGTAGTAAATTTTTGTAATTTCAATTACTTTGAATTTCATTTTAATAAATTTAGTTAGTTACAAAGCATTTCCGGCCACTCTCTTATCTATTTCATATACGTATGGAAATTTCGTAAAAAGCTACAACAATTTTGTTGAAAATTACTTTTAGTGAATAAACACTTTTATGTTCGAACTGTGCGTGTCTCTTTTTCTGTCAATAATTTTTGCCTCCGAAGAAAAATATTTGGCAGACATTTTAATAAAATATGTGGAAGCTAAAGAAAATTCACGTAATAAGACCATATATTGTTTAAACAATAAAGCAGGTGAATATAATACTTGCAAAGCCTATTTCGAAAGTGTATGCTAGATTTTTAAAGTAAGGTAGAGATATCCAGTATATATATTTTTGACAAAGAATGTATGTATAAAAATAGAACATTTAGACTTTATTATAAGTTTTCTGATGTAGTCAATAATTTTCCAAACAGGAGTAGTATTTTTTTGGAATTTCAATTACTTTGAATATAATTTTAGTGAAATTTGAAAGTTTTAAGAATCTTTCTTTTACTATCCTGGATTTAATTAGATGCAAAGCCTCTCCTACAGCTGTCACATCTATTTCATACGTATCCAATTTCCGTAAAAGCTTCACGTTTCTGTTGAAAATACTGTCCTACTATTCTTGAATATACACTTTTATGCTCGAACTATGCATGTCTTTTTTTTTATCAATAGTTTTTCTCTCCGAAAAAAAATATTTGACAGGTATTCAAAAAAAAACATATAGAAAATGAAAAAAAAATCAAGAAAAAAGCTCATACGTAGACTGAACAATAACGAAGGTAAATATAATCTATACATTTAAAACGAAAAGCACATTCTGTCAAATCCACATGAAAATCGTCTCTTTGCGCATGCGTTAACGTTTTTTTTTTTAAGGCTTCTACCGTCAGGCACGGGAAACCTGATTGATTAACCCAACCATCCATTAGCCTAAGGAGATTGAAAAGGGTTGATTGAAAACGGATGAAGCCGTACCACTGCATTGAAAGCATAGACCTTCTAATTTATTTTTGCTCGGAGGTTGAAATCTAAAGCTTTTTTTTTTTAAAGAACTCATGTTTTCCTACTAAATATGCATATTTTTTCACCAAATTTTTACAGTAAGCTTGGATATAGTTCTATTTATAAACGATTGAAATTGATAATATATATAAACATATATAGCATACATATACAATGTTTTTTCGTAAATTTTTCACTTAAAAATATAAGTCAGAGAATTCGGAAGATGAGAACTATATTTTTTATTGCTAAGTTAAAGGAGCCGACGCGAAAACAAACAAAGAAAGAAAAAAGCGAGAAGAAAACATTTCTTTTACAACTCGATAACATTATTTTTTCACGAAATTTTTACACGGGCTGTAAAACCGTTTTATTTATCACCAATAAAGATTTCAAAGAGTTTGGACAAAAAGAACTTATATAACTATGAAACGACCGTGGATAGAAAAACAAGAAAATCAGCGCTTTTATCACTAAATATCAATGTTTTTTCGCAAATTTTTCATTAAAAAATATAATTTCATACAAAATCGGGTTAAAGATATAAAATAACAAAAACTTGATGTTTTTTTTTTTATTATTATTTATTATCACGAGCCCGGGCAATGCCTGGCAGGGGTCAGCTATTACTTTCTAAGCCTGTTTCGAAAAAATGTGCTAGATTTTTAAAGTAAGGTAGAAGTACCCAGTTTATAAATTTTTTGACAGAGATTATCAGAAAATAAAGCATTTAGGCTTCATTGTGCGTTCTATGACTTGGACTTACATTTTCCAATCTTATTAAAATGCGTGGTAAATTTTTGGAATTTCTGTTACTTTGAATATCATTTTAAAGAAAGTTTAATCTTTCTTTTATTATTATGGATTTTGTTGGATATAAATCATCTCTGGGCACTCTGATATCTAACTCACGTATCAAATGTTCAAATATCCGTAAAAACTTCGCGTTTTTCTTTAAAATGCTCCCCTACTTCTACTGAATATGCACTTTTATGCTCGAACAGTGTGCCTATTTTTATATTTATGTTTGCCCCCGAAGAAAACTATTTGACAGGTATTTTAATAAACATGTGAAAAATAAATAAAATTTAAGAAAAAAAAGCTTATACATAGAGTGAACAGTAAAGAAGGTAAATATAACACTTTCTAAGCCTGATTAGAAAACATATGCTAGATTTTTAAAGTAAGGTAGAGGAATCCACTTTACACACTTTTTGACAAAGAATGTCCGAAAATAAAGCATCTAAACTTTTTTACGCATTGTATGACTTGGTCAATGATTTTCATTTTCCAAACTTATTAAAACGCGTAGTAAATTTTTTGGATTTCAATAAATATCATTTTAATGAAAGTTGAAACCTTTAACAATCTTTCTTTTATTGTTCTGGATTTTGGTTAGATATAAATCATCTCTAGCCACTCTGATATCTAACTCATGTATCCAATATTCGTAAAAGGATTGCGTTTTTGTGCAAATACTCGCCTACTTTTAATGAACATACATTTTATGCTCGAACACTTTATGTCTCTTTCTCTGTAAGTAATGTTTGCCACTGAAGAAAAGTGCTTGACAGGCATTTTAATAAAACATGTCAGGGATCTGTTTAGAAAGAAATTGGGTCCTTTAAAGGACTCTTCACAAAATTTTTCATTTCAAAACAGGACCCTTCACAAAATTTTTCATTTCAAAACAGGACCCTTCACAAAATTTTGTGTCTTAAAACAGGACCCTTAACAAAAATTTTCATCTTAAAACAGGACCCTTCACAAAATTTTTCATCTTAAAACAGGACCCTTCACAAAATTCTTTGTCTTAAAAATAGGCTTTTTACAAAATTTTCCATCTTTAAACTGAACTTTTTACAAATTTAATCATTTAAAAGTAAAATCTGACCTGTCACTTTTACATATATAAAGAAAATGTGTGTATTTTACATCCATATATTTTCTTTAAAATGTATAAACAAGAACTTGAATATAATGATCATTTCAAATTCACAAAATTACGACTAGATTGTTCTCAAATATGATAAGCTGTTCACAATTTCACTAAAACAGGACCCTGAGAAAAAAGTCTGGACAGACCCCTGCATGTGGAAAATTCAAAAAAATCAAGAAATAAGTTCATATAGAGTGAAAATTAAAGAAAGTACATATAACACTTTCTAAACCAGTTTAAAAAATACAGGGTGCATCAGAAAAATGTATACATACACTGTTTAACATGTCATAACTTTCTAATTTTTTTTTATTTTCAATATGTAATTAATTGAAAATAATGAGCGGAGCAAGATTAACTTTTTAAAAAAGAAAAATATTTTAAAATACTATTGGAAGTACAAAAACAATGTCGGAGGGAGTTTCAGGTAGATTCACCTATCGACTTACAATCAATCGGATAAAAGATAAGTTTGAAACCAACGGATGTTCATAGACAACGTTCCAGAACCGCAATTGAGTACGAATGCACCACAACATCAAATGAAATGTTTGTGGAAGTTTGTGAATCAATAGTCCACCGTTATAAGCAGTGTATTGACCAGAATGGTAATGATTTTGAATATCTGCGGTAGCAGGAAAAGTTATGCATTTTATGTAGATTCTTTTGCAATTTAAATATTAATTATATCCCGCATAGCATACACAGTCACAGTGACGTCACTGTGTGTCACGTACGTCACATCTGTGACCAAAGTGCCACCCCTTTGTAACATCACACTGTGACCAAAATGTGAAGGTCTCGGTAAATCTACAGAAAACTTAAAATAAACTTTAGAACATCTTACGGCATCAAAAAAATTACTTTTTGACAGCTTTAAAAAATTTTGTGACGTTGCAATGACGTTTCTGCAAGTCGCATAAGTCACGTCACACCTATTACCAAAAGGCCAACACTCTGTAACTTCACGTTGTGATCAGAGGGTGAATTTGGAAAAAAAAAACTCATAAAATATAGAATTGAATTATGCCATGTACCTAAATCATTAATAAAAACATTGTCACACACTATTAAAATAAATTGAGTATTTCCAAAAAAAAAATAAATAAATAAATATCTCTCTACATATATGAGGCAGATAACTTTTTTACAATTTACATTACCATTTTCAAGAAATTTAACAAAATATACTATATAATACACAGGTAAAAATCCTTAAATAGAAATTTAATAACGTATGAAAGTTTTGGCGGAAAGTAATTCAAAAATAGATCTCTCATTCTAATAAAATGTTTAGCATTTTAAATACAAACATTTAAAATTTTTTTCTATTACCGCATGGAACTCATTTATTAATTTTGTAATACTAAAAATATTTCTTTAAAAATCTCCAATCTTTAATTATTTTGAGGAGCCACTCAACCCAATCGTCAGCTTTCTAGTCAAAAAATGAGGGCACCATTTTTGCGAGTTCGATACAAACACGGTCTGGTCGGGGTGACCGTCCAACGCTTCCAGGATTTTCCTTGTACGGTATAATTAAAGTGGTTCTCAACTGACCTGATCAACAACGCGAAGCTTTCTGACATAATTTCTGACTCATTTTTAAATGTAAATTCATAAAATGGGCAGGACTGACTATAGAAGCAATTTGGAATCAAAATGCGTTTTCCATTTTTTAATAAATAAATTACTTATCGAGCTATAAGCAATTCGTGTCGCGTGACGATTGGTTTTTCTCTTTTCTTTCTCTGTCAAGTGGGGTATTCGTTTCAAAACGCCACTTTGACAATCTTTCCTGAAATATCTTCTGCTTTTACCAAAAAAATGGAAAACGTCTTTCAATTGCATGGTTTCTGAATAAAAACACCAGCCAATTTTATGCGTTTCCGAACAACACATATATATATTGCTAAAGAGGTTCTTGGAGCAGCATCGAAGACCTTTGCGACCCACGCAAACCATCCTTACAAAAGAACTTTAAATAGAAATAGGATTTTATGTACAAGGTGATTATAAAAAATCTTGCCGGTATATGAGATCCTAGTGTCCGTACCGTTTGAGGAAATAGGATGCCTTTGGAATGTGGTTATTTTAATGCACTAGCTCAAGAATGAGATAAAGAACAACAGTCAAGGAATCACAATTACGGCTACAGTGACAAAATTTCAAAAAGCAACACCCATTTTTTTTTAATGATCTTCACGTTGAAAAACCCTAAACAGCGTTAAAAAATAATTTTAGTTGTAGAAATGCCGAAATAAAACAAGCACAAAAAAATATCATTTCATGCTTCTCGTGTGCTGCAAGAACCAATTGGTGACATTGTCATCAACCACCATTTAGCGTTTCCGTAGTCGTCAGGATCACTCGAATACACGTCAACAGGCTTTTGTCTATTTGAGTATTTCAAATTCTAGATATACACGTCAAATCCGCTAAGTGGTTCTGACATGAAAAACGCCATCAAATGGAAATTCTGCTTTGTGTTTATGTCGTGATTTATTGTTGTCCATAGTCTCCCGCATGCGATACCGTGTGTACACGTAAACACTAAAAAATTTTGTAAGAGTAAAATTATTTGATTTTTGTAGCCTGTGTGGGCTCATTTGCTCTTCTAATTGTATTTCGTTGTGATCGCTTTATAACATCATTTTCCACTGCTAAACTTATTTATTTAATGCAATTTAACCCTTTCGTGGTCATGAACGCGTATACGCGGTCAACGTTTTGTACTTCTAAATGGTCATGGGCGCTTATAGACGGTCAGTATTTTTTACTCCTAAATGGTCATGGGCGCGTATGAACGGTTCTGATTTTCTACCTCAAAATGGTCATGACCGTCTATCTGCGTTTTTGACACCCCCCCCCCCCCGTTGTTCCACACTGGGCGGTAAAGAAGGCGTTTATCGGCACACTTCCCCTTCCTACATACACAATGGGTCTATAGGTAGATTCACAGAATAGGATATATAGGATAAGGGTTCTATTGTCTGTGCTGTGGGCAGACCATTTGTCAACTGGATTATTTGTATTGTATTTTAGCTGAATGCCTTACAGATTTGATTGGAAAATGCCATAGAGAATTTAGTTTTCTGTACAGGCTAAGAATGAACATTGTATTTCAAAACAGATCCTAAAATGAACGAAGCAACTTCATAGAATATTATTGTTTACTTATTATTTTATTTTAAAAATCTTATCCATACGATTCTAATTCATTACATTAATTATTATTATTTTAAATCTTTAGTCATGTTAAATTTATTTAATTTGTTCTTTTAATGAATACATATGTTCTTATTTTTCTAACGGTATTTCAATTTATTTTGTTTAAATATATTACTACTAAATAACTGAAATCTTTTTTTTTTTTTTTTTACTTACACCAGTTTTGCAATGTAGTAGTAACAAAAATCTAATAATACTCAAATAATATTAATAATAATACCAAATTAATATTACACTTCAAAAATTATTTGCTAATTTACTATTGTTGCTATACCAATTATAGCATAACTTTAAACATAAAACAGTGAAACCTGTCTATAACAATACTGAAAGGACCAGAAAAAGTATCAATATAGAAAGGTTACATTTATAGGCAAGTTCAAGAATGTTAATTAATTCAGAGTACATAGTAGAATAATTATTATATATTGATGGAATATTAGTTTAAATTTATTATAATTATATATGTAGATGGAAAATTATTTTAACTTTCTAGAATTATCTAATTATATAATGAAATTTAATTTATTTCTTATAAATAATCAGAATTTTGCATTATTAAATAAATATATAAAGAGTGAACAGTATAAATAAATCTGATAAAAATAATATTTTTATTACTTTTATCAGGTTTGTAAAATTGCATGAACAAGTGATTGAAAAATAATAGGAATTTATAATTTTGACTCTTAAAAAGAGAAATAAATTGCAGGTATTATTTATTCGAATATGAAACCAAAGAAAAATACTTCGTGTAAAAAATGTGTACTTGATTAAATTTTAATACTTCTCAATATTTGTAGGAGCCTTAAATATATCTTGCAGAATTGATTTGATGTAAGAAAATTATGCACAAATTTTTCATTTTTAGAAACATTCAGTTGATTACTATGTTCAAAATTACCATTATAACTGCTGGGATCAAATTAAAGACTGCAAGCAGTTGTAGATGGTTTTATTAGTCCAATTGCTGGCAATTTTTTAACATTTCAGCAAAAGTTCCATGCCCGTAGCTAAGAAGGCGGGGGTAGGGGGTGGGGTGGACCTGGAATTTTTTTTTGTCCGTCCGAGCATGGTTGACTCGACCCCTCATCAAAACATTTTAAATTTTCCGAACTTTTTTTTCTTTCTTTTTTTTTTTTTCTAACTTCTTTTTCCAGACAAGACCGAAATCATAGACACCCATCCAAAAAACCCTTGTATAAATTTTTTTTTTTTCTCTCAATCCAAAAGATATGGAGATTGCGATTTGCGTAAGGCATTTCTGGTTTTGTTAGCTCTCTAGAAATCCACTTTACCGCCTCCCCAATGACTCAAATTAAAGGCTCTAGAAAATAATAGAGTTTTTAAACATTATCCTGTAAACTATTTGACTCAAACTGATTAGCTGTTGCTCGTGAAAATAGTTTTCTTTGTACAACTGTCACTGCCACGGATGAAATTTATTGTAATCTGGCGCGGTTGTTTCACTATTTCATGGTTTGACAGACAGGCGCCCCAAAACAAGCAAATATGTTTTACAACTATGTATTTTTGTCATTGTTAACTTGGCAAGGTTGCTATAATCCTGGGCTTTTAGAGGCTTTTCAACAAATGTGGAGAATATCTTTTGACGTCTTTTTTTTTTACACCGTTTTAAATGATAAAAGTTGGTGAAATCAGTATCACACAGACTTGCAATATACATATTTTATGTTCGTTTATATTAATATTGCATTCAAGTATTAAAAAAAAGATTTTAGTCAAGTTTAAAAAAGATAAGAACTAAAGAGAGTAAAACTAAGATATTAACTAAAAAAGAATATTCTGTATAAATTATTAAAAGGAAAGTTCTATGTTCAAAATCAGATAACATTTTGTCTTTTTAAAACTCCAAAAAAAAAAAAAAGAAAAGAAAAGAAATAAAAAAGAAATAAAATCATATTTATTTGGGAATCACACAGCAACAGTTACTATTTTAAACTGAAACTTACGGAAATAAGTAACTATTAATAATATTCTCAAGGCGAAACTCTCTATTTTCTAATACAACCACAAAAACATTTTTATTCTTAAATGCACGAAAATCAATCCACTTATCAAAAAAATGAAGAATGCTGTTCGATTCTAAATCATTTCAATAATCATGCCTGCAAATTTAATATTTCTATATGTAAAAACAAGTCCGTGAATCTTTTATAAAGTTTTGCTTAGTTGAGCGGGTACAAATGTTTTTTTTCTACAAACAACATTGATTATTGTTTGTAAATTTTTGTACGTATGTTCAAATTAATAAATTAAGGAAACATTAACTAAAATTGAAACAATTAGTATTCATGACTATATCTAGTTCATTAGTTTTCCTAATAAAGTGTACTAGCCTTCCACTGAAAAATTTTAATCCTCTTTTAAGATTTTTATTAAATTTCCAATTTTTTTTTCAGTTTCTCTAGCTTATACTTATTTCTCATTTTCCATACGGAAACCGTGTAACTGATTTGGATATTTAGATCGCATATGGGAAGAAGAGGATAAAAAAATATAAATTAGAATAAAAAAGATGTATTTCTTAAAAATAAAAATGAAAAAAGCGGGAAGGCACCAGAAAAAAAACACCTTTTATACTTATAGAAATAAGGATAATGAATTTTTATAATATTCTCATTTGTAAATTAAACGTATATCAGTTAATTAATATAAAATATAGCATTCAAATGGTCATAGATAACAATTACAATGTAATTAGAAATCATCTTTACTCTGAAAAAAACCCTTCCAGATACCGTCCAGAGACTCGTGAATAAGTCGAAAAATTTTAGACAAAATTTGGGAGCTGAAAATGGGGGTCGACTTATACACGAGTAAGTAAAAAAGAAAAAAAAAATAGCGGAGTGAAATACCGGAGTCATATTGTTTTCGCAAATAATTGGTGAATGTGCAAGTCTTTTAATTAATCACATATGGGTTTAGGTTGGAGCGACAGATAAAAGTGGACAGTGGTGATTGGTTTAAAAAAAAAAAAAAAGAAAAGAAAACTCAACAATAATGTCTCTGTAATTGTGCTGCACTCATTTTCTCTTGGGATAGAATTCCCTTGAATACAGGGGCATTCCTTTCAACATTTTAATCCCTTTTCTAAATAGAGCTCAACTTCTGACAACAGTTCTACATTAATATCTTTCTCGTAGATTTTAGTAGATTCCTCAGTATACATGTTTTAAGTTTTAATTCATCGTATTTTAAAATGACGTGTAAACACTATATCATTTATTCTAAATCATTAATTATGCCATTACACCCATTTAGAAAAGTTTTGAAAAGAAACAAACGCCACTAACCGTTTGTGTTTACAGCTTTGACAGTATTTACTAAAAGTTCTTCTACCTTTACCGAAAAATTGAAAACGCCATTCCATGACTTAGTTTATGAATATGCCTATTTCATGCAAATAACAAAAATGAATTCAGAAATGTGTCAAAAAGTAGCTCCCTAGGATTTAAGAACAGTCTTAATAAGGCGAAAATGAATGATATAGTGAAAGAATTGTACATTTCTCTCAAAGAAAACTTTTTCCTGATGTCGAAGTTTTCTCCTACTGAAATTAAAGGTGGTTCTCAAATAATTCTCAAATGATCGGCTCAATAGCACGAAACTTTCTGATATTTTAAACGATACATTCTGACTCATTTTAAACGTAAAGGCATAAAATTGGCAGGCCTGACTATGGAAGCGGTTTAGAATCGAAATGAGTTTTCCATTTTTTGATAAAAAAATTACTTATCGAGTTATAAGCGACTCTGGTTACATGACGACACGTTTTCCCCCGCTTCTCGCGCTGCTGCGCTGGGAATTCGGTTCAAAGCGCCGACTATGAAAATATTTTCTGAAAGATCTAGTGCATTTACCAACAAATGGAAAACGTGTTTCGTTTACATAGTTTCTGAATAAAAACACTTGCCAATTTCATGCGTTTCCGAACAAAAATGAATTAAAAAATGTGTTAGAAAGTATTCCCTTCGGATGTGAGAACAGCCTTAAATGAATAAAGGAGACGCTTATCAGTCATTACTGGACTTGAATGTTCTGAAGTAGGGTATAAACACAACTCAGATGTGTGTTTTTTTTTTCTTTACAACAAGCAATCATAACAAGACTTTATCTACACTAGGTATCTAGTTTTGTATACAACCATCATAGGGAATGTGTTTGAAAAACAAATATATAATTTCATGTAATGGCTTTACAATAAAATGTATTTGTGAAGCTTTTTCTTACAAGAAAATTGGTTTGGAATTATGTACACATATGACATATATGCATATATCATCTTGATATACTGGAGAAAAATAAGGTTTTAAATCGGACATTTTACTGTAAAAATTATTATTTTTTTTAATTTAAGATACAATTAAAAAAAAAAAATTTCTTTAATTTTTTTTTAAATTATTCAATTTTAAAATTATGATTTATTAATTAAAATTTTAAAACTTTAGTCCTTAAACCTCCCTGCTTCAGCCAAATGCAGGAGGAAATATATTCTATACATCTAGAGGCTTATACCTCCCCCCCCCCCCACTTTCCAGACAATCAAAACATTTAATTGGTTTGGAATTATGTACACATATATATTAACTTGAATTATAAGAGAAAAATAAGATTTTAAAACACGCATTTTGCTGTAAAAACTTTTTTTTTTAATTATAAAAATTTAATTTCTTTAATGGTTTTAAAATTATAATTTATTAATTCAAATTTTAAAATTTTACTTCGTTCAAATGCAGGAGAAAGTACATTCTATGTATCCAGGGGCTGACACCTCCCCCTCCAAATAATCATGCCTAGTTACGCCACTGAAGGCATACATTTTTATCATGTTAATTTTCTTTTGAAGTCTTTTGGGGACTGATGAAGTCATCCTATGCCCCCTTCCACACACACACACAGAAAAATATCCTGGCTGCGCCACTGTACACAAAAGACTAAAATTTAAAAATATTTCCGAAATGCTTAAAATAGTTACATGAACTTTCCCGAATCTATTTCATTTGCTGGTAGAAACAAAAATGTATATTGTGCCCCTGACAATAACTAAATAACTTAATAACTTATTAGGAATTTTAAATATTAGCGTGATCTGTGTTAGATTTAATGCAAATAAATTTAAATTCTAAATAAGTTACATACTAAATAATAAATTAATTCTTAACTATTAAACAATGTAAAATTTGAAAATTCTTTTCGCAAGATATTTTTATAATTTTTGTATAGATGGAAATGGAATTACTTGTAATGTATTGTACCAATGTATCTGATTTGAATTTCATATATCTTCAGAGAAGACCCTATAATCGACTTATTCCTATTATCCAAATTTTCTTATAAAATCTCTCAAGCAAAGCTTTGTGTGTAGAAATAAAAAATTTCTTGATACGCAAAAAAAAAAAAAAAAAAAAAAAAAAAAAAAAAGGCAAGAAAGAAAAAAAGGCAAGAAAGAAAAAGAAAGAAAAAGAAAGTTTTAACACGAATTAAAATAGCCTCATTCATCAGGCGGAAACAACAGAGCGTCCATTCATCTACTATAACTTGCTTTTGAATAAGTAAACGCACACCTTATTTCCACTTGATGAGGGGAGTTGCTGTTTTAACTGCTCTCGAAACTGTAGTCGTGGTTTTTCAGGGATTCGTTCTAGAGTACTAAGAAGTTCTTCATTTCTACAATAAATACTTGTGTAGATTGGTATGCCTGAATATGCTTATTTTTCCGAAGATACAAAATAAATTGCTGAGTGGGGGGGGGGGGGGGGAGAAATTGAAGTACATAAAAAAAATTAAAACCATTTGTTCTAAAATAATTTTACGAATCACATTTCAAACAAAATATTTCTTTTTTATACTATGTAATAATTTAAACCAATGAAAATTCACCATTAATTTAATATCGGTTTATAAACTTCGGCATAAGAACAACATTATATCCATATATGAACTTAACTAATATCTGATATATCAAAAATCTCAAATAAAAAGATTAATTATAGCGTTTTGGTATGATATCAGATCAGCATATATATTTTTGCTAAAAAAGTTTTAGATGTGATAATTATAATATTTAAATATTAATTAATTTTATTACATTCTTTGTCTCATATTTTTAGCTGCAAAATAGTATGAGGTTATTAAGTTATATCCGTAAAATGAGTACTAGAGTTTCATTAAATCTCCTTACTCAAATAAAATATTAACATCTGAGATTGTAACTCATTTAATAAAGCAAGTTATTTACGAAACAGTATATAATTTATTGTTTTATAACTTATAAAATCAACACGAAAATGTTTTCTATTTTTCTTTTCACGTAAGTGGGAATAAACAGTCCCCTGTTAACCCCTGTTTTGAGTCAAGAGATTTTTTCACACCAACTGAAGAAGGATTTCTTCGAAAAAGATTAGTTTCGGCGATGAGAGGGGTCGATAGAAGGGGTTTGTTTCGGCGATGGGGAATAGCAATCCATCACCGGATAAAATGAATTTGGCATGTTTGACCAGACGCATTCACAATAGACTATTCATTACTAGAGGGGGGGAAGCATTTTCACAGTATTCCTGCTAAACTTTTAAACCTTGCGAACCCTTGACCATTTACAAAGATAAATATACATCCCAGTAAAGCCTTTTAGAATGCAAAAAAATCGACGTGTCATGACCGCGAATGGGTTAAGTTTTATAAACATGAAGATGATTTTACAAAGAAAGAAATTGGGTTCGCCATTTGAATTTTTTTTTTAATTTTGTGATTGTAACCGTAACTGTGAGATCTCGATTGATTTTCGTTACCTCTTTTTCGGCCGCGAGTACCTCTGAGCAGGGTCTGTTTACCGGAGGAGCAAATTTTCACCAGTAAATTTTAAAAGAAATTTTCGGCTTATTTAAAGATCTTATTCATGCAGAATTTATGTCAAAAATAAGGCAAGATTTTCTGTTCATGTTTACTGGTGGAAGTTTGCCCCGCCGGTAATCAGTCCCTGCCTCTGAGTGGTCCCAAATCAGCCTGGCTTTGTCGCAAGAGGATGACCGGAAACTCAGTCGGGGAAGCCGTAACTGCGCCAACCGATTTCGGAGGGTTGCTGCAGCGGGGTCCCAGATGACTGTAGGTGTCCATGAAGCTGCACTTGCGGTCTCGTAACTACGTCACCAAGATCAAGTGTGGTCGGGGATTTCGCCTCCATGGCAACATTGTGCGGATCCTATTCACTCCTAGCTGCTGTAGCGCGTAGTCTTCGTGGTAGCGAAATCAAGTGGTTGTCGATTGGGCGGATGAGCTAGCAGAGCACAGACGGCATCAACTCTGACCGGCCCATATTTATTCATTCTATAGTTCGTAGTAT
The DNA here is from genome assembly GCA_963931845.1 of Maratus michaelseni. Classification (NCBI taxonomy): domain Eukaryota; kingdom Metazoa; phylum Arthropoda; class Arachnida; order Araneae; family Salticidae; genus Maratus; species Maratus michaelseni. The sequence continues at coordinate 129,127,324 of OZ007598.1, read as the reverse complement.
GGACGCCTCAGGCCTTGTCAATCTGGAGTGCGCAGAATACGGGTGACTAACTTTCATATTTTTTGCTATCTTATATTTTATTTACGAACTTTTTATGTTTTCTGGCTGTGTTTGTCCCGCATGTGTCCTCTGTAGATCCGAACTGGTGGTAAAGTAATTCTCAGGTGGGAACTTCTTGATAGTCTATGAAACGGTGGATGCTCTTATGGATTTCCACACGTTAGTCGGCGGCGATGATACGACGGGCTTAGCTTGGGGACTGAACCTGATCCGGACACTCTCGGTCCATTGAATGAGGTTTTATTACAGCGCCCGGAGTCGGTGTAATAAACCAGGTGATGCCCAGTATTGCATGAATGCCTTTACTTAACTGGTCTTACCTCATTCTCGAGCCCATACCATAAAATACCACATCCCAAATGGCATCCCGCTTCCATGCTCGGTACTATCTCAAGCTCATATGTCAACAAAAAAAAATTATAATCGCCCTGTACATCTAGATTTAATGTAATACGGAACAAAATTGTGAAATCTCTGACTTTGCTTTTACTATACACCTTAAAACATTTATATTAGTATTAAATCGAAAATTTATCAGAAAGAGGCATAATCTTTCTTTATACCAAGTGTTACATTCTTCAGAATCCGATATTATAAGACAATGGAACACTTGAAACCATTATTCAAGCAGAAATGACAGAAGAAACTGTACAGGAAATTTCGGAATCGATGAGCTTTGAAACTGCAAGTTTTAACAAAAGAATAAATCACTTACAGGAATGAAGTTTTAAACTTTTCAAAAGATTGGAAAACTGTAAAATAGTTTATCAGTTTAAAATACTATTCGCGTCAGAAAAACTACTAAATTTCAACTTCAAATCAAGAATAATAAAGATTTTTTTTTTTTTCAATTTAATGGTTACACCATATTTAAAATGGTTTATATATGAATATTTTTGTGGATACTCTTAAAGAATTGCCTAACGCAGCGTCGATGCGGCTAAATAAATATAAAAGTAAAATTAATTTTTTTTTAATCCTGCTTTTAAAAGCATTAAATGTTCATCTTAAATATCACGCCTAATTTTATGTCTGCAATTTATGTTGTTCCAAAAGATATTCGTTACATTACGTGAATTTGGCGTGAAACCGATTATGGAAAATTCGCCGATTTCATTTATGGTTGGTAGAAAAGTGAATCTATGGATAACAGTAATAATAAAAATTTTTGTTCAGTTTCTTTTTAAAATATCGCGCAACAGGAAAGAAAAAAGCAATTTTACATTACTGCATATTTTACATTATAATAATAAAATATGAATTTATTGTTAAGTCACGTGGTAATAGATTTTCTTTTCAAGTTATCTAAACAGTAACAAAAAAAGAATCATTTAAACTATCTTTTCAGGGTGTCTAAGCTATTTTCTCCATGAACAATAAAAATTTAATTAATATTATACGAGTTGTAATTTCCCAACTGAATAAAAAATTGTCCAGGCCAGGATTCGAACCAGGAACAGTAGGCGTAAACTGCCAATGCTCTGCCAACTGAGCTATCTTGAACAAATCTGGCGAACACATTTCACCCAGAGAACCTTGTTGATTATGACATCTGGTCTGACATCTAAATCAGCTCAACAGAATAAATCACAAATAATGGAACTCCAAGAAACGCTGGATACATAAGAATAATTGAAGTATTAGAGTAATTGTGTTAAAGTTAACATAGTGTAGTTAGGTATTCAACATTTCTTGGAATTCCATTTATTCTGTTGAGCTGATTCAGATATCAGACCACGTGTCATAATCAAGAATATTCTCTGGATGAGAAAGGTCCAATAGGTTTGTTCAGTACAGCCTAGCTGGCATAGCATTGGCAGTTTACGCCTTGAGTTCCTGGTTCGAATCTAGTCTTGGACACATTTTCACTCAGTTGAAAAATTAGAACTCGTGTGATTTATTTACCATTTAGAATAATTGTGTTAAAATTAATATAGTGTACAAATAATATAATAAAATCATTTGTTAACGTTAAATTAAAGATGTAATTACTGATTAAATTGATAAAAATACTACACAAGAGGCTTAAAAATACCTTTTAATACAAAGATGACATGTTTCATGCGCTTTAACGGCGACTTCTTCAAGATCAAAATGATAAACTATTTTCGCAAAGTTTTTCGAAATAATAAACACGAATTACGAGATCAGATGTATAATGCAAGCAGGTACTTAAATTGGTTAAACTGAAAACGTGAAAATTATTATTTTGTTGCTTTTTCAATTTGTGAATCATCGCATGCCAATTTTAGGTAAATCAAAAGAGGCTGATTTAGGGGAAAACGAAATTGTTCTCATTAACTTATCTAATTTGGTGAATATTTATATTTAGTTTAACATCGGGGAAAGTTCTGTAAACTATAATATATTTGCTTATAACTGTGCAGATTTAAGAGAGATTTGTACCCCCGTTTTTTTTAAGAAAAAAAATCAAAAAAATGTACATTTGGAAATTATTTTTCTAAGAAAATATGAAATTAACCTTTTATTTTCTATAATACTGTATTTATACTATAGTATACTATTTTACTTACTCTAAAACTATAATTTTTTTAACAGTAATCGATTACTAGAAGCTTCAAAAATATGCGAATCGAAAATTATAGCTGACTCCGCGAACTCGTTTTTGAGTTATGCTTAATAAACTACCTGCATTGCAATCCGTTTTGCAACGATTAATAATGAATTTAAGATTAGGGAGTTTCTAGTTTTAAACCTGCTCAGTTGAAACTAATTTTGATGAATGGCTGTAGTTACAATTAGTGTTAACAGATTTGGAACTCTGAAGGTAAATATAGCCACTAAAAGCATCCAATAAAAGATGAAATTTTAATAAAACTGACACCGTAAATTTTTAAACGTAAAATTAAATAAGTAAATCTAGTACCCAATAATAACATGTATTATGGAACAAAACATGTTTGTAATCAAGTACGTTGGTTTGCTTATAAGCGATCAGTGATTTAGTGATAGATAGACTTAACCAGACAAGTACATGCGTGCAGCATTGTCAACAATTATTGCTTTTGTCCAGAGAAATATGCTGAGAAAATTTTATTTCATAATCTCGTATGCGGATTTTTTATTTTGTGCAATATTTTTTTGTTGTTGTTTTTAATTTCCGGAAAGAAAACCTCCTTTAACATTATTTAATTGTAATTTTAACAAAGAATACTTTTCGAGCTATTTTTTTTTTTTTTTTTTTGGTATTTTAGCTATTTATTTTTTATTTAATTTTTAATACATTTCAAAAATTTCTCTTATGTAAGATATTTAGCAGGATATAAATTTAGGAATAAATACCGTCAGTGGCGAAGCGTGTAGATCGCTGGAAAAAAATTTCTATTTGACCTAAGTAGGAATTGACTTTTAAAAAAAAGTTTTTATATTACTTGTTTTCAATCAGGATTGTTAATCCTACCAGCATTTCAACGAATTAAAACAGAAACTATACACAGAATTTTCAATTAGTAATTTTTCTTTCATTTAATGACAGGCATTATGTAATTAAACAAATAAAATAACTAAAAAAAAATACTATTCAGACATTCTCGTAGATAATTTAAATAATAAACGTGCTAAATTGGCAACACTCATAAACACAGTCTTCGATTTTTTTAATACCTTTTTAATTGCATAAATAATAAAAAGCTGTTTCAAGAATTTTATGTTGTATCACTTTTCTTTAGAAAGAATTCTCGAATAAAAATGCAATTAAATAAAATTTCAAAATACTCGACACATTCATTTATTTATTTTACGTTTTCCTTTTCAACTATTTCCCTAATATTTTTTTTCTTTAAACTGGAATAAGAACTTTATAGCTAACTACCTATTTATAATTTTATATGTGTAATAATGGGAAAACTCAATAACTAGTGGCTAACAATAGTTTACTAATACCAAGGTTATGTTACAATTTAATATCGTTGCAATAGTTACAAAATTAAAGGGGGAAAAGGGATTTCGCTGAAATCTGTCAGCAGTTTAACGTCGGAGATCTCAGAGTCCTTGCTGGACCGTCTGCCCAAGCCATCATCTAATTGAACTCTGCCCCCCCCCCCCAAATTATAACAATATTACTAGATTAGATCTGCTCAAAAACTATGCATGAGCATATCCGTTTGAGCTGCATCTCTACATCAGAGGTGTTCTCATGAGGCATTTCTCATGAAACTGAGCATATCTTGTTGCCAAGTGCATGTCGTGGGAATCTCTAACCACAACTCACATATATATATATATATTACTTTATTTTTTAAAACTTTGACTTAAAATGTTTTTTTAATTTTCAATTTAATTTTTTTAATTAGAAATTGCATTTCTACAATTACTGGTATTTTAACATAATATAGCAAAAGCTACGAATTTCTTAATATTTTAAGCATTCCTTATTTTAAAATAAAAAATAAATTTCTATTTAATACCACTTCCACTTTTGGAAAATCAAAATATAATTTCATTTAAATTTCATAAAACTTTTATAAAATGATAAAAGAAAGGCAAAAAATACTTTTTTAATTGGAAATATAATATGAAGCTGTTTTAACAATTTTATGTTTTACAATTTTTCTTGGGAACGAATTCTTGTGAAATAAAAATACAATTAAATAAAATTTTAAAATACGCGATACAACTTTGAAAAGAACGTTAAAACTAACTCTTTCACTTATTTATTTATAATTTTACATAACTTTCTTATATATAATTTTTGATTAAAATTCTTTCTTGCATTTTCCCGTTATATATATTTTTAATATTAGAAATTGCATTTCCACAATTACTGATATTTACACAAAATTTAGCTAAAGCTACGAATCTCTTAATGTTTAAAGCCTTCCTTATTTTAAAATAAAAAAATAAACCTTTATTCAACATCACTGCAAGTTTCGGTAAAAAAAAAATATATAATTACTTTTACTCTTAACGAACCGTTTGGGAAATAACAGAAGAGCGCACAAATAGGAATATTTGAAACACAAAAACAAAATCATTTCAAAGAATGAATGTACTAACGTTTAATTTTTCTCCAAAAATAATGCGCCAAAAATTAAAAAACAATAAAAATACAAACTGCTCTTTTCTTTTCTTTTTTTCCAAATGGCAGAAATTTTTTTAATTAATTTTCTATTTATTTATATCTAAATTTACATTATTTTGGAGACAGTTTTTTTTTAAATTCTAAAATATTTTTTTTTTGTTTAGTTTTTGCTTCTGACATTTTGTTTGAATTACAAACTGAATTTCTTACATAACTACACTGTAATAAAAAAATACAGATATTCCTTATTCTACAAAATTATAGTTTAACCACAAACGAATCCGAATCTCCGAATCCGAAAAGTGTTCTTTTATCTTTACAAACTACAAAAACCAATAGATTTTCGAGATTTAAAGAAGAGGGTTATGAAAACAATGTTTCTTTTGCTGCCCGTAATTTTCGGGAACGTTTCCGAGTACTTTTTACAGCGTATAAATTTTCTCAACCCTTAACACCAACCCGTTTTTCACAGAAAAACATACTAAATTAACAGACTTAACTTTAGCATTAAAATTAATGTAATGTTACTCTTGCATGTATAAATTTAGCTACGCAGGTGAAAATGTTTACTTGAAAATAGACACCATCCTAAAAACCTATGTTCCTTGTTGGGAAAACTGATTAATGCACTATAAAAGCAACTCAGAAGCGTTTCCGAAAATTATAGACAGCAAAAGAAACTGAAAAAAACTCTATCAGTTTCTAAGGTTTCTAAAGATAAAAGAACTCCCAATCTGGAAATATGAAATACCGCCGAAGCTAAACAAAGGCTCTGTAATTTGCTCTCTCTCTCTCTCTCTCTCTCTCTCTTTCAAATCGAAAGTACTAATAAAAGGACCGGATGTACTATTTAAATGGGAGGGGCCTTCAAGAGAGGCCAAAAATATGACCTTCTAGAAATAAACAAAGGCTCAGTACTTGAAATAAAGAGTATGGCTCATAAAAACAGTTTAGATGCATATTACTGTGTAAATTCCTGTAGTGAAACATAAATCTAAAGATTTCTTAAAAAGTAAGTATTTTCTGATTTAAATTTCTGATTTCTTAAAAAGTTATTAGAATGAAATTTAGCTATGAAATTTAAAGTGCATATTGTCTCTGTAAAATGTGTGTAAAATATCTCTTAGATTTTAGTTCATTGCCTTCACGAATGTCATAAGTATGACGTGTAAAAAGAAAATTAAGATACATACAATAGAATTTTCTGTAGAGCGTTTTGCGTATTGGGCAAAATTTCACAAAATTTTACCACAAAATTTCCCATTTACCAAAATTTCATCAATGAATAAAATATATTTTGCTTTTTATCACAGTTTCTAGTCATAATCTTAATAAAAATATGTTCAAAAAATAATTAAATAGCTTTTTTGGAAAACATTGCTCCGTACGTAGTCAGGCACCTTAAAAAGCGGATTATCCAACCGTCGACCTACAACCCTTCATTGACTTTGGAAAACTGTTCAAGAGGAAAGGGTCAAAATACCTCTTACTACAAAAGGCATTATTGTCATGTAAATTACGGCATTGAAAGGTTGTTCAGGATAACGGTTACAAAATTGAACATTTAACCCTTCTTTGCATGATTTTTCTTTTACAATTGTGTTTTTTTATACATATATTAAATATTAGACACCAGATTTTTTAAGATAGATTTTTAAGTTTGTTCAGCAACATAGTTCACGGGAAATTTACTGCATTAATATTTCTATATAAACATAGTGGTGGCGAAGAAGTTGATTTATTTATTAAAAGTTAAATAAACGGTGATGGAAATTTACATCACTATGCAATTAAGGGTTAAAACACAAATATTTTATCTAAAATAGTTCTGTAAGTCCCATGAAAATCGTCTAAAAAACGTGCAAATACCTTCTGTACTTGATTTTTTTTTCCTCCAACTGGTAAAAATATGTTTGTATTTTTTTTATTTATTTATACAGGGTGATTATACTTAAAGTTGCACTTTCAAAAGGCTGTAAAAGAACCACTTGTCAGAATGACCTGATATTTCATCTGAATGCACGTGAAGCAATGGGAATTTGTTTTGAGAAAGAAAAAAAGTTCAAAAGTTGACCGATAGATGGCGCTGTACTCGTCATAAGATGCTAATTAAGAGACGTGACATGCTGTGGCACGCTGTGTTCAAACAGCATGTCACGTCTTTTAACCACTTCACTCCCAGGCTTAATTTCGCTGGTGAAGGGCTATATACCAGGCTGTGCGGTGCTAAATGTTTGTGTCATAAATCATTTAATAACTTCCGTGATTTAATAGTAATGAATGTAAGGTCGTTAAAGAATTTACAACGTTATCGTAATACGTATAAAATAATATATAAAACTTGCACATTATATACATACACTGATATACCAACATATAGTAGGTGGCTAGTGATCAGGGAAAAATACAGTCAAATAAAGTGACAAACACCAGTATATTCTTATAGAAAAATTCATGTTAATTATTTGATTCAATAATCAAGATGAATTTTTCTATAAGAATATATTGGTGTTTGTCACTTTTTTTGACTGTATTTTTCCCTGACCACTAGCCCCTGTATATACATAAAACTTAGGAATCTATTTTCTTTCTATTTATTTTCTTTTATTCTTTCTTATAATGAAGTAAGATGTATAGTGAAAGTATTGGTGTACGTAATGGTCGCTGATTACTGAAATGAGAGGACGTACGCAGCGTACGTCCTGGTCGCTGATTGCTGAAATGAGAGGACGTACGCGGCGTACGTCCTGGTCGCTGATTGCTGAAATGAGAGGACGTACACAGCGTACGTCCTGGGAGTGAAGAGGTTAAGGGTGTATTCAAATCCAAACTGCTTATTTTGAAACACATTTTTAAATTCATTTTTGCTCTAAAATGCCTCCAATTGGCAAGTTCTCTTATTTAGAAACTTTATAATGTCCGTATTGTCTCGATTTTTTGATAAAGGCAGAATATATTTCAAAAAATGCTGTCAAAGTGGACATTTTGAACCAAATTTCCCGAAGCGATAGCACTGGAAACAAAAAAATATATATATCGTACTGTGAAAATAATTGTTTGAAAATCAATTTCTAATTAATTGAACGAAAAATAAAAACATGGGTCCCTTATAAATGTCTTCATAAATCATGCCGCCAAGTTTAATGTTTTTACTTTTAAAAATGAGTCTGAAAATGTGCCTTAAAATTTTGAGTTGTTGAGCGTGGAAAAATATTTATTTTAATACCGCTTTAATTAGCGTCTTATGTCGAGTACAGCACCATCTATTGGTCAACTTTTGAACTTTTTTCTTTCGCAAAACAAATTCCCATTGTTTCACGTATACTCAGAAATGTCAGGCCATTCTGACCAGTGGTTCTTTTTTTACAGCCTTAAAAGTGCAACTTTAATTATAATCACCCTGTATTATATTTTACATTATGTTTGGAAAAGTTTTCCTTTTTTTTTTGTTCAAAACGTTTAAAAAGTAATACAGGAGCTCGCGTTCATAATTTCTTTTTAATTTGAAGTCAATAAGAAAATCATTTTAGTGAAAGAATGTTTTATCTTTTCATTTTTCTTCAGGAAGAATTCGTCAGAAATAAAAACACAATTGCTAAAAAATGCAGAATACACTATTTTTCCGACTGCGAAAATTATTTGAATAACTTTTTGAAACACAATAAAAATGATTTATTCATATGTTATCTTTCATTATTTTTTTCGAGAGTTTTGTATTTAAAGATTTTTTTTTCAGCCTTTTTTTTTTTTTTTTAGAAATTGAATTTCGTATTTTTGTAGTATTTCAACGAAAAGTTCTATAATTTACGTCTGACTTACTTACTTAAAAAAAAAAAAAAAAAAAAAAAAAAAAAAAGGTTAATTCAATATTATTGTCAGTTTTGAAAAATCAAAATAGACTTCCCCTTACATTTTTTTTTTTCTATTAGAAATTTAATTTTGTATGTTTGTAGTATTTCAACGAGAAGTTACAAATTGTTCTATGATTTACGCCTGACTTACTTTAAAAAAAAAAAAAAAAAAAAAAAAAAAAAAAGGTTTAATTCAATATCACTGTCAGTTTTGAAAAATCAAAATAGACTTCCCCTTACATTTTACAAAATGTTTAGGAAATGATAGATGAGAGCAAAGTCGTAATCTCTTGAAATATAATAAGAAAAACAGTTCATTGAAAGAAAACCTTTACCTTTTTCATTTCTTGTAATTTGATTATACTAGTGTAATTTAAATATATGTACAGGGTGATTGAAAACTTATTGTTCAAATTTTGTGGGGAGGTAGGGAAGACGTCAGTAAACCGATTTTACATAGGAAAGTATGTCCGCACATGTACGCATGCGTATCTAGAGGGCACTGTGTGTACCTAACCTTGCATTGTGTCCCAATCATTGTTTTCACTTTCCTAAAGCTAGTATTATTTCTTCTCCTATTTCCACTTCTCATTTGGACTTCCACAAAGCATTTTACAACTTTAAAAACTCCAAAAATCTCGTTAATGACCTTTATTCAACGCCTTCATTATCTGATGCCAGGAAACTTCTCGTTTAATTTTGTTCTTTCCGGTTCTTTTAACTTTTATTTATTTTTTTTAATTGGTTTGTTTTTTATTTTTTACTTTTTGTTTCCATTTGTATTTTATTTATTCTTTGTTAGTTTATTTTATTCTTTGTTTTTAACTTTCTTCGTTCATGAATTTTTTTAATTTTGGTTTCAGACCAGAATTTTGTTCATGTAGATGACATTTGCGGATCCTGTGTGAAATCGGTTTCCTGGCATATTCCCTACCTCCCCACGAAATTTGAACGATATGTTTTGAATAACCCTGTATATATATATATATATATATTAATGAAACGTAGCATTATTTTTTAGAATTATTTAATTTATTTTATACCATATTTCTCATTGTTTCAATGCAAAAATGTATTAGATAACCAATGTTAACCTCTGTTCGAAAAAAAAAAAAAAAAAAAAGGGTTTTGCTGATATTTCTTTACAAATCTCTGTGCAGAAGCATCAACTTCATCAGCATATTGTTATAAAACCATCTGATCTACAACTCTCTAATTCATGCATGTTTACGTTACAATATTTTAACCTAATTTACAATAATTTGACTTAAAAGTTTAATGTTAAATGGTAGTACTTAATATTATACATAATTGTAATATTGTAAGTGTGGGGAGTAATTTGGATAAAACGGTTAAATCTAGAACCAAAAAATATAGATTAATCTAGTTGTTCTCTTCCAGACATGTCTCGCACGTATGTAAACAAAACACACATGATACATGATAGGAAATGATTTGAATAAAGATGTAGAAGATGTCAAGTAGGGCTTATCAGTGCATGCGGCATCAATCAGAGTATGCTGCTTATCCAATATGTAGACATATTAAGTTTTCAATAATATACCTCTAAAATTGCCTTCTTTATTTCTAAACCCTTTAACGTTCATTGGTTTCCCCACGAAACCACAAAACTTTAATTACAAAACTCAACAGTGACAGCAGAATTTTAATAGAAATGTTTTTCATTTACTATATATGTGAAATATCGCCTTTTTCTTATATAAAAATAAATTTGTTCATAATTTCCGGTGTCAATCATTTATTTCAACATCTTAGCAAGTGAAGTGCTTTATCCGTTAAAGGGTTAATACAAGGCGGTCCAAAGCGGATATTTTCATGGCGCTCTTTTGAATGATTCCTGTTACGAGAAGTTTTTTAAATAAAAATCCACTTAAAAAGATGTTTCTTTAAAATCTTTAGTGTTCCGTATGATTTGTTCTGCCTTGAGCTTGGGGCTTGTCCCGATCATATGCCAAAAGCGGATCCTCAAGGCGGGTGACAGACAGCCAGTATGATTTGTTATTAGTGGCATTAAATTTTTGGCTCCTTTGTCTACAAAATATTTTGACAGGCCTCTCTCTCAGGAAAATTTAATTCTAAACACTTACTATGGTTTATGCTTTTTACTGGAATTATTTTTCACATCCAGCTCTGCATATTAGGGAACATTATAGTTCACATTGTGAAGTATCTGGGCTTCTTATTAGACGTCGCCATATCGTTGTCAGTATGTATCCTTCTTTGGAGAAAGAATCCGAATTCATACCAGAAGTTCAGAATAGTAATGTTTGCTTTATTTAATGACAGATATTTTAAATTTACTTAAAGGAAAAATTCTTCTTTCGCAATTGCCGGTATGAATTCGGAATTTCTGAATTAGAAATGACGACAAACTGGCAATCACGCCGCTACTATGTGAGGTAATATTGTTCTATGTTTCCAGACATGTTAATAATGACGCCCTTCAATATTTACAGCTAGATCAGGTGCGCCCGCGCTTTCTGAAAGATTGGACAGCCCTGTCTTAACATACCTAAATTTACCTATAGAGAAATAGCCTAAGTGCAGTTAGAATACAAAGCACGCATTTCTTTGTTAACCCTTTCAGGGGCAAGCACTTATGTTCCTGTAACGTTGAATTCTCACCGGAATTTAGGAAAGAATTTAGTTCAAAATAAGGAAAAGCAATTTTTCAACTGTTTCCCGTCAAAGTTAAAAAAGTAAAATTTAATTAAAAGTTTCTGGTTCAAATCCGATTAAAATTAGGTGGGATATAATATATCCCACCTAATTTATAACCACCTATTATATCCCACCGCCCCTCAAAGGGTTAATAAGCATTATACCCAGTGGCGGCTCCTGACTGGCTTTTTCTTTGGGGGGGGGGGGGTGATTAAATGCATGGCTGAAACATTTATTATTTGCATACCGTTATTTTTCAAAGGGAATAATTTTCTTGTTTAGCAAAACTTTCTATAAGTGTACGTTCTTTTTTTGTTGTTGTTGTTTTTTAAAGCTGGAGTAGTTTATCGCTCTTTTTACTTCACTTTACGTATTAGCAAACGAATATCCTACTTTTAACATGTAAACTAAACATACCTTTCTATTCTTTTTCTAAATTGTTTCTATTCAAAATTATCCTTTTTTTTTTTACTCAATTCTATCATCATAAAGATAATCGTTACTCGCTTTTCGATCTTAAATCGCATCTAAATCCTGATTGGCTGCTCTTTACAAGCCAATTCTTGATTGCTAAGCTTCTAATTTCGGATTGGCGGTTGAAGTTGACAGTCCAATCCATTGCTTCTGTTACTGCTTTAAGTGCATTTTTTGGTATTTTTATACTTTTTTCACATGGCTCCTTTAAGATGTGATATAACAATTACTCATAGACAGGGAGTGGAGTTGCTTGCAACTAGGTATCCTCTTGAAACAATAAACTATTTACCTGTTTACCAATAAATTTGGAAATATTTATTTTAAAAAATAGTGGTAAGAATAGAATAAATTTGGCATTTATGCATTTAGTGCCCTAAAAATAAAACCAGTCACGAGTCGCCACTGATTATACCCCAATTCCGTTACACATGGTCAATTTGAGTATAGTTAAATTTGTATTAATTTTGAGGTAATAAAAGTGACAATTACATAATTTAATAATTATGAAACAATTACATAATTTAATCATAGAAATACACATTGCGTAAATGAAACTTTAAAAAAATGAGAATTCCTATCATTTGTAGCATCTGTAAGATTTTAAATTTACGAACATGCGATTTTTATACAGATATTACTCCTACAGGGAATGTCATCTTTTTTCTACCTGACCTTTAAAATAATAGTTCGGAACTCTGCAAATTTCAAAAGCAAAAAATGCAAAGTATGCTTTATTTTACATTTTATCTTGTTATTTTTGGAATAATTTTTGGCTGTGAAAAAGGTGTATGAAGTATTTTTTCTTCCGTTTGAAAGTTGATTTGTGAGGATTTCGTACTTTCCTATTTTCGAAATTTCAGATATTTTCCACTTTTGCTTTATTTTGTTATACTTGCTTTTATTGTTTCCATATTACTAAACTGTTAAAAATGTCTGTAAGATCACAGAAACAAGCACAGATTACCTATAAACCTAATTGTTCGAGCTGCAACTAATAGAGAAACTTTGGGTATTTATAGAATATTATTTACATTTGGGGCTATACAACATCCCGATAATGTTTAAAACCCTGCCAAGCCACATTTTTGAACTTCTGAAATATTTCAATTTGAAAATTTGTTCAAATACTCAAATCGAGATATATAACTTAAAATTTTTTCGTCAATGTCTTAGTAACATTTGAGATATTTTGAGTAACAATATGGCATTACTTTAATGATATTATTATTACGTTTTTTGTAAATTAACTATCTTCATTGGGGCATAAACATCTGGAGCAAAAACGAAACCTGTCACATATGTTGCAACTAAGTGACATTAGAAACAAATTGTATGTTGGATATTAAAATTTACTATATTAAGCAACAGATTACAGTGTTATATTTATTTCACCAAAAATGTGGCTTGTCACTTTTTTGCCCCGACACCCTCAATTACAAACTTCAACTATCTGCAAATAATTTTATAGACAAAAATTATTTTGCAAAATTTCATCACTTACAAAACAAATAATAATAATAAACGTATTTCGAGGGTATTGTGAGATAGTCGGGAAATATGGAATATGGGGCTTAAAAATGAAGAAAACAAACAAAATTTAGCAATAAAGAGATGTAAAGGTATCAAGAGAGCATGATCAAATATAGTGTCTAGCTAATTAGCCAATATAATCCAGTTCATATTTCAGATATGCACAAATCACAAATATAAGGATCGGTCTTTGTGCCACCATAATCATGGAGTATTATGAGATATTGATATTCCATATACCAATATCTCATACACAGCCGGTTTTGGGAAAAAATTACTCCATGTTTTTTGATAAGAATCGCGAGATAAAAAACGAGTATTACATCATAAACATTATTACATCATTATTACATAAACAGTATTACATCAGTAGTTTGGTGTACATTATGTTTAATTTCAATGTAAAAATATTACTTCTAATAATGAATAAAAAAATATTGGAAAATTATCTCCTGAAACTTTCCAAAAACGAAAAGCAAATATTTATTTAGACAACACGCCCTGATGCCGACAGTGGAACTACGCGTTCTGGGGGTATTCTGGAAACGTTGGGAGTTTATGATATTGTCACTTGGTGGCAGCACTTTACTAAATAGTAACCTTGGTATGCAATGTCATTCCATAATACCCGAAGTTCCTCTATTCTTTTCAACTGATGAAACAATAATATATGTTATGGCGATTCTTTCCTGACTGATAGTATAAAGATACTTCTGTTTACCAAAAGTATACAAATAAAGTACAGCTTTTAGCTATGGCATTTATTTTGTAAAGTACTGTATACATGTTGAAACACGAAACTGATGTTTATATGGTCTCTGAGTCTTATGAATTATATTTAGAAGCATTTCATCCGTGCTCTGAAAAGTTAAACAGTAAAAATCAATTCTTCTACTAAATTCCCCTAGTTATGACACTTTGAATTTTGCGAAATTTCAGAGCTTTCAGACACAAAAAAAATCGTCTATACGTTTTTAGTGCAGGAAAGCTCCAAAATTTCATAAAATTCAAAGTACCATAAGTCGGTTAGTTTTCGACTTACAAGAAGAGAATTGTTACTGCTTTACCCGTCAAAGTTTGGCGAAAATGTTTCTAAATATAACTTTTAGGACATATAAAATATAAATTTCGTGCTTTAATATGTATACAGTACCTTGGAAATAAATGCCATTTGTTTTCGTGTAAAAAATCGACTGCATAGAGAAATTAATTGTGACAGCTAATATGTTTTTAAAAGTATAACTTCTCGTCTGGGAACTGAAATTTCTGTTTACATACAAAATAGAGCTTATAAAAAAACGATCGATAAAAGACTATTTCTGCACTTTCTGAAGAAAATTATTCGTATTTGTTTATTAAAAAACGCTATGAAAGGCATGGTTTTTGTATATCTAAACCCACAGTAGGTAATATTGTCAATAAGACAGGGTGAAAACTGTGAATACTTGGTTTCAAGTGGAAGAATTGTTTTAAACATGTACCCAAGAACAAATAGGAATCCTTCGAATATTGCAAAGGTAAGACCTTTTGTGGTAAAACAAAATCTTCCAAATCAAAGGACTGTTGCTAAATCGTATGCTCAGTGTCAACTGTTAGCAAAATCATTAACACTGATGTAATGGTCACGTCGCCTTGTTCGGTCATCATAATTATACTCCTAGAATGGATACCTTAGTTCTATGGTATTTTGCTGCCACCACCGATATTAAAGTGATACCGGACACGTTGGGAAAGAAATTCTCATAAAATAACTAATTAATAATTTATTGATTAAAATTATTATGCAAGAAAAATGGTACAGTCATAGCTGCCAACTTTTACGCTTTTTTCTTACCACTAAAATTTAATAGAATTTTTTTCGTTAGGTAATCACACGATCTTGTCAATTTAATAAGATAAAATTTAGTATAAAATTTTAGTGGTAGGAATTAAGCGTAAAAGTTGGCAGCTATGTACAGTGATATTTATTATATTGTCACTAGCCATATGTGACTGTCATATGGCAATCTCCCTGATCACCCGTTTTAATATATATCTCAAATGTACTACTCGTACATATAATTCTGTCTAAGTAATAATTAGTTTTACTATGAACCAAACTGTCCAATACACATTATCTCTCTAATTCAGCACAATTATCTACGCTCTTAACACTACACGTCTATATCCAACGCTGTGCACTGACGATCCTTCCGTCTTACGATATCTGCTACGCGTCAACCATACACCTCCTTCACTCTTCACCGCACACCTACGACTTTCTGGCGTCCTACCATCTCGGCTGCACTTCCACGATTGACCTGTCTGTCCCTGTCCCCTCACACTACCAAATCGACGGGGCTGTCATTCTTCAATCACGGAGCTTCCATCCACGTGGGAGCGTTTGTTCTCGATCTTTCTACCCCTTGCATTCTTCTGTGAAATCCAGCTCCATAGGAACGTGGTGTCCATTGTACTTCTTCCATTGTGTTTCTTTCCAAACCCAGATTAGTACTTTAAAAAGAAATTGAGAACCTCCCTCAAATAGATAATAGAATCAGGGGAAATTCCACTGTCAATCACATACGGCAGTTTTACAGCAAAAGAAAAATATATAATGGAATACCGTAACCTAATAATAAATAAAAAAATAATTACTTAAATTAATTAGAAATATACAATATGAGCCTTGCTAAAGTCAGAAACCTGACGACTGATTTGAATTTTTAAAAGTCCAAAAAACGCAATGGTCATCGTCTTTCTCTACGACATACTGCCGAACGTAGAGCACGATTCAGAATTCTTTATAAAAAGCATTTATCTGTTGAAAAATGGAGAAAAAAAATGTTGTTACAATAGATGAAACTTGCGTCTATTTAAATAATTTTAATAAGATTAGATCAATTTATTATCATTAAGGAAGAGTAAAAATTCTTAAGACATGGTTAAATGTATCTAAAGAAAGTTTTAGAAAAGAATTTATGATTATTGCTGACTTTGCTTGGCTATAACGACAAATTACAAATAAAGAAAGACAGTAGAGAAAATGTTAAGATCAACTTCACATACTATCAGAAACATATTTTACTCCCAATCTTCAAACATGAAATACCATCTCTTTACCCCCAATGCTATCAGCCTGTTGAATTGCATCAAGATAAAGCAAGCAGCCACACATCACAATCCACTGTTAATTTCCTGGAAAAAATAGAACGAGAAACATGTATGAGGGACTTCATGTACTTTAGAAAGCTGTTGAAGAAGAAAGGGCCAAAATACCTCTTCCAAAACTACAAAAGGCATTATTGTCATGGAAATTGCGGTGCAGAAAAGTAGTTCAGAATAAGACTTACCAAACTGAACATATAAAACACAAATATATTATGTAAAATATTTCTGTAAGTACCATGAAAATCGTCTAAACAATGTGCTAACACCATTTATAAAAGCTGTACTCGATTCGTATGTTTTTATAATGGAAGTATCTTTGTACCATCAGCAGTCTCTATTTTCAATCACCTGACATAGTTTAATATAAATTTAGATTTAAAAATCTATAAAATTTTCAACGTTCCTATTTTAAAAAAAACAATGGCACTCCGGGAGTGCCGACAGAAGTGAAAACTTGAACAATTACGTGTGCATTTTTTGAATCGTCAGGAAATTATATTACAATTTTCATTTAATGCACTATTGTACATGAAAAATAATGCATATTATTTTACATACAAAAATTGCAATCTATTGCTTAAAACGTGAATTTACAAATACATAAAATATGAAATTTAATTAATTGGTATTCTTTGAAATGAATACCAATGAAACTTATGAATTTTCATCCACAATTTTAACAACTCTCAATACATTCATTATTTCTTCCATGAGATGTAGTTCCATATCTTTTGTAATAACATTTATTAGCAAAATAGGGTTCCCGCTTCCTATCACTCCAAAAATTATGACTTCTTTGCTGCCTGTCTTGTTATACGGTATTCGTGAACATTATGCTTTTTTTCTATCTTCATACTGCGCGTATTGTTTGCGGTATCTATAATTTCTATCTACAAACTTTTCTTTTCTATAAAATGATTTCACTTCATTTCCGTATCAGTAACCACGTTTCTTAAAACTTTCGTGAAATATTTCCTTATTTTAATTTTTGCTTTTTATATTACTTCCGTCTATTTCTTTTCTCGTGCTAGTTAAATTATAATATTTTCCGTGTTTTGTTATTTCATTTTCATCTTTTGATTTGGTCTCGCGAGTTGAGTCACTTTTATCTGTTTTCACCGCGCGTGCTAAATTTATCTTGAAATAATTTTCTGAATTATTTTTATTCATAATACCAATCATTTCGTTTTCTGCACGTGAACTATTTCCTTTTGATACTTTCACTTCATTGTATGAATTGGCAACATAATTTAATTTGGTGTCAGTAACAGTAACGGTAACGGTTTCGCGAATTCAATGGTTTTTTCCCATCTCAAAAAATGCCTAACGCGCCTAAAGAAGTTTTCACTTAAAAAACTTCTACATCATCTGTTAAAACGGTTTCAAATCTGGGAATGTATTTCTTAAGCAGAGACTGGAACTATTTATTCTGGCTTTTGCATATTTGCATTGTTTTCATTAATGACCTTATAAAAGGCAATAATTTCTACTATCAAATAGCATATGCAGGGCTGCCAGTGGCGCTACTATTTTTTAATTCTATCTCGCGCCACTTTCTTAAAACATTTTTTTTTTTTTTTTTTTTTTACATACACTTTGACAACATGCGCAAGAGAAATATAGTACAAATTTATTTCTTTAAAAATAGTGGTGCGAATAGAAATTAAAAATAGTTGCTATTTGGGGGGGCTTTGTTTATGAGATAGCTACGTCTGTTTGCTGCTATACAAATTCTTGCACTTTTAATTTTAAAACTATGTAATCAAATAATATTATAATGATTTATGGTGAAAAAATTAAGAGAAAAATAATTGTTCTTTGCTGAAAGAAGGATATTTAAATCTTATTAAATTAAATCGTAAGTACCCATTAAACCGCAGAAAATCTACACAACTCATTAACTAAGGAAATTATGCAATCATCATATGTACTACGTTGAAATCTTGTAAAAAAAATAAGAAAGTTTAAATTAAAATGTATTTAAGCTTTTCTTAACATATTAAAATTTCTTTCAAAAGTAAATATATTTTAATTCAAGTAAAAATAATTGCATACCTTTATTAAATATACTAAAATTATTAATGCAATTAAAATTTCTTTTAATATATTAAAATGTAGTATAACAATACTTTTAATTGCACTTTTTACACAAATAAAAGTATAAATTTATTAGATATTCTCTTTCAATATAAAAATTTTTAATAAAAATAATATTCCAACAAATATTTTATGTAATTTTATGTAAATTTATTTAAATTATTAAATTTTCATTTGCTGCATTAAAACATTGCGAGAAATTTATAGTTCGAGAAAGAATTATCGTACGTATTTTTGATATTTAAATGAATTTATAAATTTCATCATACTATTTTTAAACGGTATGGAAAAATAATGTAAATTATAATTTCTAAAAAATTATTAATTGAATAAATTGAAATAAATATATTATTTAAAATTACAAAAACTTCTATTCTTGTATTAGAACTTTTAATGAAGATAAATATATTTGTGTAATTAAGTGTGCTCAATCTATCCACATTCGGTAGCAATGCCGAATTTGGGTAGATTGGTGTGGATACTTTGGTGGATAGTAAATTGCTAGTAGTTGTATGATAGTATTGGGGGATAGTAAATTGCTAGTAGTTGTATGATAGTATTGATGGATAGTAAATTGCAAGTAGTTGTATGATAGTATTGGGGGATAGTAAATTGCTAGTAGTTGCATGATAGTATTGGTGGATAGTACTGGTGGATAGTAAATTGCTTGTTAGTTGTATGATAGTATTGGTGGATAGTAAATTGCTAGTAGTTGTATGATAGTATTGGTGGATAGTAAATTGTTCTTAGTGGTATGATAGTATTGGTGGGATAGTCAATGTGGATACTTTTAGATAGAATATGAATAGTATATGTGCCGATAGTGGATACTTTGAGCATACTTAAGGCTGCTGGTCAATGGGATCTCAAATTCTCCTCGATAATGTTAAACTTATGGGCGTGTGGTGCATTCCTATTTTTAAAATATCTCCTCAGAAATTAAAATATTTAAATTCTTTTTTCTGTGCACTCCTTTTGATGGATGTATCCATTTCTTTTTTTCTTTTTACCTGTCAAAATATTTCTGAAATATATGCTTAGTTTTATCTGAAGAGTTAAAATCTTACTCAAAGATTTTAACACATAAAATAATAAATTAAGTATACATTTTAGAAGTATAAATTAAGTATATATTTTAGAAGTATAAACTAAGTATATATTTCATTTTGTTTTTCCTATAAGAACAGTACAGAGAAAAAATTACCAAAAAGTATAAAATTTAAGTTATTTAAATTAAGCAGTTATTAAAAAAATACAAATACCCATAGGTTTAATATTAACTAGGGGAATTTGAGAGCTCACTGACCAAACAGCCTTAACTCGAACTGCTTATTAAAATAAATTGTACCTTGCACCCATATATTAGTTTCATTAGTAAATTTACGCCAATGAACCAAAACATCAAAACCACCTGTGCGTTATGCCGATGAAGTTGATTGTAGCGGCAATCAAGTGGACGGGAATTTTGAGTTGATAAATAAAAGCTTGCGACCGTACTCCGTCAAGCTGTAGTTCGTATCGCTGCTATATGTGTAAAGGTAAACATTTATAAAAATTTTATGACAAAGGACATTCTGTGACGACAAGACAGGTCCGTGAAAACATTTCGGAAACTGCATGTATAATCAGCTGTTCACAATATGCAATAGTTAGTACATATCAGAGATGGTTGCAAACATTAAACATCCAGCTGAAGACAAAGTATTAGTGGCACAATAGCCAATGATTAGCAGAAGAGGGCGGAGAATTCATCAGTTTATTTTTGCGGATAGGCATGGTACGGTGGTTAAAATATATGCTAATATTATAAAGAAGTAACTTTTCTTTGTTTGTTTGTTTGTTGGAGTTCATCTCAGGAACTATTGAACTTATTTCAAAAGTAATTGTGGCACATTGTTGGTGACAGTACATGCTGCAACATAGGCTATATTTTATGTCTGTGCCACTACCCACAAAGGTTGCAAGAGCGAGAAACGTTCTAAAATTGAGATTTTTGTGATACAGAAAGAACTAGAAACTTGAAATTTGGCATCGACGATACTTTTAAGATAAAATTGCTCGCTAAGAATGGTTTCTAAAAAAAATCGAAATAAGCGGTAAGTTACAGACGTTCTAAATTGCATTTTTCTGTTATTGTTAGGGATAGAAACAGGAAATTCGACATTGCATGAAAAATTTTCCATTTAAGATGTAAATGGTCACACAGATCAATTTTTAAAAAATCGAAATTTAAAAATGTTAAAGCGCGAAAAGCGTTCTAAATTACGATTATGGAATTGTTAAGAATAGAAACTTGAAATTTGACATGGCTTCTACTTTTAAGACGAAAATGCTTGCCCACAACAGTTTTCTAAAAATTCGAAATTTAAAAGGGTGCATGAACAAAAAAAAAATCTAAAATTTCGATTTATGTTATACAGTTGGTATAGAAGCCTGGAATTTGGCATGGTGGTTACTTTTAATATTTAAATGCCCGCTAAGAACGGTTTCTAAAAAATTTGAATTTGAACGTGTGCAATGAGCGGCAAACTTTCTACATTACACGATTTAGTTGGATTTATTTGGGTTAGAATTTAGTATAGTGGTTACTTTTAAGATGCAGATGCACCGTATAAACAGATGATTAAAAATTCAAAATTTAAAGGTGTGAAATGAACAAAAATCTTTCTAAATTACGGTTTATTCAGAATTGTTAAGGATAGAAATTTAAAATGTGACGTATCTGTTATTTTTCAGACGTAAATGCTCACAAAGAACAGTTTTTACAAAATTCGAAATTTAAAAGGGTGGAGAGGCAAAAAACATTCTAAAATTGTTATTTTTGTGATGCTACTGAGCTTGAAACTTCAAATTTGGCATGGTGGTTATTTTTAACATTTCAGTATTTGCTCAGAGCGGTTTCTAAAAAAATTCAAAATTTAAAAAGATGAAAGCGGAAAAAGCGTTCTAAAAACGTTCTAAATTACGATTTATATGAAATTGAACGGGATTGGGCGGGAAACGTTCTAAAAACCTTTCAAACTATGCATTATTTGAAATTGTTAGGGATAGAAACTTGAAATTTTATATGTCTGTTATTTTAGAGACATAAATTCCTCCACAGAACAGTTTTTAAAAATTTAGAAATTTTAAAGTATTCAGGAACAAAAACGTTCTAAAATTGCGTTTTCTGTGATAGAGTTGTTATAGATGCTTTAATGCTTGGAATTTGGCATGATGGTTACTTTTAAGATGTAAATGCTCGCTAAGAACGGTTTCTAAAAAATTTTTTATTAAAAATTAAATGAGCGAAAAAAAACATTCTAAAGTGCCATTTATTTTGAATTAATTTTACTTCTTCTCATTCATTATGTTTCATGTTCGCCTAATTTAGTATAAGAATGAAGTTACTCAATGTGGCTTAGTTAGTAATTTTTTCATTATCCGTAGCAGTATAATTTCCTCTAATAAAAATACTCTGAAAACGACATTTTCAAAACTGAGCAAAAAATACTCAAATCTGAGTATGTCGCATAGTCAAAATGGCTCCGAATCAAAGTTACTCATGTTTGAAACGTGTATATACTCATGCACACACTCAAGAATAAAACATCATGTGCTCATACTTGAGTATGTCCATCATGTTTCAAAAATGAGTATGAACTGATTTCTATGTGCTCATTTTGGAGTGTTTGCATGTTTCAAAAATGAGTTTGAACTGATTCTAATCACTTTTGAGTATGTCTGTTTCAAAAATGAGTATGAACTGACCTCTATGTGCTCAGTTTTGAGTATGTCCATGTTTCAATATTCGGAGTATTTTTGGTATTTCAGAATTGAAAGCATTGAATCAACATATTTGAAACAAAAAGTTTCTAACAAAATGAAAACAGCTATTTACTCAGATTTGAAAGTGTCATGTTTCGCAGTGTAGGCACACGAACGTTTTAACAGCTACGTGAGAAAGGTCGCGGTTTTTCTAGTTACCAATAAAATGATTATGATTCACAGAGTATGTAGCAACATACAGGGTGTTTCAAAAATTACCGGTATATTTGAAAAATCAATAAAAACTAAACGGCACTGATAGAAATACACCGTTTGTTGCAATATGCTTGGGACAACAGTAAATTTTCAGGCAGACAAACTTTCGAAATTAGTTACAATTTTCAACAACAGATGGTGCTGCAGTCTGGAAAAATCTAAACCACGATATTTTCCACGTATCCACCATGCGCAGCAATAATATGGAGTAGTCTCTGAACGAAATTACCAGAAACCTTTGTAAACCTGTGACTTCTTTCTGTGGGGACACTTGACAGACAAGGTGTACTGCCACAATCCAGAAACAATTGAACAACTGAAGCAGTACATCTCTTCTGCATGGGAAGCCATCCCGCCTGACACGTTTATAAAGGTTTCTGATAATTTCGTTCAGAGACTACGCCATATTATTGCTGCGCATGGTGGATACGTGGAAAATATCGTGGGTTAGATTTTTCCAGACTGCAGCGCCATCTGTTGTTGAAAATTGTAACTAATTGCTAAAGTTTGTCTGCCTGAAAATTTACTGTTGTCCCAAGCATATTGCAACAAACAGTGTATTTCTATCGCTGCCCGTTTAGTTTTTATTGATTTTTCAAATATACCGGTCATTTTTTAAACACCCTGTATATTCTGTATTGCTACACATTGTACATTGTAGTCTATAGGACTACTTTGATAATATGAAAAGTGGATTTTTATATTCTATTGTACGAGAAACGTATTTTTCAGATGATAATTGTCCACATAGTGTTAATCATTTTTAATATATATATATATATATATATATATATATATATAAAATGGAAGAGTAAATATTTTCAACAGGAAATAATCAAAACTATTCATATGCTACAGTTTTTCTTCAGAAATGTAAAAAAGTAATTATTATTTGAATAACGAACATTGTTTTTCTCCTTTTAGTCGGTAAATGACTATACTTTCCATTCATAAAATACGTGAAAACATGAACTAATACCGTCATGGATGCGCGATAATAACTTTACATGCCATTTATAAAATTCACGACAAAATAGATACACGTTTTTATCTAATCCATCATATGGTGTCATGTCCAAGCTGAAAAAGTATCACTTTTCAACAGTATTACAATACTTAGCCGCATGAAAATTGAATACTTTCTTTGTTGTTGTTATACAATGTACGTATTTTTCAGATATTAAATTCCGGCATTGTATTTTTTCTTGCTCAAAACTGTACGAGTAATACTCTTTTTATTAATTATTGAAAGAGAAGTATAACATGAAAAAATAAATATCCAAATTTAATAAAAATATCGAAATTGGTGCATAAATTCTGAATTTTTTCTTAAGTAACATAAACTAATAAATATTGCTTGAATAAAGAAGTTTATACTTTTGAATCGGTCATTGAACTCCATATGAGTTAAAATTACGTAATTGATCATCATTTTATTACTCTTGAAAAAACGGGTCAGGACTGGCGAATGCTTTTATTAGGTGCGTTCGTAATTAATAAATACGTAGCAACTATAGTCGTCGTCTGATCCGTCCGTGCGTCTGTTCGCATGTAACAGCGCAAAAACTACCCAACGAATTGGTTTGAAATTTAAAATATATTATCTTTGCAGAATTTTGTCGAGACATTTCAAATTTTATGACAATCGAATCAAAACTTTAGAAGATATTAATAAAATATTTATTAAAAAATTTGGATTTAAAAAGTAAAATAAATAAAAAAAAAAAATCGGTGTTTTCTTGCTATAGGAGCTTCCGAGGTTTAATCGTCAAGCGACCGAGATACTTATTTTATTACAGAAATTAATCTGCATACGATAAAATTCATTTCACAGAATTAAAAATCATCAAGATCTGAATATTTATACAACTAGCTATAGCACGAACGCACCTCGTTTGTCACGTTTGACGTACAATTTCCAAACTTATTTAATCCTATCACAATTTGCAAAACGTTTTTCTTTGTGATAGATTTCTCTTGAAAATCGTCGTATAAATGTATGGCAGAGATTATTTTTCAACAAGAACGAAAAATCATGCATGCGGCATAGATTATGAAACCCTTTCCAACACTAACAGAACATTATTAAGAAATTTAATTTTTTCATACGATGAAATGAGATACCTAATGAAGGTTCCTGACTACACTGTTAAAAATTTGCAGCAAACTGTCCCGTCATTTGACCGTTTTTATAGAAAACGGTTACATAACCATAAATGAACTCTATTCTGACCATATTACTGCCCATATTATGGTCGGAATAGCGTTAAATTACGGTTATGTAACCATTTTCTATAAAAACGGTCAAGTGACTGGACAGTTTGCTGCATATTTTTAACAGTGTACGTACAGAGCAATTTTTTCCAAAAAAGCTATTTAATTATTTTTTGAACTTATTTTTATTAAGAATAGGACTAGAAACTGTGAAAAAAAGCAAAATATATTTCATTCATTGATGAAATTTTGGTAAAAGGGGGATTTTGTGGTAAAATTTAGTGAACATTGGCACAATACGCAAAACGCTATACAGAAAAATATACTGTACGTACCTTAATTTCATTTTTACACTTCATAATTATGACATTGGTGAAGGCAATGAACTAAAATCTAAGAGATATTTTAAATATTTCAAATCTTATAGCATATCGCACCTTTTTACATGCTGATTTTCATAAAATTCATCGATACCTTTCCACGAAAGCATAACAAAAATTATTTATTCTAAAATTAAATGTTTAGTTCATTGCCTTTCCAACAGTGTAAACAACATGCAATTTAAATTTCATAGTGATATTCTAATAACCTTTTGAGAAATCATGTTTTGCGTATGGAATTTTCACCAAAAATTTCATTTTCCAAAAAATGCATTTAAAGTTTGGATTTATGTTTCACTACAAGGTCGATATAAAATAAACGGGTCGGACCGGGGCTATAAAAGAATTAATCAGACCTATCGGCCCGATATAACAAATTTAAAAGGGTCAGACTACACTCTAAAGACGACATTTTCAAAACTGAGCAAAAAATACTCAAATCTGAGTATGTCGTATAGTCAAAATGGCTCCGAATCAAAATTTGAATCAAAATCCGAATCAAAATTGAAGTTTGAAACATGTATACTCATTTCTGAAAACATGCACGCACTCAACACCATGTTCTCCTATTTGAGTATGTCCATGTTTCAAAAATGAGTTTGAACTGACCCTAATCATTTTTGAGTATGTCGATGCTTCAAAAATGAGTATGAACTGACCTCTATGTGATCAGTTTTGAGTATGTCATGTTTCAATATTCTGAGTATTTCTGGTATTTCAGAATTGAAAGTATTGAGTCGTACTATTTGAAACAAAAAGTTTCATAGCGAAATGAAAACATGGATTTGCTCAGATTTGAAAATGTCATTTTTCTCAGTGTAAACCGAAACTGAAGTATGAACAACTTTCAATTGACCTGGCTGTGCCGCGAGTAAGTTATAAATGTGTTTGTTGCTTGAACCGATGTTGACAACATCAATACAGAAATTTAACATGTCCAACGTAGAGATCCGCATCGGGCAGTTACATCGTGTCTGAGTCATGGCTTAATTATTTCAGCAGACTCAGGCAGGGCCAGGCTCAGGATTACATTTTGCTCTACATACTCTAGCCGGGCTGGACCTGGTCTTAATTATTCCCAGGACGTTTGGGGACAATTTGTTTTGTAAAAATAATAGTGATAATGAACTTTTGTTCGCGGAATCTTTGGAAGTTTACTTTAATACATTACAGAGAAATATTTTCAAAAAATTTGTCTTTTTTAAACATTTTCCAACAAAGTTGAAAAGTGTTTATGAATTCGGTTTGTCTGTCTGTTTGCCATCTGTCTGTCCGCCGTCTGTCTGTCTGTCCGTGCTCTATATGGCGTAAATATATTCGGATTGCCGTGCAATTGATATATGTTATTGAGGCTTACTACGGCATGTTCGGTATTGAAAATGAAAAAGTATGTAGCAATTATAGCTCATTCACAAGGCCACTCTAAAGACTTTTTTTCATTAAGAACTATGGAGAAAAATCGTTTTCTGTGCATTTTAGTGGTGTTACTCAATTTTAAACATATTGAATATTACATATATCACTGATGTGTATTACAAGAGATATATTATACATTATGGCGTATATAGCATTTATCTTTCATTTACAGGGACACATAAAATATTTCTGTTACAGTACTGACTATGAACAATAATTTACTAGAAGTGAGTTTTCAGTTGTTCTATTTGTTTTTAAATGTAACAAAAATTTTGCATAGTGCTTGGTGTGTATATAAACTCTATAGATCATATGCAGGGCTGCAGAAAAGATTTTGAGTACATTGCCGATCATTGACGGAAATTACGAATGGGAATTTCAACTGTTTTATGCATTTCCTAACTGAACTAAATTTTACCATATTTATTTATTTGTAATATTTTATTTGTAATATTTTATAAATATATTGATCATATACAAGGCTGCTGAAATAAATTTGGATATTTTTCCTATTATTAATGGTAATTAGTGAAACTGGCTCTTCAAATATGTTATGCGTTTTCCAAATTGTTTACTTCGGTCTGCTAGAAAGCAATCAATACTTATTCATGTTGCCTCCATTGGACTTAGTGGAGGTTGAGGATGAAGTGGACTTCTAATATGCATAAGGACCTTTACACACTACATACACTCTACAATTTAGTTATTCTTAATGGCATCATACAGTGTTATTTAGTATTTTTAGCATAATTTATCATTGTTTACTCTAGTATTTACTCTAGTATTTATTCATTATTGTTCATTTAGTACTTAGTTCTATCCCTTATTATTATTTACTTCAGCATCTTACAGTATTATTACATGGTAGTATTACTTCTCAGTATCACTTAGTAGTATTTAGTACTGCTAAGTAGGATTGGTAAATTTTTTTTTCAGAATTTGTATTTTTGGGAAATTTCTATTTTCAGAATTTGTATTTTTGGGAAATTTCTATTTTCAGAATTTGTATTTCAGCATTACATAGTATAATTATTGCTCAATAGCGCAAAGTATAATTTAATAATGCTCAGTATAATTAGGTAAACAAACCTGATGGGTGGGGCTAGTTGTGCTTAAGCTGAAAGGTAGGCCTCCCCGCCCGGTTTAACCTTGACCATATTTATTTCGATATCACCTTTTTACCTTATTAATCTATAAAGTTTTGTTACAGTATTCTGAATGTGTTGGAAAGTGTTTCATAATCTATGCTTAACACATGATTTATCGTTCTTGTTTTTATTATTATACAGCTTCAAAAGTTATGATGTTTTTAACCATTTTGTATCTTTATACTAAGCTACATTAATTGTTTTAATGTACCTTTATTTGAATGTAATAATCTAAGAGTCTAAGTGACCATTAATGTTGCTACTCTGATTTCTATTGATTGCGGACATATAGTCTTAAATATACTTTAAAATTTTTGCATAAATATATACAGGGTGAATCTGAAAAACCGGACAAAACTTTACGGGGTGATAGAACGCAGCTATACCAGCAAATTCCGTCATACAATGTACGGTCGGAACGCAAGCGATGAGAAGTTAAAAGGTATAGTTTTCCACTGTCGCAGTTAAAGAATTAACACGTGAATGAGAGGAGTTGCTTCAGAAAATAAATTATTAACAGCAATGTAATTAATGTACATGCTCAAAGAAATTGCTCAAAAGATCTGTAATGCGTGCTTCACACCTGTGGGATAGGGACAGACGCACATTTGCGAAGGCACCAGGCATTTCCCGAATATCCCCGGCATCAGCGGCAATCCTGGCGTCTAGATCCCTATCGGTTTCAATGGGGCACTCGTAGATTATACTTTTCATATGGCACACAGGAAAAAGGCCCAAACACGAGAGATCCGGGAGATCTTGGTGGCCAAGCTATGGGACCACCTCGACCAATCCATCGCCCTGGGAACGTTGCATCTAAAGTGTTTCGCACATCCCAGGCAAAGTGTGCAGGCGCACCGTCGTGTTGAAACCACATTCTCGACCTAATGGGGGTTGGAATCGGACGCAGCAGCTCCGGCAACACCTCTCGTAGAAATGTGTCATACTATTTACAACGCCACTTAGCGGCTCGCGTGTCCATACATTCTATGACGAAATATGCGTTCTATTACCCCGTAAAGTTTCGCCCACTTTTTCAGACACACCCTGTATGCAGTATTCTATAAAAGAATCATTATTATATGCTGAGAAAAATCTACATTTTTTGTAGAAATTGAGTCGGGTCATGAGGCGGGCCTGATTTCATTGTTTTTTGTACGGGCGGGGCCGGGTGGTAAACTGTGAAAATATAAATTGGCCAGGTTAGTCTCGGGCCAAACTTTTAGTTTTTAAAACGGGCTGGGCCGGGCCAAGATAGCTTTCGTTTGAATCGGGACAGGCCCTGGCCTGGAAATTTCGTCCCGTGCAGACAATGAATACATGAAAGAAAAGAATATAAAAATCAAGACTTAATCTCTAAAATTACGATTAAGTGTGCGTAAAAATGTAAATACTTATGTATCGCAACCAACAACAGAAACAGACCACGGCTATCTCGTGACCAATATAGGCCGGATTCTACTAATAGTCAAACGGACTTTCGGTCTACCTTGATCACGTGACATTCAAGTAGTCTACATCATAGTCCCTTTTGTTAGCCACGTCTGTATATTAACTTGTTTTATTGGATTAGTGTCATGATATTTCATTCGTAAAAGTTTTTACAATGAAAACTTTGAAACATTGTCCTGGATATAACAAAATATTTCATTCCATTTGAAAATTTTCCGACTTCATGAGTACACGTTCTTATTTAATCTGTCACGTGATTCCATATCCAAGCACGACTGCCGAAAAAGATATGTTCTTTCTTCAATAGTATTTCTATGATTTCGCCGAATGAAAAGTAAATATTTTTCTTCTATTGCACAACATATGTATCTTTCAGTTAAAAATTTTGATATACAGTGTTTCTTACATCATTAAATTTTATTATTTTTAGGCTGTTTTCAAATATAAACTCGCTGATTTATAACGGATTCATGAATTCCATTTTATTAACACTTTCCAACATAGCTAAAAAATGTTTAAGAATTCGGTTTATCTGTCTGTCTGTGGAATGTCTGTCTGTCTGTCCGTGCTCTAACTCGTGTAAATATACTCGGATTGTCATGAAATTCCTATATGTTATTAAGGTTTACTATGGCATGCTTGGTATTGAAAATGAAATGTGTAGCATTTATAGTTCATTTACAGGGACACTCAAAAGAATTCCGTTACCTTACGGTCTATAGGGAAAAATCGTTTGCTGTGTATTTTAATGATGTTACACTATTCCAAACATAATGAATTTGATATATATCACTGAGGTTCACTACAAGAGACTTACTATAGAATATGGTGGGCATAGAATTAATCGTTCATTTACAGAGACACACAAAAGAATTCGGTTAGAGTACTGTCTAGGAACAATTAATCATTGCTGGAAACGCGTTTTCAGTTGTGGTACGCGTTTTTTAATTTAACTTATTTTTTACGTATTACTTGGTGTGTATTAATGTTATAGATCATATACAGGGCAGCACAAAAGATATCGAACACTTGACGGGAATTGCTGAATAGGAATTTTTAACTCTGCTATGCATTTCTTAACTGAACTAAATTTTAACATACTATGTAATATATATACACGTCTATAGATCACATACAGGGCTGCACAAAATAATTCGGATATTTTTCCGACTATTGATGGTAATTTCTTAAGTTGGGTTTTCAAATTTGTTATAAGTTTTCCAAATTGTTTACTTAGACATGGGCGGGGCTAGTTGAGCTTAAGCCGAAAGGTAAGCCTTCCCGCCCAGTTTGACCTTGAGGTTGTTTACTTAGACATTGCATTTCAATTGTACAGAGTATTGAAACGTGATTTCTACTGTGAAAGAATTGATTTGTAATCGAGCATTATTGTTATACTGAGAAACACAGAATTTTATTGTATTTATTAATAAGCTTAACTGAATGTGGGCAGCCTCCTGTGCAATTTTGTAATAGTAAACACCTCTGCTGGGCGGGGCTAGTTGAGCCTAAGCCGAAAGGTAGGCCTCTCCGTCCGGTTTGACAGTGACCTTGTTTACTTAGACATCAACTTTCACGTTATTAATCGGTAAAAAAAATTTTTTAGTATTCTGGAGGTATCGGAAAGTGTTTCATAATCTATGCTTGACGCACGATTTTTTCGTTCTTGTTTTTAAATGCGCGAAATAAAACGTATTCTTATTTAAATACTAATAAATCATATAGAATTTCTCTCTTTTTTATCAAAGCAAAGATCTTTCACAAAATAGTGTCAAATTTTATGCTTAGGTTGCAGTGTACCATCAAAATCCTTTTTCGAAAAATTCACCAAATGTTTATAACGTTATTAGACATAAGTAGGCAAATTGCAATTAAAATATCTTTAAAAGATTTTTGAGATAATCAAAATTTAAATTTTTAAAATCCCGAATAATAATAATCATTCTTCAAAAGGCTCCATGCGTATTCCATTTTTAAATTCAGGTTCAAAATTCTTCCACAATAATCATTTTATATATATATTTTTTTTTAATTTACTTTAAATGACATTATTTTAAGTAACTTATGTTTATACATATGTATAGGGAACATCTGAGAGAAAATTAAATAAAATTGGAAGAAATGAAATGTGCATGGAACACTTTTTAAAATTGAAAATTAATAACTAAAAGAGATTTAAAGGAAAATAAATCTTTCCACTAAAAAAATTTTTTAAATTAGTATGTAGGTTATATAGTTTCGTTTAAACAACATAAAAAGTAAATACTAATTAAATAACGAATTTTTTTCCTTTGAGTCGGTGATTTAATATCCATTGTTTTCATAAAGTTTTCTAGAATGATAGCTTACGATCATTGTCCTGGATATTAAAACAAAATACATTATATACTCTATTGTATATTATTATTCATTATATTATGTTTTACATTATATTCCATTCAAACTTTCGTATACATAAGTACATAGAGTGTTCGCACAATTTTAGACGATTTTCATGGCACTTATAGAACTATTTTACATAAAATATTTGGCACTTCTCCATTATCCCGTCGACCACATTTCATAACAAAAATCTATCGCCAAACTATAAGATTTAACGCCAAAAATACATGATCATGCCACCACATTCACCAGACGTCAGAAGCGTTGCATGTGTTTGTTATGTCATCAAGTGGTTTTTAATTCGACATTTATCTGTATTTTTCATTATGTTTTACTGATTTATTGGTTATTTCGTTAATTAAAATTGCGCCCTTAAACGGCGGTACCATGATATTAAAAGAGAAAAAGGATTGATAAAATGTTACGATACGTAGTTACGTACAATAGATCAGTTTCAACTGACGTCACAAATATTTATTCAGCAGCCGAGAGGGATAGTTAAGAAAAATAATGTAAATTAATAAATATCCAAGAATATTTTTTTCTGTTTTCGTTAATATAATGTAAATTTTATTGTTTAAGCTTATTAAGTTCACACATTAGTGAATGAAGCTTTCCGAATTTCTTGTATTTATTAGTATTTATTTATTTATTTTTCAGATTCCAATGGCAACATTCTTCCATTTCTTTATTTGGCGTTGCAGTTTGGCGATAGTTTTTTGTTATGAAAAGTGGTCGA
The DNA here is from genome assembly GCA_963931845.1 of Maratus michaelseni. Classification (NCBI taxonomy): domain Eukaryota; kingdom Metazoa; phylum Arthropoda; class Arachnida; order Araneae; family Salticidae; genus Maratus; species Maratus michaelseni. The sequence continues at coordinate 129,094,682 of OZ007598.1, read as the reverse complement.
CGGGATAATGGAGAAGTACCAAATATTTCTATTTTAAAATTTCGTAACCCTTATTCTAAACTACCTTTCTACTCCGTAATTTCCATAGCAATAATGCCTTTTGTAGATTTGGAAGAGTATTTTAACCCATATCTCTTGAACAGCTTCGAAAGATCATATGAACGGTTGTAGGGAAGTGGAACTCTTCTCTACTCTCTCTTTTACTCTTCGGGTTAATCTTCGGAAAGTGTAGAAACATAACCTTCCATCCATCGGTTCTTTACAAGCGCAATTTTGCTAGGTAAACAAAAATTTCAGTAGCCAAACAAGAATTGGAAGTGGAACTCTTCTCTACTCTCTCTCTCTTACTTTTCTGGTTACTCTTCGGGAAGTGCAGAAATATAGCCTTCCATCCATCGGTTCTTTACAAGCGCCATTTTGCTAGGTAAACAAAAATTTCAATAGCCAAACAAGAATTGGAAGTGGAACTCTTCTCTACTCTCTCTCTCTTACTCTTCGGAAAGTGCAGAAATATAGCCTTCCATCCATCGGTTCTTTACAAGCGCCATTTTGCTAGGTAAACAAAAATTTCAGTAGCCTGGAACTCTTCTCTACTCTATCTCTTACTCTTCGGGTTGCTCTTCGTAAAGAGCAGAAATATTGCCTTCCATCCATCGGTTCTTTACAAGCGCTATTTTGCATATAAACAAAAATTTCAGTAGTCAGACAAGACGTTATACTTTCAAAACCATATTAGCTGTGAAAATAATTCCTGTATGCAGACGATTTTTTTTAATACCAAAACAAACTCGCCTAAAACAATTCGCGAACAGCCTCTGTATTTATTTCTTCTGCATGTGATCTCACATCCATTCATATTTGTACAGAAAGCAATTTTTAATAGCATTTAGTATATACTTCTTTTTAATCGCTAAAAGGCGAAAAATAAAAAAAGATTATAAACAGTAAAATAGGTTTTATTAGAGTGTTGAGATATGTTTCTGCTCAATCTGAGCCATTATCAAAACAAACAAAAATAATCTATAAATGCGCGGTCTATGAAGTTATTTCAAACACAATCATTTGATTTTTCACGTACTTTTTTTTAAATTACGCATGTTCTTTTAATTTTTTAGAAGACGGATCAAAGAATTACTACAATGGCATGCGAGCAGGAAATTTAGTTACAGAAAAAAGGAGCACATAGCTGATATTAAGTATAATAGACAAACCACAGCCCTGGTAAAATTATATCAAGTAGAAACCATCCAAATAAATTTCAATGAAAGTAATTTAATTTTCCCCTGCAGTCTTTACTATCGATCCATTATAAGAAAAACCATAGAGATTGTAATACGTAAAAATACAATATGTAACGATACAGCAGAATTTAATTTACCAAAATTGTGGCTCGAGTTACTCTATGATTACGAATATGGAAATAAACATCCAAGTAACGTGCGTATTTTTTAAAAAAAATACGTGAAAAATTAAATGATTGCGTTTCAAATAACTTCATAGACCGTGCATTTATAGAATATTTTCTTTGTTTTGATAATGGTTCAGATTGAACTGAAACATATGTCAATAGTCTAAAAAAAAACTATTTTACTGTTTATAATCTTTCTATTTTACACCTTTTAGCAATTAAAAAGAAGTATATAAATATGCAAATAATTACAAGGTGTTATTATTTGTTATCATAACTAGTTATTACGCTTAACAGGATTAAATCAAATTAATCGTACGAAACATTTTTTTTTTCAAACTATAAATTTCAACATGAAGATGAATACTTCTTAAAAGTTATGATTAATAATATTTTTATTAAATAGATGTATAATCTATAAAATGAATTTTCAAACACAATATTATCAAAATTAATACTATAGCTCTAGAATTACGGTTAAGCGTACTAAAAATTTATACTGTAGTAAAGTATTGAAAAAATATAGAAGTATATACTTGATTGATGAATTTTGGGGGGGGGAGAGAGAAGATTGACGCACATCCCATTTTCAACTATTATTAAAACAAACAGCTCTGAGCATTGTTCCAGATATAACATAATATTATATTTACAAAATTTCCTGCTGCATTAATATGCATTCTCATGTAATCTGTCACATTGCTACGTTTCCAAACACGACCACAGAAAAGTATTTTCAAAAATATTGTTATGTTGTCACCAAATGAAAAGTAAACATATTTATTTTGCCTTACGATACACGCATCTTTCAGATAATAAGTTTGTATACTGTGTTTCTTGCTGCTTAGAATTACATTAGAAATAGAATATTATAAATATAATATAAAAATAAATATAAATATAAATACAAATCATTATACTAATATAATATATATAAATAAATGTAATAATAATAATAAATACAAATCATTATGATAATATAAATAAATATAAATAAATATAATAATATAAATATAAATATAAAAGCAAATAATTATGACAGTATAAATAAATATAAATAGTTATAATAATATAAATGCAATAATATAAATATCAATAAATAGGATAATGTAATATAAACATAAATATAAATAAATATAATATAAATATAAATATAAATAAATACCGTAATATAATATAAACATAAATATAATAAAAATATAAATATAAATAAATACGATAATATAATATAAACATAAATATAATAAAAATATAAATATAAATAAATACGATAATATAATATAAACACAAATATAATAAAATATAAATATAAATAAATACGATAATATAATATAAACACAAATATAATAAAAATATAAATATAAATAAATACGATAATATAATATAAACATAAATATAAATATATATAATATAAATATAAATATAAATAAATACGATAATATAATATAAACATAAATAAATATAATATAATATAATAATATAAATAAAAATTTGTATTAATAAATATAATAAAATACGACGTATAAACTGAAAATAAGCCTTTCAAATAAAATTCCAAAAATCAGTGCTTAAATTCTAGAATTACGATTACGAATTCATAAAAAAGGGGATACTGTTCCATTCATGAACATTTTTTTTTCTTTTTGTGTTGGTTAACGACGGGACATTCATAACATATTCTAGAATGAAATAATTTTTTGTCCAGGATAGAAAAAACCATTATATTCTATTCATAAAATTCTCCACTGCATGACTACACATTCTCATCTAATCTATCGCCGCGTCCAAACATTTCATTGAAGAAATTAAATGGATTTAAAGAGGAATATTTCACTTAAACCGAATAAAATCGGAAATATAGCCATTTATCATGCGAAACAGGTGTTGCTTAGATTATAAATTTTAACATTGTATTAATCAGTCATTAATTGTTTATGATTAATAAAAGGAACTCTGTTACGTATTAATGACTGATGAAAATAATATTCAAAGGTAAATTAAATAAAGAAGGTACCATATTTACTCGTGTATACTGCGTATGCTTGTGTAATACGCATTCTGTTTGTTTGTTTTTTATCCGAAAAAGAAAAAAATACATTTTTATGCATAATAATGCACACCGTGCTTTTATAACGGTGAAATATCTAATCTATATATTTTTTCTATGCATAATGCGCCCCATGCTCGTTTAAAGGCAGAACATTCAAAATAGAAATTTTTCATGCATAATTCAAACATGCATTTTTCATGTTTTTTAACAGAATATCAAAAGTAACTTTTTTCATGCATAATGCACGGCATTTTATCGGCATAATGCACGGCATAATGCATTTTATCGGCAGAACAACCAACAAATATTTTTTTCACGCATAATGCGCACCATGCTTTTTTAACAGCAAAACATCCAAAATATTTTGTTTTCATGCATAATGCGCTCCTGGCTTTTTAACCGGCAGAACATCTCAAATATTTTTTTCATGCATAATGCGCTCCTGGCTTTTTTACCGGCAGAACATCTCAAATATTTTTTTCATGCATAATGCGCTCCTGGCTTTTTTACCGGCAGAACATCTCAAATATTTTTTTCATGCATAATGCGCTCCTGGCTTTTTTACCGGCAGAACATCTCAAATATTTTTTTCATGCATAATGCGCTCCTGGCTTTTTAACCGGCAGAACATCTCAAATATTTTTTTCATGCATAATGCGCTCCTGGCTTTTTTACCGGCAGAACATCTCAAATATTTTTTTATCCATAACGCGCACAGTGTTTTTTTTTTATGGCACACCATCCAAAATATATATATTATCATGCATAATGCGCACCTTTTTTTTTAACGTCAGATCATCCAAAATATATTTTTATGCATAATCGTACCATGCTTTTTTATCGGCAGATAATCCAAAATATTTTGTTTTTCATGCATAATGCGCAACATGCTTTTTTAGTGGCAGAACATTGAATATATTTTTTCATGCATAATACACACTATTCTTTTTTAACTCTAAACATCCAAAATATATATTTTATGCATAATGCGCATCTTGCTTTTTTTAACAGCAGAACATCTAAAAAATATTTTTTTCATGCATAATAAAATTTAATAATTTTTTAGTAGTAGAACATTCAAAATATTTTTCACGCATAATGCGCAGCGAAGATTTTTAGTGGCAGAACATCTAAAATATATTTTTTGCGAATAATGCGCACCACGCTTTTTAAACGGCAGAGCATTCAATATAGATATATATATTTCATGCATAGTGCGTACCACGCTTTTTTAGCGACAGAACATCCAAAATATTTTTTTTTCAGGCATAATGGACACTATACTTTTTCAACGGCAAAACATCCAAAATATTTTTTCACGAATAATGGGCACCTTGCTTTTTTAACAGCAAAACATCTAAAACAAATTTTTTCATGAATAATGCGTACCATGCATTTTTAGCAGCAGAACATCCAATATATATTTTTTTCCATGCATAATACGCCCCATACTTTTTTAAAGCAAACATCCAAAATATTTTTTCATGCATAATACGCACTATGCTTTTTTAACGGCAGAACATCCAAGAATTTGAAAAACAAAAGACTGTAAAAAACTGACTCACTATTGCAATGACCCCGAATAAACTCTAGAATCCAAGCCATTTCGCAAGATGCGAGTATTGACTGAATACAAAGAAATGGATTTGTTTCTTTTTTTCGATTCGCCAGGCGGCGCTTTGGTTTTAATAAGAACGTCGTGTTGATACGCGAGAAAAGGAGAGAGAGAGGGACGACGATTTGATAGCTGTGTGGTGAATTGAAATGCGCCGTCTTGGTGGAATTATGTGTTTTAAAGAAAGAATTTTATTTGTAAAAGTATTATTTACTTGTGTGTTGTTTCGTTAATATGTGGTGCCGTGAAGGAATAAAAATGATGTGAAAACGTTGATAATAGTGCTAACACATGGTCTAATGAGTGACAAGTGAAGTCGCTATCGCTACACTACATTTTTTTTTTTTCACTTAAATTATGGCATTCAATCCCATATATTTCGCTCCCTTATTAACATTCTATAAAATTCAGACGTCTTCATTGTGTGCTTTCCTCCCATTAGACGCTTTGTTTTAAAAATTTATCACAACCAAAATCGGATACCGTATTTTTGCTCATAACACACAAACTACAGAACGAAAATGTGCAATCATTTCAGTTATATAACTATTTACTTCCATATCCGCACAATTTTATCGCAATATCTACGTATTGTGCGCAGCGACATTGTGAAAGCATGAATTGTTTCATATAATGTTGGAAAAATTGCGCGCAAATTCCACACCAGATTATATAGGTTTTAAATTTTGGTTTAAAGTACGTGTTATACACTAGCAAATATGCACTGTTAAAAATTTGTAGCAAACTGTCCAGTCATTTGACCGTTTTTTGTATAAAACGGTTACATAACCGTAAAAGAACGCCAGAATAGAGTTAAATTACGGTTGTGTAACCGTTTTCTATAAAAATGGTCAAATGGCTGGACAGTTTGCTGTAAATTTTTAACAGTGTGGTATTTTTTTTACATGATATTTAATGAAATGTCTGAAAGCATTCTATACAAAAAATTAAAATTTAAAAAAATCGAAGTTTATTTAGAATTTATATATTTGATTAAAACATACAAGGGATGTCAGCCCCCGGGAACCCAGCTTTCGTTTCAGGGTATGAGTGCAATTCCGGGGTGAAGACATAAACGCACAGTTTACTTTAACATACACTATTACAAAATTCCAAGTATAAATTGTAAATATTAAAGGATTGTAATTGTGAATAATAATAAATACTTTAAAGTAATTATCAAAAGAAACAAAGTTTAAGCAAAATTTACGGAACAATGTCTTGATTTACCATTAATATTTTTTTTTTTTTTTTTTTTTTTTTTAAGATAATATTGCTTAGGACAAAAGAAAAATGTTGTGTATAAAATACTTAAGCAAAAAGAAAACAAACCCGGAAAATGATTAATAACATAAATTGTCTGTACTAAAAAAGACAGGAAAACACTCATAAATAATATAGTAAGAAAACGCGACTAACCAGGCGATGCTTTACTTATGTAAAAAGAATGCTAAATTATTTAAAAAATCATGAGCAATACTGATGTAATTTAACTATGCAATTCCAAATACATTATTAATTCTAAAAATATAAAGAAAAATTTCTCAAATACTTTACTAAGGCTGAAAAGCTATTTTGCAAACTAAAACATTAAAACAAATTGAAAATTAGATTTAAGAATGAAATTAAGATGGAAGATTTGAGCAATTTTATGTATACTATAACGCAAAGTGATAATGTTGTTATAAACTTATTAATAATTAAAATAAATATCAGTTAGAATCGTTAATAAAATATTAAAATAAATTAAAATAAACTTCTTTAAAACTTATAAACATATTAAACCAATCATTTTTTAACCGACTTAAAAAAAAAAAGAGGAGGTTATCAATTCGACCCGTATGTATGTATTATGTTGTTCACGCATAACTCCCGTAAATGTGCATCGATTTTGGTAATTTTTCCTTTGTTTGAAAGAGTAAGGCACCCAGGTGGTCCCATTTCAATTTCGTCAAAATCTGATCATTAGAGCAAATTATTTCAATTTTTTATTCAAATTTCCATTATTAAACTTAAACAGTTATAACAGTTAATGAAATGATTATACAGACTTTATAGTCGGTTTTAGTTACAATCGACTGTTTTTTGTGATATATTGTCAAAATGTTGGTCAATCACTGAGTACTTGTGTTCTTTCCAACACCTATGTAGAAAGAAATTATTTTATTAAAATTTGAAGCTGATATTCCATCATTTCAATCCACGCCAATAGTTGGGTAATACAAATATGACTCACGCCGGCTAAAGTCTTAACTGCATTACAATGCTTTAAAAAGTAAGATACTTAAAACGTTTAAAAACAACGTAATCGAAATTAAAATCCAGAAAAATATTAAATATTTCCTTTAATAACTCATACTTGATTACAAGATTATGGAAGATTCCCACCCTTACGAAAATAGTTCATAGAGCTGTATAGAACTCTGTAGAATTCTTTACAAGCTCTATAGAATAGCCATTCTATAGAACATTATCTCTATAGAGTTTTAAAGAGTTCTATAGAATATTTTTTCTAAAGAAAATGTTTCTATAGAATTCTTAGAAGTTCTATAGAATTTTTTTTATATAGAATAGTTTTTCTACATACATCTTATAGAATTAAATTCTAGACTACTGATTCTACTGAGACTACTGATTCTATAGAATTTTTTCATTTAAAAAAATATTTCTTGGTCTTTTAAAATTTATTTGTATAGTAATTTATTTATAACTATATATTAAAATTAAAAAATAATAATTAATTTTGTAATACATCAGTTTATTATATAATTGAACTCCATAGATTTAATATGATTATATATATATATATATATATATATATATATATATATATATATATATATATATATAAAACTTTAAGTAAAATTTAACCATTGAAACATAAGAAACTGACCACATACACTGAAATCCCGATACCAAAGAGCCCTGTCAATCTACAAATTAAAAATGTAGTCCTAATAAATGTAACATTATTAATTCAAATTAAGAAGAAAAAAAATTAAATAAATAGAAAATAAGGAATGAAATATAAACCACACGAGTATATACACAAATAAAAGCTTATAAAGTAATTTACTTTTTCAAGGGCAAGAAAATCACATTTATAAGCAAAGAACGATTGTTTTCTGTATATGACACCAGCTTTTGCTAAATATAGTGCCATATCTCGCCCGAACAATCGCTGAAACAATATTGAATAACAAGACCTTTACAATGGAATATTATAAATTATACATACAATTTGAAAAGGAGTGTGAAAAAGAAGAAAAAATAAATAAATAAAAAATATATATATATTACTTATATTAATAATATCCCAAGATATTTAGTATATTGTGAGCACATGTACAAAATTGTATCCAAAAGAAGAGGTTAAATTCACAGTTAAATAGAGAATCCTTCAGATAATAAATTGTATCCTACAGTTACAGTTATTTTTATTTAACTACATATATTACAACATTTTAAAAAATGTAGAAAAAAAAATTATGATATACATATAAATAAAAACCATTAATTAATTTATTTTAATTTTAATTTAATAAATTAAAATATATAATATTACTTGATAATTTGAAAGTATTTCATAGATATTATTACCTCCATACTAAATTTCCAAGTTTTAATATTTTAAATAAGCTATACTACTGCCATCTATTGTAAAAATATTAGACTATTTTAGCATACTATCAAATTCATTATATAATTTACTTTTGCTGCTGACATCTGGTGTACAGATATTCTACTAAAACTTTAATATTGTATGTATAATTACTTATATGCAGCTGTAATGTAGTGTAAATATATTAATTTTACTAGTTAATATTAATGATATATATAGAGAATAAGAGTTACTAGTATAATATAATTTCTATTTTAACTAACCCATTTAAAATATATCTTAATTTAACCCAAACATTAATGTAGAATCCATATGATGTTTTCATTTTATAAATTAGTATTATACTTAGAAATAACATAGATTATTCAATATGGCAATGCACTTATTATAATTTAAATCTAGCTATTTAAATAATATCTACCATGAAAAAAAAATATAAAAAACAAATATTAATTAAATTAAATGATCTAAAAATAAAATAAAATAAATAATATAAAACTAAGAGATATGTTTATTAGTGTACTATATTTAATAAATATTTAATATTTACTAAAATTAAATATGTTTAACATATTAATATTATATTGTATTGATTAACCCATTGTAACATCCTTGATAATTTTAACTTTTGTTACAACCCCAATAATATTAACTCCATATAATCATAACAACAATTATAGAATTCGCCCACATGTAAATTTTATTTTATGAATGACTTTTAACTAAGATGATCCTATGCAGCACATGCTCTTAATATGAGTTATAATTTAGCGAAATGTATCAACAGTCAAAAGTTGAAAATTAACGTTAAATTTTAAAATATGAATGACATTAAACTAGGATAATCCTATGCAGCAACGCACACAATAGGATTCATAGTTTAGCCAAATATATCAACAATCAAAAGTTGATTATATATATATATATATATATATATATATATATATATATATATATATATAATTTAATTCATTTCTAATATATTGTGATTCAATTGTCAATGTAATAGTATATCAGTCAAACTACGGAATTAAATTATGATTAATTAATTTCTTTATAATTTATTAATTTTTTGGTTAATTTTATAATCAGTTATTAATGTGATATTAAATTTAAAAAAAAATAATTAATTTTGTAATACATCAGTTTAGTATATAATTGAACTCCATAGATTTAATATGATTATATATATATATATATATAATTCATTTCTAATATATTTTGATTCAATTGTCAATGTAATAGTATATCAGTCAAACTACTGAATTAAATTATGATTAATTAATTTGTTTATAATTCATTAATTTTTTGGTTAATTTTATAATCAGTTATTAATGTGATATTAAATTTAAAAAATAATAATTAATTTTGTAATACATCAGTTTAGTATATAATTGAACTCCATAGATTTAATATGATTATATATATATATATATATATATATATATATATATATATATATATATATATATAATTTAATTCATTTCTAAAATATTGTGATTCAACTGTCAATGTAATAGTATATCAGTCAAACTACTGAATTAAATTATGATTAATTAATTTGTTTATAATTCCTTAATTTTTTGGTTAATTTTATAATCAGTTATTAATGTGCTATTAAATTTATAAAACCATCCATCTAATTTAATAAATTTTATTCACTAATAATAGTGTAATTTTTATTCAAGTATTTTAATCTGAAATATAAATATTTAAACAATTGTTTCAGTTTTAACAAATAATAATTTATTAGACGTTGAATATTTTTACAAAACTAATTATAATTGGGAATGCAAATCACAAAAGAAATAAAGTTGAAATAGTGTAATAAGAGTACGGGAGCTATCAATGGTTGTGTCATGCTGAAATGAAAGTACCCGTTCTCCGTCCGATCATGGAAGTCAAGCAGCATCGAGAGTGGTTAGTAGTTGGGAGGGTGACCATCTGGGTTCTATATGCACGTATTTTTATAGGTTGTATATTTTTATAGAAGCTCTATAGACATTTCTATTGAACTTCTACAGATATTTCTATACCTTTCGGTTAAACAAGCTTATAGAAAAACAGGCCATAATTCTATAGGATTCTATAATGCGTTTTCTATAAATATTTTTTTATAGAATTCTATAAGAAATTTTTGTAAGGGCAGAGTCAGATTTGAATGGAATTTCGCCTAATTGATCAATTATAGCCAAGTTGGCCTCATTTATGGAAAGCTATTTTTGTCGCCCAATTTGACAATATTTTGCCAAGCATAGCCAAATTTGTAAACAAAATGCGTGCATTGCGTGTCCATGGCTGTGTACGTAAATATTGAGTACGTATGTATACGAGTAATGAAAAGCGTATAATAAATTTCCATGTTTTTCCTATATTTTCAATTTCAGTCGTGGCGTAGCATCATGACGTCACACCAGACATATCAGTCACACTTCCTGTTTCCTCTAGGTTTTTATTATAACTAGGGCATCGAACCCGGGCTTCCCGGAATAGAGAATATAGGTGAAAACCATTTGTTTTTTTATTGGAAACTCTAATAGATTTTTTACATTTAATATTTTTTTTTTTAGATTGCGCAACACCAAAGAGCATTTTAATATGAAATATGCCAATTATACATATATTCAAATAAAATTTTGAAATTTATTGAAAGCGGTAACTTCGTATTGGTCTTGTGCCAGAAGTTCATTACCGAAGAATTCGCTAAAAAATTCTGCAGCAATTTCTTTTCAATTCTAATAATTTCAGTTGTTTTAAGCGCTTATTTCGATTATACATGTCTGTTTAATTTGTGTTTTATTTATATGTGTTATTTATTTATATTGTGTTTCTATTTATTGCTTAATAAAGTTTTAATTTCGTTATCGAAACAAACGCTGAATTTTTTGTATTGTTTAAAGTGCAAACGGATTAATGTTTTGATCGTCTGCAAGCGATAGAGTTAGATTTTTTTTTTTCTAAATCATGCTGGAAATTTAATTTAAATGCTATAATAAATCAGTTAATTTCGGTACAGTTTTTAAACAAATTGCATTTGAAAGTAGATTTTTTCCTTATAAAACGGTGTAAAAATTAAAAATATACGCTGTTTAGAAATTTTAAAAATTGCAGTAACAAAAATCGCAAAACCGAAATTTCATCGTCAAGTGTTGCCATTCAGAAAAGGGCGTCAGCGTTACGCTAGGACACGTTTGTTCTTTATAATATAGATATAGATATATAACATACATTCTTTATAATACAGATAGATAATAAAATTTTGTTAATTATAAAAGAAACGTATAATTACATTGACTCTGATGCGAATTTTGTTAATTATGATATAAGTAATTACTTCAAGTAGAATTTTTCTTTTTTCTTTTTTTAATATTTAGAAAAAAATATTTTTTTCCCACCTCTCGGTACACCAATTGCTAGATCTAATCTCATATGAAAAAGTGAGATACTAAAAACTTTGGCAGAAAGATTTATCTCCAGTCATTGAGTGATAAAAGTCATTAAGTCTAGTTACATCATTAAGTAAACGATATCATAATAAAAGCAACAAAATATATAGCTATATTTATGACTTTCAGCAGAATGTTTGTAAAAAAGAAAATATACATCACGATTTATTTTACGGGTTTTGCTTATTCTTGTGTAAAATTTTAAGGCTGTGTTTTTACTATGAGCGTAAACTAAACAATATAAGCAAAATACAAAATATATTTTTTTATGCTACCAACAAACAAGACAGAAAAATCATACTTCAAGCATAAATTATGAAACACTTTCAACCATTTCCAGAATACTTTAACAAACCTTCGTTGTTTAGTAAGTTAAATAAGATACCTAACAATTTAGAAAACGCATAACACATTTGAAAATCAGATTTCAACAAGGAATATTTATAATCCATTTTCATTTTGAACAATTTAAGTTGCCCTTCTGACATAATTTGTTACATTATTCAAGTTAATTTAAGAACAGGTGGTTTAAAGAAATTACTTCTAAGTATATATATATATATTTACAATAAAAAAGAATTGTCAATAAACAAGAACTGAAAATTTCACTAATTAAAGAGAGCATGTATCTAAAATTGATAGTTTTGAGCACAAAAATAATCTTACATGTTTTTTTTTTTTTTTACCTTTGTGCTTCGTTCTATAGAACTTATGAATAGCTCTTGTGAGATGAAGGCGAATGTATATTATTAATGTTATTATACCACCAAATTATATCAGTCACGTATTCTATAATAAATAACTTCTTTTAACCCCCTGACCGCCGAGCAAAAGGGCAAATTTGTAATGCTATTTTCTCTGTAATTTTTTTTTTTTAAATGCTTAAAAAATCTGAATTTTCAAACTTGAGATAAAAAACTTAATTACGTATATAAGTATAATCCTTGAGAGTATCAATCATTAGTTGATGTTTTAAAAATGCATTATATTTGTAGAATTATATTAATTTAAACAAACCTTGTATTACTGTGAAATCTACAGCATAGTGAATGGATATATCAGGTCGCGGCGGTGAGAAGGTTAAAATATAATGAGATTTACTAGCTGACAAAAAGGTTGGCAGCGTAGCGTATTTCCGAACTGTGGAACTTTTCGCCAAATTTTGGCGAATTTGCATGCTGTAGAAAAATCGCCAAATCACGTGACCACGCAGTCTTGCTTTACAACATTCTCTGCGCCGCCGCCGTGATCATTGGTTTAAACACGTGCTATGCAATGCCAAAATTTGGCAAAAAGTTCCGCAGTTCGGAAATACGCGGAAACGTACCCCACGTCATTCTTATTAAAGTGTATTGGAACCTAAAGGTATTGCATCTGGAACGTCCACAAAATTCCTACACGAAAATCCAGTAAATTTTATTTTGATATTTTTCGGCAAACTGTAAATTAAAATTGACTTTTGATGTCTGGAAAACCATTTTTGTGAATGTGAACACTTAAGGGTTATTCACAAAATTTTCGCAGTATCTTAAGTAATTTTCAGTATTTAAACAGTCTGAGAAAGTGTAATTTAAAACTTTTCGTACTAAGTTTGTATATTTATCGGGGCAATTTAGAGCCTACGCGAAGACACTCACAAGCTAATGTTAAACCAATGACAACGTTCTTTTCAAATTTCTCGTTTGAATTTCAACATTTTTTAACTTTTTTTTTAGACTATCTGAGATCGATCTCTAACCGGATACTTTTTTTAGTTTTTTTATTTTGGTTTTTGTTTATTTATTATTATTTTTTTTTAATGGGGATACTTTTACATTCGGGTTGGTTGGGTTGATTATTGACGGCCAATTATCTACACTTGGGATATAGGCCCGGGGGGAGTGCCCTTCGTGGGGGTCTTTCTAAGGGAACCTAATCCGTATTTACGCATGGATAAATCCACGGCTCGAAGAAAACCACGGAAACTCCGAACGATTAGGCCGACGGGCGCGATTGGGATCGAACCCAGCACCTCCCGTCTACCAGCTTCGAGAGCATAACCTCTCAGCCACTGGTGGGGCTGCCTTTTACATTCGGAACTTGTTCCAAAATAGAAAGAGGCATTTTACAAAAAATCTGAAACCAAAATCGAAAAAGTAAAGAAAGAACCCGGTTAGAAATCGAGCTCAGCTATCCTGCGACTTAAAAAAAAATCATCTATGACATATTCAAGTTTGTATATTTATCATAGCAATAAAAAGCCTACGCAAAGACACTCGTAAGGTAATGTTAAACCAATGGCAATGTTTGTTTGTTTGTTTTTTTTTTCAAATTTTTCGTTTGTATTTCAACATTTTTTTACTTTTTTTTTTTTTTTTTACTTTTTCGATTTTGGTTGTATCTTTTTTCTTTTTTTTTTTATGGGGATCATTTTTGCATTCGGAACCTGTTCAAAAACAGAAACAGAGACCTCATACAAAAAATCTGAAACCAAAATCGAAAAAGTAAAAAAAGAACCCGCTTAGAAATCGAGCTCAGTTATCCTGTGAGGGGAAAAAAAATCATAAAAAATATTGAAATACAAATGACAAATTTAAAAAGAACGCTGCCGTTAGTCCAACATTAGCTTGAGAGTTAAGTACTCCACGTGACTAATGTAGGCTCATAACGGCCGAATAATATCAAAACTGCAATTTTCATTTCATCAAAAATGACTACAGAAAATTTGTAAATATTCTTTAATTAAGTCATTTTCATACAATGAGTAGAAATTGATAGAAGAATGCACTTATGCCTTCTTTAAGAATGTTACAATGAAATATTTATAACATTTCTCTCCTTAGAATAATTTAAATCGGTCTATTATCATCTTGAATAATTTCCAGTAATTAAATTATTTTGTGAAAGTATAATTTGAGATAAATAGTAATAAATTGAAATGCTTGATGTAGAAATTAATTAATTAAATATCACTAAACAATAAAGACATTAGTAGAAGATAATATCCTAAATAAATTTTCCAGATGCTTTCTGATAATTGAAATTAATTTTCTTATCATATAATTAACAATTAGTTACATGACTAAAGGATTTCAAATTTGCCGCATTATAAAAAAATCTTGAACAATTATTTATTTAAAAAAGTTTATCTGAAACATATACATTATTTCAAATATATATTACAATATTCATATATATATATTACATATATTTATTATGCTAATAATTATTTATATATATTCAAATGTATACCATATATATACATTACATTCAAGGGTTGAAGTATCATAGTTGAGTTTTATTCCAACCGAGCGAAAAATGCCGGAACCAGGACTCGAACCTAGGTACTTTGGCGTGTCGTGCCAACGCTCTCCCTACTGAGCTATCCCAACGGTATCCTGGCTGGCATATTTCACTCTTATTTGCAACATGGCTGCGAACAGCAGCGCTAATTTCATTTATCCGAACTATAACTACTTGGCACGGCAAGCGAAAGTACCCAGGTCGAGTCCTGGTCCCGGCATTTTTTGCTCTGTTGGAATAAAACTCAGCTATGATACTCCAACCATTTAATATAATTCACCTAGTTGAAAATACTTTCTTTTGTATGTATATTACTTTAAATAAAAATATTTATTGCTCTATAATATTTTCATTATGTAAGGTAATCTGAAAAGTATAGTTTAAAGCAAGTAGAACTACGTTTGCATATTTAACACATGGGCTGATAAGTTCCCGGTCTGGCACAGAGATGGCGTTGCAATCACCGAAACGATGTTTTTTTTGTTTTTTTTAGTAAATACTAACATTTAAAAGGTAGTAGAAAAATGCCATGACGATTCGCCGTGTGGATAAAATGTTAGAGTGGTTTTAGTTGAACGACTTTGTTGATAAACAAAAAAATGGATAACAAGAATTTCAAGAATTGTTATTTGATGGGGAAAAATACCGTTCAAACAAAAGCTTGGCTAGATAAGCGTTATCCGGACACTGCACCAGGTAAATCAACCATTATTGACTGGTTTGCTGAATTTAAACGTGGTCGTAAGGACACCAGTGATGCACCACGCAAAAGAGGTGGTTACTCCGGAAAACATAAAAAAAGTCCACAAAATCGTTTTGGGGAACTGTAAAGTGAAGTTGCAGGAGATAGCTGAGACTCTGAAGATATCCAAGGAACGTGTAGGTTTTATTTTGAATGAACATTTGTCTATGAAAAAGCTGTTGTCAAAGTGGCTGCCGCGCGTGTTGACTTTTGACCAAAAACAACAACGAGTTCTGAGCACTGTTTGGAGCTTTTCCGTTATAAAATTATGTTATTTATTATTAAATTATTATTATTAATCATTTATTAAATTATTATTATCAAATTATTATTATTAAATTATTTTTAAAATTATTATTATTAAATTATTATTATAAAATTATTATTTTTAAATTATTATTATTATTGTTTATTATTAAAGTTATGTTATTTATTAAAGTTATAAAGTTATAAAGTCATAAAGTTATAAAGCTTTGTTAAAAAGTTGTGTTTTCTTTATTAGACCGGGAACTTATCAGCCCATGTGTTACAGTAAAAATAAATTACTACTAAATGGGAACTGAAAATTTGTCAAATTAATGAGACGATCTAATTAAACAGAGCTAAAACGTGATAGCTATGAACACAAAGATGCCCCTTTTTTTTTTTTCTTCGCGCTTGGATGTAAAAAGCTTTTGGTAAGCTTTTATGAGATGAGGAAAAATGCAGGTTATTGTTGTTACAACAGCAAATTATGGTAGTCACGTATTCTAGTGAATAACTCCTTTTAAAATATAGTTATACTTTCTCGTGAATATTTTTGACAAAAATTTTCACAGTATTCAATACTAAATTATTATTAAAGTATATTACTTCTTGAACCTTCATAAAATTCCAATACAAAAATACAGTAAACTTAAGTTTGATATTTTCCAGATATTTCCGGAATTTTTATTTCTGGAACTAGGGGGCGCTGCCACCTGCTCGCTACGCTCACCAACCCTCGTTCTGATTTCACAGCCTCTTAAAACCTGGTACATGCAATGTATCCTGTTTTAAAAAGATGATGATGATGATATCACGAACGGCGACTATCTTCTGTAATCAAGTTATAATGCTTTTTCATTTAACTGGTATAATAATTTTTCATTTAATTCATCTTTTATTTTTTTAATATTCATGTGTAAACACGATTTTTATGACGTAATTTTCTTTTTTTCCTGCTTTCAACACGTGATCATTTAATTATTATTTTAAACTTTCATTATTGTTTTTAATAGTCTCGCGCAAATAGATTTTTTATTTGAGATAAAATATAATCATTTGCGCTTATTTAGAAATTGGCAACAATATAAAAAATGACTTTTTCAATAAAAGATTTTTCACTCGATTTTTAAGGATTTTTTGAGTTTTTATTATCCGACCGTAATAATTTTTTGAATTTCTGAAATCTTGTTATATTTCGCGTCTGGTGGTATGATTTTCGAATCCGTAGGATGGCTAGAAAAAAAGTAATCGCTCCTCAAAAAAGTCCCTAGTAAAAAAGCGATGAGAATAACCCGGAATATCTACGCAGATTTTCATTGGTCCATTTTTAAACCATTACTTTTTTTTTATATATAGAAGGATATATTATTTTGATATTTCTATAATTCAAAAATGCCTTTTAATGTTTGGAAAATCATCTTTAAAAATATGAGTATTTAAGGATTATTTACAAATATTTCACAATATCTTAAGTAATTTTCGGTATTTAAACAATCTGAAAAAGAAAAATTTGAAAAAATTCCTACTAGTTTTGCATATTTATCGTAGCAATCAAATGTCGAATAATCGTAACACTATAATTTGCAATTTGCATTAAAAAAAATATTCGTAGTAAATTTCTAAATATTTTCAATTAAGTAATTTTCATATATTAATTGTCCGTTAATATAGAAAATACGTGTGTCTTGTTTTAGAATGTTACAAAGAGAAATTTATAATATTTCTCTGCTTGAGACAATTTTAATCGACTTGGCATCTCGAATAATTTCCAGTAATTAAAACAAGTATTTTTTTAAAACATAATATGGGTGTTAAATTTAAATGGTTATTAAAGCAATTAATTAATTGATTATCATAAACAATAACCGCATTAGTAGAAGTTATAAACCGCAATACATTCCGAGATGTTTTTGAAAAATATTTTTATATAAACTATCGATTATCTAAACAAAAAAAAAGCATCTCAAACTTGTCATTTGATAAAAAATAATAAACAAATACTTATAATGCATTTTAATTTGAAACAATTTAAATTGCCCTAGCCGCATAATAATTTCATTATGTAAACTAATCTAAAAATGCAATATGAAGTAATTAATGCTAAGCAATATATATTTATTCTAGAAATCAATTAGAGTTAAATGGGAACTGAAAACTTAACCAATTAAACAGAGTATCCATCTGTAGCTGTAGCGATGAGCACAAAGATATCCTTTTCATATTTTTTCTTTGTTATAGGATCAGGAGAGTCTTTCAAAAACTCTTATGAGATTAGATAGAAGGTAGATTAATGTTTTTACACTAACAGGTTATGCCAGTCACGTAATCTAATAAATAACTTCTTTTAAAAGATAGTGGTATTAATTTTGAATATTTTTCTCAAAAATGATTAACGTATTTTACATTTTATTTTTATTATAACATAATATTAGGTTGTGTGGATAACAATGGCGATTTCTGTTAATAAACTTTTAAACCAGACTTTTTTCGATAAATTTTTGATTTGATATTACATTGTTGAGAATTTTTTAAAGGGCAATTATGTATCAACTTACTAAGTATTATAGTTTTAATTTCCTCGTTGCACCAGTATATAGGGTTAATCTAAATGATGGACCCATATTCAAAAAATTGTATTTATTAAAGTACAAATCCAAAATGAACAATCTTTATACCAATGAAAAGAGGAAGTTTCAAAGTATTTTTTTAAGCCATTATAAATGTTCAATGTGTCCACCGTTTGCTGCACGGCAAGCAAGTACGCGATAGCCAAACTCGTCCCACACACGAGAAGACTCAAAATTTGCAAACCTTAAGCTAAAGCTGGTGACTAAAAACAAAGGTAAAAATTTACCTCGCATTAGACCTCTATAAAAAATAAAATAAATAAACGTTCCAATTAAAACATTGCATTTCCTACTGTCACAAACGAAAATCGAACAACAAATGGCGCCATATGAACAGTCGTCCTCTTTGCGAAACATAAATCTGCTAATACATATTATTATTTTTTTTTAAATAGCATTATAATAACAAGAAAAACAAAATTTCTGTTTTCCTTCATTCTGATCAAAATAGCATTAAAATGACTTGAACGAATGAATGAAGTGTGTAATTTTTAAGAAAAAAAAGTTATTTTTATTTTTTCTATACGAGAATAAATAACATTCTCAGTTTCAGAAAGAATGAGCCCGAGCCCGAAGATTGGTATAGAAATCGAGCCCGAGCCCGTGTCGGGCCCGGGCTCGGACTCGGGCTTTCGGGCTCGGGCTTAGTCCGTCTCATCTCTAATGTATATGCTATTGTAACTTATTGTAGCAATTAATTGAATAAATGCACTGTAAGAAAAATGCAAAGGTTTCTTAATCTAGTAAAATATAATCTAACCACAAACGAAAATATGCAGTAACATTTTCTGAGTTATCCACGATTCCGAAAAGAATTCTTTATCTTTAGAAATATCAAAAACCAATATAATTTTGAGCTTTAAAGAACAATTTTAAAACAAAGTTTCTTTTGCCCCTGATTTTCGGAAACGTTTCCGAGTAATTTTTATAGTATAGTAATCAGTTTCTCATCCTGGAATATATGTACATTTCGGATTCTATCAATTCTCAGGCAAACGTTTTCGTGTTCAATAAACATGTTTTACAGTTACACATGATCAATTAACAGCATTAAGATTAACATTAAAGTTAATATTATGTTGTTACTTTTATATGTATAAATTCAACTACGCGGCTGAAAATTTTTAGATGAGTATTGATAGAATGTTAAAAACCGATATTTTGGTTTGAGAAAACTAATTAACACACTATAAAAACTACTCTGAAACGTTTCCGAAAATCCATGGCAGCAAAAGAAACTTGTGTTTATAAATGCTTCTTTTAAATCTCGAAAATATACAGATTTCATAGATTTCTAAAGACAAAGATTACTTTTCGGAATCGTGGTAACTTGGAAGAGATTATTGTATATTTTCGTACGTGGTTACCTTACATTTTCGCATATTAAGAAACATTAGCTTTTTTTTTTTTACATTGTGTCAGAAAACAGTAAACATATAGCGTTCATATCACCTTAGTGACATAATATTTTTTATTACATAAGCTAATCTTAAAAGTATAGTTTAAAGTAATTAGTACTAATTGCTATGTATTTAAAGTAAAAATGAATTACATTTAAACAAGAACTAAAAATTTGACTAATTAAAGAGAGCCTCCGTCTGAAACATGGTGATAAGCACATTTATTTATATTTATTTTTTTACTGCTTGGATCTAGAGAGTCTTTGAAGAGCTCTTGTGAAATGAGAGAAAATGTAGGTTATTGCTGTTATATCACCAAATTATATTCACTGAAGTAGAAAACAAAATGTAAATAAAAATAAAGAATGTAATAATTTTCTAAACAAAAATTTAAAAAATAAAAACAAAAATAAAAGACTGTTCAGAAATTTTGTCGAAAAACGTAAGAAATACAGATAGAAAGTTGCCGGAATACTCCTATGATTCAAAGAGATTTTATCCGTTATTTGAAAAATGTCTCTCTTTTGACTGGATAATTTCCAGAAATTTTCGTACCTTAAGTAAAAGAAGACATGCGTAAAAATTCTGATTTTAATACGAAAATGTACTACGCAGCACAGTTGCCGGAACACACCTATGATTGAAAGAGATTTTATCCGTTATTTGAAAAATGCTTGTTTTTTGACTTGATTATTTCGGGATATTTTCAGCACAGATTCCCGAAATTTTCGTACTTTAAGTAAAAAAAAAGACATGTATAAAAATTCTGATTTTAATACGAAAAAGTACCACACAACATAGTTGGCAGATCACACCTGTGATTCAAAGAGATTTTATCCGTTATTTGAAAAATGCTTGTCTTTTGACCGGAGAATTTCGGGAAATTTTCAGCAGGGATTCGCGAAATTTCAGCACAGATTCGCGAAATTTTCAGCACATTTTCACGAAATTTTCGTACTTTAAGGAAATAGAGACATATGTAAAAATTCTAATTCTTATACGAAAAAGTGCTACGCAGCACAGTTGCCAGATCACACCTGCGATTCAAAGAGATTTTATCCGTTAATTGAAAAATGTTTGTCTTTTGACTGCAGAATTTCGGTAAATTTTCAGCACAGATTTGAAAAATTTACATACTTTAAGGGAAAGAAGACATGCGTAAAAAATCTGATTCCAATACGAAAAAGTAGTATGCAACACAGTTGCCAGAACACACCTGTGATTCAGAGAGATTTTATCCGTTATTTGAAAAATGTTTGTCTTTTGAGTGTAGAATTTCGGTTAATTTTCAGCACAGATTCGCGAAATTTTCGTACTTTAAGGGTAAAAAGACATGCGTAAAAATTCTGATTCTAATACGAAAAAGTACTACGCAGCGCAGTTCACGGAACATACCGATGATTTGACGATGATGTAGCTTTAGACTGGGGGATTTGAGGTAATTTTTACATTAGATTGGTGAATTGTCTGTGTTTTCTAGCAAATCAAAGCCGAAATTTTCGTGTTTTAACGAAATATAATCAATGGAAATATTCGTTCACATCACTGATTCTTTTGAAAGTGTACGTTTTTATCAATTAATTGTTTAAAATTAATTCAGTTAGGATTATATACGTTGGGAAAACTATTTAGAAATCTCAGACAGGTGCTAGTTTAAATAAAGTTATTTTTTTCCCTGGTGGCATATCTTAAAATAGAAACAAGGCAAAAAGTGCCAACTTCATAAGTATCGGCACTTTCCAACACTTCCAACATAGTTTGAAAAGGTTTCCAACATAGTTTGAAAAGGGTTTAGGAAACCAGTTTGTCTGTCTGTCTGTCGTCTGCCCGTGATCTAACTCGCGTAACTATACTCGCGTAACTATACTCGTGTTGCCTTGAAATCGATAAGTATTATTGCGGTTTACTATGGCATGCTTGGTATTGAAAATGAAGTGTGTAGCATTTATGGTTCTTTTGCACGGACACTCAAAATAATTCCGTTACATTACGGTGTGTGAGGAAGAATCGTTTACGACGTATTTTAATGATGTTATACTATTTAAAAAAAACGTATTCAAATTGATACATATCACTGAAGTGTAGTACATGGTGCTTACTGTAGAATATGGTGTGCATACAATGTATCGTTCATTTACAGGGACACTCAAAAGAATTTGGTTACAGTACTATCGAAGAACAATAATTGTTGGTAGCTCGTGTTCAGTTGTGGTACGCGTTTTTAAACGTGAATATTTTTTTTCAGTATTAATTCGTGCATATAAATTCTATAGATCTATACAGTGCTTCTCAAAAGATCTCACGTACATTTCCGTTTATTGACGGAAATTGCTGAAGGAGAATTTTCAACTGTGCTATGTATTTCCTAACTGAAGTAAATTTTAGCATGCTGTGTAGTACTCAAACAAATCTATAGATCATATACAGGGCTGCACAAAAGAATTCGCGGATAGTTTGTGTGACTATTGGTAGTAATTTCTGAAATTGGGTTTTCAAATGTGTTACATGCGTTTTTTAAATTGTTTACTTAGTAAACTGCGAAGTTTTGTTACAGTATTCTGAATGCGTTGGAAAGTGTTTCATAATCTGTGCTTGACACATGATTTTTTATAATGATTATACATGATTATTTTAAATAAATTCACTAGTTATCGCTTTTTAACAAGCGTAAATCAAAGCAGTGAATTTTCTATAACCTGAACCCACGCCTAATTAACGTATTTTAACAGAAATGTGTTGAAACAAAATTAATTTCAGTCATGAAATTATACATGATTTTTAAGATAAACATTGAATGCTTTTATAAGTGTGTTTAGAAAAAGCCTATTTTTACTCCTATATTCCTGTAACATAGGGGAAGGTGGCCTAAAATGATCCTAACGGGCAAAACGATCCACATATGTTTTCTTCCAGACAGGTCACGCTATCTACAGGGTAACACATAAACTATTTGTGATAAGTGAAAAAGAAGCAATGGCGGTATTCAAGCGATCGCAGTATTATGCGTCTGAATAGATTTCTTTGAAAAATTGGGTTTTATAACATCTGTTATAAGATAAGCACTGAACTTTCATATTTATTTAGACATACGGTCTTTCATGTACAGAAATATGATTTGGTTTACTTAATGGAGTATGCTTTAAGGCGTGAATTACATTTATGTATTGTCATAATTACTTTTATATCCTTTATTTTGCCGATAAAAAAATTTTACAATTATTTTTAGTAAGGGTAAAATGATCCTTGGGACACTTTTTAAAAAATCTATTTTTTTTCATTACTCAATTTGGATTTAAAATATTATTAAAATATGTTATAATGCGAAATATAGTGTAAAACATACTAACAAATGGCCAAAGTTTTATTTAAACAGTTATGATATTTTACACAAGTTTTTCCCTTAAGGGGATCATTTTAGGCCACCTTCCCCTAATTTAGATACCACTAGTATCTAGTTAGAGTTGTTTGCTTAAGAGGCCTCATTATTTCTAAGGAATATTTTTGAACCGTATCTCGTTGAATGCTTACATAAAAGGATTAAAAAAACTATTTTTTTTTTCAATACTCAATTTGGATTTAAAATATTATTAAAATATGTTATAATGCGAAATATAGTGTAAAACATACTAACAAATGGCCAAAGTTTTATTTAAACAGTTATGATATTTTACACAAGTTTTTCCCTTAAGGGGATCATTTTAGGCCACCTTCCCTTAATTTAGATACCACTAGTATCTAGTTAGAGTTGTTTGCTTAAGAGGCCTCATTATTTCTAAGGAATATTTTTGAACCGTATCTCGTTGAATGCTTACATAAAAGGATTAAAAAAACTATTTTTTTTTTCATTACTCAATTTGGATTTAAAATATTATTAAAATATGTTATAATGCGAAATATAGTGTAAAACATACTAACAAATGGCAAAAGTTTTATTTAAACAGTTATGATATTTTACACAAGTTTTTCCCTTAAGGGGATCATTTTAGGCCACCTTCCCCTAATTTAGATACCACTAGTATCTAGTTAGAGTTGTTTGCTTAAGAGGCCTCATTATTTCTAAGGAATATTTTTGAACCGTATCTCGTTGAATGCTTACATAAAAGGATTAAAAAAACTATTTTTACTTCTATATTTATTTAACATAATTTAGACACTACTAGTATCTGATTAGAGTTATTTTCTTTAAAAGACTCATTATGCATATTTCTAAATATTTTTTTTAACCTTATCGCGTTCAGAATAAAAATTCTGAGCTCTTAGAGCTCATAGCAAAAACTGCACAAAAAACTAGATGGGCATTTTGTTATTCGGCTTCAATATTTAATATCAGCTACTGTCTTATTTACTATATTTGTATGCTCGATGTTGTTTTATATTTTTTATTTATCAATCAGAAAAATAAATATAATAAATTCTTAAAGTATTGCATAAAACTGAGATGCGACATTTTTATCAACTGTCAAGATGTCACATGAGCTAGTATCTTATTTACAGTATCTGTATTCTCGATATACCTTTTCTTAGTAATTTCGTATTTTATATGTCAGGTAATGGCAGAAAAGTATATTCTGGTATAAGGCAATTACATGTGACATTTTTATACATTGTCAAGATATAGCATCACCTAGTATCTTATTTATTCCATCTGTATAATCGATATAACATTTTTAGTAACTTTATACTTTTTATATGTCGTACAATGGAAGAAAAATACATTCGGAAATGAAGAAATTACATGCTCGAATGACAAATAAAAAATAATTTCTTTACGCGTAGGAAAAACTTAAAATAAATTTACAAAATATTTATGTTAAGTTATTTCAATCTTATTAATTCCATCTGTACGCTCGATGTAACTTTTTTTTGCAACTTTATATTTTTTTATATTTCAATCAATGGAACAAAAATACATTCTGGAATGAGGAAATTACATGTTTGAATGATAAACATAAAATAATTTTTTTAGACGTAGGAAAAACTTAAAATTAAGTTACAAAATGTTTAAGTTAAGTTATAATAATCTTATTAATTTCATCTGTATGCTTGATGTAACTTTTTTTAGTAACTTTATATTTGTTTCTATTTCAAGCAATGGAACAAAAATACATTCTGGAATGAGGAAATTACATGCTTGAATGACAAACATAAAATAATTTTTTTTAAGCGTAGGAAAAACTTAAAATTAAGTTACAAAATGTTTATGTTATAACAATCTTATTAATTTCATCTGTATGCTCGATGTAACTTTTTTAGTAACTTTATATTTGTTTCTATTTCAAGCAATGGAACAAAAATACATTCCGGAATGAAAAAATTACATGCATGAATGACAAACAAAAAATAATTCCTTTACGGGTGCAAAAAAGTTAAAATTAAGTTACTAAATGCCAAATGATTACAATCCTAATATAAGATGATACATTCAGAGCATAGTTAAAATTACTTTTTGAAAACAGAACAGGACTTCTTAAAAATGAATTTGAACCTTCACTGGTTCAGAAAAAAAAAATTGAGCTCATAGAAAAAAGTCCAAAATAACTAAAAAATGACATTTTTTTCCGGTGTTCAGACATAACATCAACTAATGTCTTATTTACCGCGTTTGCATGCTCGATATGACTTTTCATAGTAACTTTAGATTTTTACATGTTAATCAATGGAAGAAAATATAATCTGAGATGAGACAATTACATTCTAGAAAAATGAACAAACAATAATTCCCTTACCCGTAGGATAAATTTCATTAATATTAAAAACATATATACCTATTTTTATATTATTTGGGTATATTTAGGTTGTTGTCAGATTTTTTTTGCTGTATAGCCACAGTATTTATAAAGATTAATTTTTAACTATATACCGTTCCAGAATAAAAAATTTGAACTTTCAAAGTTCATAACAAAAATTGCAAAATACTAAAATGCAACATTTTTACCTGGTGTCATAATCAAATATCACCTAGTGGTTTATTTACTCAACTTGTATGCTCGATATATCATTTCTTAGTAACTTTATATTGTTTATATGTGCAGCAATAGCAGAAATATATATTCTGTAATGAGACAACTACATTCGTAAACAACAAAAAACGATGATTTCTTTACCCGTAAGAAAAATATAATAAATAAAATTTAAAAGCTTTTGTTTGTCTTAGAAAATTTAAATTAACTTTTACAGTTCATGACAAAAATGGCAACAAAAAAAAAACACTAATATGCGTCCTTTTTATCCATTCTCAAGTTATAATATCACCTAGTGGCTTATTTACTCCATTTATATGCTACATGTAACTTTCCTTGGTAACTTCATATTCTTTATTTATCAATCAATGACAGTGAAATATATTCTGGATTGAAGCAATTGCATTCGGGAACCACAAACAAACGATAATTTATTTAACCGTAAGAAAAATATAATGAATAAAATTTAAAAGTTATCGTCTGGCTTAGAAAACTACTTAAAATTTTGAACTTTTACAGTTCATGGCAAAAATTGGCAGAAAAACTAATATGCGATATTTTTATCCATTCTCAAGTTATAATATCACCTAGTGGCTTATTTATTCTATTTGTATAATCGATATAACTTTTCTTGGTAACGTTATATTTTTTTATTTGTCAATCAGTGACAGAAAAATATATTCTGGAATGAGGCAATTACATTCGTGAACAACAAACAAAATATAATTTCTTTACCCGTAAGAAAAATGTAATGAATAAAATTTAAAAGCTGCCGTTTGTCTTAGAAAACGTCAAAAAATAAATTGACCTTTTACAGTTTATGACAAAAATGGCCAAAAAGCAATATGTGACATTTTTATTCATTGTCAAGTTATAATATCACCTAGTGGCTTATTTACTCCATTTGTATAATCTATAACTTTTCATGGTAACTTTTTATTTGTCAATCAATGACAGAAAAATGTATTCTGGAATGAGGCAATTATATTCCTGAACAACAAACAAACAATAACAAGTACGAAAAATATAATGAATGAAATTTAAAAGCTGTCGTCTGGATTATAAAACTTCTACAAGTTTTAAGTTTTTACAGTTCATGGCAAAAATGACAAAAAACTAATATGTGACATTTTTATTCATTGTCAAGTTATAATATCACCTAGTGGATTATTTACTTCATTTGTATAATCGATATAACTTTTCTTGGTAACTTTATACTTTTTATTTGTCAATCAATGACAGAAAAATGTATTCTGGACTGAGGCAATTACATTCCTGAACAACAAACAAACAATAACCCGTAAGAAAAATATAATGAATGAAATTTAAAAGCTGTCGTCTGGCTTAGACAACTGCAACAAGTTTTAAGTCTTTAAAATTTATGGCAAAAATGACAAAAAAAAAAAAACTAAGATGTAACATTTTTATTCATTTCCAAGGTATGTTTTCTACTAAGTGTCTTATTTACTCCATTTGTATGCTCGATAAAACTTTTCTTGGTAACTTTATTTATTTTATACGTTAAGAAATGACATAAAAATATATTCTGAAACGAGGCAATTGCATTATGAAACTGCAGACAGACAATAATTTCTTTATCCACAGGATGAATATTAAATTAAGATAAAAATATGTCTATTTTTATATTATTCGGATACAGCTGTGGTTAAAATTCTTCACTGAAATAGGTACAGTACTTGAAAATATTAACACTTTGTAAACCAACAATTTAGTATGAGATAGCTTTTTTTATTACACTTTTTTGTTTCCTCTATTTTCTAATAATAACTTCGTCTTATTTAAATACATATTCCTGCGATTAAATAAGGTTAAGTTCATAATTAAAAAATAGTGGTAGCAACAAAAAAGCGTAAAAGTTGGCAACTGTGGAAACAGGAGTATATTTCTCTCTGGCCCATCAACAATGTGCTCATTTTTCAGATATTACAGACCAGGCCAAAAATTGAAAAAAAAAAAATAGGTTGCGACATTTTATTTTGGTGTCTAGATATAATATTAGATTGCGTCTTATTTACTCCAATTGTAGGCTCGATGATAACGTTTTTTACAAATTATATTTTTTATATGTCAAGCAATGGCAGAAAAATATATTCTGGAATGAGGCAATTACATTCGTGAATGACATAAGCAAACAATAATTCCTTTACCTTTAGGGAAAATTTTAAATTATGATATAAATGTCAAATGACTGATATTTTAATAATATTTGAACCCATTTATGAGCTTAGAATTTTTATTAATTTTTATTATTTTTACTGTGTTTTATACACAGTATTTTCAAAAATCGATTTTGACCTGTATCTGGTTCTGAATAAAAAATATTCAACTTTTCACGGCGAAAATTGCAAAACATTAGGAGGCGTGGTATTTTTTAAATTATTATTATTATTGGCCAGGTGTAATATCAGCTAGTGTCTTATTTACTCCATATACTTTAAGAAATAATCGAAAAATATATTCTGGAATGATGCAATTACATTCACTGGACAACATAAAAACGGTAATTCATTTAGCCATACGAAAAATGGTTACTTTTGGGATATAACGGCCTTCGAGAATGAATCGCCAAGCAACGAAGATTTATTCCCAACTTATTAAGCATATATGACATTGAAATAATATATGATGTATATAACATTTCGTGACGCATATGGCCCAGTCATAGTCATATATGATGGACATATGACGTATATATATGACATGGCATCATATAACACGTAAATAATATGTATAAGATGACGTATGGCACATATATGAGCGTTTGGAGTATATATGCTACATATAGTTACAGTGTTATATAGAGTTACAGCTATATGTAGAGCTAAAGAGTTATATATATATATATATATGATGTATATATAAGCTTTGCAATGATCTTGATAAAATCGTAACTGCAGTCTTAGCATAATCGTAATTCTGGAGGCCGTCTATAACCCCAAAGTACACGAAAATTTAATGAATAAGATTTCAAAACAATCTTCTAAATTAGAAGAAGCTAAAACAATATTAATGAAAAATAAAGTAAAGGGAGTAAAATATTTTTAAAAAAATGTCTCAGTGATAAAAAAATAAGCATAAAAACAAATAAAACAAATAAACATGCACAATATGAGAAAATAGTGGTAATCTATAAAATCCTTCAGATTCACCACTACAGTATACAACAAATTGCTTCGTTCACAGCAGTTACATTTGATAAACATCCAAAAAGAAAAATTAACTATAAACGTAAGAAAGTTTCGTGAATAAAATTTAAAAACTGGCTTCTAAGTACAATTTCAAAGGGAGGGATGTCTGACAAAATAAGAAAACTAAATACAAACTGTTGTTAATTTTTCAATCAATGATTTAAAAATAATAATATTATAAGTGCGTATGTTAAAAAAATAGCGATGACTTAGAAATTTAAGATTAAAATGCTTAAACATTACAACTAAAATGTACTTCAAATTTAATAGATATATTTGCCGAACAACAAACAAAAATTAATCATTATATGTTAAAAATTAACAAGTAAAAATTTTTAAAGCTGACGATTGGTAAAACAATTTCTAAAGTCTTAAAACGGAAATAATTATTATCTCAAAACTGCAAGGAAATAAAAGAAAAATGCTAAAAATGTTTGCAACGACATTTTTAAAAACTCACATCAAATAAGGAAAAATTACAACATAAAAAATTTAAGTAAAAGTATTTTTCTGGTTTACTATTATAATTTACATGATATTTCTCCACATTTGTTTCGTATATTATATTACTCCTGGCGCAACAGTTGTATTTATAGAATAGTACCAGCATCCTCCTACCCTCCCCGTATACGGATATATATATATATATATATATATATATATATATATATATATATATATATATACGTATATTCGAACGATGGTCATTACTCTGTCGAAAATCATCGTATAGAAATGTAGCAATATATATATATAAATTCAAATTTTCGAAATAAATATGAATTGTAACCTATATATTTTTTTAAACAGTAATCGATTTCTACAACTTTCAAATATGCTAATCCAAAATTACAGATCATTCCACCAATTATTTTTTTGAGTTACGCTTCAGAAACTATTAGCATTGCAATCTGTTTGTAACGATTAAAAATGAAATATATAGATAATTAATAAGTATTTTTTCTAAGAAAAAATTAGAAATTTAATTTTAGAATCTAATTGTTGCTCTAGCAACTGCCATGGATTTACTGCTAAAAAATTAAGCTTAAACCTATAAACTATTGGTATAAATAATAAACTTTTAACCCTGGATTAAAAAATTAATAATTAATCTTTAATTCATTTGATTTAGGTAATATTGTTTTCAATGTTTGAAAACCTGCTTCGTCATTTCTTAGAAAGCCACATTTTAAGCTGTGTCAAATTTTATATTTTTCTGTAACAGAAAAAAAAAATAGCGATTTACTGTCGCCTTGAAAAATGCCTAGGACTTACAGCTGAAAAATGAAGCTTAAAACTAAAAAATATAGATAGAAATAATAAACTTTTAACCCTGGATAAATATATATATATATATATATATATATATTAGGTAGTCTTTTAATTCATTTAATTTAGATAATATTGTTTTCAATGTTAGAAAACAATATTCGTCTTTTTTGAGAAAATCACGTTTTAAGTTGTGTGACTTTAGAAATAAATGTAGTATAAATACGTTATCTTTTTAAGAAAAGATAGAAGAATTAGAAAATTAAATTGAAAATATAAGTCTTAAAACAAAGGATATGGATATAAGTAATATACATTTGGTCCTGGATTTAAAAATTATTAAATAATCTCTAATTCATTTAATTTAGAAAATATATTTTTTCGATGTTTGAAAACATGCTTCGTATTTTTCTGAAAGAGTCATATACGCAAAAATTTTGCAATGAATACGTTCACTTTTTAAGGAGAATTCGAAAACTAAATAAAAAATGTATTGTTTCTAAGGGAACTGCCGAGGGCTTATTGCCAAAAACAAATAATTAAAAGAATGAATATAAATATTATACTCTGTATACTGAATTTAGATATATTAATTAACATCTGATTTATTTAATTTTTTTGACATTGGAAAATATTTCGTTTTTTCTAAGAAAGTCACATTTAAAATTGTGTCGCTTTAAATATAAACAGTCTTTTTTTTTCTAAGGAAAAATTAAGAATTTAATTTCAGAATCTAATTGTTGCTCTAGCAACTGCCATGGATTTACTGCTAAAAAATTAAGCTTTTAAAGAAAAATTAGAAAATTAAATTCAGAATCTGACTGTTGCTACGGAAACTGGCGAGAACTTATTGCTAGAGAAATTGAAGTCTAAAAAGGAAATAATACAAATGTAAATAATATACTTTTGATCCTGAATTTTAAAAAAATATATTAATTATTTTTTGGTTAATTTAATATTGTTATAATGTTTAAAAATGTGTTTAATCTTTTCTGAGAAAGTGACATTTTAACTTGTGTCACTTTAAGAACAAAATGCAATGAATACATTATCTTTTTAGAAAAATTAGAAATTTATATTTTAAAATTTGACTGTTGCTAAAGGAAGTACCGAAGATTTGTTACTAGAAAAAAAAAGTCCTAAAAGTAAAAAATGAAATAGCAAAAGCTGAGAAAGTTTGTCACTACGTTCATAAATACGTGTACAAACTAATGCAAATATTTACAAATTTATAACAAAAACATAATAAAAAATGTGTCCCGTAATTTCGCGCGTATGCGCCGCACCCTAGTCAAGTCTTTTTCAATCCGGAAATTTTATTGAAAATAAGAAGTCAAATAAGTGCTAAGCAGAAGTAGGTCACATTTTATTTAAAATAAATTCTGGTAGGAAATCGAATTGTCTGAGGTGCGGCGTATACACGCGGAATTACGGTACTTTATTATTAAAATATTTGTTTAATTTTATCCATTTTATGTTATCTATGGAAGAAGCAACGTCTGTAAAACGGAAGCAAATACTAACATTTAGCAAAAATGAATAAAATTATAGATTTTCGTTACTTCAGTATTAGATCTCTAGAATAAGTCAATTACAATATAGTACAGTTTAAAATGATGGTCAGTCTCATTTTCTGATGATACATTGCTTATATATCTTTTGTTGTTGTTGTTGTTGTTGTTGTTACAATAAAAAAAATACTTTTTAAAGAACAATGTGCAATATTATGATCCATATACCTCCTAAAGAAGTATCAATAATGGAAAAACCACAAACAGCAATATTTAGGTAAAACTGGGAAGTTTTTACAGCTCCCATATAGATATCTGATAAGAGTTCTCAAGCAAAACCCTATTAAAACGATACACCAATCTTTGTCTGCAGTCTTATGTTGAAAACTCACGATCACGACACTGGTCATGTGGCAATTAAAACATCAACATTAATAATAGCCCGACGCCAATAGTCTTGCATTGCATTGACAGAAACTATTAAGCTATACAATTCAAATTATTTTTGTTTATAACTTTATTGCACAAGTATCCGCTCTATAAGGGGAAAAAAATAATCACCAAATACAATTTTAAGATGGAAATCCACAAATCACGGTCCGGTTGTCTTATAATTGGAGCATTAACTCCTTACAGTAAAATTACAAGTGTTGCTCGTCTTGAATTTCTGGTTCTAAACGGTAAAATAACTAGCTGCACTCATCATTTAAATTAAGTTACTCAAAATATTTTGTCACCACAAAATTTATAGAGATTTTAATTTGAAATATATTTAATTACAATTCTGCCCTTAATATATAAATTATACGCTTCTTGCTGAAAAAAAAAAAAAATTCTTTCATGCATAATTTTTCACGATTAATTTAATATTTTTTACAGGAAAGAATTAATTATATGCCATTACATTAATATATTGTTATATAACACTATGGCTATTTAGTCATCGATTCCACGAACAAGATCGGCGTAAAAACTCTCTGATACATAAATTGTTTTTTCATATAATTTTTATTGCACGGATTAGCACCGTCTCTGTAATTAAAATTATTTTTCTTCATGAATTTTGTTTTAAATTTCGTCTGTTTTAATTTTCGTCTTCATATTTAATATATTATTTTGAATGTGAATTTTTTTCGAGATATTTTTCTATCTGGTAAAAAATTCCATAAATAAAGAATTTTTGAAAAATATTTGTGTTAGTATATTATTTTTATTATGTCATGAACTGACCTCCTAAAAATGAGTCACAGATGAAAATGATTGTTTATATACTCTCTTAATATTAAAACACGTTTCGGAAATTTTAGCTGGGTAATAAATTATATTAGTTGTTTTACCCTGTTTTCCTCCATTTTTCATGCAAGATCTGTGTTATATTGTTCTTTTTAGTTTTTAATGACACATAAGCAAAAAGGAAAATTCTAAAT
This sequence comes from Maratus michaelseni, assembly GCA_963931845.1. Lineage (NCBI taxonomy): Eukaryota > Metazoa > Arthropoda > Arachnida > Araneae > Salticidae > Maratus > Maratus michaelseni. The sequence continues at coordinate 129,060,868 of OZ007598.1, read as the reverse complement.
AAAGATTTTTTTTTATTATTATTATTCGGAATAAAACTGAAATTTATGTAAATTTCTGGTGCTATTTTGTTTACAATCTAAATTTGAAATCGGCCTAGTGAAAAAAATTTTATCTGAAAGAGAAAAAACACTAATTTTAGTAAACGATGAATACTTTTTTCTTTTTTTTATCTTATTTTTTTTTTTTTGCTGTATTGGTTCAGATTGTATTAAAAATATATATATAAATAGTTATAAATCGCAAGTTTTTCAGTTTTTTTTTTTTTTTTTTTTGTCGCGTGTGCTGCAACCACGTGTATAAATTTAAAAAATAGCTGTTTAAAAATAGTTTTTTTCCCTCTTTTTTCCTTTTTTACGTTTTGATGGGAGGAAAGAACAACGAAAGATATTTAAAAACACTTTTAAAGATTTCATATTAGAAAAAAATAACTTTAAGAACGTACTTCTTAAAAAATAATTTTGAAAATTTAAATAAATTCTAAAGAAGTGTTTTAAGTTGAATAATTTATTTAAATTAAAACTAAATAATTTTCAAAAAATTCTGAAGTCCAAAGAAAATTCAAAAGAAAAATTATTCCGATTTTATTTTTTATTTTTTTCTTTAAGAATAAAACACTATCACGTTTATAAATTATGAAAATAGTTAGCATAGAAACAGCAATATTACCTTCTGTTGGGAAAAAAAATTAAAGAAAATCTATAGGCCTTTATCGGGATTTTTTTTTCTAAATGTTCTTATTCGAAACGAATATTTCTAAAAATCGTGTATTTGGAACCAGATTCTGAAAAGGAAAAAAAACTTTATAAACCGGGAAAATTCCCTATATAGAAACTCTAAAGTGCCTTCCATAAAATTCTTCTTTTGTCACAATGATTATTACTACGTTTACAAATTATGGAACTGTTTGATAAAACAGCGATTTTACCTTACGTTGAGAAAAAAAAATAAAAGAAAAAATTCTACAGGCATTTAAAAATCATTAAATTACAGGCATTTAAAAATCCAGGCAGCTAAAGCTTTTCTGGATTTTCTTTCTACATGACCCCATTCGAATCGAATATTTCTAAAATTTATGCTTTTAAAATCATATTATGAAAAAACAAAACTTTCCCAAACCGAAAAAAAAACTAAGTATAAAAACTCTTAAATTCATTTTTAAAAAAATCCGGAATTTTGGGCCTATATCCCTCGAGTACATAATCAGCCGTCATAAATCAACCAACCGGTCTTTTGTCGCAATGATTAACACACGTTTATAAATTGTGGAAATAGTTGATGAGAAAATGGTGATTTTACCTTTTGAAGGGAGAAGAAACATCAAAGAAAAGAAATTCTCTAGATCTAGACCGTCGGTTCCCAAACCAGTCGCAAGTTCAAACCATTATATAGACTTCCTTGTTTGTGCAAAACAATTTCGGAAATGGAATTGACTTTTAAGCGGACATAGTACCTTTCGAGTCCGAAATTGTTCGTTATAAGAGGCTTTTAGCGACTCGTCATAAATCAGTAAGTTTTTCTCATTTTTCGGTGAAATTTTTACAGTGCTTAGAATAAACAATAACATATTAAATTCAATTGAATTTTTTCAATGTATTTAATATATATATATTTAAAAATTACATAAAATGTATGCATGAAAAAAAATTTATTGACTTTTGCTAACCCGCGTGATAATTCTTTAAAAAATACAGTAGAATCATAATTGTAGTATCAAATTGTATCTTAATATTGTCTTAATTCACCGAACCAAAATCTTTAATATTTTAATAATTTTAAAAATTAAAAAATCTTTAAGAAATTGTAATTTTTAAAATTTTTAACATTTATCAAGTTTTATATCAAAATCTATTGATGTTTTTCACTTAACTGAGTTTCGCATACATTTTGAGACTATATTAAGATATACTAAAATTAGGATTCTACTGTATTTGCTTCAAGAGTTATCTTGCGGGTAAGTAAAAGTCATTAAATTTATTTTATGCATCCATTTTATGTAATTTTTAAATATCTGTTACTTACATTGAAAAAATTTAATTGAGTTTATTATGTTATTACTTTATTATAAGCACTGCAAAATTTTCACTGTAAAAATGAGAAAAACTTACTGATTTATGTCGAGTTGCAAAAAGCATCTTATAACGATCAATTTTGGGCTCGAAAGGTATTATGTCCCCTTGCTGTATTTTAATAATACTTTCATTATTGAACATTTTTTTTTTCCTAACGTTGAAAAAGAAGATTTTGTTCGATGAAGATTCGTCTTTCACACTAAAATTACTTAGCACAGCTCTCGGCGAACGAAAGTTGGGCTTTTCCTTAGTAGTTATTATATATATATTTTTTAATGTATATACCTGCGTATTAAAGAAATTGCGATAAACTTTCAAACATTAAGGTTGGTCCCATAACAATAGAGTTCGGAAACCGCTGCTATCGACATATATGGATTTTCTTTCTAAATGTTCTTATTCGAAACGAATATTTCTCAAAATTATGTGTTTGGAATCGGTTTTTCATTTTTTTAAGACAATGTAGACCGGAAAAATCAAAATATAAAATTTTGAAGCCTTTGAAAAAATTTCTGGATAATCTTTTGTCGCATTGACTACAACCACGTGTGTGAAATATAGAAATATTTGGTAGTCGTGGGTTTTTACCTTTTTTCTATCAAATAGTTGGCACTTACCATGTCATCGGCGAGTGCTGCATTCTCCTCCCCCTTCTGTCCAGTGTCAGCTTTCTTGTATCGGGTCGAGCCCCCTCCACCACCTCCCCCCCTGTTCTGACCGGAACCAACTCCCCCAGAGTAATTCATGTCTTAAAATAATCCTTGGGCCCCTTTCACTGAAACACACCGTCGAATATCCGACTGAGTCACAAACTCGGGCCGATATCCAGAGTCAAAGGGGTACGGGCCCCCACCGGTCCCTTGGACCATGTAGACACGCGGTCGACATAAGACACGCCAAAACACAAGCGGGGAAAACACGGCACACTGGCCTGAGAAGTTCCTCACGCACTGCACTGCAGAAGCGGTGGGTCTGCTTAAGGGAACAGGGCACCGGAGAGATGGGGGTATCGGAACTAGACGTTCGTAGTTGGGAATTTCGGCTAGGGAGCAACCAATCATAGTGAACCAGCGAAGAGTCTTCGCCAACGCGCCAAAAAGCAAAAATCCATCTCCCTGCTCCGAACAGGAGTTTTTCACGCGGTAAGAATTTTTTTTTTTAGAAACCCGTGTTTAGAATATTTTTAAAACACATCAAAATTTAAAAAAAAAAAATAAGAAAAATTGACAATAAGATAATTATTAAACAATAAAAAAAAAACAAGTTTCTGTCAGAATTTTTCAAAAAAGGAGAATTGAAATAGGAATTTATTTTTTTTCATCGGGGAGGATGGAGGGCGAGTGAGGGTTGAGTCAAACGTTTCAGGTAGATTTTAAACTCATGGCCGTAAAAAGAAAGACATTTTAAAAGCTGGCTTTTGTCCCCCAGACGAAAAATTTTTAGTTCCTCTTTCTCTTAGTGTTTATTTTTTTAAATCATTTGTGAAGAATAAATTTTACTTTTTTTTTTTTTCAGACTCATCGAAGAGAAAGAGAAGTCAGGTGTACCACCCCTTTACCCGAGGAAAATTCCTTAGTTCCTTTTCCTCGTAATGTTTAATTGTTTTAAGTCATTTGTGGCGAACAAATTTTACTTTTTTTAACTCATCAGAGGAATTGAATTTCAAAATCAATTGTAAGATAAAAAATATATACTTGTACCCAAACTCCAAATAAGATTGTCACAAAATCATTTTTCCTTATATATCCTACGTCGGCGTAACTTTGGCGAAGATTTACTGTTAGCGGGCTCTGATTGATTGCTCGCGAGCCGAGCTTTCCAGCTGCTAAGCTCTACTCCTATCCAAGCATGTGCGCAGGCTGGACCGCGCAGCACTCCGACTAAACACAAAAGCACGTGACACGCAAGAGTCCGGGGGTGACCGAAGACCCGGGGTGTTGATCCATCCCCCTTCTAGAGCGAAAGAGGATGGAGAGCTATAAGCCGGGAAATCGAAGATTTTTCTCCCTTTTTCTCCCGAACGGTCCGGATTAGGTGAATGTTTCTAGGTAACATGTCGGCGTATATACCTGAGAGAGGTCATTATTCTGATTGTTTACATGCCGCGATCTCTCTGCTGCCATTCAGAAGATACAAATGTTTCTTTTTTATCATTATTTTGTAATTATTGTGTAACAAACGGTAAGAGTTTTCTTTTCAAAAATATGATTTGAAATGATACGCTTAACTGAGTTTAAAAAAAAAAAATTCTGATTACTTGTTTTATAAAAAGGTATATTGTAGCTCATCATATTCAGATATGTAAATAATTAGTAAAAAAATTAAGTAAATGTTAAATAAATAATAAAATAATTGATTATTTTCTAGTGGCACATCGACGTGGTTACCTCATTATTGTGATTGTTTACATGGTGCTGTTTCTTTGTTGCCACTCAGCATATACAAATATTTCGTTTTCTATCATTAGTTGAAGATGATTTTGTACGATTAATTCTCAAAGAAAATATAGTTTTCTTTTCTAAATATAATTGAGACAATAAGATAACTGTTTAAATTATGAGAGAAAAATTATTTTCGGTTGCTTATTTTAAAAATAGACACCGGCTCACTGATGATGTATAAAAATTTCTGCGATACCATTCAGTAGTTGCACACGTTTATCATTGTTTGGGTATAATTTTGTAATTATCCTATAATAGTAATATAAAATGTAGTTTTCTTTAAAAGATTTAATTGAAACAAATATGTTATGACTATGTTAGCTATAAAAAAACAAAATTATTTTTATTATTAGTTTTTTAAACAGATATATTGTTGTGTGTAATATATAGATATACCATTATCACTAGATATATAGTTAAATGTAATATTTAAATTGCTAGTAAATAAATTAGTTGAATGCTAAATTAATAATAAATTAGAGGAATGGTTCCGGGTAACATGTCTACATGGATACTTGAGATATTCCCATTGTTTATATGCAGCGATTTTTTGTAGCCATTCAGCAGATACAAATATTCCTTTTTTATATCATTAGTTTAAGATAATTTTGTACGATTAATTCTCGAATTAAAATATAGTTTTCTTTTCTTTTCTAAATATAATTGAGAAAATAAGATGGCTGTTTAAATTATGACAGAAAAATCATTTTCGGTTGCTTATTTTAAAAATAGACACCTTCTCACTGATGATGTATAAAAATTTCTGTGACACCATTCACTAGATGCACACGTTTATCATTGTTTGAGTATAATTTTGTAATTATCCTATAATAGTAATATAAAATGTAGTTTTCTTCAAAAGATTTAATTGATGTTATGACTATGTTAGCTATAAAATAACACAAATTTATTTTTATTATTTGTTTTTTAAATAGATATATTGTTGTGCATAATATATATAAATACCATTATCACTAGATATATAGTTAAATGTAATATTTAAATTGCTAGTAAATAAATTAGTTGAATGCTAAATTAATAATAAATTAGAGGAATGGTTCCGGGTAACATGTCTACATGGATACTTGAGATATTCCCATTGTTTATATGCAGCGATTTTTTGTAGCCATTCAGCAGATACAAATATTTCTTTATTGTATCATTAGTTGAAGATAATTAATTAATTCTGAAAAAAGGTAGTTTTCTTTTCCAAATGCGATTGAAAAAATAAAACAGATGCGAAAGTTAGAATTAAAAAATTCTTTTCGGATAATTATTCTAAAAATAGATATATTCATTCTCATAATGTATAAAAATTTCTTTCGTATCATCAGTAGATGCAAATGTTTCATATTTTATCTTTATTTAAATATAGTTTTGTAGTTATCGTATAACAGTAATAAAAAAAACTTATGGGTTTTTTTTTCTGTTTCGAAAAAATTAATTGAAAAAAATTTTCTATGTAAATCATAATTAAAAAAGATTCTTTGTAGTTACTTGGTTTAAAAATAGATATATTGTTACAAATAATGCATAAAAATGCTTTTGTTAATAGATAAATAGTTAAGTTTATAAGTAATAAATCAATAAATTAGGTGATTTCTTTCGTATGGCATGTAGACATGCATTCCTGTGGGAGTATTCTGATACTTTACAGGCTAGAATTTGCTTGAAGCCACCCACCAGATTTTGAATATGGTTTTGTAATTATGGCACAAAAGTTTTTTTTTTAAAGTTTTTTTTCTTTTAAAAATATTACTAAAAAAAATTATTACGGCTATGTGTATATTATAATTAAAATAAATTATTTTGGGTTACTTGTTCTCAAAATAGGTATATTGTTGCTCATAATGTATTTTAAAAATCCGTATTAATAGATATGCATGTGAAATCTATAGGAAAACCATATTCGGGTTTGACATATTTTCCAACTAATACGTAAAATTAAACGGCAGTTCTAATAATCTCTTACTAGACGTCTATTTAAAGTTTAATTTTTTTTAATTTTTGTAATCCTTCTAAAATTTCAGGGAAACCTAACTTTTGTAATTTTATCTTACAGATTACTATATCTGTTACTTTTGAAATACTAGTGGCAAGGGCTTAACAAATGTGGTAGCCATGTCGTCACTGGTGACCAAGTTTTTCTATCTGGCGACTAAGTATTTATTTATTTTTTTATCTTTAAACAAAAATATTTTTTACTTTTAAATTTTATTTGGCAAAAACAAGTTCATCAAATGCAAATTTTAAAATAATAAAATCATAATTATTTGACTGACTTCGACCGGAAAATGAGCAAAAAATTATTTTCCTGCTTGACTATTTCATCGATGCCCCCTCATGAGATGTAGATTTTGTAGCATTCAACTATCTTGAAATCAGAAATCAGCAGAGAATCAGTGAATCAGCGTTTCCCGAACATGCCGGTTTCATTAGAAAACTTAGTTTATATTTATAAAGCACAATGTAAACACACTGATAAGTTACGTTACTATCGAGGTGCAATAAATCAAAATACAGCTTCAAAACATTAGAACTGTAAGATGTTAAAATTTCATGAGCTTTCGGCTAAACATTAGCCTTCCTCAGATGAACAACAAGCAGTCGAGGAACTCGATTGCTTGTTGTTCATCTGATGAAGGCTAATGTTTAGCCGAAAGCTCATGAAATTTTACCTCGACTGCTTGTTGTTCATCTGAGGAAGGCTAATGTTTAGCCGAAAGCTCATGAAATTTTAACATCTTACAGTTCTAATGTTTTGAAGCTGTATTTTGATTTATTGCACCTCGATAGTAACGTAACTTATCAATGTGTTTACATTGTGCTTTATAAATATTTTATTGGGTGAATTTGACGTTCGTATTATATAGATTTTTCTATATATTTTTATTAGTTTATATTATCTTTCTAAGATATCTACTATTCTAAATTATGCAACTAATAATACTAAACTATGTTTGTTATTATTTTTTCCCAATTAATAAATCATAAAAAACTTTTGTGCTTTTGAAAGTCAATGACGGGAGGGGGATTATAAATAGTTTTTACTGACGACTAGAATTTTTTGCTAGCTACCAGGCTTTATAAAACTTGTAAAGGCCTGCTAGTGGCATACTATGGAAAACTTTCTAAACTATTGAAACATTTGCTTCAAATATTACGAATGTTGAAAAAATTACTTTTGAAAATGAGCATAGTAGATGGTGAAAGTAGGGTCAGTTGGGGTAATTATGAACATGGGGTAGTTCAAAACAAGCGCCTCTAATGCTCGTGTGAGAGTAGTTGATACTAAAGTAAAGCAGAATTCAAAAGTTTATATTCCTGTTGACAGGATGAGAGCGTTCCCGTCGTATTTGCTTCACCGTTTGCACCCTTGTTCACGCTTATCAAGTTTTTTACAGTTCAAAGTGAAAAACAGTTTTCCAGTGCCTGTGAATATTCTTTTTTTCTATGAGATAAAATGAAAGTAAGTCGTTGGTCTTAATCAATAATTATTAAGTTATAATTACTCTAATAGAATATGAATAAGTTTTTCTCCAACTCATTTTCAAGGACTTACAAAACCATGTTCATAATTACCCCACAATTTTTGTGATATGGGGTAATTATGAACAGTTTTTTTTCTGTGTGTTTCATTCTATATTAGGTCGTAATAGGCCTCATATGAAGTCATAACGACTTGTACAGTTGAAACTTTAGGTTTCTTCAGAAACTATTGATCAGAATTGAAAGTTTAGGGTATCTAAATGTCTAAATCGTAAATCACTATAATTAGGCCCCCTTAATTTGTTTGGATAGGTTTTCGTTTAAAAATATAAAATCAAAACAGCCCGGAGCGTGTCTAGCACGTCCAGTGTACGCTGCTGAAGGCAGTATGGCTCCCAACTCTAGGTTCGTTTGAATAGATTTTCCTTTAAAATTATAAAATCACACAAATTCGAAAGTACGTTTCCAAAGGTAATGGTGCCCTCTTCATTAGGTTCGATTGGGGGAATTTTCGTTTAAAAGTATAAAATCGTTCAAGGCTGATTTTACATTTATCACGTGTGCGGGAAACGCCAGCTGGGTAGAATAATGTGTGTTTGAACATGTTGTTGAACATATGTTTTGTATTAACTTGATAATTTTTGTATTATACCATCGCGACATAAAAATAGATGTTCACAATTACACCGTAGTCTTTAAAATTATTATGAACATCTGGCATAATTGTGAACAAGCAATTTCAGGGACTTGATTTGAGGAATACCATATTAAATATAGTTTTTAAAATATCGTAAAAAGCATTATTGTATGCAAAATTAAATATTAAGTGCGTTGGTCAGTGAGTTCTCAAATTCTCCTCGCTAATGTTAAACAAATGGGCGTGGAATGCATTTTTATTTTTAAATTTTCTCCTCAGAAAATTAATAATTTTAACTTCTTTTTTTCAGTATATTTGTCTCAAAAATTGTCTCTTTCTTTTTTAGTTGACACAATATTAATAAAAATATAAGGTAAGTGACCTAAAAGTGGCCATAGTTAAGCTTTGGGGATTTTTAAAATTTTTCTGGTTGGGTGTGTGAGACTGAATTTTTGTTTATAAAATTTCACACATATTTCTAGCACATATCAAGTATACTTTTCTAAAATAAAATAATCCTTTGTAAAATAAAATTTAATTACTTTTACAATACAATTTCAAAATTATAGCTTGTGGGCCACCTTTGGTGCATAGTGTTCCAAAGGTGGTCCATGTATTGAAATCACTTTTAAAATGTAAAAAAATATTCGGCAAACTATTTTGCTTACCATTATGCTCTGATGATCCTTTCTTTCTTTTGATATCTTTCGAGTTTTTCTTCTTAATCTTCGTATCGTATGATACGAAAAAACCTGGAAACACTTTTTGTATACGGTAGTTCAGAGATTTTCTTCTGAGAGTTACTAACTTCTTTTGAGTGATCTCTGGTGTTAACAATAAATGGTAATAAGTTTTTTCAGCTACTTCTGTAAAACTTTTGAAAATCATCCTTACTACACTAATTTCTACATTTGTTTTCTAAGCTGGCCACCTTGGGAACATGCGTATGGTCACCATTTGTACGAAAATGTACGAATTTATACGAACGGTCACCATTTGTCAAATAAATTTAAGTATACATTTTAGGAATATGTATTAAACTAAGAAAGAAAAAGACATCTTTTAAGAAGAGTACATAGAAAAAAGAAGTTAAAAATATTAATTTTCTGAAGAGATATTTTTTAAATAAAAATGCATTTCACGCCCATAGGTTTAGCATTAGCGATGGTAGTTTGAGATCTCACTGACCAACACCATTAATAATTATTTTTCATATACATATTTAGTAAAATGAACATTTTATCGAGTTCATTTCAAATACTTGCATGCAAATATTATGTTTTACAATTTTTTGGTGAGTTCGTAATTATATAAATACGTAGCACCTATAGTCGTCGTCTGGTGCGTCCGTCTGTCCGCATATAACAGAGCAAAAACTACCCAACCGAATGGTTTGAAATTTAATATATATAATCGTTGCAGAATTTTGTCGAGTCATTTCAACTTTTATAAAAATCTAATCAAAACGATCAAAACGATTGAATCATGGCGATGAAAATCCCATTCTTATTATTAGGTGCGCATAGTTGCCAACTTTTACGCTTTTTTTCTACCACTAAAATTTTATAGTAAATTTTACCTTATTAAATCTCTGAAATCACGGGATTCAATAAGGCAACAATTTCTATAAATTTTTAGTGGTATCAAAAAAGCGTAAAAGTTGGCAGCTATGGGTGCGTTCGTAATTATATAAATGCGTAGCACCTATGGTCGTCATCTGGCCCGTCTGTCTATCCACCTGCCCACATACAACAGTGCAAAAACTACCAAACCAACTGGTTTGAAATTTGATATATATAATCGTTACAGAATTTTGTCATTTCAAATGTTATGAAAACTGAATAAAAACTTAAAAAGGTACTAATAAAAGTTTTCTTCATTCTATTAAAGCCTATCATACGTAATTAAATCAGTGATATCCCATGATAGGTAATGATTCTAAGTTGCCATGGTGATTACGTCCTATTTAAGATGGAGTCATATTATTTCCGTATTACCGAATTTAAAAACCGAATCTGTATACTAAAATTGTTTAATTATAGCAATCCTCTATAATTTACCGACAGTTCCGGAGAAATAGATATTAAATGCAAAAATAGTCTAAATATGGATTTAAAGTTCGAACATTTTCAAAGCTAGGGTTAAGTTTCCCGTTGGAATCTTCAGTAAATGTCAGAAAAGGTAAAATGTTCCCAAGTTAAAATGCACTTATTTTATTACGGAAATTAATCATATCATAATAACAGACGATATAATTCATTTTTTCCCTGAAATAATAACGATGATTTTTTTTTTTACATTGTCTTGTATTGGATATTTGCGCATAGTATAATTTTAACATAACAAAATTGTAATTAATTGTTTGTAAAAGTGTATTAAAACATGATTTCATAAAATAAAATTGATATCTATAATATGAAAATCTGCACATAAAATACATTTTGTATTCATGCATTTTTGCATAAAAGTGCAACATAACGATTGCACCAAGATCTGAATATTTGTAAAACTAGTTATAGTACGAACGCACATCATTTGTCACGTTTGACGTACAATTTCCAACTTGTTCCTTTTAATTTACTCGTTAAAACGTTTATTCTTTCACAAGCATTGAAGTATTTTAAGTAAGGAATTAAGCAAAATTGCTCGCATAAATGCATGCTGTACATTTGTATTTAAAATTACTACATTAAACTTATACAGGGCAAAGTTTCATTTTAAAAAAGTTAAATTATATATCATGGTTTTATTCAAAAATCTCGTAAGAAATTCAGAAAAAATGTTGAACAATTTCCATTCATTTATTTAAGATATTGTATGTTTTTAAATAATAATATAAAAGTACATTTTTTTTTAACTTCTTAGATTTCATGCTTATTTCCCACTATATTCAGCAAACCCCCAATCTACAAAACCCTAGCCAAAAAAAATTCTGTTTATATTGAGATCAATATTTTTAATACATTTTTTGTTAAACATGCCTTACAAATTAATTTTCGACTCATTTGCAGACTAATACTCAAAAATAAAATAGGAATTTTTAGAAACATTATTTTGCCTTTTAGTTACTATATGTAAAAATGCGTTTTTTTTTTTTTTTTTTTTAATGACAATATCTTTTAAATATTTCTGGGAGCGATGGAAATTGAAAAATTATGCTCAAAAATAAAATAGGATTTTTTTAAAAACGTTACATACTTTGTCTTTTAATTGTCATATTTGAAAAAAGGAATTTTTTTTAATAACAACATCTTATAAAAATTTCCTGAAGCAATGGGAAAATTCATTGAGGAAACCACCTGGATGACGAATCGTTTTGAGGTATCTATAGCAACGAAATTGTCTTAAAACATCCAATTTCTTCAAATAATTTAAACGGAGAAAACATACTCTTAAATAAATGTACCTGAAAAATTATATGCTTTCATTTCATTATATATGCTTGGTAAAACTTCGATTTAAATTCTTAGCTCACGATTAAGTTCTTGCACTAGAAATTAATTTAATGTATCATTTGTTATTGTACACATGTATTATTTTCGTCTCTAAATTAAGAAGAACAAGAAAGAAAAATCAAGCATAGATTATGAAACACATTCCAACACTTCCAAAATACTTTGATAAAAGGTAAATAAATAAGGTAAATAAGATACCTAAGTAAACATTTTAGAAAATGCAGCATAACACATTTGAAAACCAGATTTCGGCAATTACCGCCCATAGGCGGAAAAGTATTCCAATTCTACAATACAAGGTTATTCTAAATGATGCACCCATTTTCAAAAAATTGGATTTATTAAAGTACAAATCCAAAATGAACAATCTTTATACCAATGAAAAGAGGAAGTTTCAAAGTTTTTTAAGACGTTATAAATGTTCAATGTGTCCACCGCTTGCTGCACGGCAAACATCTACGCGATAGCCAAACTCGTCCCACACACGAGAAAGCGTATCTGCTGTTACTCAGTGCGCGGCTTTCAAAGCGGTGAAGGTTCCAGAGGCGGCCAGTAGAGGTCGCGCGGCAATAGGCCACTGCGAGCTGAGTGCACTGCTGCCGTTTCAGAATAGCTTTTGTAGTGTAGTAATCCGCTTTCTCAAATCGGAATATCGGTTTTTAAGATGCTATTTATTCTCAATCAGTTTCAGCTGCACAATTGAATTTATACATTCAAGAGTAACAATGTAATATTAATTTTAATGTTATGTATCTGTTAATTTATCTTGTTTGTCTCTAAAACACGCTTATTGAACATGAAAATGTTTACTTGAGTTGAAACTAAACCCTAAACATATAAAAAGTTACTAAAAAGTTATATTCCGGGTTGAGAAAACTGATTAATACACTATAAAAGTACTCGGGAACGTTTTCAATAATCAGTGGCAGTTAAAGAAACTTTTTCCTTAAATCTCTGAAATATATTGATTTCTGAAGTTTCTAATGACAAAGAACACTTTTCGGAATCGCGGTGTAACTGGGAAGAGGTTATTGCATATTACTTACCCATCATACGTAGTATAGGGTAAATCTTGTTATCGTTTTGAGAAAAAAAAAAAAAAATTGAAGGATTTACACGTTTCAGACACTGGAGATTCCAAAAAACACATTTTTAGAAAAAAAAATTGCCGTCTGTGTGTCTGTGTGTGTGTGTAAACGCTCTATCTACCAAACAAATTGAGTTACAGACTTGAAATTTGGTATGTACTTAGTATGTAATAATGGGAAGAAGCTTATTGAATTTCAGTAACCTCGATTATCCGGAACTATTTTTATCGGACTTTCAAAATATTCATTCTGATAAAAGGTATATAAAAAATTTCGAAATTGTTTATTTTAAGGAGTGAATATAAAAGACAATAAACAAACATAAATTTTGCATAAAGAATGAAGTCGAGCAGATAATGAGTTGCCGAGATATTTGTAATCCTATTTGCCACACTCTTCGATTTTTCATGACCCTGTATTTCATTCAAATTTCAATTCAAAGACGTATTTTAATTGGAAATGAGACGCTTAATCCGACTCAGTAAACCGTTAGTTAATAGGATTATCGTTTTTAGAGTTATAAGGATGTTTTGCTTGCGCAATTCAGTAATAGAGCATTTAAAGCTTATAACGTCATCAATCCAGGATTTTATTCGAATTGCAATGCATTTTATAAATAGTTTACGCATGTTTTATTTTCATATTTTATATTATGCATATCCAAGATGGGTAAGTGGCCCGCAGCAACTAGTTTTTGTTCGTGATTATGTCATATTTTCCTAGATTAAGAAACATTTTTCTTCTTTACAGTGTAGTCTTAAAGATATGTGAGATTATGTTTTAATATTTAATATTTTTATATTCATTAATTTAAAAATATTAATAACTTTTAATAATTTAAAATTAGATGTTAATAAGTTTCCGTTGGAGAGTTTACAATTTAAACACTTGCTGCCAGAAAAAAAATCAATTAAATTTACAACAAAAAGCATTTAGTTCGATTTTATGGAAATTTAATTTTTGTTACATAAAATTATGTCGTGGAAAATTTCATTTAAAAGAAGTTAAATTATATACCATGCTTTTATTAAAAAACTTCGTATTAAATTCGGGAGAATATTGAACAATTACCGTCCATTTATTTAAGATACTGTATGTTTTTAAATAATAATATAAAGTACAAATTTTTTTTTTAACTTCTTATATTTCATGCTTATTTCCCACTATATTCAGCAAACCCTCGATTTGCAGAACCCTAGCCAAGAAGATTTCTTTTTATGTTCAGATCAATATTTTTAAAACATTTTTTGTTAAACATGTCTTACAAATTAATTTTCTACTTATTTATTACTCAAAAATAAAATAGGAATTTTTAAAAACATTACATTGCCTTTTAATTGTTATATTTTAAAATGCAATTTTAAAAATGCAATAAAAAAAATTTTTAATGACAATATCTTATAAATATTTCCGGGAGCAATGGGAATTGAAAAATAATACTCAAAAATAAAATAGGATTTTTTGAAAACATTACTTTGCCTTTTAATTGTTACACTTAAAAATGGATTTTTTTTTACTAACAATATATTATTAAAAAATTTCGGAAGCAATGGGAAAATTCATTGAGAAAACCACCTGGATGACGAATTGTTTCGAGGTATCTACGTATAGGAACGAAATTGTCTTAAAACATCCAATTTCTTCAAATAATTTAAAAGGAAAACGTACTTTTTAAATAATTTGTACCTGAAAAATTATATGTTTTTATTTCATTATATGCTTGAAAATACTTCGATTTAAATTCTAAGCTCACGATTTAGTTCTTACACTCGAAATTAATTTTATATATCATTTGTAATCGTACACATGTATTATTTTCGTATCTAAATTAAGAAGAACAAGAAAGAAAAATCAAGCATAGATTATGAAACACTTTCCAACACTTCGAAATACTTAAATACTTCCGAACAAAAGATAAATAAATAAGATAAATAAAATACCTAAGTATACATTTTAGAAAACGCAGCTTAACACATTTGAAAAGAAGATTTCTGCAATTACGGCCCATACATGGAAAAGTATTCTTTTGTGCGACCCTGTATTTGATCAATAAATGATAATGATTCCACCATGGTTGCCATGAAAATAGCACAATCCAATTTTTAATACCACTATATGCGTATTGTAATGTTAGCCATATTTAATCGCAAAACTTCTTCTATTAAATAAGGTGTACATTACTATGCGAAAATAGTGATATTCAAAATTCAATTGCGAATTTAATACAGAAGCACTGGGAAGTTCATTTAAGAAAACATCTGCATGAGGATTTGTTTCAAAGTATCTATATCAAGGAAAATGTCTTCAAACATTCAATTTCTTAAAATTTGTTTTAGGTATGTATAGTACTGGGATCGAATTGAAACATATACTTTATATTCAAATATAATTCTAAAAAAAAAGAAAGAAAAGAAATCTAAGAAAATTTTCAATATATTTTCATGTAAAATAACGCAATTTTATTTTGCGATTTGTTTGCAAAACTCTCTGTTTGCCATAGAATTTATAAAATCTTTTTTGTGATAGAATTTATAAAATCTTTCTGTAATAGAATTTATAAAATTTAGATTCAATTTTGATGCTTAGATGACTCCTGATGACAAAATAAAAGAATTTCCATGAAGTAAAACGATACTTTCTTGTTTTTTCCTTTGCTTTAATTGGAACTTAAGTTATAACCTCGGTCAAACATATTTATTTATTTATTTATTTATTTATTTATTTGCTTTGCCTACTGTGCATAAAAAAATATCATTGGTATATTTACTGGTACCTACACTGCAAAGAAAAAAAAAAATCTATTGATTTTACATGGGAAAATGTCGTCCCGGATTCCAGTAATAAACAACTGCTTATTTTAGAGAAAAGGAATTCACTAATCTATTATTTTACTGCCACATCTATTAAAATAACAGAAAGTTCTTAATAAATGTAGTTTTTTTTTTTTTTTTTTTTTTTTTTTCGCTAAAAAGCTGTAAACTGTTTATTTTTGGGACAAAATCTGTTAAAGTAAGAAAAAAGCTTGTAACAAATATAGATTTCTCACGTAAAAAGAACAGTATTTTTTCAGTTTTTTTTTTCTTTTTTTGTGCGTGTGTGTGCATGTGCGTGTGTGTGTGTGTGTCCTGACTTACATTTTTTTTTTTTTTTTTTTTTTTTTTTTTTTTTTTTTTTTTTACTGGAAAATCAACAGATTTTTATAATGGGGAATTTCATTACTTTCTTTCGTCTGTAAAATTATTTTTATAATCATATTTTTGAAAATAAATGTAGCAGTCAGAATACCATGAACGATTCCACCGAAATATAGAAAATTTAAATCAATTAGATTTAAGTACTGGAATCCTCTCTGACAGTTTATTTTACTGTAAAATCAATAGGTTTTTTTTTAAGTAACTTATACATGAATTGACTCAGGATATAAAAAACACAACAGAAAGAATCCACAAATGCATAGTTTTTTACACTATGCAATATAATACAATTTATTATAATGATTTAAATTGCCTTTTTCGACTTAAAAAAATCTTATAATAATTTTAAGGGGAAAAGAGAAAATTCACGGAGTGAACCATCTGAACGTCAATCCTTCTGGGAAGGTATCCATAGCAACGGGATCCTTCTTAAGATTCAATTTATCAAAAAAATTGGGAGAAACCTGAATTTCTTCACTCGATTTACCTGAGCAAATACGTGTTTTTATTAAATGATATGTTTACTCAACTATCGATTTTACTAAGTCTAATCATGTGAAATTTGCAATAGTAATTTATTAATATACATTTAATAATATTAACGTATTAATATCTTATTTATTTAAGATTAATATATTAGAACAAAAATAATACTTAAAAATTTCATCTATTCGCATTTAGCTTTAAAATGTTCCAATTAAAATTGAAAAAAATATTATAATAATTATGAGACACATGAAAAAGATTTAACGAGCATTTTTTAAGCAATCTACCGAATCATTCAGTTTATTTAAATAATTTGGTAAAAAAAACGTCAAAAGAAAAGAATATTTTGTTTCGACATTACGTTGCGGAAAAGTTTTATAATGATACTAATTAAATTTTCATTTACAGTTAATAAGAGTTGATATCCTAAAGCAAGGGTTCTCAACCTTTTTTCTGTCAAGTACCCCTTGCTTAGACTTTTTTATTCATGCGTACCCCTTCTCACATAAACCAGTCCTAAATATTTTTGTTTTTGTTCGTTAGGAATGGAATGTTCTTTTACCAATAGATGCAATTCTCTTTGGTATTCCAGTTTTCGACCACCTATCTATTTTGAACCACAACACGGTATCAGCATAATGTCACTCAAATTAATACATATTAGCTAAAGATTTCAAATTAAACACTCACAAAGAAGGAATGAACGTCCACCCATTGATACACGTTAATGCGCTGCTAAAGCTAATGCTGCCCAATCGAACGCTAAAATGATGACCTACTTTCAAATGGGTATTAAATGCAATCTCGATACGATTCATGTTTTATATACATACTAGCAACCCGCTCCGAATTCGCACGGATGTCATGATATTTTAAAGATACCTACCTCTAAATGCATTTATCTATAAAGTTCAAACGTAACATCATTTTTAACTTGCACAAATTAAAAATTACAGATTACATTTGATTTTATTATTAATATTATTATTATTATTATTCTATCAAGTAAAAAGACTGTCGACGTCTTTGTATAAAAATTCAACCGGAAATGCAAAAATCGTCTGTAAATAAGAGATAAAATTTCGATACATATAAAAATATTTGGTACTTCTCTATTATCCCGTCGACCAATTTTCATAACAAAAAACTATCGCCAAACTGTAACGCCAAATAAACGGGAGAACGTTTCCATTGGAATATCAAAATAAATAATATATAAGAATTTAAGGACACAGTTGTTATTTTAATTAATGAAATATCTAATAAATCAGTAAAACATAATGAAAAATACACGCAAATGTCGAATTAAAAACCCCTTGATGACATAACAAACGCGTATAATGCTTCTGACATCAAGTAAATGGGACTGCATTTTTGGCGTTTAATCTTACAGTTTGACGATAGTTTTTTGTTATGAAAAGTGGTCGACGGGATAATAGAGAAGTACCAAATATTTTTTTTTAATCTTCTGCTGCAACTGTCATATGACCTTCATATAGATCATAACGGAAGAGGTGTTAAAAGTAATTTCTTTTTCTTATCCAGATGCCAAATATAGGCAACAAGTGACAAATTGGCAAACATTGTTTCAATGGCCACCTTTGACATTGAATACTTCTTTTAATACTGTACAAACATTCCTTTGATATTTAATTTAAATATCTTCATATTATAATATTATTTCTCATTAAAACTTTTTTCTTTTTAGTTTAAATAAAATCAGTATTAGTTTTTTTTTTTTTTTTTTTTTTTTTTTTTCGAGGTGTTGTATTTTTACTTTCTTCTATCTTTACAAGAAGAAAGTATTGGATTCATGAAAATTTTCGACTTCCGGTTTTCGACGGATTTATACGTTTTAGAAGGTCCTGAACACGATTTGACTATTTTTAGAAAATGTCTGTCTGTGACTCTGTCTGTCTGTCTGTCTGTCTGTATGTGACAAAAATTTTGTGGGCGCTCTATCTCAAGAACTAATGCTCGGAATTTAATAAAACTTTAGATTCAGTTAGTCCCTGATATGAATTGGTGCTGATTAGCTTTTGGTAACAATCACCCGGCAGGTGGCGCTGCTATGCAGCATTTTTCCCGATTTCCGTAATAGCTCTATCTCAAGAACTAGGGCTCGGAATTTAATAAAACTTTAGATTCAATTAGTCCCTGATATAAATTGGTGCTGATTAGTTTTTGGTAAAAATCGCCCGGCAGGTGGCGCTGCTATGCAGCATTTTTCACGATTTCCGCAATAGCTCTATCTCAAGAACTAAGGCTCGGAATTTAATAAAACTTTAGATTCAGTTAGTCCCTGATATAAATTGGTGCTGATTAGTTTTTGGTAAAAATCGCCCGGCAGGTGGCGCTGCTATGCAGCATTTTTCGCGATTTCCGCAATAGCTCTATCTCAAGAACTAATGCTCGGAATTTAATAAAACTTTAGATTCAGTTAGTCCCTGATATAAATTGGTACTGATTAGTTTTTGGTAAAAATCGCCCAACAGGTGGCGCTGCTATGCAGCATTTTGCAGGATTTACACGATTTTAGCGATAGTCATATCTCAAGAAATATTGCACGGAATTTAATAAAACTTGAGTTTCAGTTAGACCTTGATATAAATGGGTGCTGATTCTTTTTAGTGTATGCGAAACCTGTGTGAGATAGAAGAAAGTTTTGGGATTGACACATCCGACTAGTTTTTTTTAAATCGCTAACTGATACAGCCGGTTCCCAAAGACCGTTAACCAAACGATAATATAATATACCGTCGCCAAGATGAAAAACATATACCAATGGCAACCTTTTCGTCCAAAAGAAGGATAAAATACCAATTTTTATTACAAAAATCAGGGTTATATCTGTATATTATGCATCATAATGACCGCGAGAACTTTCTCTATACGATGGTGTAAACCGCAAAGAAATTCATTGGGTAGTTTTTGAAATTACCCCGGATATACACTTTTAGGGTTTCTTGCTTTATAATATATATGATATGATATCAGTCAGATTTCTAGAATTACTAGAAAGAAAATAATATAAAAAGGAAAGGGGGTGGGGGCTACATGCAAGATATTATTAGGAGGAGACGGATATAATAGTAACAAATGATCAACTAATTACTGAGTTTTGGCTTTTCCTTCATTTTATGCGAAAAAGCCTATTTCTCTTTTGCACCAGTCTTACTTTGTAAACGAAAAGCTTAGAGTTTTAGTCATCTGTTTTAAGTTTTACTCTTGGCGTTTCTCGATATTACCTAGGTAATTTTCATGTACCCTCAACTAGACAACCAGGTAACCCTTGGAGTACGAGCATCCCAGGTTGAAAACCGCTATCCTAAAGTAAATTTTGTAAAAAAAAAAAAAAATGGGTGACAACCGATTTATTGAGTCGAAAGTAGAAAATGTCTCACCTCAATCTGAATCCGGGTTTTTGTTTATAATTTTAATAAATGAAATTATTTAAAGTTTAAAACAAGGTTAAAAGAGCATATGACAGAAGAACTACAGCTTTGTCAAGACACTACCTCCGTAATAACTAAATGCCTATCGTATTTGACTCAAAAATGGAAGTCAGCATGTCCCAGATGGTAACGCCACCTAGGCGCTACTATCTGGGGCATGTATTATGAGTTGCTACCAGTAATTTTAATTTAATCCACTAGTTTGGTATTTTGCATTAATCTTTTTACAGCTGACTAATAGTTTTTGATCTATTGATTAAATTTTATAGTGTTAATAGATAATTTTGCTCCATAAACATTGTTTGTGTTATTTTTTATGGAAATCTATTTATAAATAAAGATTAGTGTTATTAATTTATATATTATAATTAATTAAAAAACTTTTATATTAAAAACAAATATTTTAAATTAAAAATATCAGTTACTACAGTAATTTAAATTGTTATTTATAAAAGAAAAGATAATAAATACGTCATAATGAATAGAGGAAACTATATTCAACTAGGTAAATTATATACAATGCTTGGAGTATTATATCTCAACTATGATACTCCAACCATTGGAGATAATAAATGCATTTGTGAAATTCTAGAAATGAATTACAAAGTTTATTTTTTAAGCTATATTTTTTAACTTTCCATATAAATATTCTCAATACAGCCTTTGTTTACGTTATTTACTGATCACTACCTCCGTAATATATACGTTAATGTATTACAGAGGTAGCGTACTGATATGTATTGAAAGATCATGTCAGTTGTCGCTGATAGATGTCGCTGTATTCTGGGAAAAAAATTGACTTCCAATTTCTGTATGGGGAAAACGTGAATACGATCGGCATTTAGTATTAAGGAGGTAGTGGTCAAGATTACATAGGTCCTAGACTTATGCGAAAATAGATTGATTTTAAGAATAGTAAAATAATTTATCCAACAAAACTTTATTTCTCATCTTTTATCCTTAATATGCGTAACGAGGACATATGCAATGAATCAGCCTCTTTTAAATTACATAAAATCTCGCTCGAGGTCTTGTTCAATTTTACGAAAACAATCAAAATATATTAATTTTCACGTTTACAGTTGACTGTTTTTAACCCTACAGTGCATAGTGTAGCCAATTGGCAACACTTTCTATTTAATTTTTAATAAATAAATTAAGTTCTTTGCAACCACTATATTTAAGTAGAAATATTAATGCTGTAAAAATAACATAAACATGCTACTAAATAAAGTTAAAAATCTATCTTAAAATTTCTGGTGTCGAATTCTTAATATAAGTATAAAAAAAAAAACAATTCTAAAAGAAAAATTCATGCACTGTAGAGTTAAGCACCTGCTTTTATTACACATATGATCTCCTGACCTATGTTTTTCAAGTTTATTTTCAAATATTTTTGAGAGAATAGCTTGTTTATCGTATAGATCTTAATATAGGTGCCATTTGTGCGTTCGAAACATGTCGATCATTATATTAAAAGTTTTTATAAGCCTTTTTGTGTTCTACTTTTATCACTTAATCATTTAAATCTGTATTTTAATGATAATTAGTGATTTTACTACATGATTATGGAAGATATTTTGATTGCATTTTCAACAGACTTTACTCTACTTTGCGTGAAATGTAATAAAATCAGGATAGATATTGGAAGTGGTCACTATCCACATCCAAAGAGCGCTTACTTAGATGCTCTACCTTTCGGAATGTAGTTGTTAGGAGTAGACGCGCTTAAGCTCGATTTTTATACAATTACTAGCTGGTCTTCGCCCGTATAGCCGGCATCTTCCGAATGGGGCCCTGATGCTTTCTGCAGCGTACTGCCTTTACTTCGCGTGGGACCCAGAAAATGCAATTTATATGCAAATAGAAAAATATAAATAAAATACTTTATTTTACACTATACAAAAATAACTAATAAAAATATTAAAAAAAGCACGTAAATAAACATTTCGCGACATTAATAATTTTTTCTTCATAAGCCCTCTGACAAAGTACTGCTGTGCCCTGCCTATGATTATCTAGAAGGAGATGAGATAAAATAAATAAAAATGGGATTGCCTAACATACATGTCGATCATTGTAAATGGCACTGCGGTTTCACGCCCATAAATTGTTAATGCGGTGATCAAAATAACGGGACCCTGTGTATTTCCCAGATATATATCGTTAATACAGCGATAACTATAACGTGGTTCAGTTATTTTCCGTGCATTAATCGTTAAAATGAAATCATTTTAACAGGGCCCATTGGGTTGCACGCCTGTAAACTCATTATACGTCTATCACTATAAGGAAGCCTTATGCATACCCGAGCACATAAATATAACGATCAGTATTTTAATCGAAAATATGTACTTCCAAAAATTGTATTCTAAAAAGAGGAGAAAATGTATTATATTTTGCATAATTTAAATCCGATCGCTAAAAGACGAAAACGCAAAAACAATTTATAAAATATGAAATTTTTAAAAAAAAACCTTTTCCTGCAAAAAATGTGACAAAAAATATATAATTAAAATCAGCAATAGTTGTCTTATTCATCTAATATTCCATAATCGGGTTCACAGCCGATGTTGCCCACAAACTCGCTAGCTCTAAAATCGCTGAAATACATGGTTAACTATTTTTTTAGCAATTTGTAATGCTGAATTTCACGCTCCTTCTTAAAACTACCGTTGAGATATGGCAAAATTACCTAAAACTGTCGACCCCCCGTGTAACCCCCTTGGTGGATTAATATCTTCTAAGATAGCTGAAATACCTATTTAACTGGGTTTTTTTTTTTTAGTAGACTTGTAATCCTGAATTCCGTGCTCCTATCTATAACTTCTACTGAGATATGGCACAATGACCTAAAATATTCAACCACCTATTCAACCCCCTCCTAAGTTGCTGAACCCTTAGTGGTAGAATTTCTAAAATCGCCTAAAATACATGTTTAACTATTCTGTAGTAGATTTGTTATCCTGAATTTCACGCTCCTACCTAAAACCACTTGCCGAGATATAGCGAAAAGACGAAATAACCTAAAACGTTCAACCCCCCCCCCCCCCATTTAAACCCCCTTAGGGTGTGAATTTTCAAAAATCCTTTCTTAGTGGGTGAATACATTGTGTAAGGAAAACATCTTCCAAATTTCATTGCCCTAGAACCAACGGTTGAGGATCGTACGTTGATTATGAGTCAGTCAGGACATGTTCTTTTATATTACATGTATTGTTAGAAATTTTGAGATTTTGGCGCCAAAGACATCGTCAAATTAGAAAAATGTGCAAATCTCACGAACTATTTGAATTGGCAGTATTTAATTGGTACCATTCGATTTAGCATACAAAAATGCATTAAAATAGGTTATCATTTGTCACATAACTATAATAACCGATTTTTAAAGATTTTTTTTAAAGTTTGTTCCACTTTTTACCCCCTTTAGGGGTGGAGTTTTTGAAAATCCTTTTTTACATACTTTCTTACATGGGCCTTTACATACCAAGAACTATTTTGTCACCAATTGTCATGTTTCTAGTTTCAGTAGTTTTGGCTGTGCGTTGATTATGAATCATTCAGGACATACTCTTTTATAAGTATAGATTCAGGCTCGGGTTCAAAGTGAAAATTTCATTTATTTCCAAATTGAGAAATGGTAAAAAAAAAGACTTGCTACTTTCGAAATAAAAATGTAGTCTAAGTTTCTTAACGTGTCTTAAAATCTTTTAAGAAATCAGTTTGGAAGGAAATTGATTTTTTATTAATAGGATATAAGGAGAAATATTCTATCTGATTCGGAAGCCTTTGCAAGGTCAGTGTTAGGAACGTACAGAAACCATGGGATATCACTTGTCTAACATCGTTTTCTGGTTGATGTTAAGAAGGTTGGTGCAGGAGAGGATCGAACCAGGGATCTCATGAACAGTAGGCGAGAGCGTTAGCGTCAAGCAAAATGCCAAGCCAGTTACTTTCAGGTAGTAACTCGCTTTATACTGTTCAAGTGAGACGAGATCGCTACACACTCCCTCCACAGTGAGGAAGACGAGTGATATGCACTCGTGAGTGATGCTGTCGTACACATATGTGATGTGCGGGATGACAGGTTTTGTGCTGTGAGCATTTCAGAGACTTTGCCTGCAAGGGATGATTTATTTAGTGCTGGCATATGTTGGTTATAAGATGAGTTACTTGTTGTTGTGTGTTTGTCCGAGTCACCATTCATTAGATTGTAGCCGCCGGCGGGAGTTGAACCAGGGATCTCATGAACAATAGGCGAGAGAGTCAAGCAAAAGAGCAAGATATAGTTACTTTCAGCTAGTAACTCGCTTTATAATGTTCAAGTGAGATGAGATCGTTACAATGTCCTTTTGCAGAATTACTGAAAATACAATTCATGTCGTTCTGCCATAGTTGTTTTAAAAATAATAAGGATTGTGACTTCTGCAGATTTTTGCCAATGGTTGGGATATAAATATAAATTTTGCTAAACAGATTTTCAGGAAAATTAAAATCCCGAATTGTTGTCATGAGAGAATATTTAGGATTAAAACTTATTTCTGAGTAAAAAATATATTTTTTAATAAAAAAATTAATCTTTAAACAATTTTAAAATGTTATTAACAATTTTCTACTACGAACTTTTGGCATCGATCGCGGGCAGGGCCGGGCTGTTCATGCTCCAGCAGCGCACGAAAAAATTACGTTATACTGGAACCCAGCGATATGTAGAAATGAGTAGGAATGCTGGAATATATGAACATGTAAAAAGGAAACAATAAGACACGCGCTAACGATTTAGAAAGCAATAGTGTTAAAATAAACCTATGGTAGGAAACTAATAACCCAAAGAACTATAAACTGTTAAATTTGTTTTTAATAGAATTATCTAAAATACATAACTAGATAATAAATAACTAGATATAGAAATACTCGTATGTACGCATGTATGGGAAATTCTTCTAAATTGAAGAATAGTTTCGCATTTTCAGCTCATGCACGTTAAAAAACTTCGCCATCACCATCTGACGTCCGTGATATGAATACATCAAAATCTTGCTAACGTGCCTCCCGATATCTCGACATTACGTATAACTCGACGTTCACTTTTTACACTCTTTTGTTTAACTTATCTTGGTTTTTGTATGTAAAGATGTAATTTTACAATCGGTTTTTCACTCACTTCTTGATACGCTAGAATTATAAAAAAATATGTCCAGATATATGTTTCTGATGACAGTACAATATTTTAACATTTTTAGAACTTAATTATAAGTTAATAAATAAATGTAATTTTCCTTTAGCCCGTAACAGGTGATAAATCGCGAAATATTTCTTATGGTAACAATTGTATACGAGTTACAACAACAATGGATTTAATGATGCGCCAAACCACGTTCGCCCAAATAGGCCAACGGGCTGTGAAACTGCAACAACGAAATATTTTAAGTACTTAAAAGTAGAAAATATAAATAAAGAATAAAGAGTTTAATATATTTTCTAAAAAATATGCTTTAATCAAATAATAGTTTCATTTTAATTAAATTAAGATTATACGGTGTGGGTGTTGTTTTTTACGGCCGATTATCTACTCGAAGGGTATAGGCTAAGGAGGGATGCCCTCCGTTAGGGTCTTTCTACAGGAGCCTAACCCGTATTTAAGTAAGGTAAGAAGGAAACCAAGGAAAATTCCGAACGATTATGCCGACGGGCGTGATTGGGCTCGAACACAGCATCTCCCGTCTACCAGCTTTGAGAGCAAAACCTCTCAGCCGCTGTTCGGGGTTATGATTATACGTTGAGATAATCAATTTAGAAATCCTATAAAAGTAGCTTAGATAAAGTGTTTTTTTTCCTCTTGCCATATCTTAATAAAGAAACAGAGAAAAATTATAATTTCTTTAATAAATTCACTAGCAAGTGCTTTCTAACAAGCGCAAAAAAGCGTCGAATTTTCCATAACCGAGATCGGTGCCCACGCCAAATTAATGTATATTTATAACGAATTTTTTTTTTTTTTGTAAAAATATTGCACTACAGTCATGAAATTAGGCGTGATTTTATAGTTAAACATCGAATCCTTATCAAAGGGTATTTTTAAAATATATATTTTTTCACTTGTATATTTATTATTTTACTGGTCAAGCATTGAAATAATGAGGTAGTCTCTTTGAAATGATATTTAAAATATTATTGAGGTTACCTTTTTATTTAAAAGGGTTTTCATATCGTGTTTAGAATTCTGTAAGGCCACCACAAAAGTTCATATATAATGTGAGTCAGTAAATATTACAAGCTATTCACATGTAAAAATGCTCCAATTAATGACTCTATTGTTGAGGTAGAAAACAAGCTATTCATTTGAAAATAGTCATCGCATGCTACACAGTTTTAAAGAGGAATCATATATATATATATATATATATATATATCATTCTATGCATTCATTTAATATTTGAAAGAGAATCATTTTACATAATAGTATAATGGTTAAAAAGCCTGATAAGCATTCTTCAGTTTTGTATGCAAGTTGTTTTTATACCTTTAAACAGTTATTTTAGTATTATTTTATGTACTTTTTAACGTCCTGTATAGTGCTACTACTTTCATCAAAATAACATGCAGTAAAATATGATGAGTTTTGAATAGTCCACCTCTTATTTCATAAAACTCGACATTTTCAGTAACTCGCCACCCCCCTCGTTCACTTTAGGTCGAGTTTGCGTGACTATATACTATACTGTTATATTGACTATATACTATACTGTTTTAGCAGCTCAGTCTCTAATCAACTCAAACAAACGTTTAAGCAGCTCGATTACATTTAACGGATGCAACAGTCCATGCTAAATTAAATTTCAGTTTTAAAATTAAATTATTTTTTTCCGGTGACACATTTTGCGTAACAAAATTCCAGGAGAAGCAATATTTTAAAATATAACAGTCCACTTTCCACCTTTGGCCCATAGTCTAGAATGCATTTTATTTTAAAATGGTATATATAAATATGAAATAGTCTAAACTAAGAATTCTTTGAAAGAAGCTCAGTGCAAGACAATGTTCAGTATCAAAAATTAGTTTCTACCGACATTTATCACGATTAAATTATATACTGGTAACAACCAAAAATCTTTTTTTTTTCCTTTTCAGTTTAAGACAACTTTTAAATACATAAACATAAAAAGCAATACAGAAATCAACAAGTAAGACATTTCAACAATACAAAAAAAAAAAAAAAAAAAAAAATCTTCTACCTACTTTTATGAAGAGTTGAAAAAAAATTTTTTTTCGTTTACCGTCAAAGGAATTCTGTTCTCCTGGATATCCTATTCAAAATAATTTTGAAACACATAAACAGGGAAAAAAACTAAAAATTAAAAATGATCTGCCACCGGGGGATCAGGGGGCTTTCCCCCCACTGACAAAATTGTCTCAGTTTTCTTTTTTATCTTACTTTTTATGACATTTAGGTCCCTTGGAAAGAATAACTTTTATTATTTCTTACAAAATCACCAGAGATGAAGAAAATTTACTTGATTAAATTAAAATTGAAAGGAAGAGCAGTGGTTCTGCTCTGTACCCAGGTTTTTCACTTTTTTAAAATATAATATCATATCTTTGAAATGCGCTAGATTGCGTGTTTTTTCATTTGAATTATATAGCATTATATATTATTATAGCATTATATAGTCCTTTTTCACAGTCCTTTAGTTAAGGAGCCTCGAATGGTATAGAAAGAAATACACTTTGTGGCGTACCCGTTGGTTACGTTGCCTAAAAAGGTAGTTATGACACTGTATTTAAGATAAAACATAATTTTATTAATAACAATATCAGAAAGGTCGACGCAGTGGAGCTAGGTAACTTAAAATAACGATGCTCAGCTAACTCTCAAATACACTGGATACAATTTCCTAAATT
The DNA here is from genome assembly GCA_963931845.1 of Maratus michaelseni. Lineage (NCBI taxonomy): Eukaryota > Metazoa > Arthropoda > Arachnida > Araneae > Salticidae > Maratus > Maratus michaelseni. The sequence continues at coordinate 129,032,651 of OZ007598.1, read as the reverse complement.
CAAAGCTCAACTTACGTAAAGGCAATGACTGTTTTAATGGCACTTTACGAGACTGCTACGTCGAAGTTCGGTAATAGCACTCAAAACACGATGAATAATAGTACTTGGGAAATACGTCAAATGTTGTTATTAAAAACGTTCAAAAAAATGTTTTTTAAAACCCCAAATTAAAAAATAATAATAATGCGGACGACAATTTTTAACCTAAAGCGTACGGGAAGAAGTCATTTTACCTTTTAAGCTTTCAAAATACTAATAATTTATTCAACAGTAAAAAATTCTATTTTTTTCTACAAAAAATATTCAAACAGCAATCAATTTTATTATTTCTCGTTACATCTTATAAAAAATGCACCACGAGAATTAAATAGGAGAGGATAATAATAAAAATAAATAAAACATGGACATTAAATTTAGCATCTGTCACTAAATAGCTGTAATTCCGTGGACACTGAAATTCCCTTTATTCGAAGTACTGAAAATAACTTCTTACCAAAAGCACTAACAGAAACTTGTACAAACTTCTTCTCTTAATCCACGTCAGCCGTCATGACGAGGCTTGAAATAAAGCTCTGAAAAACTACCTTGTAGAAACACTGGCGCGAGATTTGGCAAATCCGCTCGATCCAACTCCAACCAGTGTATTTATACTTGCCAGTTGACTAAAGCAAGTTAATTAGCATATAACCGAACAAAAGATCCATAACGATCAGATTCTGTGAAGCACAATCATACTTGCGAAAGTAAGAAAAACAACAGATAGGTGGCACTTTCACACACAAGTGCTAAGTCAGACAACACGTTCAGAACAAAAGCTAGACTACCTTCATAAAAGAGTAGCTACGCACTGCCTTAACTTCTATACCAATACTTTTCGAAAAGAATGTACAAGAAAACCAATGACATTCTGCCCGGATCACAGAACAGAACTATATTCTAATATGATTATTCAACAGTGGATGATATTAAACAATTCGATGCAGAGTTGCCAGTACGCTACTTTTTTTAATTCAGATTGCTTGATTACCACCACTTTTATAAAATATTAATATTCACCTTATTTAATAGCAGATTAAATAAAGCAAAAATAAAGCGAATTATACAATTTAAAAAGGTGGTGGCAAGCAAGTAATTTGAATAAACAAAAAATAGTGGACTGGAAACATTGACTGAATGTACGTTATTATATTTTGTTTTCTTGTAATAAATTTAGTTTTAAAAGTTACATACCGGAAAAAAAAATATTAAAAATATTTATTTAAAAAAATAATAATCTGAAGTTTCTACCCACACAGTTAACTCCGGAAACAAATCAAGGTAGCTAACTGTGCCTATGGCAAGTTAGAGTTCCCGATTTCAATAACATAATATTCACTTTTCTTGACTTAGGTCGAATCAGGGTTTGAAATTAATGTCGGAGTTGTTACCTTTTAGTCATTCCATTAATTTTTTTTTTCTCGACGGTGGTTAGGAATATGATCTGTAATGAGCTAGATGCTTTTCCGATTACCTCCTACATAGCTGACCCGCTCGGCGTTGCAAGGGCCCATTATAATGACCTTAAATATACCTAAAATCAGTGTTGAATGATTTTACATTTTTTAACGAAAATCTTCTCCAACGAACCTAATGTTGGGGCCCCAACATTACCTTCGAATTTGTATGACTTTTTATTTTTAAATGAAAATCTATTCAAACAGGCCTAGAGTTGACGGCCTCGCTGCCTTCGAAAGCCTACACCGGTCTGTTTTTTGCAAACAAACCTCAAGTTTGTACGATTTTATATTTTTAAATGAAAAGCTATCCAAACGAATAAAAAAAGTTGTACTTTACTATTTTTCTACTTATTATAATAATTACGTGATATTATCGCTAATTATCATGCATTTTTATAACTATTTCAATTATGATATGATAATTTGTTATTGAAATATTAATGTTTAAAAATTATAATAATTTTTATTCATTCTGTAATATATATATATATATATATATATATATATATATATATATATATATATATATATATAACTAGTTGTTTTGATGTAAGTGATAGTAATAGTCAACGTTTTGTGCAATATATAAATCAGAATATTTTTAGTTTTTTAGTTTTTCAGATTCTTATTTGAAGGGCTTGCTTTTATATACAGGGTGGCTACTAAATATAGCTACAAATATTCAGTCATTTTACTTTACAAATATAATATAGAAAATAATAATTTCACTAATATGATGAACATCAGAGATGAACGTTTACCTGGAAATAATTTTACTCGAATCGACCGCCATCTTTATTGATTACCAAAGAGAATCTGTTATGCTATTGTCCGACTGCGGCACGAATTATTTTAAGGATCATCGGTCCCATTTACGCAATATGGAAGCTTTAAGAGAGTCCAAACTTCTGTGTTGTTTGCTATTTACTTTAGCCTCTAAAATCCCCCAGACACAATAATCTTAAGTCTAAAGGATTTAGATCTGGTGAAGAAGGTGGCCAATCTTGTTGCATGATAAAGTTCGGACAATTGACATAGAGCCAAGCCTGTGTTGATTTAGCTCGGTGCGAAGGTGCAGACTCTTTCTGAAATATCCAATTATTTTTAGGATACAAAGCCTGTCAGCATGTGTCAATAAATGTGTAGCCAATATGTCCTGTTTGTAATATTCCGCATTGATTTTTATCCCTTCATCGATGAATTTCAAAGGCAATTTTCTATTGTTTGACACTGCATTCCAAACCATAACAGAATTCTTTTTCTGAAAGCGTTTAACAGTTCAAAAGTTTTCAGATACATATTCGAAGATTGATGAATATACGATGCATTTTAGCATTATAACACTGTTCAGTGCAAAATAGCTTCTCATCAGAAAATATTATTCTGTCAACACTTTTCCTACCATGCCGCTTCAGCAATCTCTTGCATCTTTGTAATATTTTTATTGTTTGTGCAGCAGTCAAACCTTGAACTTTTCTTTTGCGATAAGGGCGAAATGAAGCCCAGGTTTTCATTTATAATAAATGGAATATTTCGTCGACTCACATTCTCTTCTGCAGCCATTTTATTTGCAGAACGTTGTGGATTTCTTCTTATCTATTCACGAATTCTTTTTATGCGCTGTTTTGTGCGAACTAAGCGAGGACGACCAGACCTAGGTCGATCTTTACAGCTATTAGTATCCAATAATCGATTTATAGTTCTTCTTATAAATGTTCTATTAAAACCAAGGCATTTTAATTGCTGAAAGATTTTGCCTGTGAAAAATCAGCGATCAAAGAGCTGTTTAATCATCATTCTTTTAATTTCCATCTTTACAATAATTTTAAATATTTGCTTTAAGGTAAAGCCAGGAGAGATGGCGCGATCGGAGAGATTGCGCATATAGAGTTTCGGGTGGAAGGAATAGAGTGAGCGCGCAGCGACTCCAGGTAGTTGTACAACAGCAGTAGTGGAGTGTCTACTTGAAAGTGCACGTTCATTATTTTGAGCGTCTAAGATAAAGCATTGCTATTTGTTTTGTTTTCCCAAAGTAAGTGCTTGAATTTCCATAGCTATTCATCAGAATTTCTATACAAGGTCGGTAGTACAAAATATTTTAAACTTAAACGATTTCTCATAAGCTACTAATCTAGACTAACAGTGTGAACATCAACGGTTCGTTTTAGTAGCGGCCATATGTAAATAAAAGGCTGCGCAATCTCTCCTACCGAAATTGGAGAGTTTGCGCATTTGCTACTTAGGCGAGTTTGCGCATTTGCTACTTAGGAGAGTTTACTTGCTGAAAGCATTGTTCCCATTAGTTTCCATGTTAGGAGAGATTACGCAGCTTATTGGTAAATTTGCATAAAAAATGAAAAATGAAAATGGACTAATTTTAAGTTAAACGTGTTTTCAAGTAACTTAATGTTATTTTGTAATCTTATCTGGACTTGCTTTTTCTGATTCTTTAATTTTTCCCCTATTAATTAAAATTTTTTAATCGTTTTTCAAATTATTTCCTTTTTCTGGTTCTTTAATCATTAGGTTGAAATATTCACTCCTAATACAATAATATTTGTTCACAAAAACCTTACAACAATGTCATTTAAGTGTAATTATTATTGTTAACAATGTAATTGTAGTTATTATTAGTAACAATCTCTACTACTCATGTGCGCAATCACACTTACCTTGTAAAAACAGATTGCGCAAAATAACTTTCTTGGTTTTATTACAATTGTTCTATTAAATTACAACATAACAACAAAATAGCAATGGAAATGCATAAAAAACAAATGAAGTAAAAGTTATTCATCGATAGTTTAGCAAAAAATTAATATTTTGATTTTTTATTGTTATTCTTTAGAATTGTGCGCAGACTCTCCTAGCTTTACCTTATACAAAAATCGTCTGCACTAATAGAAAATTCCCAAACACTGAAATAGGTAAATAAATTGTTTTACAAAAATATTAAAATTTATTCTTATTTTTTGGAGTGTAACAGTATTAATAGCCTCCTTGTAGACATGTATATGCACGTAAATGCACAAATTAGTTAGTGTTGTTAATAGTAAAGTTTCGCACTATTTGAATTCACAATACCGAGGTTTGAAAATAATAAATCATGAAATTAAACAAATTATTTCTCGGGTAAATGGCATGAAAATACCCTGGATTATTCTAGCTTTTCCTTCACATTCATGGAATAAATTGAATGTCTAAACATGGTTACGTTGCCATGGAGATTCCGCTTCAAGTAGTTTAGTGGGAATTTTCATTCTGCCTCTTATAATAATTACAAGATATTTTATCATTAAGAAAGGTAATAATTTTATTATGAACTTTTTTCGGCTTCTTATAATAATTACAAGATATTATCGTTAATCCTATATTTTTATAATTATTTTAATAATACATATTTCGATTAGTATGTAATATTTTCTTATTAAATATTTTTTGCTTAAAAGTGAACATTTTTTATTCATTCCTTGAAAAGAAAATTAAATTAATAACTAGATATGTTGATATCAATGACAGTAGAAAAATTAGTTATTCGCATGATTATTCTTTAAATTTTGTCTGTGCAGCTTAAAAATTATAAACTCTATTAATATATCTATACTATATAGCAAAAACATGTCCTTGAGTAACGCTGATGTCATATCGACGGTGGCAACGACCTAGGCAATCAATTACGTTTTATCGAAAAATTAGTAACTTCTAAACATTTTTTTAAAAAATATTTTTACACCACCGAATAGAAAAAAAAAATGTAGTTTAAAATACAATTTGCTTGAAACTGTATCTCAATTTATTGAGTTTTTATTATTATTAAAATAATTTTCAAACGTGATTTTTTTTATCACTAGATCAAATGAGCCCGATTGCAGAAAATTAACACGCTTGCACTTGAAACAATGTATTCAAGTATTCAGTTGTTCAATGTATTCAATGTATATTGAATACAATGTATTCAATATTTCAGTGTATTCAATGTATATTGAATACAATGTATTCAATATTTCAATGTATTTAATTTCCCATTTGTTTTCGGCTGATATTTCATAACAAGTTTTTTAAGTTTCACTAAAAAATAAATAAATAAAACACAAGTTCAGCTGGTGTGTAATTGGACTACGGACTTAAACAAGGAAATAATCAGAATTTTAAAACAGTTACTATAAATAGTGGAATTTTTGAGGATCTCTTTGGTTATTAACCGCTGCTTGCGGCTAATACGCAATAGTAATGCCGTTTTTAGTCAATTTAAAAACTTTGTTATTTGAATGCATCATTTATATTTCATTTTTTTCTATAAAATTTCTTTTCATCTAATTGGTAATAAATCAAAAAATATATATATTAAATATAAAACAATTATTATAATCTTCAATTAACACGTTCAGTACCGGGTTAAAATTACCGGAATTTTATTTTATTTAGAAAGTTTGAATTCACACCAGAAAACACTAATAGCAATATTTACTTTATTTAATTACAGACATTTCGTGATTACATAAAAAAAAAATTCTTCTTTCGAAATTTCTGGTATGAATTCGTACTTTTAGAATTGAAAAACCACGAGTATACTCGTGGTTGGCAGCGAAAGGGTTAAAAATAATTTTCACCTATTTTCTGTCACCCACGAATCCTGGCATTGGTTGAGACTCCTGGAATTATTAAAATTTTTAGATTCAAACAGATTGAAAATCAGTAATTTTGTGTAAAATATACTGTAATTTATTCATTAGAAGAAAATTAATGTTTCTAATCTATTATGTTTTTGTTAATGATAGCTTGGAAAATTATAAATTAATCTGTTTACTCTTTAAATTTGATCTATGAAGCTTATTAATTATATACAAAATGTGTTTGGATAAAAAATTATTATATAATTTTTAGATATTTGGAGTAACATAAAAAGTCCTTCCGGCCTGTAGCGGGAGGAAAAGGTGGCTTTCCTATATCTTCGTTTTAAAATTTTAGCTAATGTTACACGAAAACAGCAAGTTAAAAGGCAAACAAACGGTTACAAAAGATTCGTTAACACTGAATTTGAATAAGAAATTCGCCAAATTATTGAGCAATGGCCAAATTGGCTTCATTTATGAAGACTTATTTTGGTCGCCAAATTTGGCGATATTTCGCCAAATGTCGCCAATTTTGTCGAGAATTTGGCGCTAACGGATATGAATATATAGTTTCATGCGTATGATTGGGAAAATTATTACAACAATGAAAGAAAATAATTTGCGAGTAATCGCGTTAATGTGCTGTTTTGTTTCAAAATGTCAGCCACCCTAGAATTTCAAATTGCTCAAATTTGAACTTTTAACTTTTTTGTATATTTATTTTAGTTTTAAATTTTTGAATGGCCGCCATCTTGAAACAAAATGGCGGACCAAGCTGGCCAACGAACTCGGTCGAGACATTGGTGAGCTTAATGCACACAATTAGTTTCATCAAAATTGATTTATAAATACGAGCGTTATCGTATGACATAGGTCATATATATATATATATATATATATATATATATATATATATATATATATATATCTATATATATAAATCAACATTTGAACGGAGAGTGGTTTTGGGGTCTGGGGGTCATGATCGGTGAAAATATATCGAAATTTTCCGGAATTGCTTTCCTCCGAACGGCAGCAATAGGTAGCTTTATACTTTTTTGTATTGAAAGCTACCTAAAAGTTATGTTTTAAGAAAATGGAAGGGATATATACCCTGAAATCTTCTTTCTTTTCCTTTCAATTTGTGGAATAAATTAAATGTGCGGTGTTACAACATGTACTGTGTTAATGATTAAGCAGACATAACAACTTTCTAGTACTTTTTATGTTTCATCACAAATTATTCATTTGGAAGACTAGCCCCTATTTTTTTTAAATTTAAAGAGCAAAACATATGTTTGAAATAAAAGAATCACCTACAGTGTAAAGAGAATTGCGCAATTTATATTTAATTGATTATTATTAAATGCTGAAGCGTAAAGGATGTCATAATAATAAATGTATAGACACATACTATCATTACTATATGCAGATAATAGCAAATATTTCTGTTAAAACAAAATAATATTGAATGAAAAGACATGTACTATTAACAGGACACCAGACTCGAAGAGGTTAAGAGTGTCTTTTAAATTCCAGTTTAAGTTAAATTTATATTTTGTATTTATAGCTTTTTCAATTTAACTAAATTTTACGATTTTATCTGACTTTATTATTTTTTAGGTAGCTTTCAATACAAAAAAGTATAAAGCTACCTATTGCAGCCGTTCGGGGGAAAGCAGTTCCGGAAAATTTCGATATATTTTCCGATCATGACCCCCAGACCCCAAAACCACCCTCCGTCCAAATGTTGATTTATATATATAGATATATCCATATATATATATATATATATATATATATATATATATATATATATATATATATATATATATCTGACCTATGTCATACGATAACGCTCGTATTTATAAATCAATTTTGATGAAACTAATTGTGTGTATTAAGCTAACCAATGTCTCGACCGAGTTCGTTGGCCAGCTTGGTCCACCATTTTGTTTCAAGATGGCGGCCATTTAAAAATTTAAAACTAAAGTAAATATACAAAAAAATTAAAAATTCAAATTTATTTTTTAATTACGTGTTAGGCCTTGATACAAGGATTCCATAGCATTTTTTGGTTTACCTCTATCTCAAAAAATGGCTGAGATAGAGCAGTTTGAAATTCTAGGGTGGCTGACATTTTGAAACAAAACAGCACATTAACGCGATTACTTGCAAATTATTTTCTTTCATTGTTGTAATAATTTTCCCAATCATACGCATAAAACTATATATTCATATCCGTTAGCGCCAAAATTGGCGGCATTGGCGCCTAAATTGGTGACATTTGGCGAAATATCGCCAAATTTGGCGACAAAAATAAGTCTTCATAAATGAAGCCAATTTGGCTATTGCTCAATAATTTGGCGAATTTCTTATTCAAATTCAGTATTAACGAATCTTTTGTAAACGTTTTCTTTGCATTTTAGCTTGCTGATTTCGTGTAACATTGGCTAAAATTTTAAAACGAAGATATAGGAAAGCTACCTTTTCCTCCCGGTACAGGCCGGAAGGACTTTTTTTAATTGAAATAATTGCGTGAAAAAAAAATGCCAAAATTATTTTCAAGTATAATCATGACATGTCATTTATATTATTTTTGAGTAAATTTGAGTATTATTGGGTTATTACAAATCAGATGTACACAATTTATGGTTGGTGTATTGTACCATCATCCTATATAAGGATAGTTTGTAAAAAGAACAATGGTAAAGTTTTAATAAGATTTTTAATTTTATATTTTTCTTTGTTCTCTCATTAGTTGATACAAATAGCAATTTTTTCCGAAAATATTAATTATTACTTTCCCATCATGTAGGATAGGGTAAGTCTTGTGATCGCTTTAAAAAGTCGAAAAAAAATTGACTTATTTACACGTTTCAGACACTGGAAATTCGGAAAAACATAGTTTTAGAAAAAAAAAATTGCCATCTGTCTGTCTGTGTATCTGTGAACGCTCTATCTCACGAACAAATTGAGATAGAGACTTGAAATTTGGTATGTACTTAGTATGTAATAACGAAAAGGAGCATGTTGAATTTCAGTAACCTCGATTATCCGGAACTATTTTTTTTTCGGAATCTCGAAATATTTGTTCTGATAAAAGGTATATAAAAATTTTCAAAATTGTTTATTTTAAGGAGTGAATATAAAAGACAATAAAAAAAACCTAAATTTTTCATAAAGAATGAAGTTGATCGGGTTATTAGTTGCTGAGATATTTGTAATCGAATTTCCACACTCTTCGAATTTTCATGACCCTGTATTTCATTCAAATTTCAGTTCAAAGATATATTTTAATTGGAAATGAGACACTTAATCCGAAGCAGTAAACCGTTAGTTAATAGGGTTATAAATTTCGGAATTATAAGGATGTTTCTTTTACGCAATTCAGTACTAGAGCATTTAAAGTTTATGACGTCATCAAGCCAGGATTTCATTCGATTTGCAATGCATTTTATAAATAGTTTACACATGTTTTATTTTCTTATTTTATATTATGCATATCCATGATGGGTAAGTTCTATGCTGGCCCCCAACGACTAGTTTTTACATGTAAAAAATTCCGGGTTAAAATATTTTGGATGTTGCTAAACACTCGCGCATATAAAAACCTATTTCAAATTCCTAGAAAATATCATTTAAGTTTCTTAATTCATAATACGTTTTCTGCATGCTATTAGCTATAAAAGAGACATATATTGATTGATAGTTCTAGGGACATATTTGTTATAATAAGACTTCAAACGAAAAAATACTAAAATTTAAATATCGTACCATTTAAGGTGATTGGCCGCATATACGATTTCACTTTTCACGGTGAATGGTATTTTGATATTTCTTTTTAGTTTTTTTATGTGCAATATACCAGACAAAAACATGAAATTTTATAAAATATTAATTATTAATATGATATTTTTGAAAAATTAATTGCTTTCAAGTAAATTTTACTGAAATTTGACTAAAGTCGCCAACAGATATATTAAATTCAAATACGACTATATCAGCTTCCTTTATACATAGGGTACATACGATACTATTCTTCAAAGTAAATGAAAACCTAAGAAAAAGTTTTAAATGAAAAGAACATGCATGTGAATGCATGCTCTAGTTATTTTTCAATTATTTAAACTCTTTGTCTTGCAAAAACATATAAAAAGAAAAATGTTACTTTAAAATAATATTTTACATAACAAATCTTTTACATAATAAATCTTTTAGTTTATTTCATTAACATTTTGAAACATCCCCTAAAAGGTTCATTAGCTAATAGCTTGAATATTACAAAAAATATAGTAACTGTGCAGTTTCTTTCGAAAAACAAAATTAATTACATGCATATAAATTTTGTATAATTCCATGTCTACAAGTATATCTTTTTATAATTTTAAGTTTTAAATGCATTTTTTTACAATATTCAATTACATTTCTATTATTTCTTTTCATATTTTAATTTTTATAAGTTCATTTATTTCATCACTTTTTGCCTTATTCACTTTCCATTTTAGTAATATCATCATTTTTTCCATACACTTTTAATTTCAAAGACTTTTCTCAATTATTATATTTTTTAATATGCATTTTTGAAATAAAAATACCTATCTTAAAATGTTCGCATTTTTTATTTAATTGATATCTATTTTTTTAATACGCTTTAATTTGCATATAATTCATCAAGATTTATTTAAATACTTTTTCATTTCATTGATACCATCTAATTACATTTTATATATTGATTTTTCTCATTTATTATTATTATTATTATTATTATTATTACTAGATGGAACCCGTCAAAATTTGACGGCAAACAACTTGATAGTACCATAAAAATAAAATTTATAGTTGCTTTAACTTGACAAATTTCATAGTGGGGCGGATAATATGATTAAGTGGTCACAGACCTTTCCAATGATATATAACATGAGGGTTGTGTGCAAAATTTAGAAAGTACCCCTTGGGGGGGGGGGGGGCAAAGTGGGGAGATGGGCATCGGAGATGCATAATATGATATAAGTGGTCACAGGCCTTTCCAATGATATATAACATGAGGGTTGTGTGCAAAATTTAGAAAGTACCCCTTGGGGAGGGGGGGGGCAAAGTGGGGAGATGAACATCGGAGATGCATAATATGATTAAGCAGTCACAGACCTTTCCAACAATATAGGACATGAGGGGTGTCAACAAAATTTAGAAAAGTATCCCTTGGGGGGGTGGGGGGGGCAAAGTGGGGAGTTGGACATTTGAGATGCATAATATGATTAAGTGGTCACAGACCTTTAAAATGATATATAACATGAGGGTTGTGTGCAAAATTTATAAAGTACCCTTTGGGGGGGTGGGGGGGCAAAGTGGGGAGATGGACATCAGAGATGCATAATACGATTAAGCAGTCACAGACCTTTCCAATGATATATAACATGAGGGTTGTGTGCAAAATTTATAAAGTACCCTTTGGGGGGGGGGGGCAAAGTGGGGAGATGAACATCGGAGATGCATAATATGATTAAGCAGTCACAGACCTTTCCAACAATATATGACATGAGGGGTGTCAACAAAATTTAGAAAAGTATCCCTTGGGGGGGTGGGGGGGGGGCAAAGTCGGGAGTTGGACATTTGAGATGCATAATATGATTAAGTGGTCACAGACCTTTCCAATGATATATAACATGAGGGTTGTGTGCAAAATTTATAAAGTACCCTTTGGGGGGGTGGGGGGGGCAAAGTGGGGAGATGGACATCAGAGATGCATAATACGATTAAGCAGTCACAGACCTTTCCAATGATATATAATATGAGGGTTTTGTGCAAAATTTATAAAGTACCCTTTGGGGGGGGGGGGGGGGCAAAGTGGGGAGATGGACATCGGAGATGCATAATATGATTAAGCAGTCACAGACCTTTCCAACAATATATAACATGAGGGGTGTCAACAAAATTTATAAAAGTTCCTTCCTTAGGAGGGGGGGGGGGGGTGGCGGGATGGACCCCGGAGATGCATAACATGAATAAGCGGTCAAAGACTTTTCCAGCGATATATCACATGAGAGGTGTCTGCAAAATTTAGAAAAGTGTCCCACTTGGGGGGGGGGGGATAGACCCGAGATGCATAATATGATTAAGCAGTCACAGACCTTTCCAATGATATATAACATGAGGGTTGTGTGCAAAATTTATAAAGTACCCTTTGGGGGGGGGAGGGGGGGTGGCGGGATGGACCCCGGAGATGCATAACATGAATAAGTGGTCAAAGACTTTTCCAGCGATATATCACATGAGATGTGTCAACAAAATTTATAAAAGTGCCTTCCTTAGGGGGGGGGGGGGTGGCTGGATGGACCCTGGAGATGCATAACATGAATAAGCGGTCAAAGACTTTTCCAGCGATATACCACATGAGAGGTGTCTGCAAAATTTAGAAAAGTGTCCCACTTGGGGGGGGGGGGGGGGGGGATAGACCCGAGATGCATAATATGATTAAGCAGTCACAGACCTTTCCAATGATATATAACATGAGGGTTGTGTGCAAAATTTATAAAGTACCCTTTGGGGGAGGAGGGGGGGTGGCGGGATGGACCCCGGAGATGCATAACATGAATAAGCGGTCAAAGAATTTTCCAGCGATATGTCACATGAGAGGTGTCTGCAAAATTTAGAAAAGTGTCCCACTTGGGGGGATAGACCCGAGATGCATAACATGAAAAAGAGGTCACAGGCGTTCCAACTTGCAACTTTTTCTCGAAGGCATTTGACAATATTAAATTTTTTTTTACCCAAGACAATTTAACGATATTCTTAATTTTTTTGCGTAATTCGTCAAACGTTCATGGAAAAAATCATGAAATTCGCTAATCAATAGTTGATAAATTATAAAATTCAACAATCGATAGCAGTAAAATCGGTCAATCGATAATGGAAAAATCACAAAATTCATCAAATGGTTCACGTAAAAAAAATTGTCCTGCACACTGATGATATGATCAAAAGGGTTTTGAAGTATAGGACAAAATTAGCACTTGCCAAACAGCGAGTAATCCTGAAAATTTGGCAATGGACTTTATTGCCACCACTGGTCAAACATAATAGTCACACTCACCAATTGCGATGATTGAATGGAAAAAGATTTTTTTCTCCGCTGTCGCTCGACAAATTTCGAAACCATTTGGCGAATTTCACGATTTTTTCTCCGAAATTGACGGATTGTGATTTTTTTTCTCGAAGCCATTTGACGATATTCGAAAACTTTTTCCCCCGAAACCAGTTGATGAATTTTGCGATTTTTCCACTGTCGATTAATGAATTTTGCGATTTTTCCGCTATCGATTGACGAATTTATCAACTATTGATTAATGAATTTCATGATTTTATCCATGAACGAACAAATTGCGCACTTTCTTTCCGCTAATGTTTGACACATTTCGCCCTTTACAATTCAGCCAATGAGTTGAACGTTGTTTCTTTCCAGAAATGTCAAGAATGAAACAATGATTCTTTAGGATGAATTTTCTTCGTTCGATGCACCATGGAAGAAAGAATGTGTGCAATGCAGCAACGGGCGTCACAGACTTTTTAGGGCACCTGCAGACTAAAAACATCTAACCAATCTTCGCGGGGGGGGGGGGGGGGGGGAATCACAGATTTCGTCAAATGATTGAGGAAAAAACACTAAATTCATCAAAGGATCATGGGGAAACATGACTTTCGTTAAAAGACATCAGAAAAAACATTAATTATGCAAAAGGATCGTGAAAGATAAGCAAATTTTGTCAAAGAATCGCAAAAAAGGAAAGTTCACCAAAAGGTCATGCTTTTTTACTAAATTTCGTCTAAAAATTGCGGAATAAAATGTATTTTATCAAAGAATCGCTGGAAAATGCGAATTTCGTTAAGGATCATGAGAAAAATGCGAAATTCTTCAAAGGATCGCTGAAAAAACATGAATTTCGTCAAAGAATTGCTGAAAAAACATGAATCTCGCCCAATAATAGAAAAATCATGGTTCATAATCATTATATCTAGTAGTATATGTAAATACAGTTTGTGATATAAGACAAAATTAACACTCACCAATCGGCGAGTAATACTGAAAATTGGTAATTGATGTTATTGCCAGTACTGGCTAAACTTAATAGTCACACTCGCCAATTGCGATGATTGAATGTAAAACGAAATTTTTTTCCCGCTGTCACTCAAAGAATTTTTAAACCATTTGGTGAAGTTTTTCCCGAAACCATTTTGTGAATTTCCCGATTTTTTCTTCAAAATCATTTTTCAACAATATTCGACCCAATACGCATGCGTCAAAAAAATCGCCGGCCAATGAGGTGAGAGTCTATTACTGTCTCTATTAACGTGTTTGGGATCATCTCCTGTTTTTTTTTTTCTTGCACATTGCATTAAATCTAGGAAGGTATTTATATAGAACTCACTGTGGAGTGTTTAGAAGGTATTTATTTTATTTATTATAATTTGTATGAATACTTAGGTGTCCATTTCGGATTTACTGTTTAAAAATGAATTTAGGCTCATTTAACATTCGCAAAATCAATCCCGATGGAAATTGTGTTTTTAGATCTCTATCATTTTGTGTATATAGTACAGAAAATAATTATTCAAACGTACGTAAAATATCGTAGAACACGTAATACAAAATTGGACCACTTATAGTCCGTTTATTATCGGGGATGAATCTTATGGTGTTCCGATTGCTAATGAAAACGATTATGTAAATATATGGTTCTTCATAGAAGTATGTGCTTCTTCACACTTCAATAGACGCATTGTTTAAATTAATATAATTCTACAAATATGATGCAGTTTTAAAATATTGAGTAATGATTAATATAGTCAAGGAATCTACTCATATACGTAATTAAGTTTTGGTACTTCTCTATTATCTCATCGACCACTTTTCATAACAAAAAACTATCGCCAAACTGTAACGCCAAATAAACGGGAGAACGTTGTCATTAATACGCGCAAATGTTGAATTAAAAACCACTTGACGACATAACAAACACGTATAATGCTTCCGACATCAAGTAAATGGGATTGCATTTTTGGCATTTAATCATACATTTTGGCAATAGTATTTTGTTATGAAAAGTGGACGATGGGATAATAGAGAAGTACCTAAGTTTTTTATACCAATTTTGAAAATTTATCTTTTTTTGACATTTAAAAAAAATAACAGAAAAAACATTACAAATTTGCCCATTTGCTCACCGGTCAAAGGATTAAGAAAATATTAATGATTAGCGGAACTGGTTCTAGCTATGAAGTAATATTATTTTGCTCAAAAACCCCCAGCAAAAAAATAATTACAAAGAATAAGTAATCGTCTTTAAATATACAAAAAACAATGTGATTAATGGCCAGGATTTTTTTACATATAACATTTTTTATATACAAAATAAAAACCGAAATAACCTCATTCATTTCACCCGATGTCAAAAATAGTTTTGTTTTCCACATTCTTGGGCAAAGCACTAAATCAATAAAATCACCAATTTGTGACAAATTATGAGTTTCATATGAATCGCCCATGAACGGACATGCAAACTGGTAAAAAATGAATGTAATAAATTAAAACATTCAAGATTTGTATACATACAAACAATACAATGTAAATATTAATATTGTTTGTATATATACTTCTTTGTATACATATATTGTTTGTATACATACAAACAAATATAATGTAAACATTATTCAAATATTAAGAGTTTACAAATCAAAACATTCTAAACATTTGTATACATACAAACAATATAATGCATACATACTCTTTACAAATTAAATAGCACACTTATGTAATGACAAAACTTTTAAATCGAATAGAGATAATATATTTCTGTTAAAAAATAATGCTAAAGTTCAGACTTACATGTATTATACATTCACATAAAGCTAGTCACATTCCTGCATATTTATTAAATATTTAGTTGCTAAATATAGAAATAATATTTTATAATTTATATTCAGGCGCTCAGATTCGCTTTTTTCGAACACATAATAATAAAAATATTACTACCGTGCGTACTGTCTTTTGACATTATATTTACATAATCGAATTCATTATCAATCGGAACACCGTAAGATTCATTCCCGATAATAAACAGACCATAAGTGGTCCAATTTTGTATTACGTGTTCTACACGTTTGAATAATTATTTTCTGTACTATATAAACAAAATGATAGAGATCTAAAAAAAAAATTTCCATCGGGATTTCGCCAACTTATGAGCCTAAATTCATTTTTAAACAGTAAATCCGAAATGGACATCTAAGTATTCATACAAATTACAATAAATAAAATAAATAAATAAAATAAATACCTTCTAAACACTCCACAGTGAGTTCTAGATAAATATCTTCCTAGGTTTAACGCAACGTGACAACAGAAAAAAACAACAGATGATACGATCCCAAACACGTTTGTAGAGACAGTCATAGACCCTCACCTCATTGGCCGGTGATTTTTTGACGCATGCGTATTCGATCGAATTTCGATGGAATAGATTTGACAGAATTACCAAACAGCTTTAAATATATGGATTATTTTTATTATTATTATTATGCGTTCTTTTAAATAAAAATGTCTATTTGGGTATTTCAACATCAAGAAAAAAAAAATTTTCCCCTTCAAAACCTTCTTTCTGATCTTTGCAATGTACTGTACATGCAGGGAAACTGACGTCATTCAAATTTATTTTAGTTGAAACTCTTGGAGATAGTCTGGGAGATTGCTATTATTGTCAAAACAATATCATAAAAATATTTCGTACGGTTAAGAAAAATACTGCTTTTCCGCCTATTGCCAGAATGTTCTCTATTTTGTGTTCTTGGCAATGCGTCGGCAATATTAATAGTTGCTGCTATACTTTTTTCTTAACATCTGTAACAAACCAGTGTTGTAGTTTTCTTTCTTAGCATATTGAGTGTTCGAAAAAGTACTATTGCGCTTTTATTTTCATCTATACTTCTACACACAGAGGTATCGAGGAAATTGTACAAAAACGGGTAGGGTCTAAAGATGGGCTACTTGCTGAAAGTGAGGGAAGGGGCTTGTGCACGGTCCTGGGAATGGTACCGAACGGAATAGCAAGAAGTAGGTGAAGATTTGTGAGTCCCCTTTAGTCCTTGATAAACGTGAGTTTGTACGAACTGTTTTCATCAGAAAACCTAATTTTAAGGAATCCAAAATTTTTCAATGTATGTGAAATTTAATTTCTCCCAACCTTAGTTCTCCAGTAAAGCAAATGGCTTCCATATCACCTCAAAGTAAGTGTCTTGAGCTTCATGTTGAGCACCTGTTTCGATTGATTTGTTTGTTTTGTAATGTCTGCTGAGACTAACTTGAAGTACTAGACGGTATAAAACTACAATACTGATAATAGTGACGATGACGAGTTGGTGGTTCCTCTGTGGGATAAACCTAGTGAACGATAATGCAGCATGCATTTTCTGCGATGGACTTCTTCTCAAATGATGTTAGACAGGAAGTTTGGATTCAGTGTTACAAGTGTGGAGGTTGGGTGCATTCCGAATGTGCTGGAATAGAAAAATAGGTATATATCTGTGACTTCTGCAAGTACAAAATGAAGAAAATATTCTTTTTTTTTTTTTACGTAACGTTTTAAGATAGTAGTTTTATAGGTTTTTGAACAAAATTTGGTGTGTTTTTAGGTGCGTTCGTAATTATATAAATACGTAGCACCTATTGTCGTCGCTTGGTCCGTCCGTCTGTCTGTCCGTCCGTCCGTCTGTCTGTCCGTCTGTCTGTCCGTCCGTCCGCATATAACAACTCAAAAACTACCCAACCGTATGGTTTGTAATTTAAAATATATTATCTTTGCAGAATTTTGTCGAGACATTTCAAATTTTATTAAAATCGAATCAAAACTTTAGGAGATATTAATCTACAAAAACAACTTTTCAAAAGTAAAAAAAAAAAAAAAAAAAAAAAAAAAAAAAAAAAAAAAAGTTGTGGCTAAAAAATGGTGTGATATCAAATTTCCAAGCTATTATATTACTTATTTAACTTTTTCCATTAAATAAGTTATCATATATATAAGTCGAGTGCCTACGTATATGTTAATAGAAATCGTTTTCTCCTGTACTAAATACATCCTAACGAGTTTCTGAAAATTCAATTTTTTTCAAATTATGCATGATGGGCTTGGCGGCTATCTTTGCATATTATTCACAAAATTCTAAGCACCCAAATCTGAAGTTAAAATCCGAAGTTCAAAATTGTTATTTAAGCAAATATTTTAAGCGTTTCATTTATAGACTTCTATGATCTGAAAATTGTGTCTTAAGATAATGATGACTTATCTTAAAGATTCATCTTATGATTTATTTTTTAGAGTAATTGATAATTTCAAACTTGCAAAAATCAATTTCTCAAAATATCAGTCTTTTCTAATTTATCTGTTCGTAGTTAAAATCTGAAGTTCGAAATTGTTATAAACATATTACATTACAAACATATTACGCTTTTACTTTAGAAATTTTGGTCCTTATAAATATGGAAATATGGCCGCCAAGCCCATCATGCATAATTAGAAAAAAATTGAATTTTCAGAAACTCGTTAGGATGTATTTAGTACAGGAGAAAACGATTTCTATTAACATATACGTAGGCACTCGACTTATATATATGATAACTTATTTAATGGAAAAAGTTAAATAAGTAATATAATAGCTTGGAAATTTGATATCACACCATTTTTTAGCCACAACTTTTTTTTTTTTTTTTTTTGACGCTTGGCTTTTTTTTACTTTTGAAAAGTTGTTTTTGTAGATATCATTTCTTTTTTTTAAATAGATTAAACATAATTTAAATAATCTAAACATGAGAAATAATTTAAAATTACATTTTACTTTCAGTCCTTGTTTAAAGGGTTAACTAGAAATGCCAGTAGATTTTTCAATTAAACTAATTACACTCTTAAAAACAACGTACTAAATGTGGCTTGTTATAATACTTGTTATCCTTCGTCAAAAAATATCACTGACTTATCCATGAAATGAATGAAAATGGAATACGTACATAGCGTGTCAGCGCTGCATTTGAAATCAAATGTGATATCACGCTCTTTTATTATTAGCACTAGCTGGCTTCGCCCGCTAGCGGGCCCTAATTTACATCGGGGCCTCGAATCTTGTAAAACCTTGAATAAGATGAACCTCGAACCGAACGAACCTCCGACCTGGATCCCCGCTGGCTTCGGCACCGGATAATCCCTTAATTTGCACATCGAATAGTATAAACCTCTAACCAAACGAACCTCCGACACAGGTCCCCGCTGCCTTCGGCACCGTATAGCAGTCGTGCTGCGCACGCTCAAGTTCCATCTTCCACCACCAGGTAGCGCAATCTGTTCTATATAAATCTCGGGCACTGAAATCGTAAAGGCTATAGATGTCGAGTCGAATGAGCTATACCCCGTCGTGATCCAGTCCGTAGAACCAGAGATAGGAAAGTGCCTCCTGGTTGTGAAAAAACGGACTAAAATCGGAAAGGTCTATCGATGTCGAGTCAAATGAGCCATACCCCGTCGTGATCCGACCCATAGCAACAGAGATAGGAAAGCGCCGCCTCGTGGTGAAAGCTAATCGCGTTTGGGGGACAAAGTGGGGGGATGAACACCGGAGATGCATAATATGATTAAGCGTTCACAGACCTTTTCAACGATATATCACATGAGAGGTGTCGGCAAAATTTAAAAAAGTGCCTCCTTTGGGGAGGGGTGGTGAAAGTGCTAGGATGGACCCTGAAGATACATAATACGAATAAGCGGTCACATGCCTTTCGAACAATATATCACATGAGTAGTGTCGGGGGGGGGGCTTAAATGTGAGGGTGACACCTGTGATGCATAACATGAATAAGTGGTCACAGCCCTTTGTAACGATATGTGACACGACAGATATCGTTAAAATTTAGAAAAGTGCCCGCCCCCCTTGTGTAGGCAAAACGCGCTCCGCTCCTCCCTATAATTTTTGATGCGGCTTTATTTTTAAAATTTATGTTATGTGTTATAAAATATCGTAAAGTTTCAAACAGATAGCCTTATTATACTTCCTAGTTTTGTTCACGCCCCACTCCATTCCTTCCCCGAAATGTGACGAGCCATTCTTTTTTATAAATTTTTTTATCATGTGTTATAAACTATCTTATAGTTTAAAACAGATCGCATTGGAATTTAATATATTTGCTGAAATTACTATTACATATAGAATAAATTAGAAATAAACCCTCCTTTAGCTTGTAATTAAGATATGTGAACAATTTTTAAAATTTCTTAAAGCTGGTTTTTATTTATTTATTTATTTATTTATATATTTATTTATTTATTGTTTATTTATTTATTTATTTATTTTATTTATTTATTTACTTTTTTCGTTGCCCTGAGCACGTTTGGAATTTCTTAGCAGTCTCTTAGATTTACATTATTTTATTCAATTAAACATTGTACTGTTACAATAAATTTAAATGGAAACTTCACTTCTAAAACAAAAGTAGTTTAACAACGGGATTTCATTAATTTATACGAAAATGACGTGAAAGGTATTCCTGCGAACAAAATGCCTGTCCTTTATCGTTTTTTTTTTTTTATTTATTATTTTTTATTTTTTTTTATTTTTTTTTTTTAGAAATAAATGAATCAGATGTTTTAATTTGTTTCAAAAATTTTGCTTACGTCTGGAAAGAAATTTTAAATGCCGATAAGTCTTAATGTATACATTTTAGAAGGTACATCTTCCTTCAAAAACTAATTTATTTTTAAAGATTTTTCTAAAAACGTAAATTATATATTTAAAATACTTTTTAAAGCATAAACACTACGTATGATTACTTTATTTTACAAAATTATAAGAACACGCATTTTATCAGACAATTAAATACACTAAACAAACATGAGTGAAAAATTGACAAGTGCCAGGACTCGAACCTGGGACCTCATGCTTACCGTGGTGACGCTCTGCGACTGAGCCACCCAGATCGATATCCTCGAAACGCAATTTCTCATACTTATTCATGTTGGAAACAGTCATCTGCCACAGTTTGCTGTCATATTTAATTGTCTGATAAAATGTGTGTTCTTATAATTATGAAGTTCTATTTAAAAAAATATCTTCAGAAGAAAATGGCTGACTTGCAGATGAAATTTGATGTGGTTAAAACCTGTAACTGATTTGTGCTATTATAATACAGATGGTACATGGTCGTTGGCGGGCTTTATCTCTGTTTTGGCATAATTTTTTAATCGCCAAGTTAATTAAAAGTTTTTTGCTAATTAATGATAGAAAATAATTTTTTTACACTGGATTTTATAAAAGTACATAGATTACGTAATTACTTGTCCAAAAATGCAATCCTTTTATTATTCTGCCCAATATTAAGCTCTGTAGGTTGTTTGAAAAAAAAAAGTTTGACGAAGAAAAAAGTGATCATTTTTTCATTCATTTCAAACTCGACGTTTTAAAAAAAAATCTATATATCTGTTTATAAATCCCTTATGAAGCAGAGTTTGGTCTTAAATTGAAGAAATTCTTCATTAGATTCTTCTAGTTTTCGTTTTTGTTTTCTGCGACGCTTGGTTTATTTGATATCTGCTATTTTAATCTGGCATGTTTGGTTGATTTAACATTGCGAAGTTTCTTTCTGTAAGTAAGCAGTAGCGGTTTTTATTCCAGTTCTTGGTGTCGTTTGTGTGGCGTTTTTTTTTTTTTTTTTTTAAGTTTGCTTTGGCAGAGCGACCGCCCTGCTTGATCATTTTAAGTAACTTGACATTTTTTTTTAAATCTATATCTCTGTTTATAAATCACTTATGAAGATGAGTTTGGTCTTAAATTGAAGAAATTCTTCATTAGATTCTTCTAGTTTTCGTTTTTTTTCTCAGCGACGCTTGGTTTATTTGCGATTCTGATATTTTAATCTGGCATGTTTTGTCGATTTAACATTGCTAAGTTGATTTCTGTAAGTAAGCAGTAGCGGTCTAGTTCAGATCTTGGCGTTGTTTGTGTGGCGTTTTTTTTTAAAGCTTGCCTTGGCAGAGCGACCGCCCTGCTTGATATACGAACAATTTTTAGAATTTCTGATAGCTGATTTTTATTTATTTATTTATCTATTTATTTATTTTCTGTTTATTTATTTATTTATTTATTGCGTTGCCCTGTGCATGTGTAGAATTTCTTAGGAATTTCTTAGATTTACAATATTTTATTCAATTAAACATTGTACTGTTACAATAAATTTAAACGGAAACTTCACTTCTAAAACAAAAATAACTTAACAACTGGATTTCATTAATTTATCGGAAAATGACGTGAAAGGTATTCCTGCGAACAAAATGCCAGTCCTTTACCGTGTTTTTTTTTTTTTTTTTTTTTTTTTTTTTCCAGAAATAAATGAATCTCATTTAATTCATTTCAAAAATTTTGTTTACGTTTGGAAAGAAATTTTAAATGCCGATAAGTCTTAATGTATACATTTTAGAAGGTACATCTTCCCTCAAAAACTAATTTATTTTTAAAGATCTATCTAAAAACGCAAATTATATATTTAAATTATTTTTTAAAGCATAAACACTACGTCTGATTACTTTATTTTACAATATTATAAGAACACGCATTTTATCAGACAATTAAATATACTAAACAAACATGAGTGAAAATTTGACCTGGGGAAGGATTCGAACCTGGGACCTTGCGCATGCTGTGCTGAATGGCTGCGACTGAACCACCCAGACCGATATCCTTGAGCGGCAATTTCTCATACTTATTCATGTTGGAAACAGTCATCTGGCACAGTTTGCAGTCATATTTAATTGTCTGATAAAATATGTGTTCTTATAATTATGAAGTTTTATTTTTAAAAAAAATATCTTCAGAAGAAAATGGCTGACTTGCAGATGAAATTTGATGTGGTTATATTATAACCTGTAACTGATTTGTGCTATTTTAATACAGATGGTACATGGTCGTTGGCGGGTTTTATCTCTGTTTTGGCATAATTTTTTAATCGCCAAGTTAATTAACAGTTTTTTGCTAATTAATGATAGAAAATAATTCTTTTTTACACTGAATTTTATAAAAGCACATAGATTACGTAATTACTTGTCCAAAAATGCAATCCTTTTTGTATTCTGCCCAATATTAAGGCCTGTAGCTTGTTTGAAAAAAAAAAGTTTGACGAAGAAAAAAGTGATCATTTTAAGTAACTCGACGTTTTTAAAAAAAAAGCTATATCTCTGTTTATAAATCACTTATGAAGATGAGTTTGGTCTTAAATTGAAGAAATTCTTCCTTAGATTCTTCTAGTTTTCTTTTTTTTTTCTACGACGCTTGGTTTGTTTGATATCTGATATTTTAATCTGGCATGTTTTGTCGATTTAACATTGCGAAGTTGCTTTCTGTATATAAGCATTAGCGGTCTTTATTCCAGTTCTTGGCGTTGTTTGTGTGGCGTTTTTTTTAAAGCTTGGCTTGGCAGAGCGACCGCCCTGCTTGATAAAGATATTTATTAAGAAATTTGAATTTTTTTTTAAATCGGTGCTTTTTTGTTATAGGAGCTTCCGAAGTTTAATCGTCAAGCGACCGAGATACTTATTTTATTACAGAAATTAATCTGCAGACGATATAATTCATTTCACAGAATTAAAAATCAGAAAAGATCTGAATATTTATGTAACTATATAGTACGAACGCACCTCATTTGTCACGTTTGACGTACAATTTCCAACTTGTTTTATTTATTACGAGATATACTACTAAGTGTATTTGGACCACACCTTGAAAAACAGTCATTTACCTCTTTTTTAAAAACATAATTTTGGAAAACTAAGACTGATGATTAGCATTTTTCACCCTCAAATCAACTTCAGGACTAATTTTACAAGTAAGTGACACCAAAATTATACATTTTGAGTTTTTAGGTAAATCGGTAGGTACCAAAATAAACATGGTAGCCCGTTTTTAGGGCATTTCCTCTACTTTTGCATATAATATTTTATAGCATTTGGTAAAACTGGAAAAGAGGTATACATCTGTGACTTCTGCAAGTACAAAATGAAGAAAATATTATTTTTTTACGTAACGTTTTAAGATAGTAGTTTTATAGGTTTTTGAACAAAATTTGGTGTGTTTTTTTATTTATTACGAGAAATACTACTAAGTGTATTTGGACCACACCTTGAAAAACAGTCATTTACCCCTTTTTTAATAACATAATTTTGGAAAACTAAGACTGATGATTAGCAATTTTCACCCTCAAATCACCTTCAGTACTAATTTTACAAGTAAGTGACACCAAAATTATACATTTTGAGTTTTTAGGTAAATCGGTAGGTACCAAAATAAACATGGTAGTCCGTTTTTAGGGCATTTCCTATACTTTTGCATATAATATTTTATAGCATTTGGTAAAACTTGAAAAGAGGTATACATCTGTGACTTCTGCATGTACAAAATGAAGAAAATATTATTTTTTTTACGTAACGTTTTAAGATAGTAGTTTTATAGGTTTTTGAACAAAATTTGGTGTGTTTTTTTATTTATTACGAGAAATACTACTAAGTGTATTTGGACCACACCTTGAAAAACAGTCATTTACCCCTTTTTTAATAACATAATTTTGGAAAACTAAGACTGATGATTAGCAATTTTCACCCTCAAATCACCTTCAGGACTAATTTTACAAGTAAGTGACACCAAAATTATACATTTTGAGTTTTTAGGTAAATCGGTAGGTACCAAAATAAACATGGTAGCCCGTTTTTAGGGCATTTCCTCTACTTTTGCATATAATATTTTATAGCATTTGGTAAAACTTGAAAAGAGGTATACATCTGTGACTTCTGCAAGTACAAAATGAAGAAAATATTCTTTTTTTACGTAACGTTTTAAGATAGTAGTTTTATAGGTTTTTGAACAAAATTTGGTGTGTTTTTTTATTTATTACGAGAAATACTACCAAGTGTATTTGGACCACACTTTGAAAAACAGTCATTTACGCTTTTTTTAAATAACATAGTTTTGGAAAACTAAGAGCGTGATTATTAGCATTTTTCACTCTCAAATCACCTTCAGGACTAATTTTACAAGTAAGTGATACCAAAATTATACATTTTGAGTTTTTAGATAAATCAGTAGGTACAAAAATAAACGTGGTAGCCCGTTTTTAGGGCATTTCCTCTACTTTTGCATATAATATTTTATAGCATTTTGTAAAACTGAGCTGCGCCTCCAGGCACGTCACCCGCCGTTTCCAAGTTCTGAAGAACTTTTAACGAGCACGATCAGGAGAGTCCCGTGTGCTCTACGGCCGGTGGAGACACCGCCACGTGCTGATTCAATGAAATTCTCCTATCCTGACTATCAGAATCAGGATAACATTGTTTACAGGGACAGTATACATTCAAAATCACAAAATTCAACTAAAAAATCTTTTTGTGGGGAGGGAGGAGGGGGATTATGAAAGTAAATGCTCAGATTTATCTGATGCAAAAAGAAATTTTCAATTCTGACGCTTCTTCGCAGAGATATAACCTTTTATATTTGTAAAAACTCGATATATTTATACAATTTTTTTCTTAAATTGCTGTTTCCTAAAAATTTAAAATTTTGCACATTTCGAACTTGTGAAACGTTTTATGCGCATTCCTAATTATCAGATTCTTTTGAAATTGATACTGTATATCTTCTGTACAGTATAAAAAAATGTTAGGATTAAAAGTTGTATTTCAGGGGTATTTTAGTGTTGAAATTTATGCGCATATGAAAATATAAAGCTCCTTTTTTAGGAAAAAAAAACAAAGCATAATTATGAAAAAATATTTTTTTCTATTTATACATGCAGCGAACGTTTACATGTCATGCCAACTTCCATTCTAATATATAAAAAGTATCTCACAAATAAATATTGAGATATTTTATACAAAAGAAATACGGCTTGGACATTTTAAAATATCACACGTATTCAGATGAAACAGCACCAACAAACTGGCGATAAATCACAATTAAATAATGAAACTTTGTATCAATCACCATAAAAGATTATGATGATTGATACAAAGCTTCATTATTTAATCACTCTTATTCGTTTCTTTAAAAATTTAAAAATTGAATAGTTTAAAAACTTTTTAATATTTTAACACCAAATTTTGAATATATCTATTTCAGTTTGTCATTAAGAAATCTGTCATTTTTCAAATTATTAAAAATTTTAGGATTTGGTTTTTAATGTTCACTGCCCCTTAAAGCAGCTTCATTCTTCGAATATCTTTCCTTTTCTTTACACCTAAGCTTTTATGCTCTTTTCCTTTGATATTCTAGTGGCTAATCACATTGAGCGCTTCAAATTTTTTATGCTCATTATTTTGCCGGCTTTGATTATATTCTTTAAAAACAAAGTCAATGTAATGTCAAAGTTTCTGACATCTTTCGTTGTAATTTTATATTTTATTGAAAATTTGTTAAGAATTCTGTCTTTTAAAACGATGTCACCTAGAAAATTAAAAACGTATTATTAGGTAGTTTATTTAATTTTAAGAAAATAATTCTTTAGCAGCTCGTTTTATTTTATAGTTGATTTTATCGATAAAAATAACTATATTCACGTAGCATATAGACTAAAATAAATAATTAACAAGAACAAAATCACCTGTTAAGCACAAATTATGAGACACTTTCCATCACATTCAGAATACTGCAGCAAAACATCACAGTTTACAAAGTAAACAATTTAGAAAACACATAACATATTTGAAAACCCAATTTCAGCAATTAGTACGAATAGATTATGAGACACTTTCCATCACATTCAGAATACTGTAACAAAACATCACAGAGTAAGTAAACAATTTAGAAAATGCATAACGTATTTGAAAACTCAATTTCAGAAATTACTACCAATAGATTATGAGACACTTTTCATCACATTCAGACTACTGTAACAAAATATTACAGAGTTTACTAAGTAAACAATTTAGAAAATGCATAACGTATTTCAAAACCCAATTTCAGCAATTACTACCAATAGATTATGAGCCATTTTCCATCACATTCCGAATACTTTAACAGTTTACTAAGTAAACAATTTAGAAAACGCATAACGTATTTGAAAACCAAATTTCAGCAATTACTACCAATAGATCATGAGACACTTTCCATCACATTCAAAATACTGTAACAAAACATCACAGTTTACTAAGTAAACAATTTAGAAAACGCATAACGTATTTGAAAACCCAATTTCAGCAATTACTACCAATAGAGTGTGAGCCATTTTCCATTTCAGAATACTGTAACAGTTTACTATGTAAACAATTTAGAAAACGCATAACGTATTTGAAAACCAAATTTCAGCAATTACTACCAATAGATCATGAGACACTTTCCATCACATTCAAAATACTGTAACAAAACATCACAGTTTACTAAGTAAACAATTTAGAAAACGCATAACGTATTTGAAAACCCAATTTCAGCAATTACTACCAATAGAGTATGAGCCATTTTCCATTTCAGAATACTGTAACAGTTTACTATGTAAACAATTTAGAAAACGCATAACGTATTTGAAAACCAAATTTCAGCAATTGCTACCAATAGATTATGAGACACTTTCCATCACATTCAGAATACTGTAACAAAACATCACAGTTTACAAAGTAAACAATTTAGAAAACGTATAACGTATTTGAAAACCCAATTTCAGCAATTACTACCAATAGAGTATGAGCCATTTTCCATTTCAGAATACTTTAACAGTTTACTAAGTAAACAATTTAGAAAACGCATAACGTATTTGAAAACCAAATTTCAGCAATTACTACCAATAGATCATGAGACACTTTCCATCACATTCAAAATACTGTAACAAAATATCACAGTTTACTAAGTAAACAATTTAGAAAACGCATAACGTATTTGAAAACCCAATTTCAGCAATTACTACCAATAGAGTATGAGCCATTTTCCATTTCAGAATACTGTAACAGTTTACTATGTAAACAATTTAGAAAACGCATAACGTATTTGAAAACCAAATTTCAGCAATTACTACCAATAGATCATGAGACACTTTCCATCACATTCAAAATACTGTAACAAAACATCACAGTTTACTAAGTAAACAATTTAGAAAACGCATAACGTATTTGAAAACCCAATTTCAGCAATTACTACCAATAGAGTATGAGCCATTTTCCATTTCAGAATACTGTAACAGTTTACTATGTAAACAATTTAGAAAACGCATAACGTATTTGAAAACCAAATTTCATCAATTGCTACCAATAGATTATGAGACACTTTCCATCACATTCAGAATACTGTAACAAAACATCATAGTTTACAAAGTAAACAATTTAGAAAACGTATAACGTATTTGAAAACCCAATTTCAGCAATTACTACCAATAGATTATGAGCCATTTTCCATCACATTCAGAATACTGTAACAGTTTACTAAGTAAACAATTTAGAAAACGCATAACGTATTTGAAAACCAAATTTCAGCAATTACTACCAATAGATTATGAGACATTTTCCATCACATTCAGAATACTGTAACAAAACATCACAGTTTACTAAGTAAACAATTTAGAAAACGCATAACGTATTTGAAAACCCAATTTCAGCAATTACTACCAATAGATTATGAGCCAGTTTCCTTCACATTCAGAATACTGTAACAGTTTACTAAGTAAACTATTTAGAAAACGCATAACGTATTTGAAAACCAAATTTCAGCAATTACTACCAATAGATTATGAGACACTTTCCATCACATTCAGAATACTGTAACAAAACATCACAGTTTACTAAGTAAACAATTTAGAAAACGCATAACGCATTTGAAAACCCAATTTCAGCAATTACTACCAATCGATTATGAGACTCTTACCATCACATTCAAAATACTGTAACAAAACATCACAGAGTTTACTAAGTAAACAATTTAGAAAACGCATAACTTATTTGAAAAACCAATTTCAGCAATTACTGCCAATAGATTGGAAGACACTTTCCATCACATTCAGAATACTGTAACAAACCGTTACAGTTTACTAAGTAAAAATTTAGAAAACGCATAACGTATTTGAAAACCCAATTTCAACAATTACCATACCAGACCAATATATTATGAGACGCTTTCCATCACATTCAGAATACAGTAACAAAACATCTCAGTTTACTAAGTAAACAAGGTAAAAGTCAAACCGAGCGGGGAGGCGTACATTTCGGCTTAAGCTCAACTAGCCCCCCCCCCCAGTACTAAGTAACCAATTTAGAAAACGCATAACGTATTTGAAAACCAAATTTCAGCAATTACTACCAATAGATTATGAGACATTTTCCATCACATTCAGAATACTGTAACAAAACATCACAGTTTACTAAGTAAACAATTTAGAAAACGCATAACGTATTTGAAAACCCAATTTCAGCAATTACTACCAATAGATTATGAGCCATTTTCCTTCACATTCAGAATACTGTAACAGTTTACTAAGTAAACTATTTAGAAAACGCATAACGTATTTGAAAACCCACCAATAGATTATGAGACTCTTACCATCACATTCAGAATACTGTTACAAAACATCACAGAGTTTACTAAGTAAACATTTTAGAAAACGCATAACGTATTTAAAAACCTAATTTTAGCAATTACTGCCAATAGATTGGAAGACACTTTCCATCACATTCAGAATACTGTAACAAACCGTTACAGTTTACTAAGTAAAAATTTAGAAAACGCATAACGTATTTGAAAACCAATTTCAACAATTACCATACCAAACCAATAGATTATGAGACGCTTTCCATCACATTCAGAATACTGTAACAAAACATCTCAGTTTACTAAGTAAACAAGGTAAAGGTCAAACCGGGCGGGGAGGCCTACCTATCGGCTTAAGTTCAACTAGTCCCCCCAGTACTAAGTAACCAATTTACTCTCTTAAAACGAAAGAGTGGATTTGGCTTCTCAGAAAAGAGCTGTAATTTATTGGATCGTGAATGAGTTGATTTTTAAACGTTTCACTCATCTTGATTTGAATTTTTATTTTTCTAATGCACTCCAGAAGAGCTAATACTAAACAACTCATCTCGATAAAAAAAAGCACTCATTGGCGAGCGGATATGCCATTGCGGCTGACGTGACCATTCGCTGAGCAGACGACAGGCGTGTGACGTCATCGAGTGGAGGCAAGCATTTCGCCTCCGTCTGGTCGTCTGGTGTGTGTACTTAACGCGGCTACAGCACGTTGTCGACCGTTGAAGTATTATTAGTGTTGCTCAAAGGGGCAATTTTAAAGAAGGAATACTTGAAAAGGTAAGAATTTCTGCTGTTTTAAATACTCTAATCATATGTTTTATAATGATTCTGTTTTATATTTATTGTTATTTTATATATGGCGTGATATTTTTCAGTTTATATCAATATTTTTAACAAATATGTCTTAACCCTAACATTTAGGACTATTTACACGAACGAACATTTAGAGATCTTTTGAGTTGGAAGGATAAATATTAAAAAATGCTCTAAAATATAATTATACAAATCCTTTGCTTCTCATTTTAAGTTTTTTTAATGTTGTTTCAATAAATATAATTTATAAATAGCATTTAGTAGCAATTTAATCTTTTAAAGAAAATGTCTCGGCGGTACTGTGCGTTTGTTTATAGATATTTTTTAATGATGTTTCAGAACTCTAACTTTCGTAATACTATAAATTGGAAATTGACTTGTCTGACTTTAAAAATATTGTTTTAAAGTAAACAAATTATATTTCTTATTTTATTCTCAGTCTGAAGAAATTTTTCCTGGGTATTTTTATTGACCTGCCTTGTTTTTCGAATGCGCATACATACGTTTGAGTTATTTTATGTTGCTGAGAGATAGATTATTTTAAATGTATCTCAAATATATAAGAAAAGCTTTAGAATATCAATTTCATCTTGACGAAAACTTTTGAAAAGTAGCATTATTAGTATATATACTGTTTTCTAATATTTTAAAATAAATATACTTGATTTGTGAAGCTGTATAAATCCCATAATTTTTTTATCATATGTTGTTAAAAATAAGGTAAATATCTCCATTCCCGTATATTCACTGTCTGAATATTCCTAAATAGTATTAGGATTAAAACATTTAATGATAATATTGATATAAACTGAAAAATATCATGCAATATATCTAATAATATTGCATAGAAAACATAATTATTATATATATTAAAAAAACCCATGATTAAAGTATTTAAAACAGCATAAATTCTTATCTATTCAAGTATTCCTTTAAAATTCTCTTTTTGGATCAAGGGGGGGGGGGGGGTATATAGTTCAAGCAGCTCAAAAACAACAACAAAATAAATAAATATAAAATGACACTTTTCACTTAATTGTTGAATGTACACATATATGTACACATTCAACATGCAACTTACTTTTTTTTTTTGAAAAAAAAAATAATTAACTCAAATATGAGTTGGCTGCAGATCACTCAAGTGCTACTGGATTCAGTCTTAAAGGACTTCATTTCACTCAAGTATGACTTAGTTATAAATCACTCAAGTGCTACTGGATTTAACCTTCACTAATTTGATTTAACTCAAGTATGAGTAAAATAGAGATCACTCAATCATGAGTTGCTTAAAAACAACTCGTTCACTCGAGTTGTTTCAACTCTTCATGAGAAGCTGACTTTCAAATCGTGAGATGAGTGAATTTCGGCTCAACTTGAGTTATTTTGGCTCTTTCGTTTTAAGAGAGTAGAAAACGCATAACGTATTTGAAAACCCAATTTCAGCAATTACTACTAATAGTCGAACAAAATAGCCTAATTCTTTTGTGCAGCCTTGCATGTGATCTATAGATTTGTATGTATACTGCACAGTATGCTAAAATTTACTTCAGTTAGGAAATACATAGCACAATTAAAAATTCCTCTTCAGCAATTTCCGTCAACAAACGAAAATACACGCGAGATCTTTTGAGCAGCCCTGTATATGATCTATAGAATTTATACTCACCAATTAATATGAAAAAAAATAGTTAAATTTAAAAACGCGTACAATAACTGAAAACGAGTTACCAGCTATAGACAGTTCATAGACAGTATTTTAACCAAATTATTTTGAGTGTCCCTGTAAATGATCGATACATTCTGTGCACCCCACATTCTGAAGTAAGCGTCTTGTAGTGCACCTATGTATGAATTTGAATATCTTTAAAATAGTGTAACATCATTAAAATACGTCGCAAACGATTTTCCCTATAGACTGTAATGAACGGAATTCTTTTGATTGACTCTGTAAACGAACCATAAATACTATACACTTCATTTTCAATACCAAACATGCCTCAGTAAATCCCGATAACATATATAAATTTCCGGGCAATCCAATTATATTTAGAGAGTTAGAGCATGGACAGACGGCAGACAGACAGACAAACCGAATTCATAACACTTTTCAGCTATGTTGGAAAGTGTTAAAAAGGGTGAATTACAATTACGTCCTTGAACAAATATTGCTAAAATCACCAGAAAAAAGATAAATGTTTCCTAATCTGTGAAAATATAATTTAATCCCGAACTAAAATATACAATAACCACGTCTTCCGATTGTTACTCACGACTCTGAAAAGCGTTTTGTATCTTTAGGAACCTCCGAATCCGAACAGTTCTCTCACTTTAAAATATCATTTTCTATTGTGTATTGTCTATTCAATTATTAGTGCCTATTGTATTATTTTTTATGATGATATCAAAAAATATTTCTTTTTTTTTTTTTAAATATTATTTTCTGTAATACTAATATGAAAAAAAAATTAAACTGCTGCTTGAAAGTTTCAATTATTAAATTAAACTAGTCGGATATGCCAATCCCAAAACTTTCTTCTATCTCACACAGGTTTCGCATTCACTAAGAACGAATCAGCACCAACTTATATCAAGGTGTAACTGAATCTAAAGTTTCATTAAATTCCGTGCATTAGTTCTTGAGCTATGACAATCGCTAAAATCGTGTAAATGCTGAAAAACGCAATATACCTGTTGGGAGATTTAGACCAAAACCTAATCAAAAACAACTTATGTCAACGTCTAACTGAATCTGAAGTTTGATGAAAATTCTTTATGATTAGTTCTTGAGATATTGTTATCGTGAAAACCATGAAAAAGTAGCATAGAAACGCCACCTGTTGGGCTATTTACACCAAAACGCAATCAGCATCTATTTATGTCAGGGTCTAACAGAATCTGAAGTTTGACGAAATCCCGTGCATTAGTTCATGAGGTACAGCTATCGTGAAAATCATGAACAAAGTAGCAGAGCGCCAGCTTTTGGGCAATTTATACCAAAACGTAATCAACATCTATTTATGTGAGGATCTAACAGAATCTGATGTTTGATGAAATTCAGTGCATTAGTTCTTGAGAAACAGCTATCGTGAAAATCAAGAAAAAAGTAACATAGCAGCGACACCTGTTGGGATATCTACACCAAAACGTAATCAGCGTCTATTTATGTCAAGGTTTAACTGAATCTGAAGTTTGATGAAAACAAGTGCATTAGTTCTTGAGATAAAGCTATTGTGGAAATCACGAAAAATGCAGCATAGCAACCTCACCTGCTGGGCGAGTTTCACCAAAAACTAATCAGCACCAATTTATATCAGGGACTAACTAAATATAAAGTTTCATTAAATTCCGTGCATTAGTTCTTGAGATATGGCGCCCACGAAATTTTTGTCACATACAGACAGAGTCACAGACAGACATTTTCTAAAAACAGTCAAATCGTGTTCAGGATCTTCTAAAACGTATAAAACCGTCGAAAACCGGAAGTCGAAAATTTTCATGAATCCAATACTTTTTTCTTGTAAAGATAGAAAAAAATAAAAATTAGTCATATATTAAAAAATTAATCATACATTAAATCATATATTAAACTTGTAAAGCCAACGTTGATGCCCATAATCTGCTTATCACATCGATTCAAGAATGTCTGCTCATTTTCACTTTTTAACTAAAGTCTGAAAAATTTTGGTTTTAGCGTTTTCATTTTTTGAATATCTTTCTTTTCCTTCACATCTAATCTATCATTCTCTTTTTCTTTGATATTCTATTAGTACTTACCAACGCTGCTTGAAATTCGTCCGAGATTTATTTTCCAAATTTAAATTTATTCTTTTAGAACAAAGCCGATGTCAAAGTTACCGATATCTTTTGAAATGTCATTTTATATTTTTCTTGAAAATTAGGAGTGAGAATCGATTAAAAGTTTTAGCTGAGTTAATCAAAGTTTCTTAATCAATTATTCGAACGATTAATCGGTTTTGTATTTTGTTTTACATGATTTTAATTTTTTTTAATTAAATGAACCTTTATTAAAAAAATAAAGGTAACTTATTTTTTCTGTTGCTAGCAAATTTTTAGATGTTTTAATTTCGTAGATAATGTAATATTTCTAGAGACAATTGAATAAAATCTTACGTTACTGAATCGTTGTTAAATCGTTTCACTTAGTCTCCTTTCTTCTCTCGATAAACACATATATCGCTATTGAATCTTGTTAAAATTTTAAATACGTAGATAATGTAGCATTTCCAGAGGCAACTGCATAAAATCTTACGTTATTGAATCGTTATTAATCGTTTTTATCGATCTCCCTTCTGCTCTGGATAAACACGTATTGAAAACATGTTAAAATTTTTAAATACGTAGATAATGTAATATTTCCAGAGACAACTGCTTAAAATCTTACGTTACTGAATCGTTATAAAATCGTTTTTAACAGTCTCCCTTCTCCTCTGTATAAACACTTATATCACTATTGAAAACCTTTTAAAATTTTGCCTCATGAAGCGATGACGATTAAAAAATTTAAAACCCATTATCAGCTGATCTGCTTAAATTTTAGAATATTCTGAAAGATATTAATATGTTCATAATTATATTTAAATTAAAAATGAATCTTTATAAAAAGTATTGAAAAAAAATTAATCTAGGAAAATATAAATTAACCTCTTAAGAAAATATACAATAACCTCTTCTGAGTTCCTAACGATTCCGAAAAAGGTTCTTTATCTTCAGAAACCTCGGAAACCAATACATTTTCGAGATTTAAAGAATCAATTATAAAAACAAAGTATTTTTTTCCTGCCACTGATTTTCGGAAACGTTTCCAAGTGATTTTATAGTATATTAATCAGTTTTTTCAACCCAAAATATAAATTTTTCATATGCTATTGTGAGAAATTCACTATATCTCACTCGAAACCCCTGTTTTGCAACCTAAATCTGCATATAGGAGAATCCCATGCATTATAGATTTTCCTCAAATTTTAAACTAATTCTACTAATCGGCCGGTGGATATCAAATCTTTCGTTTTATCATAACCTGTCTTCTATCTTGAAGGTTTTGAGACAGCAGGAATAATAAAAGCACTCAAAGCAAAACTTTTTATCTCACCGTCCGTTCACATATGTCGTACTAATATTTAGACATTGATTTCCGAATAATTCCATACTAATACTTAATTTACTGAAGATTTAAAAGCTATAAATGGAATATTTGCGTAATTAAATTCGAGATTTATGATACAACGGTGAGAAAGAGAAACCCCGGCCACCTTCCCTGAAAAACTATATACTCCATGGAATGAACTGAAGTGAAAATTATTTGATATAATAAAAAAAAAAAAAAAATCTAAAAAATATTCAGTCCTGTGGTATCAATGCATGCAACCGTATTTCGTGTTACAGTTCGCAAAAATTATAATTTTGTAACTGTAAAATAATAAATATTTTGATGTACATGCTTTTAATATAACGGTGGAGAATATTTGTAATATTTTTGCAAAGTAACGAGTTATGAAATATCCTTTTAGACAACAATAAGACGATACCCTGTATACAGATTATGTCGATTAAAAAATTTCTTCCAATTTTGACTTTTTATCCGCAAGCTGAAGAATTTTGGTTACAGCCATTTTATGCTTAGAATATCTTTTATTTTTTTTATATATCTAAGCTCTCTCTTCTTTTTTTTTTTTCAAAAAATTCGTGTTTACTAAAGAATATTCGATCCTTTTCCAGCTGGGATTTTGATTTTCTCTCGTTCATAAAAAGAAAAAAGTTAATATTTTATTTTCTGACAGACAAAAATTTAATAAATTCTTCATTGGCAGATCTTACTTAGCGCAAGCGTTGTTAAGATAAATAAATACATATTAATTTAAAAATTAATTTTATTTTAATAGTCTTCAAAATCTTTCCTAAATATATATCAAATTTATTGAAACTTCTTTAAATTGCAATTTATTTATCTCCATAAGAACTTTTGAACGTTTTTCACAGTGGAATTTCAGCGAGGTTGGCGCATTTATTTTATCTGCTTACGTAACACATGCTATAGATGTGCTTTTAGCATAGCATGATACAATAGCGCCACCTGTAGGTCAAAAATGTAATTATTATAACATTTTATGGGACTTTTCCGCTATATCAACACCATGCCAAAATGTATGCTTATGAGCCATTTATTTCAACCCTGACCGTGCAAAAGATTTTTATTGCAAACCGTGCCAAACATTGAGATTTGATATTTAATGAAAGGGAACATTATTTTTAATTATTATTATTTAATCGTAACCTCTAAAAGTCTTAATTTTCTATTTTTCGAATAGAAAATATTTTTTATTAAGTTACAACTTACATTTAATATTGGCGCGGAGATGTATTTTAACATTTTGGCAGTTACCTGATGAGGAGGAGGCTGCAATAAAATTGTTTCGGGGCTTTGGATACATGAAAATAGTTTTTATTAAAAAAAAAAAATCATTAACGTCTTTATTCAAAAAATGAAATGTTTACTGCAATGCAAAGAGACATTTACATGCATCATCATCATATCATTCACATCATCATGCCTGCAATTCAAATTGAGTTTTGTTTCATTATTTTATTGTATAATATTTATTTTTTCTTTTAATTAAGTGTATATTTGTATTGATTTAATAAAATAATCCGTGAAAGACTTAATTTTCAAATGTAAGTGCCCAATTTCGTGCCAACAATGTTATTTATTTATATTTTTCAAATTATTCATTTCACGTGATTTTCATTTTGCGCCAACCATTACGCTTGGCAACAATGGTGTTGTTATAACGAAAAGTACCCATTTTATTATTATTATTATTATAAACAAAAATCCCACATGTTTCTAAGCACTTCTGTGAAAACCGAATCTTTCTATTGTACATAGTTTAACAAGTTGGAAATTGTACGTTAAACGTGACATAGGAGGTGCGTTCGTTTTATAACTAGTGTTCACAATGTAAAAAAAAAAAATCATCCTTAGTATTTCAGTGAAGAATTGTATCGTCTGCTATAAGCGAAATGAGCATGCCTTTTTTTTCTTATTACGTATGCCACGTTTACAAATGCGAATTTTTTTTCTACACCAGACAGCGCTGTAAAATTTACCATGGAGATCTTGCTTTACGAATGATTACGCCCAACGGTTTAATATTTTTATGACTCATAATGAACGATACTTGTTCTACTTATTAGGTATTCTACGCATAATGTACTCTTATTATGTATGCCTCGGTTGTACTATTTATTTTATTTTATAATCACTGCTGAACATCAGATAATGCGGTATTTTATTTTTGTGGCAACCCTAATTTGAGGAAAACGTTCATTTTTTAACCCTTTGAGGGGCGGTGGTATAAATTATATACCACCTAATTTTAATCTGATTGGAACCAGAAACTTTTAATTAAATTTTACTTTTTTAACTTTGATGGGTAGATGTTGAAAAATTGTATTTTTTTATTTTGAACTAAATTCTTTCGTAAATACCGGTGTGAGTTCGAGGTTACAGGAACAAAATAGCTTGCCCTTGAAAAGGTTAAAACAATAATTTTTAA
The DNA here is from genome assembly GCA_963931845.1 of Maratus michaelseni. Lineage (NCBI taxonomy): Eukaryota > Metazoa > Arthropoda > Arachnida > Araneae > Salticidae > Maratus > Maratus michaelseni. Next base: position 128,994,581 of record OZ007598.1, on the reverse strand, counting down.
TTAACAGCAATTTTTAATCAAATAACATCTTTTGATGATATGTGAGTGTGCTATGTCAGAAGCCTGTTCAAAATCTTTTCATATAGTATCTCATTTATCGTTCTGTGATTTGTATTTGCTTAGAAAAAGGGATGTTGACGACAGAAATAATACCGGGTGTCCGAAAAAGGTTGGACAAATTTGAAAGAATCATAACTCTAAAAATAATTGAGTAAATGCAGTTATTTTCTTTTCAAAGCACTCGTCAAATATCCAAGATTTGTTAGATGTAGTTGTTTTAAAGTCGTAACATTCAGACGATGCGCAGAATCGATGATATGTAAATGCAAATCGCACCACACTATCGCAATTTCTTCGATGATTCCGGGGTGGAAATCGTATAAGTCTAAAACTATTGGAGTTATGGGGAAAATGTCAATTAGAAAGTTCTTCAGCATTTTCGATTTAGTAGGAAAGGATCCACTATGTACACAAATAACCTAAGCAAAAAGTTAAAATTGCGAATGTGTGGTGAATTTGCATTTTCCGATCATCGATTGTGCGCATCGTTTGAATGTCACGATTTTAAAACGGCTACATCTAACAAATCTTGGATATTTGACGAGTACTTTGAAAAAAAAAATAATTGCATTTACTCAATTATTTTTAGAGTTATGATTCTTTCAAATCAGTCCAAGCTTTTTCGGACACCCGATATATCTGATTGTCAGCTGTTGGTATGTCTGTTATAGGATTTTTCCAATGACTTGCCTCACAGATATCGCCATAAATCTATAACTGTATAACTGCACTATAAAGACAAAAAAAATTAATCTAGGAAAATATACAATAACCTCTTCCGAGTTACCCACGATCCTGAAAAACGTTCGTTATTTTTATAATCCTCAGAAACGCACATATTGTCGAGATTTAAAGAAGCATTAATAAAAACAAAGTTTCTTTTGCTGCCACTGATTTTCGAAAACGTTGTCCGAGTAGTTTTTGCAGTTTATTAATCAGTTTTCTCAATCCGGAATATAGATTTTTCTGATGCTATCTATCCTCAGCGATTGAAGCAATAAAAGAACCTGTCGCTAAAAATATTGTTCAAATATTTTATATTCATCTAAATCGCTCTATAGGTTCCTTTTTCATTCTATTGAAAAGCATGGTACTTCCTTGTTATAGCAGACCCCAAGGATGAATCGCCAAGCTAGTAACCGAGATATAGCACCAAATTATAATCATATATGACATTTTATGATATATATGATGAGGATATAGCTATATGTGGTAGATATATTGCGGGTCCTTACGTTGCATCTGCAGACAACGCATAGACGACTTTCAGCGGCGGTAGTCGCAGTCGGTTGCACACATGACAAACTTGGAAATCGATAGCATCCGAAAACTAATCGTTGGGGGCCACCGTAATACTTACCCATCATGAATATGCATAGTATAAAATATGAAAATAAAATATGTGTAAACTATTTATAAAATGCATTGCAATTCTAATAAAATCATGGCTTGATGACGTCATAAACTTTAATTGCTCTATTACTCAATTGCCTCAAATAAACATCCTTATAACTCCAAAAATGATAATCTTATTAACTAACAGTTTACTGCGTCGGATTAAGCATCTCATTTTCAATTAAAATATATCTTTGAATTGAAATTTGAATGAAATGCAGTGTCATGAAAAATTGAAGAGTGTGGAAAATAGGATTACAAATATCTCGGCAACTAATTTTTCGATCGACTTCATTCTTTATGCAAAATTTATGCTTTTTATTGTCTTTTATATTCCCTCCTTAAAATAAACAATTTCGGAAATTTTTATATACCTTTTATCAGAACGAATATTTCGAGAGTCCGAAAAAAATAGTTCCGGTTAATCGAGGTTACTGAAATTCAATAGGCTTCTTCTCATTATTACGCACTAAGTATATACCAAATCTCAAGTGTCTATCTCGATTTGTTCGGGAGATAGAGCGTTTACGGACGCACAAACAGACGGAGGCCAAATTTTTTTCTAAAAATATGTTATTCGGAATCTCAGGTGTCTCAAACGTGTAAATCCGTCAAAACAAAATTTCTATTTTTAAAACGATCACAATACTTACCCTATACTACATATGATGGGTAAGTAAAACGATATTCCGGGCTGAGAGAACTGATTAATACAATAAAAAAATGACTACTCCAAAACGTTTTCGAAAATCAGTGCTAGCAAAAGAAAATTTGTTTTCAAAAATTCATCTTTAAATAACGAGACTATATTGGTTTCTGGGGTTTCTAAAGATAAAGAACGCTTTTCGGAATCGTGGGTAACTCGGAAAATGTTATTGTATATTTTCGTTTGTGGTTATATTATATTTTCCTAGATTTAAGAAACATTTTTTTTATAGTTTACTTTATACCTTAAATATCTTTGTTAAACTCTAAACTAACTTCGTTCACTTTTCATTCGATATTCTATTATCTCATCAGACATGCTTATTCTTCCGATAATTATTATCTAGATTATGATTTATTCTTTAGAACAAGCGCAGATTACGTCAAAAACCGATGTAAGTAAGAAACGGAAATCATTCATAGATTCTCTTGGGTTTCATATTTGATATTAGGACCCAGACAATATAAGCACTCAATGAAATTTTAATTTAACGTCTATTGAAAGATTAAAATATATGCAAGCTAACTAAAACAAAACAATATCGTCCTAAATATTTTACCTTTGTTTCAATCGCTGTCTATGTTCCTTTCTTATTAATCACATAAGAAAACAATGTTATGATTATATAACTTAGTCTTCCAATTGATGATCATTTATCAGCAAGATCAAGTACCATTTTTTATAACAATTTCTTTATTCTTCGGGCAGCTCTCTTTTCCTTTGATTTGGTCATTTTACTTTGATATGCAGTTAGCTCATCACAGGAGTACTTCAAATATTTTCACATTATTTTGCAGAATTTAATTTACTCTTTAACAACAATTCCGATGTCAAAGGTTTCGACATCTTTCCGATAAGTTTTTATATTTTTATTGAACATGTGTTAAAATTCTGTCTTACAAAACGATGGGGGACTGGAAAATTAAAAAAGGGCAATACCAGCTGGTATGTCAGCAAATATTTTACATGCTTTTATTTAACTTGCATTGTGTGTCCGTTTGGCTCAAATCTTGTAGTTTAATTTTAACATACTTCCTATGCTACAACTGACCTAATTTTTTGGTGGTGTCACGTATTTCCGGTGACAATACAATATTCTGTAAAAAATATATTTGAAATTTGTCTCCGTCACACCTTAGGGGGCAAAAACATTTGTCCAATAAGGGTACGTAAATGTCATTGATTACTTCAGAAATAGGCCGATGTTCTGTGATTTTACTGTGGAATGGTTAGTAAATCTTTCAGTTCCGAACTAGGGTGAATGAATGTGAGTTCGATCATCAGGCGAAAGTTGATCAATTATTTTCTTGCCATGCAAAAGTTTGGATTTAAATTTGTATATTCATTTTATTTATTTTTTTAGACGAATCTATAAAAAGTCACTCGCAATTAAACTTATTTTTAAAGAAAATTTGTATTTATTTCAATCAATTGTCTTCAACATTTTTTTCATTGCATTATAATAAAAGCTTGTCATTAAAACATTTTTTTTACATATAATTTATTTAGAATTGGGATGTTTTTTCTTTCAAATGATAATTTTTTTTTTAATTCCTTCAATAGAAGTTATGTCTTTTTTCTATGATCGGGGTTTAATACATACAAAAGGCATGGGAACTTTATTCCCAATGAATAAAAGTATTAGATGTAAATGAGGTTTTTTTCATAATTTTAAATCATAACGCAACACTCGATACAAAAAAGTTTTTCTAATTTTGCCTTATCGTAGAGTTTTTATCATTAAATGATTTGAAACGATGTTTTTAAGGTAATTAAAAGCAACAGGCTGTCAGTTAATAATACTATCCCAGATATTTTATCCTCATCGAAATCTCTCACTATAGTACTTTTTCAATATTTCTTTAAAAAAATGCAATCATTATATATGCTATTCTTCCTATTGAAGATCCTATTTCGTCTTTTTATCATGAATCGTCTCTTATAACTTATTTATTTTTCGGATACTTGACTTTTCCTTTTAATTTGGTCAAATTTCTTTGATATTTAATTAGCTCATCACAAAAGTACTTCAAATATTTTCACATAATTTAGCTGAATATGATTTACTCTTTAACAACAAAGCCGATGTCAAAGGTTTCGACATCTTTTCGATAAGTTTTTATATTTTTATTGAACATGTGTTAAAATTCTGTCTTACAAAACAATGGAGACTAGAAAATTAAAAGCACAATATCAGCCAGCCTATTTAAAAGATTCTTTTTATGGCATCGGGATATTCTTTCTTTATAATCGTTTCTTTTAATTCCTTCAATAGAAATTATGTCTTTTTTCTATGATTGGGATCCAAAACATACAAAATGCATAACAACTTTATTCTCAATGAATGACAGTATTAGGTGTAAATGAGGAATTTTTCATAATCTTTAATCCCTAACACAACAATCGGTACAACATTTTTTTTCTTTTGGATGATTAGCGAGCTTATATCATAAAATGATTTGAAACGATGTTTTTAAGGTGATTGAAAGCAACAGGCAATTCTGTCACTTAATAACACTGTCCCAGATAATTTTTTCCTCGTGAAATAGCTGTCTATGAGCCTTTCTATTAAATGAACAAGCATTAAAAATCATACGTCAAGCATAGATAATGAAACACTTTCCAACACATTCAGCATAATATAACAAAACTTCACAGTTTAATAAGGTGAAAGATGATTTCTAAGTAAAAAATTTGGAAAATTCATAACACATTTGAAAACCCAATTTCATCAATTACCATCAATAATAGGGAAAATAGCAGAATTTCTTTGTGCAACCCTGTATATGATCTATACAATTGTATGTATACTACATTATATACTAAAGATTAGTTCAGTTAGGAAACGCAAAGCACAGTTGTAAATTCCCCTTCAGCAATTTCCGTCAATAAACGGAAATGTACTCGAAATATTTTGTGCAGTCCTGTGTATGATCTATAAAATTTATACACACCAAGTAATATGCAAAAAAATGAGTTAAATTTCAAAACACGTACCGTAACTGAAAATGCACTTATAGTAATTATAGTTCATAGACAGTATTGTAACCGAATTCTTTTGTGTTTCCCTGTAAATGAACGATGAATGCTATTAACACTATATCCTATAATAAGCATTTTCTAATGCACCTCAGTGATACATATCAATTCAATTCCAATATGTTTGAAATAGTATAACATCATTAAATACACCGCAAAAGATTTTTCCCCATAGACCGTAATGTAACAAAAATATTTTGAGTGTCCCTCTAAACAAACTATAAACCGAACAGGCCAAAATAAAGCCTGCTGGTGATTTGCAGACAGCTCCTACTAAAGGCCGGTTACAACTGTCAATAAAAGACTATCACTACACATAAAGAAAATAAGGTGTGGGGTACACCTTTACCATTACTCATTAATTATCTATAGGGGCTTCTGATTGCAGAAGACTCCGTGATCGTTGCCTAATTAGATACTAGAGAAGTATTATTAAAGAAAATTAATTGTTACGTTGTGTGTAGAGTATCTAATATATGGCAGTTAGATTTTGGGAATGGAGTGTATAGAGTTCCATAAAATAATTACCCAAAACAACCCTAAAGATAATTTTAAATAAAAACATTCCAATATTTAAGTTAAGAAAATTCTAGAGAAATATTTAGGTTTTTAAAAATAATCATGCAAACACTAAATTAAAACAACATTTTTTTTAAACTAAAAAACAACTACTTTATTTACATTAAAAAAAATAAACATATAAAAAAACATAGTAAGGATATATAAATCAATCCTTTCTAAAATAAACATATCAGGAACATAGTAAGGATATATAAATCAATCCTTTCTAAAATAAACATATCAGGAACATAGTAAGGATATATAAATCAATCCGTTTTAAAATATGCAGCACAGAAAACATAGTAAGGATATAAATCAATCCTTTTTCTACAATTTAATTTACTCATTAAAAATTATCATTTACTAAATGATTCGTTCTCACAATTGAAATTAAGCATTACACATTTTTAATTACTATATGATCAAGTTCTCCTGCCGAACAAAAATTACAATTAAATTTGAGCGGTACAAACATAATGAGGTTGGTATTATATAGTAAAACATCATACCTGAGTCGTTAACAGACCGACTCAACTCCAGTTATTGGGGAATTCCCGGATCCCAGGTTGGACCCTGATGCAGGCTAGGGAGAGTGACTCCTTATGGGCATACACTCATTCACAAGCCCGGTAGTATCTTTTTACCGTAACTATTTGCAGCACTCTCTCATAATATTTTTCCAACTAATTCTTTTTTCGACTGCACACATTCACCTTTTTTCATCGACTGTCCTTTTTCTCCAAGTTCTGTCTTTCTTTTAGTTGGTGGTGGCACCTCCCACCTACTTGACTTTTATTTACGACCTTGTGCCCAAATGGCCCAGTGTGTCAATGACCACACCTACCTTCGCTGCTCATAGGAGAACTGTCCAGCCAATGATCACAAACTATCTGGCCCCCTAAAATTAACCAGGCACCAATGTGTCTACTCTGAATCCTCTAGCTTCGAACTCACGGTACCACACACGAAGTGTGATTGACAGCCCCCCCATAAATTTAAAGTCATAAAAACTTCACAACATGGCTCCAGTGCACTTTTCGCCAGACACCGCTCATAAAACTGTCCGTCCCCTTGTTAGCTAAATTAATACCAACCTTTGTACCGCTCTGAAGTCTAAATAATTACAGTGTAGCATAAACATGTATATAAAAAAACACAGTAATTACTAATTATACTTATATATATAAAAATGCAAGGAGAAATATTTACTAATTATAGAATTTTAAAAAAAGAAGAACACTCAATATTTACATATACATTTCTAAGTGTGTAACACAAAAAAAACAAGGTGGTGAATACTTTCCACCAAAGCCCAATAACATACCAAATGCATGGTAATCCGTGTATATTTACGCGAGTTACAGCACGAACAGACGATAGACAGACAGACAAACTTAGTTCATAAACACTTTCAACTTTTTTGGAAAGTGTTAAAAAGAAAACAATGCAATCATTACTTTTGCTATTATTCCAAATGAAGATCCTATTTCGCTTTTTTATAAGCAAGATCGATAATAACTTCTTCTAACAACTTTGTTCTTTATACCTCTTTATTTTCCTTTATTATTTTCTGTTTTCCTTTGATATTCTATTTATTAACGATAAATAGCTCATATTCTTCTGCTATTTATTATCTGTAATTTGATTTCTCCTTTAGAACAAACCCAGTTTTAGGAAAAAACACAGAAATCGATATAAGTAATGTATAAGTTTTCTTGGGTTTCATATTTTTTAATTAGGACACAAATCATATAAAAACTCAAAGAAAAGTGAATTTAATGACTTTCAAACACACTGAAGATAACCAAAATTAAGTAATATTGTCCCAATTATTCTCTAAATTGGTTGTTCTATGTTCCTTTCTCGCATTAAGCAGAAAAGAAAACAATGCTATCATTATAATTTATACCAGATAGACAACCACAGATACCCAAATATGATGTCATTGCTTAAAATAACCATGGAAAATAGATTCCTGTTCGTCTGATTGAAATCCTTTTTATCTTTTTATTTTCACTATCGAGAATATTTTCTCATAACTACTTTCTTCTTTAGTTCTCTTTCTTTACCTTTATTTCGTTTGCTTTTCCTTTGACTTCTTTTAGCCATTCACAAAGACTTCAGATTCTTTTTCTCATCATAATCAACAATAATATGTGTATAAAGTGTTGCATTAGTGTCTAGCTACTTTTTTATGAAGATAGTCTACGGTCGAGTGGATTATGAGTTTATATGTGCGATCGTAGCGTCCTGAATTCTAACATATTTGCGTGAAAGAGCTCCCTATTCTGTCATTTCTATTACTTTTGCAAAATATGGTAGAATCTCCAGGAATCTATTTTCCATGGTTATTTTAAGCAATTATATCATATTTGGGTATCTGTGGTTGTCTAGCTGGTATAAATACGGTGGTAGAAGGTAATATTGTCGGATTTTGTCGGATCCCGTCCCCAGAATTGGGCAATTGCAATTATCTTCAATGTAATTACAACTTAATTGCATGTAATTGATTATAATTACACACATTCAAGCACAGAGATTTCGTCAAATAATGAGATGCGGAGGGTCGGTTCAGGCTACAGTGCTGCAAGAATTACATTGAAGATAATTGCTATTACAAATTTACCCAACTCTTCCCGCCCCTCGTGGAAAATCGAGACTAGGTTTGTCCTTCATCAATCCATCCACGTGCCGTTTAGCAGTGACGCGCCATTTTGAGTGTAACAAAGAGTCTTTAGCTGAGAATTTGCCTACGTACTAAGAAGTTGACTTTAATACAGTACAGAACCATTTATCTAGAATGGTTGGAGTCAGATGTATTATGGATAACTGGTTGTGGATGAAAGTAACATCCATTTAATTAAATTTGTAGAATATATGTGACTGTGATATTGTTTCCGATTTCAAATTAATTATTAGATTACTCAGATTAAGAATCGGATCCAAACAAGATCAAAGATTAATCAGAGTTTGAAAGAAAGCAATTTATGAAAATACCTTGAAAACAAAATTTCCTCCGCTTCCTCCGCTTCCTCCGCATTGAAATCAAAATGTCCAAAATTTAACAAAATATGCATATATTTCAAATCCTAGATATTGACATCAAGTTAAATTTTGTAATTTTTCAAGCAATACGTATATCAAACTGGCACTGTACAACATTTTTTTCTGGAAAATCTCTGAAATCGGTCAATTCGAAATATCATTCGGGGTAACTGGTTTTCTAATTAATTGGTTCCAAATAAACAGCTCCACACTGTACTTAAAAAAAGGTGTATTGGAATCCACGGGGTACACTTTAATTACTAGCATTGCCACACTTTCTAGTGATGTTGTGTGTAGTGTCATTTCAGAGTTTCCATTGACATTTTCGTAGCGAGCTGAGGTGATCCTTTCTTAGGTTCTGGAATACAATCAACGTAGCCAGTTTATTTTATGCTCGCATTAGTATTTAGCAAATTTCTTGGGCTTAGCATTCTCCTTCTCATTCGTTCAGTGTTCGAGCTTATAATTTGATCATATTTAGTTAATTCTAGCCCACTCCACTGACATTCTCATTTGTTCTTATTTTTAATAAACTTTTTCTAGTGCTAATATTTAGACGGGGCTTATTTTTTTAGGTGACGGTCCTAAAGCATCCGCCACAACAGCTCCGACGTGATTTTATATTTTTCATAGAATTTGACAAAACTTCTGTCTTATAAAACAATCGTGATTATGAAATCAGAAACGTATTATCAGTTAATCCGCTTAATTTTCAATAAATATATTTTTAACGAAAATGAAATATTATTGTCCCAATAATTTATCCACTCATGTAAATTGCTCCTTATGTTTTTATTAAACAGATAAAAACAATGTTATCTTTATATACCAAATTCCAATTAAACATCTAATTTTGTCTTTTTATCAGCAAGATCAAGAAACGTTTCTTATAAAAACTTTATACTTTATATCTCTGTTCTTTTAATCTATTTCGTTCGTTTTCCCTTTGATATACTATCAACACATCACAAGTGTTTCAAATTGTTCCGATTATTATTATATAGGTTATGGTTTATTTTTTAGAGCATACCCAGTTTCCTCCGAAAATCTATGTAAGTACGCAAAGCAAGTTATTCATAGATTTTCTTGGGTTTCATATTCCATATATTAGGAAACTGTAAACACCCAATGAAAATTTAATTTAAAGTCTATTGTAGCATATTCAATTTAACCAAAGTAAAATAATATCGTCATAAATATTTTACCCAATCGCTCCCTATGTTTTTATTAAATAGATAAAAACAATGTTATCATTATATACCCTAGTCTTACAGTTGAAGATCCTGTTTCGTCTTTTAATAAGCAAGATCAAGAAAGGCTTCTTATAATTACATTTTTCTTTAGATCTCTTTTCTTTAACTCTATTTCGTTCACTTTTCCTTTGATATATCATCAGCTCAACTCAAGCGCTTCCAATTATTATTTCTACGTTTTGATTTATTCTTTAGAGCAGGCCTAATTTTTCCTTGAAATCTATGTAAGTAAGCAACACAAGTTATTCATACGGTTTTCTTGGGTTTCATATTTTATATAACAGAACACTATAAACATACAATGAAAATGTAAATTAAAATCTACTAGGACATATTCAATCTAGCCAAAATAAAATAATATCGTCACAGATATTTTACTCTCGTTTAAATAACTCCATGTTCATAACTTGTGTGTAACTCCATGTTCTTATTAGATGGATAAAAATAATGTAATTATTATATACCCTTCTCTTCCAATTTAAAATCATATTTCGTCTTTTTATCAGCAAGATCAGAAAACGTTTCTTATAAATACTTTATTCTTTAGATCTCTTTTCTTTAACTCTACAAGAATTTCATTCTCTTTTTCTTTGATATACTATCTGCTCATCACACACACAAGTGCTTCAAATTTTTTCCATTATTATTTCTACGTTTTGGTTTATTCTTTATAGCAGACCCAATTTACGTTTGAAATCTATGTAAATAAACAGCACAAGTCAGCCATAGTTATTCTTGGGTTTCATATTTGATATATTAAGACAAAACTATATATAAACACACAATGAAAATTTAATTCAACGTCTATAGGAACATATTCAAGCTAAACAAAATAAAATAATATCGTCACAAATATTTCACCCTTGTCTAAATCGCTCTCTGTGTTCTTATTTGTGTTCTTATTTGTTACTCTGTGTTCTAATTGCCTTTGAGGGTAGTGGGTGCCAGAGTAATTTTTTTTCAGATGAGCATTTCTTCTGCGCCCGGGAATCTTTCAAATTGTTTTTATGCATAAATCCAGTGATCAGTGTCGCTGAACCTCTTCGGGCAAAACTGGCACTTTTCTGATATTTTTATGGATGATGGCAGCAACAGTTCGCTGAACCTGGTCACTTCATGAGGGTTGGTTGATCCGCTACCATGAAATTTTCACCAGATGGAGAAGGATGAGGTTTCACCAAAACATCTTCAGGTCCAAAAATGTTGGGGTACAATGGCATGATGCCCGTCTTTTTTAACCCATTGGCAGCAGTTTTAACAACAGTAGCACGCTCGTACGCTTCACTGAAAAGTTCTGTAATTTGCATGTTCCCAACTTTTCTACCAGGATGGTTTACAGCCAGTTTTCTATTGCTTCAGCATAAAACGTTTTAAAGGGAAACATAAACGCGACATATAAAGACTGCAGTTTTGCTGCTGAATGAGGTGGCAAACACATGATTATAACACCATTCTCCCGTTCAAGTTCAATGACAGTCAAGTTACGGGAATGTGAATAATGCCCGTCCAATATCAACACAATGAGATCGTCTTTTAATGGCTTTTCAATGGACAAAAAAATGGCGAAACCATCTCTCGAAAAGCTCTGCTGTAATCCACCCAAACTCATGCATAGCTCTGGTTGATACTGGAGGCTCACCATCCATGAGCCACTTTCTTTATGAGCTTCTTTGTAAATATCCTGAGAGAGGGCACAAACATCCCTGCGGCTGACATGCACATGACTAAGGAACATACAGTGACTAAGGAACCCCTCTCCGTAGACTGTACTTTATGGACGTTTTTCTTTCCTTCCATGGTTACGATTTTTTTGGGCTTTGTGTTTGTTGGACAATAGTGATGCCAATTTCGGCTACATTGTACACTTTCGTCGGTTGAATTTTATTTTCTCTAATTCTGCCTTCAGTATGGAGAAAAATAGTTGAACACTTTGTCCTGTGAACCGCTGAATGCAAGCGAGCGATAATTATTGAGGTTTTCGAACAGAGAGTCCCATGTGTTGTTTCAAAAAGCAGCGTAACCACTTGGTCCTTGTCATTTTTGTCTCAGCTGAGAGTGGGTGTAAAAAATTATTGCGAAAAGCTAGCTTGAATGTCATTCGTCTCAAATCTTACAGAGTAAGTCCATAGAAACTTCGCTCCATTTTTTTACAGTATAAAACTAACTCACTCTCCAGTTCAAGTGTGAAAACTGTTTTCCGGCCGATTCTCATTTCAATCAAGTCTTCTGCACTTTTATCTGCACCATTTTTTATATAATATTTCAATGTTGATCTTGGAACACTGTACTGTTTACTGGCAGGTTTATAGCCCAACTCCTTACTGCGTACAGCTACAACAGCCAATTTCATCTGGGTTTTATACCACTTCTTCCGTGGTCCCATCTACAACGATCAAGAGAGACAATATCTTTTTTTTCTTTTAATAAAAATAAACGTATTTTATTATTATTACAATTATTATTATCATTATTATTTCAAAAGTTTTTTAATTTTTTTAAAAAGTAAAAAAGATTATTTTCCTTTTGAATTTTATTTTAAACTTTTAAAATTTTATTTTAGTTTAGTTTATTATCCTTATTATTTTATTTCATATTAAACTTTATTTTCATTTTGAAATAATTGTCATTAAAAAACGTTCCTAATTTCGTCCCCGGGACGAAATTAAGAACTCCAAAGGGGACGAAATTAGAGCGACGCTACTTCCCAATATGGTGATGCTACAGTTCTTGTAAGATGAACTGAACGTCCTAATACTCACTGCATGCTACTGTTTGCATTTTACCTACGTAGAATGCATGCAATGAATAGAAAATAAATAGTTACAGTACAGTAAATAACGTTCTACAAATGACGTAATAAGAACGCAGGTCTTCCAAAAATAGGAAAGAAGGCGTCTATAATATATGTATGCGTCTTGACAAATGAAACTTTCCCTAAATGAGAGTGAATGACAATGTCTAAATTACCAGTAATAGTGTGTCCATGGTGGGAATTAATATATTTTGCAAATTTGGATTCATTACATTTACATGTATGTCCGTCATTATGTCTGAAGTTTTTAGAAAATTTCTTATAATTAAATACTCTACACCCTAAACTAATAGGGTATTTAAAAGTACTTTTAACATTTATATTATTTATATATATATATATATATATATATATATATATATATATATATATATATATTAAAGACGCTTTTATTAATTTTCTAGTCGTCAGCATTTTATAAGACTAACATCTGTTCAAGAAAAATAAATAGTTACGTCGGAAAGATATTGGGAAGTTTGACATCGTTCTTTGTTATAAAAGAATAAATTAAATTCTGCAAAATAATAAGTGCAAATATTAAACGTACCCCTGTGAGTGGCTAGGGAAAATGAAAGAATTAAAGAAAAAGTAAGCGATTTAAAGAATAAAGTTGTTATAAGAAACAATTCTTGATATTGCTGGTAAAAAACGAAAAGGGATCTTCAATTGGAAGACAAGGATATATAAAAATAACATTGTTTTTATTTGTTTAATGAGGACATATATAGCGATTTAGACGAAGTTAAAATATTTGTGACGATATTATTTTATTTCTGTTAGCTTGAATGTGTTCCAATAGACGTTGAATTAAATTTCATTGTGTGTTTATATGGTTTGTGTCCTTATATATCAAATATGAAGAAGACAAATAGTAGAAAATGACAAATGGTTCTTAATCTAGAAAATAATCTAATTTAACCACAAACGTAAGTATACAATAACCTCTTCCGATTTACTCACAATTTCGAAAGGCGTTCTTTATCTTTAGAAACCCCAGAAAGAAACCCCAGATGGCAATTTTAGTGCCTTCAATGCTGCACTTGGTCACACGAAACATACTCATGAGCCAAAAACAATACAAAATTTGTATGTTCCTCATGTTTCGATGGCTAATGTTTCTTTTTGTTCTTCTTCCACTGATTAATAGTACATTTCTTTGAGCCTCAATGTAAGGTAAATTAAACTACTTACTCATTTTGAAATATATTTAGAGGTTTTCACTGAAAATTACAACTTCTAAGGGCCTGAAAGTGATTAGAGGACGAAAATAGGGCACCTTACCTTACTTCTACCACCAACTATTTACAAATGCAATTTCTTCTAATAATATTTTCACACTTCATCATATTCCATTAGAAGTAAACAACGAACATATTTTAAGTTATCATAAATTATTAGGCTTAAAAGGTAAAATCTTAAATTGTTGTGATTCGTAAGTTTCACAAAAATCCTTTAAAATTCCGCACTGTCACTGTAAGATGTAATACTTATAATAAACGCGCTAATTCTCTTTTTTTTTTAAATTCTCACACAAATTTACGATTTGTTTCTCAATAAAGATAACAGTCATTGTATAAAAAAAGGTTATGTGTTAGTTAATAAAATCAAGGCACTAACAAACATTAACAATATTATTTCATATAATTTCAAGGACCTATTTAACAATATTCTTTTGGCAGATTTACAATCCACTATTAATTCACTTTCTATAGAAAATTTCTCAATTATACAATAGCCTGACAACATGGATATAGGCTACTTCAAAACATTAACTAATTTTTTACTTTTTTCATTAATGCTATATTCATTCAGACACAAGGGATTCCACAAGGCTCAGCTAGTTCTAATATGCTTTCAGATTTATATCTTTATTTTTGTGAAAGAAAGTATACTAGCAAAAATATTTTGCTGTATACATATATAAATGACATAATTATTTTTTCACTTAATGATAATCATTCTATATCACTTCCTGTAGCATATCCTTCTTATCTAAAACTTAGTACTACATTTTTAAATAATTCTACAGTTAATTTCATGGACGGTAATATCCCTATTCTTCTAATCATACTTTAACATTCAACATTTATGATAAACGTAATGATTTTTCTTTCAATGTCATTAATTTTACAAACTTTCATTCATGCCTACATATTATAGTTTACAGATACATTCTTCTAAACGTTTATAAATCATAGTTCAGATGGACGTTTAGATGACAAAAACAAAAACAAAAAAGTTTGTATTTTAAATAGATATATACATATTTTTAACTGTAAAGGAAAAATAGATTCAACAAAGTTAAAGTCAGTAAAGTTATAATGATTCCATTATTTCCCATTTTCTGCAACAATGGAATTCTGCAACAACTATTTCAAGAAATTTCATTAATAACGTTTAAAATTTAAAATAAAATCTATAAGAATGTAAATGAGAAATAGCACTCTCAGAAAAAAACTGTAAATTTATGAGCATTTGCCCTTCAATTTTCACGGGCCTTATTTGATGAAAAACGGTCTGATCCACTAAATAAGCGGCCTTATCCCTTAGTACTTAGAAAATTAAGGACAATCCACATATTTTTACAGTTCTAGCCCATATGTGAGTAAAAATACGATCCCATACATTGTCCTCCGCTAGGGTGTAACCGTTCATTTTACTCGTGTTTCGAAAATTTTAACCTGCCAAAAAAGCGATTCTGTGATGATTTTCTAACGTGCTACGGAACAGTAGTGTTATTGTGTTTTAAAGTGCATTATATCTTGCGCATTATAATGCTGCATTACTTTGCCCCGTAAAATTACGGACTGCACAAAATGATGGGCATGGATTGTTTTTTTTACGAAGTATGACTGGAATCTCTGCTGCCGGCCCCTGCCCGTAATTTTACAGGAATTTTTTTGTGTGTGAGCTAAGGGCTGGTTGATGTACGAATTAAACAGCTTTCACTGAAAACAATAATTAATAAAATTGATTTAATAGAAAGCTCAGGGCTGATGACGAAAAAACCGGTTTGTATATTAACTACATATAGATAATCTATACATATATATAATCTAATTTTCCGTTTGTAGATCCTATTTGTCTTTTTATCAGCAAGAATATTAGTTGTCTGTTTTAACTGCTTTATTGTTTAGGTCTTTCTCTTTCCCTTTAATATTCCATTTGCCCATCACAGAAGTACTTCAAATATTTCATATCTTCATTTATTTTTCAGAATTTAATTTATTCCTTAAGGACAAATACGATGTCAAAATTCCAGACATCTTCCTGGCGTAATTTTATTTCGATCGTTATTTGTAGTCATCTCTTTTAACTGCTTTATTCTTTAGGTCTCTGTCTTTCCCTTTAATATTCTATTAGTCTATTACGTCACCGTGCATTGCCTCTGTGTTAATACATTTAAATTAATTCAATAATTTAATTTAATTCCCTGCTTAGCTAAAACTAATAATCATTTTTCAAAAAGTTCATTTTTCTATCAAAAAAATTCGAATATTCCATTAAATTATTTATATTCCGTCATTAAATACTAATCATAAAAATTATTTTAAAAGCTTTCATCAAATAATTCATTAATTAAATATTCCATAAAAGTAATCTTAGCAAAATTTTCGTTTAGTGCGTATCAAGAGATACGTCAACAAAAAATTTCTAAGTCAGAAAAGCAAAATTCGATTTTTTTAAACAATAATTACTTGATCTCAAATTTATATTCATTGTATAGATTTATTCAATTACTTTCCGATTCTGTTTTTGGTTTGTAAATCCGTTAATAACTTCCGAAGTAAAAACGACGCAGGCTTTTAATCCGGGTCTTTTTCGCCTATGATTGCCATTCACGAGTAACTTTTGTTAGAAAACATCTCAACTCTTACACGCGCGGCGCAATTTGATGACTTCGTAACTTTGTTTGGGAGTGGTCTCCCGAAGCGCTCTCGTTTCATTGGCTGAGAGTTATGATTTCAAAGCTCAACTGATATTTTGGCGTTCTGTTCAAAATCGTTCAACGAGAGAGGATTAGAAGCTCCAGCCTTATATTCTGAGGGCCTGCTGCGGGGCCTCCGAGACGACGCTGTGTGTTTTCTGAACCGGGCCTGCTACAAGTGACGTCACAACCTGCTGACGTCAAAACAGTGATCCATATTAACTTAAAATTTTTCATGTACTTTGTTCGTTTGTACGGATTGTTTACGATAGTATTTTGATTTTATTTATTGTTTTATATAGTAATTAATAATATTTTTCAGTGTATTTAGATTATAATGCTATCAATAATTATTGATTATAATAATTAAAGAAAGTGTAGATTATATCTATAAAATAATGAGAAGAAAAATGTTGTGCTCCTAGTTTCTAATCTAAGTCTTCAAATTCGCTACTGATAATAAAAATAAGAAATTTTAGCTACGAAAATTACCTTGTGATAATTTTACTTACATTTCAACAGAAGTGGTCTGCATTAAATCTTTCGATATACGATTCATAATTCATGAAGCTAAAATTAATATGATGGTATTGAACTTGCTGTGCAGAGAAAAAAAATAACGCTAACAACGAATGTCTATCCTACTGTAATGGAAATATTCCGGCATATTTGAATGAATTTGTACTTCCAAATCGAAAAGAGTCAAATGATCTTTAGAAGAAAAAAAATAAAAGAAGCAGACGATAAACAGTTTAAAAAATGATTTTGAAAGAAATACTGTAATAAATTGAATGAAATCTGGATACATTTAGTTAGAAGTGAGTGTGCTTTGTTTATAAAATTAAAAGTAACTGATTTACACAACTTAGTAGTTCTACGTAGTTCCATTTAACATTTTAGCTAACTTAAGTGTACAAATATATTATGAAAATAAATCTTTTGATAAGTTAATTTGAGTGGTTATTAGGTCCTAGACCCAAGTACAATAAATAGACAATTTTTAAAATATTACAAATCAGTTACAAAGTTAAGATAGAAAATTGGGTATTTTTCGGTTAGCCGGGCGCCAGTGATAGACACACACACACACACACACATATATGTATGAATTTATACATATATATATATATATATATATATATATATATATATATATATATATATATGTATATATTTATACATATATATATATATATATGTTTATTATATATATATGTATATACATATATATTTATATATGTACATGTATCACTGGCGCCGGCTAACCGAAAAGTACCGAAAACGGCTTATGGCGAGAGAAGAAAAGTTGGCAACATATTTTCTGGCAACCTATTCGTAGTTTCATATAAATAAGCATTTTTTTCAATATTTATACAATTTATTTAATATAAAGAAACCATTTATCTCTTTTTATATACAGGCAGAACAGAATTGTATATATAAATAATTTTATATATAAATAAACATAAAAGTTCATTAGGCTTGTTTTCATAATTGTGCATATAATTTTAAGACATATCTAACTTTCTGAAGCCCGGATTACGCCAAAGCGTTAAAAAAAGTGCCAATGTCTCTATAGTTATTGATTGTCATATTAGATTTTGCTGTACGATCACGTCCTGTGACGATGTTTCGGATTTGAAAATTTTGATTTATCCTAAATATTTAATTTCAATCAATAATTTCATTTTTATTTAATTTTTGATTTTTCTAAATCATCTTTAACCTATCAAAATTTGCATATCTGAGATAATGTTACATAGCCCATTACAGAAGTACTTCAAATATTTCATATATATCGGCCTTTTTTTAATATAGCAAACAGTATTAATATTATTTTAAGGTATTGATTGTCATATTAGATTTTGCTGTACGATCACGCCCTGTGACGATGTTTCGGATTTGAAAATTTTGATCTATCTTAAATATTTAATTTCAATCAATAATTTCCTTTTTATTAGCCACCCACAGGGAGGCTTATTCTTTCAATCTCTATCATTTTTCATGTTTATGAAAAGTCACAGCAATCTATCGTTGCCACAGGTTAATCTCGGAAAATGAAACATTTGAAGTTACTGAAAAAATTAATAGCTCAAAAAGTATTTGTCACAAAATTGTTAGACAAACTGCGTTAGAAAGGAAAAAAATTGTTTTTTTTTCTTGATATAAATTTCAAATCGAATGATTATGCCGTTTTTCACATAATGAATTTCAAAAATTACCAAACTTCACAATGAAGTACCATAACGAAACCTTCACGCGTAAAAAAGATAATGATAACGGTAATTGCCTTCGGTCGAGAATGGACCAAACGATGTTCGCATTTTACTATTTTAACCGTTTTTAACGAAATTCTGTAACTTTAGAAGACTTTTTCTTTGAATAAGCAATAGAAATGCATAAAATCGTTACAAAAATCTTAAAATTACAAAAAAGGATAGATGCAAATTATCAGATATGAAAAATAAAAAAGAAATTTGGTACTTTCGTGTTATAGCAGCTACCAAGCATGAAATATTTTTGTTTCTGTTTTCATTAATATATTGTAAATTTGGTACTTTCGTGTTATAGCGGCTTCCAAGGATGAACTGCCAAGCGGCCAAGATTTATCGCCAAATTATAAAGCATGTATGTCATTATAATAATATATGATATATATATATATATATATATATATATATATATATATATAACATTTCTGTACGTATGTGGCCAAGTTATAGCCATATATGATGCATATATTATGTATATATATGACATGTGTATATGATGTATATACAACATATAAAACATAAATAATATGTGTATAATGACGTATATGGCACATATAGGAGTGTTTGGAATATATATATGCGTATATAGGATGCCAATATAAGCTTTGCTCTCATCTTGACGAAATCATAACTCCAACCTTGGCATAATCATGGGAAAGGTTCAGTAAGACCTTTTTGGTGCTCCCCCCAAATGTAAACCCCATGTAAACCTCTTCATGTAACATATCAATCGATAGGTCTCGTCAAGCACTATGGTCTGGTCCTACTCTCCGCCTTTCACTCCCCCTTCCCGTAAGAAACATAGTTCTCTGTTTCAACTCTTTTTAAATTTTAGTTTTTCCCATCTTTCTCAGCCCCTTTAAGCTCCACAGAGGACGTAGGCCTCTTCTAAAGGATACAACGAAGTTAAAATCGTCGAGGCCGACATTTCTAAGAGGGTCCCGAGGCCCTATCTCCCATAGGACCGGAGTTACCTCTCCACGGGGGAGACATTCAATGTATTCAAACCCCGTCATGTACCATATCAAAAGTTTGATCTCATCAAGCACTTTTGTCTGGTTCTACTCTCCCCCTCCTTCTCTCTCGTCTCCTGTCAGGAGCACTTTTCTTATTTATTTTTTTTTCAATTTCTCATATTTATTTTAGTTTTTTCCATTTTTCTCTGTTCCTATGGGCCGGACAGCTCCAAAATTTCACCAAAATTAGCTGTAAACCGCCTAAAGGTTATTCCCCCCCCCCCCCGTTTCTTTTGGCGCCCTCGGTTTTTACGTATCTCTCTTGGGGGGCCCGTCAGAGGGGCGAAAAGGGGGATCCCTTTTAAAGTCCCATCTCTCAATTGCAAGTGAGGATTCATTTTAAATCGGGTCTCGTAGATCACTTGTGTTTTGTATAGCTCCCCCCTCCCCCCCCACCGCTTTCCAAGATCCCGTCAATTAATGCTAACTCATCATTTGTTAAACAACTTCTCTTAGCTGTATCCATCATAAAAGCTGCTATCATAGAACTTTTCATTACTTTTTTTAGGTTATCTATTAAGTGCTAAAATGCCATTAAAAACAGTTTAAAGGGTGTCATTAAGCCAGCACATTTGTAAACAACAACTACCTCGCCACGTCTCAGCCCATTGGAGCCACATCTTTTTACTAGTATATTTATTAAAAATACTTCTAGTCATCGAATCTTTTTAAAACTTGGTGTGTTCGTGCCTAATATGTTCCACCAGCCTCACAAAAAATCTTAGAGCGCTAAATAAATTCTAAAGTGGAAAAGCTGGCTTATGCTAACATTTTTTTTTTTTTTTTTTTTTTTTTTTTTTTTTGACGAGTTAAACTTGGTTGAAAAAATCTCAACGATAAAAGCCGTGGGTGGCCAATCTATATTCTGTCGTAAGGTAGAATTTTTCCCGCTTGTTTAATTTTTCCTTTTTCTAAATCTTCTTTAACCTATCAAAATTTGCATATCTGAGATAGTGTTACATAGCCCATTACAGAAGTACTTCAAATATTTCATATATATCGGCCCATTTTTAATGTAGCAAACAGTATTAATATTATTTTAAGATATTGATTGTCATATTAGATTTTGCTGTACGATCACGTTCTGTGACGATGTTTCGGATTTGAAAAATTTGATTTATCTTAAATAATTTAATTTCAATCAATAATTTCATTCATAATTTCATTTTTATTTAATTTTTCATTTTTCTTAAATCATCTTTAACTTATCAAAATTTGCATATCCGAGATAGAGTTACATAGCCCATTACAGAAGTACTTCAAATATTTCATATATATCTACATTTATTTTCCAGAATTTAATTTATTCTTTAAGGACAAATACGATGTCAAAGTTCCAGACATCTTCCCGACATAATGTTATCTTTTTACTGAACGTCTGTTAAAATTCTGCCTCATAAAATGTTGGCGATTATTAAATTAAAAACGCATTATCAGCTAGCTAATCTGCTTAATTTTTAGAAAAGAATCCTTTGATGTCATAATACTCTTTCTAACTAACTTTAAAATATCGATGTAACTGAAGAAAAAATAATAATTTTCAAACCGGGATTTAGACTTTGTTTTGGCGGGGGAAAGGGGGGGACAGAATATTTGGTTTTGATTTCTAGCAACAAAACAAAACAAGTGGGTAAGTGTGATCGAAGATCGCTCAAAAGGTTTCGTTTAATATTCCTTTCAAAACACTTTATCCTTTCTTTAATAATCCAAATATATTATCTTTTATCAAAAAAAAAAAACTCATGTTTTTCGTTTTTTTATAAAGTAAAAATGCACCGGTCTATTTTTTCGTTTTTTCGAGTATCCAAACCAGCCCGATAACGGGCGAACCCGGCTATTATATTCTGTCATAATAATATCTGCCACGCGGACTAAATGCGATATAAAAAAATAATTTCAAAATTAAACATGTTGTACACCTTCAAAATTTTAAAATATGCGAATATTTCCATAATCGGATTTTTATCATGATTCAATATGTTTCTCAAACTCATATATTTACTATTCTCTATTACTGATATTGATACTCGCTTTGTATTATTTCAAACATCTGAAAAATTCGTTTTAAACTTCCAATATGACGTCAGATTTTCTTTTTAATTCTCTAATGACGTGATATTAATCTGCTTTGTGTACATACACATACTCATACTCCTTGTACTATTGAGAAATCTTTAAAAATTTCCGCTTTATTACCACTATGACATCAATCATTTTTATTTCATATTAATATTTTTTTCAATTGGTGAAACTTTTTATTTCATTTTCATTTTTCATGTGGAAATCGTCTGATAGTAGATTAATTACTGTAAAAGAATTTCATTGTGGATTTTTAATTTTTGGCATCTGCTATAACGAAAAATTTTTAAATTTAATAGTAAAGGCTGTTAGAATTTTGGTTTTTTTATCTCTATTTATTAAAATATTACGTATTTTTCAAATTTTAATATTTTGAGCTCTTTATTGCTGGTATTCAGCTATATACACAAAGTTTCAACTCTGTAAGTTACATAGTTTCTGAGAATAGCTCTGTGACAGACAGACAAAGGAGCGGGAGTAATAGGGTTTCGTGAGATGAACGAAACCCTAAAAATGAATTTTCAAGTTTTATCGTTGAAAACAAAAAGTAAATTACATGCCATTAAGCGTCCCAAGACGGAAAATTTCAATTTCTAAAATCAATGTCCTGAAGATGACGACTACAGCTACTATACAGGGTGTCCCAAAAACATTGACCTCGTCTTTTATTCCTCAAATATTGATCATAGGCATATATTATAAGTTACAAAGTTACGTAATAAAGATAACAGAATTTTAGAAATCGATTCAAATTTCCAGGGTATTAAAATTAAAGGAATACAAAATTAAAATTTTTATACGGCCCCCGTAACAAAAATTCTCAATCAGTAAAGTGTATCCCATAGACTAATAAGGGCTATGTACAAAATTTCAGCATTTTATCGTAAAAAGTCGCAGAGATGTGAAAATACATAAATGCTGGCTTAAACCGCTTGTTGATGCCTGGATATGAGTTCGCAAAGGTGAAAAATCATGTGGGATTATCGTATTTCAGGGGTCGTGCACAAATTACGAAAGAAAACAATGGCTGCATAAATAAATAATAATTGTGATGAAATAGTTATGATTAACCCCTCACTAACTGTGTTTAAACATATATCTGCAACTTTTAATGATAAAAGGCTGAAATTTTGTACATGATCTCATTAGTGTATGGGGCACATTTTACTCACTGGGAGGGGGGTATTTTTATACGGGGGTCGCACAAAAATTTAAATTCTGTATTTCTTCAAATTGAAAATTTTAATCGATTTCATAAAAGTCTGTACCTTTTTTTGACGTAACTGTGTAATTTATAATATATGTCTATGGTCAACATTTAAGGGATAAAAGTCGAGCTAAATGTCTTTAGGACAACCTGTATATATAATTAGCCTTAGGGTGGAAATGTTAATCCTATTTGACGTCACTAAAGAAGATCACTCGCTGGCTGATACTGGAGCAGCTATAGGTCTACCTAATTATCAGTAAAATATTGTATCGCTAACCTCGTAGCCGAGATTTGGATTTTGTTTTTGAAAATGGCTTGGGGTGAGCCGAAACATGTCAACAATCTAATAAAAGTTATTTTACTGTATATTATGTTGTTAATATACACCTTTTAGCATTTAAAAGAAATGTTAGTATTTTTATGTTTATTTAACATTTTCTATCGTAATATAGCAGCAACATTGATTTTCTGAAACACCAGCTCCGTGTCTAAACAAAACAGAAAAATCATGCATCGAGCATAGATTATGAAAAACTTTCCAACACATTCTGAATACTATAACAAAACCTAAACTAGTCGTTAGGTGCCACTGTAATGCTTACCCATCATGAATATGCATCATATAAAATATGAAAATAAAACATGTGTAAACTATTTATAAAATGCATTGCAATTCGAATAAAACCGTGGCTTGATGACGTCATAAACTTTAAAGGCTCGATTACTAAATTGCGTAAAAGAAACATCCTTATAATTCCAAAAATGATAATCATATTAACTAACAGTTAACTGCGTCTGATCAAGAGTCTCATTTCCAATTATAATATATCTTTGAATTGAAATATGAAAGAAATACAGTGTCATGAAAAATCGAAGAGAGTCGAAAATAGGATTCCAAATATCTCGGCAACTAATTATCCGATCGACTTCATTCTTTATGCAAAATTTATGTCTATTTATTGTCTTTTATAGTTGCTCCTTATGGGGTCTCAGGAGTCTTACTTTTCCTACGGAGATCCAAGTTTGCATCATGTCACATTTTATTTTATTTCTGATTTCATATAACACACAATAAAATGAAATTTTTAACACTAATAGATCAATCCCTGCTTGATTTAACATAATCATTTCAATGTTGTACAATTCATATTTAATTATTTATAAAAAGTTTAAAAGTAAAAAAAAAAAAAAGTAAAAAAAAAAAACCTGGTATCCACTGCGCGCAATTTTGTAGAAAAAATAATGCTAAAAAAATAACAAACAAAACTGATAATGATATAAAATTGATGTATCTTGAGCTTATACTTCAATTTCAAGCAATTAAAAATTCATTTCTTTTTTTAATTAGCATTTTCTCAACAAAAAAAAATGAATTTTTTAAACATTTTACAGTTTAAATTTAAATTTAAAAAACATTAAATTTTTAATTGCTTGAAATTGAAGTATAAGTTCAAAATACATCAATTTTACATCACTATCAGTTTTGTTTGTTATTTTTGAAACATTATTTTTTCTACAACCTTGCGCCCAGTGGATAGCAGGTGAAAAAGTTTTTTTACTTTTTTTTAATTTAAACTTTTATTAAATAATTAAATACGAATTGTACAACATTGAAATAATTATGTTAAATCAATAAGATATTGACCTATTAGTGGTAAAAGTTTCATTTTATTGTGTGTTATATGAAATCAGAAATTAAATAAAATGTGACATGATGCAAACTTGCATCTACGGAGGAAAAGTAAGACTCCTGAGACCCCTTAAAATAAATAATTTCGAATAATTTGATATACCTTTTATCAGAAAGAATATTTCGGGAGTCCGAAAAAAATAGTTCCGGATAATCGAGGTTACTGAAATTCAATAGGCTTCTTCTCATTATTACATACTAAGTATATACCAAATTTCAAGTCTCTATCTCAATTTGTTCGGGAGATAGAGCGTTTACAGACACACAGAGAAACGGACGGCAATTTTTTCTATATATATATATAAATATGTTTTTCGGAATTTCCAGTTTCTGAAACATATAAATCCGTAAAAAAAAAAAAAAAAAAAAAAAAAAAAAAAAAAAAAAGAAAGAAAGAAAGAAAGAAAAATCGATTTTTAAAACGATTATAAGATTTACCCTATACTACGTATGATAAGTAAAAGGTGGAAGATGATTTATTACTAAACAATTTTGAAAACGTATAACACATTTGGAAACCCAATTTCAGGAATTACTATTAGTAATCGGAAAATGTCCGAATTAGTTTGTGCAGTAATATATAATTTGTGTGTGTACATAATTTGTGCACAAATGTTGTAATCCAAATCCTGATAACCTTCTTCTTATTGTTCTTGAACTTACTGCAATACCCGCTGCATTCATTTCACATCTAATGGCATCTGATGAAATTTTTCTATCTTGAAGGCATAGCCGTTTAATTTTTCTATCGGCAGTAGCACTTGTGCATTTTTTTCGGCCTGATTTGGCCTTATTTTCCGCTGTGTTCGTTTTTGCATAACGTAAACAGAACTTTCGTACACCAGAACAAGTCACTGAACCACCAACTTGTCTTACAATTTCAGCATAAGAGAGGCCATTTTCTCTCAATATGACAATTCGGCTTCTTTTGTAGATGTCTAATTAGTTCTTCTTGTTGATGACATTGTTTAAAATTAGTTTAATTAAAAAAAAGGACTTTAAATATTCAAAAACAGCAATACACTATTTAATTGTACTAGTATGCATCATTCCGCAAAATATTTCCACAACAATAACTCTTTTACCATCCAAATAACCTAAACTATAGTTACAGACATTTGATTGGTCCTCAGAACAGTGTTTGTGATTGGCTAGTACGCTTTTATTACAAAACGCGTCCTTATTCAAAACGGTTTGTGTTTGTTTGTTCTACTAAAATGAGCATAACTTTTTTTGTAATACAGATATTGTAATACTGTTTTTATTATTAAATTCTACAT
This sequence comes from Maratus michaelseni, assembly GCA_963931845.1. NCBI lineage: Eukaryota > Metazoa > Arthropoda > Arachnida > Araneae > Salticidae > Maratus > Maratus michaelseni. Next base: position 128,968,234 of record OZ007598.1, on the reverse strand, counting down.
TAAATTACCTTCAATTTGATATATAAACGTTTGTATTTAAGTGAAAATTAATATATTCTACAAGCACACAAAGTTGAAAAACATGAAACTTTCAAAAAATGTCCAAACTTTTGGCCACTACTGTATATATTTACTATTCTCTATTACTCATATTGATAATCTCTTTGAATTATTCTCAAACATTTGAAAAATCCATTATGACGTCATATTAATTTTCTTTTTAATTCTCTAATGACGTCATATTAAGCTGCTTTTTGTATTTACACATACTCATACTCCTTGAATTATTGAGAAATGTTTGAAAAAATTCAAGTTTTATTACCAATATGACGTCATATTAATATTTTTTTTATTATTATTATTGGTGAAACTTTTTATTTCATTTTCATTTTTCACGTGGAAATTTTTCAATAGAAAATTAATTATTGTAGAAAGAATTTTATTGTGGATTTTTAATTGTTGGCAGCTGCTATGACGAAAAATATTTCAATTTTAATAGGAAAAGGCTGTTAGATCAGCTTTTTATCTATATATATTAAAATAATATGATTTATTGCAAATTTTATGATTTTGAACTTCATAGCAGGTGTTCAGCTATAAGTACACAAAATTTCATGCCTGTAAGTTAAATAGTTTCTGAGAACCGGCTCTGTGACGGACCGACAACAAAGTGGAAATAATAGTGTTTCGTGAGATGAACGAAACCCTAAAAATAAATGTTACTTAAATAGTATGTATATATGATTATAGATCCACGTTGTTATTTTAATTTCTATAAAGGAAAAATCTTGTAATATATTTTTCACGTATTTCTTTTTATATTATTTGTATTTGCAAAGCTTTAACTTAGTGAAATTAATTTATATTAAGAAAATTTAAAAAATGTATTTCTCTGGGGCTTTTTTCCCCCTCCCTTACCCACAATTTCTTGACTTACTAATCCCAATGCAATGGATTTTGCCTGTCAAGATCCACAACATGCTGCTGAATCCATCTACGCATCAAGACCTTTCGATAGTTCTACGTCGATGAAAGGTTAACGATGTCATGATAGCTCTACGTCGATGGAAGGTTAACGATGTCATGATGATCATCGTAGATACTACGTTATATATGCATTGGTCCAATGTTTTACATTCCTATTACTAAACTAGTCGTTGGGGGGGGCCACCATAATATTTACCCATCATGGATATGCATAGTATAAAATATGAAAATAAAACATGTGTAAACTATTTATAAAATGCATTGCAATTCGAATAAAATCCTGGCTTGGTGACGTCAGAAACTTTAAATGCTCTATAGCTCCAAAATTGATAATCATATTATCTAACGGTTTACTGAGTCGGATGAAGCGTCTCATTTCCAATTAAAATATATCCTTGAATTGAAATTTGAATGAAATACAGGGTCATGAAAAAACGAAGAGTGTGGAAAATGTAATTACAAATATCTCGGGAAACTCATTATCGGATCGACTTCATTTTTGATGCAAAATTTATGTATTTTTATTGTCTTTCATATTCCCTCCTTAAACGAAACAATTTCGAAATTTTTTATATACCTTATATCAGAAAGAATATTTTTAGAATCCGAAAAAAATAGTTCCGGATAATCGAAGTTACTGAAATTCAAAAAAGCTTCTTCCCATTATTACATACTAAGTACATACCAAATTTCAAGTCTCTATCTCAATTTGTTCGGGAGATAGAAAGTTTACAGACACACACACAGACAGACGGACGGCAAAGAATTTTTTCTAAAAATATGTTTTTCGGAATCTCCAGTGTCTGAAACGTGTAAATCCGTCAAAAAAAAATTTCGATTTTCAAATCGATTACAAGACTTACCCTATACTACGTATGATGGGTAAGTAAAATACGGAACCCATGGCTGCAGGGACTCGGTACAGGGTGATTCATAAGTAAGTATACAACTTCCAGTTGCTGTAAAACAGGCATGTTCCCCAAATGCAAGCCGTAATACTACGTTCAGATCGGATAGTTAAGATATCTTAGACCGCTGAACTCACTGAGTGAGTTCCAGAAACTCACTTAGTGAGTTCGAACTTTCCATTGCTAGATACAGTCAGTACCGCTCACTCTGATTGGCTCTGGAGGCCGATTGGCTGTTGAGTTTGCTTTTAACATATGCGCATGCGCACTGGACACGGTGATGTTGAGTGAGTTATCTTAAATGCGTTTGGCGGTGTGGACAGGTATTCAATTCCGGGGAGGTACCACCTCAAAAATGGCGGTCTAAGATATCTTAAATGTCCGATGTGAACAGGGTATAAGGTAGGTGTACTCGTAAAATTTGCGGCTGCTGTGTGGAGTGACAAAGACGATAGCTAGCGTGTCACGCGACTATCAGTAGAAATGGCTGCGTGTGCAGTGGAGAAGGCATTTTGCGCTCTTGAATTGAGCAAACCGGAATCTGTCACCATTCTGCAACGGCATTTTCAAACACAATTTGGAAAGTAACCTCTAACTAGAAAACCCATTTATGATTGGTTTAAAAAATCACATGACACACATCAAACTGGTAATTCATTCTTTAATTCCTACTATTAGCTCACACACTCTATATATTTTATATATCTTGTTCAAATTTTCAATCGTTAATAAAATACTTTCTATTCATCCACTCAAGTTCAAATACATATTTTTAAACTTGTAGTAGATGACACTTGATGTAAATACAGTTTTTTTCAAATATTAATTCATTAATTAAATTAAATAACCAAACTACTAGCATTCAAAACTCGAAGATAAATGAGCAGAAACACTCCATCAGGTTACACTCTTCGAAAGAGCCGCTATTACCTGAAACTGTTGGCATGGTAACTGCTGACTCGTGATTATGTTTTAATGTTATTTTCTATACTGTTTCATATTATTTTTGGTACTTACGTATTATCCATTATTATTATTTATTATTATATTATTTATTAAAATGGAAAATTGCAAGGAAATTCGCTTTCTATTTTGCCACTTAATATTGTGATTCTGTCATGTATACATATTTATATTAATTGTAATTATTTAATAAAAAGTAACTAAAATAAAATTTTTCTTCGCTGACCTAAGTAGGAACTGACTTTAAAAATATATATATATTACTTGTTTCTTTTCACTATGAACAAACAGACCGTAGTTTCAAATTTTTTTTTTACATCCATTGTTAGGGTCAACAAAATTATATTTGTGATCTACTGTGAAATGTTCGCAGCAGAGAGCATTTCGCAAAAAAATGTTATGTATAATTCCATAGCATTGAAAGCATCTTCCTCAACATCAGGTGACTTTCAAATAGCAAAATCCATCTCAGCATCAGCAAAAAATGTAAGTTATAATTTATTAAAAAATATTTTCGATTAAAAAAATAGTAAATTACGATGTTTTGGGTGGTTGCGGTTAAATAATTTAAAAATAAAACGGTTAAATGCGAGTGTAACTCGCGCACAAAGGGTCCGTACATCATATTTTTAATTACTATTTATTAATTAATAAACTCCTAATATCACTAATTTATTCATAATTTTAGTTTTCATAGATTCGGAAATAAGAGGTGGGGGGGGGCATATTTTTCCAGTATACTTTCGTGGATATCTCAAAAAACAAATATATTTTTGAGCTTGATGTTACGAGATCTTTCGAACGATACCCTACACCATACATAAAAATGATTTTTTTTTTCAAGTAACTTAATTAATATCTCGGATAATCACTGACAATTTTTTTCTAAAATCATTGGATGGTTTCTCGGATGATTCTGCGTCGATAGATATCTTGAAAGCCCGTCGTAAAGTTGTAAGGATCCCTTAGTACGTGCCGTGTTTTTGTAGGTAGGTTTTGAATTAATATCTCGGATACTTACCTACAATTTGTTTCGGAAATTATTATCAACAATCGTTGGAAAATTCCGCGTCGATTGGTACCTCGAACGCCCCTCATCTTCCCCGCTGATTACCCAAAAAGTAAAGTTTGTGTGTAACAGAAAAATGCGTTTTCCTCAAAAACTATGTAAACTAGAAAAATCAGCAAGGTTTAAAAGAACTCCTACTATCCCTAATTTTTTCATAATTTTAGTATCAGTAGATTCGAAAATAGAGGGTTTTTTCCAAGTAACTTAATTAGCCTCTTAAATTTTTCTTAAACATATTTGAGATTGGCTAATAACCTGAAAATATGTGGGTAAAGAGGTTTTATAAGTTTTCCAAGTTTGAACTTTCCACGTCTCGTAGTTTACGAGAAAAAGGGTTCTGCCAGACGGACAGACAGACACAGGAGTGATCTTATAGTGGTTCCGTTTTTACTTTTTAAGTACGGAACCCTATAAAAAGATTCGCGCTCAATAAATAGCGAGTCACAATGTTTGGGATGGTTCGCAATAAAAATTCTTTGCACGGTCAGGGTTAATATAATTGGCGCATTAGCATACATTTTGGCATGGTATTGGTATAACGGAAAAATAGGCTATTGTCAAAGGTGTTCCCACTTACTTTTAATGCCAAATAATATTCCACATTTGATCTTTGTATTTATAATAGACAGTTTTGCCTATTAGACAGTTATAATAGACAGTTTACTTTTCCGACGTATTTTTCTACCATTTTCATACAAATTAATAATTTTAAGAACCTTTTTTTTTTTTTGGTTCCTGAAAGTTTTTATAACATATTAATATGAAGATATGAACGATTATTACAACAGCAAAAATTGTTTTAAATGCTTTAATACTGTTAAATTATTCGATAATGCTGAATTTTTTGAGTGTCCGATCTATTTTTGAGCTACTGTATCAACTCCAACATTTTCATTTCAATAAAACTTAAATTCCGGAAAAACACCATAGCAAGAATATTTCCAAAAAGTCCTTCCGGCCTGTACCGGGAGGAAAAGGTAGCTTTCCTATATCTTCGTTTTAAATTTTAGCCAATGTTACACGAAAACAGCAAGTTTAAATGCGAAGAAACGTTTACATAAGATTCGTTAATACTGAATTTGAATAAGAAATTCGCCAAATTATTGAGCAATAGCCAAATTGGCTTCATTTATGAAGACTTATTTTGGTCGCCAAATTTGGCGATATTTCGCCAAATGTCGCCAATTTCGCCAATTTTGGCGCTAACGGATATGAATATATAGTTTTATGCGTATGATTGGGAAAATTATTACAACAATGAAAGAAAATAATTTGCGAGTAATCGCGTTAATGTGCTGTTTTGTTTCAAAATGTCAGCCACCCTAGAATTTCAAACTGCTCTATCTCATCCATTTTTTAAGATAGAGGTAAACCAAAAAATGCTCTGGAATCCTTGTATTAAGGCCTAAAACGTAATTAAAAAATAAATTTGAATTTTTAATTTTTTTGTATATTTATTTTTGTTTTAAATTTTTAAATGGCCGCCATCTTGAAACAAAATGGCGGACCAAGCTGGCCAACGAACTCGGTCGAGACATTAGTTAGCTTAATACACACAATTAGTTTCATCAAAATTGATTTATAAATACGAGCGTTATCGTATGACATAGGTCAGATATATATATATATATATATATATATATATATATGGATATATCTATATATATAAATCAACATTTGAACGGAGGGTGGTTTTGGGGTCTGGGGGTCATGATCGGTGAAAATATATCGAAATTTTCCGGAACTGCTTTCCTCCGAACGGCTGCAATAGGTAGCTTTATACTTTTTTGTATTGAAAGCTACCTAACAGACCAAAATATTCAAGCATTATAGACCGTGAAAATTAGTGCTCGCCATAACTGTTAATTTCTCTCTTTTTATTTTTAGTTAGTAATTTTTTCCACATTATAAATACCTCATTTCTTAATTAAAACTTAACATCTAAGCCAGTGGTTCCCAACCTTTTTTTAGCGCGCCCCACCAAAACATCTCTAAAATGATGATGCCCCCCTGCCCCTATAACATATAATTATCATAAAATTTTAAAAGAATTTACTCCTGACAGATTAAAAAGCATTTAACATTGATCCTGAAACGTGCCGAAGGTAATGGATGAATCAAATATTTTTTATAATCATCTGATACTCCTCGTAGTTTACTGGCACACGGTCGCCTCGTATGCGTGATCTATAGAGTGCTCAGAATCCTAACGCTATCACATCGGTACCGCTATCACATCGCCAATAAAATTAATATTTTTCGTCATTCTGTTTGTACGTCAGCTGCTTGCGAATCGTCGGGTTACAGGAATGCGAATAACCGATGTATACTAAACTACGAAAAGTCCTTCTGGCTTGAACCGACAGGAACAGATAGCCTCCCTATTCCTTGGTTTTATGATTTTAGCTAATTTTACTGGAAAACACGAAGCTCAAATGCGTGGAACCTAAATAAAGAAGATTCAATTCCAGTTCTCGTCAACATTGAATTTGAATGAGAATATCGCCAAATTAGTCCTCTACAGCCAAGTTGGCTTCATTTATGGCAACTTATTTTGGTCGCCAAATTTGGCGATATTCCGCTAACTGTCGCCAAGTTTGGCGAGAATTTGACGTTGGCGAATATAAATATATAGTGATAAGCATATAATAGGATTAATGGTTACAACAATGAAAGAAAATTTGCCGAAACCATGTTAACTAAAACTCATAAATTAAACCCGTTTATGGATGAATTCTGCTGTCTTGTTGGAAAATTTCAGCCACTCTAAAATTTCAAACCGCTATATCTCAGCCATTTTTTAAGATAGAGGCAAAACAAAAATTGTTCAGGATTCTCCGGATCAAGGCCGAACATTTAACGAAAAAAAGTTTTAGGATTTCTAATTTTTTTGAATTTCCACATCTTTTTGAATTTGAAATCTTTAAATGGCTATCACAGCGCCCCCTTTCGTCGAAATATCCCCAAATTCTAATAGAACCTGCTTGCCATAGCCAAAAACATAGAAAAAAAATGTGGTTCAATTTGAAACATAACTTCATAACACTTTTAGATGGTACAATAGTGAAAATGGAACAAAAATATCGATCACACCACCCCCTTTCGTCGAAATATCCCCAAATTCTAATAGAACCTGCTTGCCATAGCCAAAAACATTGAAAAAAAATTAGGTTCAATTTGAAGCATAACTTCATACACTTTTTGATGATACAATGAGGACACACAGACGGACAGACGGACAGACAGACATTTTGTAAAAACATGTTTTTCGGAATCTCTGACCCCTAAAACGTGTAAATCCGACGAAAACCGGAAGTCGAAAAAAAATTTCGATTACTATACTTTCTTCTATTATAGATAGAAGAAAGTAAAAAATGACTTTTTCAATAAAAGATTTTTTACTGGATTTTTAAGGATTTTTGAGTTTTAATTGTCCGACCGTGATAATATTTTGAATTTCTGAAAGCTTGTTATATTTCGCGTCTGGTGGTATGATTTTCGAATCCGTAGGATGCCTAGAAAAAAAGTAATCGCTCCTCAAAAAAGTCCCTAGTAAAAAAGCGATGAGAATAACCCGGAATATCTACGCAGATTTTCATTGGTCCATTTCCAAACCATTACTGTTTTATATATATAGAAGGATTCTTTATCTCGCGCATACTACCAAGCGTAAAAAAAACAGTGACTTTTCTATAATTAAGTTAGGTACCTATGCCAAAATAATGTAGTGGAACGGAAAACTTTCGGGGAAACTCATGAATTGAAGTCATGAAATTAGGCGTGATTTTCACGATAACTATTGCATGCTTATTAAAAAACTAGTCGGATGTGTCAATCCCAAAACTTTCTTCTATCTCACACAGGTTTCACATACACTAAAAAGAATCAGCACTAATTTATATCGTGTAAATCCTGCAAAATTCTGCATAGCAGCGGCACTTGCTGGGCGATTTTTACCAAAAACCAATCAGCACCAATTTATATCAGAGACTAACTGAATATAAAGTTTTATTAAATTCCGAGCATTAGTTCTTGAGATAGAGCGCCCACAAAATTTGTGTCACAGACAGACAGACAGACTCACAGACAGACATTTTCTAAAAACAGTCAAATCGTGTTCAGGACCTTCTAAAATGTATAAATCCGTCGAAAACCGGAAGTCGAAAATTTTCATGAATCCAATACTTTCTTCTTGTAAAGATAGAAGAAAGTAAAAAAGGGTTTTTTTAACTATTTTTATTTTTATACGTGTTCAATAATTAACCAGTAAGAAAATATCCCTGTACTGAAATGGTCCGAGACTTTAACTAAAATTTTTAATACAGAAAAATCAACATCATTTACCAGGTTTTTTTTTCTTAATTTTCAACTGTGAAATTTTTATTTTCAAAAAGTCTGGACCGTACATCTGGGATGGAATTTGAGTAGGGGGATGGTGAAATTCTTGGCCTCGAACAGAAACAAAATAATTTTACAACAGGATGCGTAAAGATGCGTATCTTTGAGTACAACTATTTCTGAATATGAATATTTGCCTTATTTAATAGCATACTTCTACGATTTAATAAGACAAAGATTGCTATTCGAAAATAGTGTCAAATGTACGCACTATTACACAGCCTTTACATTTTATTTTTAAGAAACTAGAATAAAGAAGTATTTTATGTATGCTACTGTGTTTTGCCTTGAAACATTAGCTCTATGCTGCAAATTTATTGTCAGTTGAAATATAGTAGAACGTAGGGTAAAACCAGGTACCTAATGGTTTTCCTTTGTTGACAATAGTCTAGAAGGGCAGAAAATTTGGAAAACCCCACAATAGTGTTTAGGGACATCAGGCTATTAAAAACCCTACCTGCTGCCACAGAAAAATTCTTCTCTACCTGGGAAAACCGTTTTCTAGGACTATCTGAAACAGTTCCGAATTTTGGTGGTAGGGTAAAACCGGGTACTAATCCGAAATTATTTTTTTACACTTCCAGTAACAAAAAGGTTTATTGTAATAAATTTTGAATGAAACTCTAAAACATATGTTGCAAAATGAAAAGTAAACCACCAGATCGCGCTAAGCGCGTAGAACGATTTGACTGATTGACTGTTTTGTTTACCTTTTACGTTTGTATATAGCTGTCGTGTTTTTGTTCTGTATCGTCATTAAGCGTGTCTACTTAAGAAAGTTACGAATTCTATTTTATGCATAAAATAGAATTCGTAACTTTCTTAAATCATACAAGACAATAAAAGTTAATAAAAGGTTTGGTCTCACCTAATTTTCTGGTTCATTTCTATTTAGCTTCTTTAAATGCAGAAACATCTTTTACTAATGAAGATTATTTTATTCAAGAGACGATAGACACACTTAATGACGATACAGAACAAAAACACGACAGCTATATACAAACGTAAAAGGTAAACAAAACAGTCAATCAGTCAAATCATTATATGCGCTTAGCGCCATCTGGTGGTTCCTTTTCATTTTGCAACAACTTCCGCCGGGCAAAGTTCGTCTGGAGACGAAAGTGTTGAAAGTTCAAGAGGGCAAAGAAGCTGCACCGGTCTGCTGATGATGGCTCCGTTTGGCAACCTCACTGTGCACGCTCTTGTCCGACCATCACGTCCAGGATGAGTCTGGATTATAACACCCATTTTCCATATGAGGCGTGGGGTGTTTTCCTTTATAAGAACGACGGTTTTTCTTTAAGTTCACTTGGTCGGTCAACCTGTTGGTGCTGGTGAGCAGATTTTAATTCTAGTAGATAATTGGATTTCCATCGTTTCTATACTTGAGTCAAAATGTTTTCTTGATATTTTCTCATTTTTATTATTTGATATTCATTGTATTGGGGAACTGTTATCTTTGATTGAGGTAGAGTTAACAATCTTCTGTCAATTAAGAAATGACCAGGTGTGAGGGGTTCTGGCTCACGAGGATCGCTGAATACATAGGTGAGAGGTCTAGAATTGAAAATGGCTTCTACTTCAATCACAATTACTTCCTATTCTTGAAAGGAAACTGAAGTTTTTCCAAGAATTCTTTTTAGAGACATTTTAACTGATCTTACAAAACGCTCCCAGAAACCTCCCCACCAAGCTGCTCTTCCAACTATGAAATTCCAATTGATGGACAATCCACTAAACAAATTTTTTACTTCTTCATTTTTCATAATCTTCCATAGTAAATTTAATTCTCGTTTTGCCTTATGGAACGTTTTCGCGTTATCACTGTAGATAGTGCTGCATATTCCTCGTCTTCTTACAAATTTTCGGAACGCTTGAATGAATGCTTTTGTGGTCAAGTCCGGAGTTAATTCTAGGTGTACTGCTCTTGTTACGGTACATGTGAAGAGCAATATGTAGGTTTTCTTAGTCTCATTGTGATCTTTAATGTACAACGGACCTAAGTAATCTAGGCCTGTAACTTGGAATGGATAGGCTTCATTTATTCTGTCGGCAGGTAGAGTTGCAGGAATCTGGGTGGCAGGTTTAACACGAAGTTTTTCACATAAATTGCATCTAAATATCAAACTCTTGATTCTTTGTCTTGCTTTCAATATCCAAGTTTTTTCTCTGAGTTGTGTTAAAGTTTCCGATACACCACCATGCCTTGTTTTTTCATGACAATCTTTGATGATAAGATTTGATAAATGAGATGTACGAGGTAGTAAAACTGGATGAGCCTCGTGGTATGAGATATTAACTTGCTGTAATCGTCCACCAATCAAGATTATTTCTCTTTCAATTAAAATTGGATTGAACGGTCGAATAACTGAGTTTGCTGGTACTGGTTTACCTTGCGTTAGCGCTGAATATTCTTCAGGAAAATGCTCCATTTGAGTAAGTTTAATCCAGTATTCTTCGGCAAATTCAAGTTCTTCTGCAGCCAAGAGACCACTTCTCTTACTCTGAGGATTCCTTGCATTGCGGATGAATCTTTGAATCCATGCAGTAATTTGTAATATTTGTTTAAGTTTGCTGAATCTTCGGATATCGAAAAGAGCTTCAAGTTTCGTTGTCAAGAGCATATTCACCACTTCATATTCTTAATTTTCTAAGTTGGTTTCCTGATCGGCATGAACGTTGGATTGTGGCCATTGACTTTCGCACTTCCTTAGCCACGGTGGCCCAAACCACCAAAGATCCAGGTCCTTTAGACTGGTTAAGTTTTCACCTCGTGTTAACGTATCAGCAGGGTTATCATTTCCAGGACAGTGATTCCAACAATCAGGATCAGATATATTCTTGATTTCATCTACTCTGTTCTTGACAAACTTCTTCAATTTTCGAGAATTATTCTTGATCCAGTGAAGAACAATCGTGGAATCTGACCAAAAGATAGTCTTCGCATCCCTTGGTATACTTAAATGTGGTCGAATATGATCGAACAATCTGGCTCCTATAAGTGCAGCAAGAAGATCTAACCTCGGCAGAGTTATTTCTTTAACTGGTGCAACCCTAGTCTTTGAAGTGACTAAATTCGAATGGAAAATTCCGTCAGAGTTGCAAAAACGTGCATAAACAACAGCTCCGTAAGCTCGTTTGCTGGCATCTACGAAGACGTCAAATTGACGGTCCGTAAGTTCCTCCATTCCTTTCATTGAGAATAGATGTCTTGGTACAGATATCTGCTTCAAATAAAACAATTCTTCGCACCAATCTTGAAATATTTTTGCTAAGTCGGTTGGTAAAGCATCGTCCCAATTGAGTTTTTTCTTCCATATGCCTTGCAATAGTATTTTAGCTCGAACTGCAAATGGGGATATTAAGCCCAACGGGTCGTAGATTCTTCCCATAGTTTTTATTACGCTTCTCTTCGTAAATTTTAATTCTGTCATATCCTTATCCCTTAAAAGTTTATCACTATCAACGCTTAAGACATCATCTACTGAATTCCAGCAATAGCCAAGGACCTTGCATGAGGTGGATTCATCGTTAACTTCTTCTTTAAATCGATCTTGCAATGAGCGTACATTTGTTTTCCACTTTCTCATATTAAAGCCTGCTTCTCCCAAAATGAGCCTTATTTGTTCGTGGACGGTGTAAGCTAAATCTGTGTCTTCTAAACTGTGTATAAGGTCGTTTACATACAATCTACTGTTCAAAACACTGAAGGCAGTTGGATAAATAACCCTATACTTCTTGATGTGATGTTTAATTGTCGCGTTCAGTAAAAATGAGCTCGATCTTGCTCCAAAAATTACACGCGTCATCCTCAAAACTTCGGGTTCAGCATCTAAATCTTCCGTAACCCATAGAAATCTAACTGCGTCTCTTTCTTCTGGTGCCAAGGCAATTTCCAAAAATGCACCTTCTATATCTGCCGTTATGGCAACCTTATTCAGACGGAATTGCAAAAGAAGTATTAGAATATCGGGCGTTAAATTCGGACCTGGACTCAAGCAGTCATTAAGGGACGGAAAATTGTGTTCACTCGAGGAGGCATCGAAAACTATTCTCATCTTCGTTTTGTTTTATCTTCGAGTATTACTGCGTGATGTGGCATGTAATATATCTTACAATTATCACCACATTTATTTTCATTGACCCTTTCAGCTATTCCTTGAATTAGATGCTTTGAAATAATGTCCTTGTACTGACTATGAAAATTTCGATTTTTCTTAAATCTTTTAACAAGTGTTCGCAAACGGTTGTTAGCATTACTATAGTTGTCCTGTAGCGACACGGAATGTTCGTTTCATGGTAGTTTAACTTGGTAGCGACCGTCGATTAGTTTTGTAGAATTTTCAAATTCTTTCATAACTTCGTCATCTTCGGAATTCAGATTGTCACTACCAGGGTTCGTTGATATATATCAATGGATATATATCATGATATCTATCATGATATATATCCGATATTTATTTTCAAAATATCAAGATTTTTGATACTTTCGATATTTTCATATTATTTGATATTTATTTTCAAAATATCAAGATGTTTGTTATTGTCAATATTTGATATTTATTTTCGAAATATCACTTTGCAAGATATTTTTGATATTTTAAGTCAAAACAAGTGTAAATAAAATTTTCAACTAATATTGACTGTTCCATTCTGTAGATAAAGAACATTTGTCTCTGGCAGTGACTTTTCTAGCTAAAGAAAAAAACAAAAATCTTATCCAAGCTTTGTTTGAAGTTTTTATTTTTAAATATATGTTATATGGGACTAATAATTATGTAGGACATAACTAATTCAGAAAAGATATAGAAAGATAAACTGTCTGATTTAGATCTGATTTAGATACAGCTTCATTAGAAAAGAATCAATTTCTGGTTTTGGTGCTGTTGCGCTTAAATTGTATAACATGTTACGGAATAAAAAAAATAAGCTGACATTTATGTTTAATTTTTTCAATTAAAAAGAACCTACTTTGTATTTATTTTTTTGTTTTATAAATTTCTGATTTCTTGATAGTTGATACTGAATCTTATAATTGTTTTTTTTATAAGTGTATAAAGCAAATTTTTACTGTTTTGTTGATTAGTTGATCTTTACTTTTGTTCAAAGGGAAAAAAAAAAGAAGAAAAGGGAAAAAAGCAGTTTTAGTATATTGTTTAAAATTTCATGTTAAGTGCAATATATTTTTGTTTCTAATCTATATTATGCTTGGAAATATTTATTATCAGCATTAATTTGACTATTTTGAAAATATCGGATATATATCAAAATATCGGATATTTTTGATATTTTCGAAAATATCATGATATTTACGAACCCTGGTCACTACGCGATATTCCCAAACCTTCTAAATCGATCAATCTTTTCAAAATGTCTGATTCTTCTAAATTTTGATTACGCACTATAACATTCATTACGTTAATATCCTTAAAATCCTTGCGTTTTGCTCCAGAACCATTAAATACATGACCTAGTTACGTTTCCATTCCTACTAAAGCACCGGAAACTCTTTTGACTTTCCCTGTAGCAATTTTCCAGAAATAGTCTGACCCAATTAAAAGAGAGACCCTTAAATTTTCAGACCCTTCAATATCAGCTATCTGTATTTTGGCTTCATTACAAAATTTGTGAATTTCTTTACTGGGACCTTGAATTTCAGCTTCCGATATGGAAGATGTTTCAATTGTTTCAATCGAAATAATTTTCTTTGGATCATAAATGCTTCGTAAATTTACCTTTACCCTATTTCTTACAATAGATATCTTTGGTTTTGACCCAAAAGCATAAATTCCTAATTTTTCTTTTACTATAACTTCTAAATTAAATTTACGAGATAATGTTTTATCGATGAACGTATTTTGCGACCCCGAATCCATGATAATTTTTCTTTTTCTTTCCTGAGAATTATTACTTAAAAAGGCGACAGCTGTTTGTAAAAATACATTTTCGTTTACTGCAGTTGTTGCGCAATTCAGAGCATTGGAATCATTTTTTCTTTCGGGAGACTTTGAGACGCTTTCCTTTTTGTTATTTTGCTTTTCAGTTTCGTCACAAATTAAAACATTATGTCTTCGACTACAAATCTTGCAACGCATGTTTTTGCGGCAAAATTTTTATACGTGTGATCTGCGAAGGCAAAGAAAGCAATAACCCTTTCGTAAAAGACTCGATTTTCGTTCATTAATCGTTAAGGGACAGTTAAAAATTTCGTGTCCCCCTTCGCAAAATAAATAGTCTTTCTTGATAAGAGCATTTAATGCAGATGCGGTGTGTATATTTTTATGAGTTTCATGTTTTCGATAACGTAATTCTTTAATTTTATTCTTTTCAAATACTTCATCATTTCGAAACTTATACGTTTTTTCTCGCGTTTCGATTTCATGTTTTAGAAATTCTAATAATTTGGCGCTGTTCCAAGAATCTTCGGCTTCAGCAGAACGATTGAAGCCGAGCACTATTTCTTCGGGGATTAATTTGACTAAATCAGCGAATAAGATTCCCCCATAATTATTTAATTCTACCCCGGCTGTTTCGAGACTTCTGATTTGAATAATACAGGTATCATGCAATTGTCTAAGCTCTCTTAAATTCGCTCCAGATTTTACAGGATTTAGGCTTAAAAGCCTGTTTACATGCGATCGTATTATTAATTCATTTTTTCCGAATCTTTCTTTTAACAATCCGATCGCGACATCGTAATTATTTTGTGTTAAAGCTAAACCTTGAATACATTTTAAAGCTGCTCCTGTTAAGAAAGTCTTTAAGTAATTTAACTTCTCTATATTAGTTAACTTTACATTTTCATGTATAGCTACTTCAAATTGCCCCCAGAATTCCTGCCAATTTTCATATTTCCCATCGAAAGGTTGTATTGTAACTTTCGGTAATCTTACGTGAGAATAATTCTTTAATTCATCAGGTTCTGTGGACAATGGAATAGAAGAGTTTATTTTACTTTCGTTAGGAACATTACGCTTTAAATATCGATCGATTTTAGCTTTCGTTTTTGTAATTTTTTCGCGATATTCTTGACTGGATGATACATCATTTTCTAGCGTTTCTAAGTTATCTACAAGTTTCTGAATTTCTAAATCTAATTTATAAACTTGTTCTGCATTCTCGATTAATTGAATTTTAAGATCTTCAATTTCGTCAATATCTATCTCGTCTCCTGCCAAATATTCAGTTATTTTGTTAATAATCTTCGTTAAAGATGTTCTAAGAGACTTACGCATGCTTTTTGATTTATCTAATTCGCTAGGTTGCGCCATTTTCTAATTTCAGCTCTTGGGAATTTCGGCACCATAAAATAGAATTTGTAACTTTCGTAAATCATACAAGACAATAAAAGTTAATAAAAGGTTTGGTCTCACCTAATTTTCTGGTTCTTTTCTATTTAGCTTCTTTAAATGCAGAAACATCTTTTACTAATGAAGATTATTTTATTCAAGAGACGATAGACTCACTTAATGACGATACAGAACAAAAACAACACGACAGCTATATACAAACGTAAAAGGTAAACAAAACAGTCAATCAGTTAAATCGTTATACGCGCTTAACGCCATCTGGTGGTTCCTTTTCATTTTGCAACAACATAAATACATTTTTTTAAGGTCAGTAACTCTTTTTTTTCAGTTTTTGTAGCAATTTTTAATGTTGTAATGTAATGGCTTTCTCAGCTTTTACTTCTCGTAACCGCTGCACTCCTCATGTGTCCACTCTTTTCAGATTGAAGATTGTATCCATCCATCACTACTTGTTGAGTGAAGAAACAGTTCATTGCAGAATTCGATGCAAAACCATGAGTACCCGGTTTTCCCCGAACAGACGACCAAAAATCAACATGGTAGGTTCTCTTAGATAGCTGGCCGTACACATTTCTACTTTGCATGCAAATATCATGTGAAAACTATAGAAAACAGAGGTTTACTTACCTAAATCTATCCGTCAGGCTGGATTTATTTGAAGAGCAGAAAAGACGGCGAAAAATTAAAACTTTTGAGGTGAATTTCTTTCCAATAGCACTGCACAGACAAAGAGATTAACTCACTTCAAACGCCGATGGCACACTGCTAGGGAACGCTAAGGGATGTAGTTAAGATGGGTGCTGTCCACAGAGCAGCACCCATCAGAGAAAAAACGTGGTACCCGGTATTACCCTGGTAACAACTATGTTTGAACAAAGTAAACAGGCGCGATAAACTATGTTTGAACAAAGTAAACAGGCGCGATAAACTATGTTTGAACAAAGTAAACAGGCGCGATACAGGATTGGAACATTTATAGTCCGTCATAGTAATAACCAGCGTTGTCTAGCAACAGTTACCAGCGTTCTGAGTGCCGTTGGTAGCGTCTGTGTTATTGATACTTCGAATGAAACTGTCTACAGCCTGTAGAATCTCTGGAACAGTAGAACTGAGCTGCTCCGCCAGGCGCGCTCGTCAGCGTCTCAACCACCGTACCCATGTCCTGAGGGACATATAACACGCACGACCTTAGGCAGCTCTCCGTATGCCTTACGGCCAGTCTCTCTGGAACGGTAAGGTAGAGGATGCCGCAGAGACGTTCCTTCTTCTTGAGGATGAGATCAAAGTCACAGGGACTTAAGTTCGGGGAATATGGGGGATGGTATCCCAGATGAATCACCCAGCTCCAACTATCCAACACGACAGCCACAGTTTGCGCACGAGCATTTTCGTGCAAGATGGTTCGGCAGAAAGTGTCGCCGTTTCTCCCTCAACGCTGGTTTGTATTCTATAGGTTGTGTTCCAGGAACGAACAATAGTTTTGTGCGTTGACGAATTATTTCCCACTATTGACAGGCAACTAAAACAGGGCTCTGTTCGTCCTCTCACTGCGCAGGCGTGTGACTTTTTGGGGAAATCGCATTTGCTCTGAAGCACAGTAGGTGTGTGACGTACGTGTGGTGCAAGCTGCTTTCTTGGGTTCTGCTGCGTGTCGTTTCAACAACAGTGTTGCCAATATTAAAGTTCCATTCTTCATAAATGGTTATTTATGTCACTTATTGTATAGAAAACGCGTATATTGCTAGCGAAAAGAAAAACATATAAAGATAATATTTTTTCTAATATTTGTATATTTTTAAACTTTGCGTGGTTTATCAGGGTTAATTTTCGAACACATTTGGAAACATAGAAAATGTAAATATTTGAAATAAAATTTAAAAAGTATAATAATCAGTATTTTCATTTTTCGACTAAAACATAGAGAACCAAATTGTAAATTTATTTCGCAGCCGAAGAGTTGCTGAACAACAGAGAAAGAAAAATTGTTATTAGATTTTCACCTGAAAAAGAAATTTTCCTACCATATTGAAATAACCTTCTTTCTCATAAATGATTGTCCGTGGGGCTTTTTGGCATTTTTCCCGCTTAGTTATACAAAGACAATAGAAGAAGATAGCGAAAAGTTAAGCATAAAATAATAATATTTATTCAAAGATGTATTGTATTCTAATATACTTACTTAGAACAAAAGTATATGTTACAAAGTAATCAATTAAATTATTCATATTTTTCAGCTCAGGAATAATTTCAGAATCCTCCAGAAACGCGCACGTAATTACAATAAATAGAAAATTATAGATGAAATATTATCGGCATTTTTAGTATATTTTGTGTATAATTTTCTGAAATTTTATCTTTAATATCAATTTTTTTTTGGGGGGGGGAGGGGGGGGTATCTTTGTCTTTAATGTGAACTATATTTTTACAGAGTGTTCGGATTAGAATCCTGCGCAGGTCAGATTGTACCCGACTTGAACCCGAAAATTATGCTTAAAATCAACACGATACACTTCAACACCCGAACCAAAGTGACAAAAAAAATAAATCCATATTTTATTACAATTATAGAAAATTAGACTACAATTTTCTATTCAATGTCGATTATATACACTATATGGCCATTTATGACCGGCAACTTTCAATTTTAGACATTTTGTGGAATAGTTTAAAATGTACTTGTCAGATTCTTCTGGAATTTTAAGATTAAAAAGAACAGGTTTGACTTCATATTTATCAACGTCGATTTCATAAGGAGGACAATTAGGGGACCAAATAACTAGTCGTTGGTGGCCACAGTAATACTTACCCATCATGGATATGCATAATGTAAAATATTAAAATAAAAATGTGTAAACTACTTATAAAATGCATGCCAATTCAAATAAAATCGTGGCTTGATGTCGTCATAAACTTTAAAGGCTCGATTACTGAATTGCTTGAAAGAAACATCCTTATAACTCCAAAAATAATAATCCTATTAACTAGCGGTTTATTGCATCTGATTAAGCGTCAAATTTCCAATTAAAATATATCTTTGAAGTGAAATTTGAAACATGAAAAATCGAAGAGTGTGGGAAATAGGATTACAAATATCTCGGCAACTAATTATCCGATCGACTTCATGCTTTATGCAAAATTTGTTTTTTATTGTCTTTTATATTCATTCCTTAAAATAACCAATTTCGAAAAGTTTTATATACCTTTTATCAGAACGAATATTTCGAAAGTCCGAAAAAAATAGTTCCGGTTAATCGAGGTTATTGAAATGAAATAGGCTTCTTCCCATTATTACATACTAAGTACATACCAAATTTCAAGTCTCTATCTCAACTTTTT
The DNA here is from genome assembly GCA_963931845.1 of Maratus michaelseni. Lineage (NCBI taxonomy): Eukaryota > Metazoa > Arthropoda > Arachnida > Araneae > Salticidae > Maratus > Maratus michaelseni. Next base: position 128,949,263 of record OZ007598.1, on the reverse strand, counting down.
CGGGAGATAGAGCGTTTACAGACACACAGACACACAGACACACAGACGGACGGCAAATTTTTTTTTTCTAAAAATATGTTTTTCGGAATCTCCAGTGTCTGAAACGTGTAAATCCGTCAAAAAAAATTTTTCGATTTTCAAAACGATTACAAGATTTACCCTATACTACGTATGATGGGTAAGTAAACTAGTCGTTGGGGGCCACCGTAATACTTACCCATCATGGATATGCATAATGTAAAATATTAAAATAAAAATGTGTAAACTACTTATAAAATGCATTGCAATTCAAATAAAATCGTGGCTTGATGAAGTCATAAACTTTAAAGGCTCGGTTACTGAATTGCTTGAAAGAGGTTTTTCCTTATAACTCCAAAAATAATAATCCTATTAACTAGCGGTTTATTGCATCTGATTAAGCGTCAAATTTCCAATTAAAATATATCTTTAAAGTGAAATTTGGATGAAATACAGGGTCATGAAAAATCGAAGAGTGTGGAAAATAGGATTCCAAATATCTCGGCAACTCATTATCCGATCGACTTCATGCTTTATGTAAAATTTATGTTTTTTTATTGTCTTTTATATTCCTTTCTTAAACTAAACAATTTCGAAAATTTTTATATACACTGTAAAAAATTGCTGCAGTAAAATTACTGCAGCAGAGATTCCAGACAATGTCCGTAAGAAAACGGGTATTGTCCCTAGATAAACGGGATTTGTTCTTACATAAATGGGTTTTGCCCGTAAAAACATGAAATGTACGGAAATTGACCGTTTACTATGAAAAACGGGCATTTTCCGTAAAATTACTGCAGCAATACATGGAGAATGCCCGTGAATTTACAATTTTTTTTTACAGTGTACCTTTTATCAGAACGAATATTTCGAGAGTCCGAAAAAAATAGTTCCGGTTAATCGAGGTTATTGAAATGAAATAGGCTTCTTCCCATTATTACATACTAAGTACATACCAAATTGCAAGTCTCTATCTCAATTTTTTTGGGAGATAGAGCGTTTACAGACACACACACAGACACACAGACACACAGACGGACGGCAAAAAATTTTTTCTAAAAATATGTTTTTCGGAATCTCCAGTGTCTGAAACGTGTAAATCCGTCAAAAAAAAATTTTCGATTTTCAAAACGATTACAAGACTTACCCTATACGTATGATGGGTAAGTAAAATTAAAGAAAAAAAAGAATACTTGGGATCACCCTGTAAAATAAAATGCACGAAATGATCTATCGCTACAGAATATACATAGGCAGACATTTTGTAATATGTGTATTCATTTGTGTAAGAATACCATGCATATTAATAGAGATATAGCGATTTCTTTAAAAAAATTAAAAAATTCTTGCATGTTTTTTGCTTATAACATACAGGGTTTTTAATCAAATTTAACGTCAGTTTCAGAAAAATTGACAAAATGTAGTAGAAACAATGTAGTGCAATTGGAATGTAAATATATTAAATATTTAAGGAAATATGGGCAGTTGTATTAAATATTTTTTATCTGCGCATGCGCGAACGATAACAAGGAACTTTTCGCATAATTTAATAGTCAACTCTATGGAGCAACTTATTAAAAAAAATCAGTCAAATATTGTAAAAATTCAAAGAGATATTGGCGTTAGAGTGAGCAGTTTTTCAGTAAAACTCGCTGAATGATAAGGGATTGTCCACAAATTGTCATGTTTAATTTTTATACTATATTTCATTTTTTATTGATACTTTAGTTCGCCTTGGAAAACTTTATTGCACCAGGTTATAATACTTTTGGAATGGATCCTTTGATTTTGATAATTCTTTTTTTCGTTCGAATAAGCTCGTTAGGGTAGTTCTTCAAAGAGAACTAAAGTATCATTAAAAATTGGAAAATAGTATAAAATAAAAAATGACAATTTGTGGAAAATCCCTTATCATTCAACGAGTTTTAGCGAGAAACTAAAAAACAGCTCACTCTAACGCAGATATTTCTTTGAATTTTTACGATATTTGACTAATTTTTTTTAATAAGTTGCTCCATAGAGTTGACTATTAAATTATGCAAAAAGTTCTTTGATATCGTTCGCGCATGCGCAGATAAAAATTATTCTATACAACTGTCCATATTTCCTTAAATATTTAATATATTTATATTCCAATTGCACTATATTGTTTCTACTACATTTTGTCAATTTTTCTGAAACTGGCGTAAAATTTGGTTAAAAACCCTGTATGTTATAAACAAAAAATCTGTAAGAATTTTTTTAATTTTTTTAAAAAATCGCTATTTTTTTATTACTATACGTGCTATTCTTACAAAAATGCATACACATATTGTACAATGTCTGTTTATGTATATTCTGTAGCGATAGATCATTTGGTGCATTTTATTTTACAGGGTGATCCCAAGTATTTTTTTTTCTTAATTTTTTTTTTTTGTCCCCTAATTGTCCTCCTTATCAAATCAACGTTGATAAATATGAAGTCAAACCTGTTCTTTTGGATCCTAAAATTCCAGAAGAATCTAACAAGTATATTTTTAAATATTCGACAAAATGTCTAAAATTGAAAGTTGCCGGTCATTAATGGCCATATAGTGTATATATATATTGGAATAAAAATGAACACCCATACATACAAATATATATTTTTTTTTTTCATTAAAAATTATTCAGGACTAACTTTTGAAAAGTCGAGTCAACCCGAACCCGACACAGAAAAAATCAAAATTCAACCCGAAACATTTATAGTCAACCGAAATAAAATAGATTCGACCCAGCACGAACCGAACCGCGTGACGAGTCGGGTTCGGGTAAAATCGGATAACCCGATCCAATGCGGTACTCTAGTTCGGATACCACCGCACAAACTTTGCGGAACGATAATTCTGGCTCGCAGTCGCTCTATATGAAAAGAGTGCAAAGAACCATACTTCTAAAACGCATAGTTTTCAAGAAAAGTGTGACGTCACATCCTGAGCACCGAGGCTAACGAAAAAGAAAGGCTACCGCGGTACTTTACGCGTATCTTTTTTTACAGACCGGCGGAATCACGTGATGCTCGAATCCACCAATGCAGGTGTACGAAAAGAGCTTCACGTCACTCTCACAGTCTGTAAAAAAAGATATGCAGAATGCACCGCGGTAGCCTGTCTTTTTCGTTAGCCTCGCTGAACACCGAAAATAAGCTCTATTGAATTTCACGAAACTCCAAAGCGGATAAGAAACAAAACTTTAACAAAATAAAAAACTGTAAGGTATAAAAACTGTGCTCATAGGCTTCAGAAACGAACAATTAAAACAGAAATGGGCGGTAGACGTGTGTCTAACATACAAATCAGCAACCGTCGTTCGGTTCGCTTTAAAAATTTGCCGCTTTTAAAGCGAACTATCGTCAATCTTGAAAACTAATCAATTCTTAGCAAATTCTTGAAACTATCGTCAATCTTAGCATAATGATAATGTACTCTGTGAGCATTATTATGATATACAGGGTGTTCGAAAATTCAACCGACAAATTAAGAAGGGAGAAAACTTACTATAGAACATGGGGTCGCAAACCACGTTTAGTGGGAGAAAATCGCAAAAATAGTTATGAAGGGTGAGACGTCGATTGGAACAAAAAGGGCCAATAATAATTAGAAAAAAAACATTTATATGACGTCAAGCATGTTTACAATGCATTGCAGGTCAAGTCAGAGAGGAGACGATGACATATTTTTATAGAAATTGTTCGAAGTTGCGGCCACGAAGGTCGTTGCACAGCCGACACCGACGGACGAAAGATTGCCGGACGCATTAAAAGATATTCCTATAAAAAATGTCTCGTCCTCTCCTTTCTGACATTGAACTGTAATGCATTGTAATCATGCCTTACGTCAAATTAAATATTTTTTCTATTTATTATTGACTCTTTTTGTTCCACTCGACGTCATTCCTTCATAAATATTTTTGCAATTTTCTCCCACTAAACGTGGTTTGCGACCCCATGTTCTATGGTAGGTTTGATCCTCTTGCCTCTTGTTCTATTACCCCTCTTAATTTGTCGGTCGAACTTTTGAACACCCTATATATTGGGTAGTTCGGGAAATTCGTGCCGGTTGGGAAAATCAAAACGTACCGGGAAATTTTGCCCGTTAACTATTAGACATTAGCTATCGGAATTAATGTCTAATAATTAAATGATAGAATTTTCCGATACGAACTGATTTTTCCCAACTGGCACGATTTTTCCGAACAGCCCAATACTTTATTTTTGGTCAGTGTAATGATAATACATCACAAACTGCTAGAAACTATCAGACGTCATACTTTTTCTGTTGCATTTTTCTCGAAACCTTTAATAGCGATAGTGGTATAGTTACGTCAGTAACATAAAAATATCAGGGTAATCTGAGTATATTTATGAGAGTTAGAGCACGGACAAACGGACAGATGGACAAACAAACCGAAGTCAAAAATACTTTTCAACTATGTTGGAAAATGTTAAAATTAGTCTCGCATCCCTCGAGAAACACTCATGTAATAAATAAAACAAATATACGTATTTTGGGGCATTTTTCATTAAAATATTGGTTTTTAAGATTAATTAGGCATAGATTTGTAGATATAGGGAACGTCAATGTTTGAAGACGTAAGATAAGTATTTTCATTTTTCGGAGAATAATCGACATATTCTCAGAAGCAAAATGCAACTTTATTCCGCAGCCAAAGAGTTACAGAGTAATAAAGAAAAAAAAGTCGTTATTAAATTTTTAGCGGAGAATTTTTCTTTCTTTTTTTTACCATTCTGAAATTACCTATATTCTAGTAAATCATTGTCCGCAGGGCTTTTTGTGTATTTTTCCCGCTAAGTTAAAAAAAAAAAAAAGACTAAAGAAGAAGAAAGTGAAAAGTAAAATACGAGGGCTGTAAATTAAGTAATGGCAACATAGGTATAAATCAATTTTTAATGAACTTACCAGTACAATTGCATTACATTCCTTCTATGTAATCACCAGCAAAGCTTATAACCTTTTGCCAAATGTCGGGAAGCCGTTGTAGATCAGTGGCAAGGTGTTGATTGTTGATGTGAACAACCGAGCGCCCTACTGCGTGAAGTACAGATGAAACGTCATGAAATCGGTGACCTCGGAGAAGAAATGCTTGAACCCATCGTACTACTGTCCTATACGGTAAAGCATTTGCGCCACAGGCTTCCACTAATCCTCGATAGCATTCTGTTGCATTTTTGCCAGGGGCAACCTTGATTTTAAGCCACGACCGCTGATCACATTTTGAAAACATGCTTTAGAGCGATGGAAACGAAACTCCTCACTTTAACCCTTTCAGGGGCAATCACTTGTTCTCCTGTAAAGTTGAATTCCCACCGGAATTTAGGAAAGAATTTAGTTCAAAATAAGAATAAGCAATTTTTCACTTTTTCTCGTCAAAGTTAAAAAAGTAAAATTTAATTAAAAGTTTCTGGTTTGAATCGGATTAAAATTAGGTGGTATATAATATATACCCCCACCCCTCAAAGGGTTAACGCCACACAACAACTATCCTTCTAAGCAGATCGACTGTTTTTTGCACTCTACACATCGACAACAGCGCCACGTCACCGCTCCCACATCCTATTTGCGCATGACCGCCCTTCTGCGAGTTTCAAGGTTAAGTTGCCACTATTTAATTTACAACCCTCGTATAAAATAACAATATTTATTCGACGATGTACCGTATTCTAATCTATTTAATTAGAACAACTATAATCTATCTATTATATACAGCAGGGGTGTCAAACTGTGGCCCGCATGATACCACTAAAATTTTAAAAAAATAGTTGACTTCTTGAATCGCAGAAATTCGATGTTTAGATAAGGAGAAATTTACTATAAAATTTTAGTGGTATCCGGCGGGCCCATAACTTTAAAGTTGTCTACAGACGAAACTATTGGTCAGAAAGTTGTGAAATTTTGTGAAGCACAAAATGAAGGAATGGGAATTTGTTCAAGCGAAAAAAAAATATATACAGTTCAAAATTTCGCCACGAGATGGCATTTTTAATGAATTACACATTAGTATATATTTACGATAGTTTACATATTTTATTGCAACAAAACATGTTCCACATGACGGCTATCATTTTCAGCTACCATCTGGAATCGTAAGATAGCATGTTCCACATTTGACCGCAGTGTGTTCTGGGAAATGCTAAAAACATGTCGCGAAAAAAGTTTTGTTCAACATGTTTTGTTGTAATAGAATTTGTAATCTATGGTAAATGTATACTAAATGTGTAATTCATTAAAAAAACGCCCTCTGGCGGCGAAAATTTGAACTATATATTTTTTTTTCGCTTGAACAAACTCCCATTCCTTCATTATGTCCTTCAAAAAATTTCACAACTTTCTGACAAATAGTGTCGTCTGACAACTTTAAAGTAGAGTCGTTTAATTATGGATACCCTGTATATAAAATGCAAATGGGAATTAGGTTTCGGCTATTTTTATAGCTTGAGTTCTGCTGAATGCATTTTGACTGGGACTTGGTCTGTTAGTTAGATAATTTTTCAGGGAAGGTTTTAGTATATAACATATCGTTCATCGTTGCTTATTATAGAGCTATGGGGGAAAGTTTTATAATCAGGTAAACCCGATTATGAAAGATTAGCCTTTTTAAAAAGTTCTACTGGGCGGATTTTAATGAGACTTGCATTGTTAATTAGGTACATTTTAGGGATGATTTTAGTATTTTTGCATATCGTTCTACGTTGCTTAGTTATAAAATTATGGGGGAAATAAATTTTTATAAACAGGTGAACCCGATAATTAAAGATTAGCCTTTTTTAAAAGTTCTACTATATGGATTTTGCTAGTTAGTTTGTTTGTATTATCAGTTAGATACTTTTTCAAGGACAATTTTAGCGCATTGCATATCGTTCTTCGTTTTTCACCAAAACCTATACTGTAAATGACCAACTAAAAGAGTTATTCCTTAACAGCTCCAATTTTGTCTGCACACTAGAAAATATAATAGCGCAATGGCGTTTGTATCAGTTTTAGCAATACGGGAGGACATTTCGGGTGAAGGTCCATATTGCTTTCAAACACAAGGTCAAATTCACAAATATATTTCGTCTGGAGAAACCGACCAGCGTAGTCGGTGAAGCCTACTAGTATTTATATATAAAGGTAAAGTTTGTGTGTATGTTCCTTATACAAATCTATAATTTTCAATCGATTTGCACGAAACGTGGCATACGTAAGTTTAAGAACCCGGCGGAAAATATTATTACTATTTCACAAATATCCCACACCAACCTTATTCCTTTTTTCAACTACCTGCCATAATTTATACTTATACATTTTTTTTCTTTTTGCATTCAAATGCCATTTTTTTATTTCATGTGCCACATTTTAAATTCAGCATGGACAAAATTCCAACACGTATACTTTGTTTTTGTCATTTAAATCTATTTGGAATTAAAACATCGACTATAATACTGGCATTTACAATTCCTGAAAAAAAAAACAAGAACGAAAAATCATGCGTCAAGCATAGATTATGTAACACTTTCCAACGCTTCCAAAATAATTTTACAAATCATTACCGTTTAATAAGCTGAAAGATAACATCTAAGTAAACAATTTGGAAAACGCATAACATATTTAAAAACATAATTTCAGGAATTTCCAACATATACAATATTTGGAAAAAATATCCGAATACTTTTATTCAGCCCTGTATAGGATCTATAGATTTGTATATATACTACATAGGATGCTAAATTTTTAGTTTAGTTAGGAAACGCGTTGCACAGTTTAAAATTCTCCTTCTGGAGTTTCTGTCAATAAACGGAAATGTGTTCACGTACTTTTGTGCTCCCCTGTATATGAAATACAGAATTTATACACACCTAGTAATAGACAAAAAGTGAGTTAAATTTAAAATGGCGTTCAGCAACTTAAAACGCACTTCCAGGAATTATTGTTAATAGACAGTAGAAAATTCTTTTGTGTGTCCCTGTAAATGAACGATGACTGCTATACACGCTTTATTCTGTAGTAAGGCTCTTGTAATGCACTTTAGTGATATATATAAATTTTAATGGGTTTGAAATAGTGAAATATTATTAAAATAAACTGCAAACGATTTTTCTCCATAGACGTAATGTAACGGAATTCTTTTGACTGTCCCTGTAAAGTAACGATAAGTGTTATGCATACCGTATTCCATATTAAGCTTCTTGTAATGCACGTTAGTGATATATATCAATTACAATGTATTTGAAATTGTGTACCATCCGCATCTCTCACTTTTTACTTATGGACGATAGAAATACCAAATTTCTTATGATATTCTAATTTCTTTTACTTAATATTTCTGCAGCTTAAGCGTGTATTTCGTTCGCTTTCATGTAAACTGCACTATTTATTTTCTTTGTGTTATTGGTTTTGTTTACATTAGTAAACTAGTCGTAGGGGGCCACCGTAATACTTACCCATCATGGATATGCATAATATAAAGTATGAAAATAAAACATGTGTAAACAATTTATAAAACACATTGCAATTCTAATAAAATCGCGGCTTGATGACGTCATAAACTTTGAATGCTCTATTACTCCAAAAGTGATAATCATATTAACTAACAATTTACTGCTTCGGATTAAGCGTCTCATTTCGAATTAAAATATATCCTTGAATTGAAATTTGAATGAAATACAGGGTCAAGTAAAATCGAAGAGTGCGAAAAATAGGATTACAAATATCTCGGCAACTCATTATCCGATCGACTTCATTCTTTATGCAAAATTTATGTTTTTTTATTGTCTTTTATATTCCCTCCTTAAAATAAACAATTTCGAATTTTTTTATATATCTTTTATCAAAATAGTTCCGGATAATCGAGGTTACTGAAATTCAATAAGCTTCTTCCCATTATTACATATTAAGTACACACCAAATTGCAAGTCACTATCTCGATTTTACAGAGCGTTTAGAGACACACAGACAGACAGACGGACAGCAAAAAAAATTTCTAAAAATATGTTTTTCGGAATCTTTAGTGTCTAAAACGTGTAAATCCGTCAAAAAAATTTTCGATTTTCAAAACGATTACAACAATTACCCTATACTACGTATGATGGGTAAGTAAAATCATTTTGTTTACATTGGGGAAAATTAAAATCATTATAAAGATTTTAAATAATAAATTAGAAATTTCCATGCCTAAAACTTTCTGAAAATCCCCGGGAATTTTTTTATTTCCCTCCCAAAAAACCAAGTTTATTCCCGGGAATAAACCCGGTTTTTTCCACCCTTTGCAGCTCTACATGTAACCAATTGTAGATTTAATTTTTAGGAATTAAAATATACGTTTTTCATTTAAAAAATACATTTTGCCAACATTAGAGGTCACTTTGTGGCATAGTACCTAGCTACTCTTTTATAAGGTGGTCGAGTCAGTTTTGAGATATTGCGTGCGATCTACAGATGTCCTGAATTCTAACATTTGTGCTTGAGTGAGATCTATTGTGACATTTCTTAAAGCTTCGCAAAGTATGTACGGATCTCCGGGAATCTGATTGCTGCGGTTATTTTTGCAATCATACCATAATTAGGTATCTGTGGTTGTGTAGTTGCTATATATAGTGCAGTAGGAGATGGATTCAATGAATTTGGTACGCATCTCACCGTTAAGGGTAGCATAATTCTGGATTTTGGATCCCCGTGTTGACTGCAAGTAGAGATTTGCAATTAGCTGTGTTGGACAGAATCTATGGCTGTGAGTTTTACGCCAGCGTGGTAACAAGTTAAGATTCATATTACGAATAAAGATTTATTGGAATCCACGCGGTTCTATTTTATAGTGACATTGATTGTTAAGGTGATTTTTATCAGGTTTCTTGCAGAAAGAACTGTGAAGCCAGTTTTGTTGGAGTAAGTCATTTGAATTTAATAAGTCTTTTGGGACTTAAATTTCCGTCCTTTCAGCATTTAGTAAAGTTGAGCATATTTTTTATCGCCTACATTTAAACTTATCCGGTCCACTGCCAATTTTGCTGGTAATCGTTGTAAATAAACAGTTGTATTCTTTTAGGAAGATCTGTGTCATCACTTGCTGTCCCGAAGTTAAGGTCCCTTCTCTGCAAAGTAAAGGCTTTATTTTCAAACCATACGAAATAAAATTTCTGCCATTTAAATTTTTTTTAACACTTTAAAACATAGTTGAAAAGAGTTTATGCATTTGACTTGTCTGTCTGCCGTCTGTCTATCTGTCTGTCCGTGCTATAACTCACTACGGATAGCTATGCAATTGATATGTGTTATTGATATTTACTATGGCATGTTTGGTATTGAAAAATAAGTGTGTAGCATTTATAGTTAATTTACAGGAACAGTCAAAAGAATTCCGTTTCATTACGGTTTACATGGAACAATCGTTTGATTTGTATTTGAATAATGTTATACAATTTCAAACATGTTGAAATTGATATATATCACTGATGTGCACTACATGAGACTTACTATAGAATACGGTGGGCATAGCATTCGTCGTTCATTTACAGGAACTTACAAGAGAATTCGGTTACACTACTGTTATGAACAATAATTGCAGGAAGTGCGTTTTCAGTTGTGGGACGCGTTTTTAAATTTAACTATTTTTTTTCACATATTACACTTGGTGTGTATAAATTATATAGATCATATACAGGGCAACACAAAAAATATCCAATACATTTTTGTTTATTGACTGAAATTGCTGAATAGGAATTTTTAACTGTACTATGCGTTTCCTAACTGAACTAAATTTGAGCATACTATGTAGTATATATACAAATCTATAGATCATATACAGAGCTGCACAAAACAATTTGGATATTTTTCCGACTAATGATACTAATTGCTAAAATTTGGTTTTCAAATGTGTTATGCGTTTTCCAAATTGTTTACTTAGATAACAAACCTGTTGAGCGGGGGTAGCTGAGCTTAAGCCGAAAGGTAGGCCTCCCCGCCCGGTTTGACTTTGATTTTGTTTACTTAGATATCAACTCTAACCTTGAAATAATCGGTAAAGTTTTGTTAAGGAATACTGGAAGTGTAGGAAAGTTTTTCATAATCTATGCTTGCTTGACGCAAGGTTTTTCCTTCTCGTTCAGTATTGTCTCATAAATTATATATGTTTCTGTTACATACGCTAAAAAAACATGCATTCTCAAGTATAAAGGTGAGGGATTTTGTTATGATTGCGTCAAAAAAACGTCACTTTTTATGATTGTCTTTTTAAAGATTTATGGACACGGATGCACATAGCTTGTGATAGCCGTATTTTTAAGATATTACATTTTTTGTGTTTTTACCCGGAAGGTTTTGATTGTTAACATAGCCAAAGACGGGTGGGTCTACTATTTTATACAATAGGCAATAAAATATTCATATTTCTCCCCTCAGAAATAGTTTCAAAATCTTTCAGAAGCACTTCATGTAATTACAAAAAAATTCAGAAAAGAGAGGAAAAATTATCCGAAATTTCAGTGTATTTTTCACTTCTATGTAGCTTCAAATGATTAATTAGGAGGATAGAGGATGATTAATTAAATGGAGAATGGAAAGTTGTCATTATAGCTTTAATGAAAAAAAATATTTTTTTTTCTATCTTTTTTAAAATAACTAGCATTCCGATGTAAAATAAAAATAAATAAAATAAACTAGGGGAATTTAACCCAAGTTTTCCGTGTCACAGAACATACATGAAAACTATTTTTTGTAATTGAAAACTTTAATAAATTTTTTACATTTAATAAATATGTATTTCTTTAGATGATCCACTAACAACACCAAAAAGCGCTTTTATATTAAAAATGTCAATAATGTATTCAAATAAAGATTTTAAATTTATTAAAAACGATACTTTCGTTTTTAATAAATCGTTTTTAATAAATTTAAAATCTTTATTTGAATACATTATTGATATTTTTAATATAAAAGCGCTTTTTGGTGTTTTTAGTGGATCATCTAAAGAAATACATATTTATTAAATGTACACCCAGAAAAAGGAATTGATTAAAACAACAAAACCTGTTTTGTTGAGTACATTTTGGTTGTTTTAGTCAAAATTTTAGTTCAAGTAAAAAAATTGGTTTTGTTGCTTGGACAAAAAAATATTGTTAACACTCGTACAAAATTTTAACAAAATTTCACCAATTTTACTTGAACTAACAAAATTTGTTTCTTTTAATTTTACAATATTTTTGTAATTCCAGCAAAATTTTTTTATTTTTGAAAAATTTAAATTCTTGTGTAGTAGCCATATCTCTCTTACGTAACTTGATTTATTTGACTTATATAGCTATATAATTACATGATTAACATAATTTTGGGGTAATTAAAACTTTTTTTCACTGGGACGGACAAAGGTAGTTTTAAAAATCCCCCTGTCCCATTTATTACCGTCTTCTATCTTTGCAAGAAGAAAGAATTGGATTCATGAAAATTTTCGATTTCCGGTTGTCCTGAACGCGATTTCGCTGTTTTTATCTCAAGAACTAATGCACGGAATTTAATAAAACCTTTTATTCAGTTACTTTCTGATATAAATTGTTGCTGATTACTTTTTACTTTAAATCGCGCAACAGGTGGCGCTGCTATGTTGCAGTTTTCGTGATTTCTGCAATAGCTCTATCTCATTTTCAGCAGTCAAATACGCCTGTAATCTTTGAATAATAACAAGGAAATTTTTATCCTGCTTTTTACAGGCGTAATTCACTGCTGAAAATGAATAAAAAATTAACTATGTGTTGCCGTATGCTGTGCTTTGTACTGTCGTCTCATGTTTGCCGCAGAAATTTGCGTGCTCCTTATGACATTCCATCTTGTGCTGCGATTGCAGCCGTTCCGACATATATAAGAGTGAGAAATGCCGAACTCAGATATCGTTCCTGGTAGCGCAGTGGTAAAGCGTCAGGCTGCTGTTCTGAGGACCCGGGATCGACTCCCGGCATGGGCAATTTTCATTCTCTCGGCTTGCGCTTGAAAAAAAGGCCGGATAAAATTCACTTGTTATTGTTCAATGTTTACAAATGTAATTCACTGTGGAAAGTGAATTAAAAAATAGCTAAAATTGCATATGTAGATTGGTTCATTTAACAAATGTTTTTGTAGTATAAACAAAACAAGTTCGTAATATGACATATTTTATTTATAAAAAAACAAAATATAGTTTGTTGAAAAAAGAACAATAGATTGTTAAAAAAACACATAGCATATATCTATGTAACAAAAATAATTTTGTTAATTCAAGTAAAATTGAACCATTTTACTTGAATTAACAAAACATTTTTTTGCTGACGATACAAATTTTTTTTTTTTGGAATTGCAAAAAAAATCAACAATATTTTTTTTTTGTTGATTCAAACGAAATTTCCATTGACCCATATTTAAACAAAAAGTTTCGTTGGGGCAAACAAATTTTTGTTGATTCAACAAAACTTTTTTCTGTGTGTTAAAAATCTATTAAAGTTTTCAATTACAAAAAATAGTTTTCATGTATGTTCTGTGACACGGAAAACTTGGGTTAAATTCCCCTAGTTTATTTTATTTATTTTTATTTTACATCGGAATGCTGGTAATTTTAAAAAAGATAGAAAAAAAAATGTTTTTTTTTCATTAAAGCTCTAATGACAACTTTCCATTCTCCATTTAATTAATCATCCTCTATCCTCCTAATTAATCATTTGAAGCTACATAGAAGTGAAAAATACACTGAAATTTCGGATAATTTTTCCTCTCTTTTCTGAATTTTTTTGTAATTACATGAAGTGCTTCTGAAAGATTTTGAAACTATTTCTGACTGGAGAAATATGAATATTTTATTGCCTATTGTATAAAATAGTAGACCCACCCGTCTTTGGCTATGTTAACAATCAAAACCTTCCGGGTAAAAACACAAAAAATGTAATATCTTAAAAATACGGCTATCACAAGCTATGTGCATCCGTGTCCATAAATCTTTAAAAAGACAATCATAAAAAAGTGACTTTTTTTGACGCAATCATAACAAAATCCCTCACCTTCGTATTAGAAGCATGTCAGGAATTAATAGCCGAGGAAATCGCCGCAGATTTTGCTACTTACAGCAGTCTTTTTTATTCTGATAATTTCAGTGCTTTAAGCGCGTAGTTCGATTACATGTCTGTTAAATTTGTGTCTTATTTATATAATTTTATTTATTGATTGATGAGTTTTAATTATGTAATATTAGCTGGAAACAAATGCTGGGCTAATTATATAGTTTTTAAGTGCAAACGGATTAATCTTTCGCAACTGGGCTACACGCGATTATTTAGTTTTTTTTTGTTTGTTTTTTTTATTATCATGCTTAAAAATTATTTAAGAAATAAAAAAATCAATAAATTGCGATATAGTTTTCAAATAAATTGCACTCGATTTTTTTTTTTTTTTTTATTCGATGGCGCAAAAATGTAAATTGTGAGTATTTGGAAGTTAATAAAATAGCAGCAAAAAAGACATTTATTGGCCAGATGTTGTTACCGTCAATATGACGTCAGCATTACTCACGGACAGGTTTTTGCTTTAGATGTTAGAAAGGCTGTTGCATTTTCCTTTCCATCCGTTAATATATATATATATATATATATATATATATATATATATATAACCATAAATGAATATATATATATATATATATAACATTCTAATAAAGATATACAACATTTTAATCTATTTATTAATAAATTATACGTAAAAAAATGTTTTAAAGACTAGTTTTTATTCTAGGCCAGGGTTTGAACCTGGGTCATTGGTTCAGCACACCAACGCTCTGTCAACTGAACTATCGGGATGATACCCATCCTGGCACCTCTCATTCTTAAATGTTTGTAAGGCTGCAAATTTTTATTCCCATTACTAACAAGACGTTCAACCAACAGAGTGAAAGATAATCTAGACCAGGGTTTGAACATGGGTCATTGGTTCAGCACACCAACGCTCTGCCAACTGAGCTATCAGGACGATACTCAGTCTGGCACCTCTCGCTCTTAAACGTAAATTTTTATTCACATTGCTAAAAAGACGTATATCAAAGATAATCTAGGTCAGGGTTCGAACCTGTGTCATTTGTTCATCACACCAACGCTCTGCCAACTGAGCTATCGCGACCCAGCCTGGCACCTCTCACTCTTAAATGTTTGTAAGGCTGCAAATTTTTATTCACACAGTAGACGTACAACCAATAGAGTGAAAGATAATCTAGGCCAGGGTTTGAACCTGTGTCATTGGTTCAGCACACCAACGCTGTACCAAATAAGCTATCGGGATGACACCCAGCCTGGCACCTCTCACTTTTAAATGTTTATAAGGCTGTAAATTTTTATTCACGTTGCTAACAAGGCTTATTACCAACAGAGTGAAAGAGAATCCAGGCCATAGTTCGAACCTCGGATATTGGTTCAGCGCACCAATGCTACTCCAACTGAGATACCGGGACGATACCCAGCCTGGCACCTCTCACTCTTAGATGTTTTTAAAGCTGCAAATTTGTATTCACACTGCTAACAACGCGTACAACCAACAGAGTGAAAGAGAATCCAGACCATGGTTCGAACCTGGGTCATTGGTTCAGCGCACCAACACTCTTCCAACTGAACTAACGGGAAGATACCCAGCTTGGCACTTCTCACTCATACATGTTTGTAAGGCTACAAAATTTTATTCACATTGCTAACAAACCATACAACCAACAGAGTGAAAAAGTATCCAGGCCGGCCTTCAAACCAGTAGCTTAGCTGGCAGACCGTTCGTGCACTGAACCAATGATCCAGGTTTGAACCCTGGCCTGGATTCTCTTTCACTCTGTTGGTTGTACACCTTTTTATAGCAATGTGAATAAAAATACGCATAATTAACAATTCAGATTTACTATTTTTCGGGCGTATTGCACCACTTCAATTATTATATAAAATGAGTATTTTCAGTTTTCGATGAATAATTGAAATATTCTAGAACGAAATTGTAATATTCCGTAGTCGAGTAGTTGCAGGGCAATAAAGAAACATTAATTTTTACTACACTTTCATCGAAAAATAATTTTTTCCCATTATTCTGAAATAACCTTTATTCTTATAAATGATTGTCCGTAAGGCTTTATGTGAATGTTTCCCAGCTTAGAAAGAAAATGAAAATGAAAAGAAACCATAAAATTACATATTTATTCTAAGAGACATTGTATTCTAATCTATTTAGTTACAGCAAACGTATATGCGATACAATGATCAATAAAATAGTTATGTTTTTCAGAATTCTCGAGAAAGATTCCATCTTGTAATTACGGAAAATAACATATGAAGAGAAAAAAAATGTCAGCATTTAGTGTATTTCTCATCTGAATATGGTTTTTCATGATAAATAATTCTTTAGTATTATCGAAATTGCGGGATTTATTTATCCAACATGAAGAAAGCAAAGTTATTAGGGTTTTTGTTTAAAAAGAATGTTACTACGGTTCTGAAATAATCATTAATCTGATGTTGAAAAAAATGCCCGTAGAGCTTTTTTGCATATTTCCTTGCGTACGTTGAAAGAAAAACAAAATATAAGGTTGTAAGGAAAAGAAAACATAAAATTGTTTGCTCGAAGATATAAAGTATTTTCATTTATTTACATAGTATAGTCAAAAGTTACAAAATAATCAATATAATATCCATATATTATTTAGCTCAGAAATAATCACACAGTTTTCGACAGACTTTACATGAAGCTAATATCTTCTAGTTAAGCCTAAAATAATGAGAACCTATATTTTTGAGAAATTTTCACCAATATCTGGCTTTTCAAGATTAATTGGGAATAGATTTGAAAATAAAAAATATATAAATATTTGAAAAGAAACTTCAAAAAGTAAATTGTATCTTTTCATTTTTCGGTGAATAACTGACGTAATTCTGGGAACCAAATTGCAATTTTATTCCGCTGACGAAGGGTTACAGAATAATAAATAAGGTTGTTATTAGACTTTCAGCGGGAAAAAGGCCTATTTTTTTTTTATCATTCTGAAATAACCTTTATTCTCATAAATGGTTGCCTTTAGGGCTTTCCTTTCATTTTTTAATCTTTGTTGTAGAAAAAAGAACTAAAAAAACATTAAATGAAAAGAAAAGAAGCACATAAGAGGATGTTTTTTCGAAAGTTAATTGTATTTTAATCTAAAAGTATTTATCTATATCAAAAGTATTTATAACATAAGCATTAAACTAGTTGACCGCCCGGCGTTGCCCGGGCCCGTGATTAAACCTTAATTGAACACCAAATTAAAAATACTGATAATTAGTGATAAAAGTGCTTGTAAGAAAACATTAAAAAAAAGCTTTTGTTGTCCAAACCCTTTGAAATTTTTAATGGTTATAAATATAAAGGTTTTACAGCCCGTGTAAAAATTGCATCAAAATATTATCTGGTTGTAATATAAATATGTTTTCTTCATGGGAAAACACCCTTTTTTCAAATTCTAAAGAAGGGGAGAACTCCCTCCTCCCATTTCCCTTTCTATTCCTGCCTTCAAAAAAAAGTGAAAGCGCCTCCCTGACTTTTCAAACCCTCCCTTCCCCTTGCAATTCCCAACTCCCTTTTGTTCACCCCTCTCTCAAACAAAGCAGGGGGGAAGAATGGATGCTTCTTCCAGGAAGGAGAAATAATAATAGAATTTAGAAAAATTAGAAGGAGTATTTCCTAGCAGTAGTGTTCCGAACAGTGCAGGCTAATAGGCGAGCTATTCTTTTCCCAGCGTTCTTGATTCTTCTTAATTCTATTTTCTTCTTTATTCACCGTTCAAAAAAAGTTGAAGCATGCGCAGTAAGGTCGAATTTGCACTGACAAATTAAGACTTTTGCTTCTCGCTTTAATATGCTTGATTATCCTCAAAAATAGTATATTTTTCTTTCCCCCTCTTCTGACAAACGTTTCATAACATTATAAAAAGTAAATAATATCAAAAGTTATTAATAAAGTAATTGTTAATTTAAATATTGATATCGAAATTAATAAAATGGCAAACAAAGATAATGTAAATAAATATCTGCAATAAATCTGCAAAAAGTAAAATAAGTATTTTCATTTTTTCGATGAACGTAACTGTAGAACTAAATTGTAATTTTATTCCTTAGCCGTAGAGTAATTAGAATTTTTTACTAGCCCTCTGAGTGTCTGAGGGCTTTCCTGCATTTTCACAAAAACGCTCATAAAATTAATATTCATTGAAATTTTCTTTCACAGTTTGTTCCTACAATACACTTCACATCTCTTTATCATACATTTATCTTAAAGTACAATTCTATTACAAATATTTATGTCTACAGCTGATTTAAGCTGTTTTGGGGAAACGGAAATATACGGGCAAAACGCTTAGAGGGCTAGACTTTCAGTTGAAAAAAATTGTTTATAACATTTATTCAGATAAATGTTTAGCCGTATAACTTTCTGTTCATATTTGGAACTTATCTATAGAAAGACAAAAAACTTCAGAGAAAAGTAAAAAATAAAATAACAATGTACCGTATTTTAATCTTTATACATACAACAAAAAAATACCTCATACAATAATCAATGAAATATTCATCTACTTCACAATTCTTCAGTAGTAGTAATTCTGTAATAATGCCTGCATTTTTGTGCATTTTTAACCAATATCTGCCTTCTCAAGATTAATTAAGAATAGATTTGGAAACAGATAAAATTAAACTGTTTGAAATAAATTTGAAAAACTGAAAAGTATCTTCATTTTTCGATAAGTAACTGACATAAATCTGGCACCAAATTGTAACTTTATCCCACTACGACTTTCAGGCGACTTTTTCTTTTGCAAATTCGAATTTCAGCGGAAAAAGTTTTTTGTTCCCTAACTACCTAAAATAACCTTTATTCGCATAAATGATTGTCCGTGGGTCTTTTGTGCAATTTTTACGCTGTGATGTAGGAAGAAAAACAAAAAAAAAAAAAAAAAAAAAATTTAAAAAGGTCAGAAAAACATAATATAAGACAATGTTTGTTCAAAAATAAAATACATACAGTGACCTCTCACTTATACACGATGTTCAATAATCATATATATTATTTCTCCTGTCAACATCCCTTTTTCTAAGAAAATATGAAACGCAGAACAACGAATGAAATACCATATGAAAGGTTTTAGAACCGGCTTCTGACATAGCCCACCTAACAATTCGTTAAAACATGTTTTTGATTAAAATTTGCTGAAAAACAAAAATTAAATCGGCATTGTTTTCTTAAAAGAAATGAAAGGTTTTCTTCAAAGTATCGTTGCCACAAAAATAAAATACCACATTATATGATGCTCATAGCAATTATTATAAAAACACCGAACGGGTTTATTTTATACTTATGATTAAAAAGCGAAATTGAAATTGAAATGTTTAGATTTATATTTCTAAGTCCCATGATTTTCCCGAAGCGGATGACGTCATCCTCTAATGCAGTCAAAATACAATTGTTAATTTTTTTTCTCGCGCGTGCCTTTAGCAATCTTGGATCAGTTTTTAGTCTAACTTTGATGGAATAAATTAGATGATATTCTGGCTTGACTAACAACTAAATGTTGCTTGCAGACATTTTTATCCTTGCTTTTTCTTTAGAAGTTTAAACCTGCATCTAATAAATATTACATATTGATAAAAAATGATACTTCTCTATTATCCCGTCGACCACATTTCATAACAAAAAACTATCGCCAAATAAACGGGAGAACGTTGCCATTGGAATATCAAAATAAATAAATAAATAAAATATAAGAATTTAAGGACACAATTGTTATTTTAATTAATGAAATAACTGATAAATCAGTAAAACATGATGAAAAATACACGCAAATGTCGAATGTAAAACCACTAGATGACGTAACAAACACGCATAATGCTTCTGACATTAAGTAAATGGGACTGAATTTTTGGCGTTTAATCTTACAGTTTGGCGGTAGTTTTTTGTTATGAAAAGTGGTCGACGGGATAATAGAGCAGTACCTAAAATATATTAGATTTCAGTGCGAAATCCTCGCACGGGCCCTCTGGTTACTTTATCATACCACTATTTTAAAACAGTAAAATTCAATTTATAAATTCTGCGACTAAATAAGAAGAAAGGTACTTTAAAAAGAAACTGGTGCTGAAAAATAATTACCGTGTATCGCGTATAAATGAGAGGTCACTGTGTTAATGTACAAAAATTTATTTATATCAAAAACATTTGTAACATAAGCATTCAACTATCCATGTTTTTTCACCTCAGAATTTTTGTTCTTCCCCCTCTCTCCTTATAAATGCTGCATAAGATTATAAAAAGTAAATAATATTAAAAATCTCACTGCAAAAATAAATAATCAGACTTAAATTAAAAACATAAAAACAACAATAAGATACATTAAAATTAAAAACAAATTAGATGTTTCGTGCTATAAGCCTGGTATCTCATCAATAAAAATATCAATGTCAACAATTACAAAAGGACAAGTCATTCAGGTTTTCATTCAGATCAGTCATTCAGAGTTAAAGTTGAAGTTACATATCGAGCAAAGCTGTGTATTCTTCTCAAATCAAAAGCATTTGTAACATAAGCATTCAACTATCCGTGTTTTTTCAGCTCAGAATTTTTTTTTCTCTTGCCCCTCTCTCCTTATAAATGCTGCAAAAGATTATAAAAGTAAATAATATTAAAAATCTCACTACAAAAATAAATAATCAGACTTAAATTAAAAACCTAAAAACAACAATAAGATAAATTAAAATTAAAAACAAATTAGATGTTTCGTGCTATAAGCCTAGTCTCTCATCAGTAAAAATATCAATGTCAACAATTACAAAAGGAGAAGTCATTCAGGTTTTCATTCAGGTCAGTCATTCAGAGTTAAAGGCTGTGTATTCTTCTCAAATCAAAAGCAATTGTATAAGCATTCAACTATCCGTGTTTTTTCAGCTCAGAATTTTTTTTTCTCTTGCCCCTCTCTCCTTATAAATGCTGCATTATAAAAAGTAAATAATATTAAAAATCTCACTATAAAAATAAATAATAAAACTTAAATTAAAAACATAAAAACAACAATAAGATACATTAAAATTAAAATTAAATTAGACGTTTCGTTCTGTAAACCTAGCATCTCATCAGTAAAAAAAACAGTGTCAACAACTGAAAAATAACAAGTCATTCAGAGTTGAAGTTGAAGTTATGTATCAAGCAAAACTGTATATTCTTCTGGAACAGCGAAAAAAGTGAATGAGGCTTGTGCAGCGAGGGCACTTGAATGAGGCTTGCGCCATTCCACAGAAGAATATACAGTTTTGCTCGATATGTATCGAGTTGTTCGGAAAGTTCCTTCCGTTTGGAAAAACCAATTCGTACCGGAAAATTCTGCCCGTTAATTATTAGATTATTAGACATCGAAATTAGTGTCTAATAGTTAAATGACAGAATTTTCCGGTACGAACCAACTTTCCCAAGTGGAAAGAACTATCCGAACAATCCAATATTTCAACTTTAACTCTGAATGACTTGTTCTTTTGCAATTGTTGATAGTGATGTTTTTACTGATGAGGTGCTGGGTTTATAGCACGAAACGTCTAATTTGTTTTTAATTTTAATGTATCTTATTGTTTTGTTTTTATGTTTTTATGTTTTTTTGTTTAAGTCTGAATGTTAATTTTTATAGTGAGATTTAGGAATTCAGATGTAGAATGTTTGTATATTTAAAAAAACATATATTAAAAATTATTAATTTAAACATTAATATCTAAATTAATAAAATTACAAAAGAAAATAATGTAAATGTTTGCAATAAATCTTAAAAGTAATTTTTTTTTTCATTTTTCGGTAAAGGTAATTGTAGAACTAAATTGTAATTTTATTTCGCAGCTTGAAAGAAGCAGTTAAAAGAATATCCAATAGCCTCTTCTGAGTTTCTCACGATTTCGAAAAGCGTTCTTCATCTTTAGAAACCTCATAAACTAATATAATTTCGTTATTTAAAAAATCATTTTTAAAAGGGTTATGCAACAATAAAAAAAATATATATGTTACTAGACTTTTTCCGTTAAAATAATTTATTTTATCTTTCTGCAATAACCTTTATTCAGATAAATGATTGTTCATTGGACTTTCTGTTCAATTTTGCAGTTTATCTGTGGAAAGATAACAGAAGAAAGTGAAAAGTGAAACATAAAATAACAATGTATTGTATTGTAATCTTTAACTTATGACAAAAGAATCTGTTATGCAATTATCAGTACACTTTTTATTTTTGGCACAATTCTTCGTGTAGTAAAATCTCTACGTATACGGTAAAAAAAAAAAAAAAAAAAAAAAAAAAAAAAAAAAAAAAAAAGGCAAATGTTTCTTAATCCAGAAAAGTGTAATATAACCACAAAAGAAAATATACAATAACCTCTTAGTTTCCCACAATTACGAAAAGCGTTCTTTATCTTTAGAAACTTTAGAAAATGTAATTTCGATAGCGAAAAGATGACTTTTAGGTGCGTTCGTAATTATATAAATACGTAACACCTATAGTCGTCGTCTGGTCCGTCCGTCTGTCCGCATATAACAACGCAAAAACTACCCAACTGAATGGTTTGAAATTTAAGATATAGAATTGTTGTAGAATTTTGTCGAGTCATTTCAAATTTTATGAAAATCGAATCAAAACTTAAAAAGATATTAATAAAAATTTTCTTCATTCTATTAAATCCTATCATATGTAATTAATTCAATGATAACCCATGATAAGCAATGATTCTAGGTTACCATAGTGATTACATCCTATTTAAGATGGAGTCCTATTATTTCCGTATTATTACATTTAAAAACCGAGTTTGTATATTAAAATTGTTTAATTATAGCAAGCATGTAATCTACCGACAGAATTTGAATAGATGTTTCCGGAGAAATAGATACCAAATGGAAAAAGAGTCTAAATATGGATTTCAAGTTATGAAATATTCAAAGCTAGGCTTAAGTTTCCCAATTGGAATTTTTAGCAAATTATTTTAAAAACCGCATTTGTATACTAAAATTGTTTAATTATAGCAATCCTATAATCTACCGACAGTTTTTTGGATAGACGTTTAATATAAATGTTTAAATCTATAATATGAAACTCTGAACATAAAATAAATTTTGTGGTCATCCTTTTTTGCACAAGAGTGCAACAGCTATTGCACCAAGATCTGAATATTTATAAAATTAGTTATAGTACGAACGCACCTAATTTTTCACGTTTGACATACAACTTTCAACTTGGTAAAAATAAAGTTTCTTTTGCTGCGGTTTCTTTTGATTTTCTGAAAATTTTCTGAGTAGTTTTTATACTGCACTAACAGGTCTTCTCGACCTGTAATATAGGTTTTTTAGATGCTATCTATTCTCAAGTAAACATTTTCATATTCAACAAATATGTTTTACAAAGAAATATGATAAACTGAAAGTATTAACATTTGCATTAAAATTAAAATTATTTTATTGCTCTTGCATGTATAAATTCAGTTACGCAGCTAAAAATGTTTACTAGAGAATGGATAGCAACATAAAAAAACTTTATTCCGATTTGAGTAAGCTGATTAATACACTATAAAAACTACTCGGAAACGCTTCCGAAAGTTTTTCGCAGCAAAAGAAACTTTGTTTTGATAAATGCTTCTTTATATCTCGAAAAATATATTGGTTTCTGAGATTTCCAAACATAAAGAACACTTTCGGAATCGTGGGTAACTCGGAAGAGGTTATTGTATATTTTTGCATGTGGTTATAATATAGTTCAATAGACTAAGAAATATCTGTCTCTTTTACAGCGTAGTTGAGAAAAAAAAATAAAGACAAAAAAATCCACATTTTTGTGCATTTTCAACCAATATCTAGCTTCTTAATATTAATTAAGAAAAGAATTGGAAACAAATAGAATGTAACTATCTATACTAATAAAATAAAGTTTCGTTTTCGGCTATGGTTAGCAAAATCTAGCGCACCTACAAATCTGAAATTTTCAGTTAGGATAGTCCAAAGCATGTCCTGATGCACCTGAGACTCAGAATTTTAATATTTCGATAATTAAATGAGCTATTAATTAAAAACTGATCAAATGCTCATCTCTTTCTTTCAGAGTCGGTGCAGACGATAGAACATGTCCAGAACCCGATTTACGCAGTGGACGAAAATGAAGAACCCTTTGAATGAAGAATACGTTTATTTCGCCATTCTGTTTTACCTTCTATCGACTAAATCGTTTGGTTTATTTAAAAACGAAAGACATATTCTGAAAGATCGCACTCTTACGTCTCAAATGCCGTAATCAATTTGAAAAAAAAAATTATTTTGATGTTAACCCTTTGAAAAACATTAAGTGTAGTTTTCCCGGGTGAATGTTTTTCCCCTTACGGCAACGCCCCTCAAATGCGCAATTTTAGAGATACAGACAAACCAAAAATATGCTCTTAAAGCCAAAACCGTTTTTTAATCGACAGTTTAATAGTTTAAAAAAAACGAATTTTAACTCTTTCAAAAACCCCAGCGAACGCAGGTCATTTCGCCCCCACCCCTGAGACTATTTTTTTTCTTACGCTGAAAGTCCGTATTTCTACACAAGCATTTTAGAGCATCAAGGTAGACCAAATTTACATCACCTACAACAATTTCGAAACGTTCGGACGAGAAGAAATAGTTTTTTTTAAATAAAATTTGAGAAATTTTCAATGAAAACGCATAGTAACTGGGTGTTTCTGCGCGGCCACGCTCGGCTTCGTGTAAAGTTTTCACTATTTAATATGCATATATGTTCACAAAATTATATAGAGAACTTGGATACGGTTATATTTATAAACTACTAAAATTTCAGAGAATTCTTTCGACGAAAACTATTATTATTATTATTTTTTTTTGTTATGTTATCGTACTCGACGTGAAAACCAAAGAAAAAAGCGAGAAGAAAACATACTTGTTTTACAACTAGATAACAATATTTCTGATGTAATTTTTACACGGATTGTAAAACCGTTATATTTATAACCATTAAACCATATTTATAACCAAGAGTTTGGACAACAAAATCTATTTTTTTTAAACTATAAAACGAAAAAAAAAAAAAAAATGTTTTCTTACGAGCACTTTTATTATTAATTATCAGTATTCTTTCGATATTTTGTCATTGAAAATATAAATTCATACAAAATCGGGTTAAAGATATAAAGTAATACAAATTTGGAGTTTATTTAAGGTTATTATCACGGGCCCGGACAACGAAGGATGGGTCAGCTAGTTTAAAATAAATTTGAAAAACTGGAAAAGAATTTTCATTTTTCGATAAAAAACGGACATAAATCTGTTGCCAAATTTCAGTTTTTATCACACCACCGCAGAGTTACAGAATAATAAAGCAAAGTCGTTATTAGACTTTCAGCGGAAAAGGTTATTTTTTTCCTCTCACTATTCTAAAATAACATTTATTCTCATAAATTATTGTCCGTAGGTCTTTTGTGCAATTTTTATGCTGTGATGTAGGAAGAAAAACGAAAAAAAAATTAAAAAGGAAATAAAAGAATAATGTTAGTTTGAAAAAAAAAAAATACGTGTTAAACTATAATTAAACTATAAGCACTTATTTATAACAAAAGCATTTGTAATATAAGCATTCAACTATTCAAGTTTTTTCAGCTCGGAAATAGTATCTTACCCCCCCCCCCCCTCCTCATCTTAAATGTTGCTTAAAATGACACATATGATTAGAAAAAATAAAGAAATATAATGAAAATTTATTAATTTAAATAGTAATATCGAAATTAATAAGATTACAAACAAAGATAATATAAATATTTGCTTTAAATGTGTAAAAGTAAAATGAGCATTTTAATTTTTCAGTGAATTAACTGACCTAATTCTGGAAATGAATTATAATTTTATCCCTTTGGTGAAAAGTGACGAAATAATAAAAAGAAGTTGTTATTAGATATTCGGTGGGAAAAGAGAAAAAATTCTTACCATTCTGAAATAATATTTATTTACATAAATGATTCTCCGTGAGACTTTCTCTATTGTTGTAGGAAGGAAACTAAAAAAATAAAGAAAAAAGTAAAAAAAAAAAAAAAAAAAAGAAAGAAAGGGGAAAAAAAAAAAAAAAAAAAAAAAAAAAAAAAAAAAAAAAAAAAAACAGGTAATATTTGTTTGAAGATATAATATATTTTAATCTACCAGCGGGGAAAGCCGAGCTACGCTCGGTTAAAATCAGC
Source organism: Maratus michaelseni (assembly GCA_963931845.1). Classification (NCBI taxonomy): domain Eukaryota; kingdom Metazoa; phylum Arthropoda; class Arachnida; order Araneae; family Salticidae; genus Maratus; species Maratus michaelseni. Next base: position 128,923,000 of record OZ007598.1, on the reverse strand, counting down.
TTGGTGATCAACTCGATAAAACAATCAATTATCGCTGTATTACTGCTATAAAGCATTTTGTTTTAAAACAGTATTATTTGCAGAAACAATTAAAATTAAAACTATGTACATATTTCTAAATTTTACATTATACTTACATATTTATAATGAAAGGGCATCCTTATTGCATTTTTAGTTCGTTGCACACTTTCTTTTGGTAGCAGGACTTTTAGGCCTGAACGCCTTTTTATACGTCAGAAATCAAAGTACAGCATTCCGTGCACAAAGGACTATGGACTCTGATTAGTTGAATCATGTATCTCAGCTCCTAAAGTCGATTTTTTTGGACAACATTTGGTGAAAAGTCGCAAACTTTGCGACATTCTTTCATTTAGTGCCATGCATGTGCTTTGGCAATGGTAATCTTGAAAGTCGATTTTTCAGCCAAATATCGCCTATGCCGCCAACGTGTCGCAAAAATTGGCGGTATTTGTCGAAAAGTTGCCAACTCTGGGACTTCGTTTACTGCCAACTGTTCTAAAACTTAATGACTGTTTCAACCTTCTTTCACATAAAAATGCATTGACCCGTAGTGACCCAAAAATGACCCACTAACCGAATTTTCTTGAACGTGGGATTTAACCCAATGGTCTTCTCGTAATCCAAAACGATAAGATACAAAATTTATCCCAAATCGTTAGAGCCGTTTTAAGATATAATTAGCTGGAACTTGACTCTTAATGACCCCCCAATCGAATTTTCTCGAACATGTGACCTAACCCAATGGCCGTTTTGTGCCCGAAAACCGTAAAATACAAAATTTAGTTAAAGTCGTTAGAGCCGTTTTTAAGATAAAATTTGCATAACAACACAGAGAGAGAAAGAGACACACAAGATTTGTTGGTATTATAATATATGATAAGTATTTATATATATCAAAAACATTTATAACATAAACATTAAATTATCATTGTTTTTCAGCTCAGAAATAGTGTCTTTCTTTCCCCTCTTCTCTAAAATGCTGCATGAGATTATAAAAATCAAAATTAAGGAAATTACAAACGAAGGTATTGTAAATATCTGCAATAAATCTACAAAATGTAAAATGAGTAATCTTTATTTTTCGATGAAGGTAATTGTAGAACCAAATTGAAATTTTATTCCGCAGCCGAAAGGCTACAGAAGCATAAGGAGAATTCGTTACTAGTCTTTCAGAGAAAAAAAAAATATTTTATCTATCTGCAATGACTTTTATTCAGATAAATTATTGTGCGAAGAGTTTTCTGTTCATTTTTTGCAACTTATCTGTAGAAAGGAAAATGAAGAAATTGAAAAGTAAAAAATTAAATACCAATGTACTTTATTGCAATCTTTATACTTACAACAAAATAATGTGTTATACAACAAGCAATAAAATATTTATCTTTTTCGCATTTCTTCATGTAGTACCATCTTCATGTAGTTAAGAAATAAATGAAGATAAAAAAAAATACCCGCATTTTTGTGCATTTCAATCAATGTCTGATTTCTCAAGATTAATTAAGAATAGATTTCGGGAAAAAATAGAATGTAATTATTTAAAGTAAATTTGAAAAACTCAAACGGTATTTTAATTTTTCGATAAATAAATGACATAATTCTGGTACAAAATTACAATTTTAATCCCACTGCCGCAGGATTACAGAATAATAAAGCAAATTCATAATTTACTTTCAAGCTTTCAACGGAAAAAGGTTTTTTTTCCTCACTATTCTACGTATAGTAACCTTTATTCTCATAAATGATTGTCCGTAGTGCTTTTGTACAATTTTTACGCTGTGTTGTAGGAAAAAAAAAAAACCTATCTATTAATATATATAGCAGAGTTGCAAAGTCTCGGGCTTTTTGCACACCAGTAATTGTATAGAGAAAAATGTTGTTCTTTCAAATCACAGAATGCTACAATTAAATAAAACAACATTTTCTATGCTAAAATACTGGTATCCAAAATGCCGGAGACTTGGCAGGTGTGATATAGATAGATAGATAGATAGATAGATAGACGTGTGTATCCGTATATTTCACTTTGCAGCCAAAACTACTCAACGCAGATCACTAGATCACTGGTGTGTGTGCGTGGCAGTACCCTACAGTCTCCCATCGTGCACGGTGGTGGTTGCATGTTGATAGCTGTGGGGATGTGGGAGATATGGTGGTTGAAAGTGGTTGGTCAACTTAGGGCATTTTCATATCTCGACCAATGTATTCTAAAAAATGTTTGGAACCTTCTAGGATGTACTAGAATGTTTCAAATGTTTTTCTAGAGTGCACTGAAATATTCTTTATATTTTATACTTATATATATATATATATATATATATATATAACTGACGGTACTCAGAGTGTTCTGTAGCGCGATCTAATTGCGAGAATGGCGCCAAATTTTGTAGGAAGATTAAACAAGACGGGGGACGAAGGATTCCGCGAAAAAAAATTAGTTCCAAAAATCACCGCCAGGGGAATAAGTGGCGCTGTGTGTTCGAAAAAGATAGCTTCAAAAAAGAAGAATCAATACTGAAATAAAATTACCGTTTATTTAGTACATCCAACTCAGGTTCGATGTGGCCACCGTTTTTGTGGACCACATATTGCATTCTGTGCACAGCATTTACAACAGCAGAGAATAACATGTCTGCAGGAATCTCCCGTACAGTTCGCGATATGTTATCGTTCAACGTAGCCAGGTCCTGGACACCTCCGTGATAGACCTTGGACTTTAGGTAATCCCATAGCTAAAAGTCGCAGGGTGTAAGATCAGGGGACTGAGGTGGCCATGCAGTTGGAAAACAGCGGCTAATGACTCTTTCTGTTGTGAATTTCTGTCGTAGCAGCTGCTGCACCCGCAAACCAATATGTGGAGGCGCTCCATCTTGGATGAAAATGATTTTCTCCAGGCAGTGTCTTTGCTGAAGTGCCGGAATAACAAAGTTGTTTAGAATTTGGCGATATTTGTCTCCGGTAACAGAACAAGTTACAGGTCCTGTCGGAGTAATGTTCTCATAGATGAATGGACCTATGATAATATCTGCTGTGAAACCACACCAAACAGTTATCTTTGGTGAATGCAAAGGAATTTCCTTGAATGCTCTTGGTGACTTGTTATCCCAAATTCGGCAGTTCTGGGTATTTACAGTTCCATTCAAGTAAAAGTGGGCCTCGTCTCCCCATAACATTTTCCAGGGCCAAGCATCATCCAACTCCATTCTGGCAAAAAAAGTGAGAGCAAAAGTCAATCGCTTATCATGGTCGGTGTGACGTAACTCTTGTACACGGCTGATCTTGTACGGATAGAAGTGGATAATCTTTCGTAGGATTTTCCATACCGTACAATAAGGCATATCCAGATTTCGAGCTATCCCACGAGCGCTGGAAGCGGTAGCAATATTGTCTGGTGCTCTGTTGACAATCGCCGTTGCCACTTCTTCGATTGTATCCTGTGATACGGGTTTTCGTCCTCTGCCTGACTGAACATTTAGAGAAACTGTTTTCTCAAACTTCTCAACCATTGCTTTTAAACCATTAACTGACAAAGGACCGTTACCTTTACGCATTTTTTGTGGTTTCTAAAAGCACGAAGAGCAGCTGGCGCATTGCACTGGTTGAGGTAAAATAATTTGACTAGTAGAGCTCACTCGACTAAAGAAGCAGACATTATGAAAGATAACTTTCAATGAAATTGCTTCTAACAGTAGCACATTACCTTTTAAGGCCGAACAAGCCACTGGGCCAAAAGATGTAACGTGAAATTTGAATAAAGAACTTCTTCTTCTGCTGTTGCTTTCTTTGGGGCTCTGTAAGTGAAATTGCAGATAAAGAAACTTTAACAGTGTTTATGTAAATTTTTAGCTTTTTATAAACTGTTACCATTTTGAGCTTGGATTAAATTGCTAATTTCGTTAAATAAACGGTAATTTTATTTCAGTATTGATTATTCATTTTTTGAAACTCTCTTTTTTGAATACACAGCGCCATATATCCCCCTAGTGGTGACTTTTGGAACTTTTTTTTTTCGCGGAATCCTTCGTTCTCCATCTTGTTTAATTTTCCTACAAAGTTTGGCGTCTATACATATTTTTATTAGGTTTGCCTATGGACATGAAGAATCGAGAACGTTCTGAAATGTTCGAGGACCATTCTGTGAGGTTATGGGAAATATGGTGGTTTAAAGTGTTCGAATAACGGCATTTTCATATTTCGACCAAAGTGTTCTAAAAATATTTGGAATCTTCTAGAATGTACTGGAATGTTCTTGAATGTACTGGAATTTTCTAGAATGTACTAAAATGTACTAAAATGTTCTTTATATTTTATACATACATATACATATTTTTATTAGTTTATATATGGACCAAAATGATCGAGAACGTTCTGGAATGTTCGAGGATCATTCTGTGGGGGTGTGGGAGATGTGGTGGTTAAAAGGCGGACATAGGGAATTTTCCTATTTTGACCAAAGTGTTCTAAAAAATAAAAGAAGACACAAAAAAAGAAATGTCTTTTAATTCACGCCTTCTATATTAAATAGAGCAGGGATGGCCAACACGCGGCACGCGTGCCACAGTGTGGCACGGCGTAGTTTTAACAGTGGCACGCGAAGACTTATTGAATTTTTTTTTTAATTAAAAATAATAGGAGAAATCCAGATAGAAATGTTCTTTATTAACTGTCCAAAGTTAATTTTCGCAATAAACTTAAAAGAAGTCACCACATTAATCTAATAAGCGCCTGAAATCACCAATAAAAAAACATTAACAGCGCTGCAGTGAATTTAATCTAAAAAAATCCTTCCGGCCTGTACCGGGAGGAAAAGGTAGCTTTCATAGTCCATGTTTTTAAAAATTTAACTCATTTTACTCAAACACCCGAAGCTAAAATGCTTGGAACCCGATTATAGAAGATTCAATCCCGGTTTTCGTTAATACTGAATTTGAATGCGAATTTCAGCATGAGAGTTACAACATAACAATAAATCAGATTGTTTCAAAATGACAGCCACCCTAGAATTTCAAACTACAATATCTCAGCCATTTTTTAAGATAAAGCCAAATCAAAAAATGTTCCGGAATCCTTGTATCACGATCTAACTCTTAACGGAAACAACTTTTTCAATTTATAAGTTTTTATACATCTTTTTGATTTTTTTTAATTAACTTGTCGCCATTTTGAAACAAGATGGCACGTGAAGCTGGCCAACGAACTCGATCGAGACCTTGGTATGTTCTGTACACATGATCAGTCACATTCATATCGGTTCATAAATACAAGAATTACAGCATAACAAATATAAGATTGATTCAAAATTTCAGCAACCCTAGAATTTCAAACTGCCATATCTCAGCCATTTTTTAACATACAGCCAAAACAAAAAATGTTCCAGAATCCTTGCATCACGTTCAAACACTTAACACAAACTTTTTTTTTTTCAATTTATAATATTTTGTACATCTTTTTGAATTTTTAAAATTTTTGAATTTTTTAACTGGCCGCCATTTTGAAAAACTGTGGCGGATGAAGCTGGCCAACGAACTCGGTCGAGACCTTGGTATGTCCTATACGCATACTCAATCACATCCAAATCGGTTTATAAATAAGAGAGTTACAGCATGACATATCTCAGATATATATAGGGTGTCCGAAAAGTCTGGGAACGGTCAAATAACTCGAGAAATATATATCGGATTGAAAAACGGCAAAATGCATGTTCAATATTTTTGAAAAATCTATTTAGGGATATGAAAGTTGCCCCCCCCAACTTTGCCCCCCCCCCCGGGGGGGAGAAAGGGGGGAAACTTTGAAATCTTAAATGATGACCCCCATTTTTTTTTATTGCAGATTCGGATTCTACGGGAAAAAAAATTAACTTTTGTATTGAACATTTTCTTCGAAACATTGTAGATTCCGCTGTAATCGAGTGCAATGCTGTGAGAATCGTTACCATTGCAATGTCTGAAAACGCTCGAATTACTCGAAAAATATACATCAAATTGAAAAACGGAAAAATACGTGTTTAACATTTTAGAAAAATGGCAACTTTGATATCCCTAAATAGATTTTTCAAAACTATTGAACATACATTTTTCCGTTTTTCAATACGATGTATATTTCTCGAGTTATTCGAGCGTCTTCAGACATTGCAATGGTAACGATTCTCACAGCATTGCACTGGATTACAGCGCCATCTACAATGTTTCGAAGAAAATGTTCAGTACAAAAGTTACGTATCTTTTCCCATAGAATCCGAATCTGCAATAAAAAAAGGGGTGTCATCATTTAAGATTTGAAAGCTGCACCCCCCTCCCCCCCGGAAGGGTGCAAAGTTGGGGGGGGGAGGTAACTTTCATATCCCTAAATAGATTTTTCAAAAATATTGAACATGCATTTTGCCGTTTTTTCAATCCGATGTATATTTCTCGAGTTATTTGACTGTTTCCAGACTTTTCGGATACCCTGTATGTATATCAACATTTGAACGGAGGGTGGTTTGGGAATCTGGGGGTCATGATCGGTGAAAATATACCAAAACGTTTTGGAATTGCTTTCCTCCGAACGGCTGCAATAGGTAGCTTTTTGTAATGAAAGATACCTAAAACTTCCATACAGAATTTTCCGAATCTGCTGCTCTTTATAAATGGTATGTTTGTAGTAGTAATAAAGTGTTTTGTGTTTATCTACATATGTTTAAATTTGTTATTTTTTTTGCAATTTAATATTACTAAGAGTGAACTAAAACAGGGATAATAAAAATAGGATACTCTTTTAAATCTGCACAGTAAATTACATTTTTTTTTAAAGAGAAAACAAGAAATGTTGTATGAATAGAATAAAATAATAAGTAATAAATTATACAGGGAAGTAACTGTTATTTTAGCTATTCCTACTCTCAAAAAGTCAAGTGTCCAGTTTCAAAAGTATCGCAGCAAATGTCCTTATTTCTAATTTTTCTGTAACTTTATATACTTTCAAAATTGTAATGTTATTTCTTATTAAACGAGAAATTAGATAAGCAAGTAATAATACTGGTTACAAATTTCCTAAAAACTTTGATCAGGGTTGAGTTTTTATGTATTTATGTAATGATTTTTCTTAGTAAAATAAATCATTAATTCAAACATCAACATTTTTTTTTTAATTATTAAATGCCGAGTAGTTACAGAGTCACTTTTGTAACGTTAACTTAGTTTATCTCAAATCCTGTTTGAAATCATGTTGCATTCGATGCATCAGTAATAAAATTCAGTTAGAAATTTTTCTACAATTTTAATTTAGCAAACAAAAAATTCCATTATTAAGTTGTATTTTTATATTTAGGGCAATGTACCAGTTTATTATTTTTTTTTTCAGTTGCACTACGTTCCAACAAAGAGTTTTAAGAAATCCCTACTACTCTCATTGACAATGTCGTCAAACGATGGTTATGTTATGCACCTGACAGAAACGCTGGGCGCATGGAACGACTAAAGAAGATTGTTATACCTGCATGATAATTTCATGATTATTGAACTTTCATGATTTAAATAAATTTAATTTAAATTATTGTTGAGTTTAGTTACGTGCTTTTATTTATTTATATGATTTCAGCATCACAAGGCTAAAGCCATTAGTTTTTCATTTCCTGCAAAGCTTTCTATGTTCACGTCTTCTTTCAGGCCTTATTATTAAAATGTATCGGCCTATTTTATAAATGGTAATGAACTGTAAGAGAGTTACTGTCAATGTAATTCCTTTATTATTTTGCTTGTGAATTTTGCTCATTTAATCAAATTAAATTTTAATGAGCTTTAAAAAAAAAAAAAAAAAAAAAAAAAAACAGAAATGCTTATTTTTATAATCACATAATAAGATCACTAATTATAATTAAAATATAGATAAAATTCTTAAGTGATACAAAGAGGAACACAAAAGGGTTATAAAAGCCTTTTAATGATCGACATATGTTTCAGTGCTCATATAAAAAGTTTAGAAAGTTCACTAGAAAGTTTAAAACAAGATTAAAGGAGTATATGGCAGATATCAAATATGACAGAAGTACTACAGCACTGGCAAAACTACATAGAAACCGAGACTTTAAAAGTTGATTTTAAAAATAGTAAAATAATTTATCCATCAAGGCTTTATTTCCCATCTATTATCCGTGAATCAATAGAAATCTATACGCGTAACATGAACATTTGCAATAAATCAGCCTCAATTGAATTACCTAAAATTTGGCACGATGTACTTTTCAGTTTTAAAAAAGCAATAAGGAAATATTAATTTTCACGTTTACAATTGACCATTTAAATCACCTGCTTTTTTACATACATGATCTCGTAATTTATGTTTTCAAGTTTATTTTCAAAAATTTTCGAAAATATTTTTGTTTACGTTATATATCTTGAAAATGGCGCCATATATGAGCGTTGAAACATATGTCGATCATTAAAAGGTTTTTATAACACTTTTGTGTTCTTCTTTGTATCACTTAAGAATTTTATCTATATTTTGCTTACTTTCAATTTTTTTTAATATACAAAATTATTGCAATTACTTTCCTCTATGTTATGGCAGTATTTATCTTCACAACTAATACTTATATCGTCCAGACTTACTAGCACACATGTGATTTGAAATCTACAATAAAAGCATTACAAATTAATTGTCTCTACAATTTATATGGATCTTCAAATTAATATTTTTTAATGAAATAAAATATGATAGTTAAAAGGATGCAGAACTATGCGCTTTATGCTGTGATGCTATAGATACAAGATTTAGATATACAATTTTCGATCCAGAGTCTCAACAGACTCCTTCGAAATGAAAAAGTTCTAAGGAGTACAGTAGAACCTCGATTATCCGACGTAATTGGGACCGAACCTACAGCGAATAATCGAAATTTCCGGAAAATCGAGAATTTATCAATAATCATCTTAGTTTAATATGTAACATCGTCATCGAATTACTATTATGACTATTTAAACTGCTAAATAAATACCCAAATTCAAATTATACATGAAAATAAATTTATTTTGAAGTAAATTATTTTATTTGGTACGCGCGCCAATCGTAAAGAAACAGTAAGTGAGTGCTTAGCGAAAATATGACATTGGTTTCTCCTTCCCCTTTTGAAATTCTGCAGCTGTGAAAATTTCTGTTCCTGAAAAGATCACAAAAAGGATATTGTTCCTTGCACTTGCAGAGCCGTGCGAAGAGGGGGGGGGGCGAAGGGGGCTAAAAAACAGGGGGCGCCAAATTTATAATACCAACACGGTTTAATTTATTTATTTATTCATTTTTTGGTCATCGATTATTTTCTGGGGAATTTTTTTTCTCTCTTCATCATTCTTTTTTTTTTTCTGTCGAAAATATCATGATCACTCCAACAAATAAGTGCAATTTTCTCTTGTGTTATTTAGTTATTTGTAATTTCTGAATAAAAATTAAAGCTTTTAAAGTACCAAAATAAACGCGAAATGTTTTTTCAATAGAATTTATTTCTGTTTCTGTACTTAATCAGTTTTGTGACACCTGTCACAAAAAAAAAGGAAGGGGGGGGCGAAAAATTGAAACTCTGCCCCGGGCCCAGTTTTCTCTTCGCACGGTCCTGAGAGGGTGCAATAACATTTGAATATTGTGTCACTGGCAGTACGGCCTTACAAATTTCGAAATGGGGCGTATTTTTGTTTAGAACAGGGACGTGTACACAGGGAAAGAGTACACTTATACCGAGATCGGAGCTTGCGGAAGCTCAAGCTAATGTCAAATGAATTCTAAGAAAGAGAACCAGAATAGTTATCTGTACTCGTAGTTCAGAAAGAATCGCTTGCATACACAAAGAACGTAAAAAAAAAAAAAAGGTCAGTAAACCGGTGTCGGTTTACGGAGAGTTCCGGTTAAACGAGGGTCGGATAATCGAGGTTCTACTATACTTGAGCCTACATCTGAGAGAGGCAACATAGGGTATAATTGAATGAATGAGACAATTATGGCCAGTATGTAGATTGACAGCATCTAGAAATTTGCTGTGAATGCTTTTAAAAGAAACATTTGAGTCACATTTCGAATAGTTATGTCAACATGGTTATCATAATCGCTATTTAAGTATTACAAAAGTTCAAAATGAGGGCTACCTAATTATTGTCATTCATGAGCAGGGCTTTACAAATTTGAAAAAATCTGGTAGCCAGGTATAAATTCTAATCGCCAGTAAAAAAATTTAACCCCCGCCCTCCCTCCGTTATTGATTTTAAAAAAGCACAAAGATTTTCTATGAATTAAGTGAGAAAAATAATAACAAACATAGTTTAGAATTATAGTTACATAGTTTAGAATAGTACATAATAAAAAAAGATAATCAAACTAAGTTTTCTAATGGAACATAAAAATTATATATCTCTTGGGGGAAAAAAAAGAGGGGAAATATTGTAAATTCTGAATTAATCGGCATGTTCGGGAAATGCTGATTGCCGAATACTTCAAATATCCGAATAGTTGAATGCTACAAAATCTATATCTGATGAGAAGGCATCGATAAAATTGTGAAACCGGAAAACGATTTTTTGCCTATTTAACATATCGAATTCAGTCAAATAATTATGATTTTATTATTTTAAAATTTGCATTTGATGAACTCTCTTAGTTTTGCCAAATTAAAAATAAAAGTTTAACTTTTTTTTTTATGTTTGTGAATATAATTTCAAGTTTATTTCTTGTGACGTTTGCAAACTCGAGAGCTGTTAATACGTAGTATGCATTGCTAAAAAGAAAAGAAAAACATTTTCCGGCGCTGGGATTACATAATCAGGATCAGCAGCCGGGTGAAGTTTATTTTGGTCCAACGATTTACGATAACAATTTAAGAATAAATAAATAAAAAAATATAACCTTAACCTTCTGAATTGCAATCAATGATTTTTTTTTATTTCCATTTACTGCAGATAATAATCCAAACAATGCAATTATAAAATATTCTTGAGTAACAACTCAGTACCAGACACTTTGTCTCCTAGACAGAGTGACGCCGAACCATTGTCCAACGTGTGTTGTGCACACAGGCGCTAGGCGCCGAGCATTTTAAGCGGAGAAGAAATATATAAAAAATACATATTATTTTTATTAAAATGTTAATAGTTTTATAGATTTACTTCAAATGAATTATTTATAATCACTTATGTGTTATTGTTCTTTAAAATGAATGTGATATAGGTTAATCAGTTTTAATTCGGAACACAAAAATCTGATTTGAAACTTATAAAAAAGCATAAACCTTGTTTGTCATTGCATCCAATTTTTAGACGCCACATAGGTTGGATTGACAAAATTTCTCATTGAAACTTCCCCTCTCTCCACATTCCAATCACGTGTCATGCTAGCCCACTAGAGCGAAAATAATGGCATTTTAATTGCATGAAATGGAAGAGAAGAGAGAGAGATCACTGCTTGCTGCCCGCACGAGTAGGGGTGTTGGAGAGACAATTGTGCTCATTTCTTAGTTCAATTTTTTTGAAGGAAAAAAAAGTCAGATTAAATAATTTAGTCGCCAGGTAAAAAAAGTTGGTCGCCAGTGGCAACCTGACGACCGCATTTGTCAAGCCCTATTCATGAGAATGTTTCATGATTTTTCACATCCCTGAAAATTTTCTTTTAAATAGCAGATTTGTTATTATACCTGACCACTAGCAGAAATATGCAAAAGTCAAGATTCTTATAGTTTTAAAATATCATTGAACAACTATAACAAAAACTGTATTCCAGTAATTCTGGAAAAGGACTTCAAACTGAAAGCTTGGATAGACAATAAGGAATATCCCACGGCTTATTTATGTAACTAACACTGACTATGGAAAGGTTTCAGAATCAAATCAAATATTTCTTATTATGTCCCATAAATAACATTCATTTCTTTCAAACTGATTTTTAAATGATCTAAAAATATTTTAAGAGACTTAGACTACATTCTTCTTTCTCAAATAGAATGGGTATTTATTTATTTATTTTCAATTTGTGGATAAATAAAAATTTCACTTTTAGCACGATCCCGAAGACTGTAGAACAAGAACGAAAAATCATGCGTCAAGCATAGATTATTAAACACTTTACAACACATTCAGAATAGTATAACCAAAATTCACAGTTTACTAAGCAAACAATTTAGAAAACCCATAACACATTTAAAAATTCAATATAGACAATTAATACGAAAAGCCAAATAAAATATTTGGATTATTTTATTTTGTATATATGCTACACAGTATGCTAAAATTTACTTCAATTAGGAAATTGAAATTTCCGCCAATAAACGGAAATGTGTGTGAGCTCTTTTGAGCAGTCTGTATATAATCTATAGACTTTATATGCACCAATTAATAAGTAAAAAATTAGTTACATTTAAAAACGTGTACCACAACTGAAAGCGAGCTACCAACAATTATTGTTTTTAGACAGTCACCAAATTCTTTTGTGTGTTCCTGTAAATGAACGATACATTCTATGTACATTATATTCTACAGTATGTATCAATTTGAATATATTTAAAATAGTGTAACATCATTAAAATACGCCACAAACGATTTTTCCCTCAGACCGTAATCTAACGGAATTATTTTGAGTGTCCCTGTAAAAGAACCATAAATATTACGCATTTCGTTTTTAAGGCCAAACATGCCATAGTCAATAGGGTGGAGTGAAAAAACGAAAGTTGGAATTTTGGTTTTGGATAGCAACCAAAAGTTGCCTTTTAGTACCTGTAATATACGCGCAAAATTTCATGAATTTTGAAAAACTCTTTCAGGGCTCTACCAAGATCTTTATATTTTCATTGTTTCACGCAATAAGTTTTTACCATAAATTGTACATTTACAGTGTTCTTTGGTAATCTTGTTTTATATTTAAAATATTTAGTGTACCTTCCTTTATCATTTCTAAACCTTAAGTATTTATTTTAAAATTTTTGAAACGTTTTATTGAGTTTTACAAATTATTTTTCTCATTTTTAACCCAAAAAATGAACGAGTAGAGGCAAACCGAAGTTTACCATTACTAGACGTGCAGTGATGTCCCATATTTAGTGCTCCTTTAAAACTAAATGAAGTTGATTTGCGAACAATAGGAGACGTTATAAAATGTTACTTATATACAAGATAAGAATTAAAATAGTGTAGGAATGGAATGGTAAAGATCCACCAAAGTCATATGTAATTCAAATCTAAGAGAGAAGGTCGAAAAAAATTAGAAGAAAGTATCAATTCCTGTAGTTTCCCAGAGGCGTATTGACCAAATGACAGACAACGATTTTTCTGAATAACAGAATCTTATTCGATTCCCCAAATAAAAAAAAAATGATAATTACGTGAAGAAAGTTCCGTTTTTCAAATCCGAAGCTGTAAGTAAACTTCTAGACATTTCAGCGTGCAAATACACGCCAATTCCTATATGTACTTGTGAAAAATCAAAGAAGGTGCATCCAAAAGAACAGGAATTTCTTCTTCACCAATGGTCAACAAACAATATGGTTATTGGCACGCTCGATAAAGCCGAGACAAGTAAATTGAGGCAATGAGAAGACAGGAAAACAAGGGACTCGATGAGGGCTGAAAAGCCAAGTTTAAAGTCTGCAGTTAATCAGGACTGTACAGTTGTTATATATTTTGACAATGGTGACGAAGAAAGCATTAGTAGCTCTTCATCAGGGTGTGAAAAATAAATATCCGTATCACAAGCATCTCCTTCTAAAGAAGAGTCAGAAAGACTAATGAGAATACATCTACCTACGGTTTCAAGGGTCTCAGATATGTATGGGGTTTCTGATAGATACGTGGCAGTAATAGCTTATGCAACTCTACAAGGTGTTGGCATTGTAACAGAAAACGATTCATCACATATAATTGACAGAAGTAAAGTACGCAGAAAACGTAAGAAAACTAGAGAATGTGCTATAAAAAAGATGATTTGAAAGTTTTAGAAGCAGGAATCGAAAGTATATATTTTGGTGGAAGAAAACATAAAAGAGAAAATTGGAGAAAATCAATGATACATCAAGAGAAACTTGGAGATAGATTGCATCGAATAACTATAAGTGAAGAACATGTATCTCTGATTGAAGAGCTAAATTCACTGCATCTGGGACACATTACACCATCTTCTGGTTCAGGAAAACATATTGCAGAAAGCATTTTAAAATACTGCACTGAAAAGAACTTAAACCTTGACAAACTAGGTTGTGACGGAAGAGCTGTAAACACTGTGAGAAAGAATGGTGCTGTTAAACTTTTTGAAACAAAGATTGCCAAAAGATTGAAAGTTTTATTTTGAAAGATGCGTGATATTAGTTACTGAAGCATCATTAGCAGCTGTAGAAGCTGCAAGGGACTGATATATACGAAAAAAAATCAAATCACGAAAGATAATGCCTAGTTTTGATACCAAAGGCCAATATAAATTAGAATAAAAGTCCTTCCGGCCTGTACCGGGAGGAAAAGGTAGCTTTCCTATATCTTCGTTTTAAAATTTTAGCTAATGTTACACGAAAACAGCAAGTTAAAATGCAAAAAAATGTTTACAAAAGATACGTTAATACTGAATTTGAATAAGAATTTCTCCAAATTATTGAGCAATAGCCAAATTGGCTTCATTTATAAAGACTTATTTTGGTCGCCAAATTTGGCGATATTTCGCCAAATGTCACAAACTTTGCCAGTTTTGTCGCCAATTTTGCCAATTTTGTCTCCAATGTCGCCAATTTTGGCGCTAACGGATATGAATATATAGTTTTATGCGTATGATTGGGAAAATTATTACAACAATGAAAGAAAATAATTTGCGAGTAATCAAGTTAATGTGCTGTTTTGTTTCAAAATGTCAGCCACCCTAGAATTTCAAACTGCTCTATCTCAGCCATTTTTTAAGATAGAGGTAAACCAAAAAATGCTCTGGAATCCTTGTACCAAGGCCTAATACGTAATTAAAAAATAAATTTGAATTTTTAAATTTTTTGTATATTTATTTTAGATTTTAAGTTAATTTAAATCTTTAAATGGCCGCCATCTTGAAACAAGATGGCGGACCAAGCTGGCCAACGAACTCGATCGAGACATTAGTGACCTTAATACACACAATTAGTTTCATCAAAATCGATTCATAAATACGGGCGTTATCGTATGACATAGGTCAGATATATATATATATATATATATATATATATAAATCAACATTTGAACGGAGGGTGGTTTTGGGGTCTGGGGGTCATGATCGGTGAAAATATATCGAAATTTTCCGGAACTGCTTTCCTCCGAACGGCTGCAATAGGTAGCTTTATACTTTTTGTATTGAAAGCTACCTAATATATAGGCACTCTACTCCACAAATCCCCCGTTTCGTCTGAATTCACGGTATTTCTTTTCCCGCACTCTTGATGGTTGATAACATAGCCTTGTCTAGAAATACCGTCATGCGTCGTATAGATGACATGGGCCAGGATGTTGGTACACAGATTGTCTCTGGATTGCAATATTGCAAATACTTTTCATTAACTTTGGATGAAAGCTGCGACATCACAGACAGTGCGCAGTTAAGCATATTTGTGCGTTACGCGAACGATAATTTTGATACTGTGGAAGAACTTCTTGATTTGCGCCAATTAGTTTTTACCACAGGTGAGAAAATTTTTAAAGAACTTAAAAATGTAATTGAAGTTAACAAAGTAGAGTGGACAAAATTAGATAGTGTTTGCACAGATGGAGCACGTTGCATGACTGGCAGGATAAAAGGTTTTGTTACATTGCTTGAAAATTATTTGGCAAGAAAAGTTTTTAAGTATCACTGTATTATTCATCAAGAAGCTCTTTGTGCCAAGGACTTAAACCTGTCTTCTGTTGTCGACCCTGTAGTGCGCTGTATCAACAAAATACGAGCTCGAGCTCTAAATAGACGACGATTTCGTGAGCTTTTCCCGGAAGAAACGGAAGAGGAAGGCACTCACGAGATTTTGGAAGTTGAAGGAGTGCGTTTTAAAATATCTGGATGAAAACAATGAATTACCCAGTGAGTGCTTGCTACTCAAGAATGCAGATTGGCTATGGGATTTAGCTTTTCTTACTGATATTATGGAACATTTAAATAATTTAAATTTAAGGTTACAGGGAAAAGATTGTATTTTTCCTACTCTAGTTGATCATATATCTTCTTTTGTAAACAAACTTTAGCTTTTTCATTTCGATTTTGGAGAAAAAAAGATTAACACATTTCACATTAATGAAAGAACTAGCTACTAAAGTCAATAATTCTCCGAACTATGAGAGGTTTAAAAATTTAATATCTATTTTGCAGGATTCATTCAGTGCTAGGTTTGAGGATTTTCAAGCTGATAAAAAAAATGTGGATCTATTCACAAATCCCTTTTCAATTTCTCTGCAAGAAATTAATTATTACCCACCTGAAATCCAAATCGAAATTATTGACCTACAGAACCATGCTATACTGAAAAGCAAATATAAGGAACTTATTTCAGCTGCAAGTGATCCAAATTATATTGAATATTGGAAATTTGTACCGGCAAGTAATTTTCCAAATTTACATGATTTGGCTGTCAGATATTGCTGTAGGTTTGGATCAACATATATTTGTGAACAAATGTTTTCTATTATGAACATAATAAAATCAAAATATCGTTCAAGATTGACTGATATGCACCTAAAAAACCTAATTTTGTTAGCGTCTTCAAAAATTAATCCTAATATAGATGACTTAGTAAAAAAGCTAAAAATTCAAAAGCCACATTAAGTAAGTACTGACTATTTGTTTAATAATTATTTAGATTTAAATGTTTCAAGTTATTCCTTTTTATTTAATACATAATCTGGCAGAACCTTTAAAAATGTTTATTAACAATAAAAACCTAAGTTTATATTTTTGTTTTATTTATATTATTTTTTAAATCTCCATTACTCAGACTTACAGGGGAAAAAATGTGGTATTGGCGTAAAAATCACATAATCAGCTTATAAATAACATGATATCGCCTTTTGATATTTTAAGTATGTTGGAAAAATTGGAAGTGGCACGCATATTTATTTTTCTTCAGATAGTGGCACTCTTCCCAAACAGGTTGGCCACCCCTGAAATAGAGGAAACAAGTGAAAAAAAACAATGAAGCGGATTGTCCTCAGCTAGTAAATAAATAAAAATGAAAGAAAAGAAGAATATAAAATAATGTTTGTTCGAAAATAAAATATATATTAAACTATATTTAATTATATCAAAATCATTTCTAAAATAAGAATTCAACTATCCACGTTTTTTCAGCTCAGAAATAATCTCTTTCTTCACCCCCCCCCCTCCCCCCCCTCTCTTAAATATTGCATATGATTAATAAAAATAAAGAAATAAAATTAAAAATTCTTAATTTAAATATTAATATCAAAATTAATAAAGTTGCAAACAAAGATAATGTAAATATTTGCAATAAATTCGAAAAAGTAAAATAATATTTCTGTCTTTCGATGAAGGTAATTGCAGAACCAAGTTGTAATTTTATTCCGCAGTCGAAGGGTTACAGAACAATAAAGATAATTTGTTACTAGTCTTACAGCTGAAGAAGACAATTTCTTTTATATTTCTGAAACAACCTTTATTCAGATAAATGACTGTTCGAAGGGCTTTCTGTTCATTTTTTTAAACTTATCTGTAGAAAGGAAAATGAAGAAATTGAAAAGTAAAAAATTAAATACCAATGTACTTTATTGCAATCTTTATACTTACAACAAAAGAATATCTTATACAGCAAGCAATAACAAATTTATCTTTTTCGCAATTCTTCATGTAGTACATCTCCATGTAGTTAAAAAACAAAAATTAAGATTTAAAAAAACAAACCCGCATTTTTTTTTCATTTTCAACCAATATATGGCTTTTCAAGATTAATTAAGAATAGGTCTGGAAACAAATAGAATGTAAACTATTTAAAATAAAATTGAAAAACTGAAAAGGTATTTTCATTTTTCGATAAATACCTGACATAAATTTGGTACAAAATTGCAATTTTAATCCCACTGCCGCAGGGTTGCAGAATAATAAAGCAAGGTCGTTTTAGTCTTTCAGAGGAAAAAGTTCTTTTTTTATTCACTAACTAAAATAACCTTTATTCTCAAAAATGATTGTCCGTAAGGCTTTTGTACAATTTGTTCGCTGTGTTGTAGGAAGAGAAACAAAAAATAAATACAAAAGAAAGAAAAGAAGAATATAAATTAATGTTTGTCCGAAAATAAAATATATATTAAACTATATTTATTTATATCAAAATCGTTTCTAAAATAAGCATTCAAATATCCTCCTTTTTTAGCTCAGAAATAGTATCTTACTCCTTCCTCTTCCCTTCCTAAATGTTGCATATGGTTGTAAAATATATTAATTAATTAATTAATTTTTAAATTTTTAATTTAAACTAGATGGAACCCGTCAAAACTTGACGCAAAAAAATACTATAACAATATCAGTAAAATAAGCTTCTTTATTATTTATGAAGGGGCGTGTATAAAACAGTCTTTCAAATATTTTATTTAAATTTTTTCCCCAGTCAAATACAGTACTATTTCCGGTGCAAACTCCAAACAAACAATCCGTAAATAACTGTGTAATGCAAATCAGTTTGACATTACCACCATATTCCCCACGGCAAGAAAAAAAATTCATGGACCTATGAAGTATATACAAATAGTATATTCCTACGTTCATATCATATTCAGTAAATAACAGAACATAGTAAATAAAGCACACATCTCCCCCCCCCCTGCGATAATGCAACCGAATGAGCTCCTATGCGCATGTGCATTGCATCTGCCCAAAAGCACCGTCGAAATTCGACGTTAAAAAAGTTTTAAAATGATTAAATTAAAAGTTTTAAAATGTCCTCTTTAATCATTGTTCGTTTCAAATCCATATCTTCTAAAACGCATCCATTGTGTTAAGCTAATCAATTTTTATGCAAAGATTAAGAAGTTTTTTACAGTAATAATTACAGTAATCTGCAGATGAGGGAGATTTTTAATGTTTTCAAGTGTAATTTATTTGTATGGTTTCTTCGGTTCCTTGACATAATCAGGATGATTATCCCTTTTCCATCACAGTCGGGGATATTTTTCCTCTTATACAGTTGGCAAATGTAAAAAAATAAAAAAATGCAATTCCTAGCATATCCTGATATCTGAGGGAACATATTCATCTACGAATTCAACATATCAATTTTATGTTCAACATAAACTAAAAATAGTCTTTTTTTTTCCTGACAGATTTTTGTTTAGCGCCAAAATGTTCTATCTTATGGATAATCTGATCTTATGATTTATAACATTTTTAAAAAAAAATTATTATTCACTTTTTATGATGGTTAGGGAAATCTATTTTCAATTGTGGCAACTTTCCCAGGGGCTATTTTACATTATTGAAGTAAACTGGTGGTCATTGATAAGATAGAATTGAAAAACTTTTCATGCTTGAAAATTATTTAAAAAGTCGTTAGTTAAATTAATCGGCAGTTTTCAAATAAATTTCAATCGAAAGCTAATTTTTTTTTCTAATTGATGATGTACGAATTGAAATTGTAAAATGTAGTAAAAAATAGAAATTTGTAGTATTTCGAAGTGATGTAAACGCGATGAAAGCTAAAGCGATAGCGCCTTTGTTGTCACAACTGTTGTACATTTCTAAAAATTGCCATTGTATTTTGGCTGGCGTCCAAAACTGGAAAAACATTTTTTGACATCGAAAGAGAAATTCACAGTGAAAGAAATAGGACTTTGCGCTAATAAGGAGCTGTTAAATGAACTTATAATAAATCTACCAAAATAATTCCTATGAAATATTAGTCTTACATTGTTTATTCTAGCTAAAAATACAATAATTATTTCAAGATTTTTTTATACCATATCACTATTTTTAATAACTTTAAATTTCCTGAAATCCTTTACTTTTGTGATTTTTTTTATTAAAAAAGGAAATCTTCTATCCTATAATTTAAAAAAAAAAAAGCAATTGGTAACATGTAATCAAGGTATGCAATTAAGATGAAGAAATCAATGACGGCTCCAATTCTAATCTTTATAATTATGAATGCAAAAATCAGTAAAATTATGTCATGTTAACACAATCATATACATTTTTCTCTTTAGTTTTATCAATGTTAAAATGCACTTCAAGCTAAGCATAACGTCATTTTCACCGGCGCAAACTTTTCACACGTACTTCATGTACCTTACATTAATGCTTAAACACCATGCACACAAATATAAATATATTTTGTATTTAATTGTAAAGAAAAAATGGCATCAACAAAGTTATAATGCATAATGATAAAATAAACGCAATGGACAATATTCCCGTGACGTCACAATAAATATGAATTTTTATTCGCTTATAAAACACCCTTATTTTTACCGAAATTTAACTTGCAAATTAAAAAATTCGGCCTTAAAACCGCGTGCTTTTAATATTTATTATTTCTATTTTATTCAACCACAGAGTTTAGAAAATAAACTCATTGCTTCAGAACAGTAGGCGTTATCCGATTATGACGTCATTAGCAGACGTAAAAGTTTAATTGAAAATTATGGTTAATTAATTAAATTTTCGAACAAACGAATGCACGATAACAAATCTGTGTCCAAGTATCTTTCATTTAAAAAAAGAATGATGTAATTTGATGCAGTAGTTTGTTCTCACGGATTGTCGAAAGAAATCGCTTAGCGTTTTAAATATATAGATATTAATATCGAAATTAATAAAATTACAAAGGAAAATAATGTAACTATCTATAATAATAAATAAAATAATGGTAAAATATATACACATTGCCAAATTGATGTATCACTTTAAAAGATATAAAAACACATATCTACAAATTTCGACCTACATCTGGGGCCATTATCAGAATAAAAGTCACTCACAAGTTCACAAGATGTTTATGATTGTACTGCCGTTGAGAATTCCAAGATACGAACACCTGACCAATCAGCTTCAACTTAACTAAACTGTATACTAGACAGCCATCGCCATCTATTAACTTAAACTATTTTTAAATACCAGACTGAAAGAATAATCCGAGAAATCCAAGTGACGACATTAGCCAAACTGTTTAAAAAGCAACAAACCACCCCCCACTTTTTAAACTGAAAAAAACCACTACTTAAATCTTTAACAAATCTTACCAAATTCTTCAAATACTGTACGATACAATATCGTTGCACATACGTTATATACGTTTGTTGCACGTTGTATCGTACAGTATTTCAAGAATTTAGTTAGATTTGTTAAAGATTTAAGTAGGTTTTTTTTCCGTTTAAAAAGTATGTGTGTGTGTGTGGGGGGGGGGGTTGTTACTTCTTTCAAGGGTTTGACTTTTTGAGGGGTTTTATGGTTACTTGGGTTGCTCGGATTATTCTTTCAGTCTGGCATTTAACCCTATCACTATGTCCTATCAAAACATGCCCTGTTGTTGCCCAGGTAATATGCTATCTATTTTTCAAAAAAAAAAAAAAAAAAAAAAAAAAAAAAAAACTAGTACCATTTATATTTGAACAGTTTAATTTTTACCGTGTATTACAAACATTGTGATATGAGATGTCACCGGCTGAAACTACTCAGTGAGTGATAGATTTTTTTGACAACTTGTTGAAAGTGCTTGGGGGTTCGCGTGGACCCCAGGGCATAGTGATAGGGTTAATAACAGTTTAAGTTAATATATGGCGCTGGCTGTTTGGCAAATAATATATGGCGCTGGCTGTCTGGTATAGAGTTTGGTTAAGTTGAAACTGATTGGAATTCTCAACAACAGTACAGTCAAAAAATATCTTGTGGTTGACTTTTATCCTCATAATGGCCTCAGACGTAGGTCGAAACTTGTATAGATGTGTGTTTTTAATGTAGTTTTTATATATTTTAAAGTGATACATCGATTTAGCAATCTGTAAATATTTTACCATTATTTCATTTATTAAAATTTTGTATAGTGTAGCATCCAGGACTTTTTTATATCTGTAATAAATTTGCAGAAAATGAAATGCGTATTTTCATTTTTCGCTGAAGGTAATTGTAGAACCAAATTGTAATTTTATTCCGTAGCTGAAGAGTTATAGAACAGTAAAGAGAATTTGTTACTTTCAACAGAAAAAAAATTTATTTTATATTTCTAAAGCAACATTTATTCAGATAAATGATATTGCGTGGGGCTTTCGGTTCATTTTTGCCGTTTATCTGTAAAAAGACAAAAGAAGAAAGTGAAAAGTAAAACATGAAATAACAATATACTTTATTGTAATATTTATACTTCCAACAAAAGAAGATATTATACAATAATCAATATAATATTCATATTTTTCCCAATTTTTCATGTGGTACCATCTCCATGTACACTGTAAAAAAAAAAAAAAAAAAAAAAAAAAAAAAAAGACAGATGTTTATTAATTCAGAAAAATATAATATAATTGACAAAAGTAAATATGCAGTAACCTCTTCCATTTTACACACCATTCCGAAAAACCCCTCTTTATCTTTAGAAGCCTCAGAAACCAATACATTTTCCAGATTTAAATCAGGTTTCTCAAATCAGAATATCGTTTTTCTAGAATTCTAAAATTAAAGATTATTAATTCAAATATTAATATTCATATATGTTCATAAAATTTCAAATAAAGATAAAGTAAATATTTGCAATAAACTCCAAAGGGTAAAATAAATATTTTCATTTTTCAATGAATAGCTGGCATAATTCTGGAACCAAATTGTAATTTTATCCCTTTGCGGAAAGGTTGCAGAATAATAAAAAGAAATTTTTATTAGATTTTCAGTGGGAAAAGAGATTTTTCTTTTACTATTCTGAAATAAGATTTATTTTCCTAATTATTGTCCGTGGGGCATTTTGTACTTTTAAGTTTTGTTGTATGTAGGAAGCAAAAATAATAAAATATATAATAAAAAGAAAACTGCCCAGTTAAATGAAGGGCATTGAGCTCACAGGCTATTCACACTAATTGTATATTATACTCGTATTTCAAAGAATTTGCAATAAGACCCTCGAAAAATAAAGAAATCGACAATATATTAAGGGGGGTCATCCCCTCGTTACCCCCCCCGCTCATAGTTAACTAATGAACCCCTTAAACTAATCAGGGAAGCCTCTAATTACAATGAATATATATACAAAATTTGAAGAAAATCGGATAATTCTGCATGAAAAAACTCATTTATCTAAATTAAGGGGGGGGATTATCCCCCTTTCCCCCTTTATACTTAACCAATGAACCCCCAAAACTATTCACAGAAGCGCATTATTAAAATTAACGTAGATACAAAATTTGAAGAAAATGAGATAATTCTGCATGAAAAACCCATTTATCTAAATTAAGGGGGTTAGCCCCCCCGTTCCCCCCCTTTTATTCTTAACAAATGAACCCCCAAAACTAATCAGGGAAGCGCCTTATCACAATGAACCCATAAACAAAGTTTGAAGCAAAACGGTTATTTCTATCAAGAATTATCGCGTTAGGTACATACGTACGTACAGAACGGGCGGGCACATTAGCTCTCAGGCTTTGATAGGATAGCCTGTGAGCTAAAAAAGTAGGACATAAGTTCATGTTTCTTCGAAGATGAAATATATTATAATCTATATGTATTTTCTTCAATCAAAAGCGTTTATAATATAACCATTAAAATATCCACGTTCTTCAGCTCAAAAATAGTCTCTAACATCCCAACAGAAAATGGTACATATGACTATATTTCTTTTATTTCTCTGCAACAACCTCTATTCAGATAAATGATTGTTCGTAGGACTTCCTTTTTTGCAATTTATATATAGAAAGACCAAAGAAGAAAGCGAAAAGTGAAAAGTAAAATATAAAATAACAATGTACTGTATTGTAATCTTTTACAACAAAAGAATATGTTAAACTACAATACAACAAGCACTAAAATATTGATCTTTTCAACGATTCTTCATGCAGTACCATCTCCATGTAGTTAAAAAATAAATAAATAAAGATAAAATTTGGCCGAATTTTAATGCATTGTCACAGTCAATATCTGGCTTTCCTTCTTTTACTTACCCATCATACGTAGTATAGGGTAAGTCTTGTAATCGTTTTGAAAATCGAAAAAAAAATTTTGACGGATTTACACGTTTCACACACTGGAGATTCCAAAAAACATATTTTTAGAAAAAAAAATTTGCCGTCCGTCTGTGTGTCTGTAAACGCTCTATCTCCCGAAAAAATTGAGATAGAGACTTGCAATTTGGTATGTACTTAGTATGTAATAATGGGAAGAAGCCTATTTCATTTCAATAACCTCGATTAACCGGAACAATTTTTTTCGGACTCTCGAAATATTCGTTCTGATGAAAGGTATATAAAAATTTTCGAAATTGTTTATTTTAAGAAATGAATATAAAAGACAATAAAAAAAACATAAATTTTGCATAAAGCATGAAGTTGATCGGATAATTAGTTGCCGAGATATTTGGAATCCTATTTTCCACACTCTTCGATTTTTCATGACCCTGTATTTCATCCAAATTTCACTTCAAAGATATATTTTAATTGGAAATTTGACGCTTAATCAGATGCAATAAACTGCTAGTTAATAGGATTATTATTTTTGGAGTTATAAGGATTTTTCTTTCAAGCAATTCAGTAATCGAGACTTTAAAGTTTGTGACGTCATCAAGCCACGATTTTATTTGAATTGCAATGCACTTTATAAGTAGTTTACACATTTTTAGGTGCGTTCGTAATTATATAAATACGTAGCACCTATAGTCGTCGTTTGGTCCGTCCGTCTGTCCGTCCGTCTGTCTGTCCGTCTGTCTGTCCGTCCGTCTGTCTGTCCGTCTGTCTGTCCGTCCGTCTGTCTGTCTGTCCGCATATAACAACACAAAAACTACCCAACCAAATGGTTTGCAATTTAAAATATATTATCTTTGCAGAATTTTGTCGAGACATTTCAAATTTTATTAAAATCGAATCAAAACTTTAGGAGATATTAATAAAAATATTTATTAAGAAATTTGAATTTTTTTTTTTTAAATCGGTGCTTTCTTGTTATAGGAGCTTCCGATGGATGTTAAATCGTCAAGCGACCGAGATACTTATTTTATGACAGAAATTAATCTGCAGACGATATAATTCATTTCACATACTTAAAAATCATCAAGATCTGAATATTTATATAACTAGCTGATACATATATATCTGAATATTTATATAACTAGTTAAGATATTTGTATGAACAGTGTCATAAAATATATACTTAACTAGCTGTTTAACCCGTTCTACGCACGGGATATCATGAATTTAATTCTAAAACGTGCGTACGAACGCACCTCGTTTGTAACGTTTGACGTACAATTTCCAACTTGTTATTTTAATATTTTACATTATGCATATCCATGATGGGTAAGTATTACGGTGGACCCCAACGACTAGTTTAATCTTGTTTTTTCAACTTATATGTAGAAAGACCAAAGAAGAAAGTGAAAAGTAAAATATAAGATAACAATGTAACTGTACTGCAATCTTTTACAACAAAAGAATATGTTACACTACAACAAGCACTAAAATATTTATCTTTTCAACGATTCTTCATGCAGTACCATCTCCATGTAGTTAAAAAATCTATACTAATAAAAGAAAGTTTAGCTCTGTGTGTGTGTCTGTGTGTCTGTTGGCGATGGCTAGGAAAATTTAGCCCACCTAGAAGGCTGGAAATTTAGATTTAGGTAGTCCAAACCCTCTCCTGGTGCACCATTACTTCAGAATTTTAATATTTTAATTACTTTTTGAAATAATTATTAAAATGCACAAAGAACTCTCATCAAAAATACGCTTTTATTCTGTTGGGTTGGTTGGTTCACTGGTTGGTTGCATCGATTCTTCACAGAAGTAATTAAATAAACCAGAGTAGCGATGCATAAATAAGGATTTCTAACTAAATAGTGTCAATATGGATTGAAGTTTATCAGCGTAGAGGAGCCATGCTAATGTCGCGCCACCTGTACATGACAAATTACACATACGTCCCACTGATTAAATTTTTTCCAGGGACATTTTTCTTCATGACAATTAGTCGAGTTTAAGATTTATTTTTTTTTTCTTTACATGACATTTATTATTATGATGGAGATTGTTAATACAGAAAACTTTATTTAACAGATTCTTTTTTATATTTGCGGGAATGAAGAGGGGCAAGGGTCTAATTACATTTAAGCTTCAAGGTGTATTTCTAGAAAGCAGTTACCAGAATTTCCGAAAAATAGTGTAGGCCAAATTTTCAAATTAAGTTCCTAGCTTAACCAAATGAATCAATCTTTAAAGATGTATTGTGATCCTCATAATTAGTTATTTGCTGAAGGCCACTTGAACAACCCCCCCCCCCCCCCCTCCCGGCCCGTCCTTTCAAGGTTTTTTTTCTAACTGCTCCGTTTCCATATCTCAGCAACTATCTTTCCGATTTCAACGCAAGTGATTTCAAACATTATAATTAATTTAATAGTCACTCTTTATAACATTAAACTAAATTTATGAGTAGCGGTTACCACTATTTACGAATAACAGTTTAAGCCAAATTTGTAATTAAATTCAAAGCTTAAAGAAACGAACGAATTTTGAAAGATGCATAGTGGTCCTCCTAATTAGTCATTTGCTGAAGGACACTTGAACACCAAAGAAGAAAGTGAAAAGTAAAATATAAGATAACAATGTAACTGTACTGCAATCTTTTACAACAAAAGAATATGTTACACTACAACAAGCACTAAAATATTTATCTTTTCAACGATTCTTCATGCAGTACCATCTCCATGTAGTTAAAAAATCTATACTAATCTATACACCCCCCCCCCCCCCCCCACGGCCACTCTTGCAAGGATTTTTCTCTAACTATGCTCCGTTTCCATATCTCAGCAACTATTTTACCGATTTCAACGCAAGTGGTTCCAAACATTATAATTAACTTAATAGTCACTCTTTATAACATTAAACTAAATTTATGAGTAGCGGTTACCACTATTTCCGAATAATAGTTTAAGCCAAATTTGTAATTGCGTTCCTAGCTTAAGCAAACGAACGAATTTTGAAAGATGCATAGTGGTCCTTCTAATTAGTCATTTGCCGAAGGACACTTGAACAACCCCTCCCCCCCGGCCCGTCCTTCGAGGTTTTTTCTCTAACTCTGCTCCGTTTCCATATCTCAGCAACTATCTTTCCGATTTCAACACAAGTGATTCCAAACATTATAATTAATTGTCACTCTTTATAACATTAATCTAAAATTATGAGTAGCGGTTACCACTATTTACGAATAATAGTTTAAGCCAAATTGGTAATTAAATTCAAAGCTTAAGCAAACGAACGAATTTTGAAAGATGCATAGTGGTCCTCCTAATTAGTCATTTGTTGAAGGACACTTGAACACCCCCTCCCCCCTACGGCCGCTCTTGCAAGGATTTTTTTCTAACTATGCTCCGTTCCCATATCTCAGCAACTCTCTTTCCGATTTCAACGCAAGTGATTCCAAACATTATAATTAACTTAATAGTCACTCTTTATAACATTAAACTAAATTTATGAGTAGCGGTTACCACTATTTCCGAATAACAGTTTAAGCGCCAAATTTGTAATTAAGTTCCTAGCTTAAGAAAACGAATGAATTTTTATGCATGCATAGTAGGCCTCCTAATTAGTCATTTTCTGAAGGACACTCGAACATCCCCTCCCCTCGGCGTCTCACTCAAGGTTATTTTCTCTAATTATGCCTTATTGCAATAACTGGGCTAATAATGTTCCAATCTTCTCGAAACCAGATCAATTTTGTAGTGCGCCTACTATACAGTAACGTAGGCAGCGGGGACCTGTCCCAGAAGTTCGTTCGGAAAGAGGTTTGTTTAGAGCAGAATGCTCCCCTGGCGGTGGTAGGGGGACAAAAAGATTTTCTAGAGCGTACGAGCATGCCGGGTATACGGTTCCGAACCCATCGTAGACCGTGGTCAGAGTTCCGTTTTTTAAGAGATTTAAGTTTATTACAAGGGCTCGGGCAACGCCGGGCGGGTAGCTAGTAAATAAATAAAGATAAAATTTGGCCGAATTTTAATGCATTGTCACAGTCAATATCTGGCTTTCCTTCCTTTTTTTCAACTTATATGTAGAAAGACCAAAGAAGAAAGTGAAAAGTAAAATATAAGATAACAATGTAACTGTATTGCAATCTTTTACAACAAAAGAATATCTTATACTACAACAAGCACTAAAATATTGATCTTTTTCACTATTCTTCATGCAATATCATCTCCATGTAGTTAAGAAAAAATGAAGATAAAAAATACCCGAATTTTTGTGCATTGTCAATCAATATCTAGCTTTCTCTTCCTTTTTTTCAACTTACATGTAGAAAGACAAGAGAAGAAAGTGAAAAGTAAAATATAAAATAACAATGTACTGTATTGTAATCTTTTACAACAAAAGAATATCTTATACTACAACAAGCACTAAAATATTGATATTTTTCACGATTCTTCATGTAATATCATTTCCGTGTAGTTAAGAAAAAATGAAGATAAAAAATACCCGCATTTTTGTGCATTGTCAATCAATATCTGGCTTTTCTTCCTTTTTTACTGTATTGTAATCTTTTACAACAAAATAATATCTTATACTACAAGAAGCACAAAAATATTGATCTTTTTCACGATTCTTCATGTAATATCATTTCCATGTAGTTAAGAAGAAATGAAGTTAAAAAATACCCGCATTTTTGTGCATTGTCAATCAATATCTGGCTTTCTCTTCCTTTTTTACTTTCTTCTATCTATAATAGAAGAAAGTATTGTAATCGAAACTTTTTTCCACTTCCGGTTTTCGATGGATTTACACGTTTTAGGGGTCAGAGATTCCGAAAAACATGTTTTTACAAAATGTCTGTCTGTCCGTCCTCATTGTATCATCGAAAAGTGTATGAAGTTATGCTTCAAATTGAACCACATTTTTTTCTATGTTTTTGGCTATGGTAAGCAGGTTCTATTAGAATTTGGGGATATTTCGACGAAAGAAGGTGCTGTGATCGATATTTTTGTTTCATTTTCACTATTATATCATCGAAAAGTGTATGAAGTTATGCAGATAATTGAACCAATTTTTTTTCTATGTTTTTGGCTGTGGCAAGCAGGTTCTACTTGAATGTGGCGATATTCCGCCGGAAGGGGGCTCTGTGATAGCCATTGAAAGATTTCATATTCAGAAAGATGTACAAAAAAATTAGAAATCCTAAAAGTTTTTTCCGTTAAATGTCCGGCCTTGATCCGGAGAATCCGGAGCAATTTTTGTTTTTCCTCTATCTTAAAAAATGATGGAGATATAGCGGTTTGAAATTTTAGGGTGGTTGACATTTTCAAACAAGACAGCAGAATTCATCCATAAACGGGTTTAATTTATGAGTTTTAGTTAACATGGTTTCGGCAAATTTTCTTTCATTGTTGTAACCATTGTTCCTATTCTTATGTGCTTAATACTATATATTTATATTTGCCAACGTCAAATTCTCGCCAAGCTTGGCGACAGTTGGCGAAATATCACCAGATTTGGAGACAAAAATAAGTTGCCATAAATGAAGCCAATTTGGCTGTAGAGGACTAATTTGGCGATATTCTCATTCAAATTCAATGCTGACGAGAATTGGGAATGAATCTTCTTTAATTGAGATCCACGCATTTTAGCTTCGTGTTTTCCAGTAAAATTAGCTAAAATTGTAAAACCAAGGAATAGGGAGGCTATCTGTTCCTGTCGGTACAGGCCAGAAGGACTTTTTGTAGTTTAGTATACATCAGTTGATCGCATCCCGGTAACCCGACGATTCGCAAGAAGCTGACGTACAACAGAATGACGAAAAATATTGATTTTATTGGCGATGTGATTGCGAATTTTGAAGTATTAAAATGACTGAGATAGAAGAAAGTTTTGGGATTGCCACATCCGACTAGTTTCAACTTATATGTGGAAAGACCAAAGAAAAAAGTGAAAAGTGTTATATAAGATATCAATGTACTTTATTGTAATATTTTACAACAGAACAATATCTTATGCTACAACACGCACTAAAATATTGATCTTTTTCACGATTTTTCATATAATATCATCTCCATGTAGTTAAGAAAAAATGAAGATAAAAAATACCCGCATTTTTGTGCATTATCTATCAATATCTGGCTTTCTCTTCCTTTTTTTTAATTTATATGTAGAAAGACCAAAGAAGAAAGTGAAAAGCATAATATAAGATACAATGTACTTTATTGTAATCTTTTACAACAGAAGAATATCTTATACTACAACAAGCACTAAAATATTGATCTGTTTCACGATTCTTCATGTAATGTCATCTCCATGCAGTAAAGAAAAAATGAAGATAAAAAATACCCACATTTTTGTGCATTGTCAATCAAGATCTGGCTTTCTCTTCCTTTTTTTTCAGCTTATATGTAGAAAGACCAAGGAAGAAAGTGAAAAGTAAAATATAAGATAACAATGTACTGTATTGTAATATTTTACAACAAAAGAATAACACTACAACAAGCACTAAAATATTGATCTTTTTCACGATTCTTCATGTAGTACCATCTCCATATAGTTCAGAAAAAATAAAGATAAAAATTGCTCGCAGTTTTGTGCGTTTTCAATCAATATCTGGCTTCTCAAGATTAATTAAGAATAGATTTGGAAGCAAATAGAATTTGACTAGTATTTAAAATAAATTTCAAAAACTAAAAAGGTAATTTTTTTTCGATAAATAACTGACATAAATCTGGTAGAAAATAGCAATTTTATCCCACTGCCCCAGGGTTACAGAATAATAAAGCAAGGTCGTTATTAGACTTTCATCGGAAACAGTTTTTTTTCTTCCTCGCTATTCTAAAATAACCTTTATTCTCATAAATGATTGTCCGCAGGGCTTTGCGCAATTTTTACGCTCTGTTGTAGGAAGAAAAACAAAAAATAAATAAAAAGGAAAGAAAATAAGAACATAAAATAATGTTTTTTCGAAGATAACATATACAGGGTGCGTCAGAGAAATGTATATACACTTTGAATGATTATAACTCAAGCTTTTAGGGTACCGCACTTAAAAAGTAAAAGCTAAAATATTATAAGATCACTTCTGTGTCTGTCCGTCCGTCTGTCACAGCTCTTTTTCTCGTAAACTATGAAACGTGAAAAGTTCAAACTTGGGAAAGTTAAGTTATAAAGTCTTTTCAACCCACATATTTTCCGATTATTAGTCATTCACAAATATGTATAGGAAAAATTTAGGAAACTGATTACGTTACTTGGATAAAAAAGAGTTTTCTTTTTGTATATCGTGTGAAAGATCTCGTAATACCGAACTCAAAAATATATTTGTTTTAATTTTAGGCATTATATTTTCAGAAATATCGTAGAATATGCAGTGCAAATATATGTATGCCCCTCCCCTTCTATTTCCGAATCTACTGAAACTAAAATTTGGAGTAGTAAAAGTTTATTTAAACCTTGCAGGAAAACTATAGCGAGGTATTTTCCTAGGTAACATAGTTTTTGAGAAAAACGCATTTTTACACACAAACTTTACTTTTCGAGCGGTCAGAAGGAGAGTTCACGGGCGCTCTATGTATGTATCGACGCAAAATCATCCAAGGATATTTGATAATGATTTTCGAAAAAAAATGTCGATAATTACCCGAGATAGTAATTAAGTTACTTGAAAAAAAGTTTCTTTTTATATGTCGTGTGGGGATATTGTTCGAAAGATCTCGTAACATCGAACTCAAAAATACATTTGTTTTAATTTTAGGTATTATATTTTCAGCGATGCCGTCGAAAGTATACTTAAAAATATGCCCCCCCCCCGGTCCTCCTAATTCCGAATCTATTGAAACTAAAATTATGAAATAAATAGGGGTGGTAGGAGTTTATTTATTAATAAATTTAATGTACGGAACCCTTTGAGCGCGAGTTATACTAGCACTGTACGATTATTCACATATAATTATTAATATATAAATTGCAAAAGAATCTGCATAAATTGCATAACTTTTTCTCCTACCGCAGATGTTCAATATTATTACCAGTCTTGTCTATACACTGCTTGTAACGGTGGGATATTGATTCACAAACTTCAACAAACATTTCATTTGGTGTTGTGGCGCATTCTTGTTTAATTGCGGTTCCGGAACTTTGTCTATAAACATCCATTCGTTTCAAACTTATCTTTTATCCGATGAATTGTAAGTCTCATAGGTGGATCTGCACTCTCAGAAAAAACTGTAAATTTATGAACGTTTGCCCTTCAATTTTCACGGGCAATAACCTTATTTGATGAAAAACGGTCTGATCCACTAAATAAGCCGCCTTATCCCTTAGATACTTAGAAAATTAAGAGCAATCCACATATTCTTACAGTTCTAGCTCATCTATTAGCAAAAATATGGTACGACCCCATGCATTTTCCTCCGCTAGGGGTGTACCCCTTCATTTTAGTCGTGTTTCGAAAAATTATGTCACTTAACCGCGACCGTAACATATTTTTTAACCCGCCAAAAAAGCGATTATGTGATGATTATCTAACGTGCTACGTGCTACGGAACAGTAAGTAAACTGTTATTGTGTTACTTTGCCCCGTAAAATTACGGGCTGCACAAAATGATGGACATGGATTCTTTTTTTTTTTTACGGGGTATGACTGGAACCTCTGCTGCCGGCATCTGCCCGTAATTTTACAGGGATATTTTTAACAGTATGCCTGAAACTCCCAGCGATATTGCTTTTGTACTTCTGCTACATTTTCATACTTATAGTAGTATTTAAAATAAATTTGGATTTTTTTTTTAAAGTATATCTTGTTTCACTCATTATTTCCAATTAATTACACTTTGAAAAGAAAGAAAAAATTAGAAAGTCATTACCCGTTAAACAGTGTATGTATATCCTTTTTCTAACGCACCCTGTATTTTAATCTATAAATAGTTTTTCTATCTCAAAGCGTCTATAACATTAGAATTAAAATATTCACTTTTCTCAGCTCAAAAATAGTCTCTGACACCCCAAACCCAAAATGTTACATATGAATGGTAAAAAATTCCTGACGGCTCGGCCTACAGGCACAGGTATATTTCGAAGACGCAGACCGTGGGCATCTGTTTATTGGGAACTGCAGAATAAATGACCTTTATGCCATGATGCGGCAGTTGGGATCGTCCACTTCGAAGTCTAACTGCGTCTGTAGACGGAGCCGGCAGGGATTTTTTCTTTTCCTTTTTTTTTTTTTTTGGCTATAAGGGTTGGTCCTATAAAAAACTTGTCAATACAAAAGTTGTAGATAATATTAAGAGGATTTATAATAAATTTAAGCGGATTTGATATCTTGGGAATTGACAAAGTTATGAATTTTTTTTCTTAAACCCCTATTCTTCCCCCCCCCCTTCTTTTAAAGATATCAAAAATCTGTCATACGTAAATTTTCTACCCTTTTCCTAGAAGTAATAATAACTTTAAACAGTTTCGATATGTATGATAATTAAAAAGTTATGGGGCTTTTTCTGTTTTCACAAAAAGCCCCCCCCCCCCCCCCATTTCCCCCTTCTTAGTTCAATTTTGCCCATTAACGAAATTGACCGAGATTTTATACCCCTTGATTTTATGTATCAGTTTGGAAGAGATTTGAGCAGACTTATTGAAGTTATTGTGTCTATAAAAAAATGATATAGATAGATAGATAGATAGATAAACTTTTGAACTAGGGGTGGGTTTGGGTTCTGGGAGCTATGATCGGCGTAGATCTGCAAAAAATTACCAGAAATTCCAACTCAGGGGAGAATGTAATAGGTAGTATTTCTTGCGAAAT
This sequence comes from Maratus michaelseni, assembly GCA_963931845.1. Lineage (NCBI taxonomy): Eukaryota > Metazoa > Arthropoda > Arachnida > Araneae > Salticidae > Maratus > Maratus michaelseni. Next base: position 128,889,097 of record OZ007598.1, on the reverse strand, counting down.
CTACCTAAAAATAAAATATAATTTAAGTATTAATATGAAAATAATTAATTAATAATATAATTTAGAGTTATAATATTATTAATAATTAATTAATATTATAATTTAGAAATATAATATTATTCATAATTCATTAATAATATAATTTTTAGTTGAATAATTTAAAATTAATATAATATTTTTTATGTTTTCATACATTGTGCTTTCACTCACATACTATGTATTATATTTATAGATTTTTAAATTCATACACGTTTCATTTGTTTAATTTTGTTTTAAAACTATTATTTTGAGCATTATTTTTAATTTTTAAAGCTATTCTTAAAAAATTCACGGTTAAATAAAGCATTTCTCAGAGTTACTATATTACATTTATTTAATTACATATAACAGTGCAACTTAATAAGTAGATTTTAATACTATTTAAATAATAATAATAATAATTCCATTGAGACCTAAACATTGCCAATAAACATTAATGTATGTAACTTATAAAATAAATATTAATGCATGCAACATGGAAGTTTCCTAGTTAGAACAAGAGCGAATAGTGCCAGCAGATGTTTTCTACGGTCTTTAGTTTTCAGGGCAAATAGAAAAAAAAATTTCATTAAAAGCAGAAATTAGAAATTTACACTAAAGACCGAGAAATAATTGACAATAACGTGAAAAAGCATATCTGAATCTGTTTTTGTACCGATAATAAATATTAATATTTACACCGGAAAAATAATAAAGAAAAATTATTAATTCTAATTTTAAAGCATATCTTAATCACTTTAGGTGAAGTTGTGTTTTCGAATCGAGCTACTTAATTGTCCGTATCAGACAATTAGAGAAGCTGCTGTACTAAATCAAAATATTGATTTCATGGACTATGCACTGGAGATTTCACTAATGTCAAATGTAAAATTTTCGTATTGTAAGAATTCTTTATGATTTCTCTGCGTAAATCCGAAACATTATCAGTATTTTGAACCCAGTTAGTTCATGTTACTAAGCCTATACATTTTATTGCTACTAGATAACTAAATTCCTAAGTAATATTTACCGTATTATTTAAGACTAGTTTTAAATGTTTTATCTTGCCAATTGTTTTCATTATTGATTAACTCTTGGTGATGTACAATAAGTCACGTATTTATTCGTCTATACTGCGCATTTTCACCAAACATTTTATACTTAATAAGTAGAATAAACAGTATATAAGGATTTTTTTCAACAGTTATATGAAACTACACATGCTTTCTCTAAATCGATGAATACAGCGCTAACCAAAGTTGAAAACGAACTTCCAGTAGCTATCGCTCATACACAGTACTGTAATCGAATTATTTTGTGTGTCTCTGTAAATAACGATAATTGCAATGCACTCCATACTTCTCAGTAAGAAACATACAGTTCACCTCAGTATGCCTATCAATTTCATTATATTTGAAATAGTGTAACATCATCAAAATATACCGCAAACAATTTTTTCCCATATACTATTATGTAACAGAATTCTTTTGTGTGACATTGTAAATAAATAATAAATGCTTTGCACTCCATATTCTAAAACACGTTTTAGTGCACTTCATAATATTATATCAATTTCATCATGTTTTAGTGCACTTCATAATCGCATATCAATTTCATCATGTTTTAGTGCACTTCATAATCGTATATCAATTTCATCATGTTTTAAATGGCGTAACATCATCAAAATGCACTTGAAACGATTTTTTTCTCATTGACCGTAATGTAATGGAATATTTTGACTGTTCCTGTAAACGAATTATAAGTGCTACACACTTCATTTTCAATAGCTATCGTGCTATAGTAAATGTCAATAACATATAAAAATTACAGGGCAATACGAATATATTTACGAGAGTTAGAGTACACACAGACAGACAGAGAAACCGAAGTCATAACGCTGTTCATCCCCACCAGTTGCTGAGAGGTTCTGCTCTCAAAGCTGGTAGACGGCAGGTGCTGGGTTCAACCCCCTGTCACGCTCGTCGACCTAACCGTTTGGAGTTTTCCGTGGTTTTCTTCGAATCTTGCCGTAAATACGGATTAAGATCCCTTAGAAAGACCCCCACGGAGGGCATTCTCCCTTAGGGCCTATATCCCAAGAGTAGATAATCGGCCGTCATAAATCAACCAACCAACCAACCAACCATAACGCTTTTCAACTATTTTGGAAAGTGTTAAAAAAGTGGATAAATTATAAGATCACATTAACTGTAAAACAAAAACAGTTAATCTGTCAATGAAGAGACATATTGTTCATTTGTATATTGAACATACAATTAATATCAAGTTAACTTAAATTGGTTATAAGATAAGATGCATCAGAATGGTCTTAGTATTTTCTTTTATATTAAAACCTTACGTCACTCTTTACGTTATCATCATGATTAGAGACAAGAATTGAGTCATCATTTCAAAAACCACATAAGTCAAGTTTTATTCTAAATATACTTTTTTTAATTATATACTTTTTTTAATTGTATACCAAATATACTTTTTTTGATATCTGCAATATGTTCTTTTAATTATGTAATCTGTAATATGTTCTTTTAATTCTTTTAATTCATTAAAAGAACATATTGCAGATATCAAGTACAATAGAAGTAAAACGGCACTTTCCAGATTAAAACAAGAGCAGTCGATTAAAATAGATTTTGATAAAGCTAAAGTTATTAAACCCACATCCTCTTTTTATCAAGCAATAATAAGTGAATCCATAGAAATTTTAACCAGGAAAGGTAAAACATGCAATGATTCGGTTTCTTACAACATCCCTAAATAATGGTATAAACTTTTACAGATAGTTCAAGATTGAATAAGATTGGCACATCCCTCCCTATGCTTCCCACCCTTAGTAACCTGTTTATAATGGTTTTCTTCAGCAGACAATGATGTTTTTACAGTGTTTCAGACTATTTGTGTTTTTTGTGCGTATCTACGTGTTAATATTTTAACCCTGATGATGAGCCAGGACGGCTCGAAAGCGTTTGGTTTTATAATGTGAAATATAGTTTTGTATGTTTTAAAACAACTAAAGTAAAAGTTTTTATTAAATGATGCATATATGTTTTTTGTGACATTTTGTGTTGTTTTTAAACAATTATTATAGTACAGAGGTGAATTTGATTCAATTGAGTGTTGTGTTTTTCATGACTCAAGTTTATTTTGTATACTTTTTTTGTCGCAAATTCTTCCTTCAATACGTTCTAATTTTCGTTCATTACTTAAACGACATAAAGTCAGCGACTTAAGTGTTCTTTGCATGTAATAACCAGATTACATGCGAATACCATATTACATTACCATATTACCATTTTCATGCAATAACATATTAAGACATAAAAATGTCCCTGTATAAGTGCTATCTTCATTAATTTTGATTAAAAATATGTTTAATATGACTGTTTTGTTCAAATTAAATAGTACATGAATACTTGTTTCTTGCTAAAACAGCGGAACAGTTTTTCAAGTTAGGAACAGTTTTTTAACCATGGGGAAAATGGGTGTTGTTTTCGATCGAGAATGGACCTCTTGACGTCATCATTTCATTGACGTCGTCACTTTATTTTTTTTAAGCGTTTTTAAGAGTTTTTAACGAAATTCTGTAACTTTAGAAAAATTTTCTTTGAATAGGCAATAGAAATGCATAAAATCGTTACAAAAATCTTAAAGTTACAAAAAGGATAGATGCAAATTATCAAATATGAAAAATAAAGTAGAAATTTGGTACTTTCGTTACTTTCGTGTTACAGCGACCTCATGCAAATTATCAGATATGAAAAATTAAGTAGAAATTTGGTACTTTCGTGTTATAGCGGCCCCCAAGGATGAATCTCCAAGCGACCAAGATTTATCGCCAAATTATAAAGCATGTATGACATTATAATAATATATGATATATATATAACATTTCTTGACGTATGTGGCCAAGTTATAGTCATATATGATGCTTATATATGATATGATGTATATATATGGCATGTGTATATTATGTATATAAGACGTAGATAATGTGTGTATAATGACGTATATGGCACATATAGGAATGTTTGGAATATATTGTTGTGAGCTCGGGGTTTGAAAGGACTGATGCCAATATATAAGAACAATAAAAAGGCTTTATTCACTATAAACAGTGCAATACGATCACCAATATCTTCTGAAAATTACAAGATATTCAGTAATCTTCAAATCCAATAAAAGCGCAGCAAAATTTCACACAGAAACAATGCGTTCAATACGACGTATCAACGACAAAATCGATCCGAGAAACACAGTTCTCAATGCAAAGCCTCTCGTATGAATTCAATCGCAGTTGACAGACAACTAACTCAACTGAACTGATGGAGGTCCTTATATAGGTTTCAGAGATCTTTCCAGATTATTCCAGAGCCTTCAGATGCTAGAAATTACCAGAAAGTGCTTTAACTTTCGATAGAGAACCCAAGCAAGAAAGGATCCCAATGTATAGGTATAAGGGGGGTGGTTGCACAAAAAGTCGCCAAATCCGTCGCCAACTTGGCGACATTTGGCGATATATCGCCAAATTTGGCGACAAAAATAAGTCGCCAAAACCATCGCCAACTTGGCGATAAACCCATTCCTTGGCGATTTCTCCATAGACTTCCATTATAAAGATGAGCGTGTAAGGTTGTTTTCCTTGCAAACCATCTGAGGCTTTTAGCATTGAATTACATGATGCTCAATAGGAAATACATTAATAATACTGCAATTTTCACAATAATAAAATAAAATAAATTTAAACAAATGGAATATTTACAGATATATACAAAATTCATAACAATATATATGCGTATATAGGATTCATATGTAAGCTTTGCGATGATCTTGGCGAAATCATAACTGCAACCTGGCATAATCATAATTGTGGGGAATAACAAAAAAGTACAACAATTTTTTTTTCTTTTAAGTTTTCGAAACATTTTCCCAATGGTTATTGTAATTTGTTAAATTATAATTTTTTTTCTGTTATCGTTATTTTTATTATTCAGAAATTATAAAAAATTATTCGATATTTACAAACTTTAAAGTCCAAACTCTACAATCAGAAAAAAATATATATAAAAATTCGTTTACTTGTGAGTAATACAGTTTTTTTTTTTTTTTTTTTTTTTTTTTTTTTTTTGAAATGGCCGATTCAATTATTAAAAAGACAAAAAAACTAATAATGTTCGTCCATATTCTAATCTATTTATCTATTCTAAAAATAACTTCTGTATGCATAATCTATAAAATATACATGTAATTCACTTTGGAAATAGTTTTTCAGATTCTTCAGAGATGTTTTTTGGATTCATAAGAAACGAAGAATAAGCAAGTGAAAAAAAACATTTTTGAAAGCTTGATTTGTTTTCAATCTTGAGCAAATGCTGGGAGAAAATGCATACTTTACTTCTTCTTTTTAAATAACCTAATTGGAAATTTTCTTGTAGCTCAACAGATTTCTAAAAAGCATCATAAATCTTCCGTTTTTGATTGCGAAAACACAATAACTCGACTTATGGAAAATCGAAAATCATATCAAAATCGAATTCAATATGAGAAAATAGATCCGTAAACTGTTAGACGTAATCTGTTAATCTGTCAATGAAGAGACATATTGTTCATTTGTACCGGGTGTCCCAAAAATGACTGATGGATTTTAAAATTCAAGAACTTGCAAACGGTCACAGATATTTAAAAAATTCTTGCAGGAAGTTTGATGTCAAGAGTTTTTGTACTGTGATTCTTGATTTTAGTTCGCATTTCAAACAATAGATGGCGCTGACAGTGATTGGCGTTCAGTCGAGGCCGAAACTGACGCCACTCAGCATTGATGCACCGCCCCCTGAATACTAGATGGCGGCTGTCGCAGGTGGATTTTTTTTCAGCGTTTGAACAGTCCCTTGAACTTCAACACCAATAATTTCTAAAAGTTTTCTTCGACTAGTTTTTCTGAGATCAAATAAGTCAAAGAAAACTTTTAGATATTATTGGTGTTGAAGTTCGAGGGACCGTTGAAACGCTGAAAGAAAAATCCGACTGTGACAGCAGACCCCACCAGTGGTTGAGAGGTTCTGCTCTCAAAGCTGGTAGACGGGAGGTGCTGGGTTCAAACCCCTATCGCGCTCGTCGACCTAACCGTTCGGAGTTTTCCGTGGTTTTCTTCTAACCTTGCCGTAAATACGAGTTAGGATCCCTTAGAAAGACCCCCTCAGAGGGCACTCCCCCCTGGGCCTATATCCCTCGTGTTGATAATTGGCCGTCATAAATCAACCAACCAACCAACCGATTGTGACAGCCGCCATATGGTATTCAAGGGGCGGTGCATCAATACTGAGTGGCGTCATTTGCGGAATCGACTGAACGCCAATCGCTGTCAGCGCCATCTATTGTTTGAAATTCGAACTAAAATCAAGAATCACAGTACAAAAACTCCTGACATCATACATAACCCTCCTGGAAGAATTTTTTTAATATATGTCACCGTTTGCAAGTTATTGAATTTTAAAATCCATCAGTCATTTTTGGGACACCCAGTATATTGAATATACAATTAATATCAAGTTAATTTAAATTGGTTAAAAGATAAAATGTACCGGAATATTCTCAGTATTTTCTTTTATATTAAAAACCTTACGTCACTCTTTACGTTTTCATCATGAATAGGGACAAGAATTATTAAAAAGACAAAAAATGAATAATGTTCGTCTATATTCTAATCTATTTATCTATTCAAAAAATAACTTCTGTATGCATAATATATAAAATTTACGTATACACTTTGGAAATAGTTTTTTCCGATTTTTCTGAGATGTTTTTTGTGGTTCATAAGAAACGAAGAATAAGCAAGTAAAAAAATTCGAAAGCTTGATTTGTTTTAAATATTGTTCAAATACTGAGTAAAAATGCATTTTTTTTCTTTTTCTTATTCTTTAAAAAAAGGGGGGAAATATTCTTGTAGCTTAACGGATTTCTAAAAAGCATCATAAATCTTCCGTTTTTTATTGCGAAAACACAATAATTCGACTTATGGAAAATCGAAAAATATATCAAAATCGATTTCAATATGGGAGAATAGAACCGTAAACTGTTAACCTGTCAATGAAGAGATATGTTGTTCATTTGTATATTGAACATACAATTAATATCAAATTAATTTAAATTGGCTAAAATATAAAATGCATTGTAATATTCTCAGTATTTTCTTTTATATTAAAAACCTTACGTCACTCTTTACGTTTTCATCATGATCAGGGACAAGAATTATTAGTATGAGACGAAAAACAAAGATCTAACATCCTTTTCCTATTGAATTTAAGGGACAAGAATTATTAAAAAAACAAAAAATGAATAATGTTCGTCCATAATCTAATCTATTTATCTATTCAAAAAATAACCTGTATGCATAATGTATAAAATATACGTGTAATTCACTTTGGAAATAGTTTTTCCGATTTTTCTGAGATGTTTTTTGTGGTTCATAAGAAACGGAGAAAAAGCAAGTGAAAAAATTCAAAAGCTTGATTTGTTTGAAATATTGTGCAAATGCTGGGGAAAAATGCATACCTTTTTCTTTTTCTTCTTCTTTGAAAAAAAAAGGGGGGTAATCTTCTTGTAGCTTAACGGATTTGTAAAAAGCATCATAAGGGCTGTACATATATAACTTTATCAACATTTTTGTAATTTTGGACCTCCCCTCCCCTTACGATATCATACGTTATCATTCCTCGAACCCACCCTAGCCCCACTTAATGATATTGTTATCAATGTCTAAAAATTATTTTTTATTTTTACAATATTTTTAGGGTTTCGTTCATCTCACGAAACCCTATTACTCCCGCTTCCTTGTCTGTCCGTCAAAGAACCGGTTCTCAGAAACTATATAACTTACAATCATGAAATTTTATATAGTTATAGCTGAATATCTACAATGAAGTTCAAAATCATAAAATTTGAAAAAAATCGTATTATTTTAATACATAGAGACAAAAAACCAAAAATCAAACATCCTTTTCCTATTAAATTTAAACATCTTTCTTTATAGCAGTTGCCAACAATTAAAAATCCACAATAAAATTCTTTCTACAATAATTAATTTTCTATTGAAAGATTTCCACGTGAAAAATGAAAATGAAATAAAAAGTTTCACCAATTGAAAAAAAGATTAATATGACGTCATATTGGTAATAAAACGGAAATTTTCAAACATTTCTCAATAATACAAGGTGTATGAGTATGTGTAAATACAGAAAGCAGCTTAATATGGCGTCATTAGAGAATTAAAAAGAAAATTGAATCTGACGTCTAACATTTTGAAGGTCTCTATACAACATGTTTAATTTTGAAATAGATTATTTTTTTAATATCGCATTTAGTCCACATAAACGACAAAAATAGACCGGTAAATTTTTACTTAAAAAACATGCCTTTGTTTTTTTTCTTTTTGGAAAATGAAATTTATTTGGATTTATTAAGTGTTTTGAAAGGAATATTAAACGAAACCCTTTGTGCGATCTTCGATCACACTTACCCACTTGTTTATATATATATATATATATATATATATATATATAAGATTGCAGTGATATAAAGATATTGTTATACATTTATTATTAGCATGCTTTACTGATTCAACTGAAGAGAAGAGTCAATAAAATATCACTATTATACATGAAGTAACTTTATATCAAATAACATCTAAAAGAGATAATTACTATTTAAATGTATTTAATAATAGTTTATTGTTACATAATGCATTCCATAGTAATATTGTCTTTTTGATATTTGTCTTAATATTTGTCTTTTTTGAAGATGAAAGTGGAAAAAACAAGTGGACAACATTCTTTCTTTTTCTTTACTAGTAAACACAAGTATCATTTCAAACATATTTCGTACCTGTTTTCTCTAACAGCGAATTATATGCGCTGCGCATATAGCAAAAGAACAGGAAAGTCGAACGGCGAGATAATCCATATTTTGGAATGAAATGATTTTATAATCATTTAATGGCTTTATTAATAACTTTGTATTTTCGTAAAAGAAAAGAAAGAAAGAAAGAAAAAAAAATGAAAGAAAAAAGAAAAAAAGAAAAAAAAGAAAAAAGGGAAAAAAAAAAGAAAAAAATTTAATTTAACAAATTACAATAACCATTGGGAAAATGTTCCGAAAGCTTAAAAAAAATTACCGTACTTTCGTGTTATAGCGCCCCCCCCCCCCCCCCCAAAATTATGATTATGCCAAGGTTGCAGTTATGATTTCGCCAAGATCATCGCAAAGCTTATATATGCATCCTATGTACGCATATATATATATTCCAAACACTCCTATATGTGCCATATACGTCATTATACACATATTATTTACGTCTTATATGTCGTATATACATTACATCTTATACACATGTCATTTATATACATCATATATCCATCATATATGACTATAACTTAGCCACATACGTCAAGAAATGTTATATATATATGATATATTATAATAATGTCATGCATGCTTTATAATTTAGCGATAAATCTTGGTCGCTTGGCGATTCATCCTTGGGGGCCGCTATAACACGAAAATACCAAATTTACAAAATATTAATGAAAACAGAAACAAAATATTCCATCTTTGGAGGCCGCTATAACACGAAAGTTTCAAATTTCTACTTTATTTTTCATATCTGATAATTTGCATCTGTCCTTTTTGTAACTTTAACATTTTTGTAACGATTTTATGCATTTCTATTGCCTATTCAAAGAAAAATTCTTCTAAAGTTACAGAATTTCGTTATAAACGCTTAAAAAATTCTTCTAAAGTTACAGAATTCGTTAAAAACGGTTAAAATAGTAAAATGCGAACATCATTTGGTCCATTCTCGACCAAAAGCAACAACCATTTTTTCCAATGGTTAATAACAAACTATTTTGATATAAAAAAAAGTTTTAAAAAAAATTTAGTGGATCAAAAATGATAATGATATCGAAAGACAAACACCCTCCCTCCTAGAGATATCTTACGATATCAAGTGCCAGACCCACCCCCTCCCCCTAATGTGGTAACGTTATATATGTACGGCTCCATAAATCTTCCGTTTTTGATTGCGAAAACACGGTAACTCGACCTATGAAAAATCGAAAAACATATCAAAATCGACTTCAATGTGGGAAAATTGATCCGCTATTGCAATTTTTAAATGTTGTTGTTTTAGATAACAAAATTAAATAGATAGTTAGGTACTAAAAGTGTAGAGGAAACTCCATGACCAAATTTGGCAGAGAATCGGATTAGATATTCGCCGATATTTCTGAAAAGTCATTTTCGGCTAATTTGTGACAAATATTCTGTGTCAACTAGTTTTTCTGTCTAGAAGAGTTGTCAGAGCTATGTTATAAAGTTCCATTAAAAGGAAAAAAGTCCTTTCGGCCGGTACCGAAGGAAAAGGGAGCTTTCATAATCCATGTTTTTAAAAATTCAACTCATTTTACTCAAACACCCGAAGCTAAAATGCTTGGAACCCGATTATAGAAGATTCAATCCCGGTTTTCATTAATACTGAATTTCAATGCTAATTTCAGCATGAGAACAGCATAATAAAAACCAGATTGTTTCAAAATGTCAGCCACCCTAGAATTTCAAACTGCCATACCTCAGCCATTTTTTAAGATAAAGCCAAAACGCCATAAGGTATCTATGGACTGATCGCCATTAGAGCGCATCCATGAAAACAAATTCAACGGTTACCAGTGATGCAACAGAGTATAAAATCAACAGCGAAAAATGAGAAACCCAAATCACAATGAGAAACCCAAATCACAATGAGAAACCTGTAACAAATGAGAAACCAAAATAAATGCAACAAATGAGAAACCAGAAACAACTGCAACAAATGAGAAACCAAAAAGCAATGAGAGAAACCTAAACACGAAACAAAATGCAACAAAATTCAAGCAGCAAAAGAAAAACAACAGGTGTAAGTACAGTCGGTAAAAGGAAAAGAAAAGGAAAGGAAAAAAATCCAACACAGGTAAAAGTAATCAATTTTTTATTTTTTTTTTATGTAAAGTTAAATAAACATGTATTAACCACCTTCCCTTACAGGTTTTTTTTTCTCATCATGTACACTAATGGCGCCCGGTGAATGTAAAATCTGTCTTGGGAGCAAAGTCCTCTAAATTACCTGTGAATTATACCTCTGGAGGTGCCTAGTCAGGTGAAGGTCTCGTCACCGGATCAAGGTTCTAAATTACGAGACCAACTTGCATAGCGATGGCATGACGTATGGGTGTGATGCCAAGCCCACGTTCATACAAAAAGAATCAGATCAATTAGCAGCAACATAAAAATGGTAACAAAACTAAGGCCAGCGCTCAGCGGCATCTCTTCAGTGGCGCTACGCGCCCCGGTGCCAGGCACTAAACCCGTTTAAGCTAGAGAAATCTGGCAGGTAGGGGCCTGGTCGCAGCACAGTGGGGCGTTTTGATGATCTAGGTGGACAAAATTCATTTTTCCGACTATCTCGGAATTTAACAAGACCGCGTATGGTAGCCGAACGTCTCTTCTGTCGAGATCCTTACGAGTTTTGTAAAAAAAATCCGATGTGTGGATAAACTACGACCGTAAAGAAGGCAGTTGGTTTGAGGGAGTTTCAACAGTTGCATTATTTTTCTGTAAGTTCGAAAGCAAGTCGTGACTTTTCTGTTTTATTTGAAAGTAGGAGTTTACTGGACATATGTCACATGTTTGTCGCAAGATTTAACCTATTGTTATTTGAAAATAAGCGCCATCTTGTTTTCAAACTTCATCTTGAATTTTAATACAGTATTAAGCATTATTAAGCAATAAGCATTTTTTTAAATCAAAGTACCATTCCTAAAGTATTGGAAACTTAAGAAAGCTCCTGCGAAAATTTGCGAATCATTGAGTTATATTAACTTCAAGTGTGTGTTTGAGTGTTTAACTCAAATCTTGCAAGTCAATTTTAAACCACTTTTAATTATCCGATTGAGCTGAAACTTTGAATACATGTGTAGTTTCAAGGACAATACAATATTATAATATAAATAAATAATAATAATATAAATAATAATAATAATAATATAAATTATTAAATAAGCCAAATAGTTATCATTGTTTGATCATTTTATTACTGATAGACATCTTTCTGAATTTAAAAAGAAATAAAAAAAAATTAACTGGCCGCCATTTTGAAACAATTTGGCCAAACCAGCTTTTGAAGCTGGCCAACGAGCTCGGTCGATACCTTGCTATGTTCTGTACACATGATCAGTCACATTCATATCGGTTCATAAATACGAGAGTTACAGCATAACAAATATAAGATTGTTTCAAAGTCTCAGCCACCCTAGAATTTTAAACTACTATATATCTCAGCCTTTTTTAAGATATAGCCAAAACAAAAAAATTACCAGAATCCTTGCATCACGTTGTAACACTTAACGGAAACATTTTTTTTTCAATTTATAATTTTTTGTACATTTTTTTGAATTTAAAACAATTAAATTTAACTGTCCGCCATTTTGAAACAAGATGGCCGATGAAGCTGGCCAACGAACTCGGTTGAGACCTTGGTATGTCCTATACACATACTCATTCACATCCAAATCGGTTTATAAAAAACAGAGTTACAGCTTGGCAAATGTCAGATATGTATGTAATTTCGTTAAAAAAAGATGATAATATAAATCAACATTTGAACGGAGGGGGGTTTTGGGGTCATGATCGGTGAAAATATACCAAAATTTTTTGGCAATGCTTTCCTCCGAACGGCTGCAATAGGTAGGTAGCTTTTTGTAATGAAAGCTACCAAAAACGGGAATGATTGCGAACAATCAAAAGTTTGTATTGCAAAATATTGGGTTGTTCGATAAGTTCTTTCCTTTTTGAAAGTTGGTTCGTACCGAAAAATTCTATCATTTAATTATTAAACATTAATCCCGATATCTAATGTCTAATAATTGACGGGCAGAATTTTCCGCTGCGAATTGGTTTTCCCAACCAGAATAAGAACTCTCCGAACAACCTAATATGTTTAGATGTCTTCGGATAGATACTTAATATTTATTTCGAAAATGATGCCATGATGCAAGCTAATCATAGATGCAGCTCACGAGAAGTCCATGACTAATTGCCTCCTGGCAACTAAATGTCTCGTGGGTCTAGACATATCCATATACTATGATATATTCAAATTAATACTCAGGTTACATCGTATAATACAGGGTTATTACAAAAGAATCATCGGGTTTCCGAAACGTTTATTTCGGAACATAATTGTGTTACAACAATGAGTTATACATGAAAATAAATAGAAAGTATACAAGATGAACGTCCATACTACAGATGTTCAATATGTGCTCCTTGAGTGATAAGGCATATGTCAAGACGATAATCGTAATATTTTTCTCAAAATTTTCCACACAGTTGGCTGTGGAATGGAAAGTTCGCGGCTAGCGCGATTTGTTGATTTCTTGGGACTACGGATGAACTCTCTCTAACTCGGTTCGTTGTTTCTTCAGTAACGCTTGATCTGCCGGAACTTTTGCCTTTACATAAACAACTGGTTTCTTTGAACTGTCGATACCAGCGCAGAATGCTTTGTTGGGTTGGTGGTTTGCATTTGTATGCCTTCCGTTAATGCTCTCTGAACGGTTATAAGCGATTCACACTTTGAAAGTTCTAGTACACAAAACGCTTTCTGCTGTCCAGTCGCCATTTTGAATATGTCGTTCGCGCAGCAATCATGGCAACCACACGCGCATGACAGATACGCAGCGCGAAACTGTAGTTAACGCCCTCTCGTTTGAATTGTCATGGAAACATATACGTTTCCTAGTTTGCACGTAGTAACGTATCAAAACCCGATGATTCATTTGTAATAACCCTGTATATATACAGTTTAAATAATATATATGCGCATTGTCAAATATATAAAGCCCATGGCTTAAAAAAACACTAATAGCAAACTAAAACATTACTATACTAGTTTCAGACGATTCATCAATAGGGTGTACTACTCAAAGGTTATTCTCAATGGACCATGGCACATGTCAATAAACAATGTACTTAAAGCATCCCGATATTCGTCACCCTGTCTGATTTCTATGGTAAACTTGAAGCATTTTTCAAAACAAGGTCTCTCATCACATTAATAATGATATTATGGTAAGGGACAATGTTGTAAGATTGTTTGTTGCTGTAAATGCATGAAGATATCTTTATTTAACTGTCCTGAGTCAGTGAAAAATTGTTTTTCTTTAACTGGCAGAAGCTATCGAATATAACCTGTAAGACTGTAAGCTGGACATCTTGGAAGAGAGGTTTTGCCTCTTTGCAGAGCTTTACAATAACATTCATCACATTACAACTTATCAGAACGTAGACAAAACTAAATATCTACTAAAAGCCTGCCATAAAAGATAATTTGATTTTTCTATGATTAAGACGATTTGCAAAATAACTACAGAGATCAGCACAATTATGCAAGAAAAAAAGTAACTTCCTATAATTACTGTATACGCAAATTTGAGAAAAATAATAGAAAAGAAGAAGAAATTTGAAATTCAAAACAAACTTCATTGATTTAGACATTATAAAGAATATAACGATAATTTGGTTACCTATCAATTCGAACTTTCAAACGAAATAAAGCAGAAATGAACGCGTGGTCAACACGCACTTAAAAAACGAAACTTATAAAAGGATACATTGAGATATATGACGATCTGTAGATAATTAATATACATTATCTGTATGTAACAAAAATTTTGTGGACGCTCTATCTCAAGAACTAATGCACGAAATTTAATAAAACTTTATATTCAGTTAGTCCCTGATATAAATTGGTGCTGATTAGTTTTTGGTGAAAATCGCCCAACAGGTGGCGCTGCTATGGTGCATTTTTCGCGATTTCCGCAATAGCTCTATCTCAAAAACTAATGCACTTATTTTTATCAAAATTCAGATTAATTTAGACCTTAACATAAATAGACTCTGATTACGTTTTGATGAAGGTATCCCAACAGGTGGCGCTGCTATAACACCCCTTTCATGATTTTTACGATAGCTATATTTCAAGAACGAATGCACGAAATTTCATCAAACTTTAGATTCTGTTATATCTTGACATAAATAGATGCTTCTTACGTTTTGGTGTAAATAGGCCAACAGGTGGCACTGCTATGCTACTTTTTTCATTATTATCATGATAACTATATCTCAAGAACTAGTGCATGGATATTCCTCAAACTTCAGAGTCAGTTAGACGTTGTCATAAATTGTTGTTATGGTTTAAATCTCCCAACAGGCGGCGCTTCTATGCTACATTTTGCAGGATTTACACGATTTTAGCAATAGTCATATCTCAAGAACTAATACACGGAATTTAATCAAACTTTAGATTCAGTTAGACCTTGATATAAATTGGTTCTGATTCTTTTTAGTGTATGCGAAACCTGTGTGAGATAGAAGAAAGTTTTAGGATTGGCACATCCGACTGGTTTATCTTATGGTACATTTCATCCCGCAGTTATACGTCCACAGGAAACTGCGATTAGGATGATTGGAATACACAAGAAAAGAATATATGCGGTTTTTAAATTAAATTAATAACACAAACAAAATGCTTTTCAATTGAGAGAAAGACAACAATCAAGTATTTTTTACAAATTCTTTTCATTGCAGTTATTTTCTATTTCGTATTTCTGTTTACATCTACTGATCAGTAATACACATAAACATTTGCTTACATGCATGCACTTTGCGCGTAAAACAGACATTTATCTTCTAATCCTGAAAAATTGTGTCACGTACACGCATGTTGATGTATTCTTCAAAATTTCTGTACATAAATATAAAATTTGTAATTTTTTTTCCAATACGATTTTCATCTACCTTACTTTTTATCACTGTTTCAAACATTTCTACTGCAATTACTATTTAACATTTCTTTTTCTCTGAGAGCTTTAAGTTTACCTGCATATGTGTACCCATTTTTAGGTGCGTTCGTAATTATATAAATACGTAGCACCTATAGTCGTCGCTTGGTTCGTCCGTCTGTCCGTCCGTCTGTCTGTCTGTCTGTCCGTCCGACCGTCCGTCCGCATATAACAACGCAAAAACTACCCAACCGAATGGTTTGCAATTTAAAATATATTATCTTTGCAGAATTTTGTCGAGACATATCAAATTTTATTAAAATCGAATCAAAACTTTAGGAGATATTAATAAAAATATTTATTAAGAAATTTGAATTTTTTTTTTAAATCGGTGCTTTTTTGTTATAGGAGCTTCTGAAGTTTAATCGTCAAGCGACCGAGATACTTATTTTATTACAGAAATTAATCTGCAGACGATAGAATTCATTTCACAGAATTAAAAATCCGAAAAGATCTGAATATTTATGTAACTAGCTATAGTACGAACGCACCTCATTTGTCACGTTTGACGTACAATTTCCAACTTGTTACTTTTTTCTGTCTTTACAAGAAGAAAATATTGAATGCGTGAAAAATTTTGATTTCAGGTTTTCTACTGATTTATACGTCTTAGACTGTCCTGAACACGATTTGACTGTCTTTAGAAAATGCCTGTCTGTCTGTATGTATGTGAAAAAACTTTTTGTGGGCGCTCTGTATCAAAAACTATTACACGGATTTAATAAAACTTTAGATTCAGTTAGACCTTGGTATAGATTGGTGCTGATTAGTTTTTGGTATAAATAGCCCAAAAGCTGGCACTGCTATGCTGCATTTTTCAAGGTTCCGCTATAGCTCTATTTCAAGAACTAATGCACGGATTTTCGTCAAACTTAAAATTCAGTTCGTTAGACGTTGACACAAGTTGTAGCTGATAAGGGTTTGATGTAAATCACCCAACAGGTGGCGCTGTAATGCTGCATTTTTCAGGATTTGCACGATTTTAGCGACAGTAATACCTCAAGGACTAATGCACGGAATTTTTTTAACTTCATATTCTGTTAGACCTCGACATAAGTGGCGCTGATTATGTTCTCGTGTAAATTATATAACAGGTGGCGCTGCCATGCTGCATTTTTTTATTCCAAAGTGCATAATTAAAAAATTACGCTTTTTTAAGTATTACCATGTATGAAATGGATGAAAGTTTTGGGATTGGCACATCCGACTAGTTCATAATTTCTTAAGAGCATTCAAGCCCAAAACCTCATTACATAATAAACTACAGAATTTGAAATGTTGTTTTTTGAAATAATGATACTTTTGTTTATTCATAAAATCATAACGAAATAAATTAATTCTTATTTCGTCTTCGTAAATTCGTATTCGTAATTCTACATTTCGTCTTCGTATAAAAAAAACATAATCAAAAACAGGCTGTAACACAATGATTCTCAACCGGTATATCCTTAAAATTTTCAGTAAAGTTTTTGGTAGAACTTTACTGAAAAATTTCATGCAGTGTATGTATTAGCATTTATTAAGAATATGGAATATCACTACTCTATCTTGTACGAGGGTGGGCTGATAAGTTCTCGGCCTGACACAGAGATGGAACAAGTATTACCAAATGACAATGATGTTTGTACAGTATGATCCTTTAGATGACATGATGCTAAGTTTCAGACGCGTGAGTTTATTGGGTATTGCTTGGAGATAAAATAAAGTAGACAATTTTTGAAATTTTCTAAAAATGGAAAAAATTGAATTTAGATCTGTCATAAAATACTTTATACAAAAAAGGTTTAACCCCCACGGACATACAAAAAGAGTTACATTCCACATTAAAGGATTCTCGTCCTTCGTATTCGACGATAAAAAAGTGGGCTGTTGAATTTAAACATGGTAGGAAATCAATTCACGATAATGAACGTTCAGGACGTCCAAAAACCGCTACGACTGACAAAATCGTCTTACAAATTCACAATACCGTATTGAATGATCGCCGACTGAAAGTTCGCGAACTTGCTGACATTCCAAACATCTCGATAGATCGTGTCCACTACATTTTACACGATCTTTTCGGTATGAAAAAGCTTTCCGCTCGATGCGTGCCGCGTTTGTTGAACGTCGGCCAAAAACGCCAGAGAATGAACATTTCTCAAGAGTCTTCTGAAATGTATTATTTTGCAAGTTGAAAAATAAAGTGAAATATTGTCAAAAATCTTGTATTTTCTTTGTCAGGTCGAGATCTTTTCGATCCACCCTCGTACAGGGCTGTACTAAAGAATTCGCACACAATAGTGTGTCTTAAATGTATTAAGTTGCAAGGGGACTACACTGAAAAACTAGCGGTTTATTGCATCTGATTAAGCGTCTCATTTCCAATTAAAACATATCTTTGAATTAAAATTTGGTTGAAATACAGGGTCATAAAAAATCGAAGAGTGTGGAAAATAGGATTAGAAATATCTCGGAAACTCATTATCCGATCGACTTCATGCTTTATGCAAAATTTATGTTTTTTATTGTCTTTTATATTCACTCCTTAAAATAAACAATTTCGAAAATTTTTATATACCTTTTATCAGAACGAATATTTCGAGAGTCCGAAAAAAATAGTTCCGGATAATCGAGGTTACTGGAATTCAATAAGCTTCTTCCCATTATTACATACTAAGTACATACCAAATTTCAAGTCTCTATCTCAATTTTTTTGGGAGATAAAGCGTTTACAGACACACAGACACACAGACATACAGACACACAGACGGACGGCACTTTTTTTTTTTTCTAAAAATATGTTTTTTCGGAATCTCCAGTGTCTGAAACGTGTAAATCCGTCAAAAAAAATTTTTCGATTTTCAAAACGATTACAAGACAAGTAATAATATGAAATTTTGTCAAAAATATTGTGCTTTCACTGTGAAGCCGGGAACTTATCAGCCCACCCTCGTACATTTAGGCACAC
Source organism: Maratus michaelseni (assembly GCA_963931845.1). NCBI lineage: Eukaryota > Metazoa > Arthropoda > Arachnida > Araneae > Salticidae > Maratus > Maratus michaelseni. The sequence goes on along the minus strand of OZ007598.1, from coordinate 128,870,182 downwards.
TACAAATACGTGACAGTCTGTGAAAAGGAGAGTTAAACGAAAATTTATAATGTTGCATTTATTATGTATATTTTAAATAAGGTTAATGGATATTTGCATGCATATTTTAAATAAGGTTAATGGATATTTGCATGCATATTTTAAATAAGGTTAATGGATATTTGCATGCATATTTTAAATAAGGTTAATGGATATTTGCATGCATATTTTAAATAAGGTTAATGGATATTTGCATGCATATTTTGCTATTTTTATTATGCATATAATCCGGACTCTAGTGAGCAGTATTATAGCAAAACATTTCAGAACCAGAACTGATTTCGTGGACTAATAAAGTAAAACTTGAACAATTAAACTTTTTTCGAGTTTAATGTTATTTTTAATACAGTGTAACTCTCGAAACATATTTTTCGTTTTTATGTATTATTTATTTATTTAATTTACTACCCACTCAGATATGTTTCTCAGAAACGTGATTTCCACTATGTCGCATAAACTTTGTGTTATTGGTCATAAAACTGATGACCTATATTTTATTTTATTACAAATTCCTTGAATGAAGATTTTTTAATCGCTTGGTAAAGTTTTATAACAAAATATAAGAAGCAGACAAAGATTTTTATCAGAAAACTATTGCCTTCTAGAAAGTTCATAAAAATATACTATAAATTTTTTTTATTGCCACATCAGATTCGTTTTATGAAACTATATAAGTTTTAGCATTCGTAAAGTGTTTGGGTGATTGAAAAATTTACCCTCAAATTTTGAAAGGTCTTTAGAAAAATCAAAGACCTTTTTGAACTTTTATAAACTTTAAACAAATTAACAGATTTCTTTTTCAAAACTATTACAATGTGATTATATTAAGTTTTCAATGCATTACTTAGACAATAGATTAAATGAAAGACAGATTCATCAACTAAAGCTGTAAAAATAGAGAAAACTGGAAAAAAAATTGGAAAATTAGAAAAAAAAAGTAATTTTTTGCTGAAAAACTGGCTGCTTTTTATAGTCAAATGTTTTTTTTTTTTTTTTCAATTCTCCAAATTAGATATGTTTTACATATTTAAATAACACATTTATGAAGTTCTTGATGTATACAAGTGCACGCACACATACAAGGGTAAATATTACACTGTAGAAAAAAAAAAGACATGCTATTTAATCTACAAAAATATAATACGTCCAAGAACGGAAATATACAATAACCTTTTCCGAGATACCCACGATTCCAAAAAGCATTTTCTCTTCAAAAACCTCAGAAACCAGTATAATGTTGAAACTTAAAGAAGCATTTATAAAAACAAATTTTCTTTTGCTGCCACTGATTTTCAGAAACAAATCCGAATAGTTTTGTTAGTGTATTAATCGGTTTTTTCGATCCGTAATATTAGTTTTTAGGATACTATCAATTCTCAATTAAACCTTTTCAGCTGAGTAATTGAAGCTAAACTTGCAAGAGTAATAAATAATAATTATTTTAATGTTAATGTTAATGTTGTTAATGTATCATGCTTGTCGGTAAAACATGTTTGTTGAACATGAAAATGTTTACATGAGTATTGATAGTATCCTAAAAACCGATATTCCGGTTTGAGAAAATTGCTTAATACACTATAAAAATTACTCGGAAACGTTTCCGAAAATCAATCGCATCAAAAGAAACTTTGTTTTCATAAATATCTCGAAAATATAATTGGTTTCTGAAGTTTTGAAAGATAATGAACGCTTTTCGGAATCATGGGTAGCTAGGAAGAGGTCATTGTATATTTTCGTACGTGGTTACATTATATTTTCGTACATTAAAAAACATTTGTCTTTTTTTACAATATAGCATACACTGCAAAAAATGACCAATGTTTCTTATTTTATGAAAATATACTATAACCACAAACGAAAATATAATATAATCTTCTGAGTTATCCGACATTCCGAATAGCGCGTTCCATTGTCTTTTGAATCCCCAGAAACCAATACATTTCCAAAATTTACAGAATTATTTATAAAAACAAAGTATTTTTCGCTGCGCGTATTTTTCAGAAACGTTTCCGAAGGGTTTTCATAGTGTATTAATTAGTGTCCTCAGCCTGGAATACCTGTTTTTCGAATGTCATCCATTCTCAAGTAAACGTTTTCAGCCACACAAGTTAATTTATACATGAAAGAGTAAAGAAATAATCTTAATTTCAATGTTAATGTTAAAGCTGTTAATTTTGCATGTTTGTCTGTTAAACATGTTTACTTGAGAATCGATAGCATTCGAAAAACAGGTATTCTAGGCTGAAGACACTTATTAATACACTATAAAAACCCTTCGGAAACGTTTCTGAAAAATACGGGCAGCGAAATATACTTTGTTTTTATAAATAAGTCAATTCGTTTTTATAAATAAGTTTTGGAAATGTATTGGTTTCTGGGGATTCAATAGACAATGAAACACGCTATTCGGAATTTCGGATAACTCAGAAGATTATATTATATTTTCGTTCGTGGTTATAGTATATTTTCATAAAATAAGAAACATTGGTCATTTTTTACAGTGTATATATTACTATTATGAAATATCTTTGCTCTATCCTACACATTTAAACACACTAAGAATGCGTGACAATTTGTGAAAATTGGAGATAATCGAAAATTTATAAATTCATATTTATTATGCATGTTTTAAATAAGCTTAATGTATAATTTCAAGCATATTTTGCGATTTTTATGATGTTTATAATCCGGACTCGGGAGATCAATAATACATCAAAACATTTCAAAACCAGAACTGATTTTGTGCGTGACTAATAAAAATAAAACTTAAAGAATGAAAACATTTCTTAGTTTAATGTTATTTTTAATCTAATGTCATGCTTGAAACATATTTTTCGTTTTTATTTATTATTTATTTTATTTAATTTACTGTGCACTAAGATATATTTCTCGGGAAAAATGATTCCCACTATGTCGCATAAACTTTGTGTTATTGGTCATAAAAACTGATGACCTATATTTTATTTTATTACAAATTCCATGAAAGAAGCTTTTTTTTAATTATTTGGGAAAATTTTAAAGTAAAATGAAAAAAGCATAGAATGATTTTTATCGAAGAACTATTGCCTTCTGGAAAGTTCATAAAAGTATGCTATAAAATATTTCCACGTCCATTTCGTTTTATGAAACTATATAACTTTCAGTATTCATAAAATTTTGATGAGAAGATTTATCCTTCAATTTTGGAAGGTAATCGTTCCTAGGTCTTTAGAAAACGAAATCCTTTCATGAGCCAATTCCCGGACTAGCGGCAGCTTTGCAAATGTGTTTCTAATTCATTACATTGGTAGAAACTCATTGTAATCCAACATAATAAAAAATTTAAATTTCTTATATTAAGAGCATCTTAAGAAATTTAAATTGTGTATGGATGCACAGACTGGCAGACAGATTAATTGCGTATACGTTGTGTTTGTGTAGTTCATGAAACAATTTATTTGATAGTTTAGTATCAGTAATAAATAGCTAATTTATATTCATTTATATATTCATAATTTAAAATTTTGTTTTCATTATAAAATAACTGTAAATTCAAAGTAACCAACTGCAAATGTCTTCATATAGTAAAACATAAAAATGTCAACTTTATTTAAATGTACGAAGCTGTTTCCCGCCAATGACCGCTCCAAACGCAAAAGAAAATTTAGTTGAATCCGTACTACCTATTTTCATCTTGAGTATGGCCGTGATATCTAAAAAAATACTTTAATTTAAATTTTGTTAACATATGTTTATATATATATGTGTGTGTTTGGGGACATCTGGACTGGACTACTGATAAATCACACCTGTTTCCACAGTAAATTTCTTCTGCAATTGGGAAAAGGTGTTTTCTAGGACCATCTGAAACAGCTCTGAATTTTGGTGGTAGGGTAAAACGGGGTACTAATCAGAAATTAAGTTTTTACATTTTCAGTAACAAAAAACTTTATTGTAATAAAATTTGAATCAAATTTTAAAATATATATGTACATGTTTTAACGTCAGTAACTTTTAGGTAGCTTTCATTACAAAAAGTAAAAAGCTACCTATTGCAGCCGTTCCGAGGAAAGGAATTCCGGAAAATTTCGGTGTATTTTCACCGGTCATGACTTCCAGACCCCAAAACCACCCACCGTTCAAATATGGATTTACATATATATATATATATATATATATATATATGTCATAGATAACACTCGTATTTATAAACGGTTTTGGATGAAACTAAGCGTGTGTATTAAGCTCACCAATATCTCGACCGAATTCCGGAAAATTTCGGTGTATTTTCACCGGTCATGACTTCTAGACCCCAAAACCACCCACCGTTCAAATATGGATTTACATATATATATATATATATATCTTATCTATGTCATATATAACACTCGTATTTATAAACGGTTTTGGATGAAACTAAGCGTGTGTATTAAGCTCACCAATATCTCGACCGAATTCGTTGGCCAGCTTGGTCTGCCATTTTGTTTGAAAATGGCGGCCACTATAATATTTCAAACTAAAAAATATATATACAAAAAAATTCGAAATGCAAATTTTTGCTTAAGTATTAGGCCTTGATACAAGTATTCCGTAGCATTCTTTGTTTTGCCTCTATCTTAAAAAACGGCTGAGATATTGCAGTTTGAAATTCTAGGGTGGCTGACATTTGGAAACAAAACAGTAGATTAAAACAAGTGGATAAGTGTGATCGAAGATCGCACAAAGGGTTTCGTTTAATATTCCTTTCAGAACACTTTATCCATCCTTTAATAAATCCAAATAAATTTCATTTTCAAAAAAAAAAAAAAAAAAAAAAAAAAAAAAAAAAAAAAAAAAAGAGTTTTTTATAATGTTTAAAATGTTTTTTATAAAGTAAAAATTTACCGGTCTATTTTTCTCGTTTTTTCGAAAATCTGAACCGGTCCAATAGCGGGCAAGGCTCGCTATTATACTCAGACATAATAATATCTGTCATGTGGACTAAATGCGATATTTAAAAAAAAAAAATCAGTTATAAAATTAAACATGTTGTATAGAGACCTTCAAAATGTTAGACATCAGATTAATTTTCTTTTTAATTCTCTAATGACGTCATATTAAGCTGCTTTCTGTATTTACACATACTCATACTCCTTGTATTATTGAGAAATGTTTGAAAATTTCCGTTTTATTACCAATATGAGCTCATATCAATCTTTTTTTCAATTGGTGAAACTTTCTGCTTCATTTTCATTTTTCACGTAGAAATCTTTCAATAGAGAATTAATTATTGTAGAAAAAATTGTATTGTGGATTTTTAATTGTTGGCAACTGCTATAACGAAAAATGTTTAAATTTAATAGAAAAAGGCTGTTAGATTTTTTGTTTTTTATCTCTATATATTAAAATAATACGATTTTTTCAAATTTTAGGATTTTGGTCTTCATAATAGGTATTTAGCTATAAGTATACAAAATTTCATAACTTTAAGTTACATTGTTTCTGAGAACCGGCTCTGTGACGGACAGACACCAAAGCGGGAGTAATAGGGTTTCGTGAGATGAACGAAACCCTAAAAATGAGGGATTAATTTATTAGTTTTAATGAACCGGATATTATTATGAATGAACCGGATATTTACCAAATTATTATCTTTCATTGTTGTAATCATTTTCCCAATCATACGCATAAAACTATATTCATATCAGTTAACGTCAAATTCTCGCTAAACTTGGCGATATTTGACGAAATATCGCCAAATTTGGCAACCAAAAATAAGTCTCCATAAATAAAGCCAATTTGGGAGTTGTTGACTAATTTGTTGAATTTCTTATTCTAATTCAGTATTAACCATTTCAGGGGCAAAGTACTTTCAGTACTAAAATGTTGAAATAAATGACTGGCACCGGAATTAAAGTAGAAATTTATTTGGAAATAAGAAAAAGGCAAAATACCACATACGTATTAAATGGAAAAGATTTTAGCAAATTTCTGGTGCCGTTGTGGCTTTTGGGAATTAAAATTAAGTGGTTTCATAAACATACCACTGCCCCTGAAAGGGTTAACGAATCTTGTGTAATCGGGTTCTTTGCATTTTAGTTTGCGAGTAACATTAGCTAAACTTTTAAAACGAAGATGTAGGAAAGCTACCTTTTCCTCCCGGTAGAGGCCGGAAGGACTTTTTTTTTACAGGTTTTCAAGCAATTTTTAATGTTACTATATATACTACTGTAATAATTCTACTATAGATGGCAATTGCTGAAATTGGGTTTTCAAATATATTTCCAAATTATTTACGTAGATATCATCTTTCATCTTTTTAATTGGCGAAGTTTTATTAAACATGCGAAACATGTGAAATTATTTATAAAATTGTTCACAAAGCGTAAAACAGAGTGAAAAAAATATCCTGACCCAGAAATCGAACCCGGATACTTGAAATAACGTCCCATTGCTCTACCATTGAGCTACGATGACGATACATAGTCTGGCATCTCTCACTCTAATATGTCGGAAAGGCTGCAACTTGCAGCACAAGATGGAAAAGTCTCTAAGAGCACACAACCTTTGTGGCATACATAAGACGAAATTAATCCCAGCTTAGGTAAATACATATTTTTAATTAGTTTTTCAAACATGTTTTTGAAACATGTAAAATAGTTTCACATGTTTAATATTCAATAATGGCGTAATTTCACTGCTGTTAATTAATTAAAAAATTTATTAAAAATATGGCGAAGTATTGTTAGAGCATTTTGAATGTGTTGGAAAGTGTTTCATAATCTATGCTTGCCACATGATTTTTTTTTTACCGTTATTACTTGAAATGGTAGTGTCGTTAATTTAAAGCAATTCAATACATGTGCTCTATTAAAGTACTTACAAGTGGAAATTATATAATATTGTAAAGCTTATGGAGTATGCGATGCAATATAATATAATTAATCCCATACTTTTTCTTAGAAGTCTGGAAGAACATTTATTATTATAGCTGATATAATCGTTTATAAATCTTTATGCTTATGTTTAGCGGTAAAATAGCTGTTACCTTAAGGGGAAATCTATAATTTTGGTAATAACACAGGTGATAAGACTCATTTTATTTGATATTATACATCTAAAGTTTATTGTAGAAATGGGAGGAAAAAAGAAACGTTAATAGCACCAAAAACTTCAATTTCTAGCATACTAGTTTCGGTAGCATTTAGCATACCGTCCTCAGTGCAAAAAATTGCGGTAATTTACGGAAAAAAAGGAGACTCCGGGCAACAAGCAACAGGAAAACAGCAAACTCAACTTTCACTTGAATCCGTTCCGTTTGATGTTTTCCTGTTGGCTGTTGCCCGAGTCTCTTGTTTTTCCTATTGGTCAGTAAACCTTTCACTTTAATCCGCTCCACTCCCTTTGCTGTTTTCCTATTGGCTGTTGCCCGGACTCACCTGTTTTCCTATTAGTCAATAAACCTTTCGCTTGAATCTGCACCTCTCCTATATATTTGAACAAATTACCGCCATTCTTTGCACTGAGGACGTTATGCTAAATTGTAATTTCTGGCGCTATTAACATTGCGCTTTTTTCCACTTCTATTATATTGCACCATGTACTATTTTAATAATTAAAGTTTATTGTTCTACCGGGGAAAAAAACAAAATACTGGTTTAAAATTATTAAAAGTCAGCTTAATTTATCTTTTGAGTTCTCTTTATAGATATTTTCACACATTATTAAATTTGATATACTCGATATTCGTGTGTTTAACCTTAATCACATGCCTGTCTTTAAATATATTTAATTTGTGATTTTTTTAATAGTTTTTTTTAACTGTTATTACTTGATACATTATTCTAGTTTTTTTTCAAAGCAATTCAGTGCATACATTAAAATACTTGCATTTAGAATTTATGTATTATTTTTTGTACGATGGAGTATGAAATGAACAGAATTAGGCGTATGGATTCTCTCTAAAAACATGCAGAAACATTTATTACCTAGTCTGATAAGTCTGATATATTCGTTTTTGGCCTTCTTACATTTCAAGTTTATAAATCTTATTTTTTGCGTATAAAATATTTTGGTATAAGACATATTATTCGGTTATGAAACAGATGATCGAATTTTTGTTCCGTTTGATATCATGCGGGTAAAGTTTCCTTTCCCTTTTAACAGTGAAAAATACAAAAAAAAATATAATAATACTGGTTTTAAATGATTTAAAAGCTAGCTAAATTGTTTAAGAATTTTCTTTCAAAAGTGTGGTAAAGTGGTATTAAATTCCATATATACCTGTTCTCCGTAAAAATGTTTACCATCAATCATCATGACTCACATCTCTAGTTCATATATATTTTTTTACTGCTTTTGGTAATATTTTTTTCACTATTGTTGCTGGAAGCATTATTTTTATTTACAAAACGATTCAGTACACCCAGACAAAACAATACTCGCATTTAAGGTGTATACATTATTGTAGAGATGATGGGGTATGTTATGCCGCAGAATTGCTCCCAGGATTGTGTTTAGAAGAATGCAAAACTTTTTATTACTTAATATGATATACTCGCTTTTTGATCCTCACATTTCAAGTTTATAAATCTTTGTACTAAATTTTAACGACAGAACAGCTCTTATTCTGTTATAAAACACATAATTCTGGTTGTCTTTCATTTATTTATTTTTATTATTATTTTCGTTTTATTGCATATAATGCTGCTAAAGTTTCTTCTCTTACATACCTGCAAAAGATATAGTAAAAGAAAAATAATAATAGTTTTCAAAATATTAATTGTACGTCAAGAAAAAACGGAATTTTTGGTAGAAATTGAGTCGGACTGCGAAAATAAAAACGAACCGGACTGGGCCCGGGCTGAACTTCTAATTTTTACACCAAGCCCGGCCGAGCCAATATAGCTTTCATTCCAGCTGGGGCTGGAAATTTCGGCCAGTGCAGACCTCTACTACAGAGACTTTTGTTGACTTGTTAACCGAAAAACTACCAGAAACACCATTTATATCTTCAGGAGATTATTTGTTTCAACAAGTCAATGCTTCTATATCCATTTTGGAGACTGCTAAATTATGGTTCAAAGCAAATTTTGTTAAATTGCTTAACTGGCCAGCTGAAGGTCCAAATCTTAACCCCACAGAAAAACTCAGGGCAGTCTGACCCGAAAAATATGCACAGATGACACACAATTCCACACGGAAGGGGTATCTTATTTCTTTCATTCAACAGGAGTAGAATAATATTTCCAAAAACACTCTAGAAGGATCCTGTGGATCTATGGTTTCAACACTCATTCACATCATAGAAAATAAGAAACAAAAATCATGCGTCAAGTATATATTATGAAACACATTCCAACATATTCATAATATTGCAACAAAACTTAACCATTTAATAAGATGAAAGATGATTGATATCTATGTAAACAATTTGGAAAACGCATAACACATTTAAAAACTTAATTTCAGCAATTACCGAATATGATCTACAAATATCTATATATACTACATAATATGCTAAAATTATTTCAGCTAGGAAATACATAACACAGTTGAAAATTTCCCTTCAGCAATTTTCCTCAATAAAAGGAAATGTACTCGAATTCTTTTGGGCAGCCCTGTTTATGATCTGTAGATTTTATACAGACTAAGTAATATGCAAAAAATTAGTTCAATTAAAAAACGCATACCACAACTGAAAACGTACTTTTAGTAATTATCGCTCATGTAGAGTACTGTAACTGAATTACTTTGGGTGTTCCTGTATGTGAACTATAAATGCCATGCACACCATATTCTACAGTAGGTATCTTATAATGCACCTCAAAATTTTACTTGAAATTAAGAAAATAAGTTTTTTATATAGTATTTCCAAAAATCTGACAATGGGGGTGTTACAAAGTCACAATTAACGCTATTTTTACGTTTTTTTATCGATATAGAAGTTTTCAAGGAAGTTAAGTCCAAGTATAAAATACAATGGCCGTTTTGTCAAGCATTTGCAAAACATTTCTGGTAGATGAACCACACTTTTGAATTAACTCAGCTAAAATTAGCTCTAAACCCACTTCTATACTTGAACTTAATTTTCTTGAAATAATCTATATCTATAAAAATCATAAAAATGTTTTTAATTGTGACTTCGCTATTCCCACATTGTCGGATTGTTGGAAATATTATGCATAAAACCTCCTTTTCTTAATATTTACTAAAATTTTTCCACATTACCAGTTCATTTTCCTATACAATTTTCTATTGGCTATTCCCTATAATTTCCTGTAATTTTATTAGTCAATGAATCTGTACCTCAAATCCGCTTCTGCCCCATATACATGGACGAAATTCCATAAATCTTTGCCTTGATGACAGTACGCTGAATGTTTCCGAAACTAGGCTTCAAACAGTTAAAAAGATCTGGTACTTAAAACGTTGTTGGATTTGCCTATATGCGCCAAGTGTCTTAATTGTGAGTAACTGTAAAGATGTTGTCAATATGTTTATTTCTTCCATATTAGAAAATGCTTTCGTCCTCAATAAGTCCAATTTAATTGAACTTGAACTTATACATGTATCATAGTTTGAAAATTTGTTATCTTTTGACATAGTGCATTTAAAGACATCTGCAATTCATTAATTATATTAGCCCGAGGCTCCGCTCACGTAGTATACAAATTTTGCAATTCAAAAAGCTAATTTTACGTATAATTTTAGCATTTCTTTTGCATAATATATCGTACTGATAATGCAACTCCCATCCAAATCCGTTCACTAAAACGTTTTAAAAAAGCTAACTTTTCATCTCCATATACATGGGCGAAATTCCATAAATCTCTGCCCTGATGACGGTACGCTGAATGTTTCCGAAACCAGGCTTCAAATAGTTAAAAAGCTCTGGTGCTTAAAATGTTGTTGTATATGCCTATATTATACTCGCCAAGTATCTTAATTGTGAGTAACTGTAAAGGTGTTGTCAATATGCTTATTTATTCCATATTAGAAAATGTTTTCGTCCTCAATAAGTCAAATTTAACTTAAATTGAACCTATACATGTATCATAGTTTGAAAATTCGTCATCTTTTGACATAGTGTATTTAAGACATTTACAATTAATTAATATATTAACCCGCAGTTCCGCTCACGTATTATACAAATTTTTCAATTCGAAAAGCTAAATTTACTTATAATTTTAGCATTTCTTTTGCATAACATATGGTACTCATAATGCAACTCCCATCCAAATCCGTTCACTAAAACGTTTTAGAAAAGCTAATTTTTCATAATCGGCTTCGCCTAATTATACAACTTTCTCTCATAACTCTGTAACTAAGCAATGTAGAATGATGTTGTTATATACTAAAATCTTTCCCATCTAAATCCATAAAAATCCATTTAGCAAAACATGAGTTATAAGCGTTCCGAATGAAATTGTCATTCATATTCTGGTTGGCCTAATTTTAGAACCTCCTCCCATTTAAATATAATAAAACGCAATGGTTTGATTCCGGTGCGAAACCAGTCATATTACATCAATGGAATACAACGATGGATTGCTTCCATTGGTGCAGAGAAAAAAGAAATAATGAAAAATATTAAGACGTGGGCTTTTTTTAAGTTTATTTTTTAATTTGCAGGTTTCTGCCCGTGTATTTTGTTTTTATAAGGGAATAAAAATTCATATTTACCGTGACGTCACGAGAATGTTGTGTATTGGGTTTACGATAAGAAAATGTCAATGATTTGCGCAACCGACAAACCATTTTAGAAACCGTGTTCAATTTTGTAATGTAAACAATGAGCTGTGTAGTGAGTTATTCATTTTACTTACCCATCATACGTAGTATAGGGTAAGTCTTGTAATCGTTTTGAAAATCGAAAAAAAAATTTTTGACGGATTTACACGTTTCAGACACTGGAGATTCCAAAAAACATATTTTTAGAAAAAAAAAAATTGCCGTCCGTCTGTGTGTCTGTGTGTGTGTCTGTGTGTGTGTCTGTGTGTCTGTAAACGCTCTATCTCCCGAAAAAATTGAGATAGACACTTGCAATTTGGTATGTATTTAGTATGTAATAATGGGAAGAAGCCTATTTCATTTCAATAACCTCGATTAACCGGAACTATTTTTTTCGGACTCTCGAAATATTCGTTCTGATAAAAGGTATATAAAAATTTTCGAAATTGTTTATTTTATGAAATGAATATAAAAGACTATAAAAAAACATAAATTTTACATAAAGCATGAAGTCGATCGGATAATGAGTTGCTGAGATATTTGTAATCCTATTTTCCACACTCTTCGATTTTTCATGACCCTGTATTTCATCCAAATTTCACTTCAAAGATATATTTTAATTGGAAATTTGACGCTTAATCAGATGCAATAAACCGCTAGTTAATAGGATTATTATTTTTGAAGTTATAAGGAAAAACCTCTTTCAAGCAATTCAGTAATCGAGCCTATAAAGTTATGACGTCATCAAGCCACGATTTTATTTGAATTGCTATGCATTTTATAAGTAGTTTACACATTTTTGTTTTAATATTTTACATTATGCATATCCATGATGGGTAAGTATTACGGTGGCCCCCAACGACTAGTTTTAAATTAATTGATAAAATTAAAGAAACAAAAAAATTCGCGCATTGAATAGTTTAACTCCTGTAATATTAATATTTAATTTTTGTGTATTTTAATAATTCATATCCAAATGATCGTGTTTAATTTCTTTAATGTAAAAAATTTTAAACAAATAATGAGATGTGTGGTGAGTAATTCATGTTTCGTGTATTGAATATTTTATGTCCAGTAGTATTAATATTTAATTTTTGTGGATTTTAATAGTTCATATCAAATCATGGTGTTTAAATTTGCTGTGAACAAACAATGAGCTACGTGGTAAGTCAGTTTTTTTAGATTCATTGAAAGTTTGTTAGAAGTGATCTGGTAACGGCAACAACGGTAGATTAGTTTGTTTTGAAATTTTTTTTTTTTTTTTTTTTTTTTTTTTTATGTTTTATGTACGTTAGCTAAATTTTGTTGTTTATAGCGTGCAGAGAAATTTTACTTTTTGAATATTTTTTTAATTAATACATGGTAGATGTTGAGACATCTTTTGAAAGTAAACGCCATTGAAATACAGATAGCGTGCGACTTCACAGAAATAGGGTCAGAGATTGAAAGACTGAATACCACTACCCAACAAGTAGCTGCTGTAAATGCCGTTGCACATAATGTCGAGCATCACTATTCTGGTCCTATGAATATAAAATGTCAGTTCTTCAAATCATCACATTTTGAAATTGAAAAACAATCAGATGGTATGTTTAACTTTTGTTGTCATAAAGGACGTGTGAAATTAATGCCTAGCCAACGATTCCCTGTCTCTTTACAGAGCAAAATAAGTTATCCACACAATCCAGATGAGAAAAACTTTAAAGAAAACACCCGCCAATATAACAGCTCAATTTCTATTATCAAAAATATCACAAAATTTGACAGTCAATCGCGGGAAAAAATGAAAAAATTCGTTAGTTGTCTGTGTGAAAAAAGTTGCGAAATACGTCCAGTGGTTGTATGAAAAAACAAGTGGGTAAGTGTGATCGAAGATCGCACAAAGGGTTTCGTTTAATATTTCTTTCAAAGCACTTTATCCTTTCTTTAATAAATCTAAATAAATTTCATTTTCAAAAAAAAAAAAAAAAAAAAGGTCATGTTTTTAATAAAGTAAAAATTTACCGGTCTATTTTTCTCGTCTTTTCAAAAATCTGAACCGGCACTCTGTCATATACTCTGTCATAATAATATCTGTCATGTGGACTAAATGCGATATTTAAAAAAAAATCAATTTCAAAATTAAACATGTTGTATTAATTGTTGCATGTTGTAACCTTCAAAATGTTAGACGTCAGATTAATTTTCTTTTTAATTCTCTAATGACGTCATATTAAGCTGCTTTCTGTATTTACACATACTCATACTCCTTGTATTATTGAGAAATGTTTGAAAATTTCCGTTTTATTACCAATATGACGTCATATTAATCTTTTTTCAATTGGTGAAACTTTTTATTTCATTTTCCTTTTTCACGTGGAAATCTTTAAATAGAAATTTAATTATTGTAGAAAGATTTTTATTGTGGATTTTTAATTGTTGGCCACTGCTATAACGAAAAATATTTAAATTTAATAGGAAAAAGCTGTTAGGTTTTTAGTGTTTTATCTCTATATATTAAAATAATACGATTTTTTCAAATTTTATAATTTTGAGCCTCATAATAGGTATTTAGCTATAAGTACACAAAATTTCATGACTGTAAGTTACATAGTTTCTGAGAACCTGCTCTGTGACGGACAGACTACGAAGCGGGAGTAATAGGGTTTCGTGAGATGAACGAAACCCTAAAAACGGCGTTCAAAATATGTTTTTTGAACAGCGCACAAGAGTGCCCTTTTTTATTAAATTTCCACCCGGCAGCTCTTTTGTCCTATAGTCAACACTAAATCTATATCTGTTTCCTTTTACTTAGATCTGTAATTTCTCCTCTGTTTTGTCATCTTATTTACATCAGATTACAAATTTATTTTTAAAACCCCAGAGACCCATGCATTAATCAAGCCCTGAACTTAGCGTTTCAGATCAGTTTTAATTATTCTCGATGAACAGTATATGAATATTTTTATTAATTATTTCAAATTTTAAGTGAAAACCGCGGGTTCTACACCACCGTCCTAAAACGGGCATTTACACACTAGTAGTTCTATAACTAAGCAATATAAAACGATATATTATACACTAAAACCTTCCTCCAAAAATTACCTAACTGACAATGTACGTCCATTAAAAATCCGTTTAGCAGAACATGAGTTATAAGCGTTCGGAATGAAATTGCCATTCATATTCTGGTTGGTCTAATTTTAGAACTTTCTCACATAGCTCTATAACTAAGCAACGTAGAACAATGTGGTATACACTAAAATCTTTCCCCATGCAATTTCCTAATTGACAATGTATAAGCGTTTAGAATGAAATTCCTACTTGCATTTTATATGTCTAGTAGATAGAAATTTATCCCATAGCTCTATAACTAAGCAACGTGGAATAATGTGTTATACACTAAAACTTTTCCCCTGAACTCACGTAACTGCCATTGTAAGTCCCATAAAAATCCGTTCTATTTAGCAGAATGTGAGTTATAAGCGTTTTTTTAATGAAATTCCCACTTGCATTTTATATATACTAGTGAATTTAACCCGGGCTTCCCGGGTTATAGAACATAGGCGAAAACCATTTTTTTGTAATTCTAATAGGTTTTTTATGTTTAATATATATTTTTTTCAACTAATTCATTTTCCCTTCGCGACGAGCGTCTTTTTCAGAATTTTTAATCTTTTACCACCGGTTTTCCAAAACAGAAATTTTCGCCTAATTGAATCGCGGAAATGCTAAGATTTAATAAGGCAAAGCTTACAATAAAAATTAACTGGGGGGAAAATGGACGATTCTGAGCATCTTATGTGTCACGTATACGTGTCGCTCGTCCCCAAGGGGTTAACAACTTCAAAAAGAATTTTCCTAAGAACTTCAAATCAATAATATATTCAAATATTTTTTTTTTTAATTTAATAAAGCTATACTTTTGTATTAGCCGCATGCCAGGAGTTAATGGCCAAAGAAATAGTCCAAGATTTCGCTGCTTACTGCAAGCTTTTTATTATGAAAATTTCAACTGTTTAAGCGCGTAGTTCGAGAACATGTCTATTAAAATTGCATTTTATTTGTAGTATATTATTATTTATATTTATATTTTGATGAAATTTTAATTTATTAATATTAAATATTAAGTTCTCTGTTGTTTTGGATATTGTTCAGTTATCAAGTCGTTAATTCTTTCAACTTCTTCGTTTAAAATGGTTAAAATGCATCTTTTTGTCAAATTATTACTCTGATGTTGAATGAGACTTTTTAAGCTATTTGGTTGAATGGTGAATTCTGTAAAGTCAACATGTAGAAGTTCATATTTTGAAGTTGACATACATAAAAGTTCATATTTTTAAGTTGATTCATTCACATGTTAAATATGACATACCTAATATTAACATTTCTCCAAATATTAGAAAATTTCGAAGTGGCCAAAACAATATCAGCTCTATTCCTATGCTCCAATACAGGCAAAATTTGTCCAAAGTCGCCAGCAAATACAACTATTATTCCACCAAATGGCGAATCATTATTTTTTGTATCTTTAACCGTACGGTTTACACATTTACACATTCAAATACTAATTTACTCCTCAAGGATGTCTTCACAGATGATTAAATTGGTTTCTCTTATTAATTCAGCAAGATCGGATTGCTTACTAATGGCAAACGTCGATGTTTCGTTCAAATTCAACGGTATTTTGAATCTGCTGTTCTACCCTGGTTTAATAACAAAGCTGCGATCTATATTATATGACCTCACCTTTTTTAAAACTGCATTTAGTAAAAATGTTTTGCCAGTGCCTCCTCAAAAAAATAAAGCTTAGAATTGTCATTTAAAGCAGCAAGCGAAACTTCATCATAAATTGATTTTTGATCGTGAGTATCCTGGCGCAAACGATAAATTGCCAAATATTGTTTGAGTCACAATTTCTACATCGAAACAATTTTTTAAGTATCACAAACATTACTTTCGCGTTTAAATTAAATAATTTCGATTCATAAAATTTTAGCTCATCAAAACGTTTATTATTATTAGTTTTATTATTATTTTTGTATTTTATATCAAATCAGTAACAGTTTCTTTTCTTTTACTTTTCGAGATGTATGCATTATTTTCTAATTAATAATAGCCATTTCAGTTATTTAACCAACGATAATATGCGGTCGCCAAGCGAAAAAAAATTACCAATGGCAGCCATTGAGCCCGAAAAAAGGGAAAAATACCATTTTTTTTATTTTAAAAGGTATAATAAATTAGTGATATTAGATAGAGGTTCAACCAAATTGCATTTTTAAGTAGATTTTTTTTCCCTATATAGCAGTGTAAAAATTAAAAATGTGCAATGTTTAGAAATTAAAAAAAATGTCAGTAGCAAAAATTGCAAAACCGAAATTTCATCGTTAAGTGTTGTCATTCGCAGAATGACGTCAGCGTTACGCACGGACACGTTTTTCCTTTATAATATAGATAGTAGATAGAAATTTATCTTATAGCTCCATAACTAAGCAACGTGGAATAATGTGTTATACACTAAAACCTTTCCCCTAATCCCACGTAACTGTAGAAAACTAATCCATTCATTTCAATCAACTTAATATTTTCCACTCAAAGTGAAATAAAGAAAGAAAGAAAATGATGAAGCAAACAGATAAAAACCCAACGATAATTTTTCTGTCATCTCTTCAAAACAAGTGACCTAATTTATGACTCTTAAGTTTCAAGTTTATCAAGCAATAGATATTTATTACCTCGTTATAATCATCTCTTCTAATAATGTGAAGTATGTTTATAATTCGTGATTTGTTATTTGTGATTATGCTATTATAAACTTATTACAGAACTAAAACATTTAAAAGGACAATTATTCATCATTAAATATATCTTGTGAACTTACAGTTGTGCAACAAAATTCTTCAGAAAAAACCCTTAATTATTTGTGAAATATATATGTTAGTGACGTCAATTTATTTCAAAGAAATGATGCAATATCACTTGTAACTTTCCAAACTTTGTGAAAATGAGTCAGTGTATTACTATCCTTCATTCTGTAAAGTCACAGGAAAAAATGTTTCCTGATGTTAAAATTAATCTAAATGTAAACCTTTTAAAATTTTAAATAATGTAGAATATAATTTTTAATATCAATCAAAACGTGAACCTATTTATTCAGTGTGAATTGTGCATTAATATAATTTTTTACAAGTCTTATTTCAGCAGTGGTACATCTACACGATTATTCAAGAAATGTTTATAAGTTATCAAATAGTTGATATATATAAATCAGTGGATACTACTAAAATTGGATAAACCATAGAAAAGGTAAGCAATTCCTTTTCTTTCTGTATGTTGAAAACCAGAGTTAATTTTAATTCGAAGATTTTAATATTCTGATGTTTAGCGCTTACCTAGTTGGCCTCGCCCCTTCAACAGTGATCATGAGACTGATGAATATATGAACTCAGAATTTATTCTTAAGGATTAATAATTGATTCTAATTAATAAAAATAATACTCAGCTCTTATGCTAGATTAAAAATTCAAGAAAACATAATTGAATTTAATAAACTATTTAAACTAATAAAACTTTAAAAACTGTATAAACAAGTTCTCCGAGATGGCGACAATAAAGGAAATGCAAATAGTAGATAAATTAAACAATAATAATTATTCTATATGGAAGTTTAAAATTAATATGTTGTTAATTAAGGAAGATTTGTACGAACTCGTAACTCAGGAACCCCCTACACCAATTAACGAAGATTGGAGAAAAAAGATGCAAAAGCTCGCGCTTTAATAAACCTGAGTATAGACGATACGCAAATAGTTCATGTAAAACATTTAGAAACAGCAAAACAGACATGGGATAGTTTAAAAAATATTCACGAGAGAGCCAATTTGTCCAGTAAATTGTATTTGTTAAGAAAATTGTATAGTGCAAAACTTCCCGAAAATGGGAACATGCACAAACACATTACTAATATACTGGAAATAAAAGATAAGCTCTCCGCAATAGGAGAGAACATAACCGACTCGCATTTATCTGCACTTCTATTGTGCTCGTTACCTGCGAGTTATAATACACTAATAACAGCTCTCGAAGCCCGAAATGAAATTGAATTAACTCCCGAATTCATCAAGAGCAAACTTACTGATGAATTTAATAAACGGGTAGAAAATAGTGAGCAAGTTGAAACCTCACAAAAGGTGTTTAAAACACAAAAGAAATACACTCAAGATTATAAAGGGCAAAACAAATATTGTACCTACTGTAAACAATCAAATCACACTTATAAACAATGCTGGCATCTCAAGAACAGAAACACACAGACCACTACACCTAAAACACAATACAAATACAAAAAGTACACATCGTTGTGTTTTGAAAATACAAAAGGTGATAGTAAAAATAAAATTAATGAATCAAAAACAGATGAACAGGTACAAATAAATAAAAGTGAACATAAAGATGCAGCATTCATAATTGTAAATCCCGCTAATAAAACCTGGTTAATTGACTCAGGAGCGTCGTCGCATATTGCGAACGATAGGGATATATTTACAAAATTCAACGATACTGAAAAAACTACAGTAACAATTGCTAATGGGAATACATTAAATTCTTACGGTACCGGCGAAACACAAATAATGACAAAAACATCTGATGGATGTATAAATAGAATTACACTTAAAAATGTGTTATTTGTTCCACAATTGGAATCAAATTTAATTTCCGTAAGTAAAGCCACAGAACATGGCTACAAAGTATTTTTCGAAAATGAAAAATGCATACTATCGTGCGATGGAAAAATATACTTAGAAGCATTAAAGAAACATAACTTATATCAAGTTGAAACACTAGAAGAAAGTTCTCAAAAGAAAATAAACATTGCACATGATTGCAGAAATAAAGATTGCCTCGAAATTTGGCATAAACGCCTTGGCCACAGAAATAATGAAAGTATAAAAGAATTAGTCAAAAATGACTTGGCCAGTGGGATAAAAATAAATAACTGTAATCATAAAACAAACTGTGAAACCTGTATAAAAACAAAGTCAACAAATGCGCCGTACTCTAAATCTATCGAAAATAAAACAACAAAAGTATTAGATTTAGTACATACTGATTTATGTGGGCCTTTTAAAACACCCACAATAGGAGGAAAAAATTACTTCCTTACATTCATAGATGACAGTTCTAGATTCACAGTTATATACTTATTAAAAGGTAAAGATGAAGTTTATGAAAAAATAAAAGACTATGTACAAATGGTCAAAACCAGACAAGGAAAATATCCGACGGCGATTAGATCGGATAACGGTGGGGAATACATAGGAAATAATACAGAAGCCTTTCTAAGGAAACATGGTATAAAACATGAGTACACAGTTCCATTTTGTCCCAGCCAGAATGGCATTGCTGAGAGAAAAAACAGAAGCTTAATTGAAATGACACGAAGCCTATTATCCGAAGCAAATTTACCTCATAGGTTCTGGGGTGAAGCGATAAATACTGCTAATCACCTCCAAAATAGGCTCCCCACTAAATTGACAAATAAAACGCCATATGAAATTTGGTTCAAAAGAAAACCAAATCTCTATTATTTACGTGTATTTGGCTGTAAAGCATACACTTACATAAACAAACACAAAAGATCTAAACTAGATGACACAGCAGAAGAGCGTATCTTCATGGGCTATGATAATAATACAAAGGGATACCGCGTATTCACTAAAAATGGTGAAATAATAATTTCCAGATCTGTAAAATTTCTGGAAAAAAAAACTGAACAATTTAAACGAGAAAATTAATGAACACGAACAATTAATTGAAGATAAAAAATACATTGAAATAGAAATAGGTGACACACCCTGTACACCTGACGCGCCCAAACAATCAGAAACACATCAACCTCGTAGATCTGAAAGACAAAACAGAGGAGTACCACCTCAAAGATATACTTCCGACAATTTTATTGCTTTAGCAAATGATTGCGATACAACAGAACCTGAAAACTGGAAACAGCTTATCAAAATAAACAATCCACTAGAAAAGAAAAACTGGTTGAAAACTGGCTGAAGAAAAACTTCAGTGGCTTTAAGCCACTGAAAACGAAATACAATCGTTAATGAAAAATAATACATGGGATCTAGTCGGGATCCTCCTCTTAATAAAAGAATCATAGGAAGTAGATGGATTTTCAAACGAAAAATTGATAGTTCAGGAAATACACAAAAATATAAAGCACGTTTTGTTGCCAAAGGTTTCAGTCAAAAATATGGGGAAGATTATCAAGAAACATTTTCACCAGTAGCACAACATTGTACCATCAAAACACTTCTTTTAGCAGCAGCTTATAATAATTTGAATGTGCGACATGTAGATATTGATACCGCTTTTCTTCATGGGAACTTAAATGAAGAAATATATATAAATCAACCTGAAGGCTATGTAAACGAACAATTTCCTGAAAAAGTTTGCAAGCTCAAAAAGGCGATCTATGGCCTCAAACAGGCCGCCAGAGCTTGGCATATTAAAATCGCTGAAACACTAGACAACTTGAACTTTATCCAAAGTACAGCAGACACATGTCTTTTCACTAGAAAAGAAAAAGATCATACATCGTACATAATAATATATGTTGATGATATACTCATTGCCAGCAAAGATGAAATAATAGAAGAAATCGTAAATTCTCTAAAACAAGAATACGAATTAAAGGATCTAGGTAATATTAGTAACTAGTTAGGTACTCAAATTCAGAAATTACCTAACGGTTATTCTCTTGATCAAAAAATTAAGATTGAAAATTTAGCGAAAAAGTTCAATCTTGAAAACTCCAAACCGTGCAAAACTCCAATGGAACCAGGATATAACAAATTAAATGATGATGATAATTTAATGCCAAATAATATTAAATATCGCCAGGCACTTGGTTCATTGCTTTATATAACAACCATAACGAGACCTGACATTTCAGCAGCAGTAAACATTTTAAGTAGACGAAATGAGAATCCTCGCGAAAAAGACTGGCAAGCCGTAAAAAGAATAATGAGATATCTATATCATACTAAAGAACTAAAATTAATAATTAACACTAATGAAGAACCAATATTAAAAGTATTCGCTGATGCCGATTGGGCAGGTGATACCAAAACCCGCAGATCAACATCGGGAATATTATATATGTTGGGCAACAACCCAATTCAGTGGACGACGAAAAGGCAAAGTTGCATTGCCTTATCTTCAGCAGAGGCTGAATATGTGTCCGCAGCACATGCTAGCCAAGAAATAATTTGGTTATTGAAGTTACTTGACGATCTAGGCTTTCCACAGCAAAAACCAATCACTTTATATGAAGACAATCAAAGTACCATAAAAATGGTTGAATCAGAAAAATTCACAAAAAGATCAAAGCACATCGACGTCAAATTTAATGCCATTAAACAATATAGCGAAGAAGGCATAATTGAGTTAAGATATCTTCTAACAGAAAAAATGATAGCCGATGCACTTACCAAACCTTTACCCAAGCCTCGATTCATCGAACACAGAAATTCAATGAAAATATTAGTTAATCCCCATGAACGGATTAAGGGGGAAATTGTAGAAAACTAATCCATTCATTTCAATCAACTTAATATTTTCCACTCAAAGTAAAATAAAGAAAGAAAGAAAATGATGAAGCAAACAGATAAAAACCCAACGATAATTTTTCTCTCATCTCTTCAAAACAAGTGACCTAATTTATGACTCTTAAGTTTCAAGTTTATCAAGCAATAGATATTTATTACCTGATTATAATCATCTCTTCTAATAATGTGAAGTATGTTTATAATTCGTGATTTGTTATTTGTGATTATGCTATTATAAACTTATTACAGAACTAAAACATTTAAAAGGACAATTATTCATCATTAAATATATCTTGTGAACTTACAGTTGTGCAACAAAATTCTTCAGAAAAAACCCTTAATTATTTGTGAAATATATATGTTAGTGACGTCAATTTATTTCAAAGAAATGATGCAATATCACTTGTAACTTTCCAAACTTTGTGAAAATGAGTCAGTGTATTACTATCCTTCATTCTGTAAAGTCACAGGAAAAAATGTTTCCTGATGTTAAAATTAATCTAAATGTAAACCTTTTAAAATTTTAAATAATGTAGAATATAATTTTTAAAATCAATCCAAACGTGAACCTATTTATTCAGTGTGAATTGTGCATTAATATAATTTTTTACAAGTCTTATTTCATCGGTGGTACATCTACACGATTATTCAAGAAGTGTTTATAAGTTATCAAATAGTTGATATATATAAATCAGTGGATACTACTAAAATTGGATAAACCATAGAAAAGGTAAGCAATTCCTTTTCTTTCTGTATGTTGAAAACCAGAGTTAATTTTAATTCGAAGATTTTAATATTCTGATATTTAGCGCTTACCTAATTGGCCTCGCCACTTCAACAGTAACTGCCACTGTAAGTCCCATAAAAGTCCTTTCCGTTTAGCAGAATGTGAATTATAAGCATTTGGAATGAAATTCCCACTTGCATTTTATAGTAGATAGAAATTTATTCCATAGCCCTATAACTAAGCAACATGGAATAATATGTTATACACTAAAACTTTTCCCTTAAACTCACGTAACTGCCACTGTAAGTCCCATAAAAATCCCTTCCGTTTAGCAGATTGTGAGTTATAAGCATTTGGAATGAAATTCCCACTTGCATTTTAGATATATAATAGATAGAACCATAGCTCTATAACTAAGCAACGTGGAAAAACGTGTTATACACTAAAACATTCCATGAACAATTACCTAACTTACAATGTAAGTACTATAAAAATCCGTTTAGCAGAGTGTTGGTTATAAGCGTTCGGAATAAATATCCCATTTGCATTTATATACAGGGTGTCCCAGCTAAGATGTTACAAACCTCGAGAGGACGTAGGGTACACCTAGACGACTCGGAATCAAATAGGAATGCTGGGTCGGAAACGCCTTCCTGACCCAGTAAGGGAGACCATTTTAAGAATTATTTTACGAAAAGGTTCGTAAAATGATGAAATGATTGATTGACACCAGAATTTACAAATGAACTTCTTCGAAAATAAAAACTTGTATTTTTAAGAATTCACTATAAACTCAAAATTCTATTAAAATATTCTTGGTGTCGTTTGTAAGTTTGGAATTAAAATTAGGTGGTCTTGCCATGGAAACACTGCGCTTGAAAGGGTTAACACTCTCTCAAGAAACTTTGCGCCGAGAACACTGTCCGTCTTATCCGCTGGCACCATTCTTGAAGCACCAGGACCCAATGTGGCCAGTATGCAACTTTTTTTAATTCAAATTTCTTGATTGGCACCACTTTTTTAAAATGATAAAATTCGCCTTATTTAAAGACATATTAATCAAGGCGAAAATGAGGGAAATGTTATCATTTCAAAAAGGTGGTGCCAATCAAGAAATCTCAATTAAAATAAGTAACCCGCTGGCAACACTGCCAGGGTTAACGACCATCTGTGTGTGATCCAGCCTTTTCATTGCCTCTACTGGGTCAGGAAGGCCGTTTCCGACCCGGTATTCCTATGTGATTCCGAGTCGTCTAGGTGTACCCTACCTCCCCTCGCTGCTTGTAACATCTTAGCTGGGACACCCTGTATATAGTAGATAGATGATAACAGTAATGCTAACGATTTCTCAACCATAATATTCAATTACATAAAAGTAATTTATTTATATTTATAAAGGTTACTTTGATCGTTAGAGCGGGAAATATGAAAATTACCATTTTAAAATTCTGATACTGTAACATATATCAACTTCAGTTAGATGGCATAAATATATCCTATATATCCTATGACGTTATCTTTCTCTTTATGGTAATAAAATAAATGATCAAATTTCCCTAAAGTATGATTTTGCTATAAAACCTTATGTTTTCCATTTACTTACAGGAAATTTAGTACAGTATGAAGCAGACTGCAAACATTTGAAAATGTAATAATATTTCTTGATAAAAATAAAATCTGTGAAAATGGAACCGGGATTAAACGGAATTTAGCCCTAACTGAAAAAAATGTTTCGTCCGGAAGAAAAGCACTATGCAATTACACTGAAAACTGCTCAGACGGAATTACAATGCACCGAAAAAAAAATCCGCTTATGACATATCTCCGTATTGGCAGATACATACCAGATTATTGTAATTGCTTAATAGTAAATTTATATTAACAGTTGGAAAACAATATTTTTGGATACACTTTTTAATAAAAGTTTTCTTTTAAGAAGTGCATAGATATATTTTAGAATAATAAGAACAATAGTAAAATAATATATATAATAAATGGTGAAAAATAGTGTAAACCACTTAATTAATTGCAAATATTTTAAACAAACCACAAAAGTTTAGAAAGAATTATATTTTCAGGATTTTATTCTTGCAATTGTACAAACTTGAGAAACTAGAATTTGTTCATTCGAAAAGTGTTGCTTATCCTATACATTCACCAAAATAAGAAGCACTTTTCATGGTATGTAATACATCTACATAAACAATATCTTTATTTTTTTTTCTACTCTTTTGTAATTTACATTTTTTGTATACAATGGGCGAGAAAGCTATAAGTAGGTAGTTTGTTATAGTGTGTAATCAACTAATGGTAGATATATATTTGTTTATGTACTTTCTCCTCAAAAAAATTAAATTATATGGAACCTTTTAAAGTACCATATTCTTTGTATTTGTTATACTTATATATGGTGTATTTAACATTTTTGCAATTTATCATAGTTAAAAAAGTCATTCCGGCTTGTACCGAGAGGAAAAGGTAACTTCCCAATTCCTTGGCTTTAAAAATTCGACTAATTTTACTCAAACACGCGAAACTAAAATGCGTGGAACCCTATAATAGAAGATTCCAAGTTTTTGTCAATATTGGATTTGGATTGAAATTTCAAAAAAATTAGTCAGCTGAAATTAGTCAGCTTAGGTAACTTCATTTTCGACGGCCTACTTTTGTCGCCAAATGTGGGGATATTTCGCCACGAGAATTTGACGTTGGTGGATATGACTATGTAGTTTTAATCACATGAGAGTTGGGACAATGGTCACAACAATAAAAGAAAATTTGCGAGAAACTACGTTCGTAAATTAAACCTATTTCTGGAAGAATCCTTTATTTTTAATCTGTTGCCTTGTTTCAAAATAATTTCAAATTACTATGTCCCAGTCATTTTTTAAGACAGAGGCGAAAACAAAATGCTGCGGAATTTTGTATCGAGGCCGAAAACTTAGGGGGGAAAACTTTTTGGATTTTTAACCTTTTTTTTATTTTTTATCTTATTTTTATTTTTATTTTTTTATGTGTTTTTGTATTTTAAATTTTGAAGTGGCCGAAATTTTGAAACAAGCTGGTAGATGAAGCTGGTCAACGAACTCGGTCGAGACTTTGGTAAGTTCTGTACACATGCTCAATCACATATCCTTATATATTTATATCTGCAAGTGCTATCGAATGACAAAAATCAGATGTATATATAATACACACAACACGTATGTGTATATATGTATGTGTATATATACATAGTTGAACTCCGTTAATACGAGAAGCAAGAAAGTATAAAAATACTCGTATTAACCGATACTCGTAATACCCATGAAGACAATAAAAATATTAAAAACAGACATAATAATTAAAGTACAGTAACCCCTCAGGGTATATCACGTATTCGACTATTTTGCTCTTTTTTATTTGTGCCCCGATAAATTTAGTTTCTCGAAAAAGCATATAAAACTTTTAAAACGTCGAAATTTAACCATATAGCTGAAATGCAATTAGTTCATTTTCGTCATTTTCGCAGATAATCAAAAAAACTCTGGATTCTTATTTTCAGAAAATACTATAAAATGTAAGTAAAATGTATACTGAATATGTACGATTTTGTATTTTTTCTTACATTTCACCATTTTTTTGTAGCTCGTACCTTGTTTGAACAATTATTAAATCGAAAACCTCGTAGCTTAATTTAGGACTCTTTATTTTTCATTTACAAACACTCTTCTCGCCCCCCTCGGTATATCGCGCTTTTTTCTTATCTCCCAAGTAGCACGATATATCGAGGTGTTATTGTATTTATCTTAAACGCTCTTTAATATCATAAGGATAAAATATTCAGTCTTACCTTTGTGGGTGTCATTTTCGTCACACGGTTTGTTTCTTTAGACAAAATCACAGCATTGAAGTCTGCTAAAAACTAGTAATTGCAAAGAACATAAACGACTTACAGTATTTCAACTCATCACTTCCTTTCTTCCCCGAAAAAACTCGGTTACCGTTGCGTTAGTCACTGAATTTTTCAAGCTATAGATTTCGCATATCCTCTTCATGTTAACAGTGCAATAAGAGTAATAAAAAGTCTGGTTAATATGGTCCAGACTATAGATTTAAAGAAATAAACAAATAAGTTTTATGCTATGTTCTTTCCTTTCCAGGGCTAAATTGCAGGTCTTATAAAGAGATTTGACAGTACGGAAGTCCGCTAAAAACTAGTAATTGCAAAGAACATAAACGACTTACAGTATTTCAACTCATCACTTCCTTTTTCCCCCAAAAAAAATTGGCTACCATTGCATTATTCACAGCAGTTTCCAAGCTATAGATTTCACATATAAGCTTGAACAGTATATAGTAGAACAGTATTTGAAACGTTCTTATCTCTCCTTTCTTTTCTTCCATTCTTTCAATATTTCAGAACATTCCTTTTCATTTGCTTGGATGATGGTCTCCTTGAAGGTTGAAATTCTGTCTAATAAAACTGTTAAATTACAACTTTTTGACAGACATTTATAATGTAGAAATATTATAGCTGACAGAGAACAGACATTTCTTTCCTAATTCTACCCTATATTTCGCCGAAAATCGCATTGAAATGAACAGATGTTTTGCTAGTATTACCGTTATCCTGCTTTTGTAGCTCGTAAAAAGGCGGAAAATCTTAACCCATACCCGCTGGTGTTGCGCTGACGTAACAGTCAAAATAAAAATAAACCCATTCACCGCCGAAACTATATGGGCGGAGTCTTCAACATTTTTTTTTTTATTTGTTAGCCACTAAAAATTCTGAAACAATATTCGTTATCTTTAATAGCAAAGGTTTTGTTATTAAATATTTTTTATTTACATATTAAATTAGTGGTAGCTTGGCAGGTTTTTTTTTTTTTTTTTCATACTTTTATTTTGCAGAGCTGCCAAGTCTCCGGCTTTTTGGATACCAGTATTTTAGTACAAAAAATGTTGTTTTATTTAATCTAAGCCTTTTGGAATTTAAAAGAATAACATTTTCTGTAAGAAAAAACTGGTGTGCAAAAAGCCGGAGACTTGGCAACTATGATTTTGACCGTTGCGTCAGCAACTCTCGTTTTGCTCGTTTTGCTCTCGTTTTAGCCGTGCTCGTATTAAATGAGTTCAACTGCATGTATCACAAATTCAAAGAAGGATAGTTTTGGGGCCTGGGGGTCATGATCGGAGAAAATAGGAGAAGGTAGCCTAAAATTATCCTAACGGGCAAAACGATCCACATATGTTTTCTACCAGACAGGTCGCGCTATCTACAGGGTAACACATAAACTAGTTGTGATAAGTGAAGAAGAAGTAATGGCGGTGTTCAAGCGATCGCAGTGTTACGCTTTAAATAGAATTATTTGAAAAATGAAGTTTTATAACATCTGTTATAAGGTAAGCACTAATTTTCATATTTATTTAGACATAGTCTTTCATGTACAGAAATATGATTTGGTTTACTTAGCGGAGTATGTTTTTAGATGTGAATTGCACTTATGTACTGTCATAATTACTTTTAGATCCTTTATTTTGCCAATAAAAAATATTTTACAATTATTTTTAAATGAAGGATCATTTTGCCCTTTGGTGAGGGTAAAATGATCCTTTGGACACTTTTTAAAAAATCTATTTTTTTTAACTACTCAATTTGGGTTTAAAATATTATTAAAATATGTTTATAATGCAAAATATAGTTTAAAACATACTAGCAAAGGGACAAAGTTCTATTTAAACAGTTATGTTATTTTACACAAGTTTTTCCCTTAAGGGGGTCACCTTCTCCTACACTTAAATTTTCCGGAATTGATTTCCTCCGTACGGTTACAATAGGTGGTTCTTACTTTTTGTAATGGAAGATACCTAATAATAAGCTTATAAGGTGAGTTCCCCTAATATGGCCATGCTAAAGTTTAAGACTTTTTTCTGCCGTTATTTTGAAAAAATCCAATCCGTTATATTATTTTTTTTTTTTTACGTTCTCAGGTTAATAAACTTTTATAATAAACTACTGCATTCCCCATAAAAATAGTTTTATTATAAAAAAAAAAAAAAAACAGAATTCTAAAAGTCTACCAAGTAGCCATATCATCAACATGTGAACATGATATGGCCACCATTGTTCCATGTTTCACAAATCATGATTTTTTTTTCAATTTAAAAATGCTATTCTGCTGAATTAAATAATTTTGATGTAAAATAAATAAACATGATACTCGATAATTCTTTTAGTTATTCAGAAGTGGATTTGAAATAGGATTTTTCATAAAAATGAAGTTTTTTACAATATTGACATTACAATTTAAGTTTTTATTTGGAAAAAATGTGAATCATTTTAGAGTTTAAAAAGTTTGTTAAAACAAATTACTTATCGCAAGTGGAACAAATAAAAATGTCTTTATCCTAGGCTTGCATGGTGCACTTGATATGGCCACCTGGATGTCCATATCAGGAGCAGATCGGCTTTCACGAAAATCATTTGATTTTGAACAAATCGTAAAATATACATCATCAACGACAGCACCAGGTGACAGAGCATTAAAAACTGAACAGAGTATGATGAAATTCATTAAAAAATAAATAAATAAATATTTTATTAACGTGAATAAAAAACGATACTTATCAGATAAAAACAGGAAGCAAATACACCAAAAACATAAAATAGGAAATTGGCGTCAAACTGCACAACCTAGCTGAATGGCAAGTGATCACATGATACACTAGGAGGCTCCTTCATGGTATGCTCATGCCAGTAAGCAAATTTTTACTTACCCATCATACGTAGTATAGGGTAAGTCTTGTAATCGTTTCGAAAATCGAAAAAAAAAAATGACGGTTTTACACGTTTCAGACACTGGAGATTCCGAAAAACATATTTTTATAAAAAAAATGTGCCGTCCGTCTGTGTGTGTGTCTGTGTGTGTATGTGTGTGTGTGTGTGTGTGTGTGTGTGTGTGTGTGTGTGTGTGTGTGTGTGTGTGTGTGTGTGTGTGTGTGTGTGTGTGTGTGTGCCTTTAAACGCTCTATCTCCCGAACAAATTGAGATAGAGACTTGAAATTTGGTATATACTCGGTATATAATAATGGGAAGAAGCTTGTTGAATTTCAGTAACCTCGATCATCCGGAACTATTTTTTTCGAACTCTCGAAATATTCGTTCCCATAAAAGGCATATAAAAATTTTCGAAATCGTTTATTTTAAGGAATGAATATAAAAGACAATAAAAAAACATAAATTTTACATAGAGATGAAGTCGATTGGATAATTAGTTGCCGAGATATTTGTAATCATATATTCCACACTCTTCGATTTTTCATGACCCTGTATTTAATTCAAATTTCAATTCAAAAATATATTTTAATTGGAAATGAGACGCTTAATCTGACGCAGTAAACCGTTAGTTAATAGGACTATCAATTTTGGCGTCATAAGGATGTTTCTTTTATGCATTTCAGTAATAGAGCATTTAAAGCGAGACTAACGAAAAAGAAAGGCTACCGCACTACTTTACGTATATCTTTTTTTACAGACCGCGGGAGTCATATGATGTGCGAATGCACCAACGGAGGTGTACGAAAAGAGCATCACGTCACTCTAATGGTCTGTAAAAAAAGATAAGTGAAATGCACCGCGGTAGCCTGTCTTTTTCGTTAGCCTCGATTTAAAGTTGATGACGTCATCATGCCACGATTTTATTCAAATTGCAATGCATTTTATAAATAGTTTACACATGTTTTATTTTCATATTTTATAGTACGCATATCCATGATGGGTAAGTATTACGGTGGCCCAACGAATAGTTTGGTTGGCTAACGTATAATAGATGGACGGTCATATCAGGAACATGGCCATAACAGGGGCACCTACGTTATATACTTTCTGTAATGCAGTTTTCTCAAACATTTCTATCATCATATATATTTTTTCAAGCAACCTGTGCAATAACATAAAAAGTTATATATATACATATATATAACCAGAAAATCTACTTTCATTACTAGTGCAAGAAAAAAGAAAACTACCATTTTCAAAAATGCAATTTTCGAACATACATCAACTTCAGCTTAGATAGCATAATATTTCCTATCCTTGCTCCTACGCCAGTAAAATAGCAATCTCGCATGATATAAATTTTATTATGATGACCGTTAGCTTTCCATTTTTAGCAATAAAATAAATGATAAAATTTTCATGTAATTGGATTTTTACTACAAAAGCTTCTTT
This sequence comes from Maratus michaelseni, assembly GCA_963931845.1. NCBI lineage: Eukaryota > Metazoa > Arthropoda > Arachnida > Araneae > Salticidae > Maratus > Maratus michaelseni. Next base: position 128,838,912 of record OZ007598.1, on the reverse strand, counting down.
TTTCTCATTTACTTACGGAAAATTTAATACAAAGCGGAAAAGATATCAAATATTTTAAATTGTAATAATAATATTTTCTACCATTACTGTTATAGTATTAAAGTGGATATATCAGAATTAGATTTTGCTTTCGTATTCTTGTGGTTTTTAACTACATTTATGCAAATTTAATCTAGAAAATGTAATCTGAAAACGAAAAAATTGCGGAAGAAAATAGATAATTGTAGTTTAATTTGATAAGAAATTTCTGTTACAGTGGGATGCAAAAATGTTTTGGGGTAGCATTTTTAATGAAATAAAGACATCTTAAGTTTGAAAAATAGTTACATAGATAAACATTAAAAGTAGCAGTAAAACAATATAAAAATAAATGTTAAAAATAGTGTAAATTTCACTTAACTCATTACTAAGCCCCAATGAAAATATAGAATAGTGTCCTGGATCGAGTCGGATAAACTGATTTTAGCAGACCCGACCCGTTGCTCCGGTATCCGGTCCGGTCGGGTTGACGCTATTTTGTTTCATTACGATTACGGGTCAGGTCGACTTTAAATGTTTCGGGTTCGGATCTAAAAACTTTTGTCGTAACACACATTAAGCTAAAATTTAGTTTAAGAAAAAAAACGCATAACACAGCTTAAAACGCACTTCTAGCAATTACCAACCATAAACAGCAATGTATCTTGTTCTTTGCATAGCCTTGTATATGTATTTATTTATATTCCATAAACTTCTATTAGTATACGAAATATAGTTCAGCCGGAAAATGCTATTAAAAACTACCCTTCACTCGCATAGTCAATAATACTTACGAATTCATTTATGTAACCCTGTATATGATCAACAGAAATCATATCCACCACATACTATGCACAAATTTGGTTAAACTTAAAACTCAAACCCAACTTGAAAACACACTTCCAGCAATTATCGCTCATAGACAGTACTGTAACCGACTTCTTTTGTGTGTCCCTGTAAATAAAAGATAAATGCAATTCACACCATACTTTTCAGTAAGAAACTTATAAATGCACCTCAGTAATGCATATAAACTCCATTATGCTTGAAATATTGTAACATCGTTAATGTACGCTGCAAACGATTTTTCCCCGTAAACCATTTCTTCTTTTATGTGTCCCTGTAAATAAATAATAAATCCTTTGCACTCCGTACTGTTTAGAAAGATGTTTTAGTGCGCTTCATAAAAGCATATCAATTTAATTCTGGTTAAAATAGTGTATCATCATCAAAATGCACTTGAAACAATTTTTCCCATTGACCGTAATATAACGGAATACTTTTGACTATCCCTGTAAACGAAATATAAACGCTATATACTTCAGTTTCAATAGCTATTGTGCTATAGAATCATCGATAACATATAAAAATTACAGGGCAATCCGAGTATATTTACAAGTATTACAGCATGAATAGGTGGACAGATAAACCGAAGTCATAAACACTTTTCAACTATGTTAGAAAGCGTTAAAAATGGATGTCAAGCGTGGTAGGATACCTTAATTAAATTATAATGACTTCACCACCGTATGTAACAGGGTGATCTTCAATGGCTCTGTTTGTAATAAGTCTGCAAAGCACAACATATGCCCCTTCTTCAATATTCTACGATAAATTCAAATTGTCAGAGGATTGATTTTAAAAAAACGAATATCGTCTTTAATCATCGTCTTTAATCAACGTCTTTATTCATCGTCTTTAATCATACTTTTATCGTCTATTTTACGTATAAAATATATTTTATTCCTGCATTAAATGAAATTTTTATCTGCATAACTATGAATAGATTAAATATCATACGTCAATCATAGAATACAAAACACGTTCCCACACTCCAGAATATTTTAACAAAAACTTCTCGGCTATTAAGGTAAGTAACATATCTAAGTAATAATTTTAGAAAACGCACAAAACATTTCAAAATCAGAGTTCAACAGTTGCCGTCCACAACCAGAAAAGTACTCTCTATTTGATTTATAGATTTATATATGTTCCACATAGTATACTAAAATTTAGTATAATAATAAACGCATAATAGGTTGTAAATTCACCTTTAGCAATTTCTACCAATAGACGGAAACATACTTGAATTCTTTTATACAGCCCTGTATATTACCTACAGATTTTTAAAAACGCCACATATTAAACTAAAATTTCATTCATTCTCAACCACGCTTAAAACTACTGAAATCAATTTTCTAGAAATTATCATCCTTAAAAGGCTATGTATCCAGCTCTTTGACAGGCCCTGTATATGATTATATTAATATTCTACAAATATCTCTTAGCATATTTAATATAATTTATCTTAAAAATGCATAACTTAATTTAAAACCACATACAGGCAATTCACGCTCAAACTCAGTAATGCTTACAAATTCTTTTGTGTAGCCATGTATATGATCTATAGCAGGCATGTCAAACTCGTTTACCACTGAGGGCCAAATTAAGCACTATATCATAGCTGCCAATGTTCGGGATTTTTTAACACGTAAAAAATAAAAATAAACATATTAAATCTGAAAATTCAATGAATAAAATGTATCTTTCACCTATGCGCAACTTATTTCATTTCATTTATTATATACATGTTCTTGTTAAAATTATGCTTTTTAGGTTAAAAAAATAACAAAATTTTGGAAGCTACGCAAAGATGCGCTGCCGAACATAGCTAAAATATGCCTAATTGCAACTATATTAAAAAATTGGTTGATTGATAAATAATTAAAATTTTTGGAATACTCACATACATGTGTTTTTGCTCTGATAATATGGAATAGCACTAAATTTTGACTGAATGCAGTAATAAATTCTAAACAACAATTTCACCATCAATCATTAGAGGTAAAAAAAAAAATTAAACTGATTTTTATATTTCTTGAAATTCAAAAATCTTCTTTTGAACTCATTTTATATATTTTTAGCATATTCTAAAATTTTCAACTCTGGTTATATTCGTAATAACACCTAGCAACATTTAAAATGATATGCATTTTCTTTTAATTTTTCTGACAAAATAATAAATTTTATTGGTAACGCTAGTACTATCAAATAACATGATAACAATATGAAATTTGTCTTGGAAGTTTAAGTTTACTCAGATGCTTTATAATTTGAAATGAAAACCCCAAGTACTTTGTCTATTTGTGGTCTTTTAATAATCCACATTTATAATTTGTCGATTTAAAAAACAGTTGAAACTTTATGATGAAAAGCCGTCACATTTCTGTAAAAAAAAAAGGTAGATCTTGTTTATCTTCACTACTCATATTTTCAAGATATTTTCTAGATTGACGATGATTGTGCGCATGTGCCTATGAATATAATATAAGTTTATAATCACTATAATTTTTTTAAGCACATGTTCTCGTTTACCACTGAAGGCCAAATTAAACACTAATTCATCGTTTATAAATCTATCTGCTTATATGTTAATCTTTCTAGCAATGGTACTTATAATTATAGTACTTTCAAATTTATTTAACTGCTCTTGGCATCATTGCTTCCATTTCGTATTGAATGATTTCGACTCGTGGGATATTAAAAAAAAGAAAGAAAGAAAGAAAAATGCGGTCGATATATTTTGTGCAGCCCTGTATATAATCTATTGATTTGGATACATACTACATAGCATGATAAAAATTAGTTCAGTTAGAAAGTTCACTTTTAGCAATTTTCGCCAATCGATGGAAATGCACTCGAAATCTTTTGTACAACCCTGTATATTCCCCAAAGACATACGTACCCCATGTACATACCCCATATTAAGCTAAAATTTAATTCAAGTACAAAATTCATAAGACAATTTAAAAACCATAAATGACAATGTACCTTGTTCTTTGAGTAGCCCTGTATATGAATTTATTTATTTTCCACAAATATCTATAAGTCTACTAGTTCAGCAGGAAAATGCGTACCACAATTAAAAACTACCCTAAGCAATTCACTCCCATAGTCTGTAATACTTACGAATTCCCTTTTGTAGCCCTGTATATGATCAACCGAATTTATACACACCACGTTCTATGAAAAATTTCAGTTAAACTTAAAAACGCAAACCAAAGTTGAAAACGTACTTATCAAGCATAGACTGTAATTATCGCAAGTATACTGTAACCGATATATTTTGTGTGTCCCTGTAAATGAATGATAAACGGAATGCACACTATACGTTTAAGCGAGAAATTTTTAATACACCTCAGTAATGCATATAATTTTCATTATGTTTGAAATAGTGAAACATTATTATATTACACTGCAAACGATTTTCCCCGTAGAACAATGTGTCACAGAATTCTTTTGTTTGACCCTGTAAATGAATAATAAATGCTTTGCACCCCATATTCTACAAAAGGCGTGTTTTAGTGCGCTTCATAATTGTATATCAATTTTATCATGTTTCAAATGGCGTACCATCATCAATAAATGCACTTCAAGCGATTTTTTCCTATTGACTGCAATGCTACGGAATACTTTTGACTGTCCCTGTGAAAGAACTTTAAGTGCTACACACTTCGTTTGCAAAAGGGATCATGCTAAAGTAAACGACAATAACATACACAAAAATTTCAGGGCAATTCGAGTTTATTTACGTGAGTTACAGCACGGACAGGCGGCAGACGGACAGACAAATCGAAGTCATAAACACTTTTCAACTCGGTTGGAAAGTGTTATTAATGTCGTGTGAAATAGAATTTATTCAAATGCTATGTCACTTGGTTGAATTTTTTGTATTTTTCCCATGTATTATGTTAGGAAAGCCTACATTCTCATTTATAAAGCTGAGGGATTTTACTACGATTGCGAAAACAACATCCTTTTTCTGATATATTTTATATGATTTATCAGCGCGAATGCGCAGAGCTCCATCATTGTGATTGCCGTGTTACTGTATTTTTAACACTTTCTAATGTAATAGTATGACTTCGGTTTGTCTGCCATCGGCCGTCTGTCCGTCCGTCGGGTAGGACTTAAGTTTCATGAGCCCCTCCCATTCCTACGTCCCGGAAAGCAAAGTAAATTTAGGGATTTTAACATCCCGAAAACATGTCTGGAAACCAGGCCAAGCAATTCTACTAACAGAGGATCTAAGCACATCGCTGAGCGAAGTTAAAGTACGTAGAACCATACTCAATACTGTAGCAAGAAACAGTGGCGCTCAATAAAAAATTTGGGTGTTTTTTTTTTTTTTTTTTTTTTTTTTTTTTTTTTTTTTTTTTTTCAAGTAAAGGGATTTTTTTTTAATTTATAGTAATCTGGATTATGAACTTTTGTATCTGCACTACTGAAACCTGAACGATTAGATAAAGCACTAGAAATGGTGTCAGACAAGCTGCTATGACCAACAATTTCGAAAGAAAACTGTTCCCGTTTTATTTGAAACACAGAATCGGTTCTTTACACACGAAACAGAATAATGTACTATAAAGAAAAACACGTAGTATCTTTTTATAATACTAAAACCGGAAAAAATATAGCAGTAATACATTTATTAAATAATATTAAATTTTAATGAGCATTCAACTCAAACGGCTAAGGATCAATCAAGCTATCTGACTGCCTTTCAGGCGGTTAGAAATTTCGGAAATTAATAAAACAATTTCTTGCATTGGTATTAGGATGCTCTCAGGTTTAAAATAATCTCGGTTCTGTTGCCATAGATTCTCCTATAGTGAACGATGCTCCCCTAAGTCTTATATTCTCCTAAATTTCGGAAATATCTACAGTCCCTTTTATCAGAAATCGTTTAAAGACAGGTTTATAAAATCGTCATATTCTTGAGTCAAACTGGCAGTGTCCTTAGATCTTTTTTTAGATAAAACGCACTGAATTCAACTATTTAATTGAAGTGGCATTTCTTAATATTGAAATTTAAACTTTGCTCCTTGTCTACATAACCTTGAATTAAATACAAGCAATTATACGTAAATCGATGCATTAAAAGTTAAAAACAACAAATATATGTTAGTAACATTTTATTAACGTGAAAACTGTGCTTAGTTTCATTGCAATGAAACTAGAAAATACATGCATAAAACATGTCAATACATGCCAATAGCTAAGTTTCTTATTACGAAGTTTTTCCTTCTCCAGCTTCTGCAGATACACTTTGTTGCTCCTCAACTTCGACCACCTGCAGTTTGCTCAACTGACAGATCTAAAGAAAAGAAATATACAAAATCAGTATAAATCTAAAGCCTCAATTTAGAAAAGGGGAACATTATTGCATTTTTGGTGATTTATAAGCAGTAATATTTAAGTGGCAAGTTTTCCATTATTTCCAAACAACGCCAAATAAATGATGAACTTATTTCTTGATTCCGACTTACACTCAAAAGTTTTGGACATTTTTTATTTCACATATTTCACATATTTGGGTGGGAAATTGGTGGTGGTGTACCCGTCCGCCATCCTTTACTCCACACCTAAGGATCCAAAAATTATATGTTTGCCTTCTTTTTACTTTAAAACCTATAATTTTCATAAAATTTGGCCAATCATCGCAAATTTTGTATATGATATTAGGGTACATGGTACTAACTTTTGAAATAACCGTCGTATAGTATGATAAGCGAATTTTTAGGTAGATTTCGTAAGAAATACTACCTATTACATTCTCCCCTAAAGTGGAATTCCTGAAAAATTTTTGCAGATTTACACCGATCATGACTCTTCAAAACTTACATATATATATATATATATATATATATATATATATATTTGTGACCAGACTAATTACTAGTTAATCTCAAAATCCTCTATTTTCACTTATATATATATGTAATAATAAAAATTTTTGCCATTTTTCCTTAGTTAAATTATTCCAAATTCTTACAATTCTTTTGTCCCTCTCTTTTTAAAATATCTCTTAAATCTATTTTATATTTTATTCCATAACTTAATCAAAATATTCTTTTATTTATCATTCTAAAAATCTTAATCTGTTAAAAGCTACACGTATTTATTAAAACCTTATTCTCTTAAATTGCAACACTGCCTCTTAAAACGCACCTGCCTAATTTCTTCTTTTGAGACATTGAATTTTTATTCTTTGGAACTTTTGTAATAACATTTTTATTTCTATTTAATTATCATTCGGCATCCCAAGATTCCTGGCGTTTTCGCGCCCAAAGGCTTTTTTACCTTTTTAAATTGCCGCTTCTGATAAAGAGTTTTGGTCATACGTCATGTACACACCTTCTTGGCCTCATTTTTTCAATCATTAGCGAGAAGGCCCCGCCTTTTCTTTCCCCCGCCTTCCTCCGAACATTGCTGTGAGTGGGCCAGCATTTTTCGCGCATTTGTACCTTTGGGCAAAATTTTGAAGTATTTATACGGTTGCATTGGCTTCGGAGACAGATTTTTCCACGAATTAGTTGTTGTCATCTATAAGCCGTCACTGGGGAAGTCTACACTATTTCGTCGGTAGTATGTTCTTAAATTTCTGCTAATTCTTCAATACTTTAATGTGTTCAAGTTTTTAATGAAGCGAAAGTCGGTGGAGTTGCTTTCATCTCTGTTCTCATAATAAAGTTCTTGCTCATCTATTAAGTTTCCTTAATGTTTTTGGGAAATTTCTATTGGAATGAACTGCCTCTACTCAGCTTCCACGATTGCATTATAATATGATGTTCAAATATGATTCGTACTCCGAGAATTGCCTTCATAGTGATTAAATCGGAATAATACCCTCGCCGAATGTCATGACTGTATTTCCATGATCTCGACTGCGCTTACATCGAACTGATTATACGGTAATTTTCGTGGGGTTCGGACTGATACGAGGGTTACTCTGAAATTATTGAGATACGCGCAGACGAGAATTTACAAAATAAAAATAACGGTTTAATTTTAAAATACAAAGTATTTTAACACAGCAGACGATTTTTTACTGACTTACTTCAACTTGTTTAGCGTAGAATAAATTTTAAACAGAAGAGAAAATAGAGTTGATGCGAGAACATTTTCGCGCTATGATTTTCTACGATTTTAAAGCAGGATTGAATCAAGAAGAATGCGTTCAACGGTTGAAATTAGCATTTGGTGATGAATCTCCAGCTCGTGCTACTGTATTCAGATGGTTTAAAGAATTTAGCAGCGGTCGCAATTTTCTTCTGGATGAAGAGCACACAAGAAGGCCGCCGTCGGCAGTAATCCCGGATAATGTGTCTGCCATAAGAAAAATGTTAATGGATGATAATCGCTGTACCTATCAAATGATACAGAAGGAACTTAACATTGGATCCGCAGCCATACACAAAATTATTCATGAAGAATTGCATATGAAAAAAGTAGTTTGCCGTTGGGTTCCCCATAATCTAACTGAGCACCAAAAAGAGGAGCGTGTCAGAATCAGTAAAGAAACTCTTAAATTGCTAAATGATGGTGGCCACCGCATCATTTCTAAAATTGTAACGGGTGATGAAACGTACATACTGTTTTTTGACGTTCCAACACGTCAAGAAAGCAAAGTATGGGTCTTTGAAGATGATCCCACGCCGACAATGGTGAAAAGACAAAGCGCACTGAAAAAAGTGATGTATGCCGTTTTCTTCAGAAGTACGGGATTGGTCAAAGCCATCAAGTTGGAAGGACAGAAGACAGTAACAGCAAACTGGTATACCACTAAATGTCTTCCAGAAATTCTACAAGAAGGGAATGTTAGGGGACTAATGCTTCACCATGACAATGCATCTTCACATACAGCCTGATTAACAGTTGATTTTCTTAAACAAAAACGAATTAAAGTGATAGAACATCCGCCGTATTCACCTGATCTGGCTATGTGTGAATTTTGGTTATTCTTTAATCTAAAAAATAACTTACGTGAACGTCGTTTTCAATCAGAAGAAGAGATTGATGTGGCTATAAATGCATTTTTTCATCTATTCCAAGAAATGAATGGCTTGAGACATTTAATCTGTGGAAAATTCGTCTACAAAAGTGCATTGTTGCTTGAGGAGACTACTTTGAACACACCTAAAATTGTGTAAGTATAACTTTAAAAACCTAGTTGTATCTCAAAAATTTCAGAGTGACCCTCGTATGTCATCACTGGAGTATGATGGAACGAACGTTTCAAGTCGACAGTAATAGCAATCATCTATAATGTGCCAAAATTTCGACAGGATTTGTATCATATATATATATATATATATATATATATATAAAATCGCTTTTTTATGGACACGATAACTTCCATAATTCTGCGCAAATCTCTTCCAAACTGATACATAAAATCTCGGTCAAGTTTGTTAATGGGCATAAACGAACCAAGGGCAAATGGGGGCTCTTTGTGAAAACATAATAACTTTTTAAATTTTGATACATATCAAATCCGTTTAAAGTTATTATTACTTCTAGAAAAAGGGGCAAAAATTTATGTATGACAGATTTTTGATTTCATTAAAAATGCTCCCAAGGAGGGGGGGGGGGGGGGAAATAGTGGTTTCAGAAGAAAAAAATCATAACTTCGTCAATTCAGAAGATATTAAATCCGCTTAAATTTATTATAAATCTTCTTAATATTATCTACAACTTTTATACTGACAAGTTTTTTATAGCACCAACTCTTACAGCAAAATAAAATAAAAAACAAAAAAATCCTTGCTGGCTTCGCCTACAGGCAGAGGTATATTTCAAAGTGAGCGGTCCCAACTGCCGCATCATGGCAAATAGGTCTTTCTTCTGCAATTCCCAATAAGCCGGCCCCCCACGATCTGCGTCTTCGAAATCTACCTGTGCCTTTAGGCCGAGCCGTCAGGGATTTTTTTATGGGACATTTAAAAATAAATTTACATTTAAAAATTTTAAACATATAATCGCCAACTGCGCTTAGAAATGGATGGTATTGGAAACAATGGGATATAAAGCGAATGAGTATCAATAAAGTGTTGCACTAAAAACACTCTGCTGTGTCAAGGCACCCTCACTAAAACACGCTAACTGGTGTGCAATAAGAAAATATCAGTGCAATAAGATAAGAAACAAACCCTTTAAATCAATTTTATTTCTTCTTTGAAAATTACTAATTTGTGATTTAACCCCTTCGCAACGTGCGGTGCACGTATACGTGACACATAAAGTGCAGAAAATCTTTGTTTATTTCCTAACAGTAATTTTTAATTGAAAATTTTGCCTTATTTCATCAAAGAATTTCTGAGATTAAATTATGTAAAAATTTCTATTATAAAATCTGGCAATAGAAGATTAAATATTCAGTAAAAGGACGCTCGTGGAAAAAGGGGTTAAGGAACCTCGGAATCCTTTAAACTTCTTTTTTTTTTTTCACAGTTTTATAATACCTTTTAGACATATATATATCAAGTTGGTTCCTAATGTGGAAACTCTTGAAAGATTCCTCTATTTTCAAAGATTCCTCTGTTTTAGAAGATGCCTCTGTTTTGAAAGATTCCTCTGTTTTGGAAGATGCCTCTGTTTTGAAAGATTCCTCTGTATTGAAAATGCCTTTGTTTTGAACGATGCTCCTGTTTTCGAAGAAGCCTCTGTTGTGTAAGATGTTCCTGTTGTGGAGAACTAACCAGTTGATTTGATCAAAGTTTATGATTTTTTGATTGCTTTGATTAGTAATAGTGGGAAGAAATTCGATAATACAAGCGGAAAGCACGCATGTCAAATTTTAAAAATATTTTCTGGCGATAAAGCAGAAGTGCCTACTTTCCGGCCCTACTTTCCTGCAACAGACTTAAAACTATATTTTCGAATGGAAGAAAAACTCTGATCACAATATCTACTGACCAACTAATATGTAAACTAACCCCTCCTCTTGCTTTTGGGGTTAGTACTAAGGGGTACCAGTTTCCTAACTCATTGTGAGTAGATTGAAACGTGGTCACTGTATTGTCAGTATATTGTTAGTTATTCTTATTATTCTTATATATATGGCTTTAATACACATGCAATGTGTCAAATGTTTGTTAATAAAGAGTTTTCGATGAATTTTTAAATTTTTCTTTCAAGTGTCGACATTAGATATGTTAGGTGTCCGAATTAGGATCAAAAACACACTTTTGAATTTTAAGTTTAAAATCTGAAACCCTATTCATTTTGAAAATGTTATTAGTGCATTTTGTAGAGAAGATCTTGATGAACAATTTCAGCTCATTGGGATCTTATTTTGTTTGAAAGTAACAAATACAGCTTGGGATGTGTAAAAATAATTCCTTAAGGCAGTATTCAAAAAAAAATATTTTTCCACGCTCAACAACTCAAAATTTTGAGACACATTTTCAGACTCATTTTTAAAAATGAAAACATGAAACTTGGCGGCGTGATTTATGAAGAGATTTATAAGGGACCCATGTTTTTATTTTTCGTTCAATTAATTAGAAATTGATTTACAAACAATTATTTTCACAGTACGATATTTTTTGTTGTTGTTGTTTCCAGTGCTATCGCTTCGGGAAATTCGGTTCAAAATGCACACTTTGACAGCATTTTTTGAAATATATTCAGCCTTTATCGAAAAATCGAGACAATACGGACATTATAAAGTTTCTGAATAAGATAACCTGCCATCTAGATGCATTTTAGAGTAAAATTGAATTTAAAAATGTGTCTCAAAATAAGCAGTTTGGATTTGAATACACCCTTAAATTGTCGGCATTCGGGTACTTTACCCTAAATAACGAGCATAATGTAGTTAAAAATATTGATTGTGGGATAATTAAAAAAAAATTACCTTTTACGCAGCCAGGTTGAACAACAAGACTGCGCTTAAATCCCGGGCAGCACTGATATGTTATCTGTCTTAGTATTGAACCTCCGCCAGATTTTTTAACTCTAAAAGAATTTAAAAAAATTAATAATCAAATAGTAAATGTACAAAAAAAATTCGTTTGCCTCAGCTGCACATACACAATGTTAGGATGAAAATAATACGTAATGTACATGTGACGTCACGTACCCAAGCAAAGATGTACTTCTCAACTCGGTGTTGGTAGAAAGTAACAATTCTCGCAGAGCTAGTAATTCATAATGTATTATTTCTGCACATAATATGATGTATTATAACAAGGTGAAAATTACCAGCAATTTAGCGAAACTATGAGCAATTTAGATCTAAGTTTTGCCTACGTTGAGTTGAGTAGACACGCATCAAGCCAGTTTGTTGACAAACATGCAAATTATCTATAAAATAGACGATATTGTTTACAGGGATGTGACTTACGTTTCCTTAAAGCTCAATCTTTAAAAATTATGATAATTATAATAATAATAATAATAATAATAATGAATGTATTAAATACATGGTATTCAAAAAATAACGCCCGAATTTTAATATTTTATAATTTATAAGTATAATAAATATAAAAGTTAATTAAATGACATGTTTATCAGGTACAATATACATTTTGCGTACGGTAATTTTAAAACAATTCAAAATTTCGTCAATAGATTGCGTTGCGATATACCAGACTTTAAGAATGCTCAAATTGACACTACATTACGCAGTGACGCATATATGAACCAATTAAAATTTAACTTTAAATAAATAAATTCAGTTCCAAGAATTACTATATTTTTAAAAAAAATATTCTCCTTATGTAATCGCAGTTGAAAAATTGAACAGTTTAGAAATTTCTAACAGTGCTATTACACGTGATAATTTGAAGCGATTCGTCAGTTTTCCAAGCATTTCATTGGCTGTTCAAAGAAGGGCTTTTCCCTCGTCACTTTTACAAGCATGTCATTGGCTGTTCCGAGAGATCCTAAAAGAAAAAAGCACCACAAGCGACAAAATTGCTCCGACAATAAAGAGTTGCTTGTTTTTCGAGCAACTCTTTCGAAGCCATAGGTTTAACGTGGTGTCGCCCGAAGGTTGTAGCTACTTTGAAGCCTTGTGTAATAGCAGTAAAAGTTCTACACGAGGCGTCAAAGTTGCCGCTACTTTCGGGCAACACCATTTTGAACCTATGGCTTCAAAACAGTTGCTCGAAAAACAAGCAACTGTTTATTGTAGGAACAATTTTGTCGCCTGTAGTGTCTCATCCAAATGAATATGGATCCATATCGCATGGAATAGCCAATCAATATATCGCTTGTGGTCTTCGTTTTAGGATCTCCCGGATGAGATCCTAAAACGGCCAATGAAATGCTTGGAAAAACAGCCTGGAAAATGCTTGGAAAACAGCCAATGAAATGCTTAGAAAACTGACGAGGAGAAAGCCTTTCCTTGAACAGCCAATGAAATGCTTGGAAAACTGACGAGTCTCTTCAATTTTTTTCGCTTCAAATTATCACGTGTATTAGCAGTGTATCGAGTCGCGGCAATTTTTGTCGCTTCTACTTATCCCCGTGTAATAGCACTATTATATTTCCTTGTTAATGTCAGAAAAATAAGGTGATTAAATTGTAAAATAAAATGGAGAATTTCTCTTTGAAATTTCTGGTATCTGGCCCTAAATATTAGTATAAAAAACCACATTACCAAAAGAAGAATTCGTGCAGTGTAGGATTAACATCAAAATTTAAAAATGCAAACATTTTTCTTCGAGTTTCAGTAGCTGAACAGAATAAAGAGTAAATATTGAAAGACCTTTAATGTAGATCTACATGTTAGTTTTAACATTCTTGCAGCCTGAGGCAGCACAGTGCCATCTATGAGGAAATTCTGAACTATTTTTAAAATATAGAGTTCCTGCTTTGGTCCAGGTTCAGGTCCGGGTCCATGCAGAATTGGTTTTTAAAATAATTCAGAATTATTATTATTATTATTATTATTATTATTATTATTGATATTATTATTATTGATATTATTACTATTATTATTATTGATATTGATATTATTATTATTATTATTATTATTATTATTGATATTGATGTTATTATTATTATTATTATTATTATTATTATTATTATTATTATTGATTGCAAGAATAAAAGTTTTGTTTCGATAGCAGATTATTTTAATTCGACACTATTTGTCTGAATTTTTAAAAAATAAGCTCTTAAAAAACAACTTCATGCGGCTAAGCTATGTGCGATTTATCTTGGAAAAATCTGCTCTATTTATAATTTTAAATGAATGAAAATTACATGTTTTTAATTTCTTAAAAAGCAAAATTCAAAAAACTCGGATTGCTTAAATATTCATTTAACATTTTGTACAAATCGGTCGAATTTATATACATCTTTTTAATAACTAACTTTAAAACTTTCACTATCTTTTGACATTTGAAAATACTTGATCTCTTAATAAATGCCAGTAACTTTTACAATTCATTTTGACGTGTTTCAGACATTTGTGTTGTTGAAGTTCGATGTTAGAATTTGGATTATCCATTGAAAATAAAGGGACACGTGTTTCACCATTTTAGATTGAAACCCCTTGACCCTTAGTACGTCTCCTAACCCCCTCTGACCCTTAATAAGTCAGGAACTATAGGTCTAACCTATGCGTAAGAGGTGTATTTAATAAGAGTTGAATTCAGACATTTTTCTCCGGGAGGGATTTCTATCCCTCCGAGGGGGACATCATAGGGTTCCGGGAGGGAAATTGCATTTTTTGGCCATTAAAGGCATAAAATCTCAAATCTTCCGGGGGGGACATTTCAATGCTCCGGGGAGAGGGAATATCCTCCCCGGGCTACCGCCTGAATTCAACACTGCATTTGATAGTATGTATCTAGAGTAGTGTCGAATGGTTGAAATAGTCGAATAAAGCCGTCGGGGTACATTTTCAGACATTTGTGTTGTTGAAGTCCTTCTGACTCTTAATAACTCAGGATTTGTATGTGCAACCTATGCGTATGGGGTACATTTGATAGTATGTATCTAGAGTAGTCGAATGGTTGAAATAGTCGAATAAAGCTGTTGGGATACACTTTCAGACATTTGTGTTGTTGAAGTCCCTCTGACCCTTAATAACTCAAGATTTGTAGGTGCAACCTATGCGTATGGGGTACATTTGATAGTATGTATCTAGAGTAGTCGAATGGTTAAAATAGTCGAATAAAGCCGTCGGGGTACACTTTCAGACATTTGTGTTGTTGAAGTCCCTCTGACCCTTAATAACTCAAGATTTGTAGGTGCAACCTATGCGTATGGGGTACATTTGATAGTATGTATCTAGAGTAGTCGAATGGTTAAAATAGTCGAATAAAGCCGTCGGGGTACACTTTCAGACATTTGTGTTGTTGAAGTCCCTCTGACCCTTAATAACTCAAGATTTGTAGGTGCAACCTATGCGTATGGGGTACATTTGATAATATGTATCTAGAGTAGTCGAATGGTTAAAATAGTCGAATAAAGCCGTCGGGGTACACTTTCAGACATTTGTGTTGTTGAAGTCCCTCTGACCCTTAATAACTCAGGATTTGTATGTGCAACCTATGCGTATGGGGTACATTTGATAGTATGTATCTAGAGTAGTCGAATGTTTGAAATAGTCGAATAAAGCCGTCGGGGTACACTTTCAGACATTTGTGTTGTTGAAGTCCCTCTGACCCTTAATAACTCAAGATTTGTAGGTGCAACCTATGCGTATGGGGTACATTTGATAGTTTGTATCTAGAGTAGTCAAATGGTTAAAATAGTCGAATAAAGCCGTCGGGGTACACTTTCAGACATTTGTGTTGTTGAAGTCCCTCTGACCCTTAATAACTCAGGATTTGTAGGTGCAACCTATGCGTATGGGATACATTTGATAGTATGTATCTAGAGTAGTCGAATGGTTAAAATAGTCGAATAAAGCCGTCGGGGTACACTTTCAGACATTTGTGTTGTTGAAGTCCCTCTGACCCTTAATAACTCAAGATTTGTAGGTGCAACCTATGCGTATGGGGTACATTTGATAGTATGTATCTAGAGTAGTCGAATGGTTAAAATAGTCGAATAAAGCCGTCGGGGTACATTTTCAGACATTTGTGTTGTTGAAGTCCCTCTGACCCTTAATAACTCAAGATTTGTAGGTGCAACCTATGCGTATGGGGTACATTTCATAGTATGTATCTAGAGTAGTCGAATGGTTGAAATAGTCGAATAAAGCCGTCGGGGTACACTTTCAGACATTTGTGTTGTTGAAGTCCCTCTGACCCTTAATAACTCAAGATTTGTAGGTGCAACCTATGCGTATGGGGTACATTTGATAGTATGTATCTAGAGTAGTCGAATGGTTAAAATAGTCGAATAAAACCGTCGGGGTACATTTTCAGACATTTGTGTTGTTGAAGTCCCTCTGACGCTTAATAACTCAAGATTTGTAGGTGCAACCTATGCGTATGGGGTACATTTGATAGTATGTATCTAGAGTAGTCGAATGGTTGAAATAGTCGAATAAAGCCGTCGGGGTACACTTTCAGACATTTGTGTTGTTAAAGTCCCTCTGACCCTTAATAACTCAAGATGTGTAGGTGCAACCTATGCGTATGGGGTACATTTGATAGTATGTATCTAGAGTAGTCAAATGGTTAAAATAGTCGAATAAAGCCGTCGGGGTACACTTTCAGACATTTGTGTTGTTGAAGTCCCTCTGACCCTTAATAACTCACGATTTGTATGTGCAACCTATGCGTATGGGGTACATTTGATAGTATGTATCTAGAGTAGTCTAATGTTTGAAACAGTCGAATAAAGCCGTCGGGTACACTTTCAGACATTTGTGTTGTTGAAGTCCCTCTGACCCTTAATAACTCAAGATTTGTAGGTGCAACCTATGCGTATGGGGTACATTTGATAGTTTGTATCTAGAGTAGTCAAATGGTTAAAATAGTCGAATAAAGCCGTCGGGGTACACTTTCAGACATTTGTGTTGTTGAAGTCCCTCTGACCCTTAATAACTCAGGATTTGTAGGTGCAACCTATGCGTATGGGATACATTTGATAGTATGTATCTAGAGCAGTCGAATGGTTAAAATAGTCGAATAAAGCCGTCGGGGTACACTTTCAGACATTTGTCTTGTTGAAGTCCCTCTGACCCTTAATAACTCAAGATTTGTAGGTGCAACCTATGCGTATGGGGTACATTTGATAGTATGTATCTAGAGTAGTCGAATGGTTAAAATAGTCGAATAAAGCCGTCGGGGTACACTTTCAGACATTTGTGTTGTTGAAGTCCCTCTGACCCTTAATAAATCAGGATTTGTATGTGCAACCTATGCGTATGGGGTACATTTGATAGTATGTATCTAGAGTAGTCGAATGTTTGAAATAGTCGAATAAAGCCGTCGGGGTACAGTTTCAGACATTTGTGTTGTTGAAGTCCCTCTGACCCTTAATAACTCAAGATTTGTAGGTGCAACCTATGCGTATGGGGTACATTTGATAGTTTGTATCTGGAGTAGTCAAATGGTTAAAATAGTCGAATAAAGCCGTCGGGGTACACTTTCAGACATTTGTGTTGTTGAAGTCCCTCTGACCCTTAATAACTCAGGATTTGTAGGTGCAACCTATGCGTATGGGATACATTTGATAGTATGTATCTAGAGTAGTCGAATGGTTAAAATAGTCGAATAAAGCCGTCGGGGTACACTTTCAGACATTTGTGTTGTTGAAGTCCCTCTGACCCTTAATAACTCAAGATTTGTAGGTGCAACCTATGCGTATGGGGTACATTTGATAGTATGTATCTAGAGTAGTCGAATGGTTAAAATAGTCGAATAAAGCCGTCGGGGTACATTTTCAGACATTTGTGTTGTTGAAGTCCCTCTGACCCTTAATAACTCAAGATTTGTAGGTGCAACCTATGCGTATGGGGTACATTTCATAGTATGTATCTAGAGTAGTCGAATGGTTGAAATAGTCGAATAAAGCCGTCGGGGTACACTTTCAGACATTTGTGTTGTTGAAGTCCCTCTGACCCTTAATAACTCAAGATTTGTAGGTGCAACCTATGCGTATGGGGTACATTTGATAGTATGTATCTAGAGTAGTCGAATGGTTAAAATAGTCGAATAAAGCCGTCGGGGTACATTTTCAGACATTTGTGTTGTTGAAGTCCCTCTGACGCTTAATAACTCAAGATTTGTAGGTGCAACCTATGCGTATGGGGTACATTTGATAGTATGTATCTAGAGTAGTCGAATGGTTGAAATAGTCGAATAAAGCCGTCGGGGTACACTTTCAGACATTTGTGTTGTTGAAGTCCCTCTGACCCTTAATAACTCAAGATTTGTAGGTGCAACCTATGCGTATGGGGTACATTTGATAGTATGTATCTAGAGTAGTCGAATGGTTGAAATAGTCGAATAAAGCCGTCGGGGTACACTTTCAGACATTTGTGTTTTTGAAGTCCCTCTGACCCTTAATAACTCAAGATTTGTAGGTGCAACCTATGCGTATGGGGTACATTTGATAGTATGTATCTAGAGTAGTCGAATGGTTAAAATAGTCGAATAAAGCCGTCGGGGTACACTTTCAGACATTTGTGTTGTTGAAGTCCGTCTGACCCTTAATAACTCAAGATTTGTAGGTGCAACCTATGCGTATGGGGTACATTTGATAGTATGTATCTAGAGTAGTCGAATGGTTAAAATAGTCGAATAAAGCCGTCGGGGTACACTTTCAGACATTTGTGTTGTTGAAGTCCCTCTGACCTGTAATAACTCAGGATTTGTATGTGCAACCTATGCGTATGGGGTACATTTGATAGTATGTATCTAGAGTAGTCGAATGTTTGAAATAGTCGAATAAAGCCGTCGGGGTACACTTTCAGACATTTGTGTTGTTGAAGTCCCTCTGACCCTTAATAACTCAAGATTTGTAGGTGCAACCTATGCGTATGGGGTACATTTGATAGTTTGTATCTAGAGTAGTCAAATGGTTAAAATAGTCGAATAAAGCCGTCGGGGTACACTTTCAGACATTTGTGTTGTTGAAGTCCCTCTGACCCTTAATAACTCAGGATTTGTAGGTGCAACTTATGCGTATGGGATACATTTGATAGTATGTATCTAGAGTAGTCGAATGGTTAAAATAGTCGAATAAAGCCGTCGGGGTACACTTTCAGACATTTGTGTTGTTGAAGTCCCTCTGACCCTTAATAACTCAAGATTTGTAGGTGCAACCTATGCGTATGGGGTACATTTCATAGTATGTATCTAGAGTAGTCGAATGGTTGAAATAGTCGAATAAAGCCGTCGGGGTACACTTTCAGACATTTGTGTTGTTGAATTCCCTCTGACCCTTAATAACTCAAGATTTGTAGGTGCAACCTATGCGTATGGGGTACATTTGATAGTATGTATCTAGAGTAGTCGAATGGTTAAAATAGTCGAATAAAGCCGTCGGGGTACATTTTCAGACATTTGTGTTGTTGAAGTCCCTCTGACGCTTAATAACTCAAGATTTGTAGGTGCAACCTATGCGTATGGGGTACATTTGATAGTATGTATCTAGAGTAGTCGAATGGTTGAAATAGTCGAATAAAGCCGTCGGGGTACACTTTCAGACATTTGTGTTGTTGAAGTCCCTCTGACCCTTAATAACTCAAGATTTGTAGGTGCAACCTATGCGTATGGGGTACATTTGATAGTATGTATCTAGAGTAGTAGAATGGTCAAAATAGTTGAAAAAGCAGTCGGGACACACTTTCAGACATTTGTGCTGTTGTAGTTTGATGATAAAATTATACATTAAAAATAAGGGGACACAAGTTTCAACATTTTAATTTGAAACTATTTGACCCTTAATAGTCTCCTAACCCCCATCTGACCACTAATAACTCAGGAACTGCAAGATCTAACCTATGTGTATGGGTGCATTTGAATAGTATGTACACGGTCTGGTCTGAAAGTAGTAGGACTCATTTTTTAGAAAAAAAATTATTCATGAGAATTGTACAAAGGATTAGAATTTTTCAAAGTAGCACTCTTCCGCATCTACACACTGCTGCCAACGAGTTTTCCAGTTTTCGTATGCCTCCAGGAACACCTCGACCGGAATGCTGTTTAACACCCTCGTCACAGCCTGTTGAACCGCCTCTACCGAGCCGTGATGCTTCCCCTTGAGCGTCGATTTTATTCTCGGGAATAGAAAAAAGTCTGGCGGGGCTAATTCGGGGATTTAGGAAGGATGAGGCAGCGTTGCCACATTGTGCTGGGCAAGATACTCCATTACGGGAAACGCTGTGTGGCTCTGCGCGTTGTCATGGTGCAGCCGAACTCAAAAACTTGAGTTTAAGGAATGCTCAATTCATCAACAATCATTCTGATGCTCCTCCTACGATCACTGTTCAGTAAATTTTTCACTTGCAACACATTTTCTTTGGTCTTGCTGGTAGAAAGGCGTCCGGAGCGGTCGTCGTCTTCCACTCTTTCTCTAACTTCTTGGAACAGATTGTGCCACTCAAAAACACCCGATCTACCCGTGGCAGCATCACCGTAGGCCTCTTTAATCATGTCGTGAGTCTCTTTGCCCGTTTTACCAAGCTTTACACAAAATTTCATCGCGTATCACTGCTTCAGAAAACGCTTCATGATTCTCCGTGACGAGGCGTTTCGACAGGGGTTAACAGTACAAGCGACCTGCTCTCTTCAACGTCCGAGAGCCGACTGCCGATTTTCCCCAGCATTCCCAATATCCCCCTTGATAGAGATTGAGCAGAGTTGTAAAGTACAGTGGTTAAGGTCTGTGGTGTGACTAAGTATATAGCACATTGAAGAAACAGTTTATGTAGAAATCAGAATTATATTTATTCATTCAACTTGAATGTTAAACTTAAATAAAGATATATACATAGACCTCCAGCCATTGCTTTGGTATCACATTATAGCAAATAAACATTCAGAAAGGGGGTTAACTGTCCTTCCATCACATCACCACCCCTTCCATGGAGTTGTTTCACCCTAGATATATACTTACTCCGTACCTCAAACTAGAATAAAATATGCATACAGTTACAGTTAAAAGAGAGTGCCTTTACGACCGAAATGCAAAAAGAAAAACCGGTTCGGAACGATTTTACTCCCGAACAAACCACTTGACAGAGAAAGGGGGACAAGATTTTGTCCAGATTTCCAACATGCGGCCCCATCGGTCGTAAAAACTTCCTCTTTCTTTTCATAGTCAAAATCAAAAATGTTACAAATGGCTCTCTGAAATTTTATATACAGTAGAGGTTTTGTTAGAAAATCAGCCTTATTAACTTTAGAACTTACATGTTTTAACTCAAAAACATTTTCATTTACTAATTGACGAATAAATTGACACTTTATGTCAATATGCTTAGTTTTAAAGTTTTCTTGACTATTTTTAGAAAAATAAATAGCAGATTCATTATCACAGTACTGAACTGGTTTCATTTTATCACATAAATTAAGTTCATTTAAGATATTTGCATACCACGTTAGTTCTTTTACACTTTTAGTTAATGAGATAAACTCTGACTCCATAGAACTATGTGCAATGCATTTCTGCTTTGATGATTTCCAAGCAAACGGAACGTTACTAAAGTAAATTATATAACCACTACTTGAATGTCTTTTAGTAAGGTTACATCCCCAGTTAGCATCAGAATAACAAGGTGAAAATTACCAGCAATTTAGCGAAACTATTTGCAATTTAGATCTAAATTTTGCCTACTTTGAGTTGAGTAGACACGCATCAAGCCAGTTTGTTGACAAACATGCAAATTATCTATAAAGTAGACGATATTGTTTACAGGGATGTGACTTACGTTTCCTTAAGGCTCAATCTTTAAAAATTATGATAATTATAATAATAATAATAATAATAATGAATGTATTAAATACATGGTATTCAAAAAATAACGCCCGAATTTTAACATTTTATAATTTATAAGTATAATAAATATAAAAGTTAATTAAATGACATGTTTATCAGGTACAATATACATTTTGCGTACGGTAATTTTAAAACAATTCAAAATTTCGTCAATAGATTGCGTTGCGATATACCAGACTTTAAGAATGCTCAAATTGACACTACATTACGCAGTGACGCATATATGAACCAATTAAAATTTAACTTTAAATAAATAAATTCAGTTCCAAGAATTACTATATTTAAAAAAAAAATATTCTCCTTATGTAATCGCAGTTGAAAAATTGAACAGTTTAGAAATTTCTAACAGTGCTATTACACGTGATAATTTGAAGCGATTCGTCAGTTTTCCAAGCATTTCATTGGCTGTTCAAAGAAGGGCTTTTCCCTCGTCAGCTTTCCAAGCATGTCATTGGCTGTTCCGAGAGATCCTAAAAGAAAAAAGCACCACAGGCGACAAAATTGCTCCGACAATAAAGAGTTGCTTGTTTTTCGAGCAACTCTTTTGAAGCCATAGGTTTAACGTGGTGTCGCCCGAAGGTTTTGGCTACTTTGAAGCCTTGTGTAATAGCACTAAAAGTGCTACACGAGGCGTCAAAGTTGCCGCTACTTTCGGGCAACACCATTTTGAACCTATGGCTTCAAAACAGTTGCTCGAAAAACAAGCAACTGTTTATTGTAGGAACAATTTTGTCGCCTGTAGTGTCTCATCCAAATGAATATGGATCCATATCGCATGGAATAGCCAATCAATATATCGCTTGTGGTCTTCGTTTTAGGATCTCCCGGAACAGCCAATGAAATGCTTGGAAAACTGACGAGGAGAAAGCCTTTCCTTGAACAGCCAATGAAATGCTTGGAAAACTGACGAGTCTCTTCAATTTTTTTCGCTTCAAATTATCACGTGTATTAGCAGTGTATCGAGTCGCGGCAATTTTTGTCGCTTCTACTTATCCCCGTGTAATAGCACTATTATATTTCCTTGTTAATGTCAGAAAAATAAGGTGATTAAATTGTAAAATAAAATGGAGAATTTCTCTTTGAAATTTCTGGTATCTGGCCCTAAATATTAGTATAAAAAACCACATTACCAAAAGAAGAATTCGTGCAGTGTAGGATTAACATCAAAATTTAAAAATGCAAACATTTTTCTTCGAGTTTCAGTAGCTGAACAGAATAAAGAGTAAATATTGAAAGACCTTTAATGTAGATCTACATGTTAGTTTTAACATTCTTGCAGCCTGAGGCAGCACAGTGCCATCTATGAGGAAATTCTGAACTATTTTTAAAATATAGAGTTCCTGCTTTGGTCCAGGTTCAGGTCCGGGTCCATGCAGAATTGGTTTTTAAAATAATTCAGAATTATTATTATTATTATTATTATTATTATTATTATTGATATTATTATTATTGATATTATTACTATTATTATTATTGATATTGATATTATTATTATTATTATTATTATTATTATTGATATTGATGTTATTATTATTATTATTATTATTATTATTATTATTATTATTGATTGCAAGAATAAAAGTTTTGTTTCGATAGCAGATTATTTTAATTCGACACTATTTGTCTGAATTTTTAAAAAATAAGCTCTTAAAAAACAACTTCATGCGGCTAAGCTATGTGCGATTTATCTTGGAAAAATCTGCTCTATTTATAATTTTAAATGAATGAAAATTACATGTTTTTAATTTCTTAAAAAGCAAAATTCAAAAAGCTCGGATTGCTTAAATATTCATTTAACATTTTGTACAAATCGGTCGAATTTATATACATCTTTTTAATAACTGACTTTAAAACTTTCACTATCTTTTGACATTTGAAAATACTTGATCTCTTAATAAATGCCAGTAACTTTTACAATTCATTTTGACGTGTTTCAGACATTTGTGTTGTTGAAGTTCGATGTTAGAATTTGGATTATCCATTGAAAATAAAGGGACACGTGTTTCACCATTTTAGATTGAAACCCCTTGACCCTTAGTACGTCTCCTAACCACCTCGGTCGAAAGTCCCTTAATAAGTCAGGAACTATAGGTCTAACCTATGCGTAAGAGGTGTATTTAATAAGAGTTGAATTCAGACATTTTTCTCCGGCAGGGATTTCTATCCCTCCGAGGGGGACATCATAGGTTTCCGGGAGGGAAATTGCATTTTTTGGCCATTAAAGGCATAAAATCTCAAATCTTCCGGGGGGGACATTTCAATGCTCCGGGGGGGAGGGAATATCCTCCCCGGGCTACCACCTGAATTCAACACTGCATTTGATAGTATGTATCTAGAGTAGTGTCGAATGGTTGAAATAGTCGAATAAAGTCGTCGGGGTACATTTTCAGACATTTGTGTTGTTGAAGTCCTTCTGACTCTTAATAACTCAGGATTTGTATGTGCAACCTATGCGTATGGGGTACATTTGATAGTATGTATCTAGAGTAGTCGAATGGTTGAAATAGTCGAATAAAGCTGTTGGGATACACTTTCAGACATTTGTGTTGTTGAAGTCCCTCTGACACTTAATAACTCAAGATTTGTAGGTGCAACCTATGCGTATGGGGTACATTTGATAGTATGTATCTAGAGTAGTCGAATGGTTAAAATAGTCGAATAAAGCCGTCGGGGTACACTTTCAGACATTTGTGTTGTTGAAGTCCCTCTGACCCTTAATAACTCAAGATTTGTAGGTGCAACCTATGCGTATGGGGTACATTTGATAGTTTGTATCTAGAGTAGTCAAATGGTTAAAATAGTCGAATAAAGCCGTCGGGGTACACTTTCAGACATTTGTGTTGTTGAAGTCCCTCTGACCCTTAATAACTCAGGATTTGTAGGTGCAACCTATGCGTATGGGATACATTTGATAGTATGTATCTAGAGTAGTCGAATGGTTAAAATAGTCGAATAAAGCCGTCGGAGTACACTTTCAGACAGTTGTGTTGTTGAAGTCCCTCTGACCCTTAATAACTCAAGATTTGTAGGTGCAACCTATGCGTATGGGGTACATTTGATAGTATGTATCTAGAGTAGTCGAATGGTTAAAATAGTCGAATAAAGCCGTCGGGGTACATTTTCAGACATTTGTGTTGTTGAAGTCCCTCTGACCCTTAATAACTCAAGATTTGTAGGTGCAACCTATGCGTATGGGGTACATTTGATAGTATGTATCTAGAGTAGTCGAATGGTTGAAATAGTCGAATAAAGCCGTCGGGGTACACTTTCAGACATTTGTGTTGTTGAAGTCCCTCTGACCCTTAATAACTCAAGATTTGTAGGTGCAACCTATGCGTATGGGGTACATTTGATAGTATGTATCTAGAGTAGTCGAATGGTTAAAATAGTCGAATAAAGCCGTCGGGGTACACTTTCAGACATTTGTGTTGTTGAAGTCCCTCTGACCCTTAATAACTCAAGAGTTGTAGGTGCAACCTATGCGTATGGGGTACATTTGATAGTATGTATCTAGAGTAGTAGAATGGTCAAAATAGTTGAAAAAGCAGTCGGGGCACACTTTCAGACATTTGTGCTGTTGTAGTTTGATGATAAAATTATCCATTAAAAATAAGGGGACACAAGTTTCAACATTTTAATTTGAAACTATTTGACCCTTAATAGTCTCCTAACCCCCATCTGACCACTAATAACTCAGGAACTGCAAGATCTAACCTATGTGTATGGGTGCATTTGAATAGTATGTACAAGGTCTGGTCTGAAAGTAGTAGGACTCATTTTTTAGAAAAAAAATTATTCATGAGAATTGTACAAAGGATTAGAATTTTTCAAAGTAGCACTCTTCCGCATCTACACACTGCTGCCAACGAGTTTTCTAGTTTTCGTATGCCTCCAGGAACACCTCGACCGGAATGCTGTTTAACACCCTCGTCACAGCCTGTTGAACCGCCTCTACCGAGCCGTGATGCTTCCCCTTGAGCGTCGATTTTATTCTCGGGAATAGAAAAAAGTCTGGCGGGGCTAATTCGGGGATTTAGGAAGGATGAGGCAGCGTTGCCAGATTGTGCTGGGCAAGATACTCCATTACGGGAAACGCTGTGTGGCTCGGCGCGTTGTCATGGTGCAGCCGAACTCAAAAACTTGAGTTTAAGGAATGCTCAATTCATCAACAATCATTCTGATGCTCCTCCTACGATCACTGTTCAGTAAATTTTTCACTTGCAACACATTTTCTTTGGTCTTGCTGGTAGAAAGGCGTCCGGAGCGGTCGTCGTCTTCCACTCTTTCCCTAACTTCTTGGAACAGATTGTGCCATTCAAAAACACCCGATCTACCCGTGGCAGCATCACCGTAGGCCTCTTTAATCATGTCGTGAGTCTCTTTGCCCGTTTTACCAAGCTTTACACAAAATTTCATCGCGTATCACTGCTTCAGAAAACGCTTCATGATTCTCCGTGACGAGGCGTTTCGACAGGGGTTAACAGTACAAGCGACCTGCTCTCTTCAACGTCCGAGAGCCGACTGCCGATTTTCCCCAGCATTCCCAATATCCCCCTTGATAGAGATTGAGCAGAGTTGTAAAGCACAGTGGTTAAGGTCTGTGGTGTGACTAAGTATATAGCACATTGAAGAAACAGTTTATGTAGAAATCAGAATTATATTTATTCATTCAACTTGAATGTTAAACTTAAATAAAGATATATACATAGACCTCCAGCCATTGCTTTGGTATCACATTATAGCAAATAAACATTCAGAAAGGGGGTTAACTGTCCTTCCATCACATCACCACCCCTTCCATGGAGTTGTTTCACCCTAAATATATACTTACTCCGTACCTCAAACTAGAATAAAATATGCATACAGTTACAGTTAAAAGAGAGTGCCTTTACGACCGAAATGCAAAAAGAAAAACCGGTTCGGAACGATTTTACTCCCGAACAAACCACTTGACAGAGAAAGGGGGACAAGATTTTGTCCAGATTTCCAACATGCGGCCCCATCGGTCGTAAAAACTTCCTCTTTCTTTTCATAGTCAAAATCAAAAATGTTACAAATGGCTCTCTGAAATTTTATATACAGTAGAGGTTTTGTTAGAAAATCAGCCTTATTAACTTTAGAACTTACATGTTTTAACTCAAAAACATTTTCATTTATTAATTGACGAATAAATTGACACTTTATGTCAATATGCTTAGTTTTAAAGTTTTCTTGACTATTTTTAGAAAAATAAATAGCAGATTCATTATCACAGTACTGAACTGGTTTCATTTTATCACATAAATTAAGTTCATTTAAGACATTTGCATACCACGTTAGTTCTTTTACACTTTCAGTTAATGAGATAAACTCTGACTCCATAGAACTAAGTGCAATGCATTTCTGCTTTGATTATTTCCAAGCAAACGGAACGTTACTAAAGTAAATTATATAACCACTACTTGAATGTCTTTTAGTAAGGTTACATCCCCAGTTAGCATCAGAATATGCATATAAACTTGAGGATTTTACATTAGACAGGTTTATTTTATAACTTTTTGTAGCAAAAACGTAATTCATTATATCTGCCAATATCGACCAATGTTTATATGTATAACCATTACAAAATTGTGACATTATATTTACAGAAAAACTAATATCAGGTCTCGATCTATTTGATAAAAATGACAAACAACCGATTAATGATCGGTATGGATATTTTTTCATAAATTCATTTTCCACAATTTCATTTTCGTTAACTTTATCTGGTAAGACACAGCCAATTTTAAAGGGTAATTTAACATCATAACTTTTAGGTAAACCTTTATATTTTAATTCTAATCTTTCAATGTAAGTTTTTTGATGAATAAATAATGAATCAGCAATAAGTTCAAAGTTAACACCTAACAAATATTTCGTTAAACCTATTTCAGTAATTTCTGAGCTATTTTTTAACATATTAGTTACAGATTGCAGTATATTTTCATTTTCAGCAAACAAAACTAAATCATCTACATAGACAACTAAAATTGCATTATTTTTTAGTTTATATACACAGTTACACCATTTTAACTTACAAAATCCTAAATTATGTAGTATATTGTCCAATTCAAAATTCCATTCTCGGCCACTTTGCCGTAAACCATAAATAGATTTATTTAACAAACAAACTTTATTTTCGGCACCTTTCATGACAAATCCTGGTGGTTGTTTCATAAATACAGTTTCTTTTAAAGACCCATATAAGTAAGCTGATTTTACGTCTAATTGAATATGATACCAATTTAACATAGAAACTAATAAAATAAACATTAGTTTTATAATTGAAAAATTTACAACTGGTGAAAATATATCATTAAAATCGATACCTGGTTTCTGTTTAAAACCTTGAGCTACGAGACGTGCTTTGTACTTTTTCCCATTTTTTTCTGTGTTTTTATTATTATAAACCCATCTGCTTCCTACTATTGTGGCGTTTTTGGGTGGATCAATCAACCGCCAGACCTTTCTTTTACTCATGATTTCAAGTTCTTCCCTCATCGCGGCGTTCCATTTCCCTCTTTCTGGGTTAACTTGTGCATCCTCAAACGATTTAGGGATTTCAGTATTGTAAGTTTCATGTTGGAATATTTCACTTAAATATGAATCATCCGAATCGCTAGTTGAAGGTTCATTTAAAGTTTCTAGATTGGGATGAGTAGTTTTAGGTTTAAAGTCAAATTTATCCGGTTCATAAGCGATTTTATTTTCTTGACAATATTTTTTAACATCATTTAAAGATCTCAGTCTCTTATTTGTTATCGGGGTATAATAATACACGTCAATCCTGTTACTTTTAGTTCTAGGTTTTTCAATTCTTTTCCATTCTGAAATATTTATAGAAGTTAAAGTTATTTTACTCCCCCTTTTCTCTTCGTCTTCATTTAAACTTACTCCTGGTAGTTTATGATTAAGATCTAGAGTTGCCGTTTGATTCAATTTGAGATTCATTAAAATTCAATACAATATCCTTATACTTATTTACTCCAAATAATGTTTCTACCCCCTTTTTGGATTCATCTATACGCACATGAATAGTTTCTACAATTCGCCTTTCTTTTGGCATATACATCCTATATCCTTTTGTTTTCATGGCATAACCAACTAAAATATTGGGTAAAGCTTTAGGTTGTAGTTTATTTCGTTTAACTTTAGGAACATTAACAAATGCTAAAGAACCAAAAATTCTTAAATGTTTTACCGAAGGTTTGAATCCTGTCCATAATTCTTGGGGTGTAAGACCTTGAGTTAAATTGTGTTCGGTTCTATTTTTTGTATGAACAAACGCTAAAAGAGCTTCCCCCCAGAATGATGGTTTTAATCCGCTATCATGTAACATTGCTCGAACTGCATTCATTGCTACTTTATTGAAATTTTCAGCAACACCCACCTGTTCTGGCGTATAAATGGAGGATCTTTCTATTTGTATACCCAAATCAGTTAACAATTTCTCAAATAATTTATGAATAAATTCTAACCCATTATCAGTTCGTACACTCTTTAATTTTTTACCAGTTTGTCTCTCAGCTTTCGCTAAAAACCTTTTAAAGTATTCAAAAACTTCCGTTTTATCCTTAAGTATATACACTTCAGTCCTTCTAGAATAATCGTCAATTATTGACAAAAAGTATTTCCCCCCTCCTAACGAGTTAACTGGGCTAGGACCCCACAAATCCATATACACTCTATCAAGAATTTGACTAGAAATGCCTTTATACTGATAATTCCTTTTAAACGAATGTCTATTAGATTTTGCAATTACACAAGATTCACACATCTTATTTTTGTTTTTACAGTTAATATTTTCAATACCTTTAACACAATTATTTTTACTCATTTTTTCAAGTAAAGGCAAATTTGTATGACAAAATCTACGATGTATAATTTCTGCATTTAAACTAGTCGAAAAGGCAAAATTTTCACATTTTGAAGCATAACCTTTAACTATATACAATTTATCTACTCTAGGTACAGTAAAACAATATCGATTAAATTTATCATAAACAATCATTTTATTATTTCCCCATTGAATGTGGTTTCCTGCAATATCGATGTTGTATCCACCAATTAAATTTCTTCTCATATTTGGAGCATATAAAACATTTTTTAAAGTTATTTCTACATTACCTTTTACATCTTGTATGGTAAAGTCAATATCACCTATACCCAATACTTCCGACGAACAGTCTTTGTCTCCAATCAGCACTTGTTGGGGGGGGAGGTCCTTGTAGGTTACAAATAAACTCCTGTCATTCGTAAAGTGAGAAGTAGCTGCTGAGTCCAGAAGAAATTCGACAATTTTCTCATTTGAAGACATTAGGGCGGATTCCGATTGCCTTGTAGTTTCACTGTAGAAAACTTGCTTCTTCCCTCTATAGTTTCTCTTTTTGAAACACCTTGTATCTGTGTGACCAGGTCGTTTGCAGTAACTGCATATTAAACTCGGCCCCATACGAGTAGCTGGTGAAGTACTAGAGCATCGAGAGGGTTCCAGGTCGCTTCCACTACTTGAAAACCATGGCTTTTTACTGGTTACGAAATTCTTCTTTGGAATGGTTGGTCTATCGGTAGGATTCTTAAACTTGGTTGTATAAGCATCACCTACACTGATAACCTCTTTACTTTCGTCCTTACGCTTTAAACAAATTCTTCCATATTCACTAATTAACTGTTTAGAAACATTTTCCAATTTAAATTCTGTATCATCTAACCTGTATAACATTTGAACGAGATTATCATATTCTTCGGGTAAACGACGGATTAACTGGAAGCATACTAACAATTCTGGCATATCAAAACCTGCATCTTTGATTTGAAACCTTTTTTCTTCAATTCTCTTGCAAAATAAACCGATGGTTTCCTCTTGCGAGTTTAACTTCATTTCAAAAAAATCATCCACTAATCCAGCTAAACGTGTCCGTGACGTTGGTTCGAAGTTTAACTTTAGGATATCCCAGGCAACTTTTCCGCTTTCGGTCTGAGCGATTAATATCTGGAATTTCCTTTCGATGGATTGATAAATCGTGGTATAAGCTCTGCGTTTACGCCATCCAAAATCACTTTTCTCTCTATCAGATGCATCCTCTTTACCTGCAATATCGGGATTCGTAATAAACTCCCAGCAATTCCGATCTATCAGTACACATTTGACGTCGAGCATCCAAGAAGAGTAGTTATAATCCGACAATTTCGGGAAAGAATAAGTTAACTCTGGAACTTGTGCCATTATACTTTTTAAGCTATATATATTTCATCTAAAACACACCACACTGCATCTATTTGACCTTTAGCATAACATGGCCCCTTAACCATGATAGAGATTGAGCAGAGTTGTAAAGCACAGTGGTTAAGGTCTGTGGTGTGACTAAGTATATAGCACATTGAAGAAACAGTTTATGTAGAAATCAGAATTATATTTATTCATTCAACTTGAATGTTAAACTTAAATAAAGATATATACATAGACCTCCAGCCATTGCTGGGAACTTTGGTATCACATTATAGCAAATAAACATTCAGAAAGGGGGTTAACTGTCCTTCCATCACATCACCACCCCACCCCTTCCATGGAGTTGTTTCACCCTAGATATATACTTACTCCGTACCTCAAACTAGAATAAAATATGCATACAGTTACAGTTAAAAGAGAGTGCCTTTACGACCGAAATGCAAAAAGAAAAACCGGTTCGGAACGATTTTACTCCCGAACAAACCACTTGGCAGAGAAAGGGGGACAAGATTTTGTCCAGATTTCCAACACCCCTCCACCGATCGTGCGCGCGCAGACCGCCTCTCGTCTACCCGTTCGCTCATGAAAATATCAGTCCTACTAATTTCAGAACAGACCCTGTATGTTGTCGAATGATTTATATGAACCCGTTAGTGTGCACTCTGCGGTCACAGACGGCATTTCGAATTTAACCAAACTCATAATATGCCAGTAATGTGCTACTTACTTAAATAAAATTACTTACATTAAAATTAAAATAATTTAATTTTGAATTATCGATTTCATTAATTTAATTCCTATTTGAACTGTAAAAGTTACTGGTCAATCGTCCGCCTTGATAAATGAAAATATTTACCTCTGCATGCATACATATTTCTCGTCGTCCCCAGTGCAAACTTGAGATGACGCTTCTATTTTTACCGGAGATCCCTGAGATCCATTGGTCCATTGCTCCGATTCCTTATCGTCATACAGAACTTTTATAGCGTAACACACATTAGGCCTAAAAAAAAGTTTACTTGGGTTAAAGTTGAATAAAATACCACTCATATAGTTTTCAAAGAATATTTTCGAAATAAGTAAGCAGAGTCATTTCAGAGCATTTCAAATATCCTGAGCTCAACTTATTTTTAAGGCTCTTTACAGATGTTATTACAATTACTTATTTAGAGCCTTGGTAAATATAAAGAGTGCTCAATAAATAACGATCCAAAGGCTACCACAAGTACCTATGTAATCGGACAGTCCTTGAAAACTATAGAAGGATAGTTAAACCTCTGTAAAATATTCATAAAAGAATGAGACGTCAAATTGCGTTCAAATTCAGCTCATGTAAGTACAGTCAATCGGGCGCACCGTCCACGGGCCTGATTACTGCCGGGGCAAATTTCCATCAGTAAATTGCAAAATTTTAATAGAAATTCTCGTCTTATTTAAACGCCTTATTCACGCACAATTTCCGTCATGAATAAAACAAAAATTTCTATTCGTATTTACTGGTGGAAGTAATTGGTAATCAAGCCCTGCGTCCAGTAGTAATTTTCCAGGACCACTTCTTATCAACTCCATGAAATGTAGATTTATGATTAACGTTACAGAAACTCTTAAAATTTGGTTTGGCATGTTTCAGACATTTTTTTTTTTGTTGATTTGATGATAGAATTTGGATTATCCATTCAAAATACGTTGACCTTTTTGCGACGGGCAATGAAGGGGAAACGACATGGAAAACTTTCCGACAGCATTATTTTTCTGCGCGACAATGCTCGCCCTCACACAGTCAATGCAACTCAAAATCTCCTTCGAAAATTCAAATGTAATCTTCTTTATCACTCACGTTCCTATCTATGGTCCGGACCTTTTATCTTCTGATTTTTAGAATTAAAGAAAGCTTTGAGAGAATGACGCTTCCAGTTGGATTATGACGTGAAGTAAGAAATGGTTCGCAGAACAACCCCAGGGCATTTACAAGTATGCTATTGTCATCACAGTATCCCACTGGAATAAACACCTCGACAATTACGGTAAATATTTTTGATCTAAAATAAATCTTTACTGCTCCAGGAAATTGGCTCGATATTTATTGAACATCCCTAATACTTAAAGGCCAATGGAAAATATTGACACTGCTTAAAAATAAATAAACATTTAAATATTATTTTAGCATTTATTATTAAACTTATATACCAGGGGGGGGGGGGGAAACGAATTTACCTCTGAATATTTTTATACCAAGGACAAAAATATGACATACGAAGCAGAGCATTTCAAACTAAATAAAATTTTAAAGGCTATGACAGAAACTAGCATATAGCATATTCGATACAAATATTTAGTAGCTTGCTTAAGCACTACTTCTTTTAATCACTTTAAAGTGATTTTAGTTGAAGAACAGATTAGATTAAAGGACTGAACAAGCTTTTGACGAACTTCATGATTGATCTTGTACCATCCATCTTCAATTGAAAACATCAACTTTACCAGATAGGGCAAAGTATTCCCCGAATTAAACATTAATAATACAGAGTGCCCACAAAGTCTGTTTACAGTTTCAAACTTTTATTACAAATACAGATAAACAGATACATGTATAGAAAGTAGTTCAATGTTGAGTATATATTAAAGTTTTCTATTTTTTGCATCAATTAATAAACCTCTATATGGGTACCTCGTGTTGCACGAAGCACCTCAAGGAGATAATCGTCGTCGTTTTCCTCTGATACTCTTTTCGTACACTCCTTGCTTTATCCGATACTGAGCCGGTCTCAATGAATATGCCATTCACGAATTGATGGACGTAGCCACAAGAAGTTTATGGAGACAAGCGCATTTGTATCTGTAATAAAAGCTTGAAATTATAAAAAGACTTTGTGACACACTGTATAACTCTTACCTCTTAAAAAGGGACACCCTAAGGACCAGCAGTTTTGTACCTTAAATATAGGTTCTTTCATTCAGAAGTTATCTTCTTGCAGAAGGGTAGAAAACTGAAGTAAACCGTTATCATCCGTTTTTATATATTAGATTTAGTTCAAAAAATGTTTTTTTTATAATTTACAGGGTCCACCAAACCTCTCTAACTAAGGAAATCGTCCGCGTTTCAGGAAACTTTAAATTGTCCAATTAATTTAAGGGGGGAGTCATTTGGTTAAAAGAATCTTGTGCAGGGAACCCAATGGGTTCCAACTTTAAAATGTTCAATATCAACATCTAATTTTGACATCATATTCGGATTCTTCGGTAAATCGCACCTTAGGATACCGAAGTCATTCGGTCAAATAGTTTAGGAATTACGCAGGTTTAAAGTTGGGAATTCTTAATGTTAAGTTCATTTTTAACCGTTGTAAAACAGATTGAAATGCGGGTAGTTTTTTAAGCATAACTCAAAACTACTAGGGAGAATGAGCTGTAATTTTGGATTCGAATATTTGAAACTTCTAGAAACCGATTTGTGTTAAAAAATTAATAGATTACAGTTCATATTTTTTTCGAAAATTAATTTCCAAAATATATATTTTTTGAAATATACCATTTTTTGGAGTGTATATGTTTTTTTTTTGTGTGTGTGTGTTTTTTTAATATATAAAAAAATTCTCCCGAAATTCCGACGCATTTACGATATAGGCAAGGGTGTGGCGGGACTTTTGGTGGACCCTGTATAATAAAGCACTTATCCAAAATTAACACTAAAATCCCACTGTATGAAACATTAAAAAAAATCCATCTTATTTTAAATATTTTTCATTCCAAGTTCAAACAAAAAATATAGCTAAAATACAGATTTTTTTAATGAAAAATACTTAAATTTAAAAGTCTGTTAAAAATTGTTTCTTCGATTTTTTTTTCTCTTGAATGTTAGTTACTTAACTAATAAGATCCTCATCAATCCCACTACTCAAGGGAAAAAAATTTAACTGTTCTGCATATTTCAAAGTGTCTTGAAAATTTGTTGCATTACATAATTTTCCTCCTCTTCTTTATCTGTATCTCATCTGTTATGTCATCTATAGTACTCTTAAGCCGGAAAGTTTTTTTTTTACTTTTTGTTCAAGCTTTTTGTACTTTCTGATTAGAAGGTGCTGGGAAGTTTTAGGCAAGTTATATAAATTAACCAGGTTACTACCTAAAATTGAACTATCCTGACATGTCCATTAGGCTAAAAGGGCAAAACCCCTTTTATTACCAGATTTTTGTCCACTGCAGGCATTCATTAAATAATTTAAAAA
This sequence comes from Maratus michaelseni, assembly GCA_963931845.1. Lineage (NCBI taxonomy): Eukaryota > Metazoa > Arthropoda > Arachnida > Araneae > Salticidae > Maratus > Maratus michaelseni. The sequence goes on along the minus strand of OZ007598.1, from coordinate 128,803,719 downwards.
AAGATGATCGTACGTTTTCCTAGTTGAAAGGAATAATTAAAGGAATAAAATTCAAAATATAAAGAAGATTACTAGAAACTTAAAATATTACTATTATATTATATATATTACTTAAAATATAAGGAAGATTACTTCGAAATATAAAACAGATACTCTAATTATAAGAAGAATTTTAAAAAAAAAAAAAAAAAAAAAAAAAAAAACATTGACGTTGTGATTATTTTTTGAAGACTCTCAACTTTCTGAAAAAGAGTGAAACTAGATTTTGATAATTATTAACATCTAGGAATTAAACTAAAATTCAGTCTAATGCCTGCAAAGACGAAGTGATGTTATTTAAAATATGTAGACTTAATATTCGACGCAACACTCATTTAAATAAAATACACTGCTGAAAGAACATACAGAGGAAATTTTAAGAATTAATGAAAACTTTATTTACACATATACAAATACACTTAAATGAAAGAGAATTAATAATAATAAAATAATAGGATAAAATATATCCTTTGTAAGCTTTCCAGTCCAATGTTAGATTTCAAAAGTAAATAGCATAAATGATTACCCTCGTTTAATTTTAATTACATATAATAGAATCTTCTTCTGATGACAAAATACTCTAATTTCAGTCATAACTTCGTTTCTGCAACACAAATACAGAAATATTTACCATAGTGATTAGGCAGACATAAGCATTTATCGTTGTTGAGTCCGACCATCGATTTGAGGACGTCATTTATAGTCTTTAAGAATTTTTACTGCACAGTGATATTACTTTGTACTATAGTCCCGCAGTGGCGCGGACGGTAAAGCTCGGCTCTCGTAAGATCGCCGAAAGCCAAGCAGCATAGACCACGGTCGGTGCTTGGGAGGGTGCATCGTCTATCCTCTCTCGTCTGCCTCTGCTGTGGGACCGTGTACGTTAATGGGAGCTGGTGCACGTTAAATCTGTTCATGGCGCCAAAGTCCTCCAAGTTCTATACAAGCGTTACCTCTGGAGGTGCCAATCCAGATGCAGGTCTCTCATCTGGAATTGATTCAAAATTAGGAGACCTGCTTGGAGTAAAGTCAGACTTCTACCCTTGGGTGCTCCAGGTATCTTGTGCTAACAGAAGCTGCTCCATTTCCCTTTACCATGATTCTGGAGGTCTTCGGTTTCGTGGGGAAGATTTAGCAGTGCTAAACCATCTGGGATTACAAACAATAAACAACAACACTATTGTCTTATTCACAAATATTGTTTCTGTTGTACAGGGTGTCCGAAAAGTCTGGAAACGGTCAAATAACTCAAGAAATATACATCGGATTGAAAAACAGCAAAATACGTGTTTGATATTTTAGAAAAATGGCAACTTTGATATCCCTAAATAGATTTTTCAAAACTATTACGGGAACATGCATTTTCCCGTTTTTCAATACGATGTATATTTCTCGAGTTATTCGAGAGTTTCCAGACATTGCAATGGTAACGATTCTCACAGAATTGCACTCGATTACAGCGCCATCTACAATGTTTCGAAGAAAATGTTCAATACAAAAGTTACGTATTTTTTCCCGTAGAATCTGATTCTGCAATAAAAAATGGGGGTCATCATTTAAGATTTCAAAGTCACCCCCCTTTCCCCCGGGTGGGGGGGGGCAACTTTCATAAGCCTAAATAGATTTTTCAAAAATATTGAACATGCATTGTATAATCCGATGTATACTTCTCGAGTTATTTGACCGTTTCCAGCCTTTCGGGCACACTGTATATATTTATCTACTGTCCTCCACCCCGATTTCTGTCGCGCTTTCCAGTGGAATCAACTTCGGCGAAATTTTGTATTTTTTTAAAAACTTTATTAAATGGGAGCGGAAGTGACATTTATGCTCTACAGTCTGGATTTTCTAGTCTGAACAGTCCCTCTCGGCAGTCAATATGGATGATATGATTATCGACCGCAGGTAAACATCGGGGTATGCCCCATCCATACTCGAGGAGAACCTCGCCTACTGAAAAGTGCCGGGAACCTCAAGTACGCAGTACCCACTAGAAATTTTTAAAAGTTTTTAAAAGTTTGGCTGTCTAGAGTCGCAAATATTCTTTTCCGAAAATATTGGTATATTTTACTAAAACATCTACCGGTATATGCTACCTCGTTAAAATGAATAGAAAATCTCTTGCTCAATACTCAAAAAATAAGACTTGGCAAATTTAAAACTTTTTTATTCATCAAAATTAAAGAATATTTTTAAAAAGTAATTATTGATTGTGATTTTGATTAATGTTGTTCTATTAGTATTTTTTATTAATACGTGTTTTTTTTTTATATTGTAAAACCTGTGAAAACAGCAACTCTTTTACGGATTTCTGCCTGG